>OX382308.1:17361596-18712846 GCA_947507805.1 Aporophyla nigra | reverse complement strand
GATGCGTGGATGTATACTCTTTCACATAAAAAGTCAAGAACAGATTAAGATGAAATTTTTATTTTTTATTATTATAAATTTGGTCCACAAATTTATTATAACCTGATATTTTTTATTTATTATCCCGGTAGTACGTACCCGTGGTGTGATTTCCGACCAACACGCGCGCATGTCACTTGCAAAAGCTAGTAACAAATAAAGGCTTAAATAAATAAGCAAAACGCCAAAAAAAGAAGCAACATTTTCCCAAAGCCTTCATTAACTCTAAGTAGCAACCTCCCTCGCGTACTCAAATACTTTACAATTAAAATTTCAAACAAATACACCCGTTGGCAACACAAAAATCCCTAAAAAGTAACATGTAACAAAGCTAATAACTTGTCGTGGGTCTGGCAACATTAAATAAAGGGTCCATAATTATGAATGCCAATCTACTTCACAATTAGCCAAAGGGTTTTAATTCCGTTGTATTCCTTACCTTGAAACATTTGCAATTTAATTTAATTTCATTCTGCTCAACTTTCCTACCATTATTTGAGTTTCGGGGGTTAATTTTAGTTATTATATTATCCGTAATGCAAACAATACGTAAATAACCAGCTTTGGTTTCCATTTATTTAATATGGACGGTTTGATTAGGTGCGTTGTATTCTTGCGTAGAGTTTTCACACAAAGATGAATGGTAGAGAAATATAGACTTTACATGCGCTTTGAATATGAAAGGCTAATGAGGGAAATGGACTAATTGTGTTGGACTAACAAGCTTGCAATGGTTGGTGTTATTTATCTTTTGAAAACAGCCAATTCAGTAACATTAGGTAATTATAATAATTTGGTCGGAGTTGTAAGTAAGTAAATTTTATTTGTTTAAACGTGCTATACATACATTGCATGCAAGATAATAAGGAGATATAGAAAAGATCAGACATGTTCAGCCGCATATCGTGGCGTACAAATTGGTAGGAAGAGATGATGCATAAACCGTTATAATATTCATCAAAATTACATTTCATCATTATTCATTAAAGATTAGGTATTTTTATTACAATTCAAAAGTAGTGATTAAATTAGTTGGTCAATAAAATATGAAATAAAATAGAATGTCACTAAAATTACAAATATTCCAAAAAATACAATGTTTAACAAAAATAATGTCCAAAATACAACATTATCATCTCAAAAACTGAGAAAATTGTCCTCTTTCATAAATTCCTATATACTATAATACGCTCTTTCAGTTAGTATTTTCTTTAATTTACTCTTTAGAGCAGAAATATTTAATGTTTTCCACGATTTGGGCATTTTATTATAAACGTTCAGAGCCATGCAAAAGACACTCTTATGCATAAGAGTTGTTTTAGCGCCGTGAATACAGAGTTTGAAATTATCACGTCTATTCCTAGGGACAGCATCAGACAAACGCTGGAATAAATGAGGATTGGATTTTATAAACATTATTGTTTCCAGGATATATAATGTTTGTTGTTTGTAGGTTCAAACTCAAACTGGCGCTAAACTATGTGGAAATTATTTCATCATCACTTCCCAAAAAATGTGAAGGAAATAATCGTGAGAAAACTGGCATATCCTAGAACCAAAAAGTAAGACTTGTGATATCTGCAAACCCGAACTGGGGCCACGTGGTGGATTAGAACCCACTCCCTCTCGAAACAAAGAGGCTTGTGTCCTAACAGTGTTAAAATTATAGGCTTTTTATGTAAAGATTTGGTCCTTCAATCTCATACAGTCAGCGTGATTCTGTTTTATATAAACCATACTATTTCTTCTCAAACATATACGTGTAAGAAAAGACCTGTCTTTTTCATAGCTAAAACACAGCAGTAATATACACCTGCCAGGGTCGCGAGATCTGTTCGAAAGAGTTACCGTGGCCAGGGCTTATAGGCAACTGAAGGAACACGGGTGGGTTTTAGTCAGTAAAAGTCTGACACGCCCTCCCCGCTCCGCCCAGAGCGGAAGACGTCATTTGATGATTTCCCACCCACAAAAAAGCAGTAATATACAAGATAAACCAGATTTCACGTACAGTTATTGGTCCTTTTTTCCTCATACATTTTTCCGCGTATAAATCAAATTAATTCAGTTATAAATAACGCCCTACATTGAAAAATAACTAGGTACACGTATTTTAAATCTATCTATACGGCATGGCGCAAAAAGTATTGTAATATTCACGTAATTTGGATGATTCATGAGCCATTAGGTACCGTTATTGAACTTTCTGGAAAAAAGGTAAGGATCCCTCACGACTGAGGGCAGAGGACCAATATTAAGTCGTCGGCCTCTGGCCCTTTTAATAATGTTATAAATTATTTTATTCGTGTGATGATCTGTGAATAATATTGTTAATATATGCAGAAGATTTCCGTGGTGATTTTGATAAGGATATTTTTTAACACATGGAATGCAAGATGTTATATTAAATTAAATCAGTCATATATTGCCTCACTGCCTTACAAATTTATATTGGTAAAATCAAATAATAATTAGTTGATTCATTATTCAAAGCAATCAACATTACAAATGAAAACATAAATATAAAAAAAACCCAGTACCATCAACTCATTACAGAAAATGTAATGATTACCTACGTGAATATGACCAAACTCTAAATATTTTACACAAGACCAAATAATTTAAAAGTAAGAAATTCGTCGGTAATGTACAGCTGCATTACTGAAATAAACCAAGTTTTCGGCCAGAGCTAGTTTGTAAGCTGGTATTTTTTACATCCCACAGATTAAATTACTCTGATAATAATTGTTTAACTATAACATATCAACAAAACAACATTGCCTCTAGGAACAAGCAAAGGAAACCACTTATGGTATTTTGTAGCTATTTTCAATTAATTAAAAGACGCTAGACTACCTTCCTCCGTGTGGTGTCGGAGTTCCGTATGTTGCCGTACGGATAGAATAACACCATTCCATTTCTTCCTGTGGGTGTCGTAAAAGGCAACTAAAGGACTTACTAAAGAATGGGCAGCAGCGTTCTTTATGCATTGCAGCCAACCATACTGCGATCGCCAACCCGCCTGCCAAGCATTACGATTATGGCAACCCCCCCCCCCCCAAGTTTGGAGAGGCCTATGTCCAGCAGTGGATGTCTTTCAGCTGAAATAATGAAATGAATAATGATAAGACTACCTTCTCGAAATTCCGATATTTCAATTTAGCACAGCAATTGTTTCACACACATTTTTGCATGATTCCAAATTAAACCACATATCTATGCCTGAATTTACGACCAAAGACGTAAAATACATTTTACTTACGCCGTATTTTCTACCTAAACATAGATAGGTAAGTTATGAAAGTACGGATGGACGCCAATCTAGCGCTGTCTTCAATCATTCCGGGATTTTGTCGCGACATCCCATTTCCGAATTCGTGACTCTCATATATATCTGTAGGTACGTATCTTATGTGTACGTATGTCTGTTATGATATCAAGGTGTGTGGGTTCTATTTTGTAGGTAGGATTTTTATATGAATGAGTTGTTATGGGTGTTTATTTATTTATTTTATTATTTATGTACACACAGTAAAATACAGAGTGATAAGGCATAGTAAAAGAATTGAGTACAAAGGTACTGCTTATTTCTTAAGAAATTTCTTCCAGCAGACCTGCGAACCAGGTTAGTACCAGGTTTTTTACTTACTAAAAATATCACTGTTCATATGCAATAATTTCAAGTGTACGGTCATTAAGTACCTGATAAGATTATTATTTCGTTCACTAACTTAATTTTTATGACTTCTCTTTGAAACCTAGAATTAAAGACCACGTTCGCACAGTTGCATTTCATTACGTAGGATGTGTTGGAGATCTACTAAACAAACAGATTAAACGTAAGTTGGCAAACAGAAAAGTAAAAAGTGATCCGTAGGAGAACAAAAGTAACTGGCATAGCCGGAAGAATTGCTGAATTTAAGTGGCAACCAGCCAATGCAGTGGATACCTGCGGCCTTACCAGTCCGTAGGAAAACCAAGGTAACCGATATAGCCCGCTACATGCTACGTAATGAAATGCAACTGTGCGAACGTGTCGCACAGTTGCATTTCATTACGTAGCATGTGTTGGAGATCTACTAAACAAACAGATTAAACGTAAGTTGGCAAACAGAAAAGTAAAAAGTGATCCGTAAGAGAACAAAAGTAACTGGCATAGCCGGAAGAATTGCTGAATTTAAGTGGCAACCAGCCAATGCAGTGGATACCTGCGGCCTTACCAGTCCGTAGGAAAACCAAGGTAACCGATATAGCCCGAAGAATTGCCAAACTTAAGTGGCAGTGGGCAGGGCACATTGCTCGCAGAACGGATGGCCGATGGGATCGGAAGGTTCTGGAGTGGCGACCGCGTACTGGAAGATGGAGCGTTGGAAGGCCTCCCACAAGATGGACCGATGACCTGGTGAAAGCCGCAGGAATACGTTGGATGCGAGAAACACAGAACCGGGCTTAGTGGCGGCCCATGGGGGAGACCTATGTCCAGCAATTGGCGTCTTTTAGCTGAAATGATGATGATGATGATGGTAAACAGAAATGGAAAGCTGAATGTTACCATTGAAATACATTTCCCTATGAAAATAACGATACTTGAGGCTACACTTATTTACAAACTCACTCTCCAAAAACATACAAGCTGTCCTTTCATTTATTTGACTCCAACAACATCGCCAGTCATATCTGTCATTACAAGCCAATTTTGGCGTCATCGATAACAACACGTGGTACATTGCAGCCAATTGACTGGCCTGTTAGTCTAGTGGTTAGTGACCCTGACTGCTAAGACTGAGGTCGTGGGTTCGATTCTCACCCAGGACAAATCTTTGTGTGATGAGCACGATCATTTGTTCTGTGTCTGGGTGTAATTTATCTATAATATGTATGTATTTAGAAATATATAGGTATGTTTATCAGTTGTCTGATTGCCATAGTACAGGCTCTGCCTAGTTTGGGATCAGATAATGGTGTGTTGTTTGTCCTAAGATATTTATTAGATATTTATTATTTCCCTATGAAAATAACAATACTTGAGGCTACACTTATTTACAAACTCACTCTCCAAAAATATACAAGCTGTCCTTTCATTTATTTGACTCCAACAACATCGCCAGTCATATTTGCCATTCCAAGCCAATTTTGGCGTCATCGATGACAACACGTGGTACATTGCAGCCAATAGGGAAGATGCAATATTTTTATTTTTGTTTTCACTTTAAAGAATTCCATGTAGAATAGACCACAAATATATTAAAAAATTAAAACATTGTAATTTATCGGAAAAAATGCGGTTTTAAATTGACAGTTTAAATTTTCCCGCGAAAACGGACCTATAGGTCCGATGACGTCATTCTTGTCTGTCACTGATTGTATTTGTTCGTCGGCTTTCATACTTTTGCATATTTTTTCGACTTTTGAGATACTTTTTTGGTAAAATTTAAAATGGACTATCCGTCAACATCAGGTGATCATAACAATACCACTAATAATCCAGCCAGTGAGTCCGTGTATACTTCAACAAAGTTTCCAAATAAATTGTTTTTGACTAGACGTTCTGACCCAAAATTGAGAAAAAAGTGATATCAAGCTGCAAAAAGAAATGACAATTATTCTCCAAAGACCACTATTCGATGCTGTGAAGAACACTTTGACGTAAGTCATAAGGCGAATATACTTGTTATATGTCGTGTGTGTTATACGTCATAAGGCGAATATACTTGTTATACGAGTATGCTTAGTTAATCTGCTTGTACGTAAAAACACGTTAGTTACCTACCTAATACTTACAAAACTTGTCTATAGTAGATTTTTAATTTTACAGTTTGAGATCGACGTCGATAATTGGTAAAAGTTTAAAATGTCTGGAGGAAACCTTTTTCTGAAAAAAGATCTCATGTCAACACTAACTCTTGGTAAATAAATTCCTGGAATCTGCTTTGATAATCCCAACTAACATTTTTATTTAAAAAACGCAATTAATATTCCCATAAAATAATATTCACTTTTACAACCATAACCTCAACAAGTCGTCGTAACGGGAGTGACATCACTAAACGCTGATTGGTGTTTTGAAATACGTTTCGTTTCAAGTAATTTTAATACGTAATTATTGTTAAAAATCAACATTATGTACAATAAAAACATTGCAGTGGGCCTTCTTTTATACTTTTTTAACATTTAAATCATAAAATTTTCATAAATATTATATTTGCATCTTCCCTATTATAATTTCGTTATTCCCCGGCCAATATGGAAATTAAGAGTACAAGTTATTAATATATTTTTTAATATTCACCAGTAAGTGAGGCGTGAAAATTAAAAGTGCCAGCACCGGGATATTATTAATGTGCATATCTAAACGTGAAATTTCGTCATGTTCCATAATGGCCGCCATTTTGTAAATATTCATGAATTTATATTTATTCGTTTACAAGCCGTCGCGACGTATTTTGATTTTTGTGGTTAGATTTTGTGTTAGCTATCTACGTCAATATTTTGGTGTGCTGTTGCGGTTTCCGGATAACAGTAATTATTTTACCAAGTGACCTAATTTGTTATGTTCTTCTAAAACCGGCCAAGTGCGAGTCGGACTCACGCACCGAGGGTTCCGTACAAACCTATAGGTATTCATGGTTTATGCATAAGGTTTATGTTTATGAAATTAAATGTTTTAAAAAAAAAAAATTATATTTGAGTTGACTGAATGAAAGGTAAATTACGGTTTACGATTTGTGACGTATTAAAAAAAAACGATTTACTAGATCTCGTTCAAACCAATTTTTGGTGGAAGGTTACATGGTAATGTACATCATATATTTTTTTTTAGTTTTACCATTCTCTTATTTTAGAAGTTACAGAGGGGGGGGGGGGGGGACACACACATTTTACCAATTTGGAAGTGTCTCTCCCGCAAACCATTCAGTTTAGAAATAAATGATATTAGAAACCTCAATATCATTTTTGAAGACCTATCCATAGATATCCCTCACATATGGGTTTGATGAAAAAATCATTTTTGAGTTTCAATTCTAAGTATGGGGAACCCCAAAATTTTTTTTTTTTTTCTATTTTTGTGTGAACATCTATTTACCAAATTTCAACAGCATATCTCTTATAGTTTCGGAAAAAGTAGCTGTGACATACACGGACAGACAGACAGACATGACGAATCTATAAGGGTTCCGTTTTTTGCCATTTGGCAACGGAACCCTAAAAAGGTCAGGGTATGTAGTACTCGCAACCGGCGAGCATGTATGACCAGAGTTCATCTGGTAATGTAGGCACGATGGTTGTGAACGTAAACAAATCAAAAGGCGTAAAATTCTTAGCAGGTGGCTTTCTGTAGTTTTTGCCTATCCCCATGGAAAGAAGACTTGAGTTTTTGCATGTTGTTTTGCGCTGAAGTTACAAACACCTCAACATTTCATTCCCTAGATGCCAAATTACACTTTATGCATCGAAAATTATTACTAAGTAACTGCTTTTCTTGATATATTTGCAGCACTGAATAGTCCGAAGTGTTTGTACAATTTGTATATTTAAACCCGACTAACTGATCCGACAGACTTTTGTCCTCTCCCTTACATCGTGAGACATGAACTTGAACTATACAAAAACCCCACTGAAAAAAGGAGGTTAAATTCCTTAATTTGAAAATTTTCTGGGAACCTTTTAAATTATTCTACCCTTTTGAACCTAATCGGATTAATACAAAATGTAAAAAAAAAAAAACCAAATCGGTCCAACCGTTTTTATTTATTTGTGCATTTATTATGGTAAGTAATTGAGCAGTATCTCATCTTGATAATTCAAGCCGACGGGTTCACTATGCGGGGCGTTGTGTAGACTCTACACAACGCCCCCATTTTTTAACTGCTGGCTATTTTTTTTTTAGCTGGTCTATACTTATAATTACTATAATTTTGGTTTATATTTGATTTACATACATATATATTTTAAACATTATCCCATCGTCATTAATTGAATCCATTCTTCGTTTCTTCTTTACCGTGTCGTTTTCAAACTATAAACAACCTGCCCTGAATTTAGCTACGAGCTTGGCACCTTGAGTAGCGTCCATTAACTCCCGTACCGTGCAGATAGCAGAACACGCTGGACACGATGTCAAATGCCCCATTGACTGTGAGACAGGCCCACATTTACACTCCAGGACGGAGTCATCTGCAAATCTCCACATGAGCAGGATTATTTGCTTTGGTCTACCTGAGTACGAAGTCTATTTAAAGACTTCCGGGTAAGCCAAACTAACTCATGTCCAGGTGCAAAATTTAGGGTTTGGTAGGGAAGAACTAACTCGCCAAAACTTTAGCCTTTTCTCAGGTCGTTTGCCATTGCGTGGCAGAACACACTTTGATTGTTATCGTGTAAAGGATGTTGTATATCAAAAACCATTTTGACTCCTTTACTTGACCGTTCAAACGATCTGCAAACTTCTGGTTGCGCAATTTCAGCCAGTGGTTACAGTATTTGTGCCAGGGTCGGTATATCGGTTCAGAAAGCACTTAATTCTTCTAACAAAAATGTATCAGCGCGGCTCACGTACTGGTTCATACTCTTCAAATTGTTTATTACACGTAAAATTATAGTATGTAAATCCTTCTGGTCTATCGTGCAATAGCCGTATATCTGTCCCATGCACAGCGATAAATTACAAATTTTACAACCCGGTACCGCCCCACGTTTTGAAAAGGTGTAAAACTTTTACGGGCAGTAAAATTTAAACTGTGCTCTTGGACATGTTTAAATAAATATTTTTATAGCGTTAGTGTGATATTTGTGAGTTGTTTTGATTTATGAATTTGTGGAAGTTTAATTTAATGGGTTTTGAGTATATAAATGGGTTAGGATTACCAGAATATGTGAAAATGCCAAAGATTGGTTAAAAATTATGATTGGGCGTTAACGTTTATTCATACATGAATTAATTCCTATGTGTAAGGCATTATACATTATTAGGCATTATTAGGCATTATTATTGTGTTTGTGTATAAGGCATTAATAATGATATAAGTAACTAAATCAATGGTTTAAGTCTCCTTGCTCTAGGAGTTATTGATTGTTTTTCCCGATGCTCAGAGGGCTAATTGCGAAACTTTTTATATATAGTTTTTATATATAGTTAAACAAAATTAATTGCGTTATTTACGTTGCTGAGCCGACAATTTATTCGAACAGATGCTGCAATGGTTTAGAAATAATCTTCAATCCCATTCAGATTCTGATAAATTGTGCGTTTCGCAATTAGGGTGCATATGTTCACTGGATGCCTTCAGAAAACATAATGAGAATATATTCGGAACTTTATGTATAGAGGTAGGTAAAGATGTACTATGAGAGGACATTGCCCCTTCATCAAAATTCATTAAGAAGATTAGTCGTAAAGACCTAAATAAGGTCGTGAAAACAAGATATTGTCTAGGCTTTAAAATAGACTGGGACTTCAGGGATTGTTTCAACGTCTCTTCTCAGAGTAGTGCAAAAAGGAACCCAGACTTGATCTAGTTTTAACTAAATATTGTTTTTTTATTTTGACGTGTAAAAGTGTTATTTACAACCAAGTGTATCATCATCATCACCCGCCTAGCTTTTTGTCAACTATGTTGGGGTCAGCTTCAAGTCTAACCAGATGCAGCTAAGTAACAGCATTTTACATGGTGCGATTGTCTATCTGATCTCCACAACCTAGTTATTGGGTAACACTATACCCCTTGGTAAGACTGGTTATCAGACTTTCGGACTTCAGACAACCAGCATCAACTGTTAGAGATCTATTAATGATAGCCGGGACCAACAGCTTAACGTGTTTTTCGAAGCTAGAAGGGGTTTTGGTATGTAAAAATGGTCACCCATCGACGGACCAACCAGAGGGGTAATTGCGGAACTTTTTATCGGTAGGAATTGGTTTAATATTCATAGTTAAACAACATTCATTGCGTTATTTACGTTGCTGAGCCACAATTTATTCGAACAAATGACGCAATGGTTTAGAAATAATCTTCAATCCCATTCAGATTCTGCTCAATTGTGCGTTTCGCAATTAGGGTGCTGATCGATAGACACCACTCACATTTACAACCAAGTTACAGAAATACGACATCATTTATCAAACAAATATACTGTTAGTTATATAACAGTAGACAACCATAAACAACAGTCGGATAGTCTCGTTAGACCTTCACTTCAATACATTTATCTCAATTCCCGTTGTATCGTTGAATATCGTTCACAAATACAAACTACATAATATTTAAATTCTTTCCTTTTCAAGAAAAGCGTCCAGATAGTGGAAGAGTTGTACAGATATTGTCCGTTACTACAATGCAGTTTTAGCATATTATTATGAACGAGAAAATGTTTTATGTTTTTTAGATACACAGTTGATTTCTTTTGTGGTCTTTAAGGACGTTATTAGGGGCCATCTATGAATTACGTCACACAAATTTCATGATTTTTTGACCCCCCCCCCCCCCCCGTCCTTGTCACAGCTGGTCAGATTTGTGAGACTCCCCCGTCCCTGGTGTGACGTCACATATTTTGCAATTTTATATCTAGACATTGAATTTTTTTTAAATTTTTTTTTCATAGTTCATATTTCGTGTTTTAATAGTAATTTAAATATGTATATTCAATTTTGAAATGTGACGTCACAAAATTTGGGGCCCCTCCCCCCTGTCACAAATTGTCACAATTCGTCGACCCCTCCCCCCATTAACGTGTGACGTAATTTATGGATGGCCCCTTATGTGGCTCTATGATAATACATAACCAAATTTGAAATAAATTAAGCTTTTTATTTGAAACTAGCTTCTGGCCAGAGGGGTAATTGCGGAACTTTTTATCGGTAGGAATTGGTTTAATATTCATAGTTAAACAACATTCATTGCGTTATTTACGTTGCTGAGCGGACAATTTATTCGAACCAATGACGCAATGGTTTAGAAATAATCTTCCATCTCATTCAGATTCTGATAAATAGTGCGTTTCGCAATTAGGGTGCAGGACTTTGTTTGGATGAAACGTTGTCTTGTTTTAACATAAAATATATCCTATAGCATCGTATCGCCCGCCCACGAAATTACTTCGTTTTCTATTAGCGTTCTTTCTGACTTTTCTTCCGAAATCTCTCAATTAGTTTCGATCTTAATTCGAAGAAAAATGAAATCTTTCAGTCTAGACCACTACTTTAAACCTAAATCCACACAAATCACATGATAACAAAACCACCCAAAAGAATCCGTGCTACTCAACTAGTGCATCTTAATCTCTGCCCATAATTCCTTCACGTTGGCATTCATGTTCTCAAGTAGAGCATAAGTCGCACATAATGAAATAAGTTTCCGTACTACGCTTAAAACTCGAGATTTTTAATGCCTTAATATCCTGTCGTTATCAAAGTTGCTCAACTTACTTTATTGCGATGATACTTTGTGCGAAAAGTGTTTTTACTAAGTGGAATTGTACATTTTTTGTTCTTCAAGTCTTCTGGTCTTAGTGTCTTTGTTGAAATTATTTTTAAGCCCGCTGGTTGTTCTTGGTAGCTATGTAAATTTTAAATCAAACTTTTTTTTTTCAAAACCTTAATACAATACAATACAATCCTTTATTTCAGGCAACTTAGGCCCATAAAAACACAATAAACAAATAATATAAAACAATAACTATAAACTTATACATATTTTATGAAACAAAACTTAAACTATCACTAAACACGTAATGATGACGGCGACGTGTTCCGCTGCGTGGTGTCGCATAACCGTCCTTGGAAACGACGATACAAGACACCTTTCGGCCAAAAGTCCTCTCTCAGGCAGGTCTGTAGATGGTGGGTTGGAACTCGTACCATAAACGACTTAAAAATTGATGTTGTGGCGTGATTTCCAACCTTTCCACCCTCAGAGTCCAATTGGTCTTTACTTTCAAGTACTGCACAACTTCCTCAACCGTCGTGGAGTGATGCAGACTTGAAATATACAGCAGCGTCGTAGGCACAGCAGGGCGCAGCACCATGTTAGGTCCACTAGGAGCTGTACCACACTGGTTTCGTGAACAGGGCTTCTTCTTCTTCCTTTCCACTTTAATGTCTGTGGCGTTTATGGACCAAGAAGTAATTCAAAATCAAAGTCAAACTTGAAACATTTGTTTCAAATAGGCACATAAAAGGGACTTTGAACGTCAACAGTTACATGAAAATAGAATTGATTCTTGTCGCTCCTTCCAAAAGGTAGTATCGTATGGAAAACAATGGGCAAAAAACTCCACTGTTACTCTTTTAAAATGTTTTTCAGTAGTTGTATACAGTATTTATATAATTATAATATGTGAAGACGATGAACCTAAAATAAAATTACCATACCACAACAGGTAAAATAATTGAAAATGAAGCAACGACACATAAATTAATCATGTGATACATGGTGCTCACATGTTTACAAACATTTCAATGGAAAGTATACGAATATCCTAATATTTTTACAAGTTAAAAGTCGATGTCATGACTTCGATTTTTTGGTTCTAGGACAGGTTTGTCAGCTCGTAAGACGTGACCGTTACCTCTAAGCTACTACGGCTCCCCTAATGAAATAATATAATCATCATCATCCTTGCGTTATCCCGCTTGCATCCTTTCGGAGCCCGGGGTCCGCTTTCCTGCTTTTAGCTCTCCACTTCGGACGGTCTTGTGCATCCCTTATGGTGAGTTTGTTGGTACGCATGTCATCCGCTACGACGTCAAGCCAGCATTTTTTGGGTCTGCCCCTTCTACAGGGACCCGGTGGGGGCGGCATGGCCAGACATTTGTTCCCCACATAGCTAGCCGATTTCCGTAATACGTGCCCGTACCAACGTAGGCGACACTCCTGCAATTTGTCTGCTATGTCACGGATATGAAGGCTGCCGCAAATGCGTGAGTTCTTGACGCGGTGTCCCCGCGTAACTCCGGACATCCAGCGCAACATTTTCATTTCCGTGACACGCAGTTCTTGCTTGTGCCGCTCAAGTACGGGCCACGCCTCACCACCATATAAAAGGACAGGCCTAATGATGGATTTATAGACCTGTCCCTTCAGCTTAACCGGTATCTTGGGGTCACAAATGACACCAGAAACCTCTCGCCATTTGGCCCACGCTGCAGCAATGCGTGCCTTGACGTCGTAGTCGATGTCACCAGACACGTGGAGTACAGATCCCAAGTACTTAAACTGGTCCGTGCGCTCGACCGTGTCTTCGCCTATGCGGACGGATGTGAGATCTGCTGTATTGCAGGCCAAGTGCTCTGTCTTCGCCACATTGAGCTTCAGACCACCGTTCTCAAGCGTACCCTACCACGCCTTCACGCGTCTCACCAGTCGTCCCCTGTCCGCGTCTACCAGCGCAATATCATCAGCATACATGAGCAGCCACGGAAACGGAATGAAATAATATAATCATGAAATAAAAAGTAATATAATCAGCTTGTATTGCCTTCCTTTCCTTTTTCCATTCAACTCGATCCTAAGCCAATATGCACCAATCCCTCATATAAGGAGTCAAGTTCATTCCGCCATTTACGCCTGAGGCTACCGCGATGATGTTAGAAGTTTTCAGGATTCCATGTTGTGGTGGACTTAGCCCATAATACATCCGAAGTTGTAATATTTTAAATGGATATCTCAGGCTCTATAAAGCAAAATATCGGATGCTACTACCGATGCTATTACTTGTATCTTTTAAATTGTGATTGGAGCTTGTAATAAATTGAGGAATAAAACTGCACTCACAAACTCACCATCATCAATTCAGCCGAAAGACCTCCACTGCTGGACATATGCCACGCCTAATCTGAGGAGGGTTTGCCACAAGTGCCATGCTGGGCAGGCGGGTTGTTGTTGTAATAAAAGGCATACGGAATGCTGCTGCCCATTCTCTAGTAAGTCCCTTAGTTGCCTCTTACAACACCCACGGGAAGAAATTGGATTTCAGTATGGGACGCACAATATAGAATAAAAACAATATACCTACTTTAGCCTTGATCAAAAGTATAAACAACCAAAATATACCTACATCATCACTTTCATAAAAGCCATTATTAAAACCGGCTTGTTATAACATACTGACAATATTTTATGACAATTCCCAGCAGGAATTATTCGTAGAACTGATATCCTCTTACTGAAACCGGTTTTGTACCACTCAGCGTAATGAAAATGTTATTTTCAATTGTCAAGGGAGGATTACATTTCAACGATACTCCGAGATGTATCAATAATATAACATTATTTTGTAGAAGTACCGTATCGGTGAAATTTCATTTAATTTATTTTGCAGGTAGCTTGTAATATTTTGTGGCGACTCGTTGCAAGAGTATTTATATACTTGGGCTAGTAAAAAGCTTGAACAATATGTATGTACTAGCTTTTGCCAGCGGCTTCGCCCGCGTGGAGGTCGGAAATTATCCCGCAAGAACTTACTACCGGCATACAGGCAATATAGGTAAAATAGGAGCGTTAAGAAAAACCAGGAAGTCTTATATTCAACTAAACCAAGCCCTATGTCGCAGTCTTCTTACTCTGAATACTATTACTCTTATTTTAAAAACACCAACACACGTGATGTTCTCATAAACTATGAATCCTAAGTAATATGAGTTATAATCCTACTACTAATAATATTATAAATGTGAAAATATGTATGATTGGGTGTTTGTTTCTCAATCACACAAAAATGGCTGAATGAATCTGGATCGAAAATAGCACACAGAGTCTATATTACCTATATAACCTGGAATAACATATTCTTATCGCGTTTATACGACCTCTTGCATTAATTTCCGACACACACGCGGGCGAAGCCGCGGGCAAAAGCTAGTCCATAAATACAAATTAATATTAGTAGGATTTTTATGGTTCCGTTGCCAAATGGCAAAAACCGGAACCCTTATAGATTCGTCATGTCTGTCTGTCTGTCTGTCTGTCCGTCCGTCCGTAAGTCACAGCCACTTTTGTCCGAAACTATAAGAGCTATGCTGTTGATACTTGGTAAGTAGATGTATTCTGTGAACCGCATTAAGATTTTCACACAAAAATAGAAAAAAAAAAAAACAATAAATTTTGAGGTTCCCCATACATAGAACTGAAATTCAAAAAAAAAAAATTCATCAAACCCATACGTGTGGGGTATCTATGGATAGGTCTTTAAAAATGATATGGAGGTTTTTAATATCATTTTTTTCTAAATTGAATAGTTTGCGCGAGAGACACTTCCAAAGTGGTAAAATGTGTGTCCCCCCCCTGTGTGGTTAAAAGTAAAAAAAATATATGATGTACATTACCATGTAAACTTCCACCGAAAATTGGTTTGAACGAGATCTAGTAAGTAGTTTTTTTTTTAATACGTCATAAATCGTAAACCGCAATTTACCTTTCATTCAATCAACTAAAATATAACAATAAAAAAAAAACATTTAATTTCATAAACATAAACCTTATGCATAAACCGTGAATACCTACAGGTTTGTACGGAACTCTCGGTGCGCGAGTCCGACTCGCACTTGGCCAGTTAACCGCAAAACTGTAAACCGACCGTACCGTACCGAGCGTATTTTCTTACTTTTCTTTCTTTCAGTTTTTTATAAATTTAATGGTCGCGGTTTACCTGCCGGGGTCGCGTATCTGCCGGGGTCGCGTGATTGTTCGAAAGAGATACCGTGGCCCCGGCACATGGGCAACTGAAGGAACACAGGTGGGTTTTAGTCAGTAAAAGCCTGACACGCCCTCCCGCTCCGCCCAGAGCGGGAGAAGTCAATGATGATTTCCCATCCAAAAAAAAAAAAAAAAATTGTCGCGGTTTACGCATTGTAAGTCGTAGGTTCGAACTAAGATAGGCACTTTACTTTGTGTACATTATTAAATCACCAATGCTCTCAAAACGGTGGATGAAAACATCGTGAGGAAACCGCCATATCCTAGAACCAAAAATTTGAAGACAAGTGTCATCTACCAACCCGCGCTGAGTACACGTGGTGGATTTTGGGCTTTTTACACGCTTTATATTAGCTTCACTTGTATGTTTGTATGTTTGTTTGTAACCGACTCAAGGACCGTTGACAATGCAATAATTTCATAAAATAGTGCCATTATCCTTGCCAGGCTTACCAGGACAGCAAAAAAACTGTCTTCGAAAACTACACTGACATACGTCACAAACTACGCTGACATACGACGCAAACTACGCTGACATGCGTCACAAACTACGCTGACATATGTCACAAACTACGCTGACATACGTCACAAACTACGCTGACATACGTCTCAAAATTCGAAACACGCTACTAAAAAGTACAAAATAATGGAAATAAATAATAGTTTCAAAAAAGTTTTTTTAAACTATTATTTATTTTCTATTTTTTAGGGTATTTCGAATTTTGAGACGTATGTCAGCGTAGTTTGTGACAGTTTTTTTGCTGTCCTGGTAACCCTGGCAAGGATAATGGCACAAATTTATGAAATTATTGCATTGTCATCAGTCCTTGACAGGTGTGCAAAGTTTGAATGAAATCTGGTCGTTTAAAGTGGGTCAAAATCGCACTATAAGGAGTCGGTTACAAACAAACATACAAATATACAAACATACAAATATACAAACATACAAATATACAAACATACAAGTGAAGCTAATATAAAGCGTGTAAAAAAGCGTGGGGTGCCTGATATCAATAAAAAACCGGCCAAGTGCGAGTCGGGCTCGCGCACCGAGGGTTCCGTACAAACCTGTAGGTATATAAGTAAAAGTTCACCCATCACGACAATCGAGTCGTAGTTCTGTTCTGTTTCTTGGCTTGGTTTTATTTCTCTCTGTGTTTTGTTCTGTTTATTATATGATGTAACTAAAAATTTATGGTTTTCGCAATTTTTCCTTTATCTGTGCTATAAGACGTTGCTTCGTACCAAATTTCAAAATCCTAGATTGACTGGAAGTACCCTTTAGGTTTTGATTCCCTTGCGAGTTTCGAAAATTTGCGGAAATTTGCGGCATAAACGGCTATATCTTTTGATTGCGTTAGCTTAGAAGTTTGATTTTTTCACAGCTCCAAGGGACAGTAATCTTGAGTATTTGATATAAATTTCAGCTTGATACCTTTACGCGTTCCTGAGAAAAAGGGTCTTGACAGACGGACGGACGGACGGACGGACGGACGGACAACAAAGTGATCCTATAAGGGTTCCGCTTTTTCCTTTTGAGGTCCGGAACCCTAAAAAATACCTTAAAAAGCACCCCACGCTTTTTTTCTATTATTTTGTACTTTTTAGTTTAGTTTTCAATGGAAGCGTGTTTTTTTAGTTTTTTTTAACTATTATTTTTTTATCTTGAATACGGGGCTTTTGGCTACCTTGTACGTGTGCATTTTTCTTTTTTGTAGCTAATTTTTGTTTCATGTGGTGCGTTTTGTTTGTGCAGAATAAACTATTTTTCTTTCTTTCTTTTATTTCTATTAGGTCCCAGACTTTTCATCGAGAGGAGCCGTGTGTCCCAGCAGTGGGAACGTTATACATTAGTCTGATTACGTAAGTTATGTGTTTTCTGTCTTATTTAGGGGCTCGTGTCCTTAGAATAACAGCTGCATAGGTCGATCCATGGTAAAGCTACGTCTGTCACAGTTGTTTTGTGAATGTGTAACCATCCATTACATACGTTGACATAATTATGTTTTATTTTTGAATTGGAATATTGAAAAATTTGTATTTAACTCCTTACTATTCTCATTAATTATGTAATCAATCAGTTTAATTTAATTTATTTACTTATGTCAGTATTGTCCATTTTCATTAAAGTTGCTATTCTTTTTTAATTCTTAATTTGTAATAATTTAATTAATTTAATTTGTTTAATTAATATTTGCACACCATGACAATATGGTAAACATGTTGCACAACTCTATGTACGTTTAACACTATGCATGCATTTTCTTTAAGTAATTGTATGTAAACACGTGTTTGAGCAAATAAAGTTATCTGAATCTGAATCTGAATACATATAGAGACCCCTCCGTGCTTTGGAACGCACGTTAATCATTAGGTCCCGGCTGTCATTTGGAAATCTTTGATAGTACACACAGTCAGAAGATGATGGTCAGATAACCAGTCATACAAAGTAGACTGTATTACCCAGAAACTGGGCTGTTAAGGTGAAATTGGCAGTCGCTCTATGTAAAATACCGGTATTCAGCTGCATTTGGTTGGACTGGAAACTGACCCTAACGTCGTTGGGAGAAGGCAGATTGATTTAGTGTGTATTAGTTAGTAAATATGATGCAATACAATACAATACAATATAAATTTATTTCTCTCTCTACAAAGGTTGGCTTAGAATTAACATCTTAGGACTAGCCATAATCAGTAAATGTGATCAAAAGCTCCTTTGCAAGATACTGGAGTCCGTACTAGGGAAACCCTGCGTTACGGATCTCCAGGCTCCCCATAGGTAATCAATGGTACATTGCAGAAGTTTAAAGCACTAGCATTTCGTAATTTACATCTTAAAAAAAAATGATGAAGTTGGTGGTGGTGTGGTTGGTGTCGTTGTTGTTGTTGTTGTCGTTGTTTTTGCTGTTGTTGTTGAGTTGACTGTCATGTTCTTATTTTTTGAGAAATAAATGTCTTTAAACCGAACCGAAGTTCCAATAGTTTAAGTTAAACATTGTACAATTTTTTTATTATGACTTTTATATTGTTATTGTATTTACTATAAGAAAATACCTTATTATAAAATCATGGATTGTTTGCCTACAGCTTAAGAGCTAATAATTATTTGGCTCCATATGTACCAATTACTTTTCAAACCTGTGTACATACTCATTAGTTTTTGCACTTGGCTGTATCAACAATAAAAACTGAATTTTCTGTAGCTCTACCCAAATGTACCTCAATTGTGAATTAACTTAATATATTTCTATAAAATTATCATCACAATAATCTAAACAAATAATCATATTAGAAAGAAGTGAAATTGTTTGTAAAAATATCTGAAGTCTCTGGAGTTAGCAATCCGTTTACTAAATATCGTTCACTGAAAGAAATTATTTCTATGTGGTTCTAATTAATTTTATGGTTCTGTTTGGAGCTTGACGTAAAGAACCGAAAGAATCACCATCCGTTTTCTTCCTGTGGGTGTCGTAAGAGGCGACTGAGGAACATACAAGAGAATGGGCAGCAGCGTTCTCTGTACATTTTACCACCAAACTGCGATCGCCATCTGTCTTGCCAAGCGTGGTGATTGCGGCAATCCTCCCAAAATTGAGGGAGGCCTATGTCCAGCAGTGACCGTCTTTTGGCTGAAATGATGATGATGATGAAAAAAATTATTAAGTGCCACAGGATATTACGAGGGAAACGCAGACAGGCGCTATATAAAGTGCTTTAATAAATGTACTAGATACGAGACAATTTAATAAACACGGCTAACTATTAAATCGGTTATTAGTTGCTCATTGGCCATAGTAATTCCGCGCTACTAATTCTTCCATTTGTGTTGATCCACATATTAAAATGGCAGTAGTAACCTGAATTAATGCGCCTATTTGATAATATATAATATTAAATATCTAGTATTCTGCGATGTGGGAATGTGTTTAGTGGAATGTGAATTGTAAAAATTTTGAAGATACACTCACTGATCTTTTTTAATGAAAAACTATGAATATAATTTTGTGGTCTATCAAATTTTATTTATCTTGATGTGAAATCAGTCTACCCAGCTTTATCCCAGCTGCTGACTACCCGTATTTTATATAGAGCGACGGCCTATCTGACCTCAAAAGCCCTGTTAATGTGTAATTCAATACTTCTTGGTATGACTGGTTGCCAGGCTTTTGTGCTCCTGACAACCCGTAAGGACTGTCAATGATCCATAAACAACAGTCGCTACCAGCAGCTTAACGGGTTTTTAGAGGCACGAGGGGCCTTGGTGGTTAAAGATGGTCACCCAGCCACGGTCCAACCGGGGCAAGCGTACCGCTACCTGTTCGATCGATCCATCATTCATCATCATCATTACAGCCGTAAGACATCCACTACTGGACATGGGACTTCCCCACTTTGGGGGGGCTTTGCCATAATCACCACGCTTGGCAGGCGGGTTGGCGATCGCAGTTTGGTGGTAAAATGCATAGATAACGCTGCTGCCCATTCTCTAGTAAGTCCCTTGGTCGCCTCTTACGACACCCACGGGAAGAAATGGGGTGGTGCTATTCTTTACGTCCGGCACCACGCGGTACCGTCCGGCACCACACGGTACCGTCCAGCACCACTCGGTACCGTCCAGCACCACTCGGTACCGTCCAGCACCACACGGTACATCGATCCGTTCGATTGTTTTTACTTAGCCACAAGCTCCTAGTTTTCTACTTACCCACAAGTATTTACATTTATGTTTCAATGAATTTAAATTGAAAACAATATTGCTAAGACATTAAATGAATTGTTGTCAGTTTGGTAAGTAGGTAACCATTTTACACTCCAATTCTTTTCCACAACTCGCAGCATTGTCCTCAACAAATTCAAAAGTCTCTTACAAACTTCCCAAATCCAAAATTCTAAGCACTTTAACTCGGAATTCTTAGCCAGAAACAAAAGAAAATTCCACCCACTTTAATCTCACCCAAAGATATACTATGGGAGACTCCTTTAAGTCACCCGACTTATTTACGTCTCCTACTTTAATAACAGTACTTTAAATGACCAAAATTCCGTTTTAACGATTAAAACTGGAAAGTTTTCAGACGGAAATTTATCGTAAGGACGCTCAGTTATTTTTCAATTTGGTAGATCGCGGGTTGGAGTAACGCAAGCGGCGATTACATTGAGAGAAGTTTCAGGAAATATTGTCCGGGTTGCGAATTATGTTCAGAGTTGGGCCTGCTTGATTCGTTTTTGTTTTTGTTGAATGGGTATTTGGGGCGGCTAAACCTATTGTGTCTATTAATCTATCCCCAATAGCTAAAGCGTTTCAATAGAGGTTGTGTGTTCAAAATGTATTAACCATGTCCCGTTGCCTTTGCCTAAACAATAATTAGAGAGCGGAGTTGGTAGCTGGAACGACAGCTATAGCATGATCAACCTATAATATTTCCACTGCTGGGACACGAGCCTCCTTTTTGTGAGAGGGAGAGGGCCGTAATCCATCAAGCGGGCCCAGTGCAGGTTAAAAAAACCGGTCAAGTGTGAGTCGGACTCGCGTACCGAGGGTTCCGTACAAACCTGTAGGTATTCACGGTTTATGCATAAGGCTTATGTTTATGAAATTAAATGTTTTTTTTTTTTAATTTTTATGTTTGAGTTGACTGAATGAAAGGTAAATTGTGGTTTACGATTTATGACGTATTAAAAAAAAATACTTACTAGATCTCGTTCAAACTAATTTTCAGTGGAAGTTTACATGGTAATGTACATCATATTTTTTTTTTAATTTATCATTCCCTTATTTTAGAAGTTACGGGGGGGGGGGGCATATTTTACCACTTTGGAAGTATCTCTCGCGCAAACTATTCATTTTAGAAAAAAATGATATAAGAAACCTCAATATCTTAATGCGGTTCACAGAATACATCTACTTACCAAGTTTCAACAGCATAGCTCTTATAGTTTCGGAAAAAAGTGGCTGTGACATACTTCGACAGACAGACAGACATGACGAATCTATAAGGGTTCCGTTTTTTGCCATTTGGCAACGGAACCGTAAAAAGAGTATGTAAGTAAGTTAAATGAAAATCATAACGATGTGATGTTAAACTATATAAGTTATTTAGTAAGTTTATTTCTTATGTAATCCAGTAACGACAGCAAAAGGTAAATTAACTTTAAACTTTTGGAAAATTGATAAAAAGAAACGGTAAAAATAAAATGGTTATGAATTAAAATGAGGAAAACTTCTATTGTGAAAGCTTGAAACTATTTTACCTCGAAATTGAAGGTAATATGATAATTTATTAATCATAGATCCATTAGTGATTCCCGTGTTTCGTCTGACGATGTGAAAAACAAATGGTGTTTAGTGTGACGTAGTTACAAAATTTCAGTAGTACTTGTGCGTAAATAGTTTGATAATGTTAAGAGCATGACAGAAAAGCGACTCACATAACACATTTAAAAATGGAAACATCATTAGGGAACGGCTTAAGAGGTCATATAGTGACCATCTTGTTCATGTTCTTTAGAATGATTAGACGCAGAGTTCTTGCAACCGGCGGCGTGCTAGTATGAACAGACGTATGAACGATAACGAAGCAAAAGTAGTATGTAAGGATCGTAGCAGTTGGCACTCTGTAGTTTCTGCCTACTCTCATGGGAAGAATTCTTAAGTTTATGTATGTATGTACCTATATACTTCACGAGTTTTAGCATTACAACAAGTTTTACAGTAATTGTTTTATCTTTGTTTAAAATCACCGGACATTTACAAATTAAGAGGAAAACTTCCTATAGGAAAAAATACAGCTTGAATCACTTTGTTACTTTTTCGTATTTAAAAAGCTGTTTCGATTCGTTCCAAGTGTTTTGCAACTAGCTGTTTTATTCATACCATTTTATAGTTCGGAAACTGCAGTTAATTTTTATTACAAGCCTGAATTGTACCGTTTTAAAATGGTAATACTTATTTCTATGCAATCGTGGAATCGGTTTGCTGTTATTTTTCTTTGCATTCATTAAAAAAACTAACAAAATGAAATTTATTCTTCGTTTATTTTTTATACATGTTGTTCTACTCAGTAGAATAAAAAATTCTACTGTTCAATATAATCATAGTCATCAATCGGTATGATCAGTCGCACAGTAAATGGATACGCTGTAATCTACTCATCGTATTGCTCGTATAAAAGTAATGGATATCTATCAATTTTGCTCATAATCTACTTTAAAAACCGGCCAAGTGCGAGTCGGACTCGCACACCGAGGGTTCCGTACAAACCTGTAGGTATATAAGTAAAAGTTCACTCGTCACGACAATCGAGTCATAGTTATGGTAGGTGCGGAACCCAAAAAATATGTGATGAAACTAAAAGTTTAAGGTTCTCGGAATTTTTCCTTTATATGTGCTATAAAACATTGCTTCATGCCAAATTTCAAGATTCTAAATCGACTGGAAGTACCCTTTAGGTTTTGATTCCCTTGCGAGTAGTTGCGAGTTTGGAAATATGCGGCTTAAATTGATGTTTCTTTTGATTGCGTTGACATAGAAGTTTGGTTTTGTTACAGCTTAAAGGTATTATAGATTTGAGTATTTGATATGAATTTCAATTGAATACCTCTACGCATTCATGAGGAAAGGGGTAGTACCTTTAAAATTATTAAAAATATTTTTATTATATGATGTAACTAAAAATTTACAGTTTTCGCAATTTTTCCTTTATCTCTGCTATAAGAGTACGTTGCTTCGTACCAAATTTCAAAATTCTAGATCGACTAGAAGTACCCTTTAGGTTTTGATTCCCTTGCGAGTTTCGAAAATTTGCGGAAAGCGGCATAAACGGCTATATTGTTTGATAGCGTTAGCTTAGAAGTTTAATTTTTTCACAGCTCCAAGGGACAGTAAATTTGAGTATTTGATATAAATTTCAGCTTGATACCTCCACGCGTTCTTGAGAAAAAGGGTCTTGACAGACGGACGGACGGACGGACAACAAAGTGATCCTATAAGTGTTCCACTTTTTTCTTTTGAGGTGTGGAACCCTAAAAGTCAAATTGACACTGCGTTTCCAAGAAAAAAAATATGGAAATATTGTTTTTCAGCACAAATAATACGTATATCGTCATCTGCCAATCCTTTTTCCAACTATGTTGGGGTCGGCTTCCAGTCTAACCGGATGAAGCTGAATACCAGTATTGAGCATGGAGTGACTGCCTATCTGAGTTCCACAGCCCAGTTACTGGGTGATACGATACCCCTTGGTAAGACTGGTTGTCATCAATAGCGGACTGCCGGCCACCGTAGGCGCGAGCTTGCGGGCAGCGAGCAATGGGTAGCTCGCCGCCCGGTAAGGACCAGACTCGGGTCGACGGCGCGTACTGTTCCACGCACGCCTCAAAGAGATGTCAGCAATACTGAAGGGGTCCGCTAGGACCGATGCCTGCCTGGGTCGCAAGATTGTTCGAAAGAGATACCGTGACCTGGCACATGGGCAACTGAAGGAACACGGGTGGGTTTTAGTCAGTAAAAGACTGACACGCCCTCCCGCTCAGCCCAGAGCGGAAGAAGAAAAAAAAAGACTGATTGTCAGACTTTCGGGTTTCTGACGACTCCGTAACGACTATCAAACTCCGTAACTTTTGGACACAATAAACGTTATTATTATTATTATTATTATCAAAGATCCACAAATGATAGCCCGGACCAAAAAATAATCCACACTAATATTATAAATGCAAAAGAAACTCTGTCTGTCTGTCTGTCTGTCTCGCTTTCCTGCTAAAACTACTGAACCGATTTAAATGAAATTTGGTACACAGATAGTGTGCTTTTTATTACGGAAAAGGAGTTTTAAGGGGTTGAAAGGGAGGATGAAAGGTTGTAGGGAAGTATTGTCATTTTTAAAGCTAGAATGATGAAACTTTTTTTATTTGGTTTTATTACATAATATATATTTATGAATTATATTTACAGTTTGTTAAATTTTTACCCTTAAGGGGGTAAAATAACAATAGGGAATAGGGGATGTAATTTTGTACGAAAAGGGTAATGACAAGAATCGGCGGAACTACTGATCGGAATTGAAAAATTATTTTGTGTTGGGTAGCCCATTTATTAGGAACGCTATATAACATCACACTGCGGTCAAAAGGAGCACAGCAGCAAACGAAAAATGGACGAAAACTGGCAGGCAATTCGATGCGACGGGAAGGGGAGCGAAAATTTGACGCGGACGACGTCGCGGGCAGAAGCTAGTACGCACATAAAACTACAATATTATTTTATGCAGTTCATCATCAGCAGCCTATAATGTTCCCACTGCTGGGACACAGGCCTCCTCTCATTGAGAGAAAGTGGACAGTAGATGTCACATGTCTTCGAATTTTTGTTTCTAAAACATGCTGGTTCCTTTACCGTTTTGAGAGCAGTGGTGATGAAATAATTGACGCGAAGTAAATCACTTGCTTGGGTTCGAACTCATGAACTACTTACCAACCACCAATGCACATCAATGAAGTTTTGTGAAGTCATAATTCCATTATGCAATACTTAACGCGTTTGAAACCGAACAACTCCATCCTCAATTCAAATTGTTTGCGACCAATGTATAGACGATTTCAATACAAACTAAAAAGATATGAACTGCACATAAATCTCTACACAAATGACAAAACCTAACAAATAAGACTACAACAAGTCTAGAACATATACCACGAATACATTCGTGTATCTCACAATTTATCCGTGATATTTTATTTTCTGCATAAACCTGGGAATTTCCCCATAATATTTCACTGGAACGACTGCACCTGCGTTTTACATCTTGTTGGGAAGAATTTTAGAACAATGCTAGCTGAATGTGGTGTTCATCATTTGGACTGTTTTTGCGGTGGTATTTTTGCAATATTAATATGCTTTCATAATCAAGTTCTGTTCAATTCTTTCAATTGCCCCGAAGTATTATGATGCTGAAAGCAGTGGTGGCCCATTGGTAACACGACTTATGAAGTGTAAGTCGTAGGTTCGAACCCAGGCAGGCATTTTACTTAGTGTAAATTAATTCATCACCACTGCTCTCAAAACGATGAAGGAAAACAACGTGAGGAAAACGGCAAGTCTTAGAACTAAAAATTCGAAGACATGTAACATCTACCAACTCGCACTGGGCCCGCGTGGTGGAGTACGGCTCACTCCTTCCCACCAAGAGGAGCCCTGTGTCCCAGCAGTGGGAACATGATAGACTGATGATGCTCTTCGCAGCAATCGAGCTTGCTATCTGAGGACCAACAACACAAAACCCATAGGTTCTTCTTACGATAACTACATACCTACTAACCAAATGCCAATTTCAGAAATCAATACCCGTATATTAGGTACACGTATATAGACAAGTTATAAACCCGCCTCAGGTTTCAAGATCATCACATGTCACTTGTGACGGAATATTTCACCAGTCTATTGTACTAGGATATTGTTTGAAGTATTGTTTGACGCGAAATAACACCAGCCATACGAATCGATCGAAGGTAAGGCTACGCTTACAACGGTCGACTCGTGGAAGGGTAAGCATTCATAACATACCGCGACCTCTAGGTACCACGACAAACCATTGGTCGATTGTTTTTTGTACATCTTTGACTGTCGTTACAGGTTCTCAAATGCCCGAAAGTCTGATAACCACAAAAGTGTGAGTGTGTTCATCAGAGAGGCAATCACTCCATGTAAAATATTGATATCCAGCTGTATCCAGTTAGACTGGAAGCCGACTCCAAAATAGTTGGGATAAGGCTAGGTAAATTAAATTGTCACCCTGATGTCAAAAAACTTCGTCGAAAATTATCACGGGTGTAACCTGGAATTGATTCAAGAAAAGCATTTACTTACAAGCGGGACGAGCACGGCCGACTATGATTTCACACCCGCATTTATAGGGAACTAACTCAAAATTCTTAATTTTTCAGTTATGCACACCTTCGAGTCTGTCATTTCAATACCTATCGACCAATAAACCAGATTCAAAACTATTTCCAATATTTGGATTTCGAATATTGGAAATAGTTTTGAATCTTGGTTTTGGCTCTAGGGGTGCGATTTGACATTTTTATCACGCGTTTTATCATGCGTGTCTCAAACCTGTCACAAAAAAAGTTTAAAAGTTTAAAATTTTTATTTCGGAACAATAACATAGGACAAGTTTGACAAGTAAAACGATCATAGCTGCAAAAGTATAAACTGTAGCGCAGCTAACAACGCCCTTCTCCAGATACAGAATGGAATGATGTTCCATGCGAGAATTAGTAGATTTATATAATTAATATAGAAACAAAAAAATAAGTCTAAAATATACAATATAAAAGGTGTGATTTGGGATGTATTTTGACGTGGAGTTTATGTGGTGAGTGTAGGGTGAATGGGTGTTTAGGTGAGTGACAGTGAGGTGTGCTAGGGGTGTCTGTGGTTCTGTGTGTGAGGGTGTGATGAGTATATTACACTTCCACGAGTTTCTCCGTTTCATCATAATTTAGTGATTTAAAGTTTAGTAGTAAAAAGTTCGTGATTGGCTTATCATGCTCGACGGTCACAAAAATCTTGAATCGACGACCCTTTTCATGCACATCATACCAACTTAAATACACACAATGGTGTAGAAAATTCAGAATGTTGTAGAATGGTGTAGAAAATTCAGAATGGGTGTGTAGGTGAGTGACAGTGAGGTGTGCGAGGGGTGTCTGTGGTTCTGTGTGTGAGGGTGTGATGAGTATATTACACTTCCACGAGTTTCTCCGTTTCATCATAATTTTGTGATTTAAAGTTAAGTAGTAAAAAGTTCGTGATTGGCTTACTAAGCTCAACGGTCACAAAAATCTTGAATCGACGACCCTTTTCATGCACATCATACCAACTTAAATACACACAATGGTGTAGAAAATTCAGAATGTTATTGGAAAAATACATATTATTTTGACGTGGAGCTCTGTTATTTGAATTCGTACGCGCATCTGTCGCGGGCTACACTTTATTACATGTTTGTCGGTGAAGCGTCGCCCGATAGTATTCTGAAGGTACCAACGTATTTTTTTGGATAGAAATGTGTTTTTACACGCTTTATATTAGCTTCACTTGTATGTTTGTATATTTGTATGTTTGTATATTTGTATGTTTGTTTGTAACCGACTCCTTATAGTGCGATTTTGACCCACTTTAAACGACCAAATTTCATTCAAACTTTGCACACCTGTCAAGGACTGATGACAATGCAATAATTTCATAAATTTGTGCCATTATCCTTGCCAGGGTTACCAGGACAGCAAAAAAACTGTCACAAACTACACTGACATACGTCTCAAAATTCGAAATACCCTAAAAAATAGAAAATAAATAATAGTTTAAAAAAACTAAAAAACACGCTTCCATGGAAAACCAAACTAAAAAGTACAAAATAATGGAAAAAAAGCGTGGGGTGCCTGATATCAATAAAAAAATACCTTAAAAGCACCCCACGCTTTTTTTCCATTATTTTGTACTTTTTAGTTTGGTTTTCCATGGAAGCGTGTTTTTTAGTTTTTTTAAACTATTATTTATTTCTTCTTGTAAGCCAGAATTAAAACAATGATAAGACGGTCTGGATTTCAGATAAACTAAATGGTTTTACCATGTCATGTCGTGGTTTGATCCGTGTGGTCAGGGACGCAAATAATAGCACTATCCCATTTCTTTCCGTGGATGTCGTAAAAGGCGACAAGGGGCGTAAGGCGTAAGGGACTGACTAGAGAATGGGCAGCAGCGTTCTCTATGTATTTTATTACCATACTGCGATCGCCAACCCACCAGCTAAACGTGGAGATTATAGCTAAGGTCCCCAAGTTGGAGAAGGTCTTTGTCCATCAGTGGACTTCTTACGACTGAAATGATGATGAAGACATAGTTTTACATGCAGCGAGTGCTCTTTAAAGGGATGTTGATACATTTTGTTATTATGATTTATCACCTATTTAATAAACCGTAGTCTAGCAAGACTGCCTGATAGAAATAACTTAATTGAAATCCTAAAAAAAGCGCAAAAAAAGTTGTTGAAGGAAATTTTTGTATCGACAAAGGCAATGAAGACGTATTCAACTACGTCTAAACAGTTAATTCGAAAAACCCGACTTTGTAAAAACTTACCTATAAAAGATGGAAACAAGAAATTTTTATTTTAAAAAGTTGTTTTTTTTTTTTTACTAAAATCAATCAATATAGGTCTATTGTTTTAATTTAAGCATATGCCTAAATATTTTGAAGTAAACTGCTTTCGTTTTACAGTTTTTAGTTAACTATTATGGTTTCTCACGTTATTAAGACCTATATTCAATAACGATTGACATAAAAGTCATCAAAATCGGCCCGCTGGTTTGGTTTCTAGAGTGTACTTAGGGTGATAAGCACACTACCGTCCTTTGCCCCGCACAGTCGAGGAAAAACATGTTTATATAATCTGATACTAATCGTTCCGATACTCAAAAGCATAACAAGGATTTAAATAGTGTAGCCTAACTTCCATTAACATTCCACAAATATAATTTCCTTTAACTGTGGCCAAAGTTCACGCTAAACGGTAGACGTTTACAAGGTAATATATTTCTGTTTTAAACATGCAAGTAATAATGACACAAAACCCGTTTCCGGTTTTTGCTGTCATCGCGAGCAGCTCAAAGTTTTCGCGGCAATTAGTAATTCCAGTTAGATTAGCATAATGCAGACAAAGTGTAGGCAAAAACACAAATATATGAGGAAACTCTTGGAGTTTGGTTACTGAGGAAATCGTTTAGTTGGCAAGCTCAACTAAATGTGGGAAAAACGGAATGATTTAGTTGGTTTTTAGTGTTTTCGGAAGTTAAACGGTGTTGATTTAAAATAATTTAGTGGCTACTCGCCGGCTCTTCAAAATAATTAATAGAACTTGAAAAATATGTAAATATCTAGGTGTATGCACTAAGTGAGTACCGTCAACCATGTCATCTTTATATTTCATGAGAAACTTTACCTATGTGTAAAAGATGTTTTTGAAATAAATTATAACGCAGTTACTAAAAATCTTGTACAATTAGTCGATTTTTTTTCTTTTGATATTAAATGGCGGATACAGATGTTTAGTAATTAAGATATATTTGAGTACTATACTCATGGGTAAAGTTGTACATAGAAAGTAAAGATGCCACAGTTGATCGCTTATGATATGATGCTGTTAATTACCTTGTTGGACTAGTTTCTAGAGAATGGGCAGCAGCGTTCTCTATGCATTTTACCACCATACTGCGATCGCCAACCCGCCTGCCAAGCGTGGTGATTATGGCAAAGCCCCCCAAAGGGGAGGCCTAAGTCCAGCAGTGGACGTCTTATGGCTAAAATGATGACTAGTGGACGCAAGCGATACTACTGAGCATGAAGTATTGGGTAGGATTCAGAGATTGAGCAGCCCGGAGTCTGGATTCGTGCCCAGCTAGTGGCAATAGGCTCGCACGCTGTTATATGGGACTAAAACATACCTGGCGAAATGTGGATGTACTATAGGTACACCTCTGCCAAACCCTTTGGGGAAACAAGGCGTGATGCTATGTGATATAAGTATATGATATTACTAGCTTTGGCCAGCGGCTTCGCCCGCGTGGAGGTTGGAAATTATCCCGCGCGAACATACTACCGGGACAAAAAGTACCCTATGTGTTATTCCAGGTTATAAACTATCTGTGTGCTAAATTTTATCTAAATCGGGTCAGTAGTTTTTGCGTGAAAGAGGAACAAACATCCACACATCCATACATCCAGACATCCATACATCTATACATACAAACTTTCGCGTTTATAATATTAGTAGGATTCTGATTATCACTGAACAGCTCTTTTGATTTGATCACAGTGCAGAAGTGTGAGAGTAATGTTATTAGGTAAGAACTTGATTTGATTGCTAAAAGTTTCAATGTAATATGATTTCTCAATTAAACTTGATTAAAAACGAAACAAAGAACTCAACTAACTTTCTGCTATGCACGATAAAATCCCTGAATAAATACCATTTAGAAAAATTGCAAAGAACCTAAAACGACCAAACAAATTATACGAATCCAAATTCAACAAATTGAAATCTATCCGCGCAATTTACCACGGGCAGGTACTCGTGGCAAAAAATCCTTACCCTGGAACGAAAAAAAAAAGAAACAAAAGCGAAAGTCACTCATAATAAGGCCCGTTTATTCCCCGTTAAGGGTCAAGCCACACCTGAAGTAAATTGAATTCCATGAATAAATTTTCCCCTGTGCAACATTGAGGTGTAAGTTATGAGCTGAAGATTCGGTTCTGTTTTGGGTGAATTCGTGGGTGTATTGCAAATATCAAAATGTATACAACTTGTTTCTTTTTTGCGAGTAGGCATAGTTGTTACTAGCAGGTACTGACACCCTAATTACTCGAAAATAAGATCATGATAGTAACTTTATTTTCAATAGTAGATAACAAAAAATTAAACCACCGAGAAAACAGAAAAACAAAAAATAATAAACCTTAAAATTATGAGTAGACGCTTTGAGTGATCTATGTTCATTGATTTTTCAGCGCCGACTCAAAATTTTATGGTTTATAATTTTTTGCTTTTCTGTTTTTTCGGCGGTTTAATTTTTTGTTAAAAAGTTTTTATTTTATAATTTTTTGTGGTTTTAATATACTTATAATACTTGGCAAGGTATACCCTATCTAATGAAAAAATAATTATCAAAATCGGACTACACTGTATAAAGTTATGCGTGGTTTTACATTACAATCAGTGAGTGAATCAATCATCCCCTGTTTTCCAACCCTTAGGGTTCGATTTTGTTTTTCAAATTTATATGGGACTACCTTCCTAACCTAACCTAACCTATACCCTTTCCAATAAAAAAAGAATTATCACAATCGGACTACTATGTAAAAAGTTATGCGTGGTCATACATAAAAAGAAAAAAACAAAAAAAAATATACGCGTCGAATTGATAACCTCATCCATTTTATTCGTCGGTTAACAAAATAATAACAAATTAATAGCATTGACAAAAGGTTTTTACTTTAAATAAGATAATAATTAAAAAAACACTAATGATCATCTACCGAGCCTTTTTCAACTACGTTGAGGTCAGCTTCCAGATGCCATTCCGGTTAGCCTAACCGGATGCAGCTGAATACTGGTATTTTACTACTTTCACAACCACTTTATAATGGTAACAGTTTAAGTAACTAGAAAAGTTTTTTTTTTTTAAACTGCGTCAATCAACCACGTTATTTTAAAATCATTTTATTCGGAAAGATGAAAATTGTCATCTACCTCCTTTCCTTACTATGTTGGTGTCAAGTTCGAGTCTCACGGGATACAGCTGAATAAATAAAATATAAAAATAAATATCTTAGGACAACCAACACACCGTTATCTGATCCCAAACTAGGCAGAGCCTGTACTATGGTAACCAGACAACTGATAAACATACTTATATATTTCTAAATACATACATATTATAGATACATTACACCTAGACACAGAACAAATGATTGTGCTCATCACACAAAGATTTGTCCTGGGTGGGAATCGAACCCACGACCTCAATCTTAGCAGTCAGGGTCACTAACCACTAGACTAACAGGCCAGTCAATATCTGAGTATTTTGCTAGAAGTACCTACACGATACTCTTTCGTACGACTGGTTGTCAGACTTTCGGGCTTCTGACGAACCGTAACGACTGCCTAGGCTCCATGGACGACAGCTCAGACCAACGGCTTCACGTACTTTCCGAGGCGCCGACGCGACGGGTCTTGATATGTAAACATAGTCCCAACCTAACCCATCCACGGACCAATCACAGCAAGAGTAGGTAGTAGGTTATTGATCATCATTTTTTTTTTCAGTCATAAGACGTTCTCTGTTGGACTTAGGCCTCCCCCAATTTGGGGGGCTTTGCCATAATCGCCACGCTTGGCAGGCGGGTTGGCGATCGCAGTATGGTGGTAAAATGCATAGAGAACGCTGCTGCCGATTCTCTAGTAAGTCCCTTAGTCGCCTTTTACGACACCCACGGGAAGAAATGGGGTGGTGTTATTCTTTACGTCCGGCACCACACGGTACAGTTACACCGTTTTTTATCACAAGCCCGAAAAGACGAAAAACTACCACTCAAAATATTGCCTAAATTTTTTTTTTTGTGGTTAGGAAATCATCAAACTACGTCTCCCGGTCTGGGTGGAGTGGAAGGTCGTGTCAGACTTTTACTGACGAAAACCCACCCGTGTTCCTTCAGTTGCCTATGCCAGGGCCACGGTAACTCTTTCGAACAAATCTCACGAACAAATATTGCCCCAAACAAAGTCATTCAAACCTTGCACCACACACAATTTCGGTCCTCGGGCAACATTTCATCGGAAACAAGAACTTATTGCCCTGCGGCCCGTAAATAACTTAATATTATTAGATTACAAATCAAATGTGAATCTTGTTACTGCCGCTTTTTATGTTATTTCGACAGGATATCGGATTTTTGTTTTGTTATTGCAATAATTAATGTAACTTAATTCCTATTGTAAAATTGTGAGTAGTATGAAACTAATATACGTTTTGTGGTTGATGTGATAAATGCTATTCACATTGTATTTCGTTACCATTTTCAGTGGTTCGGAGTTTATTTTTGTTGTCCCGTCAAAATGAAATGAGGGTATGAAACGGTGAAATTGTAAACTCCATTGTTATAACACATGATATATATTTCCATGGAATAAACTACCAGCATCTAAACAGCTTTTAAAACAGCATATCATATTGTTATTAATATCTTTGAATTTCAGAAGACATTTCAACTTTTACTCTTATCAGTAAATCACTTTCGAAGTTGTCATGTATTTTTATTTATTTAGAAAATGCTCGATACCATCAAAGTCACGAAAAACACCTCTATGGTGGGCGTACGTAACCGTAAAGTATGACAGAAGAAAGTTAAGGTCTCTCGCACCGTGTGATAACGAGCAGAAATGTTCATTATAGACATTCAATCAACTACATGATAATAATTCATCAATAATATTGCAGAAAATAGCAATATTCAGTAACAGAGTCAGCTCATTAGGAAAGCTGTTCAACTCAAGAAAAAAGAAGTACTCTTGAAGTAAACAAAATCACAGCAGCCTGTATACGAGGCGATTGTAAATGATCCACGTGCTGTATAAACGAATGTCCGCATTATACAAATGTAGAGGAGTAGTTCAGTGCAGACCTCTTACCAAGGGATATACGGGGGTGGAAGACGGACGGGGAAATGGCGGTTATGTCAATTTACTGGATTAGTGTAACCAATTCACTTATTATTATTCTGTTTGTATATTTTGTTACTCTGCTAGAAAACGTATGTCTTTTCAAATTAAAAGTCATCATACAAGGATGATCAATACTTACAACGAACGCTAGCAATTAAAACCCAGGAAAATAACGAAAAACTTTTCATACAGTATTTTTAATGAGTCTATAGAGATAATACCGATGAAATTCCTTCACTACGAATATTTTTATGCAGAGGTTTTTGTGTTTGCCTGACAGCCGTTTTCTACTAAGTGATAACTTAGTAGAAAACGGTGGTCAGTGTACATAAAATTAAAACTTAGGTTTTTTGTCAATTCTAATTTATTAAGATTTATTTTAATGTTTTCATGAAACTGTAAAGTCTGTCTTTTAATTTTCGTTTAGGAATTGCTCAGTAAAATGTTATTCGATACAAATTAATAAAACTGTAGTATTTTGTTTTTAATCACAGGTTTTTTAACCGACTTGAAAAAGGAGGAGGTTCTCAATTCATATTATTGGTTATATTTTTTTTATGTATGTTCGTCCATAACTCCGTTATTTATAGACAGATTTGAAAAAATCTTTTTTGTTCGTAAGAGGTTTATTCCGAAATGGTCCCATTAAAATTTCATATAGATCTGATGATGAGTTCCAGAGATAGACACCGGAACTCTTTAAAAAAAAACTTTTTTACAAAAAAAAAACAACCGACTTCTTTAAAAACACTACAAAGTGAAAAATAACTTTAATTTCGGAAGTCGGTGTCTTAGGATTGTATTGTATTTATGGTTTTTTTGCCACCGACTTCCGAAATTAAAGTTATTTTTCACTTTGTAGTGTTTTTAAAGAAGTCGGTTGTTTTTTTTTTGTAAAAAAGTTTTTATTTTTAAATTTTTAGTTGTGGTATCCACCCCGCACTAATTCCAAACAAACAATGCATATTTATGCGATAGCAGAAATCGCGGTTGATTTGCTGTCATTTTTTAAAGAGTTCCGGTGTCTATCTCTGGAAATCATCATCAGATCTATATGAAATTTATATGGGACCATTTCGGAATAAACACCTTTCAAACAAAAAAAGAATTTTGTAAATCTGTCTATATATGACGGAGTTATGGCCGAACATACATAAAAAAAAAAAATAAAAAAAATATAAACATCCGAATTGAAAACCTCCTCCTTTTTGAAGTCGGTTAAAAATACAGCAAATCAACCGCGATTTCTGCTATCGCATAAATATGCATTGTTTGTTTGATATTAGTGTGGGGTAGATACCATAACTAAAAGATAAAAATATTTTTTGTTTTTACAAAACAAAATAACAATCGACTTCCTTAAAAACACTACAAATTGAAAAATAACTTTAATTTCGGAAGTCGATGGCAAAAACCTTAAATACAAATCCTAAGACACCGACTTCCGAAATTAAAGTTATTTTTCACTTTGTAGTGTCAATTAGTGAATACATAAATGCACGTGTATTAAACGCCGTTGACGTCGATTCAGCCGAAAAATGTCCACTATTAGACGTACGCCTCCGTCAACTGGGGGGGTTGCCATAATTGCCACGCCTGGCAAGCGGGTAACAATACGGTGCTAAAATACATAAAGAATGCTGCTGCCCAGTCTTTAGGACTCTATGGATATCCATTAGTCACCTGTTACAACACCCACTAGAAAAAATGGGATGGTGCTATTCTCTGGGTATGTAGTGCCCAACTGCACGCATCAAACGCGCCCGCACCAACCTTCATCTCCCGTATATTTCTACAGTTAAACTTTGTACTGAGCGTTTATATTCGGCAAGTGTGCTTTCAGTTTCTTGCTGAAAACGCCAAAGTGGTTATAACGACCGTCTACAAAGTTATTTAGTTAGTGTTTCATTTATAATAAACGAAATAAGTTTCATGTTAATCTTGAGCAAAAAATTCTGTTTGTTTTTGTTACGTAACTAGTTTGTTTAATGTTCATAGTTTAATTAAAGTTTGGTAAGCATAAGTAAATGTTAGGAATGTTAGAATACCAACTTGTTATAGCTTTATAAAAACTGGTATATAGGACTTATTATTAAAAATAAATGCAAATTATTGATTGAAACGTTAGCTGAAGCTTTTGCTGTTGTGTTCTTGATAATCAAGTAATTACATTCTATGTGACTTGATCAATGCGAAATAATTATACAATTAAAATTCAGTAGTAAATTAATTATAATAATATGATAAAACTTAAGATTAAAATGTATAAAAAATATATCCTAATTATACTATAACTATTTCCAAATAATAATAATGCATCGTAAAATTTATTGGCAGCACTTTCGTCTGGTAATGTACTCAAGAGACTGACGGCATACCACGTTGTATGGCAATGCTTAGTCATCACAGCAGTAGCGTTTTCGAACAACAAGACAGTCCCCTGTAGGTACTTATATTAAAAACAAATCCATTTAACAACATATAAAATAGAAGCAATTTTAAACAGGAACACAAAGTTACAAATATAAGCCTGAATTTAATTGCAATTCAAGTTGTATCAACGGATCGCGTTTATTCAAATGTAGCGCTTCGTTGCAGGCCAGTAACAGTAGAGAATCTAAAAATGTACGTTGCAAAACTAGGGAGTACTTCCATGATAAAATGTTTTGTGAGAAACAAATTTGTTCAACGTATTTTGTGTGAACAATGTAGCTAGGTATGTGATTATTTTTTAAATAATTTTGAAGAGCACAGGATGGGCAAGAGTGTCTTTTTATTATGTTATTATTATGTCTGGTTAGTCCCGGCTGTAATTCGTGCATCTTTGTCAGCCGTTACGGTTCGTCAGAAGCTCGAAATTCTGACAACCAATCTTACCAAGGTGTACCATATTACACAGTAACTGGGTTGTGGAAGTCAAAATAGCCGTCACTCCATGTATAATACTGATATTCAGCTGCTTGGCAAAAGGCTAAGATAACCATGAAGATTGAGTATTATGTCTATTATTTTGCAATAGTTTAGGGTTCTATCCTAATGTACTCTCTTTGATATTGTTCGTCGAATCGTTGAACTCCTTAAGTTTTGAGATGAGCTGTATGATCTAATCCACTCTATCTGTGTGGTTTTTCCTCATAAAACGATGTCAGACATCAGTCTACATAGTCTTCACATGATCGGACCAAGAGTATGTCTGGACTTTAAGAGTGACTGTGACCTGTGAGTTTGTTTCGGCCTTACTGCTCCAAGTAGTCAGAAACCCCGATATGTAAAAGATTTTGTACAAACCTACTTACAGATATAAAATCATTTATTTATGAATAATTAGCTACCTCACTGTCTAACATGAACTTCTTAGTTATTTAAATAGTCAACATACAAAGAAAATAGTAGCAGCTGTAATCCTTTACAAAGCACTTAGAAATGTCCTTAGTCAGAACACACACTTGTTTACAAGATCTACGAATGCTGAGGGCGTTTGTTTTTGTAACATTATATTATGTAATTTTTGCTGGTTTAAGAAACCCTAGCATAGAAAATATCATAGGATTACCTTGTCTGTCGTCACAGAATGATCTGCGAGAAAATGAATTTCTCAAAAACTATCCCTCCAAAACTAAAAGTGCTTATTGGCAAATATTCCAACAAAAACTTCTGAGGAACAAAGTCAGTGCTCTGCTCTGCACCAAAGTGCTCAAATCTGCTTACATTTGAATAATACAGCGCTCAAAGTCATGGGAAGTTTGCCAGAAAATGCTTATTTATGAAAATTGTTTCACGCTTAATGTGCGCTTTATTGAATTAAAGCTTGAACTATTGGACTCTAACATAGGTTTTGTTAAAATTTTGTGGAAATTCTCACTCTTTTGGTTTAAGATCTATAAGATTCATATTCTTTGAAGGAAGTTTGGAGCGTAGAAAGACAGTTTGCAAGACGATATTTGTTATTAAGGCGAGGTTGTAGTACTTTTTAACTTTTTTAAACCTCTGTAAATCTAGCAAAATGGATAGTTTCCGTAAAAAAAAAAATATTTAGGAAAATTGAACATACTGTTAAGCGCTGTGTGAAGATAGAAACGTGAATTAAAACAATTGGCTCGATAAAAAATAATCATAAAGTTGACACTAAATCGCCATTTCAAACGTGTACCTTGAAGAGATTCCATCATTAAACCATGTAAAACTCATACCAAAAGATAGGTTTTATTGTTTTTTAGGGCATGCTGAGAAAATATTTTAAAATTTCCTTATCATTTTGTCTCCATGAAACAATTATACACAAAATCTAGCAGCTCAAGTGCTCGCAACGACCGGCCAGTGTTCGCCGAAACGTCTTCAACTACAAGAGGGCCTTAATACTTTTGTAAAATAGAGATAAATGGCGTGTTTAGATAAGGTAGATACTTAATAACGTAATACGTTCTACACACATACACTCAAAAAGTCCCGCTTACTTAATATTAATATTTATATTGTGCTTGTCTTACAACTACTGATATTTGTTCATATTTTAGGCGAGGACGCTGGCACCCCAAAACACAAGTTGAATCTTACATTGGGTGCCAGAGTTCATCGAAAACACGACTCCCTTAGTTGTAATGCTGCATAGTATTTATATAAGTGTTTTTGTACAACCAAAGGTAATATATATATTTATTTTTTTTACTTGCCAAAGTTGTGAGTAGAAACTATGTATAGAACGCACCTGCTACGATCCTTAAATACTCCTTAGAAGTAAGCTGTATAACATAATGGGGCCTCATTCTGAAATCGTCGATGTTTGATAAAAAAATTACGTCGATAAGTTTTCATTACTACGTAAAATTAGTGTATACAACTTTTATCGGAAATATTTCAGAGCTTAAAAAAAAACAAAAGAATTATGAAAATCATCAATTCAATCAATGTGCCTCGCCATGTCCCAACTATTCCGGGGTTGGCTTCCAGTTTAACCAAATGCAGCTGAATACCAGTACACCTATTTTACGTGGAGTGACTGCCTATCTGACCTTCTCAACCCAGTTACTGAGTTATACGACACCCTTTGGTAAGACAGGTAGCCAGATTTTCGGGCTTCTGGCGATCTGTAATGACTGTCAAAATACACGCGTGACAGCCAGGATCAACAGCTTAACGTGTTTTCCGAGGTACGGAAGGATCTTCGTTTGTAAAGATGGTAACCCATCTACGGATGAACTGCAACAAACGTAGCTTAACCTTTTCAATCGACTCGGGTTGCTATTAGTTCTTAGCCAAGTTTTTCGATTTGAATTTTCGTTTTTTTTTTTCACCGGTTTCGACGCAGATTGATTGTTTTTTCGGAAACTGGTTTTTTTTAAGTGCACTGTTTGTACCTATATTTTTTATTTGTGGTACCTATCCTATCATTTCTACATCCCATTTCTTCCGATAGGTGTTGTATGAGGCAACTAAGGGGCTCACCTACTAGAAAATGGACAGCAGCGTTCTCTATTCATTTTACCACCATACTGCGATCGCCAACCTGCTTGGCAAGCGTGGCCATTCTGGCAAACTCCCCTAAATACGGGGAGGCCTATGTCCACCAGTGGACGGCTTTCGGCTGAAATGATGATGTTGATGACCTACCCCACATAAATTCATATATATTCACTTACTAAGTAATATAGTCCTCCAGACCGAATTTCGGCCACGGCGGCCAATCTCAACGGAGACTAGCAATCGGCGCGGGAGATATTATAGTGCTCAAGTGTATGCGCAGACACAGGAGCACTCACTCTTCCCTTCCCTCACTCTCATAGTCCGATGGGACGGCAATCTGACACGACCGGAGAGAGATCAGGCGCAGGACCAACGGCTTAACGTGCTTTCCGAGGCACGGGGGATCACACCGCCAACTTCCAAACTCCGGGCTGCTACTAAGAAATTCCTAATGGAAAAACCCAGTAACACTTTGCCCGACCCGGGAATCGAACCCAGGACCCCACGCTCAGCGGCCGCGCTTGCGACCACGAGACCAACGGGGCAGTTACTTACTAAGTAAGTAATAGTTGTCACTATAAAGAAGTTAGGAAGTTAGTAAAACATCAACAAAAACTAATTGGAATAAAATACGTTTTATTCAAGTTAAAAATAGTGTTAAAATAACACGTACATACAAAAAGATTAGCCAATAATGCCAGATCCTAGATCGTTGCCTGTCGTTTGTTCTTTGTACAATATTACCATTTTTAGGGTTCCGTTGCCAAATGGTAAAAAACGGAACCCTTATAGACTTGTCATGTCTGTCTGTCTGTCTGTCCGTGTATGTCACAGCCACTTTTTTTCCGAAACTATAAGAGCTATGCTGTTGAAACTTGGTAAGTAGATGTATTCTGTGAACCGCATTAAGATTTTTACACAAAAATAGAAAAAAAAAAAACAATAAATTTTGGGGTTCCCCATTCTTAGAACTGAAACTCAAAAATGTTTTTTTCATCAAACCCATACGTGTGGGGTATCTATGGATAGGTCTTTAAAAATGATATTGAGGTTTCTAATATATATTTTTTTCTATTTGATAGAAAGTGTGTTACCCAATTAAGTTGCAGATTACTTAGATACACGACCATTCCCTATAGGAAATTAGTCACACATTTTTCAATGTTTAAAAAGGGTTCAACTTTATATTTCACCTTCCTTTTCAAAATGGTGGAAACATTTTCTCCTACAATTTTATTTGTTTGAATAACATTTTTCAATCGTAATTGACAACTCACCGAAGAACATTAAGGTTATATACGTATTATAATCGGTTATCAAAATAATGAAAAATTATTCTAAATAATCTTATTAAAAATTAGAACTTCTTCAAATTCTAACTCATAGTGTTACGAAATAAGGTTGCAGTACCTATTCAAAATGTGCAGTCTAGTTCCTACCGTATTACGTAATTAAAAGCTTGTCAAAGGCATTCAGTATTTATACGGGTATGAACAACTCACAAAGGAAAATAGCATAATCGATAGTCGTTGTAATTAGCTTGCAATATGTAAGGCTCATACGATACATATTTTAACATAAGGCTTAGATACATGTATCTGTTCGGTACGGCACTGTGAATGTTTTTAAGAGTGACCGTATTTCAGCATTTTCTTTCTAAACTATACTTTACCAGCTTTTGCCAGCAGCTTCGCCGCGTGCTGAACAATTCATCTCACGGGAAGACCTTACCAGGATAAAAACATATTCTGTGTTTTTATCCAGGTCATAGCCTACCCGTGTGCCAAATTTCATTCAAGTCCGTACGTACAGCTATTGTTGCGTGATAAGGTAACAAATATCCAGACATACAAACTTTCGCATTTATAATATTAGTAGGTTTTCTGTAAATTGATTGTAGGAAACAATTTTACATGTCAAAAAATCGAATAATATTTTAAAATTATAGGAAGTCGGACTTTTTTATCCGATTTCCCTGAGAAGAACCACCGAATGAAACTTCTGAGTTTGATTTGATCACATTCTTATTTAAAGTATCTTTCTGAACAGCTGTTGTTACTGTTGATTACTTGAGAGATGAAAATATATAACAAATAACAAAAAACTCATAATGTGAGTTCGCATTTTGAAGATACTTAATATACATAGGTATTTATAAAAGGAATGAAACATAGCGTTTTAATAACAGACTAACTCTGAAATGTGCATTTTCTTGATTATAGTTCAGGGATAAAATATTCTGTGATGCCGTTCTGTATAAATTTGCATAGACCCTTATTCAAAAGCACTTGTGAAAGGACGTTGACCTTACACATTGATTAATTTAAGGTCTCAGTGTTAAGCTTGGAATGAACGGCAATTTATAATAGTAAGAGTTTGGCAGTAGTGATTTGGCAGTTTCAAGTAGTAAGTAGTAGTAGTATCCTAGCCCTATCCTAGTTTTGGTAGGAATATCTATTTGGATTGTCTTTCTCTAGCCCTGACATCAACAAGTAATGGGCAATATTGTATCGTTCTTTTACTTGAATACGGGGTTTTTGGATACCTTGTACGTATGCATTTTTTTGTACCTATTTTATTTTCATAATGTGCATTTTTCTTTCTTCTTTTTTCTCTCAAAATAATTAAAATCTTACTACGCAGCGAATTGAGTATTCAGTTGTCAGAACAAAATCCAATAAGATAACTAAATTAGTCTAACTTTGATATTGCATGGGAAATCGTAATCATTGTTCCAGTATCCTACTCCTTGGGGTACCGGACGTAAAGGATCATCATCATCACCATCATTTCAGCCGTAATACGTCCACTGCTGGACATAGGCCTCCCCCAATTAATAATCTTTGCCATAATCGCCATGCTTGGCAGGCGGATTAGCGATCGCAGTATGGTGGTAAAATGCATAGAGAACGCTGCTGCCCATTCTCTAGTAAGTCCTGTAGTCACCTCGAACGACGTAAAGGATAACACCACCTTATTTCTTTCCGTCAGTAGAAAATGGACAGCAGCGTTCTCTATGTATTTTACCACCATACTGTGATCGCCAACCCGTCTCCCAAGCGTGACGATTTGACAAACCCCGCTCTTTGATGGTGGCCTTTGTCCAACAATGAACGTCATCCAGCTGAAATTGTGATGGTGATGATGATCCGGAATCCAAGTCCGAAATTGGTATCGTAATTTTTTCTTCGTCTACTGATTTCAGAATCCGAAGTTTATTTTTCTTCACAAAAATAATAAATTACCTTCTTTCAAATTATTATCCAACCCATACAACAACATGATATTTTACAGTTTAAGAAACCCAAAGAAAACAAAATTCTTAAAGCACAAGTTGTTTAACAAACATAATCGGAGTTTTGAAGGAAACACTTTAATCGAAGAACAAAAGTCTTGAAACATTGTATAGTAGGGAGCTAATTAGTACCCACTATACTAATTGGAGTTTCCTTCAGAAAAGCAATCTGAAGCCTGTAAGTACTAAAAACCTCTTTATTCCTAAGTTCGCGATACTCAGAAACAGTTTATAGTATCCAATTTATTTCAATTTGAATGAAAGCCTTCGTGATGTATCATAGAAGCTTGATTGATATCGCCAGATATGTATAGGTAATCTATATCTGCACGTCAGACTCCTGGAAGTAGAGTATATCATAAGCCAAGACTTGGAAATTTTAAGTTTATTTTGGTAAATCTCAAAAATGGTATACAACTGACCTCATTGAGCAACTAAAAATCATCTGCGTCGCTATCAATCGGGAAAGTCAAAACAGGCTACGTCCCGACCCGGGACCGCAACGGCCACTAGACATACTCGTATAAAGCAGTTTTAAAATTTTCCTTTAGAAATATTTAACAAACACGGAAATCTCTGGATATTCTGACCCTCGGCTACAATATTACTCCATACACATAAATACATGTACCATGGATAGTTGGGGAATTTAATGGTGCATCAAATTGTGAAACTACATTAATTTACCGTCCTTTAGCTATTTTATACAACCATCAAAGAAAGACAGTTGTGGTTTTTAAACACGGATAATTTAAGTGGGTAATCAATTTACTAAATAATAGCCGCCCCTGTGCCTCGGAAAGCAAGTCAAGTTGGACTTTAACGAACGATACAGGTTGTCATCCCGGAAGTCTGACAATCAAGGGGGATTTTATTATCCAGAAACTGGGTTGTGGAGGTGAGATAGACAGTCGTTCCGTGTGAAATACTGGTCTGCCACGGAAAGCACGTTACGTTGGACTTTGACAGAAGTAACGGGTCGTCATCCCGAAAGTCTGACAACCAGTCTTACCGAGGGGTATCGTATTATACAGTAACTGTGTTTTGGAGGTCAGATAAGCAATCTTTTAATGTAAAATACTGGTATTTAGTTCCATCCGTCAGTAAGTGTGTCCGTGGCATCACAGCGGGCCCTATCGGAAAACTAGCGATGCGGCTGTTGTTTTTAGGGTTCCGTTGCCAAATGGCAAAAAACGGAACCCTTATAGATTCGTCATGTCTGTCTGTCTGTCTGTCCGAGTATGTCACAGCCACTTTTTTCCGAAACTATAAGAGCTGTGCTATTGAAACTTGGTAAGTAGATGTATTTAGTGAACCGCATTAAGATTTTCATACAAAAATAGAAAAAAAAAACAATAATATTTGGGGTTCCCCATACAGAGAACTGAAACTCAAAATTTTTTTTTCATCAAACCCGTACTTGTGGGGTATTTATGGATAGGTCTTCAAAAATGAAATTGAGGTTTCTAATATCATTTTTTTCTAAACTGAATAGTTTGCGCGAGAGACACTTCCAAAGTGGTAAAATGTGTCCCCCCCCCCCCCCGAAACTTCTAAAATAAGGGAATGATAAATCTAAAAAAAATATATGATGTACATTACAATGAAAACTACCAACGAAAATTGGTTTGAACGAGATCTAGTAAGTAGTTTTTTTTTTTAATACGTCATAAATCGTAAACCACAATTTACCTTTCATGCAGTCAACTCAAATATAAAAAAAAAACATTTAATTTCATAAACGATGATGACGAATGATGATGATGATGATCTGCAGGTTTGTACGGAACACTCAGTGCGCGAGTCCGACTCGCACTTGGCCGGTTTTTTTTTACAAATATCGTATTATTATGCTGAGATAGGAGCCTTTTTGGCCTCGTAAAGCTCTTACTCTTTTATTTTTATATCGCTTACTATTTTGTTATTTGTATCTAAAAAGTTCCAATTTTCTTTTTAATGTTTGTATTTCTTGTGCGTGTACCAAATAAAATATTTTTCCATCTTTTCTTTCATCCGGTTTGACTGTTTGGCGTCCCTAACATAGGAAGCGGCTAGGTAGATGTTGATGAGTATATTTGCTTAACAATTAATTTCCTTGACATTATGAAAACCAGGCCATGTTGAGAACAAATACAGCCAACACGGTAGTTGTTTAAAATATAATATCCCATTACCAACACGTTTACATTTACAAAGTAAACAAACAGCTCGTGTTATTTGTACCTGTTTCTGATGAGGCGTACGTTGTTTTTCAACGTAACCTGCTCCGGAACTTATTACGTGTTGTTGATTCTACGGGGTATATATGTTTTGGGCGATGTGTTACCGAAATGGCAGTCACGAAATTTTATAACAGAATTTAAAAATCAATGGAGAATTATATTACAATGGATGAAAAACTTACCATGTAATAAATTTTCACTAGAAGAAAAGACTGGTTTTTCATGTGAAGTAACATCTTGCGTTACTTTCAATTGATTCTCGATAATGTGCACTATCAGACACACTATAATTTTCTATGTGATGTGGTGTTTTCCGTTCCGTGCGGCCGGACGTTAAAGTTAAGAATAGCACCACCCGAATTGTTTCAACCGTTTAACAGCTACGCTGCCACAGACAGACACACAGACAAGCACGCATAGCAGTCAAACTAATTACACCTGTGTTTTTGGGTCAGTAGTTAAAAAAAGAAACTTAAAGACTTGCTGTGTAATATATGCTAGCTATTAAAAAAAACAGTTTTTTCATGTGACACCTGCTTCTACATCCTGCACTACTTCCAAACGCTTCTCGTTTAATGTGCTTTATACACACTTTAATTGCCATCAGATAGAATCTAAGAATCACCCACAAATCCTCACGTAATACCTCCGTCTAGGGAATAGAGTACACACACCGCACCTACTGTATTCATTTAACAGTGAAACGTTAGTTCGTTCAAGATCGATGGAGCTGCCTAAAGAATAGAGGGCTCGAATTAGATTTAGGTCGCTAACTGAGACACTTGTTTGTTAATCTGTTTACTGTTGTAGTTCAAAGTAGTCTAGAATTGGAATTCATTTAAATGTTCCCCAATTTGAATACTATTTTCGGGTTGGTCTATTATTAATCTATAGTATTATAAAGGTCACTCATTCATACACTCACTCACTGATTAAAATTTCTAAAACTACTGGACCTTCGAAGATGATATTTAACTCAGAGGTAAATTATGAGTAGGAGACGTCGGCTAAGACAGGATTTTTAGGAAATTCTCCCCCCATAAAGGGTTTAAATAGGGGGTGGAAGTTTGTACGAAAGTCCGTTAGTTCCGAAGCTAAGTTCTTAAAATGTTGTGTTTTAGCTGGTGATTGAAAAATAATTTATACGGATCTCAGTGTTTTCGATAATTCTACTCCTGAAGAGCTGAAAAAGAGGTTGAAGTTTTGTGGAAAATCCTTCATTTTCAAAGTAAATATCATTAAATTTATTATTTAGGCATATGGTTGGATTAACGCAACAAAATTTCCGACATCCACGCGGTCGAAGCCGCGGGCAAAAGCTGTGGTAGATATATACGTAAAATATTTTTATACACGTATACAGTTTTGCAGACGGCATTTTGTATAATCTAGGGGAGCACTAAGAAGGGTTTTATAAGAACGAATTTCTTCTTCTTAAAGTAGATGTATTATTATATAGAAAGGGTTCGATTCCTAGGTCAGGCAAAGTATTATTGGGGTTTTCCATTAGAATTTCTCAGTAGCAACCAAGAGTCTACTTTTGTGACCGTTTTATGGCAATAGGCTTGCCCCCTGCTACATGGCTCTTACATTTGGATGAACTGTTGATATACCTCTGCTTTTCTCAGCTCTTTGGGGAATGCAGGTATGATATAAATATTACATAGAGATTTTTTCTTTTAAGAACTCTTGTGTTTTTGTAGCAGCCTAGAATATGAATGTTTGCGTGGTTAAGCGCATTAGCCTCCCCTACTCCATTAATAAGATATAGACATGTCAAAATGTGGGTGAACAATACCCCAATTTCATAAGATTTAAACATAATAGCGAATGGTGGGTGTACTCAAATATATATAGTCCTCCAGACCGTATTTCGGCCACGGCGGCCAATCTCAACGGAGACTAGCTATCGGCACGGGAGATATTATAGTGCACAACTGTGTCCGCAGACACGGGGGCACTCGCTGGTCCCTCATTCTCATAGTCTCTTCAAATCATTCGTGGTGCGAGTTCCAACTTATCAAATCGAGACCTTCCTCAAGGAAGAGTTTTGGCCGAAGGGTGTCGTGTATAGGCGATTCCACGGAAGGCTACGCGACACCACGCAGCGCAACACGACACCGTCACTTCGTGTACAATAGTTTTATATGTATGTTACTCTTTAAGGTATTTATGTTATGGGTCTTTGTAGCGTGAAATAAATTGATTTGATTTGATTTTGATAGTCCGATGGGACGGCAATCCGACACGACCAGAGATAGATCAGGCGTAGGACCAACGGATTAACGTGATTTCCGAGGAACGGGGGTATCACACTGCCAACTTACAAACTGTTACTAAAAAATTCTAAATGGAAAAACCTAGGGAATTAACCCACCCAATGTTACTGGGTGTACTTAAATACAGTTGTGACTGTGATTTGTTGGAAGACATTGAGTTTTTATTTTATTTTATGTGGTATAACTCAGTAGTCCTGCTAGTGGTCGGGTTGCCTCCTTCTGAACTTTGCGTTATGTTCGTGAGCGGGTGCTGCTTGTCGTCACAGATCGTCTTGCTTGACCATAGTTTTGTTATTGTTTTTATTAGGGCATTTTTGTAACTTCCTATTGCTGTAACTTGAAGTCACACATGATAATCTAGCTAGGATCTTCGAAGTAAAATAAATAAACAAATTATTTATCATCATCAGCTTCATAACAGCGGAAAGACGTCCACTGTTGGACATAGGCCTCCCCCAAGCTCCGCCACTTCGACCGGTTTTGTGCTTCCCGCATCCAGCGGATTCCTGCGGCATTCACTAGGTTATCGGACCACCTTTTGAAAGACAATCCTACTCTTCGTCTTCCGATACGTGGTCGCCACTCCATAACCTTTCGTCCCCATTGGCCATCTGTGACCCAGTCAATCAATAATTAAGTTCAATCAGTAAGTCGCTATTATTTTATACTAATTTAACTACTCCGATAAACATACCAAACAAAACAGTTTATAACTCAAATCAAAGCTACAAACGGTATCAACTCGTTTCACCTACTCGACAATCAATACAAATTCCACTGTAGTAATTATTTCTATAATTTGGCAACTTGTGCCAGTCACAGCGAATCGCGGAACATCAAGAAGATTAATGCCCAGTGCCTAATTAGAAAAGTTTTCCTACAGCTATTTAATGACCCCGGTTGAACTAGAAACAGAATTGGAACAGGACACACTGTGGCACTGTGTTTCTCTGTGTTTACAGAGACGGGAGTTTGTTTGCACCGAGCAGTTTATATTACCTCTGTGCTGCACTTTCCTTAATCGATCTGTGTTGTGTTCTACAGACTTGTTAGTCCGGCAATTCAAAGGGGATCTATTCGACAATTTAAAGTGGAATTTGTAAGGAATTAAAGGAAAATAGTGAATGTATTGGTGTACTTATTCTGCTTGTATACTTTGTGGGATAGGACAGTGTGTTCTGGTTGTTGATTGTTAAGATTTTCGTAAAATCTTGTGCCCAAAATTCTGCTGCGTGAACTCCACTGACTCACACCGATTCCGGTTTGCCTGTCAGCACATTAGGTAGGTACCCGGACTTTGGGATTCAAAATTGTAGTAGGTTAAAATTAAATCCCAAGAATGTGTCTAATGAAAATAAGCGCTAAATATAAACATAAATAGGATTTCAATCATTTGCTATCTGTATTATATATTTTGTGCTTTAATTAAAATTAAATATCTAATGAAATTCAAGCCCGTCAGTCATCTATCCAGCTAGTCCATGTATCGTAGATGATTAATTATTTTGGAATGATCCATTGTAAATATTTCGAGGAATAACTGTTATTTGTATAATAATAATTTTGAATTTCTTATTTAATAATTTTAGAACAACGGTTAATCAAGCAGACAATCGTGGAATCTAAACTCTACAAGGAACCCACTGTTTTCTAAAGCCATACATACACTTGCAAGGACATCGACGTGCAAACTGTAACCAGCACCCTAATTGCGAAACGCACTATCTATCAGAATCTGAATCGGATTGAAGATCCTACTAATATTATAAATGCGAAAGTTTGTATGTATGGGTGTGTGGATATTTGTTCCTCTTTCACGCAAAAACTACTTAAAGGATTTGGATGAAATTTGGCACACAGATAGTTTATAACCTGGATTAACATATAGAGTACTTTTTATCCCGGTAGTACGTTCCCGCGGGATATTTACCGACCTCCACGCGGGTGAAGCCGCTGGTAAGAGCTAGTTATTTATGATCCATTGCGACATTTGTTCGAATAAATTGTTGGCTCAGCAACGTACCTAACGCAATGGATGTTGTTTAACTATCAAAATGAAACCAATTCCTACTGATAACAAGTTACACAATTACCCCTCAGGAATACAGAACATGACTCTAAAACCCCTATAGTAGAAAATTTTCATCAGTTATCAAAAAAAAAAAAAACGTCTGTTGTTTCATACAAAAGTGCATCTTTTTATTTATATTTTATTTATACGTATAATGCAGGTTCATTTTTGTTTTGTACCATTACAGTTATGCGCTCAAGTTGTATAGAACAACATTCTTTTAATAACCGACGAAAAATTTCAACACCCTTGCGTTTTTTACGGGGGTTCCAAATCATGTAGGAACTGAATTCATAGTATTATAAACTAGCTTCTGCCCGCCACTTCGTCCGCGTTAAATTTCGTGTTCCCCCGACCCTTCCCGTCGCGTCGAATCGCCTACCCGTGCGATTTTCCTCGTTTTTGCAACATTTTTCATTATTGCTCCGCTCCTCTTAGTTGTAGCGTAATGTTATAGCTATACCTATAGCCTTTCTCAATAAATAGGCTACCCAATACAAAAATAATTTTTCAATTCGGACCAGTAGTTCCTGAGATTAGCGCGTTCAATCAAACAAACAAACTCTTCAGCTTTATAATATTAGTATAGATTTAAACTCATTTTAACGTCTGTCTGTGTAACCTGACTGTTCTTTTAAATTACGCAACGTATTTTTGTCACTATAATTTAGAGAATTAATTCAAGAAGGATTCTGTGTATTTATAATAGGTAAATGAATATTAATCTAAAGAAATCTCGATGTTTAACCAAGTCGTAAAAACAAGTACGAAGCAGGTTCGCTAGTTTACAATACAAGCATATGGAAATTGTGAAATTGATTTCTCTACGAATTGAATTGAATTTTACATCAAAAAAATTGGTCATCAATATTGGAAAATTTAAAACATTCATTCTTAACACTGTTGATGGATAAATCATGATGATTGTTGATGCCCTAGAGATTCCAATTGAAAATTTATCTCATAATAAGGCAGAGATTCATTCAGTTTTGTAGTAATTCGTTTTAAAATCAAATATAAACGTTTCAGTTAATTGTTGTTAACTGTTGAAAATCTCTCTTTTATACTACCACAGTATTAGTTCATTCCATGTCTAGGTAAGGTTCGATAATCATATCTGTACATACGAAGATGCCTCCGTGCCTCATCGGAAAGCGCGTTAAGCTGTTGATCTCAGTAGTCAATTATGGATCTTTGAAATCCGTTACGGGCCGTCAGTAGCCCTATAGTCTGACAACCAGTCTTACGAAGAGCTGTCGTATTACCCAGCAACTGGGTTGTCATGGTCAGATAGGTAGTCGCTCAAAATAAAATACTGGTATTCCGCTGTGTCCGGTTCAACTGAGAGGGAGATGATGTTGATTTGTAAACTTGTAGATCAGAGTAAGAATGTATGCCGGTTAAAATATGATTTGTAACCATAACAAATATGGTTTTACAGAATTATAATCAATAGAATCATCAACAAAACCCTTTAAGTTCATTGAATTCCATTCAATGATTTTTTAAATAGTCATAATACTTAAAAACAGAATAAAATTTGAACTTCGCGAACTACTTTGGCGCATCCCCCCAAAATTAGATTTAACATCTTGAAGATTCACTATGTCTTCAATTTGCAAGTATTTGCATGTATAACTGACGAAACTGACCTAAAAATGCAATGAAACTGCTGTGGTAGTGCAAAAGAGAGAATTCCAACTGTAAACTGTGATCATCCCGATCCAGATTGCCCCTTACTGCCCTCTACCAACGATGCCCTAAGCCGAGGTCCGTATCCCACAGAGAGAGCCCTTGGCGTGTAGTTGCTCTAGTTGATGTGTTTAAGCCGTGGCTGGAGGTCTTAATTTATTAAGGTAGACAAGCTTTTGAACCAAGAGCAAAACCCAGGAAAGCTACTGTATCATCACTACATATTTCCTGTACTAGTTTATACAAAGTACTTACATAATGATGACATCTAAGTAAATGCCCCGTTCTGACCTCGTAACCCCGTATTTGAAAAACGAACACCACTCTTCATAAACGCGACAAATATCTTGGAATCCATCATAACCAGAAGCACTTTCAGCGCAAATTCCTTCAAGGAAACTAGCCCAGTTTTCAACTATAATAACAACGATTTATATAAAGGTTTTCTAGTCGGGAACACACGCCATCAACCGTCGCGTCCAAATGGGTATCATTACCCGCGAGGTACCGAGATGAAATATAGAAGACTGGTGTAACAATACCGCCTGATAAATTGCTTCCAGGATTACAAATGTTTGCTGATTCTTAGCCTTTTTGTTTGCTGAAGAAAGGGCTCGAACGCTTTTTTAAAAGACACGCTTTTTGGGGATAAAGGACCGCTATTTAAGGTCCTTAGTTAAGGACCTTATCCTGATCTTTTATTTTTTTCTTACTTGTTTTTCCGGGATATTTGGCGTAGTGTATGAAAAGGTTTCGACGTTGTATAGCCCTGATTTATATGCTGTTATTTTATTTTTACAGGTCGTAAATCATGATGTATGTAACCACTGTGGCTAAGTTTTAACAGCCACACAGGTTGATTGATCAGAGTAAGCTACGCTTGCCACAATTAGTTCGTCTATGGAAGACTCTTCTGTGCCTCGGAAAGCACGTTAAGTTCAGCTGTTACCCGTAGATCTTTGACAGTCGTTATGGGTTGATAGGAGCTTGAAAGTCTGACAACCAGTCTTACCAAGGAGTGTCGTATTACCGAGTAACTGGGGTGTGAAGGTCAAACAAGCAATCGCTCCATGTAGGTATTGGCATTTAGCTGCATCCAGTAAGACTGGAACCCATCATAGTTGGGAAAACGCTAAGCAGGTGATATGTCAACTAGAAGTAGATATTATCATTGACAATAAAACCAGTATAAGCTAGACTCTACATTTATCAAAACTCTGCACTACGCGAGGCCAGACTACTTAACACAAAAATAATTTTTCAATTCGGACCAGTAGTTCCTGAGATTACCGCGTTCAATCAAACAAACTCTTCAGCTTTATAGTTACAATAATATGTATAGGTATAGATAAGTTATTTGTTGGCGTAACGACAAAGTTGATTTAAATAACTTTCATTAATAATATCGCACTTATATTATATAAATATACGTAGGTATATCACTTATGTTGTGTACGTATAAATTCATTACACACGATATACTTTTTATTGCTTTAAAATTTTATTCCCATTTAGTGAGTTTTCAACCCAAACAGAATAAAAAATGGTTATTTACAAACATTTTATTACACAAATGACAAAAGTATTGAATTAAAACCTACCTTATATCTCATATACAACAGCCTCTTTTGTTCTCTAAGCGGTAGGTTCCCTCGTCATGTGTAAATTGTATATTTTTTCAGACACTCATGTCTATTGTGGTATCTCTCGTTACTTTTTCAAATGTATGTGCGTATGACAGGTGTAATAAAGCAACGGAGAGGTCGGTAACGGAACTATTTGTATGTCTGTGAGTGTGTGTGTGAGTGTGAGTTATACGGATTGAAGGACCAATATTTTGGTGGATAGTGACTCGTGAGGAATGTTTGTTGTGATTCCTGGAATTTATTCTGAAATGAAATTTGATGTCATTGTCCACGTACATAAATAGAAAATTAAATGAAATATTTATACACGTAAGTAAATCTTTAAGACACTTTCACACGTTAATATTTTAAAACTAAGAGGCATTTCCTAGCCGGCAATGTTGAAAAAACTCAGAGGTCATAGTCTCTTTTGAACTCCAAACATTTTATTATTAGAATTTTATGGGAGTCTTACAATGCAGACACAGTGTCTTTGCAAGAGCCTATAAAAAAAAAACACGTTTAATTTGTGGGAATTAAATCGCAATATCAATAAACAACACAGCACTAAAAGCAATAGTGATGTATTTACAACATACGTTACATCAATGAGGTCTCGACTCCAGAACTAGGAACTAGGAACCTTTTATACGACAGGGGTCAATTAATAAAACAATTTACACTTAGTTTTACAATAATTAAAAGAGAAAGTTTGAAATAAAATAAAATCAAAAACTTAGGTACTGAACAAGAAAAAAATTAAAGTAATAATATTTCTAAAACTAAATCATGTGTGCAATTATTTTTAAATTCACGGAAATTTCATAAAGTTTTTCCATATTAGATTGATCATGAAACTCTTAGAAGCCCTTTCTAAATATCTATCAAAGATACTTCAGTAATAATTTCTCACTAAGAAAAACAAGTTTCATTTGAGAAATATTGTATAGAAGTATACTAATTCATCAAACAAAGTTGTCAAGAGCTTTTTAATGAAGAGACAATGTAAACTAATTTAAAACAAAGCATATTTATTCGTACTACATTGTTTCTTGATCTCTCTCTAAAAAGATATTGAAATATCTTTCAACTTTGTTGTTCAAATAAAATACACAAACAGCTTTTATAGGTCTTTTGAGTCGTGAAATCGTACAAGTGATAAAGAACGACTAGACGACAATAACTAAATTTGAAAAGTATAATTCCTTCTACTTTATGTTAATTAAACACATAAATAGTAGGGCTGGTTCACAAATTCAAGTTCGCCCAGCGCGCTATATACCAGGCTATGGTCGGAGTTTCTTTGAAGGATACGATCAGAAATGAAATTATCCGGAAGAGATCCGGAGTGATATCCAAACTGAAGCGACGGAGGGCTTTATGCAAGGACCACGGCTGGTGAAGCAGATGAGTCCTGGAGAGACCGCGTATTGGCAAGCGTAGCATCGGGACACCGAGAACGACGACCTTAAAAAGTGGTTTGGACAAATTAGATGCTGAGGGCGGAGCAAATAGTATTGTGGTCCAGCCTGAGAGCGGCTTATGCCCAGCATTTTTTTTTTGGATTGTAAGTCATCAAATGACTTCTCCCGCTCTGGGCGGAGCGGGAGGGCGTGTCAGACTTTTACTGACTAAAAGCCACCCATGTTCCTTCAGTTGCCCATGTGCCAGGGTCACGGTATCTCTTTCAAACAATCTCGCGACCCTGGCAGGCATCGGTCCTAGCCGACCCCTTTAGTATTGCTGACATCTCTTTGAGGCGCGCGTGGAACACTACGCGCCGTCGACCCGAGCCTGGTCCTTACCGGGCGGCGAGCTACCCATTGCTCGCCGCCCGCAAGCTCGTGCCTACGGTGGCCGGGAGTCCGCTATCGACTCCCGACGCCCGGGGCGTCTCCTCCTACAGCGGCTAGGGACTTAAAGGCAATTGGACTGCGATAGACTGAGTTGATTCTTGAACACCTTAATAACATCACGTCTTTATTTCTCAAAGGGTTAGGCATAGGTGTACTTCTATGACATCCACATTTCACCAGATATTTGAGTCTTAAGTAATAAGGGGCGAACGAATCGCCATCTTTCCACGAAATTCCGTCTAGAATCTAGATTTGTGTCCTAAATTTCTCAGTAGCAACTGAAAAAATCCATATGGAAAACTGAATAAAGCTTTGCCAGTCCAAGAAATTGAACCCAGGACCTGAGCAGTTGCGCTTGCTTGACTTGGAAGTGAGTTAGTTGAATCTATAACGATAAATGTATCATTTATTTCTCAAAAGATTTTACATAAATCACTTAACGAAAAACAAAGTTTAGTAATAAAAAAATGTCCCAAGCGCAAATCGTAACAAATATTTTTAAAAGTTAATATCTAATGTATTGCTTAGGAAAAATTTTGTAAATTTTTAATTAACAAAAGCAGTTAAAGCTTTTGTAGATGTAAAAAAACTGGCCAAGTGCGAGTCGGACTCGCGCACCGAGGGTTCCGTACAAACCTGCAGGTATTCACGGTGTATTCATAAGGTTTATGTTTTATGAAATTAAATGTTTTTTTTTTTTTTTATATTTATATTTGAGTTGACTGAATGAAAGATAAATTGTGGTTTACGATTTATGACGTATTAAAAAAAAAAACTACTTACTAGATCTCATTTAAACCAATTTTCGGTGGAAGTTTACATGGTAATGTACATCATATATTTTTTTTAGTTTTATCATTCCCTTATTTTAGAAGTTACGGAGGGGATACATTTTACCACTTTGGAAGTGACTCTCGCGCAAACGATTCAGTTTAGAAAAAAATGATATAAGAAACCTCAATATCATTTTTGAAGACCTATCCATAAATACCCCACACCTATGGGTTTGATGAAAATATTTTTTTTTGAGTTTCAGTTCTATTAATGGGGAACCCCAAATATTATTGTATTTTTTTTTTCTATTTGTGTGTGAAAATCTTAATGCGATTTACAGAATACATCTACTTACCAAGTTTCAACAGCATAGCTCTAATAGTTTCGGAAAAAAGTGGCTGTGACATACACGGACAGACAGACATGACGAATCTATAAGGGTTCCTTTTTTTGCCATTTGGCAACGGAGCCCTAAAAATAACATAACTCACATAGCTTTGTGCGTCTTGTGCGCCAATGTTTTTAAGTAGCATAACAGGAGACCGTGCACACTATACAGTAATAAGGTAAAGAATAATATTTGACGAATATTTTACATAGGTACACTTAATTCTGACTGTCAAAGATATGCTTCTTTAATATATTTTTAAATATACAGGATAAGTTTTTATCCAATGCGCAAATTGTAACCATGAATTCAGCATAATATAATTCTAGACCCCCCAGTGTAGAAAATTTTCGTCGGATATTAAAAAAAAAAATCAGGTGTTCCATACATTTTGACCCTGATTGATTTTTTTTTGTAAAACCGACGAAAAATTTCTGCGCAAGGGGGTCTAGAATGATATGCTGAATTGAAGGTTACAGTTTGCGTACTGGATAAAAACTTACCCTGTATTTACTATTACATACTTCAATGTTTTTTCATACATAGACAATCCTTAGACAAGCTTCTTGGTGCAGCCAGTTTCAATAGACATATACAATCATTCGTAAGTCAGTAAGAACATAAATCTATTTCCGAAATTTCTGAAATTGATAGAGAAACATTACCAGCAGTGAACATAACTATTTAGTCAGTCCTTTACAGTAGAGTCCCTTTTCTACAGCTGAACTCTCAACTAAATCTGTTCAATTTGCCTTAACAAAGCACAAAACAGTAGGTACCGAAACAAATATAAAGTAGTCACAATGCAACTAAATGCTGCAAGAAATACAACAATCTTCTATTTTTACACAAAGTTTAAATTTAAATCCCTTTAATCACCAACAAACAGAATCAAAGCCCGGCAAAAGTTATTTATTCCCACGAGTTCACTAGATTTATAAGGCAAACTTGTGAGTTCACCTTCTTTGTCACACTGTATTCCTTAAATTTTGTGTTTTGAGTTATAAGCGACAGCGGGAGCTTGAATACGCAATGCAATGGGCAGGCAGCTACGGCTGTGTCAAAAGTTGTACAGCATACTACTGTTGTGCAGCATAACACTACACCCTTTAAAATTAACACAAAATACATACGATACATTATTTTCCAGATACTTTTAGAAATCTTATATTTAAGATGTAAAAATTTTCTATTTCTCGATGTTCTTATATTTTAATTTATTCGAATTTTAATTGTTTTATTAATTATAACTGTTTTTTGTCGCTGACGATTTTTATTAACTTTTTGAATTGCAATCACATCCAAAATCTTTGTCTCAGCTCTCGATGCCGTCACAAGTCTCTTATTTTATCGAAAGTTACTCCGAAGTGGTGAGTTCAGACAATTAAATGTAATTAAAAATAAAGGATTTTATCGTCACTATATTGACTGATTAATCGTTTCCGTAGAAATAAGTACAAAAAAGTCCTTAATTTATTTTAGTCGACCCACGGAAGAACGAATGAACAAACATTATAATATAATTTATTTTCTCTCTCCCCGCTTATCACTTGCACATACATGACTCAGAAGCAGTTTAAATTGCTTTTTCAGGCACAGCGCTTCTATTCAGCAACCAACAATACTACAAGTCTTAGATTTAAATTTCCTTTGAAAATTCACAAAAGATACTTTGTAAATGAGCTTTGAGTAACAACTTTGAATTCACAAATTTAAATATCTTCAACTTTTGGACCTGACTTTAGTTTGCCCACTCAGTTTGCTCAAGATCTTCCAATTAAACTGATTCTGTATAAATTGAGACGCTCACCTATTTAGTCTACAAGCAGGTTATTTATATTTAAGTAAGCTAAACGTTTGTAAGGAGAGATTTAATGGCTCTTGTAATTGATCTTTGAGCCCAATAATTTTAATAATTGACACAGATTGTACATTAACTAGAGTTATGAAAAGCAAAAACTGATTTGAAGTAAAAGATTCAAAGTGTATTGAAATCTGAGACAAAAAGCGTTTATCATATCTTCACAGGAGAAGACGAAAGCCAAACCAACAGCTGTCACTGAGTTGATGATATATAAATATAATAATATCTTAATATCTAAGAACACATTCTGTAGCATGTTAGTTTAGTATTGTTTAGTATCCATAAATAATTTGATAAGAAAAATGGTCTAAGGATGGAAGAAATAAGAAATTAAAAGATTTTATTGATGTTGTTATAATAACAATGAAATCAAGGGCAAAAAATAGGCCTAGCGGTAGGCTTAATAGCCAAGATACGCGGTAATCTGCGACCGAAACCTGAGGTGGCTCTCGTTGAGCAGCTGGATCAAGGGCTTAATTAAGAAGGTCGTACTGCTAGAGACTGCTTGCATCACCGCTCATAGTTTTTTTTTTTTTTTTTGGTGGGACATCTCATTGTTAATCCTGAAAAGATTCTTACAACTTAAACGGATTTTTGCCCGGCGATTTCTAAAAAGTTAAACTTTTTAGACCTCCAGCCGGGCCATAGGTAAAATTAAAAACTAAAGCGAAAGTCCTAAGGGTAACCGAGGGGGGTTCGCACCTCGGCGTAGGCGATCACTGGGGGAGGGCAGCATGGGACAGGCTGGATCTGGGTTAAATTATTTAGGGGCTAATTTAAAGCTACAGGCGCAGCATCGCGAGCTGGCTCTTGCAAGGGTCGGGAGGGATTGTTTAGTCAGGGTCGCGACGACGGACCTCGGCCCCGCTCATTGTTAGGAGGTTCCTCTCTCTGGAACCTTGACTACCGGTAGCTTGGACGCTGTTTCCGATACCGGTTATTCACATATTTTTATTTTTTAATAATTTTAAGAAACAAAATATATATATATTAACACGCTTTTATTAGCTTTCGTATGTTAGTATGTAACGAAAACTTTGAACATAATTTTGAACCCCTTCAAAACGTTGGAATAACTTGAAAGTGCCACTATCCCTGCCGGGGTTACCAGGATAGCAAAAAAACTGTCTTCGAAAACTACGCTGACATAATTATGTACGTCTCAAAATTCGAAACACCCTAACAATTGGATATAAATAATAGTTAAAAATTAGAGGTGTCAAGGGACACCCGGATGGAACGAAGTTCCTTTCCATGTTTCATAATAGTTATAATTTTTTAATTATTTATTATGTACAAAAACCTGTATACACTCAACAAAAATATTCTCTCTCTCTCCCTATCTCCTTCTCTCTCCCTCTCTCTCTACCTCTCTCTCCCTCTCTCTCTCTCTCTACCTCGTTCTCTCTCTCCGTCCCTCTCTCCACCTCTCTCTACGCCTCTCCCCCTCTCCCCCCTCTTCACCCTCCACCCTCTCCCCTCCCCCCTCCGCTCTCTCCCCTCTCCCCCCTCCCCCCCTCTCCCCCTATTTCCCTCTCCCCCTCGCCCCCTCTCTCCACTTCTCCCTCTCCCCCTCTCCCTCTCTCCCCCACTCCCCCTCTCCCACTCCCCCCTCTCCCCCTCTGCCCCTCTCCCCCTCTCTCCCTCTCTCCGTCTCTACTCACAACAAAAAAAACAACAACATACAAAATATATACGGTCGAGTTGAGAAACCTCGTCCTTTTTAGGGTTCCGTTGCCAAATGGCAAAAAACGGAACCCTTATAGATTCGTCATGTCTGTCTGTTTGTCTGTCTGTCTGTCCGAGTGTGTCGCAGCCATTTTTTTCTGAAACTATAAGAGCTATGCTGTTTAAACTTGGTAAATAGATGTATTCTGTGAACCGCATTAAGATTTTTACACAAAAATAGAAAAAAAAACAATAAAATTTGGGGTTCCCCATACATAGAACTGAAACTCAAAAAAATTTTTTTCATCAAACCCATACGTGTGGGGTATATATGGATAGGTCTTCAAAAATGATATTGAGGTTTCTAATATCATTTCTAGGGCTCCGTTGCCAAATGGCAAAAAACGGAACCCTTATAGATTCGTCATGTCTGTCTGTCTGTCCGAGTATGTCACAGCCATTTTTTTCCGAAACTATAAGAGCTATGCTGTTGAAACTTGGTAAGTAGATGTATTCTGTAAACCGCATTAAGATTTTCACACAAAAATAGAAAAAAAAAACAATAATATTTGGCGTTCCCCATACATAGAACTGAAACTCAAAAATTTTTTTTTCATCAAACCCATACGTGTGGGGTATTTATGGATAGGTCTTCAAAAATGATATTGAGGTTTCTAATATCATTTTTTTCTAAACTGAATAGTTTGCGCGAGAGACACTTCCAAAGTGGCAAAATGTGTCCCCCCCCCCCCGTAACTTCTAAAATATGGGAATGATAAAACTGAAAAAAAATATATGATGTACATTACTATGTAAACTTACACCGAAAATTGGTTTGAACGAGATCTAGTTAGTAGTTTTTTTTTTTAATACGTCATAAATCGTAAACCACAATTTACCTTTCATTCAGTCAACTCAAATATAAAAATTAAAAAAAAAAAAAAACATTTAATTTCATAGACATAAACCTTATGCATAAACCGTGAAAACCTGCAGGTTTGTACGGAACCCTCAGTGCGCGAGTCCGACTCGCACTTGGCCAGTTTTTTTCTAAACTGAACAGTTTGCGCGAGAGACACTTCCAAAGTGGGAAAATGTGTCCCCCCCCCGTAACTTCTAAAATAAGGGAATGATAAAACTAAAAAAAATATATTATCTACATATTACCATGTAAACTTCCACCGAAAATTAGTTTGAACGAGATCTAGTAAGTAGTTTTTTTTTAATACGTCATAAATTGTAAACCACAATTTACCTTTCATTCAGTCAACTCAAATATAAAAATTAAAAAAAAAAAACATTTAATTTCATAAACACGGAACCCTCGGTGCGCCAGTCCGACTCACACTTGGCCAGTTTTTTTTAAGTCGGTTAAAGCATGTCGTGACAACTTTTCGTAAGATTTTTTTCCGTCTAGCCCCCTTTCACAACGCGCGATAAGGAACTTCGTTCCAAAAAATAAAAACACGCTTCCGTAGAAAACCAAACTAAAAAGTAGAAAATAATTTAATAAAAACCTGGGGTTTTTGATATCAATTAAATAATGTCTCAAAAAGTACCCCATGTTTTTTTCCATTATTAATAACCCCACGCTTTTGTAGAAAACCAAACTAAAAAGTAGATTTAGTTTGGTTTTCTACAAAAGCGTGGGGTTTATTTTTTAAATTATTATTTATTTTAATATATAATTTAAATGAGATAAGGATAAAAGCTTCCATGAAACTCTGAGGTATACATAAATGGTTCAATGTATGACATCAGAGAATTATAATGCTTTTCAACGTGCAGTTCTATCGTAAATCGTAAGCCGTAGACAGTTTACATCTACATACGACTGCATTAGTGACAGCACGGAACCGTAACGTTTAGTGTCGTAGTGCTGAAAATATCTACTTACGCAATCCTTTGAGTATGAGAGTAGGACGGAAAAAGCAATTGATAGACTGTATGAATAATTATATAGCTAGAAATAGGGCGACTACTGAGATGACGACTATTACAGAAGTATGGAAGACAAAGACTTGGTGTTCCGACCCCAATTAAATTTTAATAAAGGTATAATGTTAACTCAATACTTTGTGTGTATGGATTCAAATCACATCTAATGAGTAAACCAATAATGCAAAAGTCACATCACGAAAACTTAAGTAGACAGAAGAGAAATTCAGCTCCCAATCGATAAAGTTCTTCTAGTCACTTCCAAAAATACTTTACATCCCGAATCTATACGACAAACTCTGTCCACAGTCACCCATTATATCCCACTACGGTCCAGTACTCTCAACTCTATAAAACTACGTTGAAACGACGCAAAGTTTAAAACGCTTCCGAAAACGAGGGGTCAACGTCCTCTATTCGCAGGTGTGCGGTAGACGGGATTCATGGGAGGAATTTCTTTCGCGACACAGAAAGAAACTCGGCCCTTACTATTTGTGTCTGAATCGTATATTCTTTTCTGCTATTTTTGTTTTGAATTTTGAGATAACAGTAAATATTTGGCATGGTTGAGAATCGACATGGGGTGATTATTCAAAAGAATTTCTATAAATAAGTTGTCACCCTAAATAAATTTTCTGCTACATCGCGGTGTATGGGAAAACACACAACTGTTCAAGTCGTATTTTTAGGGAATGAACGGTAATCTTGCGTAAATAAATTTGGTAAAAATAACGATGCCTAATAGATTTCTTTCACAGCTCAAGTTGTATATTTTCAATTCGGAAAATCTTTTCTACATTCGTCTCAGAACCCTGTTCGGTAAAATAGACATTATTTTAATTCCCAACTTTTTACATATCAACTGATAGGTGATGACTGCTAGTTTAATTTAACCCATAAGTAATATCGTCACCCATCTAGCATAGGAGACGCTGCAGACCGCACAGACTTCACCTGAATGTGCTGCTATAGGATGAAAATCCTTTTGAAGCGCCTACATGTGGTTAGATTAAATGTCTCCAAGCTTTTTAATACATACGCATCAGCTAATTAGCTGGTAGTGTGTCTAACTAAATAATAATAATAATGTGAAGTTTCCATAAAAGTTTTATCAAAGAACCAGTGTCGAAACTATTGGTATTGGTAAACCGTTTTTCCGCTTTGAACCACGCCTCTTCAAAGATATAGCATAGACTTTCTCTATATCAAGTTAGAAGAAAGTTAGGTTAGAAAGAAAACAGAAATCAGAACTGAACAATCACACTCCCAGCCACAGATTTAGATAATTCTCACAGAATTACAGTCAGTCTACAATGGTAGTTGCTTCCAACCGCTTGCACTTGAAACTTAATGTTTGTGAGCTCAAGAGATGTTTATTCTCTCTCAAAAGAACCTAGATGTGGTTCTGTACACGCTATAAAAATGTATTATTTTCTTCTTTGCTCTGACATTGCACTTCGGAATAACGTTTAGGTATTAGGGACCTGGGATTTGGTCCGTGAATGGGTATGTGCACTTGTCCAGAATATTGGACCTTGTAGAAAATTGAACTACTTATTGAAATTGAAAAAGGAGTACCTATACAAGCAAAGCTTGCATGTGTGCTTTGTAAACGGTTGATTCGTAATTGGATCTGTAATACTTTAATCAGATCTTATTATCTTTACACAGTATAAAATAAAATCCCTTCCTGCGTCTGTACGTTTAGATTTTTTAAACTACCCACTCAACAGCCACGGAGTACTTTATTACCCAAAATGAGAAAATTAACATCTACCCTCAAATATTTTTTTTTAAACTCATTTATTTCAGCTTTTTAGCTGTATATGTACCATGTGTATGTAACTGTATGTATGTATTACGAATTACGAATTTGGATGTAATCGGATTTGGATGTGGTCAAATAATAATCGCGGTCGGCCGGAAAAAGCGGAAAATTGCGGACTGTTGAGGCAACGGATATTAATGCGGTTATCATCAATGAACAAGGTGATTCAAGGAAGGTTTATAACATGTATACTAATCAGACAAAGCCACTAGCAAAAGCTAGTATAGTTTAAATTATCTTTGTGATGGTATAATTATTTTACAGGGTTTTAAAAATGAAGTCATTATTTTATGATATTACAATTAATATAAATGGTACATTATCATACACATTATCATGCATATTTCTGTGCTTCGTAAACCACGTTAAGCTGTTGGTTCGTGTCTGTCTTTCATGGATCTTTCACAGTAGTTACGGTTTGTCAGCAGCCCAAAAGCCTGACATCCAGTTTTACCAAGGGTCATCGTGTTATCCAGCAAGTAGGTTGTGGAGGTCAGATAAGCTGTCGTTTGATATAATATACTGATATTCAGCTGCATCGAGTTAGACTGTTAACCGACCCCAATATAGTTGAAATAAAAAAACTAAAAAACACGGTTCCATTGAAAACCATTTCTTCCTGTGGGTGTCGTAGAAGGCGACTGGGGGACTCGCTAGAGAGTGGGCAGCAGCGTTCTCTATGCATTTACCATTACCACCATACTGCGATCGCCAACCCGCCTGCCAAGCGTGGCGATTATGGCAAAGCCCTCCAAATAAATAAATAAATTGGGGGAGACCTAAGTCCAGCAGTGGACGTCTTACGGCTGAAATGATGATTGAAAACCAAAACTAAAAAGTACAAAATAATGGAAAATTTTGTACTTTTTAGTTTGGTTTTCAATGGAAGCGTGTTTTTTTTTAACTTATTTATTTTCTATTTTTTAGGGTGTTTCGAATTTTGAGACGTATGTCAGCGTAGTTTGTGACGTATGTCAGCGTAGTTTGTGTCGTATGTCAGCGTAGTTTGTGACGTATGTCAGCGTAGTTTTCGAAGACAGTTTTTTTTTTGCTGTCCTGGTAACCTTGGCAAGAATAATGGCACAAATTAGTTTGTGACGTATGTCAGCGTAGTTTTCGACGACAGTTTTTTTGCTGTCCTGGTAACCCTGGTAAGGATAATGGCAAAAATTTATGAAATTCTTGCATTGTCAGCGGTCCTTGACAGGTGTGCAAAGTTTGAATGAAATCTGGTCATTTAAAGTGGGTCAAAATCGCGCTACAAGGAGTCGGTTACAAACAAACATACAAGTGAAGCTAATATAAAGCGTGTAAAAAAGCTTAGCAGATGATGATAATGAGAAACTGGACATTTAAAAAATTAATCATGATCAAAATTAAAAACCTGTCAGTGTCCGCCCCCATATACACTTTCAAAAAAAAAAATTGATTCCCCAAAAAATCGATTGCAACAAACTATACATGAGCTCAGCACACAAACTTGGTGAATTACAAATCGATTAACCACCAATTAAGCTCGGCAGACGGTAGCTCTTCACAGTGCCGTGGTCGGATTGTGGTCGGAGTGAATGCGGTCCCTGTGGTTCAATTAAGAGTGCCTATATAACTGCAAATCGATTCATTTGAATCGAATTCTGAAGCTGTCACGCAGTAATTTGTCTTCGAGTATCTTGTTAAGTTTGAGGATAACTTGTGTGTTCAGTCAATAGAAGACATTCATTGATTTTGAGTTGGAATGTTGTTCACGACTTTGGTTTTGTCTGTGTAATTTAATCTGTCATGTTTTGCCTTATCTTTTCAGATAAAATTAATGTAATATCTTCATAGCAATCGATGTTTTACTCCCATTTTTTGTGGGTGGGAAATCATCAAATGACGTCTCCCGCTCTGGGCAGAGCGGAAGGGCGTTTCAGACTTTTACTGACTAAAACCCACCCGTGTTCCTTCAGTTGCCTATATGCCAGGGCCACGGTAACTCTTTCGATCAAATCCTCGAGTCTGGCAGGAAGCCACGGGTACAGATGGTACTCCTTTTTTACACGCTTTATATTAGCTTCACTTGTATGTTTGTATATTTGTATGTTTGTATATTTGTATGTTTGTTTGTAACCGACTCCTTATAGTGCGATTTTGACCCACTTTAAACGACCAGATTTCATTCAAACTTTGCACACTTGTCAAGGACTGATGACAATGCAATAATTTCATAAATTTGTGCCATTATAAGGATACCTGCCTGGCAAGGGCCAGGGTTACCAGGACAGCAAAAAAACTGTCACAAACTACGCTGACATACGTCTCAAAATTCGAAATACCCTAAAAAATAGAAAATAAATAATAGTTTAAAAAAACTAAAAAACACGCTTCCATGGAAAACCAAACTAAAAAGTACAAAATAATGGAAAAAAAGCGTGGGGTGCCTGATATCAATAAAAAAATACCTTAAAAGCACCCCACGCTTTTTTTCCATTATTTTGTACTTTTTAGTTTGGTTTTCCATGGAAGCGTGTTTTTTAGTTTTTTTAAACTATTATTTTTTACTCCTTTCTTTTTTATTTTGATACGAGTTTTAATAAAATTGGCTTGGGTATAACTATGTTAATCGATTTAGTCCTATCCACACGTTACTTGTTTATTTTAAATGGCACATTATTTGAAACATTGTATTACATTATTATTGTCATATTATTAAGTAGCGTAATAAAAGTTTCATTCTCTTTTAACTAGTAAAGTAACGTAGGCAAACACGATTATCCGAGGTATCAATCAAATTGATGTAAAATATAATTAAACTCGGCTAACAGCGAATCACGGATTTAAACGGCTTTGGTAAGGAATTTTAAATTTTAAACTGGATTATCCGTATAACAGGATTACGTGCAGCAATGACGGACAGTTTCATCATATAGTGAGCTTGTTCTGACATGTTTGAGTTCCATAATGTGGATGTAAAGGCTCGGAATTTATAGACATTAAATATTATCTACATCGTGGGTACTCAGTTTCGAATAAAGTGCTTAAAATATAGGCAATTTTGTAGTCTATTTTTATCTAAGACTCAATATGAATGCTGTTGAGAACACTTGAGTTAGTTGGTAATGCTAGTAATACAAGATCATAAACTTAACATAGTCTAGGGCCCCACTTTGATTTAAATTCAGGCAAATGTTTCTAAAACGATTGAAAAGACTTGGAATTTATGAACTTATCATCATAAATCTCATACTAGTCTGCTATCTATCTACTACTTACTACTTAAAACAGTATTTTAAATTGCAGGCACTTTTGTTGAATATTTTACAAAACACTTAAATATCGAAACTTGTTCTTTGGATCTGTATTTTAGTTTTATTGCATAAAACCGACTTGCGTTAATAAAGTTTTGTTTCATATTTTTTTTTTAGAAGTAGATTCTTTTTTGTATTTTTTAGTTTCATGACTCTACTCCTATACTGTTACGTATACTACTACTTGCTATCTAACAACAGTGACGGGAAGTATTAGTCAAGATTCATAAATTGGATCAAAAACGTATTATTGAAGCTGACACACAAACTACCCAAGCAAAATTTTAATATCGAAATCAGTCCACAATGGCGGTAGATATCGCGGAACACACAAACAAATAAAAAAACACTGATGAATTGAGAGTCTCCTTCAACTCAAAGATCTATTAATTAAAATGAATCAAAAGTTCTACTAAAACACATGAGTGAGTATAAACGCTATTCATAAAATATTTTAAACGTTAAATAGGAATCCTACTTTGATGAAATGTCAAACTTAAGAAAAATCATTTAAAAAAATGTACTTCATATGAGCACATAATGACAGAACTTCATTTATATTTGAAAACTGACTGTTTAAGAATTGAACAACGAGGTTGTTGCATTTTTAGCGGAGTCCAGAGGTGATTTTCTTATAACATAACTAACAAGTACCAAAGCCCAAAAAAAATAACAGGAAAATTATCTAAAAAATGTCAAAACTTAAACAACAGCTACGTACTAAAATATTCTATTACAAGGACCGTCTAAAATTGAAGTGGGAGGAAAAAATAACGATAAAAAGCAATGAGCACCAAACGTGGTTTGATAAGTAAGGGAGGGAAAAGAGAACGTGCAATTCAGATGGTCCCCACTGATTGTCGCTTCAATGCCGGCTGCATATTTTTCTGTCATATCTTCCTTTTTTATTTTATTTGGTGAGGAAAATTCTATGATGTGGCGAAATGTCTATTTAGATTGTTTTGATGTATAGACAGAAGCTAAATAGAATATTCTTTGTGTCGGTTTTTTAGCACAACTCAGTTATAACATGTCCATTAATACCGTGTACGATAACAATTTGTGGCTTTTGATGGATGTCCTAAATGTTGTTGACAAAAATATTATTTTCAATAGTTCCAAACTTACTCAGTAGCCAGAGGATTAATTGTAGACTTTCGCTGTCGTATTGAAATATGTCTAAGATTTCATTTCCCACAAGAAAACAGCTGTTTTTTTTTCTAGCCGGCTTCCTTTATCTTCATCATCATTTAAGCCTAAAGATGTCCACTGCTGGACATAGGCCTCCCCTATTTGGGAAGGTTCTTAATTTGTCGAAATTAATAGTGTCCTTGTACAATGACGATCTTAACGCTACAGCAACAAAAAACGAAATATAAGAAATAAATAGTATAATCATATTTTGCAAGAAAAGTTTTCCATAAATATACCCGCTGCACATTTGTCTTTTTAGGGTTCTGTTGCCAAATGGCAAAAAACGGAACCCTTATAGATTCGTCATGTCTGTCTGTCTGTCCGTCCGTATGTCACAGCCACTTTTTTCCGAAACTACTTATAGTTTCTATGTCGTTGAAACTTGGTAAGTAGATGTATTCTGTGAACCGCATTAAGATTTTTACACAAAAATTGAAAAAAAAAAACAATAAATTTTGGAGTTCCCCATATCTACTTAGAACTGAAACACAAACATTTTATTTTTTCATCAAACCCGTACGTGTGGGGTATCTATGGATAGGTCTTCAAAAATGATATTGAGGTTTCTAAAATATTTTTTTTCTAAACTGAATGGTTTGCGCGAGAGACACTTCCAAAGTGGTAAAATGTGTGTCCCCCCCCTGTAACTTCTAAAATAAGAAAATGATAAAACTGAAAAAAATATATGATGTACATTACCATGTAAACTTCCACCGAAAATTGGTTTGAACGAGATCTAGTAAGTAGTTCTTTTTTAATACGTCATAAATCGTAAACCGCAATTTAGGTACCTTTCATTCAATCAACTCAAATATAAAATAAAATAAAAAAAAACATTTAATTTCATAAACATAAACCTTATGCAAAAACCGTGAATACCTACGGGTTTGTACGGAACTCTCGGTGCGCGAGTCCGACTCGCACTTGGCCGGTTTTTTTATTTTAACATTCTCTTTTAAAAGCTGTTTACATCTTACAATCCATTTTCCAGCCTGCCAGCTTCATTTGCGACGCAATAAACTGATCAAGAATTGCACTTTAGATACGAAGCAGGTGCCATCGGTAAAATAGTTCTAAGTGAAACTCTTATTCAGGTCATCGTATTTCTGAATGCATTGAATCTTACACTTTACTGGTAGTATGTGCAAACGCGATTTCTGAATATCCTCTACAAAAACGATTTCTGAAACTACTGTCGTCTTATTCGTTTTTTATAAACAGCAGTAAGTACTCTAGTTATGATAACGTAATTAAAGAATTTACTTTCTATGACATTCCTTTTTTACAACTTGAGATCTTTTTAAGTTATCTTAGCATAATTTAAGATGATTTCTTTAATATAGCCCGCAAAGTTCAACATTTCTTTAGATCTTTGCAAACAAAACTTGAATCATGTAGCTCTCATTAAAGAAATCACCATTATATAGGGTTGTACAAGTTCTCAACATCAAATTCTCACATCAGAAAATAAATGTTAGTTGTGGTAAGAAAAATCAGACCTACCTTTTACTAGGACATTTCTTAAACACCCTGCTAACAAGCCTATTCTATCTCCTGTAGGACAAACTAGAAAAAAACACGAACATGTCAAAATGGGTGGGTAACATTCCTATTAGGATTTCACGGTCCTTTTCAGTTGTTAGAAGCAGGGTAGTCCTGACCACGTTTTATTTCAGACTACTTACAACTTCTTCCAAGTTTGGAAGCGGTTTCTCTGAGTGCTATGGGATGGGTCCGGGATGTCTTGTAAGGCTGACTGTTAGACCGTCGCGTAATATAGTTCGTAGTAATGCAATGTTTAGCTGGTGTAAGGAATTTCGTTTTTTGTTTTTTGCTTTTCTAGTTCATGCCAGTGGCTTCAACCGCATGTGGGTGAGAAATTAATTCATGAGACCGTACTACCGGGACAAAAAGTACTCTTCGTGGTAATCCAGGTCATATACTATCTGTCTGCAAAATTTCATCCTAATCCGTTCGGCCGTTATTACGTCATTGCGTAACAAACATCCAAACGTTCACATTTGAGTATAATTTATATTAATAGGATGGTCCTGCTCTTGACCTCGACCACGGATGATGGATAAAGTCTATGATGTAACGAGCGTGCCCAAAGGATGCTGGTTAACTCTTGCTTTGAAGGGTCAGAATAAATCATTTGAACAGTTAACAAATTGTCATGTTATGTGTATCGTGGTTTGGATGAAAATGTAGAAATTAATCATGAAAAAGTTGAAGCTTCAGAATAAATTCAAACTCTTTAGAAAAAATGGCATCAGTGTGAACAATACTTTAAGTAAAATGAAACAATTTGTCGCAACGTTACTTTAAAACAATATCTGCTTTGGAGAGACACACAATGTTACTTAATGGTGTAACAGTCGCCCCTTTTTCAGATCACCTAGCTAAGGTTGCCAATTTTCTTGTAACATAGAACTTACACAAACTTCTACGTATTAGACAAGAAAAAAAATCCATTGATGACATAGTATCGTTCGACAAAAGTACGAATGAAGTATCTTATTTACTCCCAATAAATCTTGTCACAGTTCATAATTTACGATATTTATTAGTGGTGTTTTCTTAATGAGTTATGAGACTTAGAGTAATGAGACATTTTATACGTGAATTTGTTGTATACTTTATTACGGTTGGGAGCATTTTGTGCATCAAAGTGTTGATCAAACATGGATAAAATAAAAACCTGAAAAAAAAAACTGGCACTAAGAAAATTAATTCTCAACAGCAGCCGTCAAAATAATATTATGACGTGGCAACCCTAACCCGTCTTGTCCCTTTGCACGCAACGCCATCGCTCTAACAGCAAACTTTAATACAGTTTGTTCAAACTATTTGATAAATTCTACATAAAAACATATTCTTTATTCCACTTGAATAGATTCTGGAAAGAACTTTCTATTCAATTGTCCGAAGGTTCGATTGTGTCAGGATTGGATAAGATTGTGAATATTATTCCGTTTCTATATTTGAAAGTTTATGTTTTTGTTGTCATGTTGCTATATTTATTTATTTATTTATATGTATAAGGTACTCCAACGACTTCTTCACTAATAACATGTTACTTATTACTAACTTATATCTATTAGTGTGGTGAATTTGTCACTTAAAGAAGTACACAGCTTACACCACATCTTAGCTCAGCTTACTATATAAATAATTATTTTTGTTATTGCTTTCTAGAATAATCTGTCTCTCTTTTTTGGTTTATTTGTAGATTTCATCTCATTAAATTGGTGTAAATTGGTAACCCTCTATTTGGTTAAAAATCAAAATACAAATATAATAATTATATTGGTTTTAACTAACGAAAATACATATTAAATACACTTTTTTAATTTGTTGAAAACTTTTGTGTGTGAGTAATCGACTGACTTTTTTTTGTTGGGTGAGAAACCATCAATTGACGTCTACCGCTGTGGGCGGAGTGATCAGAATTTTACTGACGAAAAGCTACTCGCGTTCCTTCAGTTGCCTGTGCCAGGGCCACGGTAACTTTTCGAACATATCCGTGACCAGTGGCAGTGAGTAATGTATTGACTGGATTAGGAAAAAGAAAGATTAAATTCCTAAAGCGGAGCAAATATTAAATTTTTTGTTTTTAACTAAGGTAGAACGTCGGGTTCGTCAATATGAATCTTATACGCACTGCTTTGCGCCCAGAATTGAAAATCGGAGAGTGTGTTTTTTCGACACGCTGGTAGGTACTTTGTTGGATTGTCAATTCTTGGTTGAATACCAAGAGCCGTAAATCCAGTACACGACTAAATCTAGCCTTGATATTTTTCGTCCTGCTAGGTCTGACCAACTTGCTGCTACCTTTAGGATCACAAACGCTCAAAATTATTCAAAGTATAAGCTGAATTTACACAGATACATAGACGCACGCCTTTTTCCTATGAAGGTAGGCAGAAATTACAGAATGCCACCTGCTACGATCCTCATCAATATAAGGTCACTATATGTTTTCCTAGGCCAGCGTCCAGCGTGTCCAGTCTCATTTGCCTTGTAATTACCTTATATTAACTGCCCTTCATTCATCCTCTCAACATGACCAAACCATTTAAGCATACTCTTTTAAATGTTTGTGATACAATTTTTAAGCCGCATCACATCATTCTCGGCCAATCATTCATAGTCACACCACACATGCTTCGCAACGAACGCATTTCTACAGCATTTATTTTACTTTCATATTTCATAGATAAATTTGTCCGTCCGACACACACGCTCTAAAACTACAAAATAAAACATACTGCAAATCATTTGAAAGCAATCAAAACACTAGATCAACAGTTGAATCAGACTATAGTGAAGTAATGAAATGCCTAAAATTTTATGTTCTCGGAATTCGTTTGAAATTGTAATACAAATTTCATTTCAATTCGTTTTACATGTATCCTTGCATGTACGTAGGTATATTCATTCAAACAAAACATAAATACCTACCTACTGTATTCATGTTTCGTTTGAATGGATAACATTCATCAGATGATACACACGTGTACCTAATAGTAAACCAGGGATTATTAACTGTGACATGAAATCGCTATTTTGTATATTAGGTACTTGTTTCTGCCCGCGACTTCGTCCGCGTTAAATTTCTTGTTCCCCCGACCCTTCCCGTCGCGTCGAATCGCCTACCCGTGCGATTTTCCCCGTTTTTGCAACATTTTTCATTACTGCTCCGCTCTTCTTGGTTGTAGCGCTTTCAAATATTAGAAATATTCAAACATATTATGCCTTCTTTCGAATTGCATTATTTGTTTGAATATTTCTAATATGGCAAACCCCCCAAATTGGGGGAGGCCTATGTCCAACAGTTGACATTCTCTGGCTGAAATGATGATGATAACTTGGAGCAACTACCTATCTACAGTCAATGCAGTGCATCCTCCTCAATTCAGTTAGTGGGAAACACGATATCCGTTGGTAGTTGTCACACTGTAACTAGTTGTCAGAATTTTGGACTTCGGAATAGACGCTGTCTACTCATACCTAATTAACGGAAAACTAATTTTTACACGCTTTATATTAGCTTCACTTATATGTTTGTATGTTTGTTTGTAACCGACTCCTTATAGCGCGATTTTGACCCACTTTAAACGACCAGATTTCATTCAAACTTTGCACACATGTTAAGGACCGATGACAATGCAATAATTTCATAAATTTGTGCCATTATCCTTGCCGGGGTTACCAGGACAGCAAAAAAACTGGCTCGAAAACTACGCTGACATACGTCACAAACTAATTTGTGCCATTATCGTTGGCAGGGTTACCAGGACAGCAAAAAAAAACTGTCTTAGAAAACTACGCTGACATACGTCACAAACTACGCTGACATACGTCTCAAAATTCGAAACACCCTAAAAAATAGAAAATAAATAATAGTTTAAAAAAACTAAAAAACACGCTTCCATTGAAAACCAAACTAAAAAGTACAAAATAATGAAAAAAAAAAATTTAAACTATTATTTTTACTGACTTGACTGCCTCATTGACCTTGTCGATCTGCTACAACTAACTTGAGGGTTCGAGAAATTTCAAATGGAAAACCCTCAATAACAGTTTTTCCGACCCGGGTATCGAACTCAGGACTTCACGCTCATTTATTTACAAAATCAATAATTTTATCACCGACTACAGCACGTAGGTACCTAATATACTCAACAACAATAAAGATTAATTTTTGTCGCATTTTTAGAAAAGATTTACAACTTTCCCGTTCTTCAAAAAGATACAATTTACTGTCACAAAAATGAACAATTTAAAACAAAGTTTACGAAGACAGTTAGAAATAAACGCCTTACAATATTTATTTTCTAACTTTGAAGACTGGTCTCACTGGGAAATAGACTATTTTTCTTTCCATATTCTCTTTGTTATTTTCAAAGATTCTAAGATAAAATTGTAGTGGAGTAAAGCTGTTCATGATTTTAAGCAGAGTGGCATTTTCATTATTATTGTACAAACGCATACTTCATTGTTATGCACTTTAAAATGAAAGACTATATGAACTAACTATTATTAAATAAGTTGGGCACAGGTATAAATTAATAAAAATTCATCACCACTGCTCTCAAAACAGTGAACGAAAATATCGAACCAAAAATTCGACGACATCCTACAATCCGTACTGGGCCCACGTGGTGAATTACGGCCCACTCCTTCTCTCCGAGAAGAGGCCTATGTTCCAGCAATGGGAACATTAAAGGCTGTATATGCAATTTTTGTAATAAAAAAACACTAACTAAATTATCGAGTTTTTACGAAATTATTTTGTTTTCCACGATGGAATTAGTCATAGTATATTTTTCTATATTTTGTTTGAAAACCGTAATTAAAATTCCTGAACTCCTATAAAACTTCAAAATATCACACACTTAATTTCCTTTGAAAGCAATTAAAACTCTAGACCACCACTTCAGTGATAGTTTTGTGACGTAATAAAATGCCTGAAGATTTTTTATGTAATTGATCTAATCTACTATGTTTACGCTACTGTGGGTTAATATGACTAAGGGTTTCTTCTTTTTGGATGGGTAATCTCCAAATGACGTCGCCCGCTCTTGGGCGGAGCGGGAGGGCGTGTCAGACTTTTACTGACAAAAACCCTCCCGTGTTCCGTCAGTTGCTCATGTGCCAGGGTCACGGTGTCTCTTTCGAACAATCTTGCGACCCTGGCAGATGACTAAGGGCTGATTTCAAAATTGAATCTGATCGCAATCAGAACGTCTAAACTGCGATCATAAGCTGTGCATATATGCTCCCAAACAAAGATGACCGCTCTGAAAGGTAACAGCTCTTAAACGCAGTTTAGATGTACTGATCTTATTCAGCTTCATTGGTGAAATTCGTCCTTAACCTTTCGTCACATTACTTAATTAAGTAAACATGACAACAAATCAAGCTAACCCTTTTTTTGTTAGGAAATCATTAAATGATGTCTCCCGCTCTGGGCGGAGCGGGAGGGCATGTTAGACTTTTACTGACTAAAGCCCACCTATGTCCCTTCAGTTGTCTATATGCCAGGCCTACGGTAACTGTTTCAAACTAATCTCGCGGTCATGGAAATCAAGCTATACCTATATTTCCAATTTTAACATGCCTCAAATTATAGGCTTTCAATGAGAAGTCAGTTTATACTGGACATGTATAGCAAGATATTATGTCATTGTGCGTACATGTCTAATTAATTTATATGAATAACCGAATGATCCATTTAGTACCATCGATTACACAATTACACAAATGATTAGGTACCATATAATAAATAAATAGGTATGTTAGGACAACCAACGCACCGTTATCTGATCCCAAACTAGGCAGAGCCTGTACTATGGTAACCAGACAACTGATAAATATACTTATATATATTTTTAAATACATACATATTATAGTTCAAATACACCCAGACACAGGATAAATGATTGTGCTCATCACACAACATTTGTCCTGGGTGGGAATCGAACCCAAGACCTCAGTCTAAGTAGTCAGGGTCACTAATCACTAGACCAGCCTTTCCCAAAGTGGGCGATAACGCCCCCTTGTGAGCGCTGCAGGCCTAAAGGGGGGTGGTAAGAGACTTAGAAAAAAAATGGGGGCGTTGTCTAGAGTCCACACAACGCCCCCATTTTTTTTTAGACTAACAGCTCAGTCATATGATAGCTTAGTTCTTTTATGTATGTTCTATGTTCTTTAAATGGATTTTGATACGATTTTCCCCATCATTTACGGTCACCCAATTTTGGCTGTTAGAATTACGGGTTTCAGACGACCCGTATCAGCTGACAAAGTTACATTAATGATAGCTGAGACCAACGGCTTAACATGCTTCCCAAGGTACGGAGCGATCTTGGTATGTAAAGATGGTCATCAATCCGTCAACCAAACACGGCTAGCTTAACTTAGCCTCTCAATGGAGATATGAATTACCCGTACATTCCACAATCTCCTTACTCAACAACTCTACATTAGTTCCATTGATACTAGCTGAACTACTAGCATATATATAGCAATTACACGTGGCCAAGGCGAATTCTATGGCTTTCAGATAATTGCACCCACCACAATGCATTCAATTTGGCATGACCACTCTATATAGATACAATCACATCATCACATGTCTACCTAGACAGTTTACTGTCAATAGTTGGTTTGATTCAAGATGATACCGTATCTACAGACTGCAGAAACGTATGTATCAGTTACGATGTACTTATTTCCATGAAAAAGGTAAGTTAGAATGAAATGGAAAGAAAATATGGTATTGTTTTTCCTTCCGAGAAAAAGTCAACGATGAAAAAGATTATCTAGTTAGCGTTGTCAATAACTGGCCAGGGTAAAGGAGTCTTATAAAACAATGAAAAAGAAAGTTGATGTTTTAGCTTGAATTTTAGATAGAGAACCTACTAGTGACGAAGGAATTCTTTTGAAAAGGTATATATTTTCTTTTAAAATCTAAGGGCTTGTTTAACGAATTCCGAGTAGCCAATACGGTGAGTATTGGCTACTAGGAAATCGTGAAAAAAAAATGGAAGAGAATTTGTATGAAATAATTATCCACCGGATACTACGAACACTAAGATTAAGCTGCTTTTACTTTAGCTTGGTATCTCTCAGCCATTTGTAGTCCACTGATGGACAAAGGACTGTGCCACAATACCCTGTCTTCTGCCTTCCGCATCCAGTCTATCCCAGTCACGTTTATGAGATCGTCAGTCAATCTAGCTGAGTGGCGTCCCACACTACGCTTACTGATACGCGTTCTTCACTCCAAGACTCGTCGTAGGTCTTCAACCAATGTGTTCTGCCCATTTTAATATACGGTGCCGAAACGTAGATACTGATGGTTGGGCTGGTCTACAAATTTATGCGCACTATGGAGCGAGGTATACTCGGAGTTTGTTTGAAGGATAAAATCAGAAACGAAGTTATCTGGAAAAGTACTCGAGTTATCGACATCTTGCAGAGTAAGCAAGTTGAACTATCAGTGGGCTGGCCATGTTTGGAAAAGGACCGATGCCCGGCAATCGTAGTGTTCGTAGATAATTATTTTCTACAAATTCTCTTCTATTTTAGAATTCCAATGAAATAATTATCTTACTATAAAAACTACGATTAAGATCTCATTACCGTAAGTGGATCTTAATCCCAGTGTTCGTAGTATATTCAGCAAAACGAAGGATTTGGGGACCACCAACAATAATGAATAGGCCTGATTGCCCGTTCCTGGGGCACTGGATCCGCATGCATAGCTGCAGGTCTGGTACAACGGGAAGTGTATATAGCTTTAGGGGACTGTCTTATGAAATTTTGACATTCAAAAAGTGCTAGCTCTCAGTCTAGTTTGAATTAATGACTTTTGATTTTCATTTTGATCAGTTCTTGATCGATTGATTTTGATTTGATTGATTATATTTTATTTTTAATGAAAAATGTCACTAACGTAGTTTATAAGTGTTCCTAACAACAAAATTAATTACTGCGTTCGATTTAAATAAATAATAATAAACCTCGCGCCTTGCTCGCTCATCTTACATCCTTACCTGATCCCAAAGCGTTTACGACGTTGCCAAGCACATTCGACGAAATTGAAATATAAATTGGTTTTGGAAAAATTCAAACGCAGACTTAGTACTTGAATGAGTATTTTTATGATAATAAATTACCTGTCATTGTCATTTGCAAGATGTGTTGAGAAGAGCTGTGGGCTGTTTGTGTGTTGTTATACGGAGGGAGTGTTGAGAGAGTTCGGGGAAAGTTTGGAGGTTCTATTTTTAGATTTGAACGTTGTAAAGGATTGTTTAAACTTGGCATATCCTCACCTGTCTAGCCTTTTCCCAACTAGTTTAGGGTCGGCTTCCCGTGAAACCACACGCAGGTGAATACCAATATTTCACATGTAACGACTGCCTAGCTGACTTGCATAACTCAGTTACTGGGTAATACGATACCCCTTGGTAAGACTGTGTGGCAGACTTTTGGGCTTCTGACAACCCGTAACGACTGTCAAAGATCTACAAATGACAGCCGGGACCAACAGTTAAAAGTGCTTTTCGAGGCACGGAAGGGTCTTTGTATTGGTACATATTGTCACCCATCCACGGAGTAACTGCGTTTTAAAAACCTAAGTCACAATCCAAAAAGGGCCTAAAGGCCTTTCTAGGAAATTCTGTAAGCAATAACGTTGATAGGAAAATAGAAATGTATGGGTTTTATATGAGGTACAGAAAACCTCATTTTAATCGTAATTAAAGTCGTTGTAGAAATACTTAACGCATGTAAAGCAATGTTATTTGTCTAGATCCTCTGGCTTCATTACTAAATACAATCTTGGAGTAGATACTTGATTCTTAAAGCTCTTATTTGGCAAAGGGAGAGTAAGAAGAGCTAATTTCAAACAGGATTGTTATTCCCTTTGGGTACTTCAATAAAATTTCACTAGAAAAAGGAACCTGGCACAAAACGATCCAACCACATCCCTTGAACTCACCGTGGATAGATAACCAGCTGTTCAATACATGTAATACTATTATCGCATTAAGACTTCGTCTGGACACATTCCGTGTAATAAGTTCTTATATCTAATGGCAAAATCAACGACGGCTAATTGTGATTTCTGTATTAATTCCGTTGATGATGTTTATCACTTATTAATCGAGTGCGTCCGCAATGAGGAATTTAGAAATAGCTTAGATTGTAGGATTAGAGAGATAGGTTACTGTAATATTGTTCTAGCTCTGCCACTGTCTGATGCAGCTAGAGTACTTTACAAACGAGCTATGATAAAATTATGTTAAATAGATATAAGTATAAATTTAAACCAACCAGGGTGGCATAATTGCATGTACGACAAAGCCCTTTACTTTTGAAATAAAAAAAAGGGAGACCAAGAAGTTTCTTGCACGTTCTTCTCCATACTACCTATCTAATATGGTTTAGAATGGGAAACTAGGTTTCTCTTTCTGACTGATCAACCCCTTGACAATTCTAAAGGGCTTGTAATTGGTTTCAGTCAATCAACCCAGCCTACTGCAGTCCACTGCTGGACATAGGTCTCTCCCATGTTACTCCACAACACCCTGTCCTCCGCCTTCTGTAATTGGTTTATTTGAAATAAATAAACTATTTGAGTTTGACAGTCTTTGAGTAAATTAATTCGTCACAACTGCTCTCAAAACGGCGAAGAAAACATCGTGAGGAAATCGGAATGTCCTAGAACCGAAAATTCAATAAAATGTGGCAACCACCAACCCGAACTGGTAACACGCGCGGTGGATTACGGCTCACTTCCTCTCACAGTGAGGAGGCCGGTGTTCCAGCTGTGGAAACATTATAGGCTGAAATTGTGTCCATAAAAACCATACCTACTTCTAAAATTATCTCATGACAAAATTCAACCCCTAAACATTCGAATCAGTAGCACAGAATCAATCAGCGTCCCTGACGCGCTGTTAATTCCAGTAGCACGCACTAAATGTACACAATGAAACAGTGGTAGTAAACTACGATCCTGTTGGGAGATTGTTTCCGAATAGACCCGAATGAACACGAATTTGTGCGGACTTTCTGCGACCCTAGAGGAGCAATAATGAGGGAATTAGTGATTACTGTAACTTCTCATTAGTGAATATATGTTCCAAGGCTCTGAATATTGTGGTTTTGCCGATGCCTGCCAGGGTTGCGTTCGAAAGAGTTACCGTGGCCCCTGGCACATGGGCAACTGAAGGAACACGGGTGGGTTTTAGTCGGTAAAAGTCTGACATGACCTTCCACTCCACCCAGAGACGGAGGCGTCATTTGAAGATTTCTCACCAACAAAAATAAAAATAAAATATCTTAAAGACAACCAAAATAGGTTTCTTACTAGCAACACAACAGTAGGAAATATTTAACAAAAGTGAAAAGGAAACGAGAGATAGAGCAAACATACGGGAATTAAAATAACAAAATGGCAGCTACAATAAGTTTTGCCGAATAAAACGAATAACAAAGCGAAACTTCGCGCTCAATGAACATAATCGTGAAATTAAAACCGGCTAAAATCATAAACAATACTCTTTTCACCACGAAAATCTGCCAACAAAAATAGTTTTGTCCAAAAACCACGAACTAATATTATTTACAATTTACTCATACATTTTTGCATTCATTTTTACTTTAAAAAAAAGTTATAATAACACGGAGTATGCACCGCGCGCGTAATCTAATTTCCATCGTGTCTTTTTTAGGGTTCCGCGTCAAAATTATTGGAGAAAAAATGTGTCAAGTTGATCTGGGAAATGGGAAGCTGACAATGAGTGAAGCCTGTCATCCCACGTCAATTAGAGTTCCAGGATGATAAAGAAATCGAAATTTTGTTTCTTTGTTTACATAACTGAAATAAATGGAGCGTAATGGTTTACTTTATATGTAGAAAGTAAGATGGTCTCGTGGTTGCAAGCGCGGCTGCTGAACGTAGAGTCCCGGGTTCGATTCTCAGGTCAGGCTAGATGTTATTAGGTTTTCCATTAAGAATTTCTTAGTGACAGCCCGGAGTTTGGAAGTTTGCGGTGTGATATACCCGTGCCTCGGACAGCACGTTAAGCCGTTGGTCTTGCGCCTGATCTCTCTTCAGTCGTGTCGGATTGCCGTCCCATTGGACTAAGACAGTGAGGGACCAGCGAGTGCCCCTGTGTCTGCGCACACTCTTGTGCATTATAATATCTCGCGCGCCGGTGTCTGGACTCCGTTAAGATTGGTCGCCATTGCCAAAGTACGGTTAATAAGTTGAAAAAAAAAAAATTGTGGCGAAGCTTATACAGACCTACTACGTAAAGCAAAAGTTACTCGTAATTTTAGGTCATAAGAATTGAGGTCGAAAATCATTCTGAAATGTACGAAACTAAGCCTCAGACACAAACACAAATATTTGAACTCCTATTCAAACGAGTAAGTATTTAAATTAATCAAGTCTTTAAATAACAGGCCACAGCAATCATTAATTTAATTTTAATTTATCTCGGCCGAGATTTGATTATCTTTTAAAGTGGTTCATTATAAGTTATTTACATAGGTTCTAGTCATAATTGTTTTACACTGTTAATTTTACTGATTGTAAAGAGAAGACTCTATATATGTATATCCGGCAAAAAACCAGCATTACCGACATAGCTTGCAGAGTGAACAAGCTGAAGTGGTAGTGGACTGGACATGTTTGTCGAAGGAACAGACGAGTCATGAAGTGGACACCGCGTATCGGCAAGCTTGGAGTGCGATGCTGACCAACTAGTTGGACGTCCTTAATAAGTTGGCTGAGATAGACTGGATACGGAAGGTGGAGAACAGGATGTTGCGGCGCAGCCTTGGACAAGCCTATATCTAGCAGTGGACTGCAACAGGCCGAGTTGATCTATTGCTCGAAATAGAAAACTTACGCGACTTACATCGCTGCCTACTTCCTCCGAATAAATAAACCTGTTTTAACAAAATTACATATGAATACGGAACCTTTTAATCCCAGCTTCAAACATTTCACCATGTCTTTTTTTTATTTTCACGCGACTGCAACGCCATTCGCGAAAAGGTTTTTTACAATGCCATTGCGCGCTTGTCTGTTGTTCTGTACGAAGATTGCATTCACTGCAACGTTTATAAAAGCTTACGCGAAAAAGCGCCTTTTACGGGCAACGTGCGTTTTGTTTTTTTTATTGGTGTTGTCCCCGTGTTTGTGTTTAAAGGGTTAATTGTTGTTGATGCGGTTAAAAGGATTATTATTGATAAATTCTGTAGAGACTTTTATGTTAAGTAAGGGCTTATTTACTTTCAGTTAATTTTCTTTGAATAACAGCTTTTGTTTCGAGTGGTGACGGACGTAAAGATATGGTGTTATACCATCCCATTTCTTCCTGTTGGTGACGCAAAATGTGACTAAGAGACTTACTAGAGTAAATAATGGGCAACAGCATTCTTAATGAACTGTACCACCATATAGTCCTCCAGACTGTATTTCGGCCACGGCGGCCAATCTCAACGGAGACTAGCCATCGGCGCGGGAGATATTATAGTGCTCAAGTGTGTACGCGGACACAGGAGCACTCACTCTTTCCTCACTCTCATGGTCCAATGGGACGACAATCCGACACGACCGGAGAGAGATCAGGCGTAGGACCAACGGCTTAACGTGCTTTTAACCACCATACTGCGATCGCCAACCCGCCTTCTAAGCGTGGCAATTATGTCAAAACCTCCAAAACTGGGGCAAGCCTATGTCCAGCTGCCTTTCGGCTGAAATGATGAAGACCAGTTTTTGATTGTTTTACAACTAGAATTTATTTTGTACGATATTTGAGTATTGCTCACACAATTCTCCGTGGCAGCTAGCTTTATAGATAGAACGACTATCTCATGAATCAAAATCAAATTAAATAAAAATTATTGCTAAAAATCCAGATCTTCAAAAGTAAGGCTTCAGAATCAATTTAAAAAATGCTGAATGAGATTTTCTCATCGAACATCGCAGACTTTATCGAATCATCGGTTTTTAAAATGTATTTAATCTAGCTTAAATTAAATTGTCATCCGATTTTCGTCAAAATTCAATTCACACAAAGTACCGACAAGAATGACGCACACAGATTTTTGTCCGGGCACCCATCCAACTGTAAGGCAGTAGAGACAGCCTTATCGTAAGACAGGGAGGGTCCCTCTCCCCTAATTTAATCACAATGATACACAACATTAAGAAAGTTTGTTTTCCCCTATTTCCCCTTTGCAATATTCGTTCATTACTGCGTCGGTTATGATCCACAACGGCTTTAATTAGTATGGAAGTACATCTTTGTCACTGACTTTTGGTTTAGTGCACGATAAGAATGGAAACGTACAGCCAGTTCTAGAATGCCAAGGAAAACATTGTAGGATTATGACGCATCGGATTTTCTTGTATAGAGTAAAATTTTGGCGACAACTCGGAACTGTGACGAATCGCGCATTACTCATCGTCTTAAACATTCTTCATCGGGTCTTATTTTCCAGCGAAGACTATTTTTTATAGAAAAACACTACAAAGTGAAAAATAATTTTAATTTCGAATGTCGGTGTCTTAGGATCAGTATTTAAGGTTTTTTTTTCCACTGACTTCCAAAATTAAAATTATTTTTCACTTAGTAGTTTTTTTTTTAAGGAAGTCGGTTGTAATTTTTTTGTAAAAAGTTTTTACTTTTAACTTTTTAGTTATCGTATGTATCCCGCACTAATCTAATCGTGTTATTCGTTCATTTGTCGCGCAAATACTTAATGCAAATTTAAGACTTATATGGTTTTCACATTGATCCCACTGTCAGAATGGGACCACATGGGAAGCACCAGCTTTCTAATAAAGAAAGAACCATAAAAATCAGTTCACCCAGTCAAAATTTATGAGCTAACAAACATTAAAAAAAATACAGTCGAATTGAGAACCTCCTCCTTTTTTTGAAGTCGGTTAAAAAGGACACAGCTTGCGACCGGAATAGGTCTTTATGGCAACAAAGGTAAGTAGTTAGTTATGTCTGAATAGAGGGGCTTGTGGCTAAGTTATAACAGCCGCAAGGTTCGATAAATCAGGTTAAGTTACGTTTTCCGCGCTTGGTCGGTGGATATGTGACCATCTTTACCACGTTAACTGCCATGTCGGACTACGTGTCCGATACTTTTTAATCAATAATCGACTTAAAGTCAAATAACACTAAGTACATTTTTGACTTTTACTGATTTTACCCATGGCAGTTAACGTGTTACAATACCAAGACCCCGCCTGCCTCGGCCGGTACTTTCAGCCGTTGTTCCCGGTTGTCGTTCGTAGATCTTTGATCGGATGGACGGTAATTTATTAACATTTGTTTTATTAATTTTGCCGTTATAATCTAGTTTTGTTGTAATGTTTAATTAATATTTAGTTGTATTATAAACTAGCTTCTGCCCGCAACTTTGTCCGCGTTAAATTTCTTGTTCCCCCGACCTTTCCCGTCGCGTCGAATCGCCTACCCGTATGATATTTCCCGTGTTTGCAACATTTTTCATTATTGCTCCGCTCCTCTTAGTTGTAGCGTAATGTTATATAGCCTATAGCCTTCCTCGATAAATAGGCTACTCAACACAAAAAGAATTTTTCAATTCGGACCAGTAGTTCTTGACATTAGCGCGTTCAATCAAACAAACATACAAACAAACTCTTCAGCTTTATAATATTAGTATAGATACCTACTTTACTCGTGTCCTACAAATAAAAGAACTTGAATTTAAATTAGTTACGGTTTCTCGAAAATCTGACAACCAGACCAATTGGTATCGTAATACCCAGTAACTAGGTTTGAGTGGTCATATTGGCAGTCGCTCCAGTTCTGATATTCAGCTGCTAAAAGAGTTGAAGAGAGAGACTGAAAGGTCGGTTTCCTATTATATTCGGAGCAAAAACACTATACTTGGAGGATTTACACAAATGATTGATTTTCCATTGACTGTTAAAAAGGATGTATTGTTTATCTTTATTGATCTACTTTAACTGTGCGTTTAATTAAATAACAATTGTCATTCTTTGACAGTTGTATGAAATAATGCAAATTTACTTAGTGTGTCAATTTGATAAAAAAGTAATTTTTCTGACTGCTCACATGGTATGTAACAGCAACCATAAAGACAGACAGCCGACCCCAACATAGTTGGGACAAGGCCATGACAAAAAGATGTACTAAAACTTGGTTCACCAATAGCAACCGAGCAGCAGTGCTGCTCTGAAAGGGAACAGCTTTGCACGCAGCGCTGGCGCAACCACGAAACATAAGAGAGGAATTCACTAAGCTGCCAGTTGAAACTAGCACTCATAGCTTTTTTTTGGGTGGGTTATCATTGACTGACTTCTCCCGCTCAATAAAAATGAATCATCAAATGGTCGCCTCTGGGCAGAGCAGGAGAGGCGTGTCAGGTTTTTACCGACTAAAACCCAACCGTGTTACTTCAGTTGCCTGGGTCGGGCCACAGTAACTCTTTAAAAAAAAAAACCCCCGACCGTGGCTTTCGGGCTGCTGTCAACCCCTAACGAAGACCTACGAACAACAGCCGGAGCCAACGGCTTAACGTGCTCCCCGAACCATGGAACTCTTGATACGTTAAGATGGTCACATATCACGGATCGACCATTGCAAGCATAGCTTAATCTGATCATAGCTGAGTCATAGCTTATCGGTCGACCCGTGTCGCAGGCATTACTAAGGCACAAGCCCTTCTGACAAGTATAAAGCAAACCCTTATTCATTCATGTGCGATTCCAGTGAATCACTGAGCGTTGCTATAATTAAATTTATTCGCGGCGCATAACTGCCAGTTGTTATTATTTACGCCTTTTCATTTCCGATCTGCTTTCGAGTTTTCTGTTGCGTGGTTGTAAATGTATGTTTATGTTATGTTTCTGTTTTGTTGTTTTGTTCTGATAGGATTATTGTTATGAGGGGATTGTGAGAAAGATTCTGGGAAGTTGTGTTGGTTTAGCGTAATTAAATTATTTTACATTTCCGTCGGGAAATGCAGGATAAATCAGATCTTTTGTGTAAGATTGCTATAAACAAGCCATTTAATCATATTGCTTACGGTTAGCGGCAATAACTTTCAATTAAAACTAAAACTATCATCATCATCATCATTTCAGCCGGAATACGTCCAATACTGGGCACAGGTCTCCCCATAGCTCCGCTACTGTGCCGGTTATATGCTTCCCACATTCAGCGGAATCCTGCGGCCTTCACAAGGTCATCGGTCTAGCCTCTGGGAGGCCTTCCTATAGACAAGATTGCTATAAACAATATGTATGGCATATTTCATTGATGCATAGCAGATATACATTCAGGGAAATCATTGTCCAGAAAATAAACATCGTACGTCAATTTGTCGTGTTAAATCCATTTTAAACAATTGTCAAAGAATGACAGTAATTTGTGTTTTCATTACAAGGACACTTTAAAGTTGGTTCAAAAATTTTTTTTTCCCTGACTTTACTCATATTCATGATGCTCATTGATATAGTTTCTTCAACGTTTGCCAAATATTTTTACAATAATCTCTTTTTACCCGAGTGAGCCCCACAAAGGTCATGTGTATATCAGCCTATGTATGTTTGTTCCTTTTGTGGCACTCAAAAGACCAAACTGGCTCACACACAATTTTAAACTATTCGAACGTCAATTAATTTCTTTTAATCTTGCAAGTGTCACTAAATATATGTATGTATGACAGTAAGTTACAAAATTCAATATGGCGCAGGCAGATGACATATTATGAAAAAGAGAACATAGATAGTGAACAACAACAGTTTTTATATAATCGTATACTACGGTATTATTAACGTAAGCATGAATTACATTAACTTAAAGTGTATAATGAAAAATAATAGTTTAAAAAAACTAAAAAACACGCTTCCATTGAAAACCAAACTAAAAAGTACAAAATAATGGGAAAAAAGCGTGGGGTGCTTTTTAAGGTATTTTTTTATTGATATCAGGCACCCCACGCTTTTTTTCCATTATTTTGTACTTTTTAGTTTGGTTTTCAATGGAAGCGTGTTTTTTAGTTTTTTTAAACTATTATTTATTTCCATTATTTTGTACTTTTTAGTTTGGTTTTCAATGGAAGCGTGTTTTTTAGTTTTTTTAAACTATTATTTTTCATTATACACTTTAAGTTAATGTAATTCATGCTTACGTTAATAATACCGTAGTATACGATTATATAAAAACTGTTGTTGTTCACTATCTATGTTCTCTTTTTCATAATATGTCATCTGCCTGCGCCATATTGAATTTTGTAACTTACTGTCATACATACATATATTTAGTGACACTTGCAAGATTAAAAGAAATTAATTGACGTTCGAATAGTTTAAAATTGTGTGTGAGCCAGTTTGGTCTTTTGAGTGCCACAAAAGGAACAAACATACATAGGCTGATATACACATGACCTTTGTGGGGCTCACTCGGGTAAAAAGAGATTATTGTAAAAATATTTGGCAAACGTTGAAGAAACTATATCAATGAGCATCATGAATATGAGTAAAGTCAGGGAAAAAAAATTTTTGAACCAACTTTAAAGTGTCCTTGTAATGAAAACACAAATTACTGTCATTCTTTGACAATTGTTTAAAATGGATTTAACACGACAAATTGACGTACGATGTTTATTTTCTGGACAATGATTTCCCTGAATGTATATCTGCTATGCATCAATGAAATATGCCATACATATTGTTTATAGCAATCTTGTCTATAGGAAGGCCTCCCAGAGGCTAGACCGATGACCTTGTGAAGGCCGCAGGATTCCGCTGAATGTGGGAAGCATATAACCGGCACAGTAGCGGAGCTATGGGGAGACCTGTGCCCAGTATTGGACGTATTCCGGCTGAAATGATGATGATGATGATAGTTTTAGTTTTAATTGAAAGTTATTGCCGCTAACCGTAAGCAATATGATTAAATGGCTTGTTTATAGCAATCTTACACAAAAGATCTGATTTATCCTGCATTTCCCGACGGAAATGTAAAATAATTTAATTACGCTAAACCAACACAACTTCCCAGAATCTTTCTCACAATCCCCTCATAACAATAATCCTATCAGAACAAAACAACAAAACAGAAACATAACATAAACATACATTTACAACCACGCAACAGAAAACTCGAAAGCAGATCGGAAATGAAAAGGCGTAAATAATAACAACTGGCAGTTATGCGCCGCGAATAAATTTAATTATAGCAACGCTCAGTGATTCACTGGAATCGCACATGAATGAATAGGGGTTTGCTTTATACTTGTCAGAAGGGCTTGTGCCTTAGTAATGCCTGCGACACGGGTCGACCGATAAGCTATGACTCAGCTATGATCAGATTAAGGTATGCTTGCAATGGTCGATCCGTGATATGTGACCATCTTAACGTATCAAGAGTTCCATGGCTCGGGGAGCACGTTAAGCCGTTGGCTCCGGCTGTTGTTCGTAGGTCTTCGTTAGGGGTTGACAGCAGCCCGAAAGCCACGGTCGGGGGTTTTTTTTTTTAAAGAGTTACTGTGGCCCGACCCAGGCAACTGAAGTAACACGGTTGGGTTTTAGTCGGTAAAAATGTGATACGCCCCTTTATTGATATGAATCATTTTTATTGAGCGGGAGAAGTCATTTGATAATTACCCACCCAAAAAATAAGCCATGACTACTAGTTTTAACTGGCAGCTTAGTGAATTCCTCACTAAAGTTTCGTGGTTTTTATTTTTGGATTGGGAATCATCAAATGAGTTCTCCTGCTCTGGGCGGAGCGGAAGGGCGTGTCAGACTTTTACTGATTAAAACCCACCCGTGTTCCTTCAGTTGCCCATGTGCCAGAGTCACGGTGTCTCGAACAATCTCGCAACCCTGGCAGGCATCGGTCCTGGCAGACCCCTTCAGTTCTGCTGACATCTCTTTGAGGCGCGCGTGGAACACTACGCGCCGTCGTCGACCCGAGCCTGGTCCTTACCGGGCGGCGAGCTACCCATTGCTCGCCGCCCGCAACCTCGCGCCTACGGTGGCCGGGAGTCCGCTATTGAATGTTTCGTGGTTGCGCCAGCGCTGCATGCAAAGCTGTTCCCTTTCAGAGCAGCACTGCTGCTCGGTTGCTATTGGAGAACCAAGTTTTAGTACATATTTTTGTCATGGCCTTGTCCCAACTATGTTGGGGTCGGCTGTCTGTCTTTATGGTTGCTGTTACATACCATGTGAACAGCCAGAAAAATTACTTTTTTATCAAATTGACACACTACGTAAATTTGCATAGTTATATCTATTTCATACAACTTTCAAAGAATGACAATTGTGATTTAATTAAACGCACAGTTAAAGTAGATCAATAAAGATAAACAGTACATCCTTTTTAACAGTCAATGGAAAATCAATCATTTGTGAAAATCCTCCAAGTATAGTGTTTTTGCTCCGAATATAATAGGAAACCGACCTTTCAGTCTCTCTCTTCAACTCTTTTAGCAGCTGAATATCAGAACTGTACACGGAGCGACTGCCAATATGACCACTCAAACCTAGTTACTGGGATTACGATACCAATTGGTCTGGTTGTCAGATTTTCGAGAAACCGTAACTAATTTAAATTCAAGTTCTTTTATTTGTAGGACACGAGTAAAGTAGGTATCTATACTAATATTATAAAGCTGAAGAGTTTGTTTGTATGTTTGTTTGATTGAACGCGCTAATGTCAAGAACTACTGGTCCGAATTGAAAAATTCTTTTTGTGTTGAGTAGCCTATTTATCGAGGAAGGCTATAGGCTATATAACATTACGCTACAACTAAGAGGAGCGGAGCAGTAATGAAAAATGTTGCAAACACGGGAAATATCGTACGGGTAGGCGATTCGACGCCACGGGAAATGTCGGGGGAACAAGAAATTTAACGCGGACAAAGTTGCGGGCAGAAGCTAGTTTATAATACAACTAAATATTAATTAAACATTACAACAAAACTAGATTATAACGGCAAAATTAATAAAAGCGTGTTTTTTAAAAGAAGCGTGTTTTTTAGTTTTTTTAAACTATTATTTATTTTCTATTTTTTAGTGTTCCGAATTTTGAGACGTATGTCAGCGTAGTTTTCGAAGACAGTTTTTTTTGATGTCCAGGTAACCCTGGCAAGGATAATGGTACAAATTAGTTTGTGACGTATGTCAGCGTAGTTCTCGAAGACAGTTTTTTGCTGTCCTGGTAACCCTGGCAAGGATAATGGCACAAATTTATGAAATTATTGCATTGTCATCGGTCCTTGACAGGTGTGCAAAGTTTGAATGAAATCTGGTCGTTTAAAGTGGGTCAAAATCGCGCTATAAGGAGTCGGTTACAAACAAACATACAAACATACAAGTGAAGCTAATATAAAGCGTGTAATAAAATAAAAGTAACTCTTAAAAATTATGCCAACAAGTTTTCTTTTTTTATAAATTGTACTTTGATTTACAATTTTATTTAAAAATCGGATAAAACGGAGAATCGCAATTTGATTCAGAATCGGTGTAAGTGGTCCACTACACCCTCTGACTACATGAGAATACTTTATTAAACAGACTGTTTACTTCTAAAGTAGATAGGTTTTAAGCTAAATATCCTAAACAAGACATAGCCAGTAGCCACATGACACTAACATTAACATTCAAATCTCAAGCAGACACCTAGTCAACGTGTAACTCGACCAAACCTTCGCTAATCAACACGTTAGCCCTGACATGATTGCGTCTAGAATTATACTGACCACAAACTGCTTAGAGCGTCAACTGCAGAACAAGCTTAGTAGGTAGATATGCAGGTGGTTTAGAGATGACATATTTGATGATTTTGACAAATTAGCTACTTTATATGATAGGTGAATGTAGAGGCTTAGGGATAAGGAAAATAATCATGGTCTACTAAAATCCAATGACCGTGTAATTGATAAGGAAAATAGGTTAAGAAACTTCTTTCTTTGTAATGATAGTTGTAAATCGCAAATTGAATGGTAACAGCTTTCTTTTAGATGATGAAAATATCAAGAGCTATTGAAATCATTGCTCTGAGTGGAAAACTACATGATGTTGTCTAGTCGTCTTGTCTGCAGCTCGAATTGATAGTTTGGATAAATATGCCCATTTTATTTGTGAACTGTATAAAAGGTTCTCGGTTCATGATAATTATTTTTAGCTGACTTATAAACAACAACAACAAAAACATCATAAACAACATCATTTCAACCGAAAGATGACTAGGTCTACTGCTGGACATAGGCCTCCCCCAATTTGGGGGGATTTCCAAAATCGCCATGCTTGTTCGGCGAGTTGGCGATCGCAGTACGGTAGCGAAATGCATAAAGACTGCTGCTGCCCATTCTCTAGTGACTTCTCAAGTGCCTTAGTCGCCTCTTACGGCATCCATGGGGACTAATGGATTGGTGCTATGTACTATTCTTAACGTCAGGCACCACAGGAAACCCATAAACGTAATACATCTTATTTATAAAACGCGATCTAACTTCTGATCTTGCCTAAAGTTCTTAGCCAGTTTTTGCATTTGCAACAGTTTGTCGATTAGCGTACGATTTTAACACAAAAATCACAACTTAGCACCGGACTTATTTCTCAGTTTTGTAAAAGAAACTGCACCCTAATTACATAATACACTATTGATTAGAATGTGAAGCATTTTGAAGGTTATTGCTAATACATTCTTCATTTCATCTGTTCGAAAAAATTGTCTGCTTAGCAACATCTACAACGCCATGAATGTTGTGACACTGTCGAAATAAAAGCGATTCCTAACCATAGTATAATATATTACGAAATTACCCCTCTGTATTTCTTTATCCAAAACAGGCTCCATTGTTTGAACCATGCCTAAAGAAGAATTTATTTCGTAAAATACCAACTCAGTCATACTTCCTTTATTTCATGACTCAACATTTTCCCAAAAGAATAACAAAAATCCAAAAAGTGTGTACCTTGTAACATTCGCGCAAGATCAGCAACAACCAGTTATTGCCTTTTCGATAACTTCCGATAGCGTTACGTAATACGATTTTATTAATGAATTTAACACCTACAGAAACGCTCCTAGTAATGATTCGACGATTTCTCCCCTCACAAAGGGCGATGGGGAAAAAGAAACGAAATGAAAACAATTACGGAGAAGCAAGTTTCGCGTGATAACGATGCAAGCGACTTTTGTCAAGGGAGGGACGGTTTTAAACATTTTCTTGCCAACAATTGTGGGGTGTTCGTGTTCGGACACGATTCTAAGGAGATGTAATCAGTTTTTCGAAGAGAAGTAAATAAAATTGTGTAAAGAAAAATATTGTTGGCATCTTTGTTTATGTTTTGACGAAGAATTCAAGTCGTTTGCAACATATTTTGTCGCTTCTTATGTGCATTGTCAACAGCCTGAACAGTATTTGGCAAGATCTTAGCTTCTCCCATGAAAAAGTTTACTATAAATCTTATTTTGAAACTGCCATCATTTCAATAACCAGCCCATCGTATTTTAGAGGAATATTTTATACATCCAAATCAAATTACTGTCTACATAATTTCAGATGTTCCTTTTATTCTTTCCTTAATAATTCTTTCCGTTCAATGGTTGTGTGAAGAAATTGCTTTTAGCGATAACACTGGTGTCACTTAGGTATGTCTGAATTATTTTCCTTATTTATTGCTGATTTACCTACAAATTTACCTATTATAGCGAATCCTTCCAAATTAGGAAAAGCCTGATGATTACTTCTATCCTAGAGTGCTTCGTTGGTCTAGTAGTCGTAACCGCTACTGCTGAATCTCGGTTAGATTCACAAATCGGACAAAGTGTTATTGAGATTTTTCTATCGGTAGCTTCTCAGTAGCAGCTCAGAGTTTGTATTTGAGCCCGATTAATGGCGATAAGGTCGCCCCTATTACACATAACAGTCATAGTCTTAAACATATCTGGCGAAATGAGAATGTGCTATACGTACACCTCATGTACATACCGGGTGACATTTTTTAACGTGTTGAAAAAAAAATGGGTGTAACAGGTGAACGGAGTAGAAGCCTTTGGCATAGAAATATTTATTATTTTTGTTTTTGAATAACATGTAATGAAATTGATCTAGTAATAAATACTATACATTTAAAGTAACATTTTCATACTAGAACTACATAGAAAATTGGAAAAAAATTATTAAATCTATCGAAACTCAAATCATACGCACCCTACTCAATGCGCGGCATGTATCAATGATTTCGTAGCGTACTCTACCCTTTGAAGCCGGCCGATAGGCGGCCTCGTTGATCTTTCGCAGGCGCACGAGCCGCACACGCATCCCCGTCCGCCCGCGTCCCGCGCTCCTTTAGTCACCTGCGATGAATCTGAAGGCCTTCCTGCCTTCTATTCTAGTTACACAACACACCATATGAAGATCGAGACGGTAAAAAATGTCATCCGGTATAGTGAAATGTGTCTTTCTGTATTCTTCAATTTTATAGTAACAACCTTGGTCATATGATTGCTGTCACTTCCAAGATAATGTAATCCTAATCCCGCTGTCAGCGCTTTGTATAGTTGTGGTCACTTCTCTCATGTTACTGGTGTCATGTCGACGTCAAGGAAGATAATGCCGTGAATGTACACAAGACGGGTGTGACATTACCCGTTGTAACTGAGATGTAGAGTCATAGGACTGTAATAATGGTTAGTGTTTGGTGCAGCAGCGCCCTACGTCCTACTGTTGCTATACTGTTATAATAATGATTAATAATGTGCAACTTTGTATGTTTGGACGTTTAAATGTTTGTAACTCAATCACGCAAAAATGGTTCAAAAGATTTGAATGATATTTGGCATACAGGTAGTTCAGGACTTAGATAAATACATGGGATACTTTTTATCCCATACCAACGTAGCTAGTTAGAATTTAAAACCTTTATTTCAAAAGAAGGTGTTACCATTCTGTATTTATTAATATAGTCAAAATTAAGCTCAAAATGATTATCAATATCTGCCTATTACTGTTTTTTTGCTTATCTAAGTGCATAATCAATTAGCCTATAATAGGTCCACTGCTGGGACAAAGGTCACCTCTTTGTGAAATTGAGTGGGGCAGAATCCGCCACACGGACCCAGTGTGAGTTTGTACTCGAAGATGTCACAAGTCTGCGAACTTGTTGTTCTAGGACATTCCGTTTTCCTCACAATCTTTTATTTTATAGAGTCCTCTATGAAATTGTGAACTCGTGAACTTTACACTCTGTTCCTCATTAGGAACAGAGTGTAAATATCACTCAACCTCTATAGAAAAAAGAGGATCCTCCGACCGGACCAGTATAGTCTTTGATGGGCAACTACCCGACAAATTGATGTAAGCACGTTGAAAATGTGCTAATTGCACGGTAAAATTTGCTTGCTCGATGTTGGAATTTGCGTAACGTCAATCTAATGAGAAGTAAATAATAAATAATATAAATAAATATCTTAGGACAACCAACACACTGTTATCTGATCCCAAACTAGGCAGAGCCTGTACTATGGTAACCAGACAACTGATAAATATACTTATATATTTCTAAATACATACATATTATAGATAAATTACACCCAGACACAGAACAAATGATTGTGCTCATCACACAAAGATTTGTCCTGGGTGGGAATCGAACCCACGACCTCAGTCTTTGCAGTCAGGGTCACTAACCACTAGACTAACAGGCCAATGAGAAGTTGGCGTGTAACGTTATAGATGCCGCAACACTTTCAGCGTTTTGAGAACAGTGGTGATGAAATAATTTAAACAAAATAAATCGCATGTCTGGGTTCAAAACTACGATCTATAACTCATCAAGTCATCGCTGTTTCCGCTCAGCCATCAATGCTCACAAAAGTAAATCACCACAAAGGACCAAATAGTTAAAGACATTTTCATCATCATCATCATTTCAGCCGCAAGACGTCCACTGCTGGACATAGGCCTCCCCCAATTTGCGGGGGTATGCCGTAATCGCCACGCTTGGCAGGCGGGTTGGCGATGGCAGTATGGTGGTAAAATGCATAGAGAAAGCTGCTACCCATTCTCTAGTAAATCCATTAGTTGCCTTTTACGACACCCACGGGCAGAAATGGTTTTTTTTCTAATATACTTTATTAGTAAGAATAAAATTCTTAGTAATTAATTACGATCTAGCCAAAAAGGCTAATAGCAAGTTAACTCTAACTTAATATGTTACGTAATAGATTATGTTAAAACTAAGAATAGTGTCCATTTGCACTTTTATACAAGTCCGTAGCACTTTCTTAGAGTCAAATACAATTTTTAAACACTATGTTCATGAGTTATATATGTATAGCACAATATTGTTACTATTATTAACTCACTTTTTACACTACACTAATTCAAAAGGTTTAGTTCTTTTTAGCCTTCGCACTAAGTCTGTGTTGTCTAGCAGCTGGATTGCCTCAACATTCACGTGTCGGTGAAGTCTGTGTTCGCGGGCTTCTGCAAATTTTTGGATAATGGTGGTTACGAATTCCATTTTTAGTTCACGGTGAAGGTCGTCATTTGTTATGTACCAGGGTGCATTGACAGCATCCCTGAGTACTTTATTTTGGAATTGTTGGATTATTTTGACGTTGCTTTATAGTGTAGGGACAATGTTAGTACGAATGTTGTGCGTCAGCGGTTTGTATTATGAAAGAGAAGTGTGTATGGGCGATCGCCAGTTACTGCGCGCTCGCCGATACGAGTGCTCCTATTCGTGCTTGGGATTTTTCGGGAATAAATAAGTATTTTACAGTATTCAAATCGGCGTCTTTATTTGATACATCAAGTCGTAGTAACTCCCGTGGCGAATCCAGTAGGCATAACCAAGGTATAGCCCCAAAGTTGGATACCCACGGGCATAAATCGGGTGACGGTAATCTTTACGTCCGACACCACAAAGACAGTTTACACCAATATTTTCCACCAAGCTTATCCAGAATCTTCGCTACATGTCTATAATGTGTTTCGAAACTGGCCCTTAAATATTATTAACACCTCGAGAGGCTTTCAGCGGTATTAAATGACGTCGACCGATAAATGCTTTTAAGCTAACGCATAATTTGGTTATGGGCAAGCATTTGCGTGCTCGCTATGTCACGTAAAATGTGCGCGTAAAAGAAATTTTGCCTTTATTTAGAGTGGGCTGTCATGTGTTATTATTGGATCGATAAGTTAGTAGGAGTAACTGAAATGTAAAATTGGTATTTAAAACTATTAACGTTTGAATTCTCAATTCAATTCTCATTTCTTTATTGCGTACCATAATGTTAAAGCATAGTTGGAAGGGAAATCATTATTTAAGTCACAATTATGGACCCTGTCGGGCACAGCAAGATCAAGTAGGAGAGAGGAGGAAAAACACTGGGTGCTTAATTGGAAGTTATATTTTTAGTTAATAATATTATACCTACTATTATAGCTCAGTATAACAGATCAATCAGTGAATTCACAATATGATCGTCGTCATCATTTCTGTGGAAATACGTGCGCTGCTGGTCATAAACCTCCCCCAAAAGGGGGTTTGCCATAATCGCCACGCTTGTCAGGCTGGTTGGCGTTCGCAGTATGGTAGTAAGATGCATAAAGAACGTTGCTGCCCACTTTCTAGTAAGTAAGTCCCTTAGTCGCCACCCAGCCGTTCTACGACACCCACGGGAAGAAATGGGAATGTAATAGGGAATTTACAATTCCGTCAAATATTCCGTGTGTGTGTGCAGAGTGGAGTGTATGCGTGGTATTCGTGTATCCTAATTCTGCCACCTTCGAGAACAACGAAACTCCAACAAAGTTAAACACAAATGTCAAAATTCTACTTGTAAAATAAGCCATGACTATTTCTTGGCTAGGCAACCACAATTCAAATTCTTTGAGACGTCGAATTTTGTAAGTTATCTTTCGGTAGAATTTTGCACGCGTAAAAGAAAATGCGGTTTTATTTTTGGGGCCATCATTATGACGTAATGATATTTCTTTTATATTTTTCTGAAAAGAAGTTAGAAGTAAAATTAAGATATTGAATAATTAAGTCAATGAAGTTATTTAAAAGTTAAAATTACAAACGTTAAACTTAAAGGCCAAAATGAGTGTAAGTAATAAGTTCTGGAGTTATTATATTATGTACATGGTAAATATTTATTTTATAAAATTAAGTCTAAGAATTTTAAGTAAATCACTTGATCCTAAATAATCAAATCAAAGATTTTCTAATTAAAAACACAAGAACAAAACCTTTTGCTTTTCATTTGGAAAACAAACTGTTTGTTTTAAATTGAAAAAAGTTGAGCAATAAAATAGTTTTCAACTCAAATTGATTTTACAGTAAGTTAAGTTTTTAATAAAAACTGAATCAACGTGTTTTAAAGTTTGTTCGTATTCGAGTTGTCTTCAACAAACTCAGTACCTTTATTGTTTTTACCTTGCTATATACGACAATATATATATTAGTAAGTTCTAGTGGTAAGCCACTAGAACTTAAATAAGGGCATGAGCATTATGGAGCGCTTTACGTAGGACCACGAAAGATGTGGAATCACAACGCGTTCGAAATTAGAGATGCTAGAAGTATTTAAATTGTCTTATTACACCTGATATGGGGAGCTTCTGGAGTGGCAACTGCGTACTGGAAGCCGAAGCGTTGGAAGGCCTCCCACAAGATGGATCGATGACCTGGTGAAGGCCACAGGATAATAATAATAATAATAATAATATTCCACAACTATCACACAACGCCATCTAGTCCCAAGCTAAGCAGAGCTTGTGTTATGGGTACTAGACAACTGATAAACATACTTATATATTTCTAAATACATACATATTATAGATAAATTACACCCAGACACAGAACAAATGATCGTGCTCATCACACAAACATTTGTCCTGGGTGGGAATCGAACCCACGACCTCCGGCATAGCAGTCAGGGTCGCTAACCACTAGACCAACAGGTCTGTTTGGATGAAAGGTTATAGTGAAGTATTGTCATTTTTATAGCTAGAATGATGAAACTTTTTTATTTGGCTTATATGACGTAATATATATTTATGAATTATATTTAAAGTTTGCTAAATTTTTACTCTTAAGGGGGTAAAATAACAATAGGGAATAGGGGATGAAAGTTTGTACAAAAGTTTGTTACATATTATAAAATAAAGTCACTTCCCGGTCTGTCTGTCCCTATGTATGCTTAGATTTTATAAACTACGCAACGGATTTTGATGTGGATTTTTAATATATAGAGTGATTCAAGAGAAAGGTTTATATGTATATAACATGCATAATATGACATGAGTCACGCATTAAAACTGAAACTCATTTTTTTTATTTTTCATCAAACCTATACGTGTCGGCAATTTACCTTTTCATTCAATCAACTCATTAAAATTTAAAAAAAAAAAAACATTTAATTTCATAAACATAAACCTTATGCATAAACCGTGAATACCTACAGGTTTGTACGGAACCCTCGGTGCGCGAGTCCGACTCGCACTTGGCCGGTTTTGTGTTTTTTGTAAACACCTATCCAAGGATATTCGGATTTTAAAAGAAATATGTATATTACCATAACTGTCTAAATCCATCCAGCCCTTTGAAAAATACGAGGTAATAAAGAAATTATAAATAAATAAATATACATACACAAGATCGCACGAAAAATATAACCCTTCCTCGGTAGTCGGGTAAAAAGTCATGTCATAAAATATTAAACAACAAGATTTTAAATCCAAAAATAACGTATTAAAATGAGATAAAGGACTTTTAGCCAACATACCAGGGGACGATAACGATCCGAAGGTACGGCCAGCATTGTTCTGTAGCCCTTAAATCTTTTACCTTTACTTTTAGTGATATATTACATGTTAAACGTGTTTTAGTAAGGTACATTTGAACAATTATTTATCACCTCAATGTGACAGGGAGATGAAAAATATGGGGTTATGGTACTGGTCGTGATAGGAAAATAAGGACATGTAATTAAATGTGGACAGATTTAATTACTTTCATAGCAGAACAGCAGATACAGATCCCATCATTATCATTCAGCCGATAAACGCCCACTGTTGGACATATAGCTCCCCGAGGAAGGGGGTTTTACCATAATCACCACGCTTGGCAGTCGAGTTGGGGATTGCAATATATTATGGCGATCGTAAACTGCATTGAAAACACTGCTGCCCATTATCTATTTAGTGCCTTCGTCGCATTTTGCGACTCCCATGGGAAGAAATGGGATAGTGTTAAATATGCAAAATACAGATAGCAGATAAAAGCATGCATGATAAATAATATGACAGGTATGTTCTTTGACAGCTAACAGTATAGTGACACTGACGTTTAGTTCACAATCTTCAATGGGACCATTTTGACGTGAGTCTTAAACTGATGTTTTATGGCACTGTAATTATGAACATCATATATCGAGCAACTTTGTAGGCACCTAATATCTTAGGACAACCAACACAACGTTATCTGATCCCAAATTAGGCAGAGCCTGTACTATGGTAACCAGACTTATACTGATTAACATATTTAAATATTTCTAAATACATACATATTATAGATAAATTACACCCAGACACAGAACAAATAATTATGCTCATCACACAAAGATTTGTTCTGGGTGGGAATCGATTCCTCGATCTCAGTTTTAGGAGTCAGGGTCACTAACCACTGGACTAACAGGCCACCTTTAAAACGGTGCCTAACTACCTACCACTAATATCTTGGCACTCATAGAAATGTATTACCACTTTCCTCTGTCAACAGATCATCTGACTACGTTAGGCTGAAGCATGGGGTTACAAATCCAGGGTCGCCAGATCTGTTCAACAGAGTTACCGTGTCCTGGCACATGGGCAACTGAAGGAACACGAGTGGGTTTTAGTTAGTAAAAGTCTCATACGCCCTACCGCTCCACCCTAGAGCGGAAGATGTCATAAAAAAAGTGTGTTACAAATCACCGGTTCAGCAATTACTGAACCAATTGAACAAAAAAGGTACCATTGTATTGGTCTTCATATAGATTCTAAGGTATCTGAAGCCTTTGGGCCATTTTGATTCGGTATAATATAATAAGTGGCTTTTTATGTTAGGATTACGAAGTTATCACCGGTGGCCCTTTAGAAGCGAGGTGTACCTTCGACTTCACCCGCGTTGTTGTTGAAAATTAACCCACATAATCGTCCTACAGACACAATAAGTACTTCTTATATCGTCAGCTATCTGTCCCATCAATATCGGGGCAGCCGATTTGGTGATTAACCGAAACAAAAAAACAGAAAAACTTTAGAGGTGTCAAGGGACACCCGGATGGAACGAAGTTCCTTTCCAGGATTCATAATAGTTATAATTTTTTAATTATTTATTATGTACAAAAAACCTGTATACACTCAACAAAATTATTCTCTCTCTCTCCCTATCTCCTTTTCTCTCCCTCTCTCTCTACCTCTCTGTCCCTCTCTCTCTCTACCTCGCTCTCACTCCCTCTCCCCCCTCCCAACTCTCCCCCTCACCCCCTCTCCCCCTCACCCCTCTCCCCCTCTGTCCCTCTCTCCCTCTCTCCCTCTCTACTCACAACAAAAAAAAACAACAACATACAAAATATATACGGTCGAATTGAGAAACCTCGTCCTTTTTTGAAGTCGGTTAAAGCATGTCGTGACAACTTTTCGTAAGATTTTTTTCCGTCTAGCCCCCTTCACAACGCGCGATAAGGAACTTCGTTCCAAAAAATGTTGTATGTATCGTTTCTTTCATTTTACTTAAGTAAAAACCTGTAGTTTTGGTATTACAGACACTCAATTTCATTTATTTTTATCGATAGAAGTTGTATAGATATATGTAGATTATGAACGTGAACCACCGCATCTTTCATTGAATACATGAAAATAGTATTTTAAAAGACGCACATATTGAGAGCGCAATCGCACATGAGAACGATCCCTAACATCTACAGAAACAAAGCCCCAGAGGGTAACTAGTAAAAATAATGAACAGAGAAATACTACAAACAATTAGCACTAATTGCTCTATTAGTGACCAGCTCGGGAAACACACGAACACAGTTAAACCCACATAAACATAGAAAAAAATATATACAACACAATGTACCATTCCCAGCTGAGGTAGACCGAATAGACCAAAGATTTAAATCGTTAGATTTGCTCTCACCATACTAAGAAAGAAAGAAAGAAATTACGTTTGTTTGCGGTAAATATGACGCAAAGAAAAACGGAAAACCGGAACACATCAAAAATATAAGAAAGCTGGGGAAAACACGCACCACATCCACGCAAAACGGCCATCGCTCGGCACAATGCTGCGGCCCTATGCAAGACAGAGCAAGTTTTCAGCAACAGTGATGACGTTGAACGGTGCAGCAAACAATGAGTAAAAATAAGTACAAATATTAAATAATAAAAATACACGCAGAATACATACTCCAAACTGTTGCACAAAAGAGGGTCCTTACTGTGAAGAGTGAGCTTACAAAATAATAATGTTGTTTTCATAACTATTAAGTTGACTCTGTAACATTGTGTCATAGGTGAAAAAACAAATAACCACCATGACCATAGGCATTGACGCTGTCACGCGTATCTACGATTTAAATCTTTAGAATACACTTATTTTTCTTATGGTATCGATTCTTAGGTACGAAGATACATGTTATTGTAAAACGGATGGCTAATTGGCTAATCTGGAGTAGAGGGACTGGACACATAGGTAGCATAGAAAACGCAGAATGCAGTTGGGACAAAGAAAAACAAAATTGGCCATTCTGATTCTTTTATTTTCGTAAAAACAGACAGACATCCGCATAACCTATTCCTACTATTTCCAGGGTGGGTTTCCAGTTTATGCAGTACCAATATTATACGTAGAGTAACTGCGTATCTGACCCCCACAATCTAATAACTGGGTAATATTTGACTGCCCGTTGGTCTCGTGGTCGCAAGAGCGGCTGCTGAGCGTGGGGTCCTGGGTTCGATTCCCAGGTCGGGCAAAGTGTTACTGGGTTTTTCCATTAGGAATTTCTTAGTAGCAGCCCGGAGTTTGGAAGTTGGCGGTGTGATACCCCCGTGCCTCGGAAAGCACGTTAAGCCGTTGGTCCTACGCCTGATCTCTCTCCGGTCGTGTCGGATTGCCGTCCCTTCGGACTATGAGAGTGAGGGAAGAGTGAGTGCTCCTGTGTCTGCGTACACACTTGAGCACTATAATATCTCGCGCGCCGATGGCTAGTCTCCGTTGAGATTAGCCGCCGTGGCTGAAATACGGTCTGGAGGACTATATATACATATATAATAGTTAACACTGGCCGTCAGGCTTTCGAGCGTCTGACAACCCGTAACGACTGTCAAAGATTCGTGAATAAACTCAAACTCAAAGCATTTATTTCAAATAAACCAATTACAGGCACTTTTTAACCGACTTCAAAAAAGGAGGAGGTTATCAATTCGTCTGTATTTTTTTTTTTTAATTTTATGTTTTTCGGCTCATAACTTTTGACTGGGTGAATTTTTTTTTATTTGAAAGCTGGTGCTTCCCGAATGGTCCCATTTTAATTTGGTTCCATTCGAACTGTGGGATCCATGTGAAAACCATATAAGTCTTATATTTGCATTAAGTATTGGCGCGACAAATGAACGAATAACGCGATTAGATTAGTGCGGCGTATCTACCATAACTAAAAAGTTAAAAATAAAACTTTTTACAAAAAAATAAAAACCGACTTCCTTAAAAAACACTACAAAGTCAAAAATAACTTTAATTTCGGAAGTCGGTGGCAAAAAAAAAACCTTAAATACAGATCCTAAAACACCGAATTCCGAAATTAAAGTTATTTTTGACTTTGTAGTGTTTTTTAAGGAAGTTGGTTTTTTGAATTGTCAAGTGGCGGTGAGTCAGAAAACTGAAGCTAGGTGCCCATTCCAAAGCGTAGGTACCTATGGAGATGAACGGGGAAGAAACTCCAAAAATTAAACATAATGAATTAAACCGTGCGGCTGTAATTACTTGGCCACGAGACAATAACAGACATCTGTTCGTAAAAAATGAGTAACTTAATGTTATTTAATTACCATTACTTCCCTACTACACACTGTGACATTTAAGTTGTCTTACAAAGGTTTTCCACTCAATGTATCCGACATAATATACCACTAGGCGTGATTAAAAAAAAATACCATTAATTACGATAATACTACTAAGAAAAGTAAATAATACATTAGAATTATGAAACATCATGTAAATAATGTTTAAGTACATATCAGACGGTAGAGAACATACCTACCCAGCGCACGAGTCGACTAGATCATTCTTTCTCCATTTTCCATGAGAAAATATCAATTAAAAACTACGTCCTGCGTCATCAAATTAATATTATTTTTATTTTTTAGTTTTACAAATGTTAATTTTTTTCTTATTGATGTGTAGTAGTCATTGGATACATGAAGTGGGCTGCCGTTGTAAGACAATTAAAATGTCATGGTGTATAGTGATTTTATTGATCATGTTCTTCAGAAGGGTCAGGTGCGTAGGATTGGTAACAGGCGTGCGTCTATGACCAGATGTATAAACTTAAATTAGTAAAAAGTGTATGTAAGGATCGCAGTAGTTGGCGTTCCGTAGTTTCTGCCTACCCCTATGGGAAAAAGGCATGAATGTACCTACTTCCCTACTGAAGATGAAAGATGACTGGCCTGTTAGTCTAGTAGTTAGTGACCCTGACTGCTAAGACTGAGGTCGTGGGTTCGATTTCCACCCAGTACAAATCTTTGTGTGATGAGCACAATCATTTGTTCTGTGTCTGGGTGTAATTTATGTATAATATTTATTTATTTAAAATAAGCACACCAACAGCACAATCACTTACAATTCAAATAACATACAATTTAAAATTGGCACTTCAGTAACCATGCAAATAACAGGAGTGCATGACATTAGCATATGAATATTAGAGACAATAGAGAAAAAAACTTAAAAGTAAAAAGTGTATCCAGAGACCCAAATCTAGAGCACTACAAAATACTAATTTACACGCTACACAGACGTGCAGTCGTCACACTGTTTAAAAAGGGAACGCCTGTATGAAGCGAAAGTCATGGAGAATATATCAATGGGGTAATCTGTCAAATTGGACCTATCATTATATTCCCTTGCCATACGTGTTAAGGGGCTAATAAATGTGGTATTCAGTGTGGATGTAGGCAATTCAAAAATATGATGATGACGTTTACTACGTTGGCAACACCTAAAGTTAAAATAGTTTACCAATTGTGCGTCAATGGAACCGTTTATTATTTTATAGAGTATTAGTAAGTCAGAATGGTTACGTCTTTCTTTTAAGCTAATCATTTTAAAGTGCCTTAACCTGTCATTATAATCAGGTATAGCTTTTCGAATCCCATTCTTTATACATAAATATCTAACAAAACGGGCCTGAACAGATTCAACATTATTGGTGTAAGTGGAATAATAAGGAGACCAAATAGTGGAACAATATTCCAAGGTGCTCCTTACAAGTGCATTATAAAGTAAAATAATGCTACTATTATTACGAAAAGGTTTTGACATACGGATTATAAAGCCAAGCATTTTTTTTGCCTTTGACACCTTGCTATCTATATGTTCGCGGAAAGATAGGGATGTATCAAAGAGGACCCCTAGGTCACGAATGACCGAAACTCTGCTCAGTACTGATCCATCAATATAATAATTAAATTTAGTGTAATTCACTTTATTCGTGAACGTAATAGTCTGGCATTTTTTAACATTGAGCGTCATTCTGTTGTTTAAACACCATTGTTGAAGGACATCATCATGTATGTATTTAGAAATATATAAGTATATTTATCAGTTGTCTGGTTACCATAGTACAGGCTCTGCCTAGTTTGGGATCAGATAACGGCGTGTTGGTTGTCCTAACATATTATTATTATATGTATAATTTGATGAGAGCAGTGATGAGCACAGTGGTAACGCACGCGACATTCGAGTAGTAGGTCTCACGGCCTACTACGAGTACTCGTAAGTCGCGTTAGTTACCACGACCACGTTCGAACCCAAGCAAGCGCTTTACTTTGTGTAAATTAGGTGAAGGAAAACATCGTGAGGAAGCCGGCATGTCTTAAAAACAAAAATTCTAAGACATGTGACATCTACCAACCCGCACTGGGCTCGCGTGGTGGCCCGCTCCCTCTCACCGAGAGGAGGCCTGTGTCCCAGCAGTGGGAACGTTATAGGCTGCTGATATGTATAATTTTGCTCAACCCGGACATCGAACACGAAACCTCATGCTAAGCATAAACGCTTGCGACCACACTAGAAACTTATTCTCAACAACTAAGCATAGTAATTGTGAAGCAAAAATAATAAAAATCTTTCACATAACTCGAATGTACACAAACTACACAAGTTTGCGCCAGGCAAGGCAATTTCACGTAATATTTCTTCGCAAGACGATTTACTCAAGTGCAATATCCGAGGGGTTACCTGCGCAGTAATATGACAGCTTATGTTTTAAACTGAAACACCTTCTGGAATATTCTTCTGGGAATATCTGGGTCATTTTTCTTATATTTTATTAAGGTTTAGAGTGTATTTTATACTTATCTTGTTTCAAATTACGAAAAATACAATTTCAAAAGAAACAAATTAAGGATATTGCGATTATTGACATTACAGCTTATAGACCCTAATCTACAAATACTAATATTATAAAGCTGAAGATTTTTGTTTGTTGGTTGTTTGGTTGAACGCGATAATCTCAGGAACTATAATATCAAGGAAAGCTTCATAACATTACGCTACGACGAAAAATGTTACAAAAACGGGAAAAAAATATTCTTATTGAGTGCTTCCGTTGCGTGCACTGCGTAAACGGTTAAAGTAACACAACAATATGTATGACGAAATTTTTCCTCATAAAAAGTTTTAAAAAAAGTCTGCGATAGCCTAATTATGTCTATCCTTTAAGGTTAGCAAACTATCATTTTTACACGCTTTATATTAGCTTCACTTGTATGTTTGTTTGCAACCGACTCCTTATAGCGCGATTTTGACCCACTTTAAACGACCAGATTTCATTCAAACTTTGCACACCTGTCAAGGACCGATGACAATGCAATAATTTCATAAATTTGTGCCATTATCCTTGCCAGGGTTACCAGGACAGCAAAAAAAACTGTCTTCGAAAACCACGCTGACATTTGTCACAAACTACGCTGACATACGTCTCAAAATTCGAAACACCCTAAAAAATAGAAAATAAATAATGGTTTAAAAAAACTAAAAAACACGCTTCTATTGAAAACTATTTTGTACTTTTTAGTTTGGTTTTTAATGGAAGCGTGTTTTTTAGTTTTTTTAAACTATTATTTTACTTTACTTTTAACCACCTGACGCTGATTTTGTTAAAGTATTCTAATAATATTGGTGTAATATCTTATTTTAAAATTGTGTACACCCCACCTGATATGGCTGTATAACACTATATCATTGCCTAATATTATTACTGTGTGTGTGGCAACACCACCAGTGTCACCGCTCTTCCTCTCTCTGCTGCTGGATGTACGAACTGTGCTAAAACTCTGCTTCCACATTACAATATCAAATGAAACTAGTTTGTTTTATTTAAAAATCTCAGATTTTGCTCTAACCCACGAGTACCATCCTAGAATGAAAAACACATTATGAAGTGTGTGTCCGTGACAGTAAATATAACAGAGTTAAAAAAAATGTTGTGGTATTTGTGTGTTTTGTGTAAGTGTTGTTTTGTGATTAACGACTAACTAAAATAAATACCCAATATTTGCGTATTACATACAGCACAATAGTAATATAACCTACCTACCCGAATATATGGCAAAATCGTGTGGCTGAGTCGTTCTTCTTATCTAGGAAGCAGATTATTAGCCGCAGTCTTACAAATAACTAAAAAAGAAGATAACTGATCAATTATGATGATAAATGATATTTATTTCGGTAAATTGTTCCAAAATAATCCCTTCATGACTTCTTTTCTGCGTTTGTTTCGGTCATTCTTCGTAGAGTCGGTAGGGTAACACCAAACTCAAATACTTTTAAAACGTAATTTATTATTGTTTTTTTTTTTTTTGAGCCAATTTACCGAAATAAATATCATTTAACAATAGGTACTTGTTGGAATGATTATATACGTAATTTGAAGTTGGTCAAAAACTCCTCAACAATAGATTTTTCAACCTTTTCAACCCAGAGTGATTATTCATTCTTCTTAGGAAACTTATTTTGAATAAGAGTTTTCTCCAAAATCAGTATTCAAAATAACTGCTAACTAAAACTAGATATTTTTATAGCAAAGTACCTATTTTCATGAGATCTGCCTGTTTCTATGAACATTTTACTCTTCGTATATGACCCACAAGGGACCGATAGCAATGTAATGCCGGCTCCACAACTACCTTTAAAAATGCTAAAACCCACATATCTTAAATAGCATTTATAACAACGTAAAATTATAAAAGCTAGTTAACATTTAATTTAATAAAAAATAAGTTAAAATTTTAAAAGTTAACAATTAAAAATCAAATAACAAGCATAGATAGGTACTTAAAGTATTAGGTTGTTCACACCAAACGTGTGGTGACTTGTCGCGCTGTATTTTTTGAACGGTTGCATGTTACAACTTGTAGTAGTGCGATTGCGTAAACAAAGAACAGATGTGTTTGTTGTTGAATTTTGATTTTAGTTATTGTGAGAAATGGATAAAACACAATTAAAAAACTCAATCGATGATTATCAGCAAAGGGTTTTCATCAAGTTTGGCGTGGGTCTCGGCTGGACGGCAAAGCAAATCCATAAACAGCTAGTGCAACTTTTAGGTAGACAAGCCTACAAGCAACGCATAGTGGAATCATGGTGACTTGATTCAGGAAGAACCAGTTTGAAGTGGAAAAAAGAAGAGGAGATGACCATAGAACTTCTCACCCGCACAGAGCCAAGATTGTTACTGATTTTTTTGAAGAAAAAAATATAGCTCTTTGGCCACATCCTCCTTACTTACTAGATTTAAACCCACTGGATATGGCTGTTTTGGGGAATTGAAGAGAATATTGCGAGGTCACATGTTTGATAGTTGGGATCAGCTCACCAGTTCATTAGAAGACATTTTCAGACAGTGCAAGGAAAATGAAAAGTTCAAAAGTATTCAAAGACTTCCAGAGCGCTGGCAGGCGGTAATAAAAAGCGAAGGAGATTATGTATAAATTAAATGTATTTAACATATTAATAGACTCTCACATTTGAAATAAAGTATCTTTTTCTTACCACATGTTTGGTGTGAACAACCTATTATATACAATTTTCTGAAGTTGCTTAAAGATTATTTAGCATAATGTTGACTTAATATTATAAATTATGTTTGCGTTCATAAAAACATTAAAGAAGCGAAACTTCAGAAAGTCTATAAACATAACAAACGTTTCACTAGAGAGCACTAGAAATGATAAGGCACTAAACAAATTCTATTTAACCAAGTATAATGTCTTTCTTTTCATAAAATAATGGAAAATTTAAGCAAAAATACATTATTTACAATGTTATTATAAAACTTTTCATTCTTATATGCATTATTAAGTTACTTATCTTGCTACGGTTAGCTCAATTGAACGATCTGACGGACCGTTTAAAATATCTATTATACCTATTTTTAATAATATTGAAATGATTATCTAACTAAACCGAATTTTTCTTCTTCTTTTCGTGTCGATAAATGATAAATGATTTTACTTCTGTAAGTAGGTTGTACAAACACTTTTAGTTAGAGTTAGATGTGGTCGGTGTTTCCTATCTGACTACTCTGAGTAGAAAGGCTGAAATAAACTCAGAGGTCACAGTCTCTTTTAAAGTCCAGACATAATCTTGGTCACATTATGTGAAGACCATGTAGATAGCTGTCTGAAATGGTCTTGAGAGGAAAGAATCACACAGATTGAGTGGACCTGTCCAGTCATTGCACGCATTTGTCTATCGTGCAACTCAACTCAGAACTTGAGAAGCTCAACGATAGGCCGCATAAATTACTCAACCTGCCAGATCATAATTACAGCATACTTGACAAATAAAAAAGATAGAAGAGAAAAAAAATAGACATACCCACACAGTCTTCACGTTCATAATTATTTAAACAATATGATACTTTACAAAGTAAATAGCCATGTCATTGTATAAATAAAATTTATCAATGTCAATGTGTATATAAAAATTCAAAAATGATCTTGTTCTGATCATTTGATGACCATGGACGATAGTACTCGTACACTTTCTTTATTCCATATCGTTTGAGCCCAGTAGAAGGCCACGTTTATTGCGGCATTTTTAAGATCATCTGAAACACTAAACCGAATTAATTACTGCAATCAAGAAACCTATTTTCTCGATAATACAGTATGAGAAATCATCATCTGGTTAGCCTTTTCTAACTTTGTTGGAGTCAGCTTCCAGTCTAATCGGAAACCGCTAAGTATCAGTATTTTACATGGAGTGACTGCCTATCCACAACCCAGTTACTGGGTAATATAAGCCCTTGGTATGACTGGTTGTCAGACTGTCGGGCTTCTGACAACCCATAATGACTGTCAAAAATCCATTCATCCAGTATTATGTGAAATTTAATCAAGAAAACCTGACTGTGACATTACTATAGCTATTTTTACAGAAAATCTCGCAACAATATTGCAATATTATACTAACCAAATGCAAGCTGCGCGTATAGCTCAATTTGACAACGTACAAGTATAACATACAACACAATCATGGCATATTTCATTTAGCAAGGCTCGCGTGGTCTGCGCTCGAGTCTAGGATGTTATTAAGTTCCTGCAACTTTACTCTTAGCTTAGGAGCTAGTGACGCTAAAATGCCAAAGGAAATGGTTTGGTAAGCAAATTATACCAAAAACTGTAATGAATAAGATGTGAGATTTTTTATTTTATTTTTATAATGACCACTGTGTTACGTGTATTATGAGTGATTTTTTGAAATATTTTTTTAGTATGTAGTATTTAAACACAATGTAAATTGTTTATGAATAAATTGAATTGAATTGTAATGTTTTTCAGTCAGTTTTCAGCTTTGAGTCAAAGTATGAGCAAGTGATATGTGGACTGTGAACCATAGAATTTCTTACAAGCCTTTTTCCATAGGAAATGATCAATTCAAACTGTACGTCGAACTTCTGACATTTTATAATTATAAATGTACATAGGTAGGTTTAAGTTAAATGAATATATTTCGATTTTGACTTTTAAAACCATATAATAATTTTTAGCTATCTCTGTAATTGACATTATCTCCAGTATAGATAATTCTTAGAAGTGGGATTCAGCATTCTGAAAACGTTTGTTCGATTAACTCGCAAGAATTTGGACATTGACTAAGCCATTAATAGAATTTTCGGAAACAATTTGATGTAGACACGAAAAGGGTTTTCATTTAATAGCTGAAGTTAGTTTTTTACTTTAAGAAGCAATAGTACACAACAGGTATGCACGGTGATCAATCAAACTATACATTTCCAGTATAAGCTGACTTCTTATTGTACAAAAAGCCTATTCAATGCGAGGTCAGCTCAAACAGGAAATGTATGGATTAATATGTAGCCGTGTGTACCAATAACAGCCATCTGTGTCCCACTGCATGGTAAAGGTCACCCTTCTCTATCTAATCATCCCTATCTTCTGCTGTTTTGTGACCAATCCCTATGAACAGGGCTTAGTTCGTCCCTCCGGGCCTGTCGCTTAATCGTTTGCTGGTTTTGGGTTTGGGACCCACTGTGTGGTTATTTTAGCCCATACATCCTCCGGCCTGTGACAGATATGGCCATCTCAGTTCCATTTAAGCTTGGCAGCAGTATGACCTCTGCGAAGGTCACGGATTCATTCAAAAAAGTTACCGTGACCTTGGCACAGGCAACTGAAGGAACACGGTTGGGTTTTAGTCTGTAAAAGTCTGACACGCCCTCCCACTTCACCAACAACGGGAGAAGTCATTTGATGATATGTATGGTGAGATGTACGTGTGACCTACATTCGTTTTCGCAATATTGAGTTCCAAACGATTAGAGACGCTGTGTACGAATAAATAAAGATGATAATTTATTATTCTTACATTAAATAACAATGCAAGACTAAGATGAAAAATTATTCCCGCTACACTATCTCCTCGAGTACGCAGCCGTGCGTGAGTTCCCTACGAATATTTATAGTCTTACTATACTTCGCTCGCCAAACTTTTAGGTATTAACGTACCTAATGGTATCAGGTCACGTTTGCTCAGAAAAAAATAACTTGAAAGATTACGAAGACTTAAGTCCCTAACTGGGAAAGATTGATATTTATTTCATATGTTTATAAAGTTTTCTTATGTGCTTTGTTTTAATGATTCCTTTTGTTTATGGCTTGTAGTGTAGAGAATTTTCTCGTTCACCTGTGTGTGTATAAAAGTAGTTTATTTACTCTACACCCTTTTAAGGCGCGGTGTTACCTTAATATTCATAAAACACTGGTGTCTTTGACAATCGAGTATGACGTAACGCAATGAAAATATACGACACAAAAAAATACAGTGGACAGAGGAGGGTTTAAAGAAAAATTCTAACTGAATAGAATAGTGAAAAATTGTTTGATATTCCCAATAAAAATTGTTTCACAAAAAAAACTTTGACGTCGAACATCTCTGTATTTTCAGCGATAACAACATTTTTTTTTAAAGAGTTCAATAGAATAAACATTACTTTAAAACTTTAACCAGACAATTATTTAATTTAATGTGTGTAGTCCGAATAATCTAAATAAAACCCGTAAAATAAATGCCAATTCGCAGCTTAGTCACATCGTCATCCAAATATTTATTCAATTTTCAACCTTATTTGTTGGAGCTGTAGCATGTAGTTGTAGCATTTAAAATCGTAGTCAGTCCGCGCCTTAACGGAGATTTGTTGTTCAATGGTTTTGGCGTCAGCGTAATAATATTAGTAAAAACATTCTTGAGATTGTAGCCTTCACGCAGAAACTTAGATACCTATAAAAGGCTTCCGAAGCTGTCAATCTTGCAATAAAAAAGACATATAATCCCTCATAAAATATTGAAACGAATGATCATAGTGAGATTGTCAAAATACCTACATGAATCTCCTGCATCCAAATTCCATTTTTTTTTCAGATGTTAAATCTTTTGAAAATTGTTAATTCATTTCTGATCTGACCTCTCTGAACAATCTTGTTACTCTCCCAAATTACTTGTCCCAGTAATTATAGTTCGTAAATAATGCCACCACTTTCCGAACACTGCCACTAAAAACAAATTGCACTTTCATGCCTGAAAACTAATTAAGATTTCACCGACAAAATGCACCAGAAATTCCGAGCCAAGTTCACACAAACAATTAACTGAACTTCTAAGCTGGAAACAATTTCCTACAACAATATGTACTATTTATATATGAACTTAATCTAGGCGGGACAGACAGGATATTGCGCCAAACAAGCACCGTTTGGCAGAGAAAACCACTAAAATCTTGATTCGCAAATAATACGGACTTTCCCATTTTATTACTGCAAATTGGATAACGTAGTCTTTTGTTTTAAAATGCAGACAGATCTATTTGTCTGACTGTAGCGGTGCCAAATGATTTTAAATTTGGATTCTTATTTTGTGATCTGAGTCAGTCTAGAGTTGAATTTTGTGAGTCATTTGTTTCCTTCTAGATTTATAGGATCTTGTCATACCATGGTTGAATCAGTGAGTCGGTTTAAGGTAATTATTATCCATAGAATTCGTGTATATTGTCCAATATTAAATTCTATGCTGGATGATGGAGTAACTTAGCTTAACAACGTAGAGATCTAACATTGCAGCAAGCAGAATCTCCAGATTATCCAGGGTATCCGCGCATTCTTCGAGGGTAAGGTTTAGCATAATTTTAGCATAAGCATGCTAAAGTTATGATTAAATTACTTTGGCGACCGGTATTTCTCTGAAATATTTTCTCGTTGTGCTCATGTGAGTCTGGGATTGATGGAATTGAAGAATCCATTTCAATTTTAGAATAAAAAAAAATAAAAAAACAAACAGATAATTGGTCAATGGGTCATTTTAGGGTCGGAGTATATTAGCGGCGAAATGAAATGAAATGGGGCGCAATTTTGTCTCGGTACCCACTCACAATAGTAAACAAATATATTTCAGCACCTTCGGGATGAATTGTTTGTTAGGGAATATGCTCTAAAGGACATCTTTAGTAAATATGAGGCTACTCAACAAGACCTGAGTAAGCGCATGCACGAAGCCAGTGAGTTGGCAGACTTGGTCAAGTACAATGCGGAGAGGTATGAGTCTCTGACAAATAACTTCTCTAGCTGTGCTTGCTCCCAGACACCCCAGCCTCAACTTGAAACACCCACACCCTCAGCAGCTCACCCAGTAGATAGCTGTTTTGTTGATAATAATAGCATGATAAACACTACTTATATTTTTTCTGACAAATTCGGTCAAGGTTATGGTAGCATATTTAATCAGTGTTCACAACAGTATGTAATTAATAATTGTTCACCCGGTGCCAGTATTAGCCAATTATTAAGTAAAATTAAACTGTCAAAAATAAACCCTGGTTCTACTGTAATATTATTATATGGGGATAGTTTAAATGTTAGAAAAAAAGAAATAATTCAATGTGTCCATTTGATGTTACATCTCAATGAGACCAATCACTGTAAATTTATTTTCTGTGCCTTGCCTTATTCGCAATACTTGTCTGAGGAGCAAAACAGGCACATTTATAATTTAAATATGTTAATTTATAATAGGACTAGTCGTCACAGTGACGCTATTTTATATTTTGATTGTAATCAATTTATTACTGATTACAAACTGACAAATTACACTTTGTATTTGCCACCTAGTTGTAGGAGACAAATTGCTAATCTTTTAGCATACAATTTACACCGTCACACTGGTACCTGTAGTGTACCATCGATTGCTGTTAGTAGTGGTACTAACACCACTTTTGATACACCTGGTAGTTTAAACTGTTAGGTGCGACAACGGGTAAGCTGCATGTGTTGAACGTTGTTCATCAAAATATGCAGGGTTTGTCTGGCAAAGAACTAGAGTTAAGTTTATTTATCGAAAACCATGATGTTCAGGTATTATGTTTGACTGAACACTGGTTGAAAGAACATGAAGTAGTGTTTATGAATGATGATTTTTTTACTGTGCAAAGTGCATTTGTGAGAAAAAGTGCTATACGCGGTGGATCATTAGTTCTTGTTTCAAACAAGTTGAAATGTAAACAACGTTTAGATTTAGTTAATCTTTCCATCGAGCGCACTATTGAGTTGTCTTGTGTTGAACTAGAGCGTTACGTCATAATATGCGTTTATCGTCCTCCCTCTGGGGATTTTATTCGATTCGAGTCAGTCATGGAGGACTCACTCAATAAATTAAAATCAATTAATAAATGTATAATTTTATGTGGAGATTTTAATATTAATATTTTAGATGTTACTCCATTGAGTATTAGACTGCTCAGTCTGTTTAAGTCTTTTAATTTAATAAACTTGTTTTTCGAACCAACTAGGATCACAGCATCGTCTTCGACTTGTCTTGATAATATATTTAGTGATTGTGATGCCAATAATAAGTTAGTGTTAAGTGACTTAACGTCTGACCACTGTGGATTATTAGCCAGCTTCCCTTTGCCATTACTTAAAAAGCCGCATAAAATAGAATGCAGGCCTTATACAGTTAGTCGTTGCAACAAATTTAAAAATAATATTGCTCATAGGATTACACCATCTATAGTAGAACACGAGACCCCTAATGAAATCTATGGAGCCCTTTTTGATATTGTACAAAAAGAATACCAATCTACTTTCAAGACCAAAACTATTGACATTAATAGCACCTCTGTTAGCTTCAACCAATGGGCTACTCCAGGTATTTATAAAAGTAGAGCGAGACTATACGAGTTATATGGTTTAAAAAAATATATATTTGATACTCCTTTTCTAGAGTATGTCAGAAATTATTCAAAGTTATTTAAAAAAATCTGTGCTTTCGCTAAATCTAAATTTTTAAGCGATACCATAAAAAAATCCAGTAATAAAATAAAAACCACTTGGAAAATTATTAACAATGAAACGGGTAAATCGATTAAACAGGAAAAACAACTAGAGATTATGATTGACAACAAATTGGTTAATAAAGCTGCCGACGTAGCTGAGGCATTTAATGAGTTTTTTGCCAACATACCTATAACTACGACTTGCTCCTTAAATTCGTCCCCGTCTAAAGCTGAAAACCTTTTGCATAGTAGTGTGCCCAGATGTAGTCGCTTATTTAGTTTCGAACATGTGACGCCTCGTGACGTGGTTAATATTTTTAACACACTTAAGTCAAAAAACACTGGAGATTTCTGGGGCATCTCCGTTAAACTGTTAAGTAACATAATAGACATCGTAGCCCCCTATCTAGCTATAACTTTTAATAAATGTGTTGATTCAGGATCTTTTCCTGACCTCATGAAGAGTAGTAAAGTCATACCATTATTTAAAACAGGTAATAAAAATAACGTTGGCAATTTTAGGCCCATTTCTATCTTACCTGCATTTAGTAAAATATTTGAAAAATTAATACTCAAGCAGTTGCTAAGACATTTTAATTTAAATAGCCTCCTTCATAATGAGCAATATGGCTTTACAAAAGGTCGTTCGACAACAGATGCGGGTGTTGCTCTGCTGAAACACATTTTCAACGCATGGGAGAACTCGCAAAATGCTATCGGGGTTTTCTGTGATCTCTCCAAAGCTTTTGATTGCGTTCACCATGACACACTTTTGCGTAAACTACGTCATTACGGTGTTCAAAACGAAGCTCTCAATGTCATAAGTTCTTATTTGCAAAATAGGCACCAATGTGTAGATGTCAATGGTGTAAAATCTTCCGGGCTACTAGTTCAGTTAGGTGTACCTCAAGGCTCAATACTGGGCCCATTCTTATTCTTAGTGTATATTAACGACTTACCATTCTATTTAAAGAATGTCTGTGACATTGTACTATTTGCTGATGATACCTCACTTATCTTTAAAGTAGACAGGAATAGAAAAGATTTTGATGACGTGAATAGTGCGCTCTCAATGGTTACGGATTGGTTTACCACAAATAACCTAGTTCTTAATGCTAAGAAAACGAAATGTATAAAGTTCGCCTTACCGAATGTTAGGAATCTGGGACCCAATGTCGTTTTAGATAATGAGGTGCTTGAAACTGTACACTCGGCAGTTTTTCTCGGTATAACAGTAGACGCCAAACTTCAGTGGGGATCACATATATCAAGCCTAGCGGGAAGGCTCAGTTCGGCCGCCTACGCCGTAAGGAAAGTTAGACAGTACACGGACGTTGATACAGCTCGATTAGTCTATTTTAGTTATTTTCATAGCATAATGTCCTACGGCATTCTGCTGTGGGGCAAAGCCGCGGACATTCAAAATATTTTTGTTCTTCAAAAACGAGCTGTTCGAGCGATTTACCAACTAGGTGCGAGAGTTTCTCTGAGAGATTTCTTTAAAGATATTGGTATTCTTACGGTGGCATCACAATTCATCTTCGCCAACATCTTATATATTAGGCAAAATATACACCTGTACACTAAAAACAGTGATATTCATAATATTAATACTAGAAGTAGGGATAAACTACGTGCTCCCTTTCACCGGCTTCATAAGGTTCATAATTCTTTTGTTGGTCTTGGTATTACCTTTTATAACAAGCTTCCCTCTACTTTGCTAGATTTGCAGTTTAATGAGTTTAAAGCTAAAGTAAAATCCAACCTTTGTTCAAAGGCATACTATTCTATCAACGACTACTTAAACGATAAGAATAGTTGGTCGCTGTGATCAACTCAAGACAATGTTTATGTTCTTTCAATCCAGAATTAGTCTTCCTACTGAAAGTTTATATGGGTAGTTCATATAATTGTTTTTTTTATTTTTTTTATTTAACTGCTTTTGTTAGTTTATTTTTATTTTCTTTTCATTTCATTTATTGTGTATATGTATCATTTGCATCGTATATGTAAGCGGGCACGCCCTTTATGCCTGGAGGCTTTATTAAGGTTTTAAGTTCTGTTTTCGATTTTGTTTTATTATTTATTTCAGCTTGAGTTTAGTTTTCAATGTTTTGTTGGTATATTGGCGTGTGCTAGCTGACATATGGCGAATAATATATGTTTTGTTTTATAATATTAATAACTTACACAATACTGTATAGAATCAAGTTCTTCTAACTTAACAGACAGCTGTGCTGCTGGGGAGTTTGTTCCGCCACTTCTTCTTCCCAGCTAAAGCACTAGGAAGTGTCGAAGGGCGGGCGTTTTGGGGGGACTGTCTCATGTAACTTTGACGTTCAAAAAGTGCTGACTCTCAGCCTAGTTTGAATAAATGACTTTTGATTTTTTTTGATTTGATTTTTGATTTACCGATAGCGATGCCACATACTTACGAGTAAAAAATTGGAAACAAACATTACAAACTAACACGCAGCACTATAGTTAATAACTAGTTAATAATCTAAAGCTTTTATGAATGATCAAAATCAGTCGTTAGAGTTTAATTTTCAAATTCGTAATACCTATTTAAAGATTTAGAAGCTTATTTTATGACTGTTGAATGTCATGTTTTATTTAATACTAACTGCTGTCCGTAAGTTTGTCTGCAATCCGGTATGAAAAGTGTAATTGTAATATTAGTGAGGATGCTCAACGATTCCATAATTCCAAAGTTGAGGAAATAAATTAGTCTCTTCCCTTTGGAAGGTTTAATAAAATAAATAAAAATATGCTATTTTCTCATTTATGGATATTCCAGCATCCCAATCCACCTTGAAAAGTTAAAGCCGAACCGCAAACCGAGAAATCCAGCATTTCATGGGCTTATAATTTATGAAGGTTTTTGTTATAAATTCAACTCATAATGCGTTAAAAAAGAAGATCTTTTGTAATGCCCGTTTGTACTACCGTCGGTGTTGGCTTAGCCCCGTGTTGACTTTTAAAATATACAATGTTTTTGTTCGCTTCCCGTATAAAAGGTCTTATCATTTGATTATTTACATGGTTAATTTTATTGAGTGGTGTAACTTTGCTGGAGATAGCTTTTATTTTAGCAAACATACATTATGTTTAAATGTCTTAGTCGTATTGGTTGAGGTTAGTAAGGTTATTGTAGTAGATAATTTATTGATTGCAATAATAAGTTATATCATAATGGCTACATTATCTACACTAGCCTTTCCCAAAGTGGGCGATAACGCCCCCTTGCGGGCGCTGCGGGCCTAAAGGTGGGTGGTAAGAGATCCAGAAAATAAATGGGGGCGTTGTGTAGACTCTACAAAACGCGATAAACTCAAAAACTTATTTGCAAACGGTATATCCAATGGATGGAGTGATTCATGAGGAAGGTTTAGGCGCTGTAAATAATTCGCTATAGATTTTTTGTAAATTTGACGAAATATGAGAGTGATCGTTCAAAATATCCGAAGAAATCATGCCGACTGGGAGCTTTTCTGGCGTGCGCCATGTAAACCAATCGAGTTATATGAAAACAATATATTTATTATGGAATTAATTCATTTTTTATCTAGATTTACACATAGGGTACATTTAAGCCCGGTATTAAGTTTCCGTGGGATATTTTTCGACATCCACGTGGGCGAAGCTGCGGGCAAACGCTGCATTCCTATTAATAATTCTGAGAGAGTGACTAAAACTTTCATTTAACTACGTTGATGCTGCAATCATTAAATTATGAGCAAAATCTACTCGAATCTAGATTACATACATGCATAAAATCACGCCTTTTTCCCATGGGGGTAAGCAGAAACTACAGAACGCCACCTGCTACATACACGCACGCCGGTTACTAGTACTACGCATCTAACCCTTCTGAAGAACATCACCAATAAGGTCACTATAATTATGTTCTCCTAGGGCGTCCCGTTCCCGCGTGACCAGTCATATCTGCCTTGTAAATTGAATCCAGATTATTAGACTAAAAATCAATCGAACATGAAATCTGACCAACTCAAATCTAACTGAACTAAAATTATATTTATAGCAATCCTAAAAACACTCAAAAAACAAGACGTATCTGAAAAAATATGAAGAATATTGTTGGCCGAATGGAACCTGGGTCAAAGTAACCCACGCTCGGAAAGTTTATTTTTATCCGGGGCGGCCTGGACCCTCCAAAACAAATTTCATGAATAAATTTTTCCTTTGTAAACAAATCGAGCTGGCCATATTATATTAAGGCTCTCTTGTGACTGAGAATGCAATAAAAAGGCCGAATTTCAGGCAGTGTTCATCTTTGCATGTTGCTGTTTATGATTATCAATTTTCTATCTTATTCAGTACCTGGTACTTGTTGATAGGCCTACACCGTCCTCCCATACTATTAACACTGTAATTTGAAACAATTGTAAAAACGAATTATTTTTAAAAGAGTAACCGTGGAGTTTCTTGCCGGCTCTTCTCCATAGGAACCAACTATTTGGAACCGTGCACCTAGCTTCTGACGTTTCATAAGTGCCCATGTAGGTTTATATGAAATAAAAATATTTTCATTTGATTTGATTCCATATGTTTAATGGCAACCACCGTGACTAACGAAGCTCAGTTTATAAGCTCATTGGTTCGAACTTAGACAGACGTTTCACTTTGTGTTCAATATTTCATTACCACTGCTCTCAAAACGGTGAAGGAAAACTTCGTGAGGAAACCGGCATTTCCTAGTAAGAAACATTTTAAAGACAAAAGACATGTGACATCTACCAATTCGCACTGGGCGAGCGTGGTGGATTAGGGGTTTCTCACCGAGAGAAGACCTGAGTCCTAGTTGTGGGAATATTGTAGACTGATTATGCATATGAATAGTGCAGCAGCTATTTAATTGCCTGTTGCGATACGTGTCCTAGGTTTAATCCACATTGTGAAGAAGTACATTTCTAAATCAGTGTACCAATTACTTACCTAGTGAATAGGTAAAGATCTTGGATAAATAAGGTTTCTAGAAACCATCATCATCGACCGCAATATAAGTGAATTGTCGTTTCACCTGATTATAGGGATTGACACTATTGAACTTCTAGCTCACTTTATCTAATTTTTTTACCGAACAGATCGTCTAGGGAGGTAGTTGCCAAACACAAGCCTGTACAAAAACCACGCCATTAAAATTTAACTCAATTCAAAGCGTTAATTTCAATAAAACTATCTACAGGCACTTTTGAATTTACAAGGGTCGGTCAGTCAGAGAGAAAGTGTAGGAGATTCCTATGGAAAACATTGGACACTGATTTAAATCAAAATATTGTTTCAAAACACACATTGAATATCAGTAGGTATGTTCACCAAAGGAGATATAAGTACATATAATTGAAGTTTAGTAAAAAAACCGATAGATATTTAAGAATACAATTAAATTAATATAAAATTAACTACGATATTTATGTATCAAAATTAATCTCAATCGATAGCATCCATGGAGTTATTACTAAACTACAACTATCTCTGACGACTCTGGTTACATACATTTTTGGTGACAGATAGGTACGGCAAAGGAGTGAAAATGTAACGCCATTTATATCATACCACCTTTTCAAACTGTCATTTTCATACGAAATTTAAACAATGCCGTAGTCAGAAAAATATAAAAATACAGGACCTACAAGTAAAAATTTACCTTATGGTGCTTCACATAGCCTTGACTGTCCACTGCCCAAGATTAAACAGTAATCACCGACCCATTTCCAAGAATGCAATAATTACTTAAATTTCATTTTGACCTTTAATCTTTACAGGCCAAAATCATTTTCTATTTCCATCCTTTATAAGCAGAGAATTTAATCTCTGAATTTTAACTTACCCAATTTAAGATTCGGATAACATCGTCGTTGTAGCCAAATCGTAACCTATTTAGTTATTAAAATCTTTACTACCGAAACGGGTTAGACTTTACAAGCTCGTAAAGTACTTAGATGGGCACTTGAGAATTATCTGTGGAGATAAAGAAGGTAGCACTGTGTCCAGTTTATTGCTTTTTTTTTTCTGTGTGGGAAATCATCAAATGACGTCTCCCGCTCTGGGTGGAGAGGAAGGGTGTGTCAAACTTTTACTGACTAAAACCCACCCGTGTTCCTTCAGTTGCCCATATACCAGAGCCGTGGTATCTCTTTCGAACAAATCTCGCGACCCGGCAGGATTTACTGCTGTCTTGACTACGGGTACTGAAATTGAGGAGATAGTAAGAAAGCTAGATTTTTAGCTGGCGGAAAGAGAAGAATTCGAAGATATGGGACATCTACCAACCCACACTGGGCCCGCGTGGTGGATTATGGCCCACTCCCTTTCACCGAGAGGAGGTCTGTGTCCCAGCAGTGGGAACATTTATAGGCTGTTCATGATGGAAGGGGAAGACCTAAAAAGTGCTGACTTGATGTCGTAGTGGATGACATGCGTACCAACAAACTCACAATAACGGATGCAGGAGACCGCCTGAAGTTGAAGGCTAAAAGCAGGAAAATAGTCCCCGTGCTCCAGAAGGATGCAACTGGGATAATGCATAGATGGTGATGATGAGTACCAAACAAGATTTTTTTTTTATATTAGCCTACATTGTCCCACTGCTGAGCAAAGGTCTCCCCCAAATCCTTCCAAGTATCCTTTTCCCGGGCCACCTCGATCCAACCCTTGGCGTACGCGTCGAGGTCGTCTCGCCACCTCTTCTTGGGCCGGCCTCGCCAGCGCCGTCCATCCTCAGGCACCCACTGTGTGGAGACTCTTGCCCAGCGGTAGCTCTGCATGCGGCTGGTGTGACCCGCCTAGTCCCATTTTAGCCTGATCAATCTATACATATACATCTATACAAATAAATAAAATTTGAGTGCCTTTTTTATATTAAGATAACCACTTTTTACTAAGTGTATATGGATGTATACACGATACATATACCAAAACAACATTTTTTACAATTTTTGTCTGTCTGTCTGTCTATTTGTTCCGGTTAATCTCTGAAATGGCTGGACCGATTTTGACGGAACTTTCACTGGCAGCTGATGTAACAAGGAGTAACTTAGGCTACTTTTATTTTAGAAAAAATAAATAATAGTAAAAAAAAACTAAAAACACGCTGAATTTTGAGACGTATGTCAGCGTAGTTTGTGACGTATGTCAGCGTAGTTTTCATATTTTTTTTTTTTTGTTAAATACCACGCGGATGAAGTCGCGGGTAACAGCTAGTACCTATAATATAAGTTGAATTAACACATCTTACCGCGGTAGTACGTCGTCCTGCGTTAATTTCCTGCGTGAAGCCGCGGGCAAAAGCTAGTTTATAATATATTAGCGACATAGTATTTTTGTAGCTTGTTGATTTCATAAGGATATTTAATGTAGCCGGCCAATTCAAGCCTTAAGAATAATGACATCAAAGAGGTGTCTAGGACAGACTAGATGCGGAAGGCGGAGGACAGAGTGTTATGTTGTGAGGCCCCAGCCTGGTAAAGGTGTATATGCAGCAGTGGACTATGATAGGCTGAGTTGATTTACTTACAAATAGATATTAATTAATTAATTAATTAATTGTACCGTGTGGTGCCGGACGTAAAGAATAACACCACCCCATTTCTTCCCGTGGGTGTCGTAAAAGGCGACTAAGGGACTTACTAGAGAATGGGCAGCAGCGTTCTCAATGCATTTTACCACCATACTGCGATCGCCAACCCGCCTGCCAAGCGTGGCGATTATGGCAAAGCCCCCCAAATTGGGAGAGGCCTAAGTCCAGCAGTGGACGTCTTACGGCTGAAATGATGATGATGATGAGATATTAATTATTGTTATTGTATACTGATTTAGTTATACTGAAAATTTATATATTCAGGCGTTATCTAAACACTTTTTGTACCGTACAACTTTTATTATTGTTTCAGCTTATGGTATGCCACAAGCAAGTGTATTTCAAAATGTAAATCAGGTTTCACATCAGCTCTTGAACATAATTTTGACAAATACTGGCCTTCAAATCAAAGTCACATACTTTTAACCTCTTGAAATATCTTAAAACGATCAACTTTGTCGGCCATAGGGCCTAAATGGACTTGTTTGATTTGGTAATCGCTGGGACTGCCGGCCGGCATCAGGGGTCGCTCCCCTAAACCATTATTTTTACAATGAGTTTCCTTGAACGCTCTGTTCCGATAAATTATTGTTACGTGTGTATTAGTAGAGGACTGTTTACTGCCCCGGTTGGATTTTTTAAAGGAATCGTTTTTCTTGCCATTTTCTTATATTTACATTTTTTGTAACATTATTTTAGTTTGACCATGTCGTGTGGAAAGTTTTGAGTATGAACGTTAATGGCTTTAAGAGTAGAGGAGACCGAAGAAACGGTGGATGAACTGTGTGGAAGATGGTGACTATCCAGATGACGACTAATAGAGAAGTATGGAAGAAAAAGACATGTTGCGTCGAGATATGACAATGCTGCTGGTATTTTAGTTTGACAATCACGACTTTTGTGACTATTATTGCATTAGCCACATTATTATAAATCTAGCCATTGATCATTACAGTAGCCTACCTACGTACATCATATAGCCTATAGACGGGGTTTTTTTTTTTTTTTTTCTGGATGGGAAATCATCAAATGACTTCTCCCGCTCTGGGCGGAGCGGGAGGGCGTGTCAGACTTTTACTGACTAAAACCCACCCGTGTTCCTTTAGTTGCCCATGTGCTAGGGTCACGGTATCTCTTTCGAACAATCTCGCGACCCTGGCAGAGACGGGGTTGGCTTTAATGTTGCATTTGTAAAAGGTTTGTAATAGGTGGCGTTCTGTAGTTACTGCCTACCCCTTTCCGAAAAACACGCATGTTTAAGTTTATGTACATTTGTAACTGCTAAAGGCAACCCTTTAAAAATAAAGGCAGCCAATCGACCATCACTTATAAACTTTTTAATCAAAAAAGTACTCCAAGCTTTGCTTTACTCCAATACCAAACCAATAACCGCAGTACAAATAATTTCCTATACCAATAACTAAACATTGAATTTCATTTCAGCCATAACGACTCAATAACTTAAGTAAGTTAGACCTCTCTTATTGGATTTCATTAAACACTATCAATTTACAGATGGGCCGTGGCTGTAACTCAAACGGTTTATTGGCTGCACAGGTCAGTATCGATCCGGAGTGTTGGAAAAACGGACAAGTTTCAGCTTTTTTGGAAAGGGCGTTTTGTGAAATGGATTTTTAGGTTGAATAAGGTGGAGTTGGAGACTTCACTGCATGTATATACTCGTATATAGTCCTCCAGACCGTATTTCGGCCAGGGCGGCCAATCTCAACGTAGACTAGCCATCGGCGGGGGAGATATTATAGTGCTCAAGTGTGTGCGCAGACACAGGAGCACTCACTCTTTCCTCACTCTCATAGTCTGATGGGACGGCAATCCGACACGACCGGAGATAGATCAGGCGTAGGACAAACGGCTTAATGTGCTTTCCGAGGCACAGGGGTATCAACACCGCCAACTGCCAAACTCCGGGCCGCTACTAAGAAATTCCTAATGGAAAAACCCAGTAACACTTTGCCCGACCCGGGAATCGAACCCAGGACCCCACGCTCAGCAGTCGCGCTTGCGACCACGAGACCAACGGGGCAGTTAACACTGCATGTACTGCAGCTTGAGTAATGTAGGTTAAGGGCCCAACTTTACATGTCTTTTATCCGAAGAACAAACTACTCTAAGAAAATATGAGAGACGTAAATTTTAAATAGAACTCGTAGATTTGAGCTTAGGCAGCTTGGGATTATTGTTAGCTTTTAGAAATCTACTATATTTGCCCTATGGTTTTTTAATATTTATTCCATTTCCACTATCGCATTTGGAGTCAAAAGTCAAGAGTCACGTGCTTTACTTGTGGTTATCAAGAGGATAAGCACACTGTGAATGTGTGAGTAAGCACAGGATCTCTCAGTACTGTCGGAGATAATAGCGAAGTCGGAAATGTGTGTGTGTACGACGTACGTGTATGCATTAAGAGCTGACGCTACTCATCTTCACGCACACAATCATAGCGTGTCTGTACACTTGGTTACCTTAAGTAAAGCTCGTGACGCTTCATAAGATAAAATACTGTTATTAAGTCGGAACTCATCATTTCGTTTACATCTTGTTTTCCATTGGTCCGAAGAGTACCATCCAGGAATGAAGTCTGCAGTTTATGATTTTGCAAGATTTATCAATCGTTTATACATTATTTAGATTTGATCATCTTTATCTAATCCATAGAATTAAAAGGATGCCTTTGACTTGTATGTAATTTGATGTAATCAGCGTCTAACTTAACTTTTTCAATTTCAGACAATCCAAGGGTATATTGCCAGTCTGCCAATGTAATGAATACGGGAAAACGTCATCTACTTTTTGTAGCTCAACTTAACAGCACCTTAAGCTATGGAATTTGAAGAGTAACATAAAAACGTGAGGACCTCCGAGATTTTCATTAGTTGAGAGAACGAATTGTAAAAAAGGAGAAGAAATTCCTAGTACCTATATGACGTCAGAGATACTTTACTCATTTTTAAAGTTTTATTTAGTTCCAGTTGGTTGGTTCAGTTTCGGTCCATGGATGGGTGAACATCTTTACTTAAGACCCCTCGGAAAGCACGTTCAGCAGTTGAACCTCACTGTCATTAGTGAATCAAACTAGTAGTCCGATAGTCCAATAACCTGTCTTACCTAAGGGTGCTATCCTACCAGGGTCGCATATAGGCAGCTGAAGGAACACGGGTGGGTTGTAGTCAGTAAAAGTCCGACACGCCCTCCCGCTCCGCCCACAGTGGAAGAAGTCATTAGAAGATTTCCCATCCAAAAAAAAAAAAAGGGTCGCGAGATTTGTTCGAAAGAGATACCGGGCATATGGGCAACTGCCTTTGCCTAGCGGCCGAATGGTAAACACACTTGTGAATTTGCTCTTTGGTTAAATACGAATAAAAACTAAATTTGGACTCGTTTTGCAATTATAACCGCCCGAAGTGATATTATACTCCGTTAACAAGTGTTTTTCAAATAAAAAATAATAAAAAAGTGTGTAAATGAAACGATTTGTGGTGTGAACTGCTAAAAAATTTAAATAACGGCTGGTCAACCGGTGAGTGCATGATTTGACGTTTTACGCACAGCGCAAGCTACTCTCGTGGTTACGCAGCGCGCATAAGTATCATAACGGCGTGCGCGCGCGCTCAGTGACGCATGCGAGCGCTCACACCAAAGATTACTTATCGAAGACGGCGCAGTGTTTTCTACCTAATTAACACTGCCTCTCGGAGGATAAGATATCAATTTAATTTTTTAAGTCTGGTTTTTGTTTACTTATCATCATGGCCAGTGAAGCGGAACGATCTAACATCTTTAAAAACGACTCGACGCCTAACCGTAATGTGTCCACGAATAGAGGGAATAAGAGGCTGGCCAGTGGATCTCCATCTCCACCATCACCTCTATGTAATAAAGAAGATATGCGGTCTATTATTCAAGAGATAATTAAGGCAGAATTCAGTGATATGTTGACACAATTCAATCAAAACTTAGTCAGCACAATGAACACTGAACTGGAATCAGTTAAAGAAGAAATTAAGGAGATGGTTATCTCTATGCAATTCATCAACAAACAATTCGAAGATTTTGAGAGTAATATGAAGGCATCAAACGAAACCATAAAGAGGCTAGAAACAGAAAACTCGGAACTGAAAACAACTATGGTGAATCTGAGTGTGCGAATTAATAACTTAGAGCAACAATCTCGGTCTGGTAATCTTGAGGTGCAATGTATGCCTGAAACAAAAAATGAGAATGTGTACACTATTGTGACCCAACTCGGGAAAGCTGTGAACTGTGATATTCAAGAAAAGGACATATTGAATTGTACGCGAGTTGCGAAAACCAATCCATCCAGTCCCCGTCCTAAATCCATAGTGGTTCAGTTGACATCACCTAGGCTGCGCGATCAACTGCTAGCGTCCGTTATCAAATTCAACCAAAACAACCAGCAGAATAAACTTAACTGCGGACACCTTGGTTTTGCCGGTCAGAAGGCACCTGTATATGTTGTTGAACATCTTTCACCCGCCAACAAGACCCTTCATGCTGCGGCTAGGATCAAGGCAAAGGAAATGCACTACAAGTACGTTTGGGTCAGAAATGGTAAAATATTTGTGAGAAAAGTTGACGGCTCAGAATACATACTAATCAAAAATATTAATAGCTTAGATAAAATCAAATAATTTTGTTTCATGTTATTGTTGTAGCATATCTTAGTGTGTATCTTTGTTTTAAAATTCAGCAATTTAACTATATATTATCAAAATTGTAGAGGTTTGAGAACTAAAACTAACACTTTTTACTGTAACCTTTGCTGTATGGATTACGATGTTTTAATCTTAACTGAAACCTGGTTAAATAGTAGTGTACTTAGTAGTGAGTTGTTTGATGATAGGTACGTGGTTTACAGGAGAGATAGAGAGACTACAGGCTTCCATCCTAATAAAGATGGAGGCGGCGTCCTCATTGCCGTCTCAACCAAAATCTGTTCAAAACGCATCGATAAATGGCATAGTAAATGTGAAGATCTTTGGGTAACCATTGATATTTCTACTGCACATAAATCACGACAGTTGGCTCTCTGTGCAGTCTATCTTCCTCCACCTGTATGTCTTCCAACAATTGAGCACTTCATAGAACACTGTAATAACGTATTCGAGACAACCAATATTCCAATTATTATAATTGGGGATTTTAATTTGGGCAAAATAGATTGGTCTCCTGGTGCCATTAACGGTTCACTGCCTAACGCTTGTTTAAGATTAATTGAATTTATGAACGTTAGTAGACTTACTCAATACAATCTCGTAAAAAACAGTTCTGCTCGTATTTTGGATCTAGTTTTGTCAACAATATCTTCGTGCACCGTTAGTGAATCGAGCTGCTCTTTAACTGCTGTTGATAAACTACATCCTCCGCTTGATCTGAACGTATCGTTGTTAAAAGAATCCAGTCTTCCGTACAATAATCTCAACAAGAAAAAAAGCTTTTATAAGGCAAATTACGAACATATTTCAAACTATATAAATGAACATGACTGGCTTCAACAATTTGCGAACAGTAATGACGTAGACAGTATGTTAAAAGAGTTCTATGAAGTGTTAAACACTGCAATAAATACATATGTCCCAAATTGTAAGACAATGGCGTGTCGCTACCCCCCATGGTTCAACAAAAATATAATAAAAGCACTCAAAGAGAAAAATAAGTTAAGATTGCGATTTAGGAAATATAAAAACCCTTTAGATGAACTCGAGCTAAAATTAATAACTAAACGTTGTCAAAACCTGGGTAAATATTTGTACAACTCATATATGGAAAACTTAGAGTCCGAAATCAAAGAAAACCCAAAATTATTCTGGACCCATGTAAAGGCTAAACGCGGTGGCTCTAGTGCCTATCCGCTAACAATGACTGACGGTGAAACTATCACATCAAATGGCTCGGATATTTGTGATCTTTTTGGTAACTGGTTCGCATCAGTCTACACCCGTGATCATGGCACAGAATTCAATAATGACTCTAGTTTCCTTCACAGATTAGAAACGAATAGCCAGTGCCTAACAATACCAGAATTGGATAGCGATTCCTTATTCAAAAAGCTACGAAGTATTAATATCAGGAAAGGAGCAGGTCCTGATGGGATCCCACCTTTATTTATTTCAGCCTGTGCACCAGCCTTGGTTACTCCACTATTAAAAATATTTAAAGTGTCGCTAGCCACAGGAACCTTCCCATCTGAGTGGAAAAAGGCCAAGGTTGTTCCTGTGTACAAATCGGACAAAAAAGATAACATTTCTAATTATCGGCCTATCGCAATTCTCTCCACGTTTGCCAAGATTTTTGAGTCGATGATCTGTCCACACATCCAACAGCATTTCAGACAGTATATTAGCGAACACCAACACGGCTTTGTTGCCTCAAGGTCCACTGCCACAAATTTAGTGTCTTTTTCGGAGTCTCTAGTAGAATCTATTGACTCTAACAAACAATATGATGTGTTATACACTGATTTCAGCAAAGCCTTCGATAAAATTCCTCATGCCTTACTAATTGATAAACTGGCCATGTATGGTATCACTGGACCCTTATTGAAATGGCTAGCATCATACCTGTCAAAGCGAGAATTTTATGTTGTTGTTAACGGTTTTCGATCTGCCAAAAATTATTGTATGACTTCCGGTGCCCCACAGGGATCTCATCTGGCTCCTATATTATTTATTCTATTTATAAATGACCTTCCCCACTGCTTTTACTTTTCCGAGTGTTTTCTGTACGCTGATGACCTAAAGTTTGCGCGGAGAATCGAATCTCCGGCCGATATTGCACTTCTTCAAGATGATCTAAACAGAGTTGTTGAATGGTGTGAGACTAACAAAATGGAACTTAATTTAAGAAAATGTTACCATCTGTCATTTTCAAGAAAGTCTCACCCCATACACTCAGAGTACCTCATTGGTAGCGAAAAAATTCAAGAAGTGGATGCAATCAGAGATCTGGGAGTACTGTTTGATAAAAAAGTTACTTTTGTCCCCCACATCGAGAATATTACTAAGAAAGCATCGAAGATGTTAGGCTTTGTGCTGAGAAACACCAGGGGCTTTAAACAGGTCAGTACTAAAATAATGCTATACTATAGCCTCGTACGAAGCGTATTGGAGTATTGCAGTGTTGTATGGAGACCACATTACGCCACACATAAATTACTCTTAGAAAGAGTTCAGAAACGATTTCTGTGGCACCTCGCATTTTCTAGGGGTAAAAGTAAACAGCTACTCTCATATCATTCTCGTCTCAAATATTTTAAAATGCAATCGTTAAGTACTCGAAGAGAAGTTACTGATGCCTTATTTATCTATAAATTACTTAGAAATAAAATAGACTGTCCAAACCTACTAAGTCTCCTAAAGTTCCGTGCCCCAGCCCGCTATCCGCGAAAACCCATAACACCACTGTACCCACCATTGCGCAGAACGGTTCTGGGTGCAAACTCACCGATTTCACGTCTCTGTAAAAACCTGAACAGCTGCAGTGACCGCACTGACGTACACCATGACAGCATCGGAAAATATTATAAAAATGTGGTTGAACACTTTACTCTCAACCAATAACCTCGCTACCGAATGATTATTTTAATTTTAATATTCAATTTTATATCAATTTACTTTAATCCTATGCATTTGAATTTAATAATGTGACTTAAATTATTTCAATTTGTTAATTTTATCATTGTGTTATTCGTTCAATTATTTATTATTAAATTATTTGTTATTGTATTATTGTTACGCATGATTTACCAAAAAAATGTTGCATGATTTTAATTGTAAATATCCTTATTGTTTTTGTGATAATGTGTAAAACCATAAATGGTGCATGCTGTGTTAGCCTATAATTAATTGTTGCACTTAAGAATGTTCTGTTATCGAAAATATATATAATGTATTGTGTAAACAATTGTTGGCCAACCTAAATAAATAAATAAATAAAATAAATAAACTGAAGGAACACGGGTGGGTTTTAGTTAGTAATCTGATACGCCCATCAACTCCACTCACAGCGGGAGACGAGAGTTGATGATTTCCCTAGCAACAAAAAATAAAAGGTATCCCATTACCGTGTAACTAGGTTGGTGGAGGCAATTGCTCCATGTAAATTACTGGTATGCTATGACTTTTCATAGCATTCCAGCTTTCTGCTTATTTTTTGGTAAAGACGTCTCGCAGGTCTAGCATAGGTTGTTGCTGCTTAACTGGACTTTCCTGTTAAAATCAAACTTAGTAAATTAATTCCACTTAGGGCTTAAAAACTTAACACTAGAGCGACTACTCGTTAAGGGCACCCCTTGTGGGGTAAGGACCTCAGCTTAGGGTATCGTTGGTAGAGAGCACCAAGAGACGAGTTGGATCGGAATTGAAAAGCTTGTTTCTTTCATTTAATGTTTTATTTCTATAGTTTTACTGATTAGTACTTAAATGTAGGTTTTCAATGTTTCGATAAATGGAACGCCTTGTGTCGGTGTGTGTTGAGCTGTTTCGTTTGACAGCTTACAGGCAATTAGTACCAAATTGGTACAGAATGTTTCAGAATTTGTACTAGTTATTTGGTAGACTTTCAGAAGTTAATCAGTGCATTTCAAAACTAGCTTTGCAAGCTTTACTTGCTGTGTAATTTAAAAGACTTTGGAATACTTATAAAATACTTCGATTTCCTGAGCGTTATTTCTGACTTTTTTCTTTTTGCTCGTCTCTAAAAGGTAGCGTGACGTTTGTTAGCTCATAATCTTTCTAAAAAAAAGACTCTCCAATGCAAAAAAAAACTTTGTAAATCCAACTTGTGGTTCCAATGATATTATTTTATAATATAGATAAGTAATAGGTATTGATACAGAGTGAACGCCGCATGAATATTTCGCTCAATCAATTAAAATGAAGTAAGCTCGTTTTCACGGGTCATTAAATCATTTCTTATAAGGCTTCAGCTTTTCAGAAAAAAAACGAAGATATTTAACTCATTAGTCGATTCACATGGAAACGAGTGAATTTACTTGCCCTAATTGGACGAATCGTCACGTTTAAATCACTTTGTTTTTCTATAAGCGATTTGCACGAAGTTGATTTCCTTGTGGGCGAATTAACAATTCCAGAAATGCGTACTATGCAGCTGGCACATTTTGTATTTTACAAAATAAAGTTATTGTATACTAGCTTCTGCCCGCGACTTCATCTGCGTCAAATTTTTCCTCCCCTGACCCTTCCCGTCGCATCGAATTGCGTACCAGTTTTCATCCATTTTTCGTTGCTGCTCCGCTCCTTTTGATCGTAGCGTGATGTTATAGCCTTTCTCAATAAATAGGCTATCCAACACAAAAATATTTTTTTCAATTCGGAACTAGTAGTTCCTGAGATTAGCGCGTTCAACCAAACAAACTCTTCAGCTTTATAATATTAAGTATAGATCTTCCTTAACTTTTCGTTGTCGCTTTCCGTCGTTTTCTTCAAAATAACATTATATAATTTTAAAGCGAAGATTCACCCGATTGTGGAGAATATATTCGTGAAAATCGAATGATAATCCGACTTTACCAGATTTAACTAGATTGATGATTTTATAGAAAATGAAACATATTTCCTTCTAAAATGTTTAATGGGCGAACTGTTTACAATAATCACGGGTTCGATAACATTTCTTAGTGTATGATACAAGGATACTATGTTTAACATCTAATATTTGGGTCCGTACCATCGGGTACTTATATTTCAATACAAACTAATAGGCAGACAAAAAAAACTTCATTGTTTCCCTTTTTACGGATAAAAGCTTTCACAGATAGACGCGACGTGACTCATTGTAGAACTATTTTTATGAAAACTTTAGAGAACTTGTTCTACCAGATTTGCGTCGCACCGTGTCACATAGCGCGTGTCTGCGGGAGTAATACAATCTTATTTTATGAACATAATTAATTACAAATATGTGAAATAACATTTTAGAGGTAAACTCAAATTTACAATAGAAAGAACGAAAGAAACTGACAATGGTTTCTTTTTGCACAACTGTTTAACTGGGGGTAAAAAAACAAATGGTTATTCATCTTTCTTCTATCATTTATTTGTAAAGCTACATTTAAAAATTGAATGTAAGAAGATAGTATGAAATAAAATTGTATAGTTTAAGCATTTTTACAATGTATTTGACAGACTTGCGATTATCCACAACATTTTGTTGTTGTCAGATATTTAATTACAGACATCTATATTTTTATTATCATTTCGTTATTTCTTTTTACATTTTCAAACACCCCATTGTTTGAAAATCTCTAGTATAATAACAATCTAAACAAAATTTGAATTTCGTAATTCCAACAAAACGCTATTATATTATATTATACTAAAATTATAACGCTTACGAGTTTAATGGCCGTATAGAATATATGTACATATTTACACTAAATTATCACATATAACAATGGCGGCTAACAATACAGTAATAATGTTAACAACACAATTATGTTGAGCGTCCTTGGTAACATATTGGTTGAAGTATTGAACGAAGTTTTTTGCTTCACAGCTCCTTCGGTGAGGCCTGTGGATAGAAAGGTTTTTTTAGAAAAGTTTCTTAACACAATGGAAGCACGGTAACTGAAAAAGAACAAGACAGATAAACGAGTTTAGTGTACCTCGCGGTGTATAGTTGCAAAATACACCCTACAGAATACTCCGAATACTCGCGTTGTATAGTTGCACTATACATCCTACAGAATATAGTCAACTGTTTAAAGTAAGAAAAGTATTTATTGTGACTCACACAAAAACCAAACACAATATAAGTAATAAATTTAAATTAAAACAACAGCATAATTAAAAAACAAAATAAACCAGAAAGTCCTTCACGAGCTTGATGCTGCGACATTTAATAGAACTAGTCGTCGCCCAGTTCTCGAAATTCAACGATGTTTTTTAATAATAATTTACTGTATTTCTTATAATATTTATGCAAAAATATTAGCTTTGTGCACTTCTTCTCTGTCTTAACTTTTGGGGTGCCATATTTTATACTCTTCTTCTTCCAACCGTTTCCAACAAAGCTTTTACTTCACATATTAATATATAGATTACATAAATGTTAGAAAGTACCGTATAATTTAGAGCAATTTTTGAAGGAGCTCTGTTGTGAAGAACTCATCATATGTATATAGGGTGCCAGGGTGATCGACACGCAAGGTGTTACCATGGATTCAGTATATGGCTCTGAAACCCCTGATATGAAAATATTTCGTCAATTGTTAAAAAAACAGCAGATTTTATTTTTACAACCGACAAAAAAATTACTTTAGGAAGTCTAGAATGATGTACTGAATTCATGGTTTCAGTGGTGATTGTGGTGTAAGCCCGTGCCGGTGTAATGATAGACATTTGAGTCTTCAGCTTTGATTCTGGGTCGGCAACTCAATGCATCAAGAATTGTAGAAGTCTACAATACGTGGCGAGCGGTGATGCCCACTTACCACCTTATTCAGGTGCTTGCCTTCTTGCTTGCAAGGAACAAGCGGTTTATTATTGATAAGCATTAAATATACTGTTATAATTCTCATTAGCATAACAGAATTCAGTCACTACGCATAATTTTATTAGGCATGGTTTGCGATAATGTTTGTTGCCATAGATATTGTTGGCATAATAAAACATAATAAACAAATTAGACAAAAGAACAGTTATCATAAACCTTTGCATTATGCTCCTGTTTTTTTAAATATATTTTTTAAATTCAATATCAGGCCAAGAGAGCACAGAGGCACATCTAGGAGGTATCTACTTAAAAAATAAACAAAATCATATTTCCCAAAAATTATTCCAATCTCCAAAAAAAAAAAACAAAAATGATCCAGACGGCTCCCAGATCCCTTAAAACAATTCCCCAGACAGGATCCTAACGTCTACGTGTTTCAATATCCTTCACTTATAATACTCATATATTTATTCATATCGGTACATGCCCAGAGGAGTTAAAATCTTATTTACTTACCGCCTATGTTAACTTCGGCTGCCGATTGCGAGCTCGGGTATAGTTTTATTTCTGCAAAAAAATATACGCAATCAGTTTCTCTTGGGAGTTATAAGTCTATGTGTTCGTATTATACATTTTGGATTGAATTATTTTGTAACAAAATATCAGTAGAAATACTTTTGAAACAGTTTATCCAAATGAAATCGTTTAGTTCCAGTATTTTTGCTATGGAAGTAGGTTAAGTCAAGGGCAAAGAGGTATGACGAAAAAATATCTCATGAGTGTTATGAAGGTTTTTTATTAAGAATTAGGTAGGTATATAATAAAAACCTTCATTTATTATAATTTTTATATTACAGAAAATACCATTTAAAATTAAAAAGAAAAAAATGAACCTGTTTCGTATAACAAAGAGGATCTCTCGTCATGCTCTCATAAATAAAACAAGATGACGAAAAAAAAACAAATAAAATTGTGAAAAATATTTAACTCACCGTAAAGTCGGAGTGTCCCCTCACTCTTGCCGAGTGAGTTGGTACTCACACAGTTGTAAGTACCGATGTCACTCCTGGAGAAGAGTCTAATGGTCAGCTTCATCATCACTCTATACGAGGACCGCTCTTCATTTATCACGTACTTTGGCCTGCGGGAATAAAAAAAAACAGTAATCAATAGACACGCATAAATTCCTCATATACCTTAGTTCTCAATTATTCCACCAAAAATTCTAGAAATTATAAAATCAGTTCAAAAACTCCTATAAAAGTGTAATCCTTGAATTGTATCATAATCTGCCTAGCCATTTCCCAACTATGTTGAGGTCGGCTTCCAGTCCATCCAAATCCAGCAGCATACCAATAGTTTACATGGATCAACAGCCTATCTAACCTTCTGACGTCGACAACCCAGTTACTGGGTAATAACGATACCCCTTGGTAAGACTGGTTGTCAGACTTGCGGGCTTCTGACGTCCCGTAACGACTGTTAAAGATCCTTGAATTGTAAATACACCAATTCAAAATTTTTGTATTGGCAGTTATCTAAATTTTGCATAATATAAGGCTTACCCTTATATTATGCACAATTAAGATATCTGCCAGATATAATATGAATGTGCATAAGATAAACGATAAAAAACTTTTTTGCAAAAAAAAAACAACCGACTTCCTTAAAAACACTACAAAGTGAAAAATAACTTTAATTTCGGTAGTCGGTGTCTTAGGATCTGTATTTATGGTTTTTTTGCCACCGACTTCCGAAATTAAAGTTATTTTTCACTTTGTAGTGTTTTTAAGGAAGTCGGTTGTTTTTTTTTTGCAAAAAAGTTTTTATTTTTAAATTTTTAGTTGTGGTATTCACCCTGCACTAATTCCAAACAAACAATGCATATTTATGCGATAGCAGAAATCGCGGTTGATTTCCTGTCATTTTTTAAAGAGTTTCGGTGTCTGTCTCCCGAACTCATCATCAGATCTATATGAAAATTATATGGGACCATTTCGGAATAAACCCCTTTCGAACAAAAAAAGAATTTTGCAAATCCGTCTATATATGACGGAGTTATGGCCGAACATACATAAAAAAAAAAAAAAAAAAAAAAACATATAAACATCCGAATTGATAACCTCCTCCTTTTTGAAGTCGGTTAAAAAATACAGTTATTTTCAATCAGCGAATCAGATTGACGCCAGTCTATAGATCTAGAAATGGATACCGGTCTAGACATCACTACAATCAAACAAAAACCATATATTGCCACTTCACAAAAGCCTCATCCTCTAATGAACCACAAATGGCAAATGTGTGATGATGATTTATGAATCCACTGATCATTAAAGACTCCCTCACCCCTCGTTATAAAAAGAGAATGCTAATAAAAAGCCCATCCATTGGTCCACTTGACCGGTACGAGTGATTTTGATCCACAATGGATCCTCAATGGATTCTCAATTCACGGTGATTGTGTATGTATTGTGAGCTTCAACAGTAGAGTATCAATCATCCCCTATATGAACTCTTTATTACTGCGTTCAATACAATAGGCATGGAAATCTAACCCTTGAATTGCGGCTATTAAAAAAGAAATCTGCTTATACTTTTCATCGAAATTCTCCTATTATTTTCATTCTATGAGAGTAATTACAGCTAATGCTGTGCTAGCTATAAATAAAGCACTTATATTTGAATAAGTTCGTCTCTGTCATTCATACTTTTGTAATAGTCTCTTTCTAAAGTTTGGTGTGTCATTAAATATAGACTTAAACCCATTCGTTGCTACCAACGCACCATTTGCGTTGATCGAGATAACTACGTCATGCCACCAACGTACCTTATGCGTTGAGTGTACTTTAGGACGTTTTCTGGCATTACATAAAAATGATAGAAATTTATTTAAATATTTGCCAACATACACGGCTAGAAACAATTGTTAAATGTGGAAATACTGTTGTTTTGGCTTCGAACTGTCATTTTTGTTTTGGTAAAAAAAAAACGGTTGGTGCTGTGAAGGTCTTGGTGAAGGAAAAATATTAAGTGGCACCCAGGTGATGTTTTTAAAATTTAAGTGGCAATGAATAGGTTAATACGTAGAACCGTTGCATACAATTTAAAATGGGAAAAATTAATTTCATTCACAATAAGCCACTGACGCAGACCACAGCCTTGCAAATGACCACTATAAACTTAACCCCATTTATTTCTGCTTTACAATGTGGACGAAGTTCTCACTGAACAATAAAATGTAGAGACATTTCACTAATAGTCCCTTAGAACCCTCTGTACCCCACAGTTACTGAAGTGACAGATGATACATTTTAAGTCCTACTGACTATCATAACAAAAACTGACCTAGACGTCAAAGGAATGAAAGAAGTTTGAGCCATCCGACTAAGTTGCCATAGCTGGTAAAAAGTGGATAAGACTAATATAGGCGCGTGGAGATCAGAACAAATAAAATGACCCCTATGCCAAGCAACGGGTGAAGTCGATCCGTACATAATGTTGCTGACTATCTTTACATTTATCATCATCAGCAGCCTATATCTAATGCTGGGACACAGGCCTCCTCTCGGTGCGAGAGAGTGGGCCATAATCCACTACGCGGGCCCAGTGCGGGTTGGTAGATGTCGCATGTCTTCGAATTTTTGGTTGTAAGACATGCCAGCTTCCTCACGGTTTTTCCTTAGCCGTTTTAAGAGCAGTAGTGATGAAATAATTTTACAAAGAGTAAAGCGCCTGCTTGAGTTCAAACTCATGACCTATATATACATATATATAATCCTCCAGACCGAATTTCGGCCACGGCGGCCAATCTCAACGGAGACTAGCCATCGGCGCGGGAGATATTATAGTGCTCAAGTGTATGCGCAGACACAGGAGCACTCACTTTTCCTTCACTCTCATAGTCCGATGGGACGGCAATCCGACACGACCGGAGAGAGATCAGGCGTAGGACCAACGGCTTAACGTGCTTTCCGAGGCACGGGGGTATCACACCGCCAACTTCCAAACTCCGGGCTGCTACTAAGAAATTCCTAATGGAAAAACCCAGTAACACTTTGCCCGACCCGGGAATCGAACCCAGGACCCCACGCTCAGCGGTCGCGCTTGCGACCACGAGACCAAACTCATGACCTATATAATTCGTAAGTCGCGCCCGTTACCGACACTTTATATTATAACAGGTTTACAAATATCGCTGTTCTTTTGGCCATATCACCACTTGTTGGTACTAAAACTTCACGTTGCACAGTCAAGTGTACCTCCTTGTTAACATAAGTAGGTGGATATCACAAACTTTGCCAATAAAACCTTTTTGATGAACAATTGAACTGAAAAAGATTTTCGTAACACAGATGAATATTTGGACTTCAGAATTTTTTGGGAAGAACCTAAAAATGTAAAAAAAATATATGTAATTTTGCTCTATAAAGATTTTGACAGAGTATAACTTTAGCGATTGACTATGGACTATGAAAATCAAGAACCCAAACAATCTTGAAATACATGAAACGTTCAACTAAAAACTATTATCAAAATAATAGTGAATGACAATCAAGATAGTTTAAGGTAAACACCTGCCCCCAGTTCCACAAATCAAAAGCCATTTTTTTGAAGTGAAAACTTCTTTAGCGGCGTTGAGCACTTTTTCTGTAATGGGTATAAAATCTTAAACTCGCGTCAGGACACGTGACCTGATCGAAAAAGCGTAGGACGGATGGAGAGTAGACAGCTATCCCCTCTCTACGGCGCGGCGAAAATGTATGCCTGGGCCTACTGTTTCGTTTAGGCGGCGCAGGGCGCTTGCGCGAATGTTCGTCTATGTTACAGCGTGCCACGCGCATCCATGGATGGTGACAGCTGATGGCTCGACCGTCTGTGTAGTGATCACATTGTTGTGTATTCGTAAAATTCGTGAATATAAAGTGCTTAAAATATGGAAATTGAACAACAAATTATTCCCTAACCATTCCAAAATATCAAACATGCTCAACGTTAATAATCAAGTTTTCACTTCTGCCGGCACTCCCGGAGTGCAATTTTTTTTTTTAACATGGAACGTTCTACGTAAAACTGGTCGCTCGGAAAACCCTCTAACTATAGACCAAATAAAGTAGTGTCAGTTTTGGAACAGATACATTATAAAAACCTAAAATAGCTTTTAGCCGACCTCTGAAAAATGCATAGCTTTGAAAACCCGTTACTTATCCTCCTAAATTCATTCATACACCGATGCTCGATATTTATGGCAAAAATCCAAGTATTTAAGTCGTTTTGATCATTCTAACGGCAGCTAGGTATTAAAATTGGCTGCAATACCGTAAAAATACCGAACTATGCTGTTTTGTAACTTTTTTTAGGATCATCCTCCTTTTATAAAACCGTAAATAGTTATTTTAAAGAGCATATCGATCTACTTTAAAATCTTCCATTGGTATTTTGTATGTAACAATTCATTCTTCATAGTAAAGTTGTTTCTGTAGTATATAAATACAATGTCCTCATGTAAGCGATCATCGCACCAACTCGTGTTCCCGGTGATTATTTGTCCCTCATTTTGTTCGGACAATTGGAAAGCATCTTATGTTGACGCGATAAAAATGAAAGGGACGATCGCGTATTCATAAGTAAATATACGGCATTAAAAGTAATAGACGGGTTAAAAAAATGTTAACACAAGAAAAGCCATTGGAAATGGTACAGACATAAAACTGTATGTTACTTGAAAATATTATCTTCTTTTCAGAAAATAAAAAAGCAAGTTATGCGCAAAGGAGACGGGAATCCTAAACTGAAATAAAATAATGTTTTTATTACCCATTTTGTTTGATAAAAGCACAGTGACTGTCTTTATTTTCAAGGGCATTTATATATTATATTCTGTTAAATAGAAAACAATCATTTGAAACTCCTCTGGGAAAGCATTTATTCTATTAAACGTTTAGAAAACAATCATATGAAAGAGAAGGGAGTGAATGATAGCGTGACGGCAGACAGAGGAGAATGAAAAAAAAAAGTGTTGCGAGGACCCCATGTGACATGGAACACTAACAGGAGGATGATGATATTTTAAAAATCAGTCACGTGCGTGTTGGACTAACACACGAAGGTATCTGTACCACTGTACAATATTAAACACCACATATTTAAAAAAGAACCGGCTCAATGCGTGTCGGACTCAGACATAAAATAACTTCATGCCTGTAATTCCTAAAGAGTTAGCCAGAGTTGTACCTATAGGAACACCAATATTTCGCCAGTTATTTTTAAGTCTCATGTACCTAATAGGGGCAAGCTTATTGCAATCATTCGAGCACAAATTCAGACCCCAAGTTGCTACTGAGAAATTCCTGATGGAAAACCCAATATTACTTGCGACCTGCGAATCAAACGTAGGACCTCATGCCAACTCAGACCAACGAGGCAAAAGGAAGCATTTATGAGAAAACTACTTAATTAGAAGTTAATCAAGCCTGTTATCCTTTCTCAATACAACAAGAGATAACGTCGATTGGGTACACGCTGTATTGTTAATGCATGTCTATAATATTAATTAATCCTTGAAGCTTAAAGACAAAGGTCTACTTCGATAGTATTAGGTTCTATTATTATGATACAAGCACGTGTAAGGCCCTTTTCACACGTTCCGGCTGCTAATAGCTGGTTCCACGGCCCACCTAGTTACCACGGGTACCCGATTAGCACGGGTTACCACGGGTACCCGGCTACCTGCGATTACCGAGTATTTTGTGACGTTGTTTCTTTTTTTTTTAGTTTCTCGCAAGTGGGGTCTTGTGACTAAGTAATAACCAGAGGTCGGAGTAGGTAGATTGAAATGGGATCAATGAACTGGCACGTATGTATTAGTACGGATAAGCCTCTGGGATTCCGGTATTTTGAAACTAATTTCAAATGTTGTAATGTGTAGAATAAAGAATACATCAATATGAATAAGAAATGTTTATCCTTTTGCCGTCTTTTTAATAGTACTATATAGGAGACCGGCGTCTACAGTAAAAAAAAAAAACAGTTTTAAAGTTTATCTATCGCATTCTATAAATTTCTAATGTAGTACCTAGTTTAAAAATCCTTACTTTCACAATATTTGATTCAATCCCGTAAGTACCAAAATGAAATCCTGGAAAAAAGGCTTATCCTTGTTATGATTTCTATGACTATTCATGATGCGAGTACGTAAAATCAATCTACCTACTCCGACCTCTGGTAATAACAGGCACAATGGACGATAGATCAGGTTAACTTACGCTTACCATGGTTGATAGGTAACTATCTTTACATATGAAAACCCTCCGTGCCTCAGAAAGCACGTTTAGCTGTAAGTCACGGCTGTCATTCTTAAATTTTTGAATTTTTGTCAATGAATCCCGAATGATTACCTAGTTACTGGATTGTGGAGGTCAGACAGGCGGACTCTTTGTAAATTACTCGTACTCAGCTGCATCCGGTAAGACTGAGAGCCGACGCCAACGAAGTTAGGAAAAAGCTAGGTTTCAGCTACTTTCCCGATAGTTTCCCTAATTATTATGATTATTAAACCATCGACACAGATTCCCATTATAAGTTTAATGGTGCTGGTGGCTACTTACCCATCAAGCAGCATCTCCCCTCTGTTCTTGAGCCAATAGTTGATGGTGTTAGGGTAAGCTTCCACAGTGCACTCTAAAATGACGTCGGTACCGAGCGGTGCGCCCAGCAACTGGTTTGGTACTATCACTGTTGGGGAAACTGTGGGACAAAGAAATAATTGTGAGAAGTTTTAAGTACTGACAGCAGGAACGGGTATTTTTCGAATGTGATATTAGAAATATAAATAAATAAAATGTACGTATACATATATTTTATTATATCTTTGTAATGTCTTAATAACAGCTTTTAGACGGTATTTTTTTTAAATCACTTTAAAAAAAATATTCTCTTTATTCTGACTAATCACCAAAATGTGATTTACTGACAGACTGGACTGGCAGGTAGCTGCTGTTATAAGGAGTAAATAAGGCTGTATCTATAGCACGTTTTCTTGGGTCTTGTTTCGAGATACATGCAGGCGAAGCGAAGCGGGTACAGCTGGTTTGTGTAAACATTAAGGCGTTAGTAAAAGCAAATAAATCAATTAGTAAATTCACACAAATAAAAACAAAAATATACAGCAATACTTGAAGTTCACAACAACTTGAGACAATGATTAGATGTTGGTTATAACTGTAGTTGTTGTTAATTCTTAATATACCTACATCTTTTCTTTTGGGAATTCCAGATGCGAGGTCATGTTAAGATAGTTTTAACATAAACGGCTTTATTAGATACATTAAACTGACAGAAACCGTCTCATTTTGATATGAGAACAGATACCAGTCTACATGGTCTTCACATGATGTGACCAAGATTATGTCTGGACTTTAAAAGAAACCTCTGAGTCTGTTTCGTCCTGTATTCTCAGAGTATTCAGATAGAAAACCCCGAGCTCATCTAGTTTTAAAAATATGATTGACGTGTAAAAGTGTTTGTACAAACCTAATTACAGAAACAAAATCATTTGTCAATCTAGAAATACACTCAAACCTAATCTCTTAACAGTATTAGTTCACTTTAACTGAACCAACAACGCATAATGAGATTAGCCAACCGCTCAGTTCAGGTAGGTACAGAATCAATACCAAATAATCCTAGTTCGGGAACCTGTGACGTTAGAATATTCATACTGGTGCCGTGTTTGATCTAAGATAATTACATACAAAGCTATTTTGAAGCTACCAGATATCTCGGAATATAGCTGCAGTACTGTGTCGTTTTAGTAATAGTTTCAGTTATCGGTACATATTCAGTAAATAGCTAAAAGCGCTGCTTTATTGGTTGAAAGTACACCAGGTATCTTCTAATTTTTGTTAGCTCGCCGCCTGGTAAGGACCAGGCTCAGGTGGACGGCGCGTTGTGTTCCGCGCGCGCCTCAAAGAGATGTCAGCAGTATTGAAGGGGTTCGCCAAGACCGATGCTTGCCAGGGTCGCGAGATTTGTTCGAAAGAGTTACCGTGGTCCTGGCATATAGGCAACTGAGAGAACACGGGTGCTTTTTAGTCAGTAAAAGTCTGACACGCTCCCGCTCCGCCCAGAGCGGGAGACGTCATTTGATGAATTTTCTCACCCACAACAAAAGTTACCCTTTGTTTTTCAGAACAAAACTGAAAGATTCGATTCGATTTTATGAGTAAGCAGAAACTCCAGAACGTCATCTCCTACGATCCTTACATATTCCTTTTGGTTCGTTTACGTTCTTATATCTGGTCATACTCGCACGCCAGTTACGAGTACTACGCACCTTACTTTTCTGAAACACATCACTAATAAGGTTACTGTATATCCTCCTACAGCACTGTTATAAATTGAAAGACAGCCCTAAGCATATAAAATATAAACGCTGACGCCTCATAAGCGTCTTGTAATGTTTCCCACAGTGGATGCACTTTGTGACACGTAGGCATCATGTAACGTTTCCCACAGTTGTTGCATTTTGCGACACGTTGGTTTCCGGTAGTCATACTCCGAACTTCGTGGCGGACACATTAAAATATAATTATTGTTAAATATATTAATTTCCAATAAAAGTTTTCTTCAAGGTTTAATAATAGTCTTTTTTTTAAAAGTGACTTTGAACCTGCCCCGTAACAGCACCCTCTGTTACCCCTAACATCTGCCATGTAAATACCTTTTGTAAGCCACCCTTCATTCATCCTCTCAACATGACTAAACCATCTAAACACTACTCTTTTTAATTTTGTTACTACATTATCTTTGAAACTGCATCGTTGTCTTACCACAAAATTTATCACCACATTTAGAGGCACACCACACATGCTACGCAAGGAACGCATTTTTAGCTCTACGTCAGAGTGTTATTACTGACGTTTCAACTTTATCGCTAATGTTGTAGGTACATTGGGAACCAATTCAGACTACCACTTATTATTCAAAGCATCACTATTCAATTCAGTAACAACCACTTAAAACCCACTTGCCGAAATAATTATAAACGATCTTTATTCCTCCCTTTTATAATTCTCGTCCGATCACTTACAGATACTAATACAAATTCTATCCACATCAAAAACAATTACTACGGAATTGAGCTGCTTCTAAATGAAGGGGATCCGTGATTTCTCTCCCCGAGGGACGGCCTTAGGGGCCAACGTGCCTAGACTGGAATCTTTAGGACAGTAGTATTTTAGACTTTTTTACGAATTAACTTTCAGGAGTTTTGGAGGTTAAGTGAATTTCTGTGTATTTTTATTTTGTGGAAATGTATTCTAACAAAGTTTTGGAAACAATTTCAGGGTTCGTTGGTATATAAAAATATTGCGGACAGTTTAATTTTTATTTGCGAAAACAATATTTATACGGATTTGAAATTTTACTAACTTTGATCTAGTGATATAAATATTTTAAAACTAGCTGTGCCTGTGGCTCTGTCCATGGAGATGTTGGAAATCATCCCACGGGAACGTGGTACCGACAAAAAGTACCCTGTGTATACTTATTTCATCAGCTATGTCCCAGTGAAAGTCCTGTTAAAATCGGTCCAATCGTTTCAATATTAGCCAGAACAAACCCAAAGATAGACAGATTGATTTAAAGAATAAATTATTGTAATAAATACGTACCGGCAACAACTGTTTACGAAATGCATACAAAAGCATGTATGACGTATGCATTTCGTAAAAAGTTTTTATTTGATATCACTAACAGACACTTCATAGATAGATAGGTATCGTTAAAACCAGTCAGTATATTTCTATAAAAATCACACCGTGAAAATTTAAGTGACCTGTAATTCCACCTAATACTAAGGATTGACAGCTCAGTTCACTTGAGTGTTCATGAGAAAATGTTTAAAGAATAGATTGGCTGTCTTCTCAATCGTCTTGCCTTCAAGTACGCACTTATACATAAGGACCTGCTTTATGCTTACATCTTTCTTGAATAAACCTATAAATAGCCAAATACACCGAACAAAACTCCTTTTTTTTGGGTGGAAAACCATCAAATGAGGTCTCCCGCCCTGGGCGGAGCAGGAGGGCGTGTCAGACTTTTACTGCTAAACACCACCCGAGTTCCTTCAGTTGCCTATGCCAGGGCCACGGCAACACTTCCGAACAAATTTCGCGAACCAGGATGGCATTGGTCCTAGCGGACCCTTTCAATATTGCTGACATCTCTTTGATTCCTAGCTTTCTTGAATTAACACACAAAATGCCAAATACACTGAACGAAACACTTTGAAATTGGTTTTTGCTAAACCCAGATACAAACAACCCATAGCCTTCAACTGAAGATAAAGACAAGCTAACAGGGCGATAAGTAAACTGGAACAGAAATAGACTTTAAAATAAGCTAGAGTAAACCTATATTCATACAATTGCTTTCAGAATGGCTGCTCACGGGAAACGTTATCTCTAGAAATGAGGTGGTATCTATATCGTCACATACGAACTACGCTAGACACTGACGTTACGCGAAATCCTGCATCGCGCAAGCAGAGTTTACTCCCTCAACTAGCATAAATACAACGTAGCGACATCAATCGTCGGGGTCACTCCTGGCGCCGTCCCTTGCTGCCCTCTTCGAGTGACTCTCTAAACCGAGGTCCGTAACCCACATGGGGTGATCTTAGCGTGTAGTTGCTTTGTTTTAAGTTTTGAAACACTGGGCTTAATTTATTGAGGTAGCCAGAGACAAGTCCGGTTAAGCAGCCGACAACCTCTTAAGTTGAAATGGGCGATGTCATTCCCAAAATTTAAAAAAAAAATATTTTTATTATATGATGTAACTAAAACTTTACGGTTTTTGCAATTTTTCCTTTATCTGTGCTATAAGACGTTGCTTCGTACCAAATTTCAAAATTCTAGATCAACTGGAAGTACCCTTTAGGTTTTGATTCTCTTGCGAGTTTCGAAAATTTGCGGAAATTTGCGGCATAAATGGCTACATCTTTTGATTACGTTAGCTTAGAAGTTTGATTTTTTCATAGCTCCAAGGGACTAATAGACTTGAGTATTTGATATAAATTTCAGATTGATACCTCCACGCGTTCCTGAGAAAAAGGGTCTTGACAGACGGACGGACGGACGGACGGACGGACAAGTGTTCCTATAAGGGTTCTGCTTTTTCCTTTTGAGGTGCGGAACCCTAAAAATAAATAATCGACGGTCAGCTTCTCACTTTTCTATAGAAGACTAGTGAACTTGAACCCTGTTCCTTATAACTCGATATTAAAAATAGAGAGAATCTTAAATACGCAGTTTCTAGAAATTGTTGTCATTAAATATTATTTGTGACGAAGAAGATGACGTCAATAAATATCTCTTGTAGTTTCTAACATGCATTAGTTACATACGATGACCCACGAAGCTGTCTCCCAAACGTTTTTAGCAGAACTTTAACTGAAAAAGCATTAGTTAAAAGGGCAGTTGATCATACCTTACGATATGACATTATATAATTTATTTATATTATCGACATTATATAATTTATTTAAATTTTTACATTATATAATTTATTTCTATTATTTCTCTTGACATTTGTATCGGTGTAAATTTACCTATATTGTATTGTTTTATTCTTAATTTAACGACAGTGGTTCTCATTCATTATATTTATTTAAATTCTTTTGTTTCATTCTTTTTAGGGTTCCGCACCTCAAAAGGAAAAAGCGGAACCCTTATAGGATCACTTTGTTGTCCGTCCGTCCGTCCGTCCGTCTGTCAAGACCCTTTTTCTCAAGAACACGTGGAGGTATCAAGCTGAAATTTATACCAAATACTCAAGTCTACTGTCCCTTGGAGCTGTGAAAAAATCAAGCTTCTAAGCTAACGCAATCAAAAGATATAGCCGTTTATACCGCAAATTTCCACAAATTTTCGAAACTCGCAAGGGAATCAAAACCTAAAGGGTACTTCCAGTCGATCTAGAATTTTGAAATTTGGTACGAAGCAACGTCTTATAGCACAGATAAAGGAAAAATTGCGAAAACCGTAAATTTTTAGTTACATCATATAATAAACAGAACAAAACACAGACAGAAATAAAACCAAGCCAAAACTACGACTCGATTGTCGTGATGGGTGAACTTTTACTTATATACCTACAGGTTTGTACGGAACCCTCGGTGCGCGAGTCCGACTCGCACTTGGCCGGTTTTTTTGAGTTATGTATGCATGTTGTTTTAGTTTTTACTGTAATAATTTCGACACAATGTAAAAATTGTTCATGGAATAAATAAAAGATACATTGACAAAGACTGTAGGTAATGTTAAATGATGATGATAGAATCAAGCAGTATTACATCCATAAACAGATATTATGCAGTAAAATTGCCAAACCAAAATCCACCCTACAGCCTACAATTCAAGATAAAGATAAGCTAACAGGGCGATGAGTAAACTGAAACGCGACCATTGACTTTAAAATAAGCTATTTTAACGCTACATTCATACAATTGCTTTCAAAATGGCCGCTCACGGGAAACGTTCACGTGTTAACGGGATATTAGCGGCTATATTCATGCAAAGTGCCGTTGAACAAATAAATAGTTGTACCAACTATTGTGGTAGGAACCTTTATGATAGTATCTTTTGAATTTCACTGAAAATTGGGTGTATAGGGATTTTGCCTAAACTCCGAAAATGGATTTGCCAAAATTGCAGATTGAATGAGTTTGATTTTACACTTTATATAGTATATAATTTCTAGATTTTTTTTAGTAAAATAATTCATAGATCTGATTATTCAGTTTCATTTGGGTTGCTGTTTGATAATGTGCAAAAGATGATCATTTGCAAACATTGTGATTGCAGAGCTTTTTTTTACCCTTATAAAAAAGCTCTCAAATCACAATACTAACAAAAATGCAAAAAAAGACTTGACACTTAAGTCTCAGACTCCTTAAACACTTAACCCATCTAAGAAACTAAATACATTCCTAAGCTTGACAATCTGAAGAACAATTTGAAAGCTTAACAGCGTTCGTTCAAGAGTGTAGAGTGAATTTCGCGAGCCATCGGCTCCGATCCCGCTCGCAATCCCGATCCCGCAATCCGGGATCAGTTCCCGCCTTATCTAACATTGCCTTGCGTACAAACCGCTGTTGGAATCCTTTCGTTTCGTAAATCCCGAGGTTTTTAATAAAAACGGGGTTTAGTGGAGAATATGATATGAATACTTTTGATATTCAAAGTTGTCTTGACTGAATAAATACAAAAATCTATGAGAGAGGGTTGAACTTTTTTAAACGATCTAACAATTGCGAGAACCAATAGAAAAGCTATTAAAGTCATTGGACACCAAACATTATTAGAAACATAAATTAGCACAATGGAATACTCTGTACTAAATAAATGCGTAAGTAACTCTGTCTGTCTGATACGCTTTCACAACTAAACCACTACACCAATTTTGATGAAATTTGGTACGGGTAAAGTTTGAACCCCAAAAAAGGGTAGAGGCCTATTTTTATTCCACGACTTTGGCTGCGTCCAAGATTAACGACATTAACGCGGACGAAGTCGCGAGCAGAAGCTAGTACCCTGTAAGTAAAAAAGACAAAGAAAGAAAATACGTTTATTTGTAGTAAACATGACGTATGAGAAACAACAAAAAAAGAAAGAATAATTCATGGGAAAATATGCGTCACATCCATGCAAAATGGCCATTACTCAGCATATTGCTACGAAACAGAGCTCCAGCGCTGGTATTCAACTTCTTAGTGTCTGCTCTACGCGCACAAAGTGTTTGACGAATAAAGAAAAATTATTTAAAAATGCATTCGAAATAATTTGCTATAAATTGTGATATTCGAAAGTCGAAGTTACAAAGACCACTTCTAAAATGCCCAATCACCTTTGTAAAACAAAACAAAAAGCTTAGAAAAGACAGCCAAAAAATGTGTCAAGGTTCTAAACCTTTCTATGGGTATGGGTGGAAAACTTCATTTAATCAAACTAGCCAACTGTCATTCCACTAACAAAATAACCTAGCCGATTACAAGACAAAATTACATCCCCTTAAACCAGTATTACGACGTATCACAAAGGAAACAGTCCCGTTAAAAATTTATCCCTGCCTTAATAGGACGAAGACCATAAAAACTGTGTTAAAGTACAAGTTGTTTAGAAACAACAGCTATAGTCGTAAACAAGGAGTTATATAATATTACCTGTATCTAGGTAAGTGCTAACAACACGAGTAATAAGTCTACGGTATCTAGCCGGCCGTTCTGTGTAGAACTGGACGTAAAGAATAGCAGTATCTCATTTCTTCGCGTGAGTGTCGTAAAATGCAACTAAGAGAGTTACTAGAGAATGGGCAGCACCGTTCTCTTTGCATTTCACCACCATAGGTACTATAATCGCCAACCCGCATGCCGAGCGTATCTATTAAGGCAAAACCGTTCGGTGGAGGAACTCTTTGTCCAGCTGTGGACGTGTTTCGTCTGTAATGATGGTGATGATGATCTAGTCGACCATAAATAAGGCTCAGAGTTAAAATAAAAAATAAACAGCGCTGTTTCTGTACAGCATTGGTTTCCCACGAAAGTGTTTTCGTCATATCATAACGACGGTCATAAAAATGGCCTATTAGTAGATTCTCACGAATTCACTCACCCGAATTATACAACTTATAACATAATTAACGCAAGACCTCATACAGCCCGATTAGAGTATTGAGTTAAAAGTATAATTAAATTTCCAAAACAATTTTTTTTTAAACTAACTCGTTAATAAAAAATCGTGTTTCTTTGACCTTAGCATTGCATTACTCATATAAATAAGTTATAGTGTAACGATTTACAGCTTTTTTAAGAAACCAAAGCTATACTCATCTCCGAGCGTCGGGAGTCGATAGCGGACTCCCGGCCACCGTAGGCGCGGGCTTGCGGGCGGCGAGCAATGGGTAGCTCGCCAACGGGTAAGGACCAGGCTTGTGTCGACGGCGCGTAGTGTTTCACGTGCGCTTCAAAGAGATGTCAGCAGTACTGAAGGGGTCTGCTAGGACCGATCCCTGTCAGGATCGCGAGCTTTGTTCGAAAGAGACACCGTGGCCCTGGCACATGGGCAACTGAAGGAACACGGGTGGATTTTAGTCAGTAAAAGTCTGACACGCCCGGGAGGGCGTGTTAGACACCGTCCAAGATCGGGAGACGTCATTTGAAGATTTGCCAACCACAAAAAAAGCTATACTCATACCTACATATGTGACATTCCTTTATAAAGCTCGAATAATATTAATAAGTCTATATTCCATTCGAGGTTATAATAAGCTCTGAATTTGCATCACTGTCAAAATAACAGTGGTCTTTATTCTCGTTACAATTAGATTACAATTGGGTTGCTACTGTAAAATAGTTGTAAAAGAACACAAGTGAACACAAGTTCATCTATCTGCTAACTACGTAATCAGATCATAGACAAGGCCTGAAACTTATTATTAATAGATATCAATGTGGCTAAATCAATGTTTGGAAATCCTATCAGAAATAATTATTATACAGCGTAGTTCTCAGAAAATTAATCTATTTGACCCACCAGTCAGTATTATTAAAGTGACCAAAAGATTTGAAGATATCAAGAGATACCATAGTTTCTGAAATCTATTATCTACAATCAGTGATCATGAATGCTTCTCCGAAACGTTTTTCGCAAGACATGGACAAGAAAGAAACAGGTTGAAAAGGGCATATGCTATATGTCTTAGAATATATTGATCAAAACTGTATAAGATTGTATGTAATAACGAGTTGCTTCCCGCGGCTTCGCTTGCGTGGCCATTGGAAATTAACCCATGGGAACGGACTACTGGTAGGTATAAAAAGTAGTCTATGGTACTAATAACATCTGCCAGTGAAAGTCTCGTAAAAATCATTCAGCCGTTTCAGATATGAGCCGGAGCCTGCCAGGGTCGCGAGATTTGTTCGAAGGAGTTACCGTGGCCCTGGCATATAGGCTACTGAATGAACTCGGGTGGGTTTTAGTCAGAAAAAGTCTGACACGCCCTCCCGCTCCGCCCAGAGCGGGAGTCGTCATTTGATGATTTACCACCCACAAAAAAAAATGAAGATATTAGCCGGAACAAATATACAAACAAAAATATTAATGTTGTTTTTGAGCTACAAGTTTGCGTGTCAAATGATTCATCATCATCATCATCATTTCAGCCATAAGACGTCCACTGCTGGACTTAGGCCTCCCCCAATTTGGGGGACTTTGCCATAATCGCCACGCTTGGCAGGCGGGTTGGCGATCGCAGTATGGTGGTAAAATGCATAGAGAACGCTGCTGCCCATTTTCTAGTAAGTCCCTTAGTCGCCTTTTACGACACCCACGGGAAGAAATGGGGTGGAAATGGAAAGGGGTGAAATAGCGAGATAGCGACTCCTTTAATAAAGATTGGTCCTTGGCTGCTCTATACAGACAAGGGTGTAAAGAGAGTAGGGAGACCTTTGCCATACCGTGCATACCGTGTATACTTCGTAATGCAATTAGTAAAAAGCTCTTATTTTTGCATTACAGTCAGCTACTCCAATTTTATTTATTTCGAGATATAAATGTAGATGAAATGATTCAAAGTTACTATAAATCCATATATACATTTACATATCAGTTACATGATATAATAATGAAAATACATAAATAAATAAATATCTTAGGACAACCAACACAACGTTATCTGATCCCAAACTGATAAACATACTTATATATTTCTAAATACATACATAATATAGATAAATTACACCCAGACACAGAACAAATGATCGTGCTCATCACACAAAGATTTGTCCTGGGTGGGAATCGAACCCACGACCTCAGTCTCAGCAGTCAGGGTCACTAACCACTAGACTAACAGGCCAGTCAAAACATGTCTTTGCAACTTTCCATGCACGGTGAAGATACATTCTCTACTTACTTCCATAACTAATAAAACAAAATGCCATCCATCCTTTATCAGATTCGGAGACCACTAAATATTCCAAGTATATGATCTCTATATCAGCTTAGAGAGGCTCCGAGAGCCAATGACAGGGAAGAGTCAATTATACGCAAGGCCGGCTTACAAGAGAGAGATCAATTCGGCTTTATCACGACTGTTACTGTGGACTCAGGTGTAAGAAATAGCGGGTTAGTTAACATTGTGTTAGAGGTGATTTTGAGCAGGTAGCCCTATATGGAAAAGGTGTAGATTTTTTATAGGGAATATTCTATGCAGGGTTTGGTTTGAAATTCATAGTTTGTATCAACTTGCACTAGGCGCGCGTGGTAGATGACAGCCCACTCTCTCTCGAAGAAAAAAAGTGGGCTGTCATTCTGCCTGTGTCCCAGTAGTGGGTAGTGGTGGTTATGATGATGAGGGGCCTACAAAGTATGAATTTGAAACCTAAATATAACTGAAGCATCTGTTTCATCATTTCTGCCGAAAGGAGTTCACTGCTAGACATAGGCCTATATCTATATTTCTTTTAGTAATATCAAAATACAACAGCTTTTTACGATATGAAAAAGTATTTCGGACGATCTTCAAAACGGCTAAACCGATGTTGACGGGAGTTTTACGGTCAGATAGCTAGAGTAACTAAGGTTGCTTTGATTAAAAAAAAAGACTTAGTGTTCCGCGCAAAACAAAACCCTTCGAATCGAAAATAGTAATTTCCTACATGCACACGAACGAAGTCGCAGAGCCAGATGCTTAGGCGTGTTACTTATAAAACTGCTCGAGCGTATAACTTGGTCCAACAGCTTAGTTATACGAAGGTAGGCAAGAGGAATAATCGTCTAATTGTATTGGAAGCAGAGGTGAGAGTCGCTTAATTTGTTTCATTCCAACCTTATTTACAGACAAACGGTGGATTCTCGTTATCTCCCTTATAATCAACTTTGTTATTCAATATTAAAAGTTTCTCACTGAATAGCACAATTTCGGATCTTTCTTTGTAATTTTGAATATAATTTTTCCAATTACGTATGACATTGGAGTTCGATTCGGGAGAGCAAAAATGTCATTTTAAATGGATTGCTGATGCTGATTCTGAGAAAGTAATTAAAATGACTTTTAAGTAAGTCAATAGAATTTGAAAAAGATAAGTCTGCCATTCATTTTATCCTCAGCTTATTAAATACTATCAAAGGCATGGTTTTGGAGAACATAATATAGTAATTTTCAAAAAAGCTTACGAAGAACATACTCAATAATAAGTCGTTATATAAAAATCTCTTGAACCTCGTTAATAGAGTAATCCTTAATAATACATTTCTTGTTACTGTCTTTTTTTCTGTGTTTTTGACTGACCTGTTACTCTAGTGGTTAGTGACCCTGACTTCTAAGACTGAGGTCGTGGGTTCGATTTCCACCCAGAATAAATCTTTGTGTGATGAGCACAATTATTTGTTCTGTGTCTGGGTGTAATTTATCTATAATATGTATGTATTTAGAAATATATATGTATATTTATCAGTTGTCTGGTTGCCATAGTACAGGCTCTGCCTAGTTTGGGATCAGATAACGATGTGTTGGTTGTCCTAAGATATTTATTTATTTACTAATAATATGTAATTTTACCTAGCGTATATTCTCATTATATATATATTGGTGTATGTACACAGTATAGATCAAAAGCGCTTCCCGCGTCTGTACGCGATCTTACAAACTTCGTAACGGATTTAAATGCGGTTCTCATCAATAGACAGAGTAATTCAATAGGAAGATTTATATGTATCATACGCATGCAAAGCCGTTGGCAAAAACTAGTATTAAATATTTGTCTTATGCACAGTTGTGGAATGTTGAAAGCTATTCATTTGAGTTTTTAACTGAATGTATGACGGCACTATAAATTTTAAAGTACGACTGTCCCACTGGTATAATAGTCAAACAAACAGCTAATACTGCGAATAATAGGGTATCTGAAATTAACTGAAAGTGTTGTTCATACGACTGGGTTGTTGTGACGACACTTGAGGGAGGCCTTAGTCCAGCAATGGACATCTTTCAGCTGAATAATGATGAATTTTAATAGTGTGAGACTATTTTTCTCAGGGCACGTGTTGGGTATGTTTAAATGATGTAGTTTTTTCAGTTCTTTGTGAGTAGAATTATCAAAAACGCTGAGACGCGTGTAATTTTTTTTTTAATCGTTAGCCTAAACACAAAATTTGAAGCTTCAAAACTGACGGACTTTCATACAGACTTTCGGCCCCTATTTCATATCTTAACGCGGGAGTTTCCTAAAATCCTTTCATAAATAAAGTCTCCTACTCATAATCTACCTTTGTGCCAATTTTCATCTTCATAGGTTCAGTAATTTTAGAGATTTCATGATTAATCAGTGAGTAAATGTATGAATGAGTGACCTTTCACTTTTATTTAAATAGATAAAAAAACCGGACAAGTGCGAGTCGGACTCGCGCACCGAGGGTTCCGTACAAACCTGTAGGTATTCACGGTTTATGCATAAGGTTTATGTTTAAAAAATTAAATGTTTTTTTTTAATTTTCATATTTGAGTTGATTGAATGAAAGGTAAACTGCGGTTTACGATTTATGACGTATTAAAAAAAAAACTACTTACTAGGTCTCGTTCAAACCAATTTTCGGTGGAAGTTTACATGGTAATGTACATCATATATTTTTTTTTAGTTTTATCATTCTCTTATTTTAGAAGTTACGGGGGCCGACACACATTTAACCACTTTGAAAGTGTCTCTCGCGCAAACACAAATGGGTTTGATGAAAAAAAAAATTTGAGTTTTAGTTCTAAGTATGGGGGACCCCAAAATTTATTGTTTTTTTTTTCTATTTTTGTGTAAAAATCTTAATGCGGTTCACAGAATACATCTACGTAACAAGTTTCACCAGCATAGCTCCTATAGTTTCTGAAAAAACTGGCTGTGACATACGGACGGACAGACAGACAGACATGACGAATCTATAAGGGTTCCTTTTTTTGCCATTTGGCAACGGAACCCTAAAAAACAAGGAAACTTTTATAAGGGGGCCTCGTGACGTACATACTCGCGAACCTTCGCCCATTGCCGGTTAGCAGGGCGCGGATGGCTGTGGTGTCGTCTCCCGTTGCCGCGCGTAAGGGCAAGTCCACACACATACACTAAGGCTATTCTACAGTAGTTGTGGCCCAGTGGTATCGGCCCTAACATACGAGTTGCAGGTCGTGGGTTCGAACCCAGGCAGGCGCTTATTTTGTGTCATTTCATTAACACTGCTTTCAAAACGGTGAAGGAAAACATCGTGAGGAAACCGGCATGTCCTAGAATCAAACATTCGAAGACATGTTACATCTAACACCAGCACTGGGTCCTCTCACCGAGAGAAAGCGTATGTCCCAGCAGTGGGAATAATGTAGGCTGATTATGAACAGTTAATACTTACAGTTAACATTAAGTATGATTCTCTTGCTGACGGCGGGCGGCACGTCATTGGCCGCGATGCACAGGAACGCGCCCATCTGACGACGATCCACGCGCCACAGAGGAAGGGAACTGCCCGTGTAGCTCTCCACTAAATGGGGAAAAAAAATATAATTATAGAAGCTGTAGGTAATTCTGGTAAATTCAAATTTTATCTCTTTAAACCAATTACAAAGCCAGCTGATTGGTTTATTATTATTATTTATTTATTTAATTTGACAACAGTGGTCCACTGGTTAGTAAAGGCTTATCAACTAAGGGTTAGTATTAATTAATTAGAATAATACAGTATCTATATTCACACCTGCCGCACGAGCAACCTGACAAAGTGTCTCAGTATTGCTGCATCGTGTTGTTCGGCTAGGGTTTTCAAGATACTGTTGCTGCTAGCCCTCATTCAGTCATTCATTTATATCTGCCGTCAACCCACCTTAAGAGGCTGTTTACGAAATTTTGTGGATTTTGCTGATTTTCTTAATTTTACAGACATACTTTTACAGTTAAAATCTGCATTTCCATAAGTGTTTAAATGCATAACATGACAGATCGTTTCAGTTATTATCTAACGAATGCGCGTCATTTTATTTTCATAAAATCTATATATATATAAAAATGAATCCCTATTTTCCTTGGTCACGCCATCACGCGTGAACGGCTGGACCGATTTCACTTTTATTGTTGTTGTTGTGTTTGTAATTGTCAGGAGATGGTTCTTATGAAAGAAAAATTAAAAAATTGCGCGGAAAATTAGAAAATTTAAGAAGACTTATTTAAGAATACTTAACAACCATATAATAGGACAATGTAAACTTTTTTAATGTAACATTATGACATTTGACATAGAATTGAGATAGAATGCGTGCTCAAATATCATCAAAGAGACAGGACAACGTCTGTCGGGTCAGCTAGTATGATATAAAAATCTATAGTCAGATTATGTTTTGTTTATTTCGGCCTTTCTTCTGAAAGTAGTTAGACAGGGAACGCTGACTTTATCTAGTTTTTAAAATAAGAATGTTAAAGTGTTTGTACAATCCTACTTAATAAAAACATTTGAATTTATAGAAGAAAATGACGTTATTAGCCCTTTCCCACTATATTGGTGTCAGTTTTTAATCTAATTGGACACTGCTAAATGCCAGTATTTCACATGGAGTGAAGGCCTATGCGACCGCCACAACCCAGTTACTGAGTAATACGATACCTCTTAGTGATACTGTTAGAGTTATGAGCTTCTGACTGTCTGGTACCAGCAACTTCACGAGATTCTCGAGGAACGGAGTGATTTCGATATGTAATGCATGGTCACCCATCCACGAACCGACCTCGATAAGCGTGACTTAACTTTGATTGATTCCAGCGGCTTTTTACACGTTTTATATTAGCTTCACTTGTATGTTTGTTTGTAACCGACTCCTTATAGCGCGATTTTGACCCACTTTAAACGACCAGATTTCATTCAAACTTTGCACACCTGTCAAGGACCGTTGACAATGTAATAATTTCATAAATTTGTGCCATTATCCTTGCCAGGGTTACCAGGATAGCAAAAAAACTGTCTTCGAACACTACGCTGACATACGTCACAAACTAATTTGTGCCATTATCCTTGCCAGGGTTACCAGGACAGCAACAAGAACTGTCTTCGAAAACTACGCTGACATACGTCACAAACTACGCTGATATACGTCTCAAATTTCGAAATACCCTAAAAAATAGAAAATAAATAATAGTTTAAAAAGAACTAAAAAACACGCTTATCAACTGGTTCCGAATAAACGACTTTAAACTTTAACGTGTTCTGAGGATTTCCTCCACAAAATGGGCCTTTAAAACTTCCTACGCCTAGTAATCAATATCCTTGAGAACCGGATTAGTACTCCCTGTAAGACGTTATTAATAAAAGGGCAAAGGTTAGTCTCGTTAAGGGGTGGTCCTATATAAAGGATAAGCCCTAAGGGATGGAATAATGAACTGATATGGAAATGGATATCGATAACTATGGATTATATACAATGTCCTTGAATGGAATTGTTGATTACACGTTTACGTTAATTAGGTTATTTATGACATGTAAAAGACAGTTGTTGAAATTGACAACATTTGCCCAAATTATTAAAAAATATTAATCGCTAGTTAAAATTTCTATATTAAGTTTATTCCCTAACTATCTACGTATTTATGGCATAGTAAAAAAAATATTTTTCTACTAACCGTACGTCCCAAAAATCCTTCACTTTGTTAGTACTGTATTGTTTCTTGGGCTGTTGCCCATACTAATGAAAAACAATGGTTCTGTAACCACGAAACTCCCCCAAAAACATAACAAAAGAGAAACGGAACCGCATCGTTTCACGCCCGACGTGTGTAGTTGTTAATGCCTACGCGGCAGCTACGGCGTAAGCAATGGCCACGGCCTACGCTCGCTATTCAAATCCATGTTCGTAGCACATTGCTTACTGCTACGCAGCGCTGCAGTCCTGGTAAAATCTATTCGAAAAAAGTATTTGTGTAGAGGTTACGTCATACAGGAACTACTAAGAAATATCACAGCCATATTTGAATCACAATCCAAAAATAACTTTGAAATGAAACGTTTTGATCAAAGCGAGTCTCGCTCCAAGAACTTTTTCAATAGTATCGTGACAAATGATTTCTTTTGTTTTCCATTTCTGGTGACTTGAAGGCCTCAAGTATGCAATGTTCCGGACCATTGGCTCTTGAGATTTCTTCTTACAATTCATATAACGTATTTTTTTTAAATAGCCTTTTGTGAGTCTACCGAATTTCAATACATTAGGAATGATGTGAGATTTCCAAGGAATTTTGCGTAGGAAGTGTGTATGTACAACCTTAACTTATAACACTGCTTTTGATTTCAGGATTACAATAGGGCCTTTGACTGAGTTTTTCTTTATATTAATAGTAACCCTGTGTTAGAATAAATATCCTGTTACACTTATGAATCAAAGCTTGGCCCGAATCTATTGAATGTAATTCTACTGGTTTTCAAAAAACCTTAATATTCGTTTAAGTACAAAAGAAAATTTTGCGTCCGTCACGTAAAATTACTTCTGTGCTAATTTTGAGTAAAAATGATGTAATCTATACTTATATCTATACTAATATTATAAAGAGGTAACATTTGTTTGTAAGTTTGTATGTTTGTAAGTTTGTATGTAGGGGGTAATCTCCGGAACTACTGGTCCGAATTGAAAAATTCTTTCTGTGTTGGGTAGCCTATTTATCGAGAAAGGCTATAGGCTATATAACATCACGCTAAAACTAAGAGGAGCGGAGCAGTAATGAAAAATCTTGCTAAAACGGGGAAAATTGCACGGGTATGCGATTCAACGCGACGGGAAGGGTCGGGGGAACAAGAAATTTATTGCGGACAAAGTCGCGGGCAGAAGCTGGTATGCAATAAAAACAAAACCCTTTACCGCCCAACGAAGTGGGCACAGGTCAGCTAGTTTGGAATAAGTTTATGTTTTACCACATTCATCCTACAGATACATGGTTTTTGAATAACTTGAAACTGTTTTAAGCCTGTTGTGTGCCTCGTTGGTCTAGTAGTCGCAAGCGATACTATTGCGTATGTAGTCCTGGGTTCAATTCCTAGGTCGGGCAAAGTGTTGAGTTTTTCTGTCTAGACTTTCTCAATAGCAGCCTATAGCCTGGATCTGTCCCCAATTGACGGCAATAGGCTCGCCCCCTATTACATGCAATTTAAACATGTCCAACTCTTCGGGGACACAAAGCTGTTATGTTATAAATAAATTAGCTTTTGCCAGCGGCTTCGCCCGCGTGGAGATCGGAAATTATTCCGCGGGAACATACTACCGGGATAAAAAGTACCCTATGTATTATTCCAGGTTAAAAACTATCTGTGTGCCAAATTTCATCTAAATCGGGTCAGTAGTTTTTGCGTGAAAGAGGAACAAACATCCATACATCCATACATACAAACTTTTGCGTTTATAATATTAGTAGTATACAGGGTTATTTGTAAAACACCGGCAACCTCTCAGGTCTATGTTACTAACATCATAATCAACAACTTTTGTTCTGTGACTTTTAAAAATTCATCATATTTTAATTCATCAGATTTTCAAACAAAAATAAAAATATTTACATTAAACGCTCTAAATGTTACGGAGTCTATGCGAAGCAAAAGAAAGCGATAGTATATTAGCAAGGGGAGCGGGGTTAGGGCGGCGGGGGCACTTAAACTTGACCTATTTACAGGCAGCCGATTTTTGTATGAAAATCTGATGCACTAAAATATGATGAATTTTTAAAAGTCATAGAACAAAAGTTGTTGATTATGATGTTAGTAACATAGATCTGAGAGGTTGCCGGTGTTTTACAAATAACCCTGTATATTTAAAAAAACTACCTTTATAAAAGTCTCTGCTGCCAACTTTCTTCAGCAACATTGGCTCGTGGTCCTCTCTCCTCCACGTGATCTTGGGTGGAGGATGTCCGGATGCCCTACAGATGAGGGTCACGTTGTCCAACTCCTGTGCCGACACATCTGCTGAAGTCTCCTCGTTGATTATGTCAGGAGGTACTGGGGAACAAGGTGAACAAGTTAAATATTGTTTGGAACTGGTTTTGAAAATCCGTAACCTTGTAACCACTAGTTACACGCTCGAGTTACACGCGTTTTGTGACACCAACTGTAAAAGTAGAAAATAATGTAAAAAAACATGACGTGCTTGATATCAATTTAAAAAATACCTCAAATGCCTCCCACACTTTTTTCCATTATTTTCCACTTTTTTTTTGGTTTTCTATGGAAGCGCGTTTTTTAGTTTTTATAACTATTATTTATTTTCAATTTTTTAGGGTGTCTCGAATTTTGTGACGTTTGTCAGCGTAGTTTTCGAAGACAGTTTTTTTGCCACCCTGATAACCTTGGCAAGGATAATGGCACAAATTTATGAAATTATTATATTGTCATCGGCTCTCGATAAGTCTACAAAGTTTAAATGAAATCTGACCGTTTAAAATGGGTCAAAGTCGAGTCCAAAGGAGTCGGTTACAAACATACAGGTGAAGCTAATAAAAGCGAGTTAAAAACAACTGAAAAACGCGATTTAGAGCATACCACAGATGACCAAGACGCGAAATGCAATTTGTCGGACGGAAACAGGTGACGCAAGTCGCGTCGCAGGTCGCATTACTCGAGGCCGTGAACGGGGCCTAATGCTGCCACTTTACTTGTCGCGTTTGTCTGAATATTCTCCTATTTTGGGCAATTCAAAATACACCCTTCGTCTATTCAAATGAAGAGCATTTCGTATGAGCGGAATAATGAGAATATTAAATTCTGTACAAATACCCTTTGCGTAGTGCCAGTATAATAAAGTCGTAGTCTATTTTCTGCATTGGCTGTTTCGACTTCCTCGTCACTCAAGTAAATGAATTATTAGTATATGTCGTAGGAGACAAAAATAAAAATAATATTTATCAGAATACCTAAACAAATATTGAAATTCAAAAAATAGTAGCCAAAATGGTTCAAGGCACCGGTGGTCAGGGTTCCTGAGAGAGGACCATCCTAACTATACGCGCCGCGCCGCGCTATACATATTAACATTGGTATTTTCACGCTGCTTAAAATTCCACTAGATAGGTCAAATGCATTCAGAAACACAAAGAAAAAAAAAGAAAAACAATACCTGCAGAAAAACTCGGACGCTCAATAAACGTGAAAAAGCCGTAAAAATGTCACACGAATATGCAAGGCAGATTGCAAGCAATTTTTGCAGGAGTATATTTTTCCACATTTAAAGATTTGCCTGAGTCAGTGCTGTAGCTCGAGCAGTCGTAAAAATACGCTTATGAGTGCTCGAGTCAACTCGAGTGTATCGCTCCAGTTTGCTCGAATCACTTTCTTATTTACATAATATAAGTGTGTCGTGTTAGATCGAAGAGGTTGCGACTGTTTTTTATTGGTATTTAACTTTGCCTTTGTGCGATGTTCAGTTTATTGGCAGGGGATGGGCTAGGGGAAAGAATGTGGAATTGAGGACATGTGCATTTTTAGTAAACGACTAGCTTCTGCCCGCGGCTTCGCCCGCGTGAATGTCGAAAAATATCCCACAGGATCGTACTACCGAGACTAAAAGTACCCTATGTGTTAATCCAAGTAAACAATGTCTTATCGCACTGCTTGCTTTGTGTTATCTGAGGAGCGGCGCTCGGATTGATAAATGATTGCTGTAGGATAAATAAATCCTAAAACCTAACAAAAGTAATGGAATATATAACGGAACGGCAAATTACCTACTTGTATGCCAAATTTGAAGGCAATTTTAAAGCGAAAATATAAAATCCTCTTTATTCCCTACATTTTTGTTCACAGGCAGGGTACAGGTTACTATATATTTTTAAGTTTATTCTTAAAGTACCTCTTTATATACTACTCAAGAAGTTCTGCCCTCAGGTGTTGATACAACCAGGCTGCTAGATGAGCTCACTCTCGAGCATGCCACGGAAAACTGGCCGTGCGAATAGTAGTCCCTTCTAAGATCATATCCCGTTGTTTTCACGCAACCTGGTCCCATTGCACCACTTGGCCGGAATATATGCATGTAATATAAACAATTAATGTTGTTTACAACGAAATAATATACCTACCGCAGTTTTCTTTGTAAGCATTATTTATTGTTTTCCCTTCAGGTGCTAGAATCACCAGGCTGCTCCGTGAGCTTACTCTGGAGCAGGCCACGTATAACGTACCATGTGAAAAACAATTTCCCCTTAAGTATATAGTTCTATGGTCATGGCAAGCTGACTTTGAAGAGAAACTGCGCGCTTCTGAACTCGAAAGGGTAGTTCGATGGTGTTAGAGGAATCCTCGGAATAAATACAGACTCCTCTCGGGAACAACCTGTCAGTATAGTTGCCTCGATAACGTTACAATGTTTTTACACACAACCTGATGTCATTGCATAATTTTGGCGGTTTTAAATTACGCAGCAACATAACTGGGCGCCAATTCTCAATTTTAATATGTGAGTTGGGTGACCCGGAGGCTGTAATGTGTTAAGAAATTCAACCGAGTAAAGTATGGCACTCCTGTGTCCCAGCAATGGAATCATTATCGGCTGATTATGAAAGTATGGCGTCATCGTTGTTTATCACTGAGTCCACTGATTTATAATGATTTTCAACTCCTTCGAACGATCTCAAAATAATTTAATTGTTGATTGTGGCCTAGTCGTTTTATGGTGTTATGATGGCACGCTCTCACGACCAGGTCTGCAGGTTTATCTATACTAATATTATAAAGCTGAAGAGTATATCTAAAACTACTTGAATTGAAAAAATTTTTAGGTGTTTGGTAGCCTATTTATCGAGGAAGGCTATAAGCTATATAACATCATGCTACGACTAATAGGAGCGGAACATCAATGAAAATGTTGGAAAACGGGGAATACTTATCCTTTTGAAAGCTACAGTTGCATGCGCTGCATAAACGGTTAAAGTAACACAACAATCATGTATGACAAAATTGTTTCTCATAAAAGTTCAAAAAAAAATCCGTGATAGTATATGTCTATCTTTTAAGGTTGGCTCACTATAACGTTTTTAATTGTAATCAAATCTAAATATTATAACGCTGAAGAGTTTGTTTGGTTGAATGTTCTAATCTCAGAAACTACGTTTAGTGTTGAATGGCCTATTATTTGAAGAAGGCTATATACTATATAACATCACGATAGGAACCTACGGAGCCGAGCAAAAAGAAAAAAGTCACGAATACGAAGAACTCGCCTAGGCAGGCGATTCGATGCGACGGGGCGGGTCGGGGAGCAAGAAATTGTATGTGGACAAAGTCGCGGGCAGGAGCTAGTCGTGAATATTACTAATATCTGGGTAGATTTTAACTATTAGCTCTTCTATAATGGTCAGAATTGTGCCTAACTCTGTAGGGAGAATTAGTTTATTATCCACATCTTCGAAACCCTATTTGACTCTGTAAGGGGATGATTTTGGAAAAACTGTGATACACGTATCTCATAACTATAATTGAAGAGTATGTGTACTAATTTTTGTGTCAATCGACCCTCAGAATTAAAAGTTTCATAGAAAATTCAACCCCCCATTTCACCCTCTTAGGGGTGGAATTTCAAAAAACCCTTTCTTAGTGGATACCTACTCCTCACAAAGAACACACCCTCCAAGTTTCATGTCTCTAGGACCAGCGGTTTGGGCTGTGTGTTGATATATCAACAGTCAGTCAGTCAGTTTTCCGACGTTTGGCCCCCAGACTGGAGCGGGCTGGGGCTGCGCTAAAGCGGCTCCTGCCCAATCTGGGGGGTCCAAACGCCTCCTGCCGGAGGCTCTACACGGGGATCGTGCGGTCCATGGCCCTCTACGGGGCACCGGTGTGGGCGCCCTCATTGAGGCTGCGCCCAGCGCGCCGGTTGAGTGCGGCCCAGAGGGTCATGGCCATCCGGTTAATCCGGGGATACCGCACGGTCTCCTGCGAGGCGGCGAGCCTCCTTGCCGGAGTGCCGCCATGGGATCTGGAGGCAAAGGTCCTCGCCCACATGTGGGAGTGGCGCGAGGATGCGAAACGCCGGGGCGAAACTCCGCTGCCGCGACAAATCGCGGCACGGCGGACAGAGCTCCGGCAGGATCTCATGGCGACATGGCGGGTACGATTGTCGCAACCCAGCGCAGGGCACGCCACAATTGCGGCGGTAAGTCCCCTCTTTGAGGAGTGGATAGAGAGGCGCCACGGCGTCCTCACCTTCCGCCTGACGCAGGTTCTCACCGGGCATGGGTGCTTCGGTGGGTTCCTGTTCAGGATAAAGCGGGAGGAAACGCCCGGGTGTTTCCATTGTGAGGATCGTCTAGAGGACACGGTGGAGCATACGGTGGAAGTGTGCCCTGCCTGGGCGGAGCACCGCCGTGTCCTCGTGGAGGCGATCGGCGGCGGCGATCTCTCGCGTCCGGCCCTGGTGCTAGCCATGGTACGGAGCGAGAGGGCATGGGAAGCCGTCACCTCCTTCTGCGAAGCAGTAATGCTCGCGAAGGAGGAGGCGGGGCGCGTGAGGGAGTGGCAGTCTCTGCGCCCTCACGTCCCTAGCCGCCGCAGGAGGAGACGCCCCGGGCGCCGGGAGTCGATTGCGGACTCCCGGCCACCGTAGGCGCGAGCTTGCGGGTGGCGAGCAATGGGTAGCTCGCCGCCCGGTAAGGACCAGGCTCGGGTCGACGGCGCGTAGTGTTCCACGCGCGCCTCAAAGAGATGTCAGCTTTATTGAAGGGGTCTGCTAGGACCGATGCCTGCCGGGGTCGCGTGATTGTTCAAAAGAGATACCGTGACCCTGGCACATGGGCAACTGAAGGAACACGGGTGGGTTTTAGTCAGTAAAAGTCTGACACGCCCTCCCGCTCCGCCCAGAGCGGGAGAAGTCATTTGATGATTTCCCATCCAAAAAAAAAAAAAAAAAAAAAAAGTCAGTCAGTTTCTCCTTTTATACATATAGAAGATTGAATTCGACTGGCCTGTTAGTCTAGTGGTTGGTGACCCTGACTGCTAAGACTGAGGTCGTGGGTTCGATTCCCACCCAGGACAAATCTTTGTGTGATGAGCACAATCATTTGTTCTGTGACTGGGTGTAATTTATCTATAATATGTATGTATTTAGAAATATGTAAGTATATTTATCAGTTGCCTGGTTACCAAAGTACAGGCTCTGCCTAGTTTTGGATTAGATAACGGTGTGTTAGTTGTTCTAAGATATTTATAATTCAAACGATTCAAGTCGATTTTTACTAAAATAAGATTTTCGTTTCTAATAATCTACATAGTTTTATCTAAAATCAAGTTAAGTAGTTTTCAATGCGCTATAAATTTTAAAGTCATTTTTAAGCAAACTGTTGCTTGTTTCCCCACAAAAGTTCAAAAGTAAGTCAAAATCGATATCTATCAAGTTGGTTCTAACCCTCCAAGCGATGAAACTTGAGGCGTCTGGCCAAAACTTGTTTTGGACTCTTAATAGATTGAATCAGAACAATTAACAGTTTTGCTTCGCTGAACATGGCTTTTACCTTTCTCAAAATGTCCATGTCGAACGTCTGTTGAGAATATTCTTTTGCAGCAAATATATCTTGCGTGCTGAATGACATATGATACTGTACGCAGTTTCATTTATTTTTATACGCATACATATACTACAAGTATATAAGGTGAAATACTTGGGATATTTTTTGACCGCTTATCTCAAAGATGATGATGATATTAAAAGAGAAAGGGTGCTGTCTGTGAGAGTGAATATGTTCGCTCGCAGGATTGCACGTTATTCTAAAGAAGTGAAGAAAACCTTATTTCGTGCATATTGCAGCTCATTTTAGCCGTGAACTCACGTGCAGCCTGTTGGTAGATCACATTCAAAAATCGTACAACGCCCATCGCAATTAATATTTCTTATTTTATCAATAAAATTATTCTTTCCGGGTATTGATGGGGCTATTTCGCTTCAGTAGGGCATCAAGGATTTTGCTGAAGGTCGTGTCGATGCCTTTTACGTTACGGTGCTAAAAAGATGCGCCGAGTGTGGGCTATTCACATTTAAAAATATGTCAGTGTGGGTTAAGTTTACTAACATAGTTGTCAAGAACTTCAAATAAAAATATGTGCTACATCTAATCTTTCTTTCGGCTGACTATGTGCCATATTATTTGTATTTAGGTTTGGTTTCAATAAATAAAATTATATGTCACAAGAGTGTCATCAATTTTTCTATAAACCAAATCTTAATTTCATCTGAACCAAGCCTATCGAATGTCCCCTCGTCCATACTTCCTAATATTTCATTTGAACTTTTATACAATTTGAAAATGAAATCCCCCGTGACTACGGGCACGCTATTACATATTAAATTCCTCACCCCCCAGAAAGTTACGCCGGCACCTCAGAGACATAGTAAAAATTCAATATTGAAATCCATACTTCAAAACTTGAGAATTGAAAAAAAAGAATAAACCCCCCGAACTAATTTGAGCTGCGAACGATAAAACTTGGCGCCCACCTTCAATGGCGCGGAGAAATAATGTTAACTTCTCTTAAGGTGATTTATTTTTGTGAAGAAAATACTTTTCCACCGTTCATTCGAGACGTTTCATTGATATTGAGTTTTGTTCTAAGTTCGACGTAAGTACTTTGAAATGTTTTGAAGCTTCAGATCCGTCCCCTATCCTTAATAAGCTTAAGACTTCCTCTCTTTTATTTTTTACCTATTACTCGTTTAAAGAGGAACCGTTCGTTCGGAGTTTATATTAAAAAAATAAATTCCTCCTTGTTTGAAAAGTCTGCGATATCGTTTGTTGTTGTGTAATTTACTTAAGTTCTTTACGACACACCTTTTCAATATCGTTGTACGAATTTCGGGCATTTCTGCTTTAATTTACGGTTTCGACCATAATAAATACTTAAACGATTTTAATTAAAAGTCTTGAAACGTTTACGTTTTGATGTAAACTAAAAGGCTCGTTTATAACAAAGGATTATTTGTAAACGACACCTATAAGTGGGTACTTATAAAGGAGTATTGGTTGACAAAAGTACTCAGAGTAAAATGAAAATAGCCTTCAAATACGTCGGTTGAAGTATAATTAATGAAATTTGACTAATTATTTGGAGGATCATTTGATTTTCCCCACAGATTATTTTAACTTTAAAACCAGGGCAATAAAATGGTTTTCAATTAATTTTGTTGAGATGCGTTAAAGCCTAGCAGCTGACGAGAAGCTAAAATCTGCGTTACACAATAATGATCAAAGGACACACAATGCATTGCTCCAATATTCATAAGCTCCTTTACCCTTGGTACACATGTGGAATAAATTTGATGTAAAAAAACGTATGACCTGGTGAAGGCCGCAGAAATACGTTGGATGCGAGAAGTACAGAACAGGTCGAAGTGGCGGTGCTTGGGGGAGGTCTATGTCCAGCAGTGGACGTCGGTCGGCTGAAATGATAATGATGATGAAACGTATTGATAAACTAGTCTAAAAAGTCGGCAATGACCTATTTCTTTCCGCAGGTGTCGCAAAAGGCGACCAAGAGACTAATAAGAGAATGGGTAGGCTACTACCAACGCTGAAAACGCTAGTTCTTGATGCACTGCAATCGCCAACGCGCATGCCAAGCATGGCGATATTAGCAAATCGTCGTCGTCCCTTTTTTTGAGGGAAGCGTATGTCCAGCTGTGGACGTCTTTCAACTGAAATTAATGATGACACTAATAAAAAAAAAGATACATCCACTCACCATAAACATCGATGCATCCGATCTGCCACTTCATGCTGGGCTGCGTGTTGATCTGGCACATGTAGCAGCCGCGGTCTTCTGCCCGAAGAGGCCTGATCCTCAGCTGCCAAGTACTGGGGGTGTCCAGGTTTACGGAGTATCGGGGACTGAGAACCACTCGATCGTTTAGGGACAGGACTGTCTGGTCTTCTGCACGGAGCCAACCCACCTGAGGAGAAGACAAAGAGAAGTGTTACAGAAAGAAGACAGTCAAAAAAACTTTAGAGGTGCCAAGGGACACCCGGATGGAACGAAGTTCCTTTCCAGGATTCATAATAGTTATAATTTTTTAATTATTTATTATGTACAAAAAATCTGTATACACTCAACAAAAATATTCTCTCTCTCTCTCCCTATCTCCTTCTCTCTCCCTCTCTCTCTACCTTTCTCTCCCTCTCTCTCTACCTCGCTCTCCCCCTCTCCCCCTCTCCCCATCTCCCCCTCTCCCCCTCTCTCCCTCTCTCCCTCTCTCCCTCTCTACTCACAACAAAAAAAAACAACAACATACAAAATATATACGGTCGAATTGAGAAACCTCGTCCTTTTTTTGAAGTCGGTTAAAGCATGTCGTGACAACTTTTCGTAAGAATTTTTTCCGTCTAGCCCTTTCACAACGCGCGATAAGGAACTTCGTTCCAATAATTGTTTTATTATTACAATGAGATTCAGAAGACATTCTCGCCGAACGAGCGTATGCTCACTTTTATCATCACTATCCACAGTCCAACTTCATCCGCTGCTGGGTATAAACCGTTCTTCGCTTATGCCAATCCTCATGCACTTGAGCCAGCCTCATACAAGTTTTTCCCGCGATGGCAACACTCAATTTAGTTCATTATTTTGCGTAACCTTTTTTTCCCTGGTCTACCTATAATGAAATGTAAGGAATATCTACTTATATAGAAAAAAGCGCTTACTCTGGTTCTAGTTCAATTTCATTTATTCTAAACCCACCTTTAGACAACTGCGAACTGCAGAGACAAATCAGTAATCGCAGCATGTTGTCAATATACAAGTAATTTCATTGAACGTTTAAACTGTCAAAAACGTTTGGAAAAACATTAAACAACAATTTCATTAAAGAAAACCATTCCTCACCGATCCTAGATTCCAAGCGAAGGCATTTTAAAATGCGCAAATTAGTTTTCGCTCTCCCACCATAGTTGCAACAGTACTGAATTTACATCTCATCCCGCCAAGTCACCGGGTCTTCTATTTAATTTACTCGAGACTGCAGTGAGGCCGCAGGCTCTTTGAATTTTAAACAGGGATTAACATGAACGTACATTGACGAAATGTAACACTGAGAATACAAAGTTTTTGAAACATTTGTTTCTAGAATTTCTTTATTTTTGTTCTCCTAGATGTTAATATGAAAGTGCAGGATACAGCAATAGAGAAATACAGAAATGCAGTGGTATTCCTCAAGAGAGTTGGCGTTGAAATGCATTCGCATAATAAACATGCATATTTCGTAGGTATGTAAAAGATAGTGTAAACGAAGCCGACAGCTCTGTGTAATATATTCTGGCTAATCTCGGAAAGCACTGCGCGGATTTAGAAACAGTTTTCACCGCGTTTTCAAGTAACTTTTTCTGGGTTTTGTGTCTTATTTCTACGTTTGTTATGATGTTTGTTGATTTTTTAGTGTAAGAAACATAATTATATGGCTTACGAGAGATATCAGAACGTTAAGATAATGTATCAGTCAGATTTGTGACATATTGTATTAATAATTGTAGTCAGAGTTATGTAGATTAATGTAGATTTAATCCAATTTTGTGCATACATCAACATAAAATGGGATCCAAACTAAGCCTATTTTTTGTGACCAGATCGATTAGGGTAACATTTAAATAAATTTTAATCATATTCAAACATAGCAAAACCCAAAACTCATAACAAAAAGCCATAATTCCACCTCCCTTTACAAAATAAATGATACCAACAGAATCACATCAACAAAGAAAAGATTAGCGGGGAAAGCAAACACAATAATCTGTTCCATTACCACCATTTGTAGTTTCTCAGAAATTAATCCTGGAGTAACATCATTATCTATTATTATAATGTCTGCTCAGTAATGCACGCTTTCATTATCAAATACATTAATTTCTAATGTACCTTCTATGTTCTTGGTTATTGTGTGTGCGTCTTGTGTTTGTTTATCCTTATTTCGTCTTGTGTGTGGGCAGTTCAGTTGAGTGCTTTGATTTTCGGTGTTTTCTGTGTCTTCACTCTTCAGATTTTTGATTTTCTTCACGTTTGTTATTAAGGGGTATTTTGTTTTTGGAACGAAGTTCCTTGTGGCGCGTTGCGAAAGGGGGCTAAACGGAAATTAAGAGAAAAAGTTGTAACGACACTCTTTAACCGACTTCAAAAAAAGGAGGAGGTTTCTCAATTCGATATTTTGTTGTTTGTATTTGTTTTGAATGTTGTTGTTTTTTTTTTTTTTGTTGTGAGGAGAGAGAGAAAGAGAGAGAGTATTTTTGTTGAGTGTATACAGGTTTTTTGTACATATTAAATAATAACAATAATGAATCCTGGAAAGGAACTTCGTTCCATCCGGGTGTCCCTTGACACCTCTAAAGTTTTTTTGTTACTAGATTATTAAGTATATTTATTGGTTTATTTATTTCTTTGAATTATACTTACTGATATAATCCAGTTTACCTAAAGCTTTGATGATTTTATGAATTCTTGTTAGAAAATATTTGTATTTATTACGAGTATGTGGATTAAAATAATATGTGCGTAAATAACAATTTAAACCTTAATTAGGTTATTACGAATAAAAATGTTAACTTTTTCGACACCCCGTTTCAGTTTGTAGTGTTAGAAATTATAATTACATTTTGTGAAAGGTGCCTTTATGCTATTTAAACCAATAAATCTCTAGATTAAACCACTACTTATTTCCTTTCAATAAAGCTATAAAATTAATAACCCGGTCCCTTTTATTTATCAAAATTGATACAACAATGTCTAGTAACAAATTTTCGGGTGAAATTGGTACTTTGTTTGTTAGAAAATTAATGGATTTTCTAAATTAATTTCACTCGAGTAAGAGCCTTTATCTGTTACAAATAATATTTTAACTTATAATTAATCTTCTGCTTAATTAATGTGATTTTGTTTAATCGCTTTTTATTTTTCAAACGGTTTTTAATTAAGTTTTATTATTCGTTCATTTTGAGCGAATAAGTTTTTTCTTGTCTTTGCTTGCTTAAATATCCTCTGAGTTTAACTTGTATTTTTGTTTTAGTACTAAGCTAAGTATAATGAAGATAAATGGTGTTTCATTGTAATCTCAAGATGTTTTCTTCGCTGTCATAATGAGGAGAAAGGGTGCTTCGTCATAAATAATATGAAACTTAAACAGAAAATATTTTTGCATCTGCGACGAAAATAATACAAGAATAAAAATTACAACCTGTCATATCTACGTAATTATCTCATTTAAATATTTTCACAGCCATTTTTAATTTCACACCAATTTAAAATCTACGGCGCCAATTAACTATCTAGAACGCGATGATATTTTTTCCAACAAATTGCTTCTCTAGACTAATTACTCTGTTTTAATTAAAACCTCTATTAGTTAACTAGTTTTTTTCTTAATTAATTAGTTTAAGTACGAGTCAACAATAACTTACTGTGCGGCTTAAACATTTTAGTTGCTAAAGCCCCCATTACTTTCGAACATAAGGGCACTTCACTGAAGTAGTTCACTTTATCATGTGATGCAGCATTGCATCGTTATAGGGGAATTAATGGCGTCTCTCAAATGCCACTTGAAGAGGATACGCGATGATAAAGGATTGTAAAAGCAACGAAATTACTCATTTTACGTGTAACGATGAGTTTTGAGTTACGAGTGAGATTCATGCTGTGATGCTGTTGATAATTTTTATTCAAGATCTGTATTTGTTGACTGTTTTTATTCGTTATCATTTGCCCACTGTTTTCAACTTTATTACGGTCGGCTTTCAGTCTAAACTGCTGCAGCTAAATACCGGTATTTTACATAGCACGACAGCCTATCTGTCCTCCACAATCCAGTTACTGCTTAATACAATACCTCTTTGTAAGATTGGTTGTCAGACTTTCGGGATTCTGACGACTGGTAATGTGCACAAATGACAGCCGAGACTAATGGCCTTTGAGCCACTGAGCAGTTTTGATATGTAAAGATGGTCACCCATCCTCAAACCATCCTAGGCAAGCGTAGTTTTTATATTTTTACTTCTATGAAATGTTTCAGTGATAACACTATTTTAGAGTTTCACCGTGTTAGTTTTTTAATAGTGATGATTCTATTGTGGACTAAATAAACTTAATTTAGGCAATTACTCATTTTAATGAAACAAGAAAGAGACAGAAATAAATAAGAGCTGTCATATTTAGTTGAACTAACATTTTAATGCAACGCAACTACGATGAACTAAATTCAGCATGCTTAAAATCACGCCAAATTCAAAGCAAGCTAGATGTAACAGTTTGACAGTTCAAAAGCGTCACTTGTCTTTTTCTTTTGCAAATTGTCAGTAAGGGATAGCAATACTCTTATTTTAGTTTAGATGGTGAACAAAAGAATCGACACTAATGTCAACTGTTTCATTATTTCGTATCTATTTGAATTTGTCTGTCGAGACCAGCGGGTTAAGCCAGGCGAATTATTGCAAAAGATTTATATTAATGGAAATTCCTTCTTAATATATTGGCTAAAGAAAATAGCAGACCTTTAAAATTATAAGTGAAGTATCAAGATGGACTCATCCATCATGCTTACTAATAATTTCATAAATATTTCTTGAAACTGATTTCAACTTCATTTAATTAATTGAGGAATGATTGATGAACTTTACTTTAAGATTTATTTATATCGAATATGCTTCGTTAAAAATGTTTAAAATACGAAACTAAAGCGTACTACTAGCCCGTTCCGTATGATTCCAGACGTACAGAATAGTACCATCCCATTTCTGCTCGTGGGTGTCGTAAGAGGTGACTAGTGGACTTGCTAGAGAATAGGCAGCAGCGTTCTCTGTGCATTTTATCACAATACTGCGATCGCCAACCCGCCTGCCAAGCGTGGCAATTATGGCAAAGCCCCCCGAATTGGGGGATGCCTATGTCCAGCTGTGGACATCTTTCGGCTGAAATTATGGTAATGATAAGTACATCATTATCAGTTAGTTACGCATAACTACTTAGTTATGCCTAACTAACTATCTGTTCACTAGTTATGACTTCCTCCGCTTGAATGTCTATGGACTGCGTTCGCGTGGATATCAGAAAATATTATTTTGTCCTTTTAATGATTCTTTTCTAAAATGAAAGCTGAAGTTTCTCTATATAATAACAGGTATCTGCCAGTGAGAGTCTCGTGAAAATAGGTCCAGCAGTACGAGTGCCACCAGCGCCTCAACCAGGTGGGTAGCCTCAATAATATAACCATTCAGTGGATAAAAGGACACAGCGGTTCCCTAGGTAATGGTGCCGCCGATAAACTAGCCAGAAGGGGGTCGAGCATGACACCGGTGGGACCAGAACCAATCGCGCCACTCCCCTTTGGATTCCTACGCTCTCTGGTAAGGAAACGTACCAGGGATCAACACTTTAAGCTATGGGTCGACCAAAGTGAGTGCAGGCAGGCCAAGGAAGCATTACCAGCCATCGATGCCCACCTCACAAAACAGGTCCTCCGGCTAGACAAACGACAGCTGCGTATGGTTACAGCAGCAATAACTGGCGTTGGGTTAACTGGGTCGTTTAATAAATATCTATTTGTCATAGGAGTTACAGACAGTCCGCTGTGCAGAGCCTGCATTGAGGACGACGAGACAGTAGCGCACGTGCTTCTAAACTGCCCGGCGATCGCCACATACAGGGCCAAGTACTTCGGTAACCCAGGTACCCTACGTGAGATAGTCAGCAACATCAAGGCGTTGCTGGCCTTTCTCGAGGAGCTGGGGTGGAATCGAATAACCGATTTCCCACCCGAACGCAAAATACGCGCTCAGACGTGGAGTTGCGGACACCAGCCCGTTCTACCTATTACCTATTAGGTCCAGCAGTTTCGGAGATTAGCTGGAAAAGAGAGACAAGCTGAAAAAAAAACTTGACATTACAAACAGAAATTTTAATTTTAAATATCTATAGACGAATAGGTAAACATTTATAAATATCGTAGCAGCTACACTTTTTTTCATCGAAATAAAATTACGTTACTCACAAGTTTTTACTTTTCCTCTTTACGTTACAGCCGGGAATCGAAGTATACCACAAAATACGTTTAAATTTCCTGCCACAGTAACGTATTGCGATCAAATGGACTCGCTTTGTGTGATGCTTTCTAAATGGGGGACTACAGTACCAAGTCCCCCAATCCCCAGCCCCCTTCGCAGTACATTAGTAATGAGATTTTTTGAGAAATGAGTAAGAATGAGAACATATATTTGTTAATATTTTATGTTCTGTGAACGACATAGTGGAGTAAAATATGATGTCTAGAATGAGTGAGTTATGAGATTCGATGTAAGACATTAAAGTGATAAACGAGTGAGTTAATAAGAATGTAATGAGATAGATCTGATAGACGATGAAATATCCAATTACGTAGAAAATAATGCAACACCTTACAATAATGTTATTTTGTGATACACGCAAAGGATTTAAATTAATGTTGCAGTAACATGGTCTAAATCTTTAAGACATATCCAAGTTGAACCCCTATGATAAACTTAAATTCTTCCTATTTTCGACAATAACTTTAAATTAGGTACATTCAATACTTCATAACTTTTCAATATTCTCAAACAAACCCAACTGTAAGTAATACATTAGGTATACTTTTCATAATTTGTAGCTTCAACAATATCTAAGAAAATAAACGATCCAACGGAACGGGCTTCCATCAAAACAGTTATCAAACATTGCACATTTGCTGACTACACTTCCCCTATTCTTGTACATTTTATTACCCCATTGTTGCTTCAAGAGCGATGGGATACTCCGGTACCCTCTTTTGTTCGTCTCGAGGAGCATTTTCAACGAATTCTGACAGGTACCATTAATTTAATGCGCAATGGTGATGGTCCAATTACTCTAAATGCTGCTAGAAAATCTTTAGGCTGAGTTAGAGTGATCTTCGTGTCAGGTCGGGTAGATTTGAGACAGGCACTAAGATCGGGACGGATGCGTAATATTGTCGAGTGAGCAAGATTAAGCTGTCACGTTGGAGGGTTAGTTTGGCGCAAGATTTTCTTGGTTATTTAGTTTTGTATGAATATTCGACCAATATACAGGGTGGCAAGGTGTTACTAGAGAATAGGCAGCAGCGTTCTCTATACATTTTACCACCTTACTGCGATCGCCAACCCGCGCTTGGCAGGCAAGCGTGGCGATTATGGCAAAGCCCCCCTAATTGGGGGAGGCCTAAGTCCAGCAGTGGACGTCTTACGGCTGAAATGATGATGACAGGGTGGCAAGGACATGGTCCGGCTAAATATAACCATCGATTCTAAAACCACTGTGTAACAAAAAAAAAAATGCTGTTCCATGCAAGATGACCACGTATAGGTAAGGTATTGCACTTTTCTATGAAACATATTTTTTTTTTTTTTTTTTTTTACCGATGAAAAATTTCTACGTTATGGGGTCTGGAATCGTGTGTGGATTCACGTGTGCAGTTTTCGCGTCGAAGTCCCTACGGCCGTGTATTTGTTTCCAAACAAATTAAAGCAAAACAGAAATATAAGTGGAATTAAAGTTTATTCGCGAATAATAAAACATTGTTTCAAATGAGGAATCAATCAACTCAACCTATCGTAGTCCACTGCTGAACATAGGCCTCTCCCAGGCTGTGCCACAACACCAAGAGTTAATAATCAGTTGACCAATAGTTGTTTAAAAAAAAACCACCGACTTCCAAAATAACACTACAAAGTGAAGAACAAAATATAATTTCGAATTTCTGTGTCTTAGAATCTGTATTTTTTTTTAAATCATGAATCACGTAAATATATTTCTATATTTCCAAGAAAAGTATTAAAAGACTGAGAAAATTAGCGAAAATAAGGAAATGATTCACGAAAAAATTGGAAAATAAAATAGATTATTGTTTCTTGACTACAATATATGAATATTTAAATAATGAAGGAGTTTTGAATAACATACAATGTATGTTCCCTATTGTTGAATATATTACAGAAAAATAAATACACACAGCTGATAACTTTGTAGCGTTGTTGTAAGTAGGTAATTCAATTTATTTGTTTGACAAATGACAAGCTAATCATTAACAAAATGACATAGTATAGTAAATATTTCGTCATTCATATTTCGTTGTTTTCGGTCCAAAAAAATCAAGACCTCTTCTAAATTGGACCACAGTCTACAATGACTCCCCAATTTGTTGCAACAGGATTTGTTCCATCACTAACGGATTATCTCAAATATTTCAGTCTTTATATCATCCCATTAATTTATTATCGTGATTTGTAATAAGATTTCAACTGTAATTAATTGAATAATTGTTTGGGTAATTGCTTTTTCTAACATCACAAGTGTACCGTTCTCACACTTGTCATGATATCTTTTTCTCGATTTTTCGAAATTAGTCTCCGGTTCTGACGTCTTTGTAATGTGTAACATGGCTGTTAAGAGGGGAACGCTAGAGTATCCCGCTAAATTCATATTTTCTTACGATTTTGTATTATTTTTTTTTGGATTCTGAGTGTCAATACATACATAATTTATATCTCATCAGTTAATAGATGAAAAAAAAAAGGCTTGAACAACAAAATACCTTTTAAAGATTGCAAAACACAGATATCATTTTTAATGCCTCTAATGATAGTGTTTCTTGGGAAAGCCACCAAGAAATACCAATTTTCATCATCATCATCATTCATTCATCATCATCTGCCTAAAATTTTTCCAACTATGTTGAGGTAAGCTTCCAGTCTAACCAGATGCAGCTGAACACCAGTATTTTACATGGAGCGACTGCCTATCTGACCTCCACAACCCAGTTACTGGGTAATACGATACCTCTTGGTAAGACTGGTTATCAGACTTTAAGGCTTCTGACGACTCGTAACGACTGTCAATGATCCATAAATGACAGCCTGGATTGAAGGCTTAACGTGCTTTCCGAGGCACGATGACATTAAGGTGTCCAAAAATGATCTGTACTTGGCCACCCGTTGTTGTATAAGCGTTGTCTGTTTTATTAGGAAAACAATGCTTTAGGATAAAATACCCCGTCAATTCATGCCCGACAGAGCAATCAAATATTACAATAAAGTTACTTAGAACTTCAATCGATCAATGTAAATAATTAAAATCACGTGGAAGCAGAAAATAGACGAATAATTTAATTTTCCTCCGTCGAAGATAATCCCTTTGGTGAAATTTTAAACTTTGTATATTACAATACAGTTAGTTTATTCGACATTTTTTAAAGTCGCTGGTCGCCCTCTCGATCATATGAAAATTGAATTATGGCAAAAAGCCCGTCTTGGTACTTACAATACGCCACGTTAAATGGCAATGATGCCAGATCCTAGGCACGTTTGCAAGTGATGAATATTCCAAGGCGTAAGTGACCAGAAAAGAAAAGGACGTTTTGTATTTATTTGTATATTTAATTAGTTAATCATTTAATTTATAACCGGTTCTTACATTCAATATTATATATTAAGTAGAGTAGGGTAGGGTAGGTAGGGTAAGCAACGTTTGCATAGTATAAGAAATTTTGTAAAAAAAATATATTTGGGACATTGGCTGAACTATAGATTTCTGAATTACTGTCATTAGCGGTCTAAACAAACTTGTCGTGCCATACAAAACAGAACCATAATTGCATAACATATCACCAAACAGATTCTGAATCTTTTTTTAAAGACAGGCTTATCCATTGTTTTATGTATTCGAAAAATTGGTCTGCTCAATAACGTAAATAACGCAATTAATGTTGTTGAACTGAAAGCCAATCCTACTGTTAATGTATTAGGCAATTAACTCTCTGGTTTTATTAAGATTATTATTGCAAGTCTAGATGGTTTTCAAGATTTACGTCAATAAACGCAGCCAACAACAACGCAGTAAGCCCTAAAAATGACTCGAAAAGCCATATAAAATAATGTTACAAGACTAAAATAACCAAAACGTACTATTTAAGACTGTAAACCACAGTCATTCTCATTGTTTCTCCTCTACATTTACAAAACAAAATTATCTTAACGCAGGTATTCCTAGGCGGAGCCGCTTTCTTGAAATTAATTTTGTCTCTTATTTTACTGTTGACATTAATGTTGCTAATTATATCTGCATTTAATAAAGAAAGCCCCTTGTACAAACGTATAAAATTAACGAGTGTTAAGAGATGCGAAAGCTTGTCGAATAATTTAGTCGAGTAATGTTTATTTCTATTGTACTTAAGCTAGAAGATTTAGTTATAATTTCTGGAGAATTATGTTATTTGTTGAGTGAATACAACAGATATTTTATAGAACGAAATACATATTTAGTGATAAATAGATTGAAAATTACGGTACTATAAGAGATTTACTAGAGAATGGGCAGCAGCGTTCTCTATGCATTTTATCACCACACTGCGATCGCCAACCCGCCTGCCTAGCGTGGTGATTATGGCAAACCCCCCTAAATTTAGGGAGGCCTATGGAGCACGGGATGTCTTTCGCCTGAAATGATGAATCGATCTCAGCGCATCGAAAATCGAACAGCGTGTTTTACTGTTCTGGTATACTTTTATTCTATTCAGTTCTCTAACCTGAAGTTATATCTAAACTGATGTTAGATAGCGTGTACATAGCATCAACTGAACAAGATTAACTTTCCAGATTGAATATACCACGAAATTGGGCCACACTGTCCCCGACCAACAAAATCGACTAACATCGAATAATTCGCATAGAAAAGCAATCTCGTGTCCCATCACTATCCCATATCGGGTCGCGTATAATAACACAGTGTTTGTATGAGATGATAATCATATTTCCGGCTGCATATTAAAGATTATACGAACTCATAAAGATATATTAGGTGGTGGGAAATGGTATACTTTATTAGGTAATATTTACGTAGCATTAAAAGGTTTCATACCGTGTTTATGATGGGATAAAAGGGGTATTAATTAAAATCGAATGATATCCGTAGTAATAATATGGCTTAGCGTTAAATTTGGGATTTCATCGAAATTATGTTTGAAGTAGTTGGCGAATAATTTGGATTTTAGTGCTGTAATTTTGGCAACATGGTTGAAAATTGTATTTTAATGCACTTTCTGATGATCAGTCATGTAATCAACGACTGCAGTTTGTTGATTTTAAAGTGAGTTGGTTTTTTTGACATAAATATAATGAATAATATCTTATTCGAATAATATCAACATTAGGGTGTGGCAACTTTCATCATTATTTTTAAAAACTAGCTTCTCCCTATAGTTTCGCCTGCGCAGGATGTCAATATAAAGTAAGTAAGTAGCCCCTGTTCTTCTCCAGGGTTCAAAGTATTCCCATATCAATCATCAAGCTCGGTTTAGCTGTTCCAGAGATAACCACCCTCAATCAATTAACTCAGCCTATTACAGTCCATTGTTGGTCATAGGGGTATCCCATGCTGCGATACAACATCTTGTCCTCCGCCTTCCACATCCAGTTTGCCCAGCCACCGTTTTGACTCAGTCTATCCAGCTGGGGGCACCCCACACTACGCTTGCCGATACGCGATCTCCACTCCAGAACTCGTCTGCTCCATTGGCCATCGGTCCTTCGATATACATGACCAGCCCACTGTCACTTCTACCTGCTTACTCTGCAAGCTATGTCGGTAACTCCAGTTCTTTTCCGGATAACTTCGTTTCTGATTTTATCTTTCAAAAAAAAATCTCGAGCATAGCCCGCTAAATAGCGCACTTATTAATAATAATAACATAACATAATATTTATTCAAAAAATAAAAGGCTTAAAAATATGTACAGTTTGCTTATATGTAAATTATATTCTAATATTTACGTGCCTGAACTAGGTAATCCTGTGATTCAGGCAAGAAGAGCCTAAATAGTCTTATAAAAAAAACCCCATAATATTATCCCCTACATACAAATAAATTTTACATCTTTTTGTTAGTACAGATAGAGACATAGATATATTCTCGCTACTTATAATCTTTATGCAGTAAAAACAAATAAAAAGTAAGTATAACAATTACTAGGGAAAAAAAAAACACTTATTTTACTAAAAGCCTAAAGCAGCAGGTAGTCCGAAATCAACTGCAAACTGTGATTCGTACACTGTCGGCCCGAATCAGGGTAGCAGCAATTTTCAAGAATTACATAACAGCTCCCACCCTAAGATTACTTACTATTCGTGCCTAGCCATTGTAACTTTTGGCTCACAATAAAGCAGAACGTGACCAAGGATTTAAATGTGGTGGTTGACGAGTACCAAATCAATTTGGAGCCTGTGCGTGATTCAAATTCTTCATTTAGCAAAATGTGTGCGTTGAAATTTATGATGTTTGTACAGAGCTTATATTGCTCCGGGGAGCTACAAATGTGTTTTATAGTTACGGTCGTATATATTCTTTTTTACTGTCATGGAGTTTTGTTGTAGGTCTTTTTTTGTGCAACCGTTTGTAGAGACAAGAATTTTGAATTTAAAATAGAACTCTGTGTTTGTTGTTTGGTTTATTTTATACGACGGATGAAAAGGAAATACGAAATTTTTCTGATTTTTTTCTAATCATTTTAGAAACGTGGATACTAAATGAAACAATTGTATTATGAAAAAAAGGAGATCTATAAAGTTTTTCTGTTTTAAATATGTTGCAGGTGGTGTGATGGTCTGATCATGTTTGTGGCGCTAACATAGCCAGAGATTGCACACAAAAAAAAACACATTGACGAAGAAATAAAATTGCAAGCATTGAATATTCTAACACCCAATTCTTATACCTACCTGTTCCAAAATTCCATTACCTAGATTCCGGGTTTAAATTACGTATACACATCACGCCAAAATAAGGCTAGTACGATATTCATAATTAAATATCCACTTACACTCCTGCCTACCCCAGTTTATAAGCCGTGTGAATTTGCCCAAGCAATTGAGATTAACGCACACCCTTTAATTACGAAAGTTTCTGGCGGCGCGAATAAATATAAATGGAAAAGGTTTTTTCTGCTTAGAGGCAAGATTTTTTAGGAAAATGTAGTGGTGAATTATTGTGGCCTAATGTGTATTAGTCGAGTGTTGAGTTGGCTTTTATGGGGAAATTATTTAGAGGATTTATAAATATTTGTTACTAACTAGTAATAGTTGTTACTTACTAATAAAGGTTCTGTGTGGTGTCGGACGTTAAGAACAGCACTAACCCATTTTATTTCCGTGGGTATCGTAAGAGGCGACTAAGGGACTAACTAGAGAATGAGCAGCAGCGTTCTCTATGCATTTTACCACCATGCGATCGCCAATCCGCCTGCCAGGCGTAGCGACTATGGCAAACCTCTCCAAATCAGGGTAAGCCCATGTCCACCTGCCAGGGTCGCGAGATTGTTCGAAAGAGATACCGTGACCCTGGCACATGGGCAACTGAAGGAATACGGGTGGGTTTTAGTCAGTAAAAGTCTGACACGCCCTCCCGCTCCGCCCAGAGCGGGAGAAATCATTTGATGATTTCCCATCCAAAAAAAAAAGCCCACGTCCACCCGTGGACATTTTTCGGCAGAAATGATGATAATGAACTAGTAACTTGGGTAGTAACAGCTGCATGGTTTGATCAATCTGGTTGCTTAACCTCCTAAGCCGGCAACGCTTGCCGCGGTTGGTCCGTGAGTTGGTGACCATCTTTACATACCAAGGCCCCTTCGTGCCTCGGAAAGCACGTTAAGCCGTTGATCCCCGCTATTATTCGTGGATCTTTGATAGTCGTTACGGGTCATAAGAAGCCCGAAAGTCTGACAACCAGTATTACCGAGGGGTCTCGTGTTACCCAGTTACTGTTTTGGTGAGATAGGTAGTCACAGTACAATGGAAGCAAACTTCAAAATAGTTGGGAAAAGTCTAGGCAGACGAAAGACATGAAAAATCTGATAGCTTCGTTGGTCTAGGGGTCGTAAGCGCTACTGCTGAGTATGAGGTTCTGAGTTCGATGCCTGGGTCGGCCAAAGAGTTATTAGGTTTTTCTTCTATCTGTAATTTCTTAGCAGGAGTCTGGATTTACTCTCGATTTATTGTAATAAGCTCACCCCATATTACTCGTACATAAAATTTAAATATTATGAAATGTGTAGTCTTATCCTTCGAGAATTGTAGGCGTAATATTATGTTATAAAAACTGAGTATTCAATTACATTTCAGTTACGCATGTTATTTTTCCCTACTCTAAACATAGTTACATTAATTTTCCACATGAATAGATTCCACGAACGTAATAAATTTTTCAGTTAACCACAATAAGCAAAACACAGCAATAATAAATGGTGTTTATGAACCAATGTTTATGTGAATTCTCATTAACATATCCAATTTATTCCAGGAATGATGTACAAATATGTCGTGTGAGTCAACTCAGACGAATAAATAAACAGACGTAAGTTGTCTCTTCATTACGATTTATACAAGCTACCCTCTTCACGCTTGCTTTGCTTTACTAAGTATTTAAGGTAACATGAGTACAATAATTAATGTTCGAAGGGCACCTTTTTGTGTGGAGGGCAAAAGCAAGGGTGAATGCAGTTTTGAAAGTAAGAATAATTTATTTTAAATTTTAAATTAGCATGACCAACCTTTAATGTTCCCACTGCTGGGACAATGGCCTCCACTTTATGAGAGGAAGTGGGCTGAGTGCGGGTTGCTAGATTACTTCGATTTTTTGGCTCTAGCACATAACGGTTTCATCACGATGTTGTCCCAAACCGTTTTGAAAGCAGCGTTGATGATTTTTTTTTAACCGACTTCAAAAAAAGGACGAGGTTATCAATTCGACTGTATTTTTTTAAATGTTTGTTACCTCATATCTTTTGACTGGGTGAACCGATTTTGATGATTTTTTTTATTTGAAAGCTGGTACTTCCCAAATGGTCCCATTTTAATTTGGTTTCATTCGGACAATGGGGTCCATGTGAAAACCATATAAGTCTTAAATTAGCATTAAGTATTTGCGCGACAAATGAACGAATAACGCGATTAAATTAGTGCGGGGTATCTACCAAAACTAAAAAGTTAAAAATAAAAACTTTTTACAAAAAAATAAAAACAACCGACTTCGACGAAGTTATTTATGACTTTGTAGTGTTTTTTTAAGGAAGTCGGTTGTTATTTTTTTGTAAAAAGTTTTTTTCAACACTCGCATCACCCTTCCTTTAGAAAGTAGACGATAGTGAGATTAATTTTGGCAAGGTAAAAATTAATGGCTAGATCTGTAAAGTAGCTCAAATTACATTTGAGATTTTTAAAAACTACTTACAACACTTTGAGCGTCAACTTCAAGCTTAGCTTTAATATTCGAGCTCCACACTTGGAGTAAAACAGCAAAATCGATCAAAATGTTCTACAAAACTTATTTTCTGTCTAAATTAGACAAATCTTTTGCTTCTAAAGAATAGTCATCGAAAGTTTTCGCATTAAAACTCAAACATCTAAGCTTATTTCTTGAAGAACTGGTTTCTTCGTTAACTATCAAAAAAAAATCTAGAACATAAAATCTGATTATACCCGCCGTAAGTAGCTTGCACTTTTTTTTAATACGCTCCATTAATTAACTGAGCTCAGTAATTACGCTGCTATCTATACCTAGACACAATAAAATATGGGCAAGGTTTTTTAGAATGCTACTGGAAACCTTTCATGAAATTACGAGACAAGAACTATTAATATTATGAAGTATCGTTAGATTCAAAGTGACTTGAGTGAATTATATTTTGTTTAAAGATATATATGATTACATGAGAGCAGTGGTGGCCCAGTGGTAACGGCCGCGACTTACGAGTAGCGGGTCGTGAGTTCAAACCCAAGCAGGCGCATTACTTTGTGTAAATTATTTCATCACCACTGCTCTCAAAACGGTGAAGGAAAACATCGTGAGGAAACCGGCATGTCTTAGAACCAAAAGTTCGAAGACATGTGACATCTACCAACCCGCACTGGGCCCGCGTGGTGGATTACGGCCCACTCCCTCTTACCGAGAGCAGGCCTGTGTCCCAGCAGTGGGAACATTATAGGCTGCTGATGATGATATGATTACATGATTCTCATCATCATCATCATTTCTACCGAAAGACGTCCACTGCTTGACAGAGCCTCCCTCAATTTGGGGGGGTTGCCCATAATCGCCACGCTTGGCAGGTGGGTTGGCATCGCAGTATGGTGGTAAAATGCATAGAGAACGCTGCTGCCCATTCTCTAGTAAGTCCCTTAGTTGCCTCTTATGACACCTAAGGAAAGATATTGGTTGGTGCTATTCTTTACATCTGGTAACACACGAAACTACATAATTCTATAACAACAAATGTTTTCAAGCCGTGTAATTTTTTGGATGCGACAATTCTCTACAAGACCGATAAACTTCGTAAATTATAAAGCCTATGGCTACTTTAAGGTTACTTATTCTCAATTACTACTGTAATTGAGATTGACCTCAACTGTCATTGGTTCTGACACCGTCACCGCGTCGCCCTTTAGGTGGTGGCAAAAAAGAAAAGCTGCTTCCCAGCTTGTTCAAAGTACACCCAAATTACAATAATTCTCATACTAATTAATCTGCTAATATTATAAATGCATGTCCCAAAAATTCTATGACCAAGTAACATCTAGCAACCTGAGCTGGGCCCGAGTGGCAGATAATAGGCCACTCTCTCTCGGAGAGATAAGGTCTGTGTCCCAGCAGTGGGAACAATATAAACTATTTATGGATTACCAATGCGAAAATAACTGTCTTATTGTTACCATGCACGCCTTAACAGCTGAGAGAATTTCGATAAAAGGCATGCAGGCAAACCATGGCCACTGGGGCTGAGCTAGCAGGTTCTGATTTAGATGTAGAATACATACTATCGTAGTAGTACGTTACCCGGGATAATTTCCAACATTCAAGCAAACGAAGCTTCGGAAAAATGCTTAGTTAAAATAAAACCACCCACAAGAAAATCACACAATACGAGCTCTCAAATACCTTTCGTCTATGAACGAAAATACATTTAATTTAATTATAATACCGCAGTACATAATTAAAGAAAATAGCACTTCGTGTTAATTACTTTTATTATAATTAAGACAGTGGCGGAGACAGCGAAAAGTTTTCAGTTACAATAGGTACGTAGTTACTGAAAATAAAGCCGTGTTAGAAAAGACGTTTGCGAAATTAGGGTAATTTTTAGGGAAGAGGGTAATTTACCCTTGCTTTCTAGAGCAATGGTTCTTTAAAACTGTAATATTGCGGTTAGGTGAGTGAATCCGTAGAAACTCACAGTCAAAACTACTTTGAATATGACTTCAGTTTCTATACTTTTAGCTAATAAGTCGTTAAATTTGTGAAAGGACGCCGTCTCGGTTGAGACTGGTCATCTCCTAATTTCCAGGGCTTATTTCAAATCTTTATATTTCTAATTGCGTCTTCATTTCTTTACATTGTTCTCTCATATAGAAGCAAGGTGAATAATGTACCAAGATTCTGTAAAAGCTATTTAAAAAGAATGTCCTTGGAATTTCTTGCCAATTCCTCTCCATAGAGATCTACATTTTGAAATGGGCAACTAGCTTTAATTTTTCGACTAACTGATCGACTTAGTGACAAAAGTTTCAAAAGTTCCTGTAAATGGTTTAATTCAAATAATAATATCTTAATATATATTTTCAATAATATCTTAGGACAACCAACACACCGTTATCTGATCCCAAACTAGGCAGAGCCTGTGCTAAAGCAACCAGACAACTGATAAATAAACTTATATATTTCTCAATACATACATACTATACGTAAATTACACCCAGACATATAACAAATATTTTTGCTTATCACACAAAGATTTGTCCTAGGTGGGAAGCGAACCGACGTCCTCCACCTTAGCAGTCTGGGCACCTCTAGACTAACAGGCCAGACAAAATAAATGCTTTGAAATAAATGCTTTAAGTTTGAGTAATACCAGCCTTTTACTGTCCCACGGCTGGGCAAAGGCTATATGAGGAGAGGGGTAATTGCATAACTTACTAGCAGTAGGAATCACTATCAATTGGACAGTTTAGCAACGTTCATTGCGTTACTTACATTGTTGAGCCGACAATGTTTAATAGTATCAATGTATAATATAAAAAGTAGGTACTTTGGCATTAATCTCCCACAATTCTTAATCGACTATTCAAGACATAAAGCCATGTCATTTGATTGCCGGTCAACTACCTTCTCTAGAGAATTAAACGTTGAGTAATGATCCCGCTGCTGTAGTGAACACTTACCTTAGTAGTGTCTGAGATAGTATATTAACCAGTTTCTTGACTGGTTTTAACTTATAATGAGGGATTTTGATGAGAATTGGAATTGTCACGGCAGAAGATGCCTTCACTGTTTATCTTAGGTTGAGTTCACGATCAGCTAAGATTGACAGCCAGATAACAGCGATGAGTACTTCGGCGTATAAATTCGGTTTTTGTTTTCGCATACATTTGTATAGGTAGCCATTTATTTTTGTACTTAGTGTCCTTAAATCCTTGAAGGGCTTCTGGCTACGCTTCCCGCGGTTGGTTTGTAGATGGGTGACCTTCTTTAAATATCAAGACCGAACGTGCTTCGAAAAGCACGTTAAGCCGTTGTTTCGGCTGTAATTCTCGTGAGTCGTTACGGGTCGCCAGAAGCCCCGAAGTCTTACAACCAGTCTGACCGAAGGGTATCGTATTACCCAGTAACTGACTTGTGGAGGTCAGATAGCCAGTCAATTCATGTATAATACTTGATATTCAGCTGCACCCGGTTAGGCAGAAAGTCGACCTCAACATACTTGGGAAAAGGCAGGCAGTTAATGATGATGTTAACACTAAGCAAGTTCGAAAAGTGATTATCTTCTGCTATTTTCTATTGTTTATTCATGTTGTTACAAACATAGTATTTTGGAACGTATACTATTGCGGAATAGGTTTTATCTTAAAGTTACTATCGGTATTCCACAAGAACATTACTTTTGAGCTGTGCTACGTACATGTCAATGTACAAGTGTGATCGTTACTATGCAGACTTAGCTGATAAACGTACCTTGTCGGTACATTATTATGAACCGACGAAGCCGAACCGAAGCCGAGCTCATCTAGTTAAAAAAAAATCAATGCCATGTAAAAGTGTTTGTACAAACCTACTTACTGAAATAAAATAATTTAACATTTATAACTATCATCGTCTATCATCTATCTATCATTTATTCTTTTTCTGCTAAGACTGAGGTCTTGAGTTCGATTCCCACCCAGGACAAATGTTTGTGTGATGAGCACAATCATTTGTTCTGTATCTGGGTGTAATTTATCTATAATTATGTATGTATTTGGGAATATATATATATATGTTTATCAGCTGTCTGGTTACCATAGTACAGGCTCTACCTAGTTTGGGATCAGAAAACGGTGTGTTGGTTGTCCTAAGATATTATTATTAACTATAAGTTCGAATTCAGTAAGGTTCAATTATTATTATTTATGAGACCCAAAAGACTAACACTAAATTAATTTCACGCCGACGAAGTCGCTGCCAAAAAACGGTTTCAAATAAAAAACCGCATTATTATGACAGTCCAGGAAAGTCAGTTGTATCATTGTGTGTCAAAACTAAACTTAAACGAGACGTGACCATCTATTGACGCAATAAGGCGAACCTGAAGGAGATTCGTTGATTAGGTCCGTTATAAAATTCCTTCTCCTGTCTTCACTACATCTATATATAGCACATTTATTTTACCATCCAAGTACCCAGGTAATGTCAGAACCTAATGGTGGCTATAATTCCAGCTACCTGCCCATAAACATCCCGTAATGACCGACATCCAGCAAATTAATGTCTCAGACGCGATGCTCATTAAACTTTTAATGTAGGATAGGGTTATGAAGAAAATTGTGAAGATTTTATGGAGTACTGTTTGAATAAAATATTTTAATACCAAGAGGAAATGAACATCCGCCTTCTTCTGCTGCCTTATTTTTACAGCATTTAAATATTAAAATAGTATTTAAGTGTATGTAATTGTACTTAACTAATTTTGTTGTGCTTGTCTTACAACTACTGATATGTGTTCATATTTTAGGCGAGGACGCTGGCATCCTAAACACAAGTTAAATCTTACATTGGGTGCCAGAGTTCATCGAAAACACTCACTCCCTTAGTTGTAATCATCATCAGCCTATAATGTTCCCACTGCTGAGACACAAGCCTCCTCTCGGTGAGAGGGAGTGGGCCATAATCCACCACGCGGGCCCAGTGCGGGTTGGTAGATGTCACATGTCTTCGAATTTTTGGGTTCTAAGGCATGTCGGTTTCCTCACTATGTTTTCCTTCACCGTTTTGAGAGCAATGGCGATGAAATAATTTACACAAAGTAATGCGCCTGCTTGGCTTTGAACTTACGACCTACTACTCGTAAGTCGCGGCTGTTACCACTGGGCCACCACTGCTCTATAATTTTCCATAAGTTTAGTTGTAATGCTGCATAATATTTAGATAAGTGTTTTTGTACAACCAAAGGTAATAAAAAATCTTTTTTTTTTTAGTTAATAATGTACACAAGTAATCTGTGTAATCTGTGTGTGATTGTATATTTACCTATTTGAAATACAATATTTTATTGTAACACAATATTGTAAAATTGTTTGGTTTTCCCGAATAATTAAGAGTTATTTAGCTTCACTTGTATCTCCCGAAATTTTGCAATCAATATTTTACCCACTTCCACTGAAGCTATTGGGCTAAAATTTGGTTTACATGTTTGGTTCTCGTCATAATGCACGATACAAGCTTCATTTTTTATATTATACAAAAAAAATATCTAAGAAAAGTAAAAACAGCCTCCAAAATATTCGAACATAACATCACAGTACGCCTGTAAAGGTTAGGCAGAGTTGTAGCCAACTCTGACTTACCTTTATGGAAATGGTGACAAATATTCTGTAGGTATCGCCATAATAATAGTAAACAAATAATCAAAAATACATTTAAAAATAGGTATTTCTAAATAGCTAACCGACACGGGTGGGTACCTTTAACGCCTTCTAATTTGGCGCGTTTGTTGTTACGTCATAGTTTATGACATCGACAACGACGAGAATTGCAAATACTCCTATAAAACATATTGACATTTATTGCTGTCATAAACTTTTACGTCATAATCACTCTGACCAATGGATGACGTCGCTTTTGAAATGTTTGTATTTTCCACAGTTTTCATGCATTTTTTAAACATTAATTGCTTGCTTTAATAGAAATTGTAAAAAAACAATATTGACTGAGGCATTATTTTATAGGAATATAGTTAATAGTTTAGTTAAAGATTTTTTGCAAGACAGATGTGTTTTGAGTCGCCCGAACACGAAGGGGACGCCCTCGGAGAACATATAGTGACCTAATTGGTGATGTTCTTCAGAAAGGTCGGTATATTATGGATCGTAGCAGGTGGCGTTCTGTAGTTTCTGCTTAACCCCATGGGATAAAGGTGTGAGTTTTTGTAAGTATGTATAAATTTTTATCACATGGCATATTTCCCTATTACAGGCAAATGAGACAATTTCAGCTTTGTTTTTGGAATAAAAATGTACTTGCCACTCTGTTATCGAAGATAGCTACAGGCGGCAGTGACCACCAAACATTTTCCAACTAGGTACTTGTTAGTCACCAAATCACATAAACATGTCAAAGAAAACCTCAGATCATGAAATTCTTACCTTATGCTTGCCCAGGTTGATGACGGAGCACCCAAGAAGAGCCTCCTTCCCGATGTGGAACGTATGGTTGCCGATGGGCCTCTCGAACTGGGGCACGTCAACCAGCTTGCGGTTGACCACGTGGGAATCTGTAGACAAAGAATAAAATCTTAATATTTTTGGACCATCCGGAATCATTTCGAACCAGCCCGTTCCTTGCTGCTCTCTACCAGCGATGCCCTAAGTCAAGGTGTACACCACAGAGGGTGCCCTTAGTGTGTAGTCGCTCTAGTTTTAACCCTTTAAGCCCTGGCTGGAGGACTTAATTTATTGAGGAAGCCAGGTATTAAGGAAGCTAGCCCAGTTAAGCCGCAACGACTTCATAGCTTGACCTGCACGATGTAAATTACAGGTATTTTACAGTTTTTTTTTCTGAGTAATTTGCCTTGCACGATTACAGTTTTGTTTCGTTGCTATTCATATATCCATGACTAGCTTCTGCCCGCGACTTTGTCCGCGTAAAGTTTTTTGTTCCGGGTCCTTCCCGTTGCGTCGAATCACCTACCCGTGCGATTTTCCCCGTTTTTGCAACATTTCTCATTACTGCTCCGCTCTTCTTGTTTGTAGCGTAATGTTATATAGCCTATAGCTTTCCTCAATAAATAAGCTACCCAAAACAAACAAAAATTTTCAATTCGGATCAGTAGTTCTTGAGATTAGCGCGTTCAATCAAACAAACAAACAAACAACCTCTTCAGCTTTATAATATTAATATAGATTCAACCAAAGTACCTGGTAATTAAGGTCCCGCAACTATTTTAGGCAAGACAAAAAACTTAGTTCTCTTGTTTCCGAATACACAAGGAAATCAACGTATATGTACGAAAAACAAAAGAAGGCTGTATCTGAACAGAGAACAATCATATAAGAACAATGCCCAAAACCTACTAGTAAAAACATTTACTTCGGTGAACGTCCTATTCGAGAACCGAAATAAAATCCTGTACAAAAAAATTAGAGCCGTGATGGCCCAGTGGTATTCTGCTCCGACTTATGAATTATAAAAGTCATGAGTTCGAACTCAGGCAAGTGCATAATTTTGTGTGAATTATTTTATCACCACTGCTCTCAGAATGGTGAAGGAAATATCTTGAGGGAACTGGCATGTCCTAAAAATAAAATTCGAAGACTTGAGGTATTTAGTCTTATTAAAAATGTGATTGACGTGTACGTACACTTGTTTCACACACACCATTCGTCTACCATTATTTGCTATGTATAGAATAGTACAGGAAGTATTAGAGTACAGTCAAGGTATACGCATCGAAGGTAATGCAAGACTACCCAAGCAAACTTAATTTAATTTATATGAAGTAACCGTGAAGTATTGGTATTAAGTAAAAAAACTTTTTCTTAAATCGATCTAAAGATATCGCAAAAACGAAAAAACAGACGAATTGAGAACCTTGTCCTCTTCAGAGTCTGTTTAAAATAGCCAAGTTGTGAGGGCTGGCTAGAACCCAACCCTCGCAGAGAAGCATGTTATTATTGGATGAAAGAGGACAAAGTAGAATAATTCAGGAATACTATTTGTTTTAACACCTCGTAAATGATCGTGCCGACATTGTTGTTCTGAGGGATTGAAAGTATGGAAGGTGTAAATAAACTTAAACTAACTAGATATATGCATGTGGTGTATATTGAAGAATTAAAAATCACCTAATTTCGGCCTCGAAGCTTTATCGGTGTGAAATCCATCGCATCGCCCGTTCACGATATTACTTTGTGTTCTCTTAGCGTCTTTTATTTCTTTCGTTACGTGACGTATTATGAAAAAGCCTATATCCAAAGCAAAGATTGTTTCAAAAACGACTGTTCCAGAGATTACTCCAGACATACAAATTTACAAACAAACAAATTTTATCTCTTTATATTTATTAGTATAGATCATATTAAATACGTATTATAGTCTTGAAATGAGACCAAAATGACACGGTATCGTAAAATACCTGGACGATTGAGTTTATAGCTGAAGCATTTACTGAAGAAGACTAAAGAAATGTCGACAGTCTGTTTTGAAATCAGACAAGAAAAGTTTATCTGACTATTATTAGTTCATCTGGACATAATACTAACTCAAAAAAATAGAGATCCTATAAAATCCTGATTCCCAAAACTATCATAACACCATTTTCGCTCATATCGTAGAACTATCTTAAACTAAAACGAATAAACTCACAAGAACTATATGGTCTTATTGTTAACTGAGTTATCTTAACTCTTGTGAACTCCTGCTAGCTGACTTCGGCAATAGTTCCACGTTTCCAGAACTGTAGGTATGTTCCCACGATTTAAACGCAAATAATTTCGAAAGGATATTTACGTTGACGTGGTAACCGAGGCCCAGTAACTGGGTTGTAGAGGACAGAAAGGTAATCGCTTTATGTGAAATGCTGTTGACGTTCAAAAGTGCCTATTCCGGGCCTATTTGAAATAAATGCTTTGACTTTGGCTGGAATTCAACTACATTCGGTTGGAATGGAAGGCGACCCAAACATAGTAGAGAAAAGTATAATATAATCCTCCTCCTCCTCCTCCTCTCAGTGAGAGTGATAGCTAAAAACTGCTAGGAAAGGCTAGGTTAATGATTATTTAGAGCTTGGTTTAGACCTGTTGGATAGGTATCATGTCAACAGCATCATGTTAGTGAACACAGTACAGTATGTGAGTAGTAAGATTGCCTATCAGGCATAAAACATCTATATATATAAAAGAAAGTCGTGTTAGTTACTTCACTTATAACTCAAGAACGGCTGAACCGATTTAGCTGAAAATTGGCAGGGAGGTAGTTTAGAGCCAGGAGAAGGACATAGGATACTTTTTTTTTTTTTTTTTTTTGCATTTGGCAAAGGATACTTTTTATCCCCTTCGACCGCGTTCTCGTGTGATGTGACATAAAACGTCAAAGAGAATACATTTCACTATAAAACGTGGTATGACAAAAACTTTGCCTTCGAGGTACCAGGCGGTCATAACTTGGTATGAGCTTATTAAACAGCAGTGTCAGCCAGAAAACGCTTTATGCCTTCGAAGTAACAGGTTATCATAACCGAGTAGGAGCTACCCAAACATATGAGTATCAGCTAGAAAACGCTTACCAGATCACCACCGCGTACCAGGTTGTCAAACTTGGAAGGTTTATTACAACATTTTGAATCTTAGGCGATACGAAGTTCGCTGGGTCAGCTAGTTCGTCATAAAAGAATGATCTAAGGTTAGGCTTTGTTTCTTCACTTATATGTATATTTTTAAATTAATTTACTGTTATTAGGTACCTCTTTCATTTAGTTTTACAACTGGGAACCCAATACAGCAATGTAGCCACAACTTCCATACTCAGAGATCAATTAAACACCACCATCAACAATTGTTGATCATGCTGAAATGCAGGACTTTTATTTTGTAGTTTCGTAGGAGTCTTAGTTTACTCCATCCAGCTACATTAGTAAGTTTATCTCGTATACAAAGTGAGATAAAAAATAGTACCTACTTCGAAACTACCTATTCACTATTTTCATCAACAGACGAAAACACTACGAAATATGTTCCTAAAATTCACGGCAGAAGCCCTCAGCTCAGCTCAGCCCACAGTAACCCTTACATTCTAACCCGGCCACATTCGGCGAAGTTTTAACAATCACATGGCCGAATCACCGCCGAAGTTCGGCGCTTTGGCCCCGCAATGTGTCATTTCGGTACCAAATATGTCAACTATTTGGGGTTATGTTGAACCTTCGCTGCCAAATGTTAATAGGATTATTGACGATATAGCGCAGTATTTTGTTTTGATTGTAGTGGTGCACCCACTTTACATAACACCACGCTTCGCACAAAGGCTTAGGTAGAAGTGTTCTTACAGTACACACACATATTGCCAGTTATACTTAAGTCACATGTAAAAGGGGGCGTAGACTCCGGTCTGCTGCTAAAAAATTCACACATTTAAATTTTAAAAAAAACAGCGCTCTCTCTTATATATTACTAGCTTTTGCCCGCGGCTTCGCTCGCGTGGATGTTGGAAATTAACGCAGGAGGACGTACTACCGCGGTAAGATGTGTTAATTCAGGTTATATTATAGGTAATAGCTGTTACCCGCGACTTCGTCCGCGTGGTATTTAACAAAAAGTTTTTCATAAAAACTGTCTTTGAAAACTACGCTGACATACGTCACAAACTATGCTGACATACGTCTCAAAATTCAGCGTGTTTTTAGTTTTTTTAAACTATTATTTATTTTTTCTAAAATAGAAGTAGCCGGAACAAACAGACAGACAGACACACAGACAAAAATTTAAAAAAATGTTGTTTTGGTATATATACCGTGTATACATCCATATACACTTAGTAAAAAGTGGTTATCTTAATATTAAAAACAGACACTCCAATTTTATTTATTTGTAATTGTATAGATTAGCCCTCCAGTGTTCTGTGGGTTACTCAAATCGCCTACACGGAATACGTAGGCGATCTAGTCGCCACTTCACTCTCAGGTCTGAAAAGGTTACCCTATGAATTGTTGTGGGTGTTATAACAAGCACATACACGTTTTTAATCAACTCCTACTTCTATCTGAAATCCGACAGAAAGACGACTTAAAATCACTGACGTCTTCCGAACAAATTGCGACTACAAATAAATTACGTGGCGCTTTACTTTTTGTAAAATTATTTTGTCAACACTACTCTCAAAACGGTGAAGGTTAACATCGTGAGGAAACTGGCATGTCCTAATCCAAAAAATTCGAAGACATGTTGTATCTACCAACCTTCGCTGGACCAGCTTGGTTGGCCCACTCTCTCTCACAGAGAGGAGGCCCAAGTCCAAGCCGTGGGACCATTATAGGCTCATTATATTATGTTAAACAATTATGGTGATTTCGTCTTTGAACAATATTTTAATAAATAAGTAGCTACTATTGGTCTAGCAGTTACATAAGGCTGACGATCAATCATAAATTAAAACAGCCTAAGCATTTTTTTTTTTTCACGAACTTACTACGAACTGTGCTATTGTGTTTAAGTACTCCTGACCAAGTAACCTATCTATAATCTACGGTTTCTCGTAGTGCAAATGAGAAACTGCCCCATACATCGAGTTTGGGCCCAATCTATGTTTAACTTTTACTAATTGTTTACCCTCGGGTCGACTTCAATCACCAGCCTGACTTGACCTCTGCGTCTTAAAACATTTTCTGCTCTATGTTCACAAATTCTAAAGGATGGGACAGGAGGGACAGGTCAGCGTAAGCTGGACAGTCCAACAATGCAATCTCGTGAAAACCGATGTAACATAGGAAACTTTTAATATGATTAATATTTAATTTGTTATTGGCTGTTGAACGTAAATCATGGTAGATTTTTTCATGAATAATTTTTGTGCTGAAAATGTGAGAGCAATATTAACTTTAAACATATTTTTTAAAGAAGTTCTGGCCTGACACAGATTTTTTTCATAAGAATAAGAGGTAATAAAGATGCAGAATGTAGAATATATAATTGTATCAAAGTGGCATGTTTTAGAACCCGGCTGGAGGTCTAAAAAGTTTACTTTTTAGAAATCGCCGGGCAAAAATCCGTTTAAGTAGTCAGAATCTTTTTCAGATTAACTACGAGATGTCCAACAAAAAAAAAAAAAAAAATGTTTTAGAATAAAATATTCTTTACTATGTACACCATAGCCACTTTTTAAGTCATGGATATTAATTTCAAAATTTAACACTGGGTGACACGAAACCTTATAGCTATTATTCACCTGTTAAATTTACCTTAAAAGACTCTTCAAAAAGATCTGTCGTAGAAACTATTAAAGGAATGCCAACCAATTAAAAAGATGACCTAACAAAAAGAAACTGATAGTAAAGTCTTTTATGACAATCGTTATTTATTCAAAGGTTCCTAGCTAGAATAGGTAGTCGTATAATGAAATCTTTAAACGTGGAGCGTATCCCATAAACAAGATGTCGCAGCAAGTGGCGCCGCCTAGTTTAGATACGAAGTACTAGGAATCACTAAAGAGGTCCTATAGAGTGACACTGGCCAGTGATAGTCACTTTAATAAGGCGTGGCGTCGATGGCTTTGTGGCGGCTATCTTCTGATGACAGATGTTGTCAGAAGAGCCGCTGACGGACCATGTCTGTGACGTATTAAACTGCTGTATTCCGCTACCGTGTGGAACCGGACTTAAAGATAGCACCATCCCAATTCTTCCCGTGGGTGTCGTAAGAGGCGACTAAAGGACTTACTAGAGAATGGGCAGCAGCGTTCTCTATGCATTTTACCACCATACTGCGATTGCCAACCCGCCTGCCAAGAGTGCCAATTATGGCAAACCCACAAATTTGGGGAAGCCTATGTCCAGTTGTAGACGTCTTTCCGCTGTAATAATGATGATGATGATGATTCCGGTACAACTTAAATGGTAAAGAAACTGAAGAACAACAAATACGCTGACCACTTCTGGTAAAAGCTATCCGACGCCGTTAAATATTTCAAACCCTAAGAATACAAAAAGGCAAAATACTAAACTAACAAGCTAAAACCAATGAATTATCGTAATTATAAGCAAATAGAGCAACATCCATTGGCGCAATTGCTTGGATAGCATTAAAACGTAAGTCCGAGATCAATACGAGCGCGCAATTAAAGAAATGGGCTACATTTGTAACATTTCTGTAACGTCCTCCAGCACTTGCATTAGTTCCTAATGGGGTTTTAATAAAATTGTGGTAATTACCTGACTTATCTAGCAAAGGTTTGAAGTTTTAATGTTGATTTGTTTTTTAGTTTTAACGTAGTGATTCAAATATTAGTACCATGTGCGGCCGGATGTAAAGAATAGCACCACCCCATTTCTTTCTGTGGGTGTCGTAAGAAGCGACTAAGGGACTTACTAGAGAATGGGCAGCAGCGTTCTCTATGTATTTTACCACTGTACTGAGATCGCCAACCTGTCAGCCAAGCGCGGCGATTATGGCATAATCACCGCGCTTGGCCCATTGGGGTAAGCCTATGTCCAACAGTGGACGGTCTTCGGCTGAAATGATGTTGATGATGATTAAGATATTGAAGTTTTCTTTTCTAACTTAGCACGCCAAGATGGAAAAATATAGTAATATAGATCCGTTCTACATGGTTTAATTGCACTATAACTTTCGACGAGGTTTTCGTTTGGCAGGAATTAGTGTCAAAGTTCTGTTAGATTTAAAACTTTTTTTTTTGCCTTTTCGTCACTTCTCCGCTTTAGATTTTCAAATTCATGGCGCTGAGCCGAGTGTGAAATCCAAGAGCGCGTTTTTATTTAGACATTAATTTTGGTATTTCGTTATTAGTGGCTTTAGTATTCAGTCCATTTTTATAAAAAGTTTTGAGACTGAACTTCGATTAAATAAAGAAGACCAACATAGCATTAGTGTCTTTAATGTTCCTACTGCTGGATAACATACCTTCTCAGTCTCTTAGAAAAATAATGAACTGTAATTTACCACGCGGGCCCAGTGCGGGTACGTAGTTGTCATACGTCTTAGAATTTTTGCTTTTCGAACACGGTTTCCTTTCCTCAAACGGTGATGAACAAGGTTTCATCACCGTTTTAAGAGCAGTGATGATGAAATTATTTACACAAAGTAAAGCGCTTATTTATTTAGGTTCGCACCTATAACCTAGAAATCGTAAGTCAGGGCTGTTACCGCTTGACTACCACTGCTCTTGCTCCACTGATATACTGAATGATAAGAACGTTCCTATCTGCGTTTGGAGACCCCATTTTTTAGGAGTTCAAATTATACGTTTGTATTGTATGCCAAAACGCAAACCACAACTCACCTAACACAATAATTGCCCACGATATCCGCCTAAACCAATCCATATTTCAATACTCATTCAAATATTATGAACAATTCAAAATCCCATCATAGGAACCCCTTCTATTCCCAATAATTCACATTTCTCAATAAATATTTAACTAGACGTTAATGGCAGCGGCTTTGCCAGCTGTGTCCATGATACATGAATATTTTAAGAAAGTAAGAATGCAACGGTTAGCTTCGTTTACTTATCGATCTGATTTATATAGGTCGTGTTGTTTGATTCCTATTGATTGTTGGTTTTATTTAACACTACTAGTTTCTGTCTACGGATTCGCCCGCGCGGGTTGCGGAAATTCTCATGTCACCGGGAAATATTTGCCTATGTCCTTCGCCAGATTGCCTTATATCATGTTGACAAATTTTATCGGAGTCTTTCAGTGGTTAAGGCATCAAACGTCGAAGGGCGGGTGTTTTGGGGGGACTGTCTTATGTAACTTTGACGTTCAAAAAGTGCTGACTCTCAGCCTAGTTTGAATAAATGACTTTTGATTTGATTTTGATACATTTTTTTCGCCTAAATCACTGAATATACAGACAGAGTTGCTTTCGTATTTATAATATTAATATGGATTAGAGACTTTATGATTCCACGTGAGCATGTTGTTCAAAGCTGCTAGTAAATATGAAAGAGTTTTTCTTTTGTAATAATATCATCATTACCATCTAAGGCCTAACAGTCGCGGGAAGAGCTTTACTTCAATATGACCTATATCCCGATTTACTCCTTAATGTCTCAATCCGAAACTTCTTCAATCCTGTTCTACGCTATCCAAACATCTAGGCTTGAGTCGTCCACGACTTTTCAGGTCATCCGGTTAACAATCCAGTAAACATTTGGGTGCTTGAGTGTCATCCGTTCTTGCAACATATACTGCCCATCGAAAGCGTCCTATTATAACAGTTTTAATTAGACTCACCGTATATCTCGTAGAATTTTTGACTGTACTGCTTTTGCTGTTGCTTGTAATATATGACATTAATTTATAAAACTTTTGTGGAGGTTGGTTCTACTGATAAATATTTACTCCTGTAATACCAAAATTAGATGTCGGAAGATGGGATTGTTTGTTTGAATGAGGGATGTTTGGAAATAGCGTTGCCATAATTACTTGCCTAACCTACTGACATTGTGGAAATATTTATTTGAATAATAAAAAAAAAAAACAAATAATATCTAGTATAAAGACCGAGGCCTTAACAGAACAAAGTTGACAAAAACCTAACGTATATAAGATCACAGTATCACTACGTTCAGGACATATAATTATTCTTAAAACATCAGAATATTGTTAGATTACAAAAAGTATTAGTATTCGTCATTTACTGGTAAAAAAACAAGAATTTAAAATCATTTGTAACGTAAGGAAACTGTGTAGTTCAATCAAAATTTAAATACTAAGAAAAATCATGAATAAACGAAAACCCAAAGCTCAAACGAACAGTTCTAGGAATCGGATAAATGAATATTATCGAACGACAAAGCTGGCATGGACAGCGTCCCGGCCACAGCGTCGAATGTACTGCAGAAACAAAGAAAATTGGCTGACCCTTTTTCATTAAACATCAGAATATTTAAAATAATGATTCATCGACATTGTATTGTTGTAAAAAATTGCAACAAATTATTTGGAACTTCACTATTAGGTACCTAAAGATATAAAATTCCCTGAACCACAAATTCGAATACGTAACATCTGCCAATCCGCGTTGGGCCCACGTGGTGGATTACGGCCCACTTCCTCCCACCGCAAGAAGGCCAGTGTGGCAGCAGTGCCAACATGTTTGCTACTGTAAAGTTGACATCCTTAATGAAGATGAATAGGGTCCCAAAATAACGCATATTTACAGATGAAGGCACAAAGATTACTAAGCCTCAATTTTATTGGGATGCTTTTTAATCAGCATTTACGATTAAATTGATGGATGGACCAGGAAAAAATGGCATAAAAGAATGAAGGTACCCAGCAAATGATGGGTGAAAAGGTGCCAATGATGATGTTGAGGTTGTCTAAAGATCATAGTTAAACCGTAGCCTCTAGATAAAGAGGACAAAATGATGATACGCCCCACACAATTCCACATAAAATAATGCTTTTTAGGTTAGACATGCATTGATAAGCTCCACATAAAGCATTCTCAGCAATACTGACCTCATAAACACAGTGACACAGACAACTCAATAAATTCCGTGATTTACGAACCCATTACATAACTTATCAAGTATTCAATTTATGCAATCGGAATGTGGCATCAATAATTATGAAACTGTATGAGCGTGCAAAAGTATCGTTCAGTTATTAACGGTTTAGTCTGATTCATTGCTATTGGATATCGGATGTTCAGGATTTCTAAATTACTGTGGTGCTCTCCATTACTTATGGCATGGCTGTTATTGCATTTTCAACTGAAATGCCACAATTTTGTGTTTTAGGTGAAGGTGCATTGTTTTGTAATACACAATCGCTGTAACTATGGTTTCCTCAAAGAGCAATGGGCGCCACATAACGGCCGTGGTGACTGCTGTCATAAAAATGCTGACAGCGTGGTTAAATTGACGGGCCACGGGGTGAAAAAACGTTCTCTCTGTATAACATACACTTTCACAAATAACATTTCAGTGGGGTAAATTACAGACGCTATGTGGTGAATATCGCTCTTCGAAGAATGTAACCCCTGCGGTAGCAATCAGGCTTCTTACGAATCTAGGTAAAAGCAACTAGGTTGTTACACAAACATATCATGCGCTCTTCTGTTTTCTTAAGAATGTAATAATTACCAATCTGTCTGCTGGGCCACATGTCATGGTCCCATCTGGGCGCCAACAGTGAAAATGGCGCCCAACAGCGATTGAGATAACAGATTACAGAATTCCTTCTAAGTTCAAAAGTGTATCTGTCAATATTAACAAAGTACGAAAATATGCGCCTGGATATGAAGTTGTGGACGCTAGCCTGTTCTACAATATTTTAGACGGATTAATAATACTCGTTTTCAAACTCCTATAAAATTTAAACATCAGTTGACTGACTTCAAATTTTCCAATTACTTTAAATTTTTTGGTTTAAAGCCGCGAGTCAAAACCCGCAAGTTAATTATGTTAAATATAAGGAAATGTTCCGAAAAGCCGCAGAAATTAAAACGGAACATAATTGAGTCCTAGCTTCCTTCGCTTTGTATCGCTCTTCGCATAGTCACGGCATGAGTAGCTATTGCGTGTTTCCATTGTACTATGTGGTGTGTTAAGTAGTAGATTAATATTCAAAGACTTCGTTAGTCATTTCTATAAGAGACAAATAATAAATTATTGTCTTCTAAAAGACCTGTGAAACCTTTCTTTAACCTATAACTTATAAGTCTAAACTAACTCTTTAGCTATATTATAGTATAAGTTATAATATAGTACAACTGAAGAGTTTGTTTGAACGCACTAATCTCATGAATTACCTACACTAGTCAGAAATGAAAAATTCTGTTTGCTAGAGGCTATTTAACATCCCGTTAAGACCCTTTGGAGTCGAGCAAAAATAAAGATAAGCAGAAAGAACGTAAAGCAAAAACGAAGTAATAGCGCGGGCAGGCGATGCGATGCGATGCGACGCGGTTGATTGGAGGCAACGGCCTTAAATTAAACGGTAGGTGAAACCACGTGTCACGACTAGTTATTTATAGGGATTATTTTAAAAACTTCTGATCTGAAAGAAAACGCCGTAAGTTTTTTTTAGAATGTGAATGTAGTTTCAATATAGAAGATAAAGTAAGTATCTACTAAAGCAAAATACTCTGAGTCTTTCTAGAGTTTGATATTGCAATGTTAACCCGCAAAAGGTAAAAGGACTGGCGTATGAGAGAGATTTCATGTCTTTAATCAATTACCTAAAGTGATTGAGGAATCAAAATCTCTTCCACCTTTTAAACGTGATGATTAGAAAATCTAATCTTTTACTAATTGCTTTGGTTTATACAACTTGACATTTAAGTTGTCTTACAACGGCAGCCCACTTAATGTATCCAATGACTACTACACATACATAAGAAAAAAAAAAAACATTTGAATAACTAAAAAATAAAAATATTATTCATTATGATGACGCATGACGTAGATTATTTGATTTTTGTCTTATGGAAAATGGAGATGGAATGATCTAGTCGACTTGTACGCTGGGTAGGTATGCATGTTCTCTACCATATCGCACCTTTGGTAGAACAAGGGCATAATTGTCATAAATTGCCAAAACGACTTAAATATGCAGAAATGCTTTAAAAAAACTAGCAGTTTTTAATATTTGTAAACGATACACCTAAAAGAAATAAATTAAGTAATAAGTAATATTTGTAAGTTTATGTCATACAAAGCAGAACAACCTTAGAACATTATTAACATAGCTAGACCACATTAAGTACAAAAAATATCTTAAAATTACTCTCCTATAAAATTGCAAAAACTGCAATTGTGCCCTTGTTCTACCAAAGGTGCGATATGATGCATAAACATTATTAACAGGATGTTTCATAATTCTAGTGCATTATTTATTTTTCTTAGTACGTTTTTTTCTTAATTGGTAACAATTTTTTAATCACGCCTAGAGGTATATTATGTTGGATACATTAAGTCCGACCTTCGTAAGACGACTAGAATGTCAAGGTGTATAACTTATAATTTTCATTTTATTACGCGGCCAAACCGTCACACTCCTTAACCCTGCAGTGGTCGCGCGGATTACAATTGTAATCCAGGGTAGTAAAAAAATGAAATATTTAAAAAACAATTCAAGTGTGTTAGCCGAGACTCCATGTATTTTAAGTTCGATACTCCCCGCCGCCACTCAGTTGCGCTCGCGCATTGCCGATGCGTGGTTGTGCCTGGAGAGGCTGTTTAAGAATTAAATATTAACCCTGGATTACAATTGTAATCCGCGCGACCACTGCAGGGTTAAAAAATAATATTCGTCTCGTTATAGAAGGTAATAAAAAGCAAGTAAAATCATATGGGATTTATATAATGGGTCGATTACTGAAGGCTTTTTGTATTAATGTACAGTAAGATGCTATCTTACCGATCCTTTTAATGATGCTAACGGGATTATTCTTAATCACGTTTTCCAACACCCTCCAAAACCCCGTTATAATAATGAAACGGAAACAAACACCACCAACTCGTGACTGCCACCACCTGTCACCGAAACCTGTATTAAAACCTTCGTAGAAATAATTGTTGTAAACGGCATAAACATTCAACTTTTACGTTATTTGTAAATTAAAATTTTGTACGATTCTGTACCTACGAGCTGTGTTTTCTATAGTAATTTATGATCACTTTTGTGTGTGATGATAAATGTTACTGCCTCGTTAGTTTAGTGATTGTTGAGCATAGAGTAGTAGGTTTGATCCTCAGATCAGGCAAATTGTTATATTATTTTTCATTCAAGAAATTTTCAGTAGTGTTCAGTCTGGATTTGTACTATATAGGCTCGCCCTCTAATTTGTAAATAGTTTGTGACAATTAAAAACCATTTGACTATTTTATCCGGGTGAATGAGCAATGTCCCCCTTATTAACATGTCCTCTTTAATAAGCTTGGTCACGCAACGATGTGATGGGCTAGTTTTGGAAATTTCGTAATTATAATTTTATAACAGCCCAAAACCCTCTACTAGACTTATAAATAACTATTTATCTAGTAGTATTTCGGAAACACAACTAAATTTTGGAAACACTAATAGTTTTACAGTTCATCTTTTTCATTCGTTTCAGTAGGATTTGTATCTCAATAGTTCATGATTTCTCAAAATCAGCCAACCAGTGTGCAGGACATACAAAGTATATTTAAACATACCCACTCGTGTAAACTATTTTATCAAAATACATAATCTTTCTTTCTTTGCAGTCGGGTAAAAAGCCATCATGTTTGTTAAATAGTTCTTAGAGAAGAAAACTTGTTTGTGAATTATGGAATGATCAGTTAACGTCGTCAGGAACAAATACCAAAAATAGATCACGTGGCTTTCATTACAATACAATTATTCCAAGGACACAGAAAACAGTAATGTTTGAAATTGACTCCTTAGTCTTTACACATCATTTCTGAGGTTGCGTTTATATTTCTTTAGAAACTTAGAGGCCACTACTCACCATTATGTTTTTCGATTCCACGTGTAAGAAAAGGAAAGCCTTGTCGTTATCGGGATCAACACCAAAATAATCTTCTACTAATCCAATAAAGGGAAAAAGTCGTGAAGGAAATAATGGTGTGACGGTATTACGTAATCCTCCAAAGCCTAATTTGTAAGTATTAACCTTTTTGGAGTTTTGTTTTTTTTTTCTCTATGTTTACTCATTATCTTGACAGCCAGGTCCTTAATTTAAATTAACATCATGAAATCACGGCAGTATTCCCTAAAGGGGCAGGTACAGCTAAATATTGCCAGTTATAATGTACGTCTCGTGTAATAGGGGGCGAGCCTTAATTACCATTACCGGGCACAAACCCAGACTCAGGGCTGCTACAACAACAAAAATGTTCTTTTCCCAAATTGGTGAGCAAACCTGTAGGATCTTACACTTGCGACCAAAAGATCAATGGGGCATCAGGACCCAACAGATGTTTTCCTGTCCAAATTTCGATGAATTTTACCAAAATCCCATAGGAAAAGGACGTTTCTGAATTTCAAGTATTACGGGAAAATATCAATTTTTTCTTACCCTAAAAACGTGGTTCGTGTTTTAAATTCAACGTGGGCATCTGTGTGTTGAATTTAAAACACGAACCACGTTTTAAGGGTAAGAAAAAAAAATCTCTTCGCCCTCACGTCCCTAGCCGCCGCAGGAGGAGACGCCCCGGGCGTCGAGAGTCGTTTGCGGACTCCCGGCCACCGTAGGCGCGAGCTTGCGGGCGGCGAGCAATGGGTAGCTCGCCGCCCGGTGTGGACCAAGCTCGGGTCGACGGCGCGTAGTGTTCCACGCGCGCTTCAAAGAGATGTCAGCAGCACTGAAGGGGTCTGCTAGGACTGATGCCTGCCGGGGTCGCGTGATTGTTGGAAAGAGATACCGTGGCCCCTGCACATGGGCAACTGAAGGAACACGGGTGTGTTTTAGTCAGTAAAAGTCTGACACGCAGTCATTTGATGATTTCTCATCCAAAAAAAAGCATCTGTGTGTCAGTCTGTGATATCATAGCTCCCAATCGGCTGGTCCATCTTAGCTTTGATTTAAGAAAATCTGTTCAGCCGTTTGAAGATCAGCTCTTTTCTGGTTGATTTAGGGATTTAAGTATCTTTAATATGTATGTTCGAGTCGAAATTTGGTATTCTATTACTTTAATATTATTAAGAGAACATCACATCACATGCAATTGCCGGATACCCAACTACCTCACCAATAAACATCAAAAATATTTTGTTTGGGCTCATCGGAAAGACCTCAACGAATAGGTTATTGATAAGTGGTGACTAGGGTCTGATAATGGAGTAGCAAAGAGGAATCAGGATAAATTTGTAGCTCTCTTCACTGTGGCAAACAATTAAATCTGCGCAGATTTTACCGAGGCATGTGTCGTGTTCACTTTTACTACAATATGTTTATTCATAAAATTAAAGATATTAGTTGAAATTAAAAAAAAAATAGTTTAAAAAAACTAAAAAACACGCTTCCATGGAAAACCAAACTAAAAAGTACAAAATAATGGAAAAAAAGCGTGGGGTGCTTTTAAGGTATTTTTTTATTGATATCAGGCACCCCACGCTTTTTTTCCATTATTTTGTACTTTTTAGTTTGGTTTTCCATGGAAGCGTGTTTTTTAGTTTTTTTAAACTATTATTTATTTTCTATTTTTTAGGGTATTTCGAATTTTGAGACGTATGTCAGCGTAGTTTGTGACAGTTTTTTTGATGTCCTGGTAACCCTGGCAAGGATAATGGCACAAATTTATGAAATTATTGCATTGTCATCAGTCCTTGACAGGTGTGCAAAGTTTGAATGAAATCTGGTCGTTTAAAGTGGGTCAAAATCGCACTATAAGGAGTCGGTTACAAACAAACATACAAATATACAAACATACAAATATACAAACATACAAGTGAAGCTAATATAAAGCGTGTAAAAAACCTTGATTTAAAAGTAATCACTACACTTTACACGAATATTACGAAACAATAAAGATACTTTCCATAAAGTTAATATTTCTCGCAAGAAAATAGTGATAGTTCTTGACCATACCAAATTTATGTTACAAAATGGAACAAAAATACATTTTCGTCATTGTTAAACAAAAATCAATTATACCTTCCAACATTACATATTTTTTACGAAAATTTTTGCCCTATAATATATCACCATTAAAAACGAAAAGGTGAACATTTATCATTCTACTGTCAATATTTCCAAGAAAAAGATAAAATACTTGACAGAGAGTTGTTTATAATATGAAAAGAGATCCTTCAAAAACATAGCACAAGAGCGGCGGTAAACCCTACTTGACCCGGCCAAGTGTGTAGGATGCAAACCTTATTACCGTGTTTAATCCTCTTATGAAGACTTCCCCCCTTTAGCCGCCCTCTTTTGCCCCACCCTCACTCCCCTGAGATACTGGGATCTTGTATTTTTAATGCGCAAAGTGTTTTTGTTTAAAATTTACATCAATTATGGATTGTCGCACGTTGCCCCGAGTTAAGGAGGTATTAGGTTGTTGTGAATTTGGGAATCGGATAAAAGTAGGTAATTTTTAGCTATAGTATGTACATGAGGATGTGTTTTAAATTATGAACGTACCTACTTTTTTTTTTTTGGATGGGATATCATCAAATGACTTCTCCCGCTCTGGGCGGAACGGGAGGGCGTGTCACACTTTTTCTGACTAAAACCCACCCGTGTTCCTTCAGTTGCCCATGTGCCAGGGTCACGGTATCTCTTTCGAACAATCTCGTGACCCTGGCAGGGAACGTACCTACTTATTGTATATTGTAAATTTAAAATTTTAGTTCGGGTTAGTTAGGTCCTAAACATCAAGATTTATAGTCATCACCATTTCACCCGAAAGACGTGCACTGCTGGACATTGGGCTCCACCAATTTCGGAGAGTTTGCTATAATCGCCACGCTTGGCAAGCGGGTTGGCGTTCGCAGTATGGTGGTAAAATGCATAGAGAACGCTGCTGCATATTCTCTAGTAGGTCCCTTAGTCGCCTCTTACGACACTTACGGGAGGAACTATAAGTAGTGCTATTCTTTACGTCATGTAGGTACCACAAGAAACATGTCCAGCCACCACACGGATCGTCTAGGTTATTACAGCAGTATTGTACGTAATTATACTGATAATGTTGATCACATAATTATAATGATTTAATACAATAATGTGGCAAGATATATTTATTGTTTTACTCAGAGCTCTCACTAATTGATTGTATACTTAGCAAAATTAGTTTTAAGAGTTAAATAAAAAAGCAAATAAACAAATATCTTAGGACAACCAACACAATGTTATCTGATCCCAAACTAGGCAGAGCCTGTACTATGGTAACCAGACAACTGATAGACATACTTATATATTTCTAAAATACATACATATTATAGATAATTTACACCCAGACACAGAACAAATGATTGTGCTCATCACACAAACATTTGTCCTGGGTGGGAATCGAACCCACGACCTCAGTCTTTGCAGCCAGGGTCACTAACCACTAGACTAACAGGCCAGTTGTCATGTAACTATTCATTTGGCACTCTTATAACCTGATGATTGTTTAATTAAGCCATATTTACTTTGCAAAACTAGCGGCGTAAAGTATCATTTTATTGATGGTTTTACGTGTGAATAACAATTATTATACAATACAGTTTAACTATTAATAATCTGTATTTTTTTTAGCAAACAAAAAAAAAATAACCGACGTCCAAAAAAACACTATAAATTGTAAATATTTTCGGAAGTAGGAAGAAAAAGATTCGAAATCGGTCCACAGTTGTCGGAGAAATAGGTGAAAAAACATATAAAAAAACAATACAGTGGAACATAGAACCTCCTCCTTTATTAAGCCGGTTAAAAGTTAAGTTTGCACAACTAAAGTCGTCCTTACTATCAACAGAAATGATCCGAGAAAATTCTGAGAAAATCTTGCCTTTATTTTATGCCAGTGCCAAGCTACATCAGCAGGTTGATTCAAATGAAATTGGGATACAAAACCTCCGATGGCGGATGAAACGAAAATTGATACCTACATATAAATCTACATATTTACGCAAATGCTTTTAGCTTCTGTAATTTACATTTACGAAGAAATAAATAAGTATTGAGTCCACTTAGGGGAATTGAAATTACTTTGTTCAATTTAAATCTATAGATACCTACTAATAATAAAGCGGAAGAGTCTGTTTGTTTGAACTAGCGCCTTCAAACAAACAAACAGCATCTTAATACGCAATTTAGTATACTTGTATTGGTATAATATTTTAACAATTACATTCACTACGGGAGCGATTGATCGGATTGTGAGGAGTATGATGATCTGCACCCTAATTGCGAAACGCACAATTTATCAGAATCTGAATGGGATTGAAGATTATTTCTAAACTATTGCGTCATTTGTTCGAATAAATTGTAGGCTCAGCAACGTAAATAACGCAATGAATGTTGTTTAACTATGAATATGAAACCAATTCCTACTGACAGCAAGTTATGTAATTACCCCTCTGTTTTAAGAAAATTATGTTTTCTCGAGGGAAGCATATGCCTACACTCATGGTTCCGAACGTAAACCATTAACATGTAATTTGATTTGCTTAGCTACGAATATCCGTGTATGCCGGACGTAAAGAATACCTTCGTCCCGTTTCTTCCCGTGGCGCGTATCATAATGGGTGACTAAGGGACCTACTAGAAAATGGGCAGTAGCGTTCTGTATGCATTTACCATCATACTGCGATTGCCAAACCGCCTTCCAAGCGTGCCGATTAAGCCCCGGGCGTCTGGAGTCAATAGCAGACTCCCGGCCACCGTAGGCGCGAGCTTGCGGGCGGCGAGCAATGGGTAGCTCGCCGCCCGGTAAGGACCAGGCTCGGGTCAACGGCGCGTAGTGTTCCACGCGCGCCTCAAAGAGATGTCAGCAGCACTGAAGGCGTCTGCTAGGACCGATGCCTGTCAGGGTCGCGAGATTGTTCGAAAGAGATATCGTGACCGTGAACACGGGTGGGTTTTAGTCAGTAAAAGTCTGACACGTCCTCCCGCTCCGCCCACAGTGGGAGAAGTCATTTGATGATTTCCCATCCAAAAAAAAAAGCGTCCTGATTATGGCTAACCCCCCCAGGGAGGCCTATGTCCAACAGTGAACATCTTGCGGCTGAAATGATGAGCTACGAATATCTATGAATCTAAGTAAAGATTTAAAACCTTTTAATCTACATACACACCGTGACATTTTAGTCGTCTAACAAAGGCTATCCACTCAATGTATCCGACGTAATATACCTCTAGGCGTGATTAAAAAAATGTTACCATTAATTAAGATATAGATACTAAGCAAAATAAACAATGCATTAAAATTATGAAACATTCTGTCAATAATGATTACATATCAGACGGTACAGAACACACCTACCCAGTGCACGAGTCGACTAAATCATTCCATCTCCATTTTTTATGAGACAAAATAAAAATTTCAAATTACGTCATGCATCATCGTAATGAATAATATTAAATTTTTTTAGTTATTCAAATGTTATTTTTTTTCTTACGGATGTGTAGTAGTCATTGGATACATGAAGTGTGCTGCCGTTGTAAGGCGATTAAAATGTCATGGTGTATAATAATAATGAAGCTCAAGAGTTTGTTTGTTTGTTTCAACGTGATACCTCTGAAACTTCCAGTAGGATTTGAAAAATTATTTAGCATTTGTACCTCATTTCTTGAAAAAGGTTATAAGTTATTTGACATCTCTACATATTTTCAGTCGTAAAGAACACTAAGCTAAAACACGCTACAGGATAAGTCGGGGCACCAGAAATTTCACGCGGACGAAGTCACGGGCAGAAGCTGTTCTAACATAAAATTTTAATTTAAAGAAGACTCCTTAGGGTATTCCGGGAATCTATTAGAAATGACTTCAAAAAGGCCGTTAAAAATTCTGTTCCTGCTTCTGTTCCTGTGTAGATAATTATAATGTCGTAGCACTGCTTACGGGTTATCCTTTGATATTTGTGACGCCTAAGATAATTTTCTGAGAACCCTATTAAACTTACGATGGAAGTGTTCGTTTGATCACTGAAGACAAACTTTTTAATTATTCTTGTCTTCATAAAAATCTACAATCTATTTAGAGGCGCAAAATTTAAGAAATCTTTTTATCATCAAATCAAAACACTTTTATTTCAGATAATCTTCCATGAGCACTTATGAAACGTCAGAAGCTAGGTGCACGATTCTCAATGGTTGATTCCTATGGAGAAGAGCCGGCAAGAAACTTCATCAACCTCTGTTATTTCACTGCTGAACAATGGTCTCTCCATAACTTTCCACTGCTCCATGTGTGGCCCTAAAACGGCTAATCTCCCACAAACGCATCATGGCCATCACACCAGCGATTTCTTGACCTCCCTTGGCGATGGTTCCCGTTTTCTGGCACCAACCGCGTGACGACCCTGACTCATCTACCGCCATACATCCAACATACATTTGTTCTGCCCAAGCGCTAAGAACTTAGTCTTTTGAGACAAGTTATAAGCATTGAGGGAAAATAAATCTCAAAGATTCGTATTATTTTAGAGTATCATTAATTTGTTGAAACTTGTCCACGTTTGTACATCGATCAGCCCCAAACATCGTAACAACGACTGAATAGCAGTTTTATTGTTATTTTGAAGCGATCATAAACCAAAGTATAGGTCAAAGACTTTTCTGAGTACGAAGCAACATCATAATGTACGCGCTGAGAATAATAATTAATTTAATTTAAAGCCCCCAAAAGTTAATGTAGGTAACCTTTTAGCTAACATTACCTGCCTGAAAGACAGATACATCAGGCAAAAAAGTTTATTATGTTAAAGATATACTGCCCTTCACAACTTTGTACAACATTTTTAAAACTTCAATAAGTTTGACATTACCCAAGATTTATTTTCGAAATAAAAGGATAACAAAAAGATTTTTTTTATATTAAAACTTTTTAGTCAATTACTATCAAGTATCCTAGACACTCTAGAAACAAAATAAAGGGAATTAATATAAAGTCTTTATTCTATACAATAGTATTCTCTAATGCCTTCCATATTTATGAAAATCTTTTGTATGCACAATTATTGTGAATGTGAGGACTATTTGAGTAATTGTGTCATTTTCAATCATGCTCTGGCAGTTAGAGTAGTATGCGAACTACCTAAATGTCCTTTCTTTGGTATTTTTCGCCGTCTTTGGTATTTTTCGCCGAATCGTTGAGCTACTTAAGGTCCGTGTTGAACTAAGCGATAATTAATAAATTCGTACGCTAACTGGATAGCTACACTCAAATCTGTGAGGTTCTTTTCTCAAAAGCCCATTTCAGACACTGATCTAGATGGTCGTCAACTAATCTGACCAAAATTATTTCCGGATTTGTAGAAACATATTGACAGTGCTAAATTTTATATATACAATGACATGAATATTTAATTTGTGAAGTATTACTTTGTTTAAATTGTTGTAAATATGACGACTATATGAGTATTTTTTATGGTTTCAGAAGCTCAAACAAATTGCAATTTTTTGTTTTTTATCTTTTTTCATTTAAAAATGTTACTAATCGCAAACTACATCCAATTTTAAAGAAAGATGGTGAAATTTGCTATAAAACGTTTTTATTTCAAAATTCCGTAGACCTACGTATTTGTTACTCATTTCAACTTGATATCTCGACGCGTTCTTGAGAGAAAGGGTATTGACAGACAGACAGACGGATTGACGGACGGGCTCCGCAGTGATCTATTTGATGTTGTTCCTTTTTACCTTTTGATGTAAGGAACCATAAAAGAAAAAAAACTTGAGAGGTGTCAAGGGACACCCGGATGGAATGAAGTTCCTTTCCAGGATTCATTATTGTTATTTTTTTATTATTATTACCTATATACACTCAACAAAAATATTCTCTTTCTCTCTCTCTCTACTCACAACAAAAAAGAAACAACAACATACAAAACAAATACAAACAACAAAATATATACTGTCGAATTGAGAAACCTCCTCCTTTTTTGAAGTCGATTAAAAAGTGTCGTTACAACTTTTTCTCTTAATTTCCGTCTAGCCCCCTTTCGCAACGCGCCATAAGAAACTTCGTTCCAAAAACGAACAAGATGATATGATGGATGATTATGTGGATATGGTCCCAGTCGCTGGAAGAAAATTATTTAATATTTATGGATCCGGCGACTGGGACCGCGGTCCTAGTTAATTGCGGTCCCAGTCGCCGGAAACCTCCAATATCATCTCCAAAACCGGCCAAGTGCGAGTCGGACTCGCGCACCGAGGGTTCCGTACAAACCTGCAGGTCATCATCATCATCATTCGTCATCATCGTTTATGAAATTAAATGGTTTTTTTTTTTAATTTTTATATTTGAGTTGACTGAATGAAAGGTAAATTGTGGTTTACGATTTATGACGTATTAAAAAAAAACTACTTACTAGATCTCGTTCAAACCAATTTTCGGTGGAAGATTACATGGTAATGTACATCATATATTTTTTTTATTTTTATCATTCCCTTATTTTAGAAGTTACGGGGGGGGGGACACACATTTTACCACTTTGGAAGTGTCTCTCGCGCAAACTATTCAGTTTAGAAAAAAATGATATTAGAAACCTCAATTTCATTTTTAAAGACCTATCCATAGATACCCCACACGTAAGGGTTTGATTAATTTTTTTTTTGTGTTTCAGTTCTATGTATGGGGAACCCCAAATATTATTGTTTTAAAAAAAAATGATATTAGAAACCTCAATATCATTTTTGAAGACCTATCCATAGATACCCCACACGTATGGGTTTGATGAAAAAAAAATTTTTGAGTTTCAATTCTATGTATGGGGAACCCCAAATATTATTGCTTTTTTTCTATTTTTGTGTGAAAATCTTAATGCGGTTCACTGAATACATCCACTTACCAAGTTTCAATAGCACAGCTCTTATAGTTTCGGAGAAAAGTGGCTGTGACATACTCGGACAGACAGACAGACAGACAGACAGACAGACAGACAGACAGACAGACAGACATGGCGAATCTATAAGGGTTCCGTTTTTTCGCGGAACCCTAAAAATGAATTGCGTTAAACTGAAAAGGAACCAATGTTTTATAAAATATAGAAATTTTTCAGTTCAGATTTAAACAAAATAATATTTTTATTTAAAAAATATCACGGTAAAGTTTCCGCCAGTTAAAATGTTTCACGGGCGTATAAAAACTGTCCGCGTGGAAAAATGCAGGCGAAATAGGATGGTCGAAAAATATGATACAAATAAAAAACGGATTTTGGCGTAACTCACTCTTCGACTGTACATTCTAAGGCTCGTGCAGACTAGCGCGACGCGACAGTCGCGCGCGATTCGACGATTTATATCCGTAGAACAATTTCTATGACCATATCGCGACGCGACAGGTCGCCTCTGTGTGAACTTGAGAAGTGTCGTGCGCGTTTTCATAGAAATTGTTCAACGGATATTAATCGCCGAAGCGCACGCTATCGTCGCGTCGCGTTAGTCTGCACGGACCTTTAAATGTGGGTAGGTATTTAATAGCTGACTTTATTGTGTCGGTTATATTTCGTAGTACATAAGACTGGAAGTTAAATAGGTTTCTTATTTAGGGAATGTCGGAGAGCTTGATTTATTTTTGCAGGTGATGATTTGGTGAGCAGTGGTGGCCCAGTGGTAACGCCCACGTAGAACCCAGAAAGGTGTTTGACTTTTTTTACCTTATCAACATACTACCCTAAAACGGTGAAGGAAAACATCATGAGGAAACCGCCATGTCGTAGAAGCAAAAATTCTTAGACATGTGATATCTACCCGCACAGCACGCGTAGCATGACCACCATAGAAAGAAATTTGTCTATTCTTAGTAGAATAGAGACAGAACTGTCATGCTACGCCAGCATAAAACGGTACAAATCTTTCTACAATCTTTTATTCTGTCTTTAAACTTTCTACAATCTGTAATTTTGTCTATTCTTCCGTCGACAAAACCCCTTTCTACGGTGGTCATGCTACACATGTTGGTTTCGTGTGGTGGATTCTCCTCACCGAGAGAATGCCTGTGTCCCAGCAGTGGGAACACTACGGGCTGATTTTGTAATGATTCGATTAGCTTTGTTATAAGTTTTTGTATAAAGGTAGCTTTATTCACTACTGGTTGTGGTTTTTGTCTTATTTTTAGGGCAGTTATCCTTAGACCTAAATAAAAATATAAAGGATTTTTAGGTAACCGTATAGTTCTTGGCAAAAACAGACCACCTACCACTCAAATCAATCTTCTCACAAGTTCGATTAATATTCTCATAAACCACCGGCGTATAAGAAAAAGAACTATCACAAACCTTGTTGCTTATACCAAACTCATGTAACATTTTAAATCTAATAGTGTTTTATAAATTACCAAAAACAACTAACAAAATAGTCTTACAAAAAGTAAACACACACAAATTACCTAAAGAACTACCCCTAATTGTTTAACGTACCACCCTTTCATTCGGCATGAGAGCAGGAAATGAGTACCATAGAACTCTCCAGGTTACGTGCTCGGAAACCAAATGTATCCACTCAGAAAATCGAATGGGTATGTAATTGAAAAATCGTTTTCGATGTTTGAGAAAAAACGTTCGATTCTTACTTAGGCAGGGCTGGTATTAGGCAGTTTGAGCGGTATCGAGGTAAATGTATTTTCAGGTAAAAAGCAAATGTTTTGTTGTGTTGAATATGATAATGTTGTTTTGGCTGGAAAGGTTTAAACTTCCGTGGAAAACATTCTAAAGAATATTTAATGACATTAAATAATTCTTTATATTTATTTATTTGTTCGCATTTTACCTATCAACCACAACAGTCACAGGTATTTTGACTATTTTACTTGATAGGTACTGTATTACAGTGAGATATTTCGTATTCATAATATTAGTATGATATTCCATTGCATACTAATAGTATAATTGCGAAATGAACACTGTGTGTCTATTACCTTTTCAGGACTTAACGGTACACAGGCAAGCCATGACAATATGTTGATGACATACTATACTTGCGCGGACGGCACCTCGATCAAAAGCTAGTTACTTATTAGTAGGTGCAAATTACACTGATTCACTATCAGGTCTTTCCCAAAGTGGGGACTATCACGTACTTCTTGGTACTCCAAAGAGATGTACTCATCTCGTTGATATTAAGCACGATCCAAGCTAAGTCAGATAATGATACGGTATCAGCTCTGAAAGCTACGCCATAAACGTGATGTCAATGTCGAAAGTTTTAATACCGCAATTAATATGCATTAATAAATATTTTACTAGTAGTAATACGAACAGTAGTCTATATTAACCCAATGCTAGAATCAATCATCAATACATATTTAGACTTTTTCTAACGACACGGTCGGCTTCCAATTTAACTGAATGCAGCTGGAAACCAGTATTCTCAATGGAGTGAAAGCCTTTTTGACATCCACTTGAATCAAAACGGAATCAACATAAACACTAAACACTTAAAACTTAACAGACGGATTTTCAATCGACGATAAGGCATTGATTACATTAACCAAAATACCGTAAGTTATGGTAATTATTATTTGCTTAAATGCTCTATAAACAGTTAAACACCGGAATCAATAAACATAGGAATGTATAATTAAGCGCAATTGTATTAATTATACGCAAGTTACCTCAGATGATGTGTGAGTTTAGGTGATTATTATTGCTTCAAGATTTAGAGGGGTTGAGGCTAAGACATACAAGCCGGATGGCTTGATCGATCAAGTTAAGCTACATTTAAAGCGGTTGGTGCATGGATGGGTGACCATCTTCGCGTACCCAGACCCCTTCGTGCCTTGGAAAGCATTTTGCGTTGAGTCACGGCTGTCATTCGTGAATTTTTGATAGTCGTTACGGGTCGTCAGGAGCTCAAAAGTCTGTCAACCAGTCTTACCAAATATCGTGTTGCCCAGTAACTGGGTTGTAGAGGTCAGATTGGCAGTGTCTCCATGTAAAATACTGATATTCAGCTGCAACTGGTGATACCGTTTCGATTTTGAACTTAAAACTCCGTCCATGTTTTTTTCAAGAGATTGTATGTGTTTTTTTTTTTTGTTTCTTGGGGCTGCAAGAATTTTTGAGCTGAGCAAAGGTTTGATTTCTATTGAAACGCTTATTAATTTTGAAAGACAGCAATTCGTTCAATTGCTATAATTTTTCTCAGTAACAGATCTGGCCTTAGAATTTGTAATACTTAACCGGTTTTTATCTATACTAATATTATAAAGCTGAAGAGTTTGTTTGTTTTTTTGATTGAACATTATTTTTGTGTTGGGTAGCCTAGGTATCGAGGAAGGCTATAGGCTATATAACATCACGCTACAACTAAGAGGAGCAGAGCGTAATGAAAAATGTTGCAAAAACGGGGAAAATCGCATGGGTAGGCGATTCGACGCGACGGGAAGGGTCGGGGGAACAAGAAATTTAACGCGGACGAAGTCGCAGGCATAAGCTAGTGAACGATATAATTATTCATTCCTGAAAGACATTGGGCAAATATCCACTGTCTTGTAGGTCATCAGTATTTTATCCTGTGGTTTTCAATTTTGTATTTTTTTAAACATTATAAGTAACAGCTCTGATTTTCCCAATAAGAATTAAATAAATAATGATTAAAATAACTACAAACCACATACATAGTGTTTTCATTTCCCGCGTCTGTGCGCCTAGATATTTTAAACTACGCAACGAATTTTAAATCGATTTCCATCAACAGTTAGAGTAATTCAAATGGAAAGTTTTATATGTATAATACGCAGGCAAAAGCTAGTTATTTATAATTCGTATCTGTAAACCTCTAAGCAACTACAACCGTTTATTATTAAACAATTTACGTTCATCGCAGAAAATTGTTTGATACGTCGATTTCCGTATAATTGGCCATTTGTTTCCATCGTCTACTGCGTCTAGTATTTCATTTCCTCTATCGACAAATAGAGGGTCTCTTTGAAGAGAATAAATGATGGCACAATATTGTCTCAATAAAGCTTTCATAAAGTTGATTTTATTAACTTAGTTAAGAATCTTATTTACTAAAGTTTTATATTATTCATCGTTATGTATGTAAGCGGGCACGCTCTTTATGCCTGGAGGCTCTTATTTAGGTTTTAAGTTCTATTTACGATTTTATTATTTCAGCTTGAGTTTAGTTTTTAATGTTTTGTTCGTATATTGGCGTGTGCTAGCTGACATATGACGCATAATTTGATGTATGTTTTATTTTGTTTTATAATATTAATTACTTACATAATACTGTATGGAATCAGGTTCTTCTAAATTAACAGACAGCTGTGCTGCTGGAGAGTTTGTTCCGCCACTTCTTCTTCCCAGCTAAAGCACTAGGAAGTGTCGAAGGGCGGGCGTTTTGGGGGGACTGTCTTATGTAACTTTGACGTTCAAAAAGTGCTGACTCTCAGCCTAGTTTGAAGAAATTACTTTTGATTTTGATTATTGTAATCAATTTTATAAACATTGCTCTCGAAACAGTGAAAGAAAGTATGTCCTAAAACCAAAAATTCGAGGACATGTGACGTCTACTAACCCGCTCAGGGCCCCCGTGGTGAATTACATTAAGGCTGATTATGCATATATTCTAAACGTAAGGTAGGACGCCCTCAGGCTAGATGGAGCAACGATCTTCGCAGGGTGGCTGGAAGCAGCTGGATGAGACTTGCCGAGAATCGGGCTGTATGGCGTGCAATTGGAGAGTTGTATGTCCAGCCGTGAACTGTTATAGGCTGATGATGATGATGCATAATATCTTTTAATAAAAAAAATAATAGTTTAAAAAAACTAAAAAAACACGCTTCCATGGAAAACCAAACTAAAAAGTACGAAATGATGGAAAAAAAGCGTTGGGTGCTATTAAGCTATTTTTTTATTGATATCAGGCACCCCACGCTTTTTTTCCATCATTTCGTACTTTTTAGTTGGGTTTTCCATGGAAGCGTGTTTTTTAGTTTTTTTAAACTATTATTTATTTTCTATTTTTTAGGGTATTTCGAATTTTGAGACGTATGTCAGCGTAGTATGTGACAGTTTTTTTGCTGTCCTGGTAACCCTGGCAAGGATAATGGCACAAATTTATGAAATTATTGCATTGTCATCAGTCCTTGACAGGTGTGCAAAGTTTGAATGAAATCTGGTCGTTTAAAGTGGGTCAAAATCGCACTATAAGGAGTCGGTTACAAACAAACATACAAATATACAAACATACAAACATACAAGTGAAGCTAATATAAAGCGTGTAAAAATGTTCTTTTTATACTTAAATTTGAATTCTGAGCCAAACTGTAGCCAATGTCATGTGTCTGAAACAATGTGTTTCATATGTTTAGACGGGCGTTGATAGCTGCGACACAGTTTATAACTTTTGTAGCTATCATCGTTTCTATTGTAATTTATGTCAATGTGTTTTTGTTCCTAAATAAAAACTTATACTTAAACCTATACTTATACTTTTTAATGCTTTGGACTACGCCGACTGCTACATCCTTCCCTAATTTTACTACCAGAGGTAAACCTCTGGTAGTAAAATTAGGGAAGCATGTAGCGAGATGGCTTATATTTATTTCCCTTCCTTATATTTGTTTCCCTTCGTAATTAGAGATGATAGATTTTATTAATAGTTAAAATAACTTATTTGCTGCTAACCTTCCCTAAAACTGAAAAAGCCAAAATCCTTACTAATATTAAGAACGCGAAAGTTTGTATGTATGGATGTTTGTTACTCTTTCACGCAAAAACTACTAAACGGATTTGAATTAAATTTGGCACACAGATAGTTTATAACCTGGATTAACACATAGGATACTTTTGTCCCCGTAGGTTCCTGCGAGATAATTACCGACCTCCACGCGGGCGAAGCTAGTAGGGCCATATAATAAAAACCGGCCAAGTGCGAGTCGGACTCGCGGACCGAGGGTTCCGTACAAACCTGTAGGTATTCACGGTTTATGCATAAGGTTTATGTTTATGAAATTAAATGTATTTTGTTTTTTAATGTTTATTATTGAGTTGATTGAATGAAAGGTAAATTGGGGTTTACGATTTATGACGTATTAAAAAAAAACTACTTACTAGAACTCGTTCAAACTAATTTTCGGTGGTTTACATGGTAATGTACATCGTATATTTTTTTAGTTTTATCATTCTCTTATTTTAGAAGTTACGGGGAGGGGGACACACATTTTACCACTTTGGAGGTGTCTCTCGCGCAAACCATTCAGTTTAGAAAAAAAATATATTAGAAACCTCAATATCATTTTCAAAGACCTATCCATAGATACCACGTAAGGGTTTGATGAAAAAAAAATGAGTTTCAGTTCTAAATATGGGGAACCCCAAAATGTATTGTTTTTTTTTTATATTTTTGTGTAAAAATATTAATGCGGTTCACAGAATACATCTACTTACCAAGTTTCAACAGCATAGCTCTTATAGTTTCGGAAAAAAGTGGCTGTGACATACGGACGGACAGACAGACAGACATGACGAATATATAAGGGTTCCGTTTTTTGCCATTTGGCAACGGAACCCTAAAAATTGTGTACTGCAAAATATTTACTACTTATATGAGGCAGTTTTTATATCATTTCTACTTTTCTTACATCCATGTTTATTATAAGGCCGTTTAATTTAATAATATATTATTGTCTCTGGCTTCGCTATACGATTTACGTGTCGTTTCTACGTTTAAACGTTCACCCAACCAACAGAACTAAGTTTTATCAGTATCTATGGATGAGTGAGTTTTATAGTATTCCCTATCGCTGACCTATACAATTATATAAGGCCTGCAGTGGTCGCGCGGATTACAATTGTAATCCAGGGTTAAGACCCTACCTTGACAATAAATGATAGTTGGATTGTTTCCCCCGCACGCGGGGAGTGGCGGATCTATCTTCAGTGGTCGGCCGACACGTCAGCGCCACAAACTTTATTGACTTATTTTACCAATGGCCAAAAGTGGAACGAAGGAATTATCACTGACCGAAATTTAAAAACGTTGCTTAGCATGGCCTTTTGCTAAGCATTATTCGTGTCACCGTCGCACAACTTTTAAAATAAAAGTGCAAGATAAAGACGGCAACATATTTAAGAAAAATGTGCATGCCAAGTGACGTTAATTTGTCTCGGTCTTTGAAATTTTTGCGCATAGTAAACTATGGAGTAGACAACTAATGCAAAATATTTAAAAACCTTAAACTTAAATTTTGATTAATGGTATGCATGGGTAAAAAAAATAAAATTAATTGAAATCGAATAATGGTTTGTTATAGAATTTGAATTCCTGATTAACGGAAAAATAAAGAAAAAATTCCATCACGTAAGATTTTGTAAAAATCTTCATAAATGCTACCATAGTACAAATAATGATATGATAACAATTATTATTTTCGGAAGGGCTTGTGGCTAAGTTACAACAGCTGCACGGGTCGGTCGTTCAGGTTAAGCTACGCTTGCCGCGGTTGGCCCGTGGATGGTTGACCATCTTTACAGACCAAGACCCTTCCGTGCCTCGGAAATAACGTTAAGCCGTTGGTCCCCCTGCCAGGGTCGCGAGATTAGTTCGAACGAGGTACCGTGGTCCTGGCATATGGGCAACTAAAGGGTTTTAGTCAGTAAAAGTCTGACACGCCCTTCTGCTCCACCCAGAGCGGGAGACGTCATTTGATGATATACCATCCAAAAAAAAAATTTGTTGGTCCCGGCCGTCTTTCGTAGATCTTAGACAATCGTTACGGGTCGTCAGAAGCCCGAAAGTATGACAACCAGTCTTACCAAGGGGTATCGTATTACCCAGTAACTGGGTTGTGAAGGTTAGATAGGCAGTCGCTCCATGTAAAATACTGGTACTCAGCTGCATCCGGTGAGACTGGAAGCCGACCCCAATATAGTTGGGAAAAGGCTAGGCAGATGATGAACAATTATTATTTTCGACTGTCATTTTACTTGTTGGTAGTTATTAAAAATATCGAGTAAATGTGATTGACTGTCGACTGATTGGTCTCTCTATCGACAAAACCGAGCCACAGCTATTTGCACAACCAGAATTAAACAACTTGGTGCGTAAATAAGATCTTTCTAAAATGGCAGCAGAACTTTTAGGACCGCGAATCAAAGAAAAAAAAAATTGGCTACGGGCACTACTTTTCCATAGAATAGATATAGAGAAAAAGCTTTTGTCTCAATTTTTGCTCAAGATGGTGATTCAGATTTACTGTAAAGATATGAAAATGTTTAATGTCAAATATGACAAAGAAGCTTCAGTGACAAGCAAATAAGGTAATACCTTATTTGCTTGTCACTGAAGCTTCTTTCAAGGATTTATAACAGTTTATTTCATCGAAGATTATAATCTTTATTTTTTTATTTAAGCACGCACTTATGTTATCTCAATTGACTTTAGACATTGGCAGAATAGTCGACATCGGCTTTGTTTGCCATAATAAAAAATAGAATAGAATAGAACAGTTTATTTTGTCAGGTTAGTGCTAATCTATACTAATATTATAAAGAGGTAACATTTGTTTGTAAGTTTGTATATTTGTAAGTTTGTATGTAGGGGGTAATCTCCGGAACTACTAGTCCGAATTGAACAATTCTTTCTGTGTTGGGTAGCCTATTTATCGAGGAAGGCTATAAGCTATATAACATCACGCTAAAACCAAGAAGAGCTGAGCAGTGATGAAAAATGTTGCTAAAACGGGGAAAATTGCACGGGTATGCGATTCAACGCGACGGGAAGGGTCGGGGGAACAAAAAAATTATCGCGGACGAAGTCACTGGCAGAAGCTGGTATGCAATAAAAACAAAACCCTTTACCGCCCAACGAAGTGGGCACAGGTCAGCTAGTCGTTATGAAAATCTAAATGTGTAAATAGTAGCTTTGTTTGTAATTTTCAAAAAGGTACATTTTGCATACCTTTGTTATTTACGACAATCTTCCAGAGGTATATAAATAAAATGGATGTTGATATATAAGAGATTGATAAACTCCAACTTCGTTTCACCGATCACCATACATTTGCTTGGTAAAATCATTACCCTCCTTTGGGCCGCAGTCAGATATAAAACCTCACCTTTTTCACACTTGTAATGCTACTCCATTCCTTCGTTGTGCTCTTGTATTTATAGTGTCAGTACTTGACATAAATATATTGTTGACGTACTTCAAATCTAAAAACTAATCATATATTTTAATTTATTTCTAAATGAACGATTATTATAAGTTTTTGGGATAAAACTGATGTTCTTCTCTAGAAAATAGGATGTTAACTCAATATTACTTTACAAAGTGAGAATATATTGTTGCTGTAATGCTTTAGTGAAGGTGGTGAATTCCTCTTACTGTTATCATCATCTTATTGGTATTGAATTCCCGCAAAATGAATGAATTAATTGCCCTGTGCAGGTACTCCTAACCTTGAAGGAACTGTTCAATTTTGGTTTATGGTTCTTCCCATTTTCATACATAATTTAGGTCGTCACTAAATAGTAATAGAAAAAGAATGTAATATTATTCACAGTCACAAAAATAGACACATATACAGTCTAAATATAAAGTTTTTGGAAAGCCAACACTTATTATATTAAATAATTACAGCAAAATACTTCACTACTACCTTTTTCTGGGAACATAAATCTTTAAAAAACGTAATTTTGATCGCACCGATTTGTAAAAAAGTGACATAGATCCGTCGTCGATGAGCCCTACTGGGCGACTGATTTATGAACGGACGAGAGTGATGACACTACTTATTATAGGCAAAAAAAGAGATGGCGATAATGTGTATGCGCTTGAAATAAAATAACGTATGTGCCAAAACGAATCGCCGTCTTTTATGAATGAAAAGTATGATTAAAACGAAAACTGTTTTACAAAAACTTAGATAAGATTTGTAAAACGGTGGTAGTCAGGATGGTCACAACAAACGATGGACTTGCACTATAATTGGTTTATTATTTTAAAATCGGACAGAGTTTCCACTTACAACTTTTTCACTTGGTGACGGTTACAAAACAACTGCCGATCTATTCTGTTACAATCTCACCGTGAGAACTAAGGTGAAGTGACCCAAAAGTGAGCTGTCATTCCATTTGATGCTAGGGATCGACACTAATGACAGCTCACTTTAAGCTCACCTCACTCAAGTTATCACGGTGAGATTTTTACAGAATAGCACTACTGATTCGAACTGCCTAACACACCTGCATTTATAGGTTTAGCTAATAACTTCATATTTAGATTACATTACTTACTATAACGAGTAAATTCAAATAACAATTATTAACGAATAAATAAATGAAATAAAGTATATAAATCAATCATCTTAAGCAACCATTAATTTAAACTTAACACTTGCCGCGCCGGAAGCTGACAAACTTGACAAACTGAAGGCGCCATATTGAATATTCAACAATTCTGATTATTTTAAATCACCAAGAATAAATCAAACATTTGGCTAAACAATTTTATAGCAATTACCTTTTAAAATACTAAAACATTGATTCAAAGAATGATTATTAATATACAAAGTCTAGCTGGTTTATGTCGGACCGGAAGTCGATAACACTCGGCCATCCTGCGTTTGACGTGTCCCACGGCGATCAGCATTACCAATTGCTCCTGGTCTGTCGCTGGTATTCGGCGTCTGAAATAGTAAATAGTATGCGCAGTATATTTATTCTTCTAATTAACAGATGTAAAGGTGCAGTAATTGCAGTTCATACATATATCACGAAACTTTTTTTTTTTTTTTGTTTTGTTCATAAGATTTCACATAGCTTATTTCATGTCGCTCAGTTTGTATTTGTAATTAAGTTATATCTCACACAGCTATAATAATAACTCACAACTAAGACAGCTCTAACAACTCCTATGTCACACAGCTTTAATAAGGTACTCTTCCCTCACACAGCATTAATTACTCACATAGCTTTAATTATTCACACAGCTTTAATTATACACACAGCTTTAATTATTCACACAGCTTTAATTATTCACACAGCTTTAATTATTCACACAGCTTTAATTATTCACACAGCTTTAATTACTCACACAGCTTTAATTACTCACACAGCTTTAATTATGATAAGCTTTTATGCAGCTGTAATTTATGGGAGAGTACAACATACGTTTGTAATAAATAAATCCGTAAATCAAATTTAAACAAGAGTTTTATTTTGCTTATAGTTTAGTGCTTAATCTGTATTAAACTAATGATTCTACTAATTTATTAACCTACGTGTATTATTAGTACAATGCAAATATAAACACATAATAGTTAAACTTTAATTAGCTTTCTAACAAGTCTATCAGATCATCCCTATCGACTTCATGGTCACTACCACTACTTTCATCAGATATAGACGATTTATAAGGTCGGAGGACTTCACCACGTACAACTGCTGTAAATTTTCTATATCCTTTCATACCCTTTATACTACTTATTGTGTAACGATCTAAAGAGTGATCAGCTTTGCATATTTTATAGGGGCCTGTGTACAAACCGTTAAGTTTCCTGGTTACGTTCGCACTTTCCCTAGTAATTCCTCCTTTCCATAACACTAATTGCCCTACTGAGTACTTAACGCATTGCTTATGAGATCTGTCGAATCTATTCTTCATGAGGCTCATATTTTTGTCAATACGCAATTTAGCCGTACCTCGTCTTTCCTCAAGAGCTTGTGCTTGACCTTCAAAATCGTTAGGTTCCCCGTTCGGATAAGCCGGTAACCGTGAATTGGAATGACCGAACAATAGCTTAAAGGGGGGAAAACCGGTTGTCGCATGAGGAGTATTATTTATGCCCCAAACTATATCACTTAAGTGATCATCCCAGGTGCACTCGCTGTCAGACATGGTGTTTAAACCGTTAATTAAAGTTCGATTTACACGTTCTACTTGGCCATTAGATCTAGGGCTTGCAATAGCGTTTAAGACATGTTTGAATTGCATTTCTTCAGCAAATTCTTTAAAATACCTACTTGTAAATGCTTTTCCCCTATCCGTAACGATCCTGCTAGGGTTTCCAAACTGAGAAATAATATCTTTTAAATGCTTTATGGTTTCAATGGAACTACAGCTTTTACAAGGTTTTGAAAATAAAAATTTGGTAAACGAGTCTATAATAACGAGTACATAAGAGTTTCCTTTACGAGTCTTGACGAACGGACCTAAATGATCGACATGTAGTGTGTGCATGGGAACAGCCGCCTTTTGAATTGGGTGTAGCTCTCCTTGCAATTTACCGTGATCCCCTTTTCCGTAAGCACATCGAAGACATGATTTGATATATTTACGAATAAACCTAGTCATGCCCTCAAACCAAAATTGTGCTTTAATGGTCTTTTCACACTTATCAAAACCAACATGTCCTATTTGATCATGGAATTTTTGTAGTAAGCCCCATTTTGCTAATTTAGGTATAACAAAACGATGTCCGTTGATTGTTTGTCTATAGAGAAGGTCGTCTTTTATTACGTAATTACTAGTTATATCATTATTGTTTGTGCCATTACGCAACTGGGTCAGAATCAACTGAATGTTTTCATCCTGCAACTGTAACGTTACTAGCCAGTCGGAATCCTCAATTAATAAAACAGGACTTTGTACTGGATTCCTACTCAAAGCATCTACGTGTCTCATACGATCACCAGATCGATACTCGATTTGCAGATCGTAGTCTTGGATTGAAAGCCACCAGCGGGCTATGCGTGGAATCAGATCTTTTTTAACTAAGGTAGTTCGCAACGCGGCACAGTCTGTAACTACAGTGACAGGAATACCTACGAGATAAATTCGAAATCGTTTGAGAGATTCTACAACTGCTAATGTCTCCAGCTCATAGCTATGATAAAATTGTTCTTCTTTACTTGTGACCCTACTAAAATACGCAATCGGTTTCAGGACACCATCAGTTTGGTATTGCAAGAGTATACCGCCTAGTCCTAACTTACTGGCGTCGGTATGGAGCTCAGTACGTGCATTTCTGTCGTAAATGCCTAAAACCGGTCTTTCGATGAGTCGTTCTTTTAGAGTCTGAAAGGCAGTTTCTTGGGTGGAACCCCAAGTCCATTCTACATCCTTTTTTGTTAACTGTGTGAGGGGTCTAGCTATTTCTGCAAATCCGCGAATAAATTTCCTAAAATACGATGTCAAACCAATAAATTGTCGGATTTCATGCACATTACGGGGTTTTTTGTATTCAGCTACGCAGCGAATTTTAGCTTGTCCCGGTTGTATTGTACCTGCGGTAATCTCATGTCCCAAATAATTTACGCTTTTCTTCAAAAATGAACATTTACTTAAATTTAGTTTTAAATTGGCTTCTGACAAAAATTGCAGGACATCGCCCAATAATCTGAGTCCGTCATCAACCGAGAGTGTCGGAAGCATTACGTCATCTAAATATGAAGCTACGTCATTGCCCAGCCTACCCAAGACTACTTTGATGAGACGTGAGAACACCGCCGGCGCATTGGCTAGACCAAATGGCATTTTCAAAAACTCGTATTGCCCTGAAGGTGTCACAAACGCGGTTTTGTGAACGGAGTCTTCAGCTATTCTAACTTGATAGTAGCCTTGTGCAAGGTCTAAAGTAGTGAATAACGATTTTCCAGATAAACGAGTTACCTGGTCATCTATATGAGGCAACGGATAACGGTCTTTGATAGTACGTGCGTTGAGCGCTCTGTAATCGATGCATAATCTATAATCACCGCCTTTTTTCTTTACAAGGACTACTGGACTTGCATAGTCAGACATAGATTCCCTTACAACACCAGCATCAATAAGATCCTGAACTTTTTCGTTAACGATCTCATTTTCCTTATAAGAAAGTCGATAAGGTTTGCAGTAAACAGGTTGCTCGGTTGTTGTCTGGATATGCATTTCCAGCACATCGGTACATCCTAAATCTTTGGTATTTTCCGCAAACACGTGTCTGAATTTATTTAATAGTTGTAGCAATCGATTGCTATCATTGGGTTCTAAATCGCCTACATCTAAATCAGATAACTGTAACTCTCTGTTAGTAGATTGATCAATTGTCATTATATTCGTATACGTATTATTATTTATATCACAAACTATTTCCGCGCGCGCTATGAGTCTATTTGGTTGCCACTCTATAATATCATCCCCGATGTTGACTACTTTTAAAAAACAATCCCTCGACCTTATAAGTCCTCCTATAATGACATAAGACATACTTCCTAGCTCAAAATAAACAGAACGCAAAAGAAAAGTATTGCTGGTATTAACATCTACATAAACTTGTACAAAACCGGAACTTCGTTGTGGTATTACACTATGATGTTTCAAATAGACAGGGAATTTTGAAATGAAATCTGTTTCATTCAGTTGCATATGACGTAGTTCATTATTTAAATCAAAATTACACACAAACTTAACAAAGTTCTCTGAAGTAACTAAGCATATGTTTTTCTGATTTATCATTGATTGGCCAATTATTAAGTCTATATCAGCTAAATCATTACTAGTTAGTTCAACAAAACCACTTAAAATGATGTTATCTATTTTAACATCAACATGAGATGTTCCCAAAGAATTTGAGTATGCACCACCAAAACCTTTCATTGTAATTACAGAAGGCATGATTTTTAACTTTAAACTATTAGCTTGTGACATCGTGAGAATATTTAACTTACTGCCCGTATCGATATATGCAATTAGATTATGTCCATTAATTACCACTGCCTTCTTGTACAAGTCTATGAAAATATTGTAGGTTGTAAACATAACGTTACTAACCTTTTGTGGCTGTTGTTGTGAAGAGCTGGCTGCAAACCAGCAGCTGGCGGCAGTGTGGCCCGGACGATGACACACCTCGCAGCGTGGAATCCTGCAGTCCTTTGCCTCGTGCCCTTGTCTTCTGCAGGCGTAGCATTTCTTCGGCAGCAATTCGGTTTCTTTAGAATTTGGAGCAATATTGCTCCCTCTCTTCCATGTTGAAGTCGGCCGCTTGGAGTTACTAGCTTCCACTTGCTTGTAGTTTTCAAGGGATGATAAATATCCATAGTACAGCTGCGTTGGGGTTTCGCATTGATAGGCTTTAGCGTTGGCTCTTATTTCCACTGGTAAACCTTTGATAATGCATGAAATTGCAGATTCACCGATAATATTGCATTTCTTGAGTAGGGACGCTTTGTCGTGAAAATATTTGGTCATAGTTTCAGAGTCAGTTTTTTTTCGAGCGAGCATAGTCTCTAATAGTTCAACATAATCGGTAGAACGTGGAAAAGCGGTCTCTAATGCATCTTTCCATTCCTCCCAAGTGAGATTATAATTTTCTAAGTCGTCATACCAATCACGTGCGGATCCACGAAGACGAATTTGCATGATGAACTGCCGATCCTTGTTGTCCCAACCATATACATCGCCAAATTGGTCAATCTTGTGCAACCACCCTTTGACGTTACTTGATTTTTCATCCGGCTGGAACTTTGGAATAACTTCAGCATCAGTTTGGGTAACGCGGTGCCTTTTACGTCGACGACATCTTCTATCGGTCTCCTCTTGATCGGAAGAAAAAAAATCTGTGATTTCGTCATTTTCCGACGACGATGTTTGATAATGTTTTCTCTTCTTGGCGCCAATACCATCAATATATGGGCCTGACATAATCCCACTTCTGACTGTAAAACGGTGGTAGTCAGGATGGTCACAACAAACGATGGACTTGCACTATAATTGGTTTATTATTTTAAAATCGGACAGAGTTTCCACTTACAACTTTTTCACTTGGTGACGGTTACAAAACAACTGATTCGAACTGCCTAACACACCTGCATTTATAGGTTTAGCTAATAACTTCATATTTAGATTACATTACTTACTATAACGAGTAAATTCAAATAACAATTATTAACGAATAAATAAATGAAATAAAGTATATAAATCAATCATCTTAAGCAACCATTAATTTAAACTTAACACTTGCCGCGCCGGAAGCTGACAAACTTGACAAACTGAAGGCGCCATATTGAATATTCAACAATTCTGATTATTTTAAATCACCAAGAATAAATCAAACATTTGGCTAAACAATTTTATAGCAATTACCTTTTAAAATACTAAAACATTGATTCAAAGAATGATTATTAATATACAAAGTCTAGCTGGTTTATGTCGGACCGGAAGTCGATAACAGATTATTATCAATGTTTTAAAGTAAACTATGTTTAATAAATCTAAAGCATTGCGCCTTGAGGCTAAAAAAATCATAAACATGGATAGAACTTTGCGATTTTTTTGTATCGAGAAAATTTTATCGTATCGTGTATTCCTTTTACAGGATACTAGATCATATAGTCAAAAAACATGCACTTAAATATTAAGTTCGGCTATCATATGGTAAGAAAGGTATACTTAAAAGAAAAAGCACGGTTTTTTCAATATGTCACCTTAATTTGTAATACTTAGACAGCCTCTCCAGGCACAACCACGCATCGGCAATTCGCGAGCGCAACTTAGTGGCGGCGGGGACTATCGAACTTAAAATACATGGAGTCTCGGCTAACACACTTTAATTGTTTTTGAAATATTTCATTTTTTTACTACCCTGGATTACAATTGTAATCCGCGCGACCACTGCAGGGTTAAATAAAGCAACCATTAAGTGCCATTCCCATATTGTTCATAAATTCTGTTCTGCAACTACATATGAGTCATCACGATAAAGAAATTAAAATAACTGTTCCACAAATTAAACATGTATGTACGTAGTAAGTTCATTCGATAGGTATTAGTGTGGGCTGTCCGTATGTACAATTTATGTGGCGTGTTTACCACGCTTTATCGGTTTTGTCTCGATGCTCACTTCACGTTTGATTGCGCTCAACTACTCTAGACGACTCAACGTTTAGTTGGTTGAGTAGGTTGTTATTTTATAGGGTGTGGCAATAATAATAAGATCAACATTATAACAACGATTCCCGGTATTCTACTGTCACTATGGAAGTTCCGCAAGGCTCAATTCTTATCGCGCGTTGTGAAAGGGGGCTAGACGGAAAAAAATCTTACGAAAAGTTGTCACGACATGCTTTAACCGACTTCAAAAAAAGGACGAGGTTTCTCAATTCGACCGTATTTATTTTGTATGTTGTTGTTTTTTTTGTTGTGAGTAGAGAGGGAGAGAGGGAGAGAGGAGGAGAGGGGGAGAGGGGGTGGGGGAGGGAGAGACGGGAGAGCGGGAGGGGGAGAGGATAGAGGGGAGGGGGGAGGGAGGGGGGAGAGGGAGGGGGGGGGAGAGGGAGAGAGAGGGTGAGAGAGGTAGAGAGAGAGAGAGAGGGAGAGAGAAAGAGGGATAGAGAAGGAGATAGGGAGAGAGAGAGAATATTTTTGTTGAGTGTATACAGGTTTTTTGTACTTAATAAATAATTTAAAAAATATCACTATTATGAATCCTGGAAAGGAACTTCGTTCCATCCGGGTGTCTTTTGACATCTCTAAAGTTTTTTATTTCTCTTATACAGAATGATTGAAAGTTGGGTGCAAAGCTTTGTGAGAGTTAGAGTAATTGTCCTTTAGTCGCTCTTTATAACACCCACGTGAAGAATATCACACGGCAATACAACTACAATACAATACAAAAAAACGGAAGTCCGGTGACCTTTGGTGTGGAATGCTACATGTTTCGATACTGTGGCGGGTTGTGCAGGGGCGGCTGCTGCAGGTGTGGAAAACCTCACACCCCGCAAAGATCTTATTGTTGTACCTTTATGTTCAAGCTGTTTGGGGTTGAAATTCTAGGTCCATAAGGTCTGAGATGAAGTTTTCCTGAGACATCGCGAAGCAGTTGGTCGACTCTTCACGTGACCAGAGGGTTGGCCTATTTTTTGATCGAAGCATCAGCATTAGCAATGTTGCCAGTCTTTTGGGTACTTTTCCCATTGATAGCAATGCAGGCAAATGTTTTGATGCACTATTAGTGTTTTCTTTTTCATATACTTTTCATATTATGAGATATTAATATAGAGAGCAGTGATGGCCCAGTGGTATCGAGCCAGACTTACGAGTGTGGGTTCGAACCCAGACAGGCGCTTTAATTTGTGTAAACAATTTCACCATTGCTCTCGATGAAGGAAACGGTGACGAAAACACCGTGAGGAAACCAGCATGTCTTAGAACCAAAAATTCGAAGTCATTTACCAACCCGAACTGAGCCAGCGTGATTGATTACCCCCTACTCCCTCTCAGCGAGAGGAGGCCTGTGTCCCAGCAGTGGGAATAATATAGGCTGATTAAGAATGACATATTAATTCGACTGTAGTTGATTGCTAGAAATATGTTAGTAGGATAATAGACATGAGGCAAACTACCAACCATATACCCGTATTTATTAGTTCCCTCCTTCCAATATTCTCAATATTCCCGATTGTTTTTCTCCATCCAAAAAACCCACAGTTCAGTAATAAATTCTGAACGTGTGTAAAGTCGTAAGACCCGTGATAAGTAGCCCTACACGACTGCTCCTGAACTATTGTCCCCACGTGACGAGAATAATGAAACGTTTACTTTACTTCGATGACTGATTTTCAGATCAAATGCTGTGATTGTATTGTTTGTGACCCTTGAATGATATTGCGACAAGAAATATATTTGATCTTATTCTTATTTTTATATCTCAGATCTTTTTTATATGGAATACATTTTATTTGCATTGGATCAAAAACCGTAACGTTCGTATGAATATTTGAGTGTCAGTCACCACGAAGGTAACCAAAGGAGTAATTGTGTAACACGCTACCAGTAGGAATCGCTTTCATTTTGACACTTCAACAACATTCATTGCGTTATTAACGTTGTTGAGGAGACAATTTTATAGAACATATGATGCAATGGTCTGGAAATAATCTTCAAAACGATTCAGATTCTGACGATTAGTGTGTTACGCGATTAAGGGGTAGTAATCACAGGTACCGTGGCCCTGGCACATGGGCAACTAAAGGAACACGGGCGGGTTTATTCAGTAAAAGTCTGACGTCTGACACGCCCTCCCGCTCCCGCTCAAGAGCGGGACAAGTCAATTGATGATTTCCCACCCACAAAAAAAAAGGGGTCAGTAATATAGTAAACCAAGCTTGTCGGTGATGGACTGGCTAATACAATATATTGTGGCAAGGATTGACGCACAACTTATTACCATAGATTAAAGTACATAGTTCTGCTAATCATTTTAACCCCATTAGTATTGCACTGTTCTATGACATAGCAGGTCACTTTTTACTATCGACGAAAAATGTCTACCCTGCCTCTAGAATCATGTCCTAAATTAATGGTATTTTCCTCAAAATACAAAATCTAAAGATACTCATTCCATGCCCTCAGTACAGCCTACATACTTTAAAAACTTTAAGTCCAGGTAATCACAACGTCAACTCCCAAATTGGGTTTTAAGATAACGAAGCCAAAAGGGTGAGTTTGGACGAGAACTCACCACTTTCAAAGGATAATGGAGGCTCTGGTCCTAGGGTCTGGTCCATTTAAGTTATCTAGGTAGCTAACTAGATTACTGAAGGCACTCTCCCATGTAACGACACGTACTTTTGGATTAGGTGGACTAATTTGTTAACAAAAATCGTTTGAGATACCCTGAAAGGTACAGGTGACGTCCGACTTACAGTATTTAAATGAACCTTTGGCGAGCTAAGTATAATTTTATGTCAGCACTTGCTCTTCACCGCGGTTTCATACTCATTCTAGGGAACCTTCTTCATTTACCCGATGAAATATTATATTCTACTAAGGGCTGATTTCATCAATGAAATTTAATGCGATTAGCACATCTAAACTGCGTTCAAGAGCTGTTTGTGTCATCTTTGTTCAGGAATCTATGTACTCATAAGTATATATTAAATGATTTAATATGTGAACCATAAACTTTTTACTTCTTTTTCAAAAATTACTCGGACGGAGGATATGAATGGCACAGTTAGTTTATATGGTGGAGTAGTGCAGAAAGCTATTTTTTTTTTTTAATAAAGGTCGAATTGCGACCACCAGTATTGATAAAATTAGCCTTAATTGTGTTTAGCTTTTTGCCAAATATTTTTAATATCCGCTGAGCTTCACTTTGATGCTATTAAATGTAGTGAAACCCACACATATAAACAGTTAAAATACTTTTATTCTACAGTCTGCTAAATAGAACTAAAGCCCGCTTGTACAACGAATCACTAAAAGCATTTAGTTGACATCATTCTGTCAAGGACTGACAGAAATTTATCGATATCTATGAAAACAGGATGGCAGGGACATCGACGAATCTATTACCATGGATTCAGTACATTATCCGCCGGTTATTATAAAAAAAAACTATTCCATCAATTTTGACTTTTTTTCATGGTTGCGGTTTGTGTCGATGTGCCACCCTGTAAAATAACGTAGTCAAAACTTTTTACGAGGATTCTAAAAACTATACTTTCGGAATCGGACTTGTCTTGATCCTGATAATATAGTTTTTAGTTTTTTTTTGTCCGTTAGTCTTTTGTCTCCATTTATGTTACGGATTGGTGCAGAAAAGGTTGAACGGATTATAATGAAATTAAGGACACAGATAGTTAATAACCCAGATTAACACATAGAGTTCTTTTGATTCCAGTAGTACTTTTCCGTGGGATATTTTCCAAGATCCACGCGGGCAAAGAAGCAGCCAAGTTTTAAATACTTTAAGCATTAAGTGCATTTCATTATTTGCTGTGAAAGCGATCTTAAGTATCAGAAGTAATGTTAATTCCAAAGTCTTAGAATCTCATTTAAGTCTGCTTTATATTCTCAACTTGTGTAGGATACTAAGAAGATTTTCTATGTATTTCGGTTCACAACATATAAATAGCCTACCTAGGACTCGAAAACTGTATTGGTCTTTCCTTAAATGAACAGACACTAAATATAGGTATGTGGGTCTATGTAGATTTTGGTCTAGGTAGAGTAAGGTTGGTACAAGCAACAACTTATTCATCATCATCATCATCATCATTTCATAGGCCTCCCCCAATTTGGGTGGCTTTGCCAAAATCGCCACGCTTGGCAGGCGGATTGGCGATCGCAGTATGGTGGTAAAATGCATAGAGAACGCTGCTGCCCATTCTCTAGTAAATCCCGTAGTCGCCTCTTACGGCACCCAGGGGAAGAAATGGGGTGATGCTATTCGTTACGTCCGGCACCACACGGTACAAAACAACAACAACAACTCATTATTCCTTCAGTTTCGAGTCGGCAGTATGTACATACATTTTTGTATTGTCTAAGACAAATACTTAACTAATTTCAGTTTATACCTATCATCAAAATGTGAAGTCTGACTTTTGACTGCACCCAAATCGGTTCACCCGTTTAAGAGCTACAGTGACACATACACACATACATAGTGGTCAAACTTATAAACCCCACCCCCTCTTTTTGCGCCAGAGTTTAAAAATCATTACTACAATGAGTTACTAAAATTATAGAACAAAAACGTCCAGACATAATACAATAGAATATTCTTTATACCAGACCAGATATTTCCTCCTTTCCGAAACTGAAATGCCAGCATACAACTATCCACTCAATATTCCTTTAATTTACATCATACATACATTCCTGAAACCCTTATCCCACCCGATAAACCCTCCGTCCAAAAATCGGATGACACCATTTCCCAAACTCCGGACACCAGAATTCAGTGCGACGCCAACTGATTAATGTACACTGTACGTTTTAAAGCGAATTTAAATAACATTTTTACAGTCCGTGAATTATTTATTGTGCCCCATCATGAATAAAATTCGTATAAATATTTCAGAGATCATTTTGCGGGAGCGGTGAGTTGATTTTTCTTGGGAGGAAAATTAAAGGAAAATAATAACGTGTTTTAGGCTGGTATACGTGTTTTGTACTTAAATAAAAAACACCCTGTTTACATGCGAAATTAACGTAACGTTGCCGTATCAAAAATGGATCAAAACAATTGAATAACAATCGACGGAACAAAATGAAAAAAAGCCCATTTAAGGCCCGATCACACGTACTAAAACCATACCACAACGACAACACGTGGTTGGTCGCTAATTTGTATTAAAATGAATAGTCTAACTTTTGGCCATCAAAATCAACCGCGTCGGTGATACTGAACACGTCAAGCATACAACTACAACGCAACGGCACTGTCTCAGCCGGTATCGATCGATCAAGCCGAAAACATCGCATCTATTAGCGACAATGCAACCCCAACGTAAAAGCAGAAAAAGATAAATATGAAACACATGACATACTGAGGTACATTAATAAAAGAAAGAACTTTAGAAATCGATCCACAATTGCTGGAGATATCACGAAACATGCAGACAAAAGAAAACACAAACAAATTGAAAATTGTTCTTTTTGAAGTCAGTTAAAAAGTTGCAGCAACACTATTCATACGTAACCACTGCTTACACATATTTTCCGCTGCGATTTCATATGGTTATGGTATTTGTGAATAGGATCTGCGCTATTAGAAAAAAGGTAATTGCAGAGCCCTTGTTCTCCAGTAATGAATTGAAAAATGAAAAATTGAATTGAATTTTTTATTGATTTTTTTTTATTGTTTTTTTTTAAATTTATAGTATTCATGATTTTATTGTATGTGTTAGTTTATAATTTGAATGAGTTTGTTTTTTTTTTATTTATTATGTTTTCACACACAATGTAAATTGTTTCTGAAATAAATTGAATTGAATGCTGCTGCTGATCTTCAGAATTTTAAAGAGATTGACACTCAAAGTAATGTTTCTCTTCTATTTATCTAACATTATAGTAAAATCTTTTAGACCCAAGTAAACTTATTGTTGTTCTTAGGCAACTGTTGCCTCTCCCCAAACACCCTTATACATCACACAATATCTAATTACCATAAGATTCTCGGGCAGTCCGTTACGTCCAACGCTTAAAGTTTCAAATTTACAAGCGGAGTCCCCTTCCGTAGTCCGTACTCTTACGGACTCGTAAGTAATTACCTACCGGTCACGGGCGAATTACTGGGGGTTAGTTGTTTTAACTTCGGTAATTACCCCTTTTCTGGCCACCGGGGATGTTTATGGTGTATTTTGATTTGATTCTGATTTTTTGGTGGTTGGATAAGTAACACATACGGCTTCTTCAAATGAGGGTAGGCAGAAACTAGAAGACGCCGCGTGCTTTATCCTTACATACCCAATTTATGGCTTTACTATACGGAAATTCAATGAATCCGTCAGGCCTAGACTTTTTCCGACTATGTTGTGTTTGGCTTCGAGTCTAACCGGTTTCCACTGAATATCAGTATTTCACAAGGAGTGACCAACTATCTGACATCAACATCTCAGTAAATGGGTAATACGATACCCGTGGTTAAGACTTTGGAGCTTCTGACTATCCGTAACGACTGTCAAGTTGAACAAATACAGCCGGGATCAACAGCCTAGCGTACTTTCCGAGACAAGGAGTAGTCTCGACATATAATGCATGGTGACCCATCCACAAACCGAACGCGACAAGCGTAGCGTAGCAGTTCGACCCGGGCGGCTGTTATTATTTAGCCACAAGATTCTCACGAATTCCTTGACTGTAAAACGTTATGAAAAATATGTTTGCATAACATTGTACTTTTAGTCGTTTTTCTGACTCTAACACTAAAGGAATCGAAAACAAAGTAGCTGCTTAAAAACTATGGAAATTCTAAGAAAGTCTATAAAGAATAACAAAAAAAAGCATATTTTATCAAACACTTTACTTACTTAAAAAATGGAATAGCAAATAGGGTCTACAACGCGTGGGACAACAAAACTTTAAAAAAAAATGTTTTATATTTTATAAGCACAAAATTATTTAGAGTCCACTGCGACAGCTAGATAAATAACGCTAGGACTCTCATTACTTTATTCATTTTCAAAGATAAATTCTGGAACTAGAGTTAAAATCACATTTTGTGTCCACAACCCCGCTGTAAATTTATAGCACAAACCACTTAAACTCATTAAATTTCACGTGTGTGTTTATCAAGCAATACCCGAAATAAGTTTAATAAAAGCGGACCCTAAAACCGGACATATAAATGTCCCTGGAAAATAATTATCCAACTAAAACAATAAAAGGACCCAACTAGCTAGGGGACTAATTCTGTCCTCGAATTTGCCACTTAAATCCCTCACTAGACATATCTAAATATTTTCACTTAATTTTTTGTTTTTTTTCTTAAACCTCTCCAAAAAGGTCGGGCCCCTCTGGCCGCTTGAACGATTCCTTGGAACCACAAAAGAAATTACGTGTCAAAACGTGTTTTGGAAGTTTAATAAACTGATTTGCATTCTTAGAAGATAAAATTAACAAAATCTAAGCACAAAATTGTGAGAAAATGAACTTTTGGCGTTGTCTAACTTTGTTACCTCACGAAGGTCAGACAACCTTGGATGAAAACGTGTTTTTGGAAATCAAATAGATTGTTTTTGACTCTCTGTTAACATAACATTACGCGTGTAGATAATAATCATAAGGTTAGGTAGACGTACACCTATACTTCCGTACTAAGCGCAAAAGCGATATCTCAAAAAAATCGTAAAGTTCATTTTAATGCCAACGGATGCATTGAAATCAACTTTACGATTTTTTTGAGACACCACTTTTGCACTTAGTACGGCAGAGTACACATTTCGCCAGTTATGTCTGAGCTTATAGACATCAACCGGGATCAAATCGTGCCTCGAGACTACTACTGTAAAAATAATAGTTTAAAAAAACTAAAAAACACGCTTCCATGGAAAACCAAACTAAAAAGTACAAAATAATGGAAAAAAAGCGTGGGGTGCCTGATATCAATAAAAAATACCTTAGGAGCACCCCACGCTTTTTTTTTCCATTATTTTTTATTTATTTTCTATTTTTTAGGGTATTTCGAATTTTGAGACGTATGTCGGCGTAGTTTGTGACAGTTTTTTTGCTGTCCTGGTAACCCTGGCAAGGATAATGGCACAAATTTATGAAATTATTGCAGTGTCATCAGTCCTTGACAGGTGTGCAAAGTTTGAATGAAATCTGGTCGTTTAAAGTGGGTCAAAATCGCACTATAAGGAGTCGGTTACAAACAAACATACAAATATACAAACATACAAATATACAAACATACAAGTGAAGCTAATATAAAGCGTGTAAAAATGGAAAACCTCGATAACACTTTTGCCAGCATGTGGATACAACGTGCGATCACTAGATCAGGTCATCATTTTTTTTTAATGATTTTTGTTTCTGCTTTTTTATAGTTGTAAATTATGTTTAATTTATTTTAGTAATTTATTTATTTTTTATTTTAATAATATAATGCCAATAAACACATTTTTCTTTATTTCTTTCATCAGATCTAGACATAGACAGTCACCTGCCTCGTTGGCAGGTGACTGTCTATTTAGAAAAAGTATTTGCAGGAACCTAACATAAAACGCATTTATACAGTTCACGTCGTAAACTGTAGTAAACCTTGCATAGCTACTTCCAAATCCGGAAAAGTTTACAACACCTACCTATAATTAAATATTTCACGACTAAAGCAATTGGCGTGGACCCAAAAAGTTAGTAAAACTATCTCTTTCTAGGGTCATTATTTTGACCCAACTACAACACTTTCAACCTCAGAATAAAATATTGTGCCACGATTTAATTAAATTATTTCCAAACGTTCCGCGTGGAGCCCGATGTAAAGAATAGGACCATCCTATTTCTTCCCGTGGGTGTTGTAAAAGGTGACTAAGGGACTTACTGGAGAATGGGCAGCAGTGTTCTCTATGCATTTTATTACTACACTGCAATCGCCAACCTGTCAAGCGTGGTGATTTTGGGAAATGCCCCAAAATTAGGGGAGGGCTGTGTCCAGCAGTGGACGTCTTTCGGCTGAACCCATATTGATGAGCTCAAAACAAGAACTAGATTAAACTTATGGAGATATAAGCTGGACTGCCGCCTAGATTAATAAGTTACCTTCGCAATTATCTTACTACCCTGTGGTGAAGCTGCCTCTGTGATGCAGAGGAGCTGTGGGAGTGCCTGGTATCAGCATTCTGAGGGCTATACTGGGTGACTTTTTTTAGCGTCTTGAAAAAAAATGGGGGTAATAGGTGAACGGAATAGAAGCTTTTGGCATAGAAATTTTTATTATTTTTATTTTTGAATAACATGTAATTAAATTGATCTAGTAATAAATACTACACATAGTAACATTGTCATACTAGAACAACAAAAACAGAAATTTGAAAAAAAAAAAACCAAAAATAATAATTAAAGTCTATCGAAACTCAAATCATACGCACCCTACTCAATGCGCGGCATGTATCATTGATTTCGGAGCGCGGTCCTACCCTTTGAAGCCGGCCGATCGGCGGCCTCATTGATCTTTCGTAGGCGCACGAGCCGCACACGCATCCCTGTCCACCCGCGTCCCGCGCTCCTTTAGTCACCTACGATGAATCTGAAGGTGGAAGGCCTTCAGATTCATCATGCCTTCTGTTCTAGTTACACAACACACCATATGAAGGTCGAGACGGTAAAAAATGTCATCCGGTATATAAAAGTACCTAGTAATAGTCCAATACGAGAGCACCTCGGGTCTTTAAATACTTTTGGTTCTTCAGTATTGGATGTTTATTGGATTTTTTCATTGATTTATAGTAACTTTTTGTTCATACGATAATGTGATAATAAGACTAATTGTAAAATAATATCCTACTTCAAATGTATGTTACTTTTAAATTTATAGATACTTATCTGAATTAAAAGAATATTATTATTAGTCGTTTTTGTATACACTTTTTATCATCTAGCTTGTGCCCGTAATTTCGTCCACCAGAACTGCTTGTTACTCCGATCCATTTTTAACCGACTTCAAAAAAAGGAGGAGGTTATCAATTCACCTGTATTTTTTTTTAAATGTTTATCACCGCATAACTTTTGAGTGGGTGAACCGATTTTGATATTTCTTTTTTTATTTGAAAGTTGGTGCTTTCCGAATGGTTCCATTTTAATTAGGTTCCATTTGGACAATGGGGTTCATGTGAAAACCACATAAGTCTTAAATTAGCATTAAGTGTTTACGCGATAAATGAACGAATAACGTGATTAGATAAGTGCGGAGCATCTACCATAACCAAAAGGTTAAAAATAAAAACTTTTTACCAAAAAATAACAACCGACTTCAAAAAACCTTAAATACAGATCCTAAGACACCGGGTTCCGAAATTAAAGTTATTTTTGACTTTGTAGTGTTTTTTTTTTTTTTTTAAGGAGGTCAGTTGTTATTTTTTTGTAAAAAGTTTTGTTGCATCGCATCGCCTACTCGCGCTAGTACATCATTTTCGCTCATTTTTCTGCTCGGTTCCTAAGAGTTCTCATCCTTTCTCAACAATTGAGCTAGCAAAAACAAAAAAAATATATCAAATCGGATAGGTAGAGAGATCAGTGCGTTCAAACAAACTTTTCAACTTCACGTTGGTAATATACCACAAGTTAGAGACATTAAATAGTGTTCTATCTTTACTTATATTCGTAAATACTCGTAGCTTAGCATATCAAGTTACAAGTTAGGGTCCACGTTCGGAACCATAAGTTAGTGGAGGCATAGGTCTGCACCAACTTATCTGGTAGTCTGTGAGAGAAAGTATGCAAGGGAGTCCACTGATCCATTTTAGTTTTTAATTAGGTTTCCGTTGCCAAATGGCAAAAAACAGAACCCTTATAGATTCGTCATTTCTGTCTGTCTGTCTGTCCGAGTATGTCACAGCCATTTTTTTCCGAAACTATAAGAGCTATGCTGTTGAAACTTGGTAAGTAAGTGTATTCTGTGAACCGCATTAAGATTTTCACACAAAAATAGAAAAAAAACAATAATATTTGGGGTTCCCCATACATAGAACTGAAACTCAAAAAAAAATTTTCATCAAACCCATACGTGTGGGGTTTTATGGATAGGTCTTCAAAAATGATATTGAGGTTTCTAATATAATTTTTTTCTAAACTGAATAGTTTGCGCGGGAGACACTTCCAAAGTGGTAAAATGTGTCCCCCCCCCTGTAACTTCTAAAATAAGGTAATGATAAAACTAAAAAAAATATATGATGTACATTACCATGTAAACTTCCACCGAAAATTGGTTTGAACGAGATCTAGTGAGTAGTTTTTTTTTTTAATACGTCATAAATCGTAAACCACAATTTACCTTTCATTCAGTCAACTCAAATATAAAAATTAAAAAAAAACATTTAATTTCATAAACATAAACCTTATACATAAACCGTGAATACCTGCAGGTTTGTACGGAACCCTCGGTGCGCGAGTCCGACTCGCACTTGGCCGGTTTTTTAGGTAATTGTTTAACTTTATATTGTCCACCTTCTATCTGTTTTTATTTTAATTAATGAAACTGGTACCGTTTTAATTACTATTAATCAATAAAGGGTTTCAAACGTAGACCATCATCCCTCGAGAAGTCACAATTTTAGGTCTTAAGTCATTTATTCAATTATTTTTTTCTTACAATAAGTCTATACTCATTGGCTAACTATCCAAGTATACCAAATTACGTATTAAGGTGAGCGCACACTATGTTTAGGGGCCCATCTTAACATTCCGGTCTCGGGGGCCCGGTAACGAGTTGACCGCTCGCCAAACCGCAAGGCGCACACTCTGGGGAGAATCACTCGCTCCTACTTAGATGTAAGTAACTGCGACGTGAAATGGAATATTTAGCCGGAAAGTGTAGGTAAAATGGGCGACAAAGAGTACCTATTTGAAATTAATTGGGACAATTCCCAACAAGTTCTTATTGTGTTCGTGTGTTTTATTTTTTACTAGGTTTAGTACAAGTATTATTTTGGTGCGTGACCGAAATCTGAGGGGAATTCTCGTCTGACCTCAGTCTGATCTCAGTTTCAACCAGTCAAAAATACCACAAGACTGTGACTAGGCCTTGAATTACATACGGTGGTAAATTATTATACAACAAACTATTTAGCTACATTCATCATCTGCCTAGCGTTTTTTCGACTATTTTGGGGTAGTCTTCCAGTCTAACCGAATGCAACTAAACAACAGAATTTTACATGGAGCGGATTGCCTATCAGACCTCTACAATTTAGTCACTGTGTAACACGATACCCCTTGGTAAGACTGTTAGTCAGACTTACGGACTTAGATATTATATTCTCATAATCATAATCATAATTTCAGCCGACAGATGTCCACTACTGGACATAGGCTTCCCTTAATTTGGGAGGGGATGGTATTATTCGCCACGCTTGGCAGACGGGTTGGCGATTGCAGTATGGTGGTAAAATGCATAGAGAACGCTGCTTCCCATTCTCTAGCAAGTCCTTTAGGCGCCTCTTACGAAACCCCCGGGATGAAATCGAATGGTGCTCTGCCTAACGTCTACTACCACACGGAACAATAATTTATTGTAATGAATGGTAAACCTAACAGAAGATAGGGATTAAAATAAAAGGAGTGTACTTATACTGCTCGACTAATAAAATAATGAGTATCAGTCATCTGATCGTAAACTCAACACAAGATAAACAGTTGAGGCCGCTTCTGCCGTGACACTTCCAATTCTCATCAAAATCCCTCATCATAAGTCAAAACCAGTCAAGAAACTAGTTAATATACTATCTCAGACACTATTAAGGTAAGTGTTCACTACAGCAGCAGGATCATTACTCAACGTTTAATTCCCTAGAGAAGGTAGTTGACCGGCAATCAAATGACAGGACTTTACACCTTGAATAGTCGATTAAGAATTGTGGGATCTTATTACAATATACATATATTGTACATTGATTTCATTAAGGTGCAAGGAATCTTATTTATGTATAAGCACTTGAACGACTTATTTACTGAGGCATATATTAAAACAATCACAAACAGATTGAGGAATTGTGAATTTGTCACTTACAGAAGTGCACAGCACTAGCAGAGTAATTAATATAACGTACAAAATATCCTGTGGTATGTCCCGTGTGGAGCCGGATGTAAAGAATAACACCATCTCATTTCTTCCCGTGCGTGTCATAGGAGGCGAGTAAGGAACTTAATAGAAAATGGGCAGCAGCGTTTTCTAAGCATTTTACCACCATATTGCGATCGCCAACAAGGCGTGGCGATTATGGTTAAAACTCCCCAAATTGGGGGAGGCCTATTCCCAGCCGGGGATGTCTTTCAGGTGATGTGATGATGATGGCAAGATAGTTGAATTACAAAACTGTTATAAAATAAAAGAGAGTTTAAAAAAAATAGCATTGCTTACAAAAAATCAAATAAATAAACACTACACAAATCTTAAGCATACTACTGAAGTACTATTTCCTTGTAGTTACCTAAATGGCGAACACAACAATGCCGTCTCGAAAGTACTATAATGGTCTATCTCTTTTAAGGCACAACGACCAAAGCAACAGAAAGAAGAAAAGCAGGCAAGGTTTCTGAATATTAACAGCGTCTGTACCAGGAAATCCGACCAACACCCGGTGGAAGCAGTGGCACGATACTCTTCCCACTCCTCCATACTATCTACTACCGAAAGATCTTTTTTTTTTTTGTGCATGTCAGACTTTTACTGACTAAAACCCACCTGTGTTCCTTCAGTACCCATATGCCAGGGCCATGGTATCTCCTTTGAACAACCTCGCGACCCTGGCAGACCGAAAGATCATCCTGCTACAGAGTGTCACCTTCTTTAGTCCACATTTTACCGTCTCCGGACCCAAGTGGGAAGGTGTTTTTCAAACCTGCACCCTAATTGCGAAACGCACAATTTATCAGAATCTGAATGGGTTTGAAGATTATTTCTAAACCATTGCGTCATTTGTTCGAATAAATTGTCGGCTCAGCAACGTAAATAACGCAATGAATGTTGTTTAACTATGAATATTAAACCAATTCCTACCAATAAAAAGTTCCGCAATTACCCCTCTGGTAAAGTGAGACTACGTCGACGGAACGGCTTTACCTCCTTTCCTGACCTTTGTATCGAAAAACAAAGTGCAGTCAAAGTGACCTCTGTGTTGCCATCAATGCACTGTGGAAGTTGTGAAGTTATGAACCCACCAACAAATGATCAAGATATGAAATAATGTCGTGCCAGCAATAAAACCACGCAGAAGAAGAATTTAGAATCCAGAATGTATTTATTGTCAACGAAAGTGTTACACTGTACACTATAACTTAATTTTAAATATTAATCAGAAAAGTACTTACAATAAGTTTACGAAACATACGCACATTCTTAAAAATTTAGTAATCATTTACACTAGAATTATGCGTTTTTTTTTTAACCTCGAACTAAACAAAAAAAAAAAATGTTATTAGAACTACATTAAAAAAAAAAAGCGGTAGTAAGAGATTCGTACGGCAGGGTAAGGAAGAAAGCACAGAAAGGCAACTCCTAGACTAGCTAGCTTACTTTTTACATTTGCATAATTAAAACCACTTATAAAAATGTACCAACAATAATAATTTTGACCATTGAAATACAATTTTCAGTCGCTACTCATTGTGACGTAATTTCAATACAGCTTTGTTTCATTATCTGCTGAATATTTCAAAGGATACAACAAACAGGCCACAGAAACAATGAAACAATTGAATTTCCCTCATTAGATTTTCCTCATTACAATCAAAATGTAAATGAAATTGTTTTTTGTTTGCGTTTTACCTCCGTACCTACATATTTTCCATATTTTTTTTTTCAACATTCCGACGTTCTCAGCATTTTGCAATAACGCTTTTTGGTGATAAACAGTAAGACTGAGAAAAAAAGACTTCAATGAGTTTGTTTATCACAAAATTCTGATTCTGATTCTGATTTCATGCATCCGTTTTCAAAGAAAATCTGTCAAAGTTGATTACTGAAGGACAGGCATTCATGCGACATATTTGGTTTCTTGTTGATCCCTTAAATTATTTCCTCGTCATTTAGCTAAAGACCATTAATTCTCCAAATTTATACATAAGTAGACATGATATACCGCCAAAATCCGGTTATAACCGCTTATAGTAAGTTCAATATCACGTCTCAGGGGGCTGATAACGATTTGAGTCGGAGCCAAACCGATGTCGAGCCAAGGCGGGCAATCGCTAAGTGAATATGGTTAAAAAATGAGAAATCGAAGTGTGAACTCGAATAATATTGTTGTTGTTGTCGGTGTCACCCTGTTAAATGTGGCGAAATGGGAAAGTGGGTCCGTTAAATGTGGCGAAATGGGAAATTGGGTCCGTTGCAAATTTTTTTTTTCCATTTCATTGGCATGATTTTTATTAGTGACTGTTAGTTTGTCTGTACTTAATATGATATGGAAGAAAATATTTTTCTCAAAGGTATGATAGAAATACTTAGACTAAGCTCAAGGGTAGGTTCATATAAGTGTGTATATGTGTCTGTGTGTGTGTGTGTGTGTTCTCATGTCATAAAATTTGGGTTCCTCCCCAATTTTTTTCAGTATTGAAATAGGTAAAGAAAGTATTGAAGACAGACCCAAAATTATCATCAGAATCAGATTCTACAGTCTGTAAATTCCTCTTCCAGTAGTTCCAACCCTTAGATAAATTCGATCGCACGATTTGTAAAAATCATACTGGTCTTTGGTGTTTTAATAGAACATGAGACAAGGTGAAGTATCTGCTGCCTCTTACTAGCATGTGATCGATTACACATCTATTAAAGATTCATAACACATGATGGACGGAGCAGAAGGGCCCCAGTGGTAACGGACCTGACACCCCCGAAACCCAAGCAGGCGCTTTACTTCGTGTAAATAATTTCATCACTACTGCTCTCAAATCGGTTAAAGAAAACATCTTGAAGAAAGCGGCGTGTCCAGGATGACATGCCATGCATGAAAAAGTGACATTTACAAACCAGCACTTTTTTTGAGACTGATATCTTGCAGGTGAACCCATGAGGTTATCGGCTGCTTAAACGGACTTGCGTTTGGCTACCTTAATAAATTGAGGCCTCCAGCGAGGGCTTAAAAACATAAAACAAGAGAAACTACTCGCTCAGCACGCGTAGCATGAGCACCATATAAAGAACTTTGTCTATTCTTGGTAGAATAGAGATAGAACTGTCATGCTACGCCAGCATAAAACGGTACAAATATTTCTACAATCGTTAATTGTCTTTAATCTATCTACAATCTGTAATTTTGTCTATTTTTCCGTCGACAAAACCCCTTACTACGCTGGTCATGCTACGCATGCAGGGCGGCCCTTGTAGGATACGGACCTCGACTTAGGGCATCGTCAGTAGAGAGCAACGAGGGAAGGGCTGGATCGCAATTATTATTATTATTTAGGGACAAATTTAAAGCTACAGGCTCAGCGGCGCGGGCTGACTTGAGCAAGGGTCGGGGTGGAACTAACCTGCACTGGGCTCGCTTGGTAGATAACAGACCAGATCTCTCTAGAAGAAAGGAGATCTGTGTCCCAGCAGTGGGAACATAACAGGCTGATTATGCTTTTGCTAACACAAGATAACACACAATACACTTAACACACACATATACACACACTACACACACGCACATTTTCAATCTAAAAATATTTAATCTAAATCCAGTCCATAAAACTGTCTGTTCGTTTACTAATTAGTGATGTAAATGTAAACTGTTCATTGTTTAGGCAACAAGGAATCGTGTGCTGAGTTCAAACAAAGTAATTAAATTAAAATTTAAAGCGTGTTTCCCTAAAGCTGTTCTAAATCACGGAACTAAGAAGGTCAGATGGGGTGAAAGAAAGAAAATTTTCACGTTTCTTTTATCTTTTGTATTGGATGTTGCAGTATAAGAAGAACATTTTGAAAAAACTGAACTGGTTTCTGCGATAGAGGTATGGGTTTTGTTTTTCATTTAAAAACTGGTAAAACGTCATAATATTTCTTTCAATTCTGAGAGGAAATTCTCATAATTCACAGTCTGACCTCGGTGACCTGTCAAAAATACCATGACATTCTGTACATTTTGGACAAGTATTTGACATTTGATTGTTGCCAAGATGCTGTGACTATATTTTGAACGTTTTTAATTACGAGAATAGGTTTTCAGGTATTCTACCATTTCCTGAGCAGCGGTGGCCCAGTGGTCAGGGCAGCTACTTACGAATAGTAGGTCGTAAGGTCGAACCCAGGCAGCCGCTTTACTTATTGTAAATTATTTAATCACCACTGCTCTCAAAACATTGAAGGAATGCATCGTGAGGAAACCGGCATTTCTTAGAACCAAAAATTCGAAGACGTGATATCTTTCAACCCGCACGGGGCCCCTGTGGTGGATCATGGCCCACTCCCTCTCACTGAGAGGAGGCCTGTGTCCCAGCAGTCGGAACATTATGGGCTGCTGATGATTCCCTAGCCCTTATATTGTAAACATAAAATTAAAAAAAAAAAAAAAAATATTAGTTGTTTTGTAGGGTGACGGACGTACAGAACAGTACTATTCCATTTCTTTCCGTGGATGTCCTAAGACTAAGGGACTTACTAGAGAATGGGTAGCAGCGTTGTCTATGCATTTTACCACCATACTGCGATCACCAAGCGAGGCGATTAGGGCGAACCCCCTCAAATTGGGGGAGGCCTATGTCCAGCAGTGATGATAAGTTGACATATTAACCAATTTTGAACTAATAGGCAATAGATAGAACGGGCTGGTGTCCGCAACTCCACGGCTGAGCGCGTATTTTGCGTAAATTTTGAACTAAATACCAGGACAGGACATGACGGTGGAATGGACAAGAGCAGAGCCCCGTAACGTTCATTTGACAATAAACCAGAAGGTATAGAAGTCGAGGCCGGCCCAAGCTATGATGGATGGATGGCGTAAGCAAGATTTAGGAACTGTTAAAGGGAGAAATTGGAGATTCAGAAATAGGTCACGATGTAAAAATGTACTTGACCAAGGCTAAGGCCCACCAATGCTTTAACGCTTCAGATGATGAAGAAACTAAGAACCACAAACAGCCTCGATCTTAATGAAAACCAATGAATTAGCAGCAAAGTTTTTTTTTCTTCTTTATTTTAACTTAACCTAAAAACAGTTAACACTTCAAAACACAAAATGCCCACTTTGTATAGTATCCTTGCTTGTCCCGATACAGAACAAGGCAGGATAGCATATCACTCTCCAACATTATACTTATTTCTTGGACCAAGTAAATTAATACGCAAAGCGTCGTTTCGCACACACTTCATCAAAACATGATGTACATATTCGAGTTCTCTTCATTCTTCACAGTTGAGTGACGTAACCTTTTTCTTCAGAAAACTAAATTCTTTGATGTGGTGTTACCGGAGGGGCAATTCTTGTAATTCTAAGAATGTTCACAGTCTGATCTCAGTGTCGATCTGTCAAAAATTCCTCGAGTCCCCATACATTTTGACAAGTTTTTGACATTAGACTGTTACCAAGATGAGACTGCAACTAGATTTTGAACATTTTTAGTTACGAAATTTGGCCTACAGATCGAAGTCTTATTGCCATATCTAAATCACTTCTGCTAAAGCTGCAAAGTTGTCAACCCAAAAATGAGGGAGCCTTTATTGTGTTCAAAATGAATCAACCCTTTCACAGCCAGTTGAAAAACATAATCGGTTCAATCTAAATCTATTGTTCGCCCAAAACAATTTCACAAAAAATCTAACACAATACACATCAACTGCCATTCGTTTAATATTTTGTTGAACGTAAAAACGCAGATTTATACGTGTTATCCAATTGGAAGCAGAACATTTGGCAACAATTGATGCAACATCCGGAAATTGTCGGTAGAGTAAACAAATTAAATGGCTGGACAAACGAGTGACGCTGCATTTTAAAAAACAAAGAATTTAGCGGGATACGAATAATGTTGGATTTGTATTAATGCTTTGTATTGGGGTCGATTAATTTTGAGGATTCCAAAGTGTCAAACATCAGTTTTTCATTAAATTAATTGCATTTCGGCACTGCATAAAAAGTTAAATAGGTATTGAATTTGCAGTGCTTTGGTAAGTCCAGGTTTCAGTGTTGAGGAAACTTTGTTACGCCACTTCTTCTACACTGCTAAAGCACTAGGAGGTGGCGTTATTTACGTTTTTATTATATGTATATTTCTGCTGAATTAGAAGTTTTAAATGTTTTGTTGGTATTTTGGCGTCAGCTCCCTGCTATAGGGTAAATAATTTAATTTAATATTTTGTGTTTCGTAATAATAATTACTTACAATTGTATAGAATCAAGTTCTTATAACTAAACAGAGCATTTGCTACTGGGCAGTTTGTTGCAGTACTTTTTCCCAGCTAAAGCCCTAGAAGGTGGTAAAGGGCGGGCGTTTTGAGGAACTATTTTATGTTATTTTGACATTCAATAAATGCTGATTGAGATGACTTTTGATTTTGTTTCGTGTTTCATAATTTCATATTAGAACACTGTTTTCATAAGAGATCCCCAATAACTTAGCACGTAGTAAATATTATGTTTCTGCTCACTAAATAAGATGTCAAATCCGATGATAACTGTTACAATAATTGGTTGGGTATAATGGCGTCACGAATCTTGAATAACAATGTATGATATAACGATAGTCATTGATGGACACTTGTAAATTGGTCCTATATAATTTAGTCACGTAATGCTTTCCAAAGAAATTATACTGTGACAGCCGTTTTGTAGGGCCCTAGTTTAAGGCTATAAACTAGGGCCAAACATCTTTTTGTTTGGCCCTAGTTTATAGCAACTGTTGCTGTTTCGAACTTTTTGTAAATGCGAAGAAGATAAAGAATATAAATTTCTGTTTCATTTAGGTAATCTTGATGCTGGATTTAAAAAGTGTGTCCTTGTTTCATTATAATTATTTAGTGATTTCTCTATTTTCTCGCTATAACTGAATTTTGCGGGCTTCTCTGAAACTTTCACCTTAAGTGACAGACGTTTTGCGATCCTCACAAAGACAGAATACAGCCAGAAAAGATATAGTCAAGTCACCGAATAATTATAATGAAACAAGGACATACGCCCGTGTGGTGCCAGACGTCCAGACCAGTATCATCTCATTTCTTCCCGTGGGTGTCGTAAAAGGCGACTAAGGGACATACTAGAGAATGGGCAGTAGCGTTATCTTTGCATTTTACCACTATACTGTAATCGTCAACGTCATCGTCATCATCGTAACATACCAAGACCCCTCCGTGCCTCGGAAAGCACGTCAAGCCATTGGTCCCGGCTGTCATCTATACTAATATTATAAAGCTGAAGAGTTTGTTTGTTTGATTGAACGCGGTAATCTCAGGAACTACTGGTCCGATTTGAAAAATTATTTTAGTGTTGGGTAGCCTATTTATCGAGAAAGGCTATAAGTATATAACATCATGCTACAACTAAGAGCAGTAATAAAAATTGTTGCAAAAACGGGGAAAATCGCACGGGTAGGTGATTCGACGCGACGGGAAGGGTCAGGGGAACAAGAAATTTAACGCGGACGAAGTCGCGGGCAGAAGCTAGTTTAAATAAATAAAGGTAAAGATCTTCAGACTTTCTTTGACAGTCGTTAAGGCTCATGTGAAGCCCAAAAATCTGACAACCAGTCTTACCTTGGGGTATCGTATTTTGCAGTAACTGGGATGTGTCATTGCTCATCACACAAAGATTTGTCCTGGGTGGGAATCGAACCCACGACCTCAGTCTTAGCAATCAGGGTCACTAACCACTAGCCAGTCACCTATAAGATGAAGGGATGAAAAAGTCACTTATATGGAAACATGGACATACGTAACCTAACCTAACGATAACAATATTATAGATATATAGTATATTTGACTGGCCTGTTAGTCTGGTGGTTAGTGACCCTGACTGCTAAAACTGAGGTCGTGGGTTCGATTCCCACCCAGGACAAATCTTTGTGTGATGAGCACAATCATTTGTTCTGTGTTTGGGTGTAATTTATCTATAATATGTATGTATTTAGAAATATATAAGTATGTTTATCAGTTGTCTGGTTACCATAGTACAGGCTCTGCCTAGTTTGGGATCAGATAACGTTGTGTTGGTTGTCCTAAGATATTTATTTTAGATATTTTATTTATAGCGTGCAACAATATAGGCATCAACAGTTATGCTGTAATAACTGAAAAGCTATAAAGGATCAGGCAATCGTAGTTAATTGGCCACCTCCGGGTATAATACGGCATGAATGGTGTGCCATTAGCCAGAGTGTCATTCAGTCTCTAGAGAGACTCATGTTGCAGGCTTAATACATCGGCGTTTGCTATTGTACCTACTATTGTGTAGAACACTTAGGACTAATAAAGGAACAACAACTTATACATTTTTTTCACGTTTAAAAGTGACTGCGGTTATAATGAATACAAGGTAAAATTAAATAAGTTGGCAATATTGATATCGATGGGTATCAATTTCGGAAATTAATGAAATAAAAATAAAAGCAGAAAAATAATGTTTTCCTTCAATCGGTGGGCGAAAGTCAATGACCGTAATTGATCTGCTGTTAGATATTTTTTACAAATTTCCAAACAATTCCTTATCAATAGTTTTTTCGTCAGTGCCATTAAAAGTTTTGAACAATGTTTTTTTCATCATCCAATGCTCAGATCAAGTAAAAAAAGGTAGATAACGCACTTAGAATAAGAAAATGCAACCATTTTTTTAACTATGTGTGAGTCAATGAAGTGTTGCCACTTTTTTTTTAAATGTCCCTCAAAATTGCGTAAAAATAGGTAATAATTATGTAAGTAAATGCGAAAATATATATTTTTTGTACCTAAATTAGAAAAAGATTATAAATATGTAGGAGGCGTGTAGGATCACTTTATAAATCGTCTCAATAGATGGTCTCATCGTGAGTAGCGAAAAAAAATACAATTAAGTTTATGTGAAGACTGTTTATTTAAAAATAACATAAAACAAAAAAACAAAAACGGAATTAATCAGTACAGAAAAAAAAACCTTTCCATGGAATTTAAATTATTCTTTCCCAGATGAAATAAAAAAGTACAACATAGAGCATTGACTTGTAACATAATAGTATAGGTACATACAACATAAATTAATCTCTGATCCCACAATCAAATCAAATCAAAAGTCATTTATTCAAACTAGGCTGAGAGTCAGCACTTTTTGAACGTCAAAGTTACATGAGACAGTCCCCCAAAACGCCCACCCTTCGACACTTCCTAGTGCTTTAGCTGGGAAGAAGAAGTGGCGGAACATACTCCCAAAATCTCATGCAGTCGTGGTAGTTAAATCTGAAAAAAACATTATACGCCTAATTACAATATACTCACAGGAACAAGTGGAGGCAATATATTCGGCGATAATATTTCACTAACAACTGCATTGGAAGGGGGAAATAATTTCTGTAATAGAAACATAACTGACTGGCCTGTTAGTCGAGTGGTTAGTGACCCTGACTGCCAAGACTGAGGTCGTGGGTTCGATTCCCACTCAGGACAAATCTTTATGTGATGAGCACAATCATTTGTTCTGTGTCTGGGTGTAATTTATCTATAATACGTATGTATTTAGAAATATATAAGTATATTTATCAGTTGTCTGGTTACAATAGTACAGGCTCAGCCTAATTTGGGATCAGATAACGGTGTGTTGGTTGTCCTAAGAAGATAATACTATTATTTTTAAACTGTACCTATCTTAATACATATAAACAATTTGGTATAATAACGCAAGATATACTATATACTGAGAAAATATAGGTATAGAGAACCTCCTTTTATTTGAAGTCGGTTAAAATACTTTTTTTGGATATCCTGTTCTATGAATTCGGCGAAGTCCACGTTGTGTATCGTACAAAAAAAAAACAACTTTATTTGCCAAAAAAAAAAACAACCTAGCACACTAGATGAGGATGGCTGCCATTGAGGGTAATTTCGACTCAGTCTTATAGCAGCTACCCATTCATCTCTTATTAAAATATTCGTTGGCAACCTAAAACCGATAATATTTGATAGGAAAAATAAAAGGTAACTCGAGAATGTAAAAAGAAACGAGTAAAATAATTATTATTTTACATAAATTCCGTGATTTAAAAAAACAATAATGATGTTCACTCTGTACTTAATTATTTTGTAATGAATTTGCCTACAATTTACTTACCCACATTTTTGGGCTATTAGAAATACGAACTCCTGGCAACACTCTCCTGATACGTCATTTCGGGACATTGACATAAAAAACAAAACAAAACAAAAAACAACAAAAAAAAAAACATTTTTTATTCGGACCAGGAGTTCCTGAGATTACCGCGTTCAACCAAACAAACTCTTCAGTTTATAATATTAGAACACATTTAGTTTGGTTTTCTAGGAAAGCATGTTTTTTAAACTATTTTTTTACTATTCATTTTTTTGGTTCGGCTACCTACAAAAGCGTGTTATTCGTTTTATTTCTTTTTCTGGTACCCTTGTGATCCTTGCTAGGATAATAGCAGAACTTTGTTCTTGGAAAGTATGCAAAGTTTAAAATTAATCTGATGATTTGGAGAGAGTTAAAATCACGTCCAAAGATTCCATTACATACATACATCCCAAGCTATTAAAGACGTGTTACTAAATCTAGTGAAATGTGGGTATAGTACATAAGTCTACCCACCCATTCATGGGAAACAAGCGTGATATCAGTCGCAAAGATCTAACGAACAGCAAGGTTATCTCTAGGCTGATCGTACCTACATGACGCCACTTACCGGCACACATGTTTACTTACGTGGTAAAAAAAACACGCTTCCATTGAAAACCAAACTAAAAACTTTTTTTACAAAAAAAAAACAACCGACTTCCTTAAAAACACTACAAAGTGAAAAATAACTTTAATTTCGGTAGTCGGTGTCTTAGGATCTGTATTTATGGTTTTTTTGCCACCGACTTCCGAAATTAAAGTTATTTTTCACTTTGTAGTGTTTTTAAGGAAGTCGGTTGTTTTTTTTTTGTAAAAAAAGTTTTTATTTTTAAATTTTTAGTTGTGGTATTCACCCTGCGCTAATTCCAAACAAACAATGCATATTTATGCGATAGCAGAAATCGCGGTTGATTTCCTGTCATTTTTTAAAGAGTTCCGGTGTCTGTCTCCCGAACTCATCATCAGATCTATATGAAAATTATATGGGACCATTTCGGACATGAAGGATAGGTTTCTTCCTTCATGATTTCGGAATAAATCCCTTTCGAACAAAAAAAGAATTTTGCAAATCCATCTATATATGACGGAGTTATGCCCGAACATACATAAAAAAAAAAAAAAAAAAAAAAACATATAAACATCCGAATTGAGAACCTCCTCCTTTTTGAAGTCGGTTAAAAAGTACAAAATTCCCCCACGCTTTTTTTCCATTATTTTGTACTTTTTATTTTTTTTAAACTATTATTTATTTTCTATTTTTCAGGTTGTTTCGAATTTTGAGACGTATGTCAGCGTAGTTTGTGACGTATGTCAGCGTAGTTTTCGAAGACAGTTTTTTTGCTGTCCTGGTAACCCTGGCAAGGATAATGGCACAAATTAGTTTGTGACGTATGTCAGCGTAGTTTTCGAAGACAGTTTTTTTGCTGTCCTGGTAACCCTGGCAAGGATAATGGCACAAATTTATGAAATTATTGCATGGTCATCGGTCCTTGACATGTGTGCAAAGTTTGAATGAAATCTGGTCGTTTAAAGTGGGTCAAAATAGCGCTCTAAGGAGTCGGTTACAAACAAACATACAAGTGAAGCTAATATAAAGCGTGTAAATAAATAATAGTTTAAAAAAAAACTAAAAACACGCTTTATATAGAAAACCAATCTAAAAAGTAAAAAATAAATTTTAATAAATTTGAAGTAAGAATAGTATAAAAAATCGAATAAATGTAAATGAATAATAGTGTAAGAAAGAAAAAAATGTTTTATTTCAAAAAAAGTGTGGGGTGCTTTTTAAGATATTATCGAAAAGATAATCCTTCTGGTCATATCTGTCAATGAAATATTATTAACTATTGACACCATGCACCCCACGCTTTTTTTGAAATAAAACATTTTTTTCTTTCTTACACTATTATTCATTTACATTTATTCGATTTTTTATACTATTCTTACTTCAAATTTATTAAAATTTATTTTTTACTTTTTAGATTGGTTTTCTATATAAAGCGTGTTTTTAGTTTTTTTTTAAACTATTATTTATTTTCTACTTTTTAGTTTGGTTTATTTATAAAACCGTGTTTTTTTAACTTATTAATCTACTTTCAATTCCATGATAACTATAAGTAACTGTTGGCTGTTATTGGTCATTAGCTACATCCATAATGCACACATGTTCAAAATTATAGACACGTAGCTCTTTTTATGTGTGTGTCAAGTCGACAGGAACGAACGCGGAGTGCGTACGTTCCTGTCGCTCAGTACGCGGCCGTCCCGCTTCGTTTCGAGTTGTTCAGTGCACTATTCAAAACTGTCGAATAAATACATTTCATTATATATATTTAATAATTTTATTTCATAAATAACAAATATAAACCTAAATTTACAATGTATAAAAAAATATGTAGGTATCTGTAATAGACTATTATTTACAAATTTTCAAAATAATGCAAAAATCGCCGGCGTACGGTATTAGAATAGTTCAAAAACGCGCGGCGTTCAAAGTGTTAACACTACTTAAGTTTTAGGAAATTATCCTGACAAGATTCCATGGCCAGCAACTGGTTTATAAAACAAAGTAAGTATTCAATCGTTCTTTTTTTTTTTAGTACAATCGCAAGTAGTCAAACCATGAAAACTTTTACAAAAGTTTGAAACGGAACGCAACTGATGGTTGACGTTGACACTTGTGACGTTTGACAATTCAAGGTAAAAAATAAATACAAGTCTGTTATTTATCATTGTACATAGAAACTTAATTATATTCATCATCATATCTAATTGGTTTCTTAACTGTACGCCCTGATAGTGTCACATATGGTGCTGACTGGTTGGGGATATTATTCTCTGTCCTAATTTTGTTTTCTTTTTAGGTACTGCTACAGTCAACGGAGGAGTGGTTGAAGTTGGTTTCAATATGTGTTCGCGATTTCTATGGAAAGATCCTTGAGGAGAAGTGATAATATAGCTATGAGGAAGACTATCCTTTTCTGATATTATACCAGGAACCCAAGTGGTTTGTGTTTAAAATAGATTTTGTCACCTATGTCTAGTGTTGGAAGTGTTTTTGTGTTTCTATTGTAATAAAATGCTGTTTTTAACTGTTGTTTTTTAATTTTCTTCTCTACCTTACTGGTGTCAACTGTATTTGGTGTTAATGTGGTGTCCGAGGTGGGTAATTTAGTGCGTAGTTGCGTGACATGCACAGTTGTGCAGGTGAATAACCTGTGTGTTTAGGAGTGTTCCTATACATCAGTAGAGCAATGTATGGGTCTGAGTTGTCAGCTTTACATTTTGAAAACATGGATTAAATTGAACCAACCTCTCGTTCCACCATTCCATTTGATCGACTCATGTATGGGCTTGAAGTAGTGTGGTGAATACCCCTTCAGTAGTAAAATCTTTAAATTCTTTACTATTGAAAGGTGGACCATTATCTGAATTCATGGTTTCTGGTATGCCATGACGTGCAAATTAGTTTTTAAATGTATTATTAAAGTTTTAGCTGTTGAATCTGATTTTAAATAAGCTATCTCTACATATTTTGAATAATAATCTATAACAATAAGATATTTACTTTTGTTAAATTCAAAGATATCAACACCAACTTTCGACCATGGTAGCATCTTGTACTCATGGTGTATTATTGGCTGTTTAGCATTGTTATGACGGTAAGTAAGACATGTAGGACACTGTGATATGAATTTAGTGATGTCATCATCTATGCTAGGCCAGTACACAGTTGTCTTTGCATGGCGTATGCAACTGTTTATACCTTGATGTCCTTCATGGACCAATTTTAAAATGTAATCATGCATAGTGCTAGGAATAACTATGTTGTTGCCATTAAATAACATTTTATTGAGAACATGTAGCTGATCTTTTAACTATTGTAACCATGACAATCGTAAAAACTAGGCAACTTCTTTTACCAAATCTTCGACCTGTCGAGACTTGTAGAGCAGCTCGTCGAAGTTATTAACGCATTCTCTCGTCACGCGTTTTCTAATGCGCGTGTTAAGTAGACCGTATGCCATATCCAATTGAACCTTCTCTGAGAGGTCATCCTTTGGGAACTTGGCTAATATTGTACGTACCTTAGCAATAAACAAGTCAGTGTTTTCATCTTCTTGATGATTAATATTAAAGAGTTTACGGTAAAGGCGATGTGGCGGGTCATGTTCACCGAAGGCGCATTTTATTCTGGTGACGGCTTCCGACCACGTGCTGGTTGACTGCTTCACACCTTGCCACCAAACTGCAGCAGGTCCTTCAAGTACTTAACATCGAAAAACTGCGGAGAGCATTCAATGCTATAAAGCTAGCGAGAGTTTCTTGAGGCATTGTAATGTTTACGGCGGCCGCGTCCGCGGCGCCATTCGAGTCCGAGTTTTCTTCTGACCGTGTTCTTGGCATTTTGGTCACTGAAGACACAGGATAAACAAGAAGAACACACTCCTAGGTTTGATAATAGTCCCCTACGGTTATTTTTTGTGATCGTTGCAAGTTATTTCGCGATCTGCACTCCGTAATACACTACACGAAATACCTACACACGTTGGGCAGCCCCTTATAGCGTCGGTGGGGAGCAAATTAGGACTCACTTATTACAATAACAGTTTATTGTTCAAGAAAAACAAGTTTAACACAAAAAAAGTCTTGAAAAACTCAACGCGCAGTGTTGCCAGGTCCTTTTTTTGTTTTACCCCAAGTCTGATCTCATTTTACCCCAGATTTACAGTTAAATGAAAAAAATTACCCTAAATTTTTTAATTCGCGTTCCTTCACTGTCGAAAACATTTACGCCATTTTACTCAGTAATCACAGTATCGTGCGTACACGCCAAGCGAGCAGGATACAAAGTACTTTGCGATAGTCTTGTGTAGTTAGCGAACGAACTTTAATATGCATTTTCGTTAGTTAAAACCAATATAATTATTATATTTGTATTTTGATTTTTAACCAATTAGAGGGTTACCAATTTACACCAATTTAATGAGATGAATTCTACAAATAGAACGAACTAGGTCGTGAGAGCGCTCTCATAGATGAACTACGCGAATTAGTTCCCTCATTCCCCGATCCGCAGTTCGTTAGTTCGTCAGTTCGTGACCGAATGAGCGAGGATGGCGTCAACCGAACTAATACACGAAACAAAATACAAAAAGTTTTTTATATTCACTAAACTAGTTATTTATTGCAACAATAAACTTTGGTATTATTTACAATCATGATCATTTTATAAATTATCATTCAGAGGTTTTTGCTGTTTTTAAAGTCCAAAAATTGTAGTTAAAAGTAGAACATTCCATAATCTTGTCGCATGCAGTAGGAGCAAAATCAAAACGAGCGAACGATCGAACGATCTGCCTCTCTTTGATTCGAGCTGGGAGCTGACGAACTAGAAGAGCGAACTAGTTCGGTAAGGAGCGGTGATCTAAACTGAGCGATCTCAGTCGCGAACTACTATGCCCAAGACTACTTTGCGAAAAATGCGAGCGGGCAGCGGGGCAGGGTTGGTATGTAGTAATTTAAATGTGTGTTCATAAAATCTGTGAAGTGAATCATGTTTAAATTTACCCTAAAATTACCCTCACCGAGTTTTTACCCTAAACATTACCCTGCTGATTAAACTTAACCCTAAATCTAGGGTAAATTACCCTAAGTTGGCACCACTGCGAACGCGTCACAGATGTACGTCAACTAACTAGCGCCCTCTAGCGGACAGCATACAAAAGACGCTCAGGCAAGTTAAGCCTGTCCTGGTAATCCTGGTCAGGATATTGGCACAAATTTATGAAATTATTGCATTGTCATCGGTCCTTGACAGGTGTGCAAAGTTTGAATGAAATCTGTTCGTTTAAAGTGGGTCAAAATCGCGCTATAAGGAGTCGGTTACAAACAAACATACAAACATACTAACATACAAATATACAAACATACAAGTGAAGCTAATATAAAGCGTGTAAAAACAAAGTCACTTCCCACGCCTGTGCGCCTAGATCTTTTAAACTACGCAATGGATTTTAATTACTGCAGTATTCATCAAAAGACAGAGTGATTTAATAGAAAGGTTTATGTGTATAATACGAGGGTGAAGCCACTGGCAGAAGCTAGTTCTACTTATACATGTGAAAGTTTGTATAATTGAATGTCTGTTACTCAATCACGCAAAAATAGCGAAATGGACGTGGATGAAATTTTAATCACAGATAGTTTATTACCTGAAATGATACTTTTTAACCGACTTCAAAAAAAGGAGGAGGTCACCAATTCATCTGTATTTTTTTTAATGTTTGTTAGCTCATAACTTTTGACTGGGTGAACCGATTTCGAAGATTTTTTTTATTTATTTGAAAGCTGGTGCTTCTCGAATGGTCTCATTTTAATTTGGTTCCATTCGGACAGTGGGATCTATGTGAAAACCATATAAGTTTTATTTTTGCATTAAGTATTGGCGTGACAAATGAACGAATAACGCGATTAGATTAGTGCGGGATATCTACCATAGCTAAAAAGTTAAAAATAAAAACTTTTTACAAAAAAATAAAAACCGACTTCCTTAAAAAAAACACTACAAAGTCAAAAATAACTTTAATTTCGGAAGTCGGTTGCAAAAAACCTTAAATACAGAACCTAAGACACCGAATTTTGAAATTAAAGTTATTTTTGACTTTGTAGTGTTTTTTTTAAGGAAGTCGGTTTTTATTATCTTGATAGTATGTTCCTGTGGGATAATTTCCGACCGCCACGCGGGCAAAGCCGAGAGCAAAAGTTAGTTATTAACTAGTATATGATTGGTTACACAATATACGAACGCCATTTAAATATTAATTTATTCCTGTGCAATCGATTAAATAGAAAACTTAGTATCTTTAAGTTAAATTATTGTAACTGTAAAAAATATACTTTAATATATTATTTACTAACCATTGATTATGCACAGGTAGAAGATCTACTTGTCTAAAATGTTATTTTTATTTACCAAATCTTTAATAAAGTTTTTCCTTTATACTCATTGTTACTTTATTACAATAATTATTTGTGCACTTTCTAGTCTAAAGCACAGGTTCAATCTCGGTCAGGTAAATTAGCAATTGTGCGCTGCTAATCGATGTGTCCTGTTTGTTAATAAATGATTATATTTCGTTTATTCATTTTTGTACATATTTATTACATTTTTAAATATGTTTATAGAATATATATATTATAAAAAACAAAATACATTTAAAAATATAAAAAAGTGGTCGATTGATGGTTAGGGCTCCAGAGACAGAAACCTCCTCACGATGCGACCCGCATCAAGGAGTACTGCCTTCTGGATCAGGCTCTTGATCCAACCGCCTAACGATAGCCTCGATAGATGTTGGTCGAGGGTCTCGACCGGCAGAGGGCAGATAATGCCCTCTACCGGCCCCCTTAAATGGGTCCAGGGACGGCGGACTCGGGGACGTCCGCCGCCCCCTATCATATATGACCCGAGGTGGTGGCGCGTAATGTTCCACGCGCGCCCCTCTTAGACGTCGCGGGGAGAGTCAAACATCTCACTCCCCCTGCTTGACCAGACGGGGCCCGCAGTGGCGGGCCGGCACCAGCCTTAGCCCCCGGTGCAAGTGTGCGAGGGAACACAGGGTGATTTTAGTCAGTAGAAGTCTGACAGACCCCTCCGTCCGCCCCAGGGCGGAGGACATCCATGAGGATTTCCAGACCGATACAAAAAAAAAAAAGGTCTCGACTGTCAGCCCATTGGCTGATACGACGATCGGCACAATGACAGCCGAGTCAACATTCCACATGTCAACAACCTCATGTGCTAAGTTGAGATATTTAATTTGTTTCTCTTTCTCAGCTTTCACGAGGTTGCTATCATACAGAATGGTAACATCGACTATTATTGTGCGGCGCGCTAACCGGTCTATCACCACTATATCAGACTTATTGCCGACAATAGTCCTGTCAGTGATTATATTATTTATTAGTGTTGTTAGATACATCCTGGCTATTCATAGGTGATTTGAGCTTGTAACACATTTCTTTTTGGTAGGTGACAACGTGATTGTATCCCTGCTTTACAGTAAATTCAGTGGATACTACTGAAATGGTTACACGACACAAGACTGCGTTTCACTGAACATATAAAACCCGTTGCATCAACCGATTTATCTGCCCGTGAAAACCACTTTTCACGTAAATTTTAAAATAAGTAAATAATTTCATACGAATGTCATCTACATAATGAGCACGAATGCATTCGCGCATACCGCTCATGCACCGAAATTAATTAAATAATTATGTTTACTTTGGTCTACTCCATTTTTAATTGGACATTAAAAATATTTTATAAGTTTGCTTGCATTCAAAAGATCGCGAGATAAATATCGAAATGCAGTTCAATTTTATCTGTTTCTGTTCATGCAGTCTTTATTTGATTTTGAAATAAACTGATAAAAATGCTCTTCTAAAAAAAAATTTAAGTGGTGAAGGGCGGGCACTTCTTAGTACTTTCGCTGGAAAGAAGATAGATTTTGGAAACAAAATTCCTCATAATTTATTGCATAAGACTTAAACATACTTAATCAAATATAAGTGTTCTATAAAGGCGTGAGTGTATGCAAGCCTTATTTATCCAAGTACATAACACCTCCAACGCTAGATAAAACAGTTTAATGTTTACACACGACTTAAAAAGCTACACGCGAGTCACTTTAGCTTTTATCACAGAGCCCTAAAAAAGTTGCCTACCAATAAACCGTCTCTCCGCCTCAGCTAAACAGAAATAAAAAGTAAACCATTTAAAAACAGATACACTAACATAAACCCGACATAAACGGAATATCGTCGTAAAGTAAATCTTGGACATACTCAAAAAGATTACATCGCGGCACCTATCATATTTCAGGGTAGGCAGTAAACGCGGTACGGAGTCGTCTTAAAGCGTTCATGGGCTATATTCAGCCGGGGCTTTTATCTAGATTGCTTTGCTGGACTCCAATTACTCCTAATTTTATAGTGAATAATTGAAGAGTCGTGCGGAGTTCATTCGCTCTTGTGTCGTAGAAGAATGTTGTGTTTTATGCTGGTGTTTTAGACTGTGAATTAGTAGTGCAAACTGATTTACATGGTCCAAGCTCTATTTGAGCATTTAGTTAGGAAAAATAACAGTTTGTTTAATCATTGTTGTCGTCGTTTGACCACCCCATTCTTTAACATCAAAATTTTTATTTTTTGTCTTTTAGTTATCCAGAAGTAGCCCAGGCTAGTCTAGTAGTTTACATTCATAAGTACGGAAACTGCTCTTTATAAATATCTGGCCCTAATTAAAAACTGTAATAAAATCGGACACTGAGAGAGTTTTGAAATAAAATATGACTCTTCATCTACCGAAGTGGCAGACATTTAGACACTTATGCAAGCGACATTTTCAAAAGTTATTTATATATTAATGTTAACAAGGTCTTTAATCGCTCAGCCAGCTTGTTAGCGATTTAATGTCGGAGTCTGTTTACTGAGAATGAAAACATAACGAGGGTTGATCGTTCAACGTGTGAATAAAATGTAGGGCTGTGTAGACTTGTTCCATTCCATTTCGTATGATCTGTTCCATTCCATTCCGTATGACCTGTTCCAAAAGTCGTCATCGTAATCAGCTTATATTTTTTCCCACTGCTGGGACACAGGCCTCCTCTCGGTGAGAGGGAGTGAGCCATAATCTACCAGTGCGGGTTGGTAGATGTCACAAGCCTTCGATTTTTGGTTCTAGGATAAGCCGGTTGCCTCACAATGTTTTCCTTCACCGTTTTGAGAGCAGTGGTGATGAAATTATTTACGCAAAGTTTTTACTTTGCGTAAATAATTTAATGTCTGCCTGGGTTTCAACCTACGAACTATAAGTTGTAAGTCAGGGCCAATACCACTGGACAACCACTGCTCCTCCAAAAGTTTGTGATAAATATTTGCTGCTTGCTCGTGAACGGGTGGTACTCGTGGTGACAGCTCGCCTTGCTGATCATGGTTTTGTTATTATTATTAGTATGATACTGTATATTTATTTTACTTCGAAGATCCTAGTTTATCATTTGTGACTTCATCTTATAGCAAAAGGAACATAATGCAAAAAGGTAAACGGGCACTTTATGCTTGGCGGCTTTTATTTTGGAATTTAGTTCTGTTCTTGTTGTTCTTGTGTTTCTGTTTACGGTTTTATTATTTATTTTAATCTGCTTGAGTTTAGTTTTCAATATGTTGTTGATATATTGGCGTGTGCTAGCTGACACGTGGCCAGTAGTTTAATTTAATGTTTTGTGTTTCCTAATGTTCATTACTTACTATTGTATGGAATCAAGTTCTTCTAACTGGATAGACAGCTGTGCTGCTCCAGTTTGTAACGCCACTTCTTCTTCCCAGCGAAAGCACTAAGAAGTGGCGTTTTGGGAAACTTCCTTATGTAATTTTGACGTTCAAAAAGTGCTAACTCTCAGCCTACTTTGAATAAATGACTTTTGGTATGATTTTGTTTACAAATGGATTAGAAAGCGTATGTCCTGTGGATGAATGTTTTTATTGCTACTTGTGTTAATTAGGTACAGATTTGATTACGTGAGTAATTAAACCTAAAATTCTAATTTCAAATGAACTGACAGACACTTTTAATTTGACACAAATTGAGGTAAATTTTATTACCTCAATTTTTGTCGATGATTGTTCAATTACTATTTAATAATGTTACTCAAAGAATAATTGTTGGAAAAAATCCTAACCTAACCTTCTTAATACTAATGTATGAATATATCTAAATACTACTAATACCATTGCTTGTGGAGCCGGACTACGGATAAATAATAGCACCATCCCCTTTCTTCCCTTGGGTGTCGTAAGAATGGGCAGCAGCGTTGTGTATATTCAATTTTACCACTATACTACGATCACCAACCCGCCCGCCAAAGCGTAGCAATAATGGCATACCCCCCAAATTGGGGGAGGCCTATGTCCAGCAGTGGACATCTTCTGATATGATGACCACCATCTGTCTAGCATTTTCCCGACATGTTGGGGTCGGCTTCCAGTCTAACCGGATGCAGCTGAATACCAGTATTTTACAAGGAACGACTGCCTATCTGACCTCCACAACCCAGTTACTGGGTTGTGAAGGTCCGGCTGAAATGATGATCTAAGTACTAATGTTTGAACTATGAATGTTTTAAGAATTACTTTAAATTAGTGATTGCGGTGGAATTGAACTCAAACAGAGTTTAGGTACCGTGTGGTGCCGGACGTAAAGAATAACACCACCCCATTTCTTCCTGTGGGTGTCGTAAAAGGCGACTAAGGGACTTACTAGAGAATGGGCAGCAGCGTTCTCTATGCATTTTACCACTATACTGCGATCGCCAACCCGCCTGCCAAACGTGGCGATTATGGTAAAACCCCCCAAATTGGACATCTTACGGCTGAAATGATGATGATGATGAGAGTTTATTTAGACTTTCTTATGACACTTTTACAACAGACTATAGGCGATGGGGCACCCTTACAAAATACTTGGCGACGTTATCATACTTTGACTATTGGCATCTCAATTACTGTTACAGTCATTGGAATGCCTTTTGTGAACTATTTGCCATAGCTTTGCCTTTAGGCAGGGCAGTAACATAATCACAGTGATAATAAAGGAATGTTTTTGGGGTCTCTGTACCACGTACGTCTGACCATTGAAAATTAGTAATGTGCTGTGAATAGAGAACGCTGCTGCCTATTCTCTAGTAAGCGGCAGCAGTAGCGTTCTCTATGCATTTTACCACCATACTGCGATCGCCAACCCGCCTGCCAAGCGTGGCGATTATGGCAAAGCTCCCCAAATTGGTGGAGGCCTAAGTCCAGCAGTGGACGTCTTACGGCTGAAATGGATGATGATTGTGCCTTGGGGAAAACATCATACCGCGTGGAAGCCTTCTTGTCACAGACTATTTCTGTGCTGTGCTCATAATATTTATTTAGATTTACTTTACTGTACACCAGAAAATACGTAACATCGAAAACAAAAAAACAAAAAATAAATACAATGGGCGGCTTTATCGCTACTGTGATCTCTTCCCGGCAACCTTGGAATAGACAATGATAGCGTGGAAATGGGGTCGTTACTGGTGCAAAATATAGATATAATTTACTATAATAAATACATAGGTATAATCATATATATCCTGTATAATAGATACTGTAGTGTATCTAGATATTATTATGATTTGTCTCGAGCGCATACGTCACAAGGTGCGGGTTGAGTGGGGGTCATTCCATGCCCAACCGCCAGCCTGCAAGCACGTGGTGGTGCGTAGGCGAGCCAAATACCATTTTAATATTATGTAGCTATACTAGCTACTACATTTGGCGACGAGGATAAAACAAAAACGGTGCGTTAAGTGATCTATAAAAATTAAAAATGTGAAAAATAAAGGGAGGTACCTACATGTGACTGTGGCAAGATAAAATATAATAGAATACAAAACTTAACTAAGTATATTATTGGAATGATTTACTATTATAACAAAATACATTTTAATTGTTTACCTTTTGAAAACAAGGTAGGCTCTCATTAAATGAACACATTAACTCCGCTATCTAGATACAAAAGTTAAGAACGTGAATCGTAATTGTGCTGCAGTCAGTGGTGACAATGGGTTATTAAATTAAATACTCCAAAAAAAGTTCCCAAACGACTCCATGAGAAATATAATATTTTTAATTAGGTTTCATTCTACTCCATGATAATATTAAAATGTTCTCAAAATACTCCACTCCATTTTATTCAATAAGCTAATTTAAATATGTACCGAATTACTATAAAAGGGTACTTGACGTACAGTCAGGCTCAAAAGCTTTGCAAATATATTTTTAAATAATAAGAAATGTATAAATAAAAGACTAATTCCTAGACTAGAATTTCAATAGGAAGATGACCTAAAGCACTACAATTAGCCACGAAGTCTTTTTTTTCTTTGGTTTTAATCCCAACATCGCGACTTTTCCTCAATAAAGCTTGCTTAAAATGGAAGTTACATCCTTTTTTTTTTGGATGGGATATCATCAAATGACGTCTCCCGCTCTTGGGCGGAGTGGGAGGGCGTGTCAGACTTTTACTGACTAAACCCATCCGTGTTCCTTAAGTGCCCATGTGCCAGGGTCACGGTATCTCTTTCGAACAATCTCGCGACCTTGGCAGGTATCGGTCCTAGCAGACCCCTTCAGTACTGCTGACATCTCTTTCAGGCGCGCGTGGAACACTACGCGCCGTTGACCCGACCCTGATCCTTACCGGGGGGCGAGCTACCCATTGCTCGCCACCCGCAAGCTCGCGCCTATGGTGGCCGGGAGTCTATTATTGACTCCCGACGCCCGGGGCGTCTCCTCCTGTGGCGGCTAGGGACGTGAGAGTGAAGAGACTGCCACTCCCTCACGCGCCCCGCTTCCTCCTTCGCGAGCATTACTGCTTCGCAGAAGGAGGTGACGGCTTCCCATGCCCTCTCGCTCCGTACCATGGCTCGCACCAGGGCTGGACGCGAGAGGTCGCCGCCGCCGATCGCCTCCGCGAAGACACGGCAGTGCTCCGCCCAGGCAGGGCACACCTCTACCGTATGCTCCACCGTGTCCTCCAGACGATCCTCGCAATGGAAACACCCGGGCGTTTCCTCCCGCAAGTTACATCCTTTGATTATACATAGCATTGGGACATGTATTCCAGAGAACACTAATGATTGCTATTTCTAAGTCAACAATAACTGTACGAGGATTCCATCCAGGCACGTGTTGTTTTATTAAGTTCAGCATGACTAATCATGTATGACGGACTTATTCCTCTTAAAAAGTTCTAAAAAAACGTCTGCGAGAGCATAAATGTCTATCTTTTAAGGTTGACTCACTATAACTCTTTTAATTGTAATCAAATCTAAATACTATACTATCTCTAAACTAATATTATAAAACTGAAGAGGTGGTTTGGTTGAACGTACAAAGCTCAGGAACTATGTTAAACGTTGGATAGCCGATTTATCGAGGAAGGCTATAGGCTATATAACATTACGCTGCGACCAAGAGCAAAAATTTGACGCGGACGAAGTCGCGGGCAAAAGCTAGTTAGAAATAATTACGAAGTTTGATAATAATCAGTTAAGTAGTTTACCCTTAATATACATCCATCGTGACACGAGATTTTATTACTATCGGTATTTATGTCGATGGAGCATTTTGAGAATTGATAACGAATAATCGGTGGCGTATTTTGGGAATAGTTGCAGATACCTATGGAGCAGAATGGGAACAAAATAATAAGTATTTTTAAATAATAAAAAATCCTTGGAGTAACTTGGGAATGAATGTATGAGATTCTTATCTTTTTAGAACAAAAGAATGGAGTACTTTGGGAATAAGCCGTGACAATAACAACTGATTAATCTTATGTTGAAGTTGTAAGCAAAAATGTGCTATGAATGCTGCACTGATAACTTTAATGAATTATCAATTGGTTATTACGCACTAAAGGAATTCTTATACTTACGCATAATAATATTTTGACTTAGTATAGACACATTTCGCAATTATGTGCCTACCTACTAGTTAGTAATGTAAACGCATAAAATGTACAAATTAGTTTAAACATTTGATTGTTAAAATTAAATTGTAATAAACAATAAAGAATGTAATATGATATTATCCTGTACTTACCTGGATAAGATTTGACATAATAATACACCCAACTAAGGTTTTAAATTGTTTCAGTAGTCGATACATGTTCCGCTGCCTATTACCTAAACAAATTCGTGTATTTACGATTTATTTCGGTAAATAAAGTGAGATATTTTATATTATTATCTTAAGAAAACTTACAGCTAGGTTATAATTAGGATACAAATAGTGAAAGAAGGCCAATTACAAGTATATAGATCGGTTAGTCCGACATGTGTACTGTACTAGTACCTTCGTTGATTATGTTTGTTTGTAAAAATACAAACATCAGACATAATATAATCCAAAGTACAGGCAGACGTATTTCGTTAGTAATATCTTTTCAATACTTACCGCAAACACAATTGATGATTGTGTGGTGACTCGAAGTCTTATAACCAGTGTAGCCTAAATACATGGAATATAGTTAAACCGGGTGGGGTTGCCAATTTTGATATAAAATAATGGACAGTAAGTTTTTAATGCTTCGTACAAGTAGGTACTTAATTTTTAGAATTTTAGAATACTACAAATTTTGGCAGGGGCTTGTGGCTAAGTAATTACAGCCGCACGGATCGATCGATTAGGTTAAGCTACGCTTGCCGCGGTTGATTCGTGGATGGGTGACCATCTTCACATATCCGTGCCTTGAAAAGCACGTGAAGTCGGTGGTCCCATATCTATCATTTGTGGATCTTTAACAGTCGTTATGGTTCATCAGAAGCCCGAATGTCTGACATCCAGTCTTGCAAAGGGGTATCGTATTACCCAGTAACTGGGTTGTGGTGGTCAGACAGGCAATCGCTCCATGTAAAATACTGATATCTAGCTGCATCCGGTTAGACTGAAAGCCGCCCCTAACATAGTTGAGAAAAAGGCTAAGCAGATGATGATGATAGAACAGTACAAAAGAGAACACAGTAAAATACGGTTTAATCAGCATGGGTGACAATCCTGAACCTAAGTAATAACTTCCACGTAAGCTGGCGAAAAGCCTGGTCATCAAATTGACAGTTGAAAATACAACAAAACTGATCATTAAATTGATACAACATTAATATTGTGATGTGAAAGCAGCCCTGCTGGTCATTAAATTGATTCATTTTGACAACGTTCAGAGGACAATTAGTCCTGAACAGCATTAATGGTCACTAATTGACAACATAAGAAATGAATGAGCCCATAAAACAATAGAACATAATTTGCCTGTAAAAAAAAAAACAATAATAGTTTACAATATCTTACGTGTATAATGTAGATGTAATCATTGTGTTAATTCATATTTAGTATGTTTCAATTAAACTTGACATCAATGGGTATAATACACACTATGTCAAGCCATGGGAATGTTGTCAATTGGTGATTAAAAATTAACAGAATTATCTGATCATTAAATTGATATTAGAACGATAATAAACTGGGTGGCTCCAGGTTAATGGTGGGTCCCAACTCATGCTTGAGAAATTAAAATAAGCAGAATTTTCTGATCATTAAATTGATATTGAAACAACAATATACTTGTTAGTTCCAGGCAATTGCAATATCGAACCTTATCGAACCTATACGACAGCGAAAGAGAACCTTTTTCGGTTAGAGCTGGATGGGAGCGTTGGTAGCGAGCACTCTTTATATATCTCGATGCTTCTGGTATTGTTGATAGGAGTGAGAAGAAAAGAGAAGCTTATTACATTTTGGTTGTTTAGAATTACAAGAAATATTCTACAATATTCCTGACATCAATGTATCTGGGACATTTGAATCAGATACATTCAAGACTGCAATACATAAACTTGATGCCTATTTTACACCGAAGCAAAGCAAGGTGTATGAGCTTTATTTATTTAGTTTAATTAAGCAAACATCGAATGAAAAAAAAATTGCTTTGACACAATCCGACAAATATCAAATTACAGAAAAAAAAAAACATATTGTCGATCAGGTAACTGAAAAATGTTCGTTACAAGAACTAAGAAATGAAACACAGACATGTAACGAGCAACAGATAAAGATTATTTAAAATGTGGCTTAAAAGGGCATTTTAGACAATATTGCACGAATAGACTACCAATGAAAAGGAAAAGTGAAATGAGTGAACACAGACAGGAAGAAATTTACCAACAAAAAAAAAAAAAAATTGCTGTGCCGAAACAAATAAGGATGCGTGTAGATGACATACATTAAGTATTCAGAAAAGATGTGACAGCGAGTTAGAGTGTGACATAGATGGGGTAAAAGTGAACATGTTAGTGGAATCTGGATGTAAATGTAATTGACTCACAGGCAAAACATGGCAAGACTTGAAAAACAATGGAATACAAATAAGTTACCAGACAAAACACCCTAATCAAACATTTTATAGATATGTAAGTAAAGAACCTTTAAAATTTAGTGGAGCTTTTGAGGCTGATGCCAAAATAAGTAACAAGCCTAAAGGTGCAACTTTCTACGTAATAAAAGATGGAACCAGGAATATTTACGAAAACAGACAGCTATAAATGGCACTATGGGATTTCTCCTAATTGGACTGCAGAGTAACCAAATGAAAGCCGAAAAACCATCTCCTTTAAGCATATTCAAACTAGAATAGCTATGACGATAGTGTACAACCAGTTACACTTCTTTTCACTTCAGATAATATCTATACATCTCGAAGAAAACATAATACTAAAATTAAAGAACTACGAGTAATAGACAAAGTATAACTGGAGAGGTCTATAGCTCTTCGAAGTGGGTATCTCCGATAGTGCTTGTCTTCTTTATCTTTACATAGTACAAAACAAAGTTGCTTTTCGTGTTTGTACGCTTAGATCTTTTAAATTACGCAACGGTTTTGATTGCAGTTTTCAATAATAGACAGAGTTATTCAAAAGGAAGGTTTAAATGTATAATACGTAGGCGAAGCTGCTGGCAAAAGCTAGTATAGTATAAAACAAAGTTGCTTCCCGCGTCTGTGCGTTTAGATCTTTTAAATTACGCAACGGATTTTAATGCGGTTTTTATCAATGACAGAGACATTCAAAAGGAAGATTTATATGTATATTACGTGGGAAAAGGTGCTGGCTAGTAAATGATAATGGTGAGGTTTGCCTATGCGTGGACATGAGGCGAGCTAACGGAGCAATCTTGGGGAGAAAACCATCTGTTACCAACGATGAACAAGCTGATTATGTTCTGAAAGGTTTATTATGAATGACTGAGATACAATGTCTTGGACATGAATTTTCAGAGAGAGATTTGTATCAAGTATCCAGGGATTTGACTACCTACTAACATAGGTGAGCTTCAGAGCTTCTTGCACTTCTTATAAATGATATCGGGAAATGGATTCCCAATTTAGCGATCAAACTGAACCTCTCAAAGAGTTACTTTGGAAAAAGCAAGAAAAGGGAACCAAAATTACTAAACTCTGGGGTTCCACACAGGATGCTGCGTTTAATGAACTGGAGTCTGCTCTATCCTGTATTTCTACTTTGGGTTGCTGTGACGGGAAAGATTGGAAAGTGGTTATAGACGATGCTAGTCCAGTAGCATTGGGTAGGGTCTTGATATAGATAAGACCCAAGGATTATCGCAAATGGGCTTAGGACATTGACAGACTGTGAACCGTAATACTGCCAAACAGACAGGGAAGTTTCAGCATTAGTATAGGCTGTAAAACACTTTCACGTTTCTCTGTATGGTTGTCTATAAATCAGGCAAAAAGAACTTTGCAGATAATTTTCTAGGTAATGCCACTTAAAGAAGTCCTCGGTAAATGAAATCGAAGATTACGTACATTGGATTGTGGAGAAGGCTAAGAACCGCCGTGACACTAGGTAATAAATTGGACGATGAAGTTAAAAATTACAGTTATTTGAAAATAAGCTGTGCTTATATGAAGGAGTTTTATTGAGAGGAACTAGAATAGTAATCTCAAGTGACCTATGTAATCAAGTATAACGGCAGCTCACGACGGTCGTCCCGGGATAATCTAAATGAAGGCTAGATTAAGATCCAAAGTGTGGTGGCCAAAGGGCGATAAAGATGCTGAGACTTTGGGAAGGTCTTGCAAAGTTTACCAATGGTCAGTGACATCAAAAAAAAGACTTAGAGGTAAGAGATATAGAAAAAAAAATAGTTGGGAAAAAAAATTACAAATAGAAAACGAAAAGCAAAACGGTGTGATTTAGTACCGTGATTTGAAAAATATCATTTTAAGATAACAAATTAAGTGAGTTTAAATTATGACACTACTCCTCACATGGTTGAAAAAGCACCTGAAGGAGAGATCAAGGTACGAAAAGATTCAACAGCGCAAGTTCTTTAGAGAAACGTAGTTCATAAAAAATTGGGTCAGTGGAAAGTTTTAATGATAAAGAGCCTGAAGAACTAAATTTAAGAGATGCTTCTACTTCGAGCAATTAAAAAGAGATATATTTAAAAAAAAATGAGGGAAAGGAAAAGGAAGGAGCCGGGACATAATAAACAAAGTAGACAGGACAATGTATTAAGGGAGTTATATAAAGCGATTACGTACTAACAATGATTTATTTGAAATCTTATTTTATAAAAGATGCCTAAAGGTCCTACTTAGTTAGTAAAAAAGTAAGTGATTCAATACAGAAAAATAATATCATTCAGAAAACTTGTAACTTAATAAATACCTAAAACTTATTATTTCTTCCTAAGATCATTATTATTGATGACAAAGGTATTTAATACTGATGTAAAATAAATTAAAACAAGGAAGGGATGTAGTGTATCTAGATATTATTATGATTTGTCTCGAGCGCATACGTCACAAGGTGCGGGTTGAGTGGGGGTCATTCCATGCCCAACCGCCAGCCTGCAAGCACGTGGTGGTGCGTAGGCGAGCCAAATACCATTTTAATATTATGTAGCTATACTAGCTACTACAGATACCTATATGAATACATAAATACTAAGCAAAGAAAATAAAAGACGACTACAGATCACAACAACAAGTAAAGCCGAGTTTCCACTAGCCAACAATTGGCGCGCGACATGTTGCAAAACATGTTGCCCAATATTTTGAAAGTCAGCGCAGAACTTTTGTTTAACAACGTTGTCTGTCTACGCATCTACTACTATGTCAGCCGTTGACAACATGTCGACAGAGGAACTAGTGTTGATTTCAGCGGCAGTGGTTATAATTTTATCGAAAAATGCATAAAAAAGTCATTATTTTTGTATTTTCGGTGAGCAGTATCCCATAAACATTCATAGTTTTGGTACAATTCGATTAATTTGAGCACTCGTTCGCTCGTTACCACACTACGGACATTGTTGCGCGTCACGTCTCCAATCGACAACAATTGATGCTCAACTAACGATGCTCTCTAAACAAACAACAAGCCGCGCATCATGTTGCGCGCTAGCTGGCAACGTCGCGCGCTGTTGTGCAACGTTGCCCTACATATTGAACATCACGTGTTGCGCGTCAATTGTTGCCTAGTGGATACGAGGCTTTGCTCCTTCACTTTACGAGTCTCTTAAATAATAGGAAACAATTGCGCGCGTCTCATTTGAACTGGCAATGCATTCCCCAAACGAGCGTGTCCGTATGGATTGAGGAGCCATGTCTCATATTAAAACGCGGGTACTACAAATCTTTAGTAGTAAACTAGCTTCTGCCCGCGACTTCATCCGCGTTAAATTTCTTGTTCCCTCGACCCTTCCCGTCGCGTCGAATCACCTACCCATGTGATTTTCCCCGTTTGTTAAAAAATGATGAAAAATGTTGCAACATTTTTCATTACTGCTCCGCTCCTCTTAATTATAGCGTGATGTTATATAGCCTATAGCCTTTCTCAATAAATGGGCTACCCAACACAAAAAGATTTTTTCGATTCGGACCAGTAGTTCCTGAGATTACCCCCTACATACAAACTTAACAATACAAACAAATCTTACCTCTTTATAATATTAGTATAGATAGTATAGATTACCCGATTTTGTAGGGACAATCCTGGAATTTGTAGTAATACCCAAAAAAAGTTACAGCACATTTTAGGTGGCTCCTCAATTCTGACGCGTCTGGATTGAGGAGCCACATTAGAACACTTATAACACTTTTTTTGGGTCTTACACAAATTCCAGGATTGGGCCTACAAAATCGGGTAATTTACTACTAAAGATTTGTAGTACCCGCGTTTTAATATGAGACATGGCTCCTCAATCCATGCGGACACAAACGAGCGGCCTGAACAAAAAAGGATTTGTTGAAAAAAAATTTGGAATGAACTTTTTATTTTTATTGCCAACCTATTTATCGTGCGAAATGCTAATCGTCCAAAATTCTAAGTTCAATCGTTGTCTCCGTAAGTAAATTCGAACCAAAAAAATACACCAAAATACCTCCATTACTCCAAACAAGACATCACCATTTCCTGCCAGGGTCGCGAGATTAGTTCGAAAGAGGCCCTGGCATATAGGCAATTGAAGGAACACGGGTGTGTTTCAGTAAGTAAAAGTCTGACACGCCCTTCTGATCCACTCTAGAGCGGGAGAAATCATTTGATGATTTCCCATCCACAAGAAAAAGACATCACCATTTAAACAAAGAAGAAAAACATAATATTTAAAAGCAATCAAATACATATTCATCACCGAATACCTCCTACCATGTATTTAAATAATGTCGAGGAATGAAACACGTAGCTAATACCGTAGGGACATATCAATCTTCTAGTAGGCATTAGCCGGCGATGCGTCAACCGAACATCAATCACTGACGCTCGAAAATATTTCGCGAAAACATAAGGTGAGAAAAGAAGACTGCTGGTACGGATTGAGAGGAGAGGTTCTGTATATGTGATTTTGTAAATTACAATTATCGTTTGGAAATGCGAAATAAATGGTGCATTATTCCTTACACTTGCATAAATGTAGTACACATGAAACCGATTCTTTACCTTTCTTGTGCATCAACTGGTATGGAAGAAGAAGATATATTGCGCCAATTTGCGATGTGCACCTACTAGTTTTACATATTATTAACATTAAATATTACTACACACCAGGAGACAACAGCAGTGGTGGCCCAGTGGTAACGACCGCGACTTACGGGTAGTAAGGTCGTGAGTTCGAACCCAAGCAGGTGCTTTACTTTCTGTAAATTATTTCATCACCACTGCTCTCAAAACGGTGAAGGAAAACATCGTGAGGAAATCGGCAAGTCTTAGAACCAAAAATTCGAAGACATGTGGCATCTACCACACCACACTGGGCCCGCATGTTGTATTATGGCCCACTCCCTCTCACCGAGAGGAGGCCTGTGTCCCAGCAAGGGAACGTAGAAAATAGTGACTCATCGTTGTCACTCAGCTTAACAACGCCCCATGGCCGATTATAGAAATAATTATGTAAATTAGAACGTACTGTCTGAGGATGTGAAAAAATTTAAAATCTATTTTAATATTAGATTTCAAATTACTAATAGAGGGCATCACGGCATGACATCATCATGCTGCTTGCCATCATTGCATACGTGTCGGTTTTACTGCCAAGATGCGCCAATAGATGTTTTACATGAAAAATCAGATGTGAAACATCTATGTTGATTTTAGAATTTACAATTACTAATAGAGGAAGCATCGTGCCACTTTGCCATCTCGGTATACGAGTCGGTTTTACTGCCATGGCGCGCCAATAGACGTTTTACACAAAAAAAAAGAAAACAACTACTAATTCCTAAGGAACCCCAACAAATCCACCAGTGCCGCGTTCCGTAGCGAGATGACAGATAGAATAGGTAATTTGTCGCCCGCAGATGTCGTCAGGATATCCATTTACTGAACGATATCGTCGAACAAACATGAGATTCTTAAACGGTATGAATTTACTCGTCGGTGTTCAAACGTACTCGTTTCACTTAAATGGGATTTTTTCTTCTCTTTTTGAATTCTATTAATGAGGCGTGTAAAAGCTTTTTATCGGTGCTTTATAAGTGATTCTTTACCAAAGAAAATGATGAAGGACGGAAATGGCGAAATTGGTATCCGAATTCTGATAGCCAAATTATACTTTTACCACGTAATTTCTACTCTTGTTGGGCCCCTGTTACTCAGAGATGACAACGTACTTGCTATACCTACATCAGTATAAACACAATCCCTTGGATTGTAAAAGAAGGTGTATTGCGCATTTGGGGCATTGATATGTATAGCAAATGATGTTCGTTGTCATCAGCTCTTGAACGCCTGAGTGCTTTACCGGTTTGGTTACTACCTAATAGGCAGAAAATATCCGCGATATCAGCATATGTCAGTTCCGCCAATTAGAATCAGTGAACAATGAATTCATGATTTTTAAAAGTAATCCAGGGCAGCATAATCCGTGCCCTGGCACAGGCAACTGAACGATTACGGTTGGGTTTTATTCAGTAAAACTCTGACACGCCCTCCCGGAGCCCAGAGCGGGAGACGTCATTTGATGTCTTCCTACCCCAAAAAAATGGTAAGATAACGAATGTTTGTCATAATAACAAAAGGCATAGAAGTCTAAAGGTAGATAAAAAATACAACACAAGTTTTCATCAAGTTTTCATCATTTGATGAGCATCAGTCAATGCCCGTATTCGGTCAGCGAATCGCGTCGGCCAGGCATGCGTAGATTGCTCAGCTGTTTTTGTAATTTGTCTTGAATCTACTTTAATATTTTTTACGAATTTCCTAAATCCATAACATAACAATCGTTTGGTTGCCTTAATGTACATTGTCATTTAAAGTTTTGAATAAAGTTCGAATGACGATATATTTTTCTTTCGTATTCGTTACCGATACCAACACGTAGATTAAATATTGTCAAATTAATTTGACTCTTTATAACCACTATGCTCATACAAACCAATGTTAATAAGTCCTATGATGATAGACTTCTAAGTAAATTACATTTGATCCATTTTCAAAAAAGAACACGATGCTTAGTAAATTACAACCATATCTCTAGACTATACATTAATAGGAAATAAACTTAAAATATTTCACCTTTAATGTCACCTTGCTGTCACTTGTAACACGATATCCTACTAATATTATAAACGCGAAAGTTTGTATGTATGGATGTATGGATGTGTGGATGTTTGTTCCTCTTTCACGCAAAAACTACTAAACGGATTTGGATGAAATTTGACACACGGATAGTTTATAACCTGGATTAACATATAGGGTACTTTTTATCCCAGGCCTGTTGGTCTAGTGGTTAGCGACCCTGACTGCTATGCCGGAGGTCGTGGGTTCGATTCCCACCCAGGACAAATGTTTGTGTGATGAGCACGATCATTTGTTCTGTGTCTGGGTGTAATTTATCTATAATATGTATGTATTTAGAAATATATAAGTATGTTTATCAGTTGTCTAGTACCCATAACACAAGCTCTGCTTAGCTTGGGACTAGATGACGTTGTGTGATAGTTGTGGAATATTATTATTATATTATTATTATTATTATCCCGGTAGTACGTTCCCGCGGGATATTTTCTGACCTCCACGTGGGTGAAGCCGCTGGCAAAAGCTAGTTATAAATATTTGTACCTATGTACATTTAAATTAATTTAATGGAGGTTCTATTACCAGACCGTAAGCACACTCGAGGTTTCCAAGAAATCTAAAAGTGAAGTAGGTATTGTCGACCTCATAATTGGCTTATCAACAACATCGTTTTCAGCCGAAAGACGTCCACTGCTGGACATAGTCGTCCCCCAAGCACCGCCACTTCGACTGATTCTGTACTTCTCGCATCCAGCGGATTCCTGCGGCCTTTACCAGGTCATCGGTCCATCTGGTGGGAGTCCTTCCAAGGCTAAGTCTTCCAGTTTGCGGTCACCACACTAGAACCTTCGGCCATCTATTCTGCGAGTAATGTAGGGTACATAGGGCCTTAATTTTTCGGTGAGAAATCATCAAATGACGTCTCCGGCTCTGGGTGGAGCGTATCAGACTTTTACTGACTAAAACCCACCCGTGTTCCTTCAGTTGCTTAAGTGCCAGGGCCACGGTTACTTTTTCAAACACATCTTGCGACCATGGCAGGACCATGCCTGCTGCCGCTGCTTCGCTGCTTCGGGCTATGTCGATCAGCTTGGTTCTCCTACGGATCTCTTTATCTCTGATTCAATCGCGTAGCATTAACAAAAATTTAACAACAATTCCTACTAAATTTAAACTTTAAAATAACCAGCCTATAGTGTTATCACTGCTGGGTCTCGCCTTATCCTCATTCACACATTCTATCCCACATAGATACTACAAGCATAGCTCGTTCCATAGCTCACAGACTTGAATTTATGGACCAGCCGTAACGTGAGCGTCCACGTTTTGACTCCGTTAACCATAACAAGCAGGACGCACTGGTTGAAGACTTAAGTCTTAGTCACATCAAGCATTTTACTATGTGTAAGTTATTCTATCACCATGGCTCTCAAAACGGTGAAGGAAAACATCAAATCGAATCAGACTAAGAACCAAAAATTCGAAGACATGTGGTAAATTACAGCCTATTCTTTCCACAGATAGGAGGTCTGTATCCCAGCAATGGGAACTTTATACGCTTATTATGCTAAAGATAATCAGGAATCTTTAAAAATAATTATTACCTACCTTTGTTATATTGATGGAAAGGCTGAAAATACGTAGAAAAATTACTATAACCATTTGTTTTTAAATTGCAATGTCCTATTTCTGGTTGATAGGAGGACTCTACCCTAACTACTTTTCAGAACAAGCAACCTTTATACTCAATACTTTGGTCAAATAATAAAATTTACTTAGGTACCCGGCGGCGTCTGTGCGTGTATAACCAGCGGGGTTCTTGCACACAAACAGTAGCAATAAAATTAATAAATATCTTAGGACAACCAACACACCGTTATCTGATCCCAAACTAGGCAGAGCCTGTACTATTAAATTAAATTAAAATTAAATTTATTTTCTCATCACAAATGTTGCAGGTAGGTACATAAAGTGCTTAAACTAATTCAAAATACAATATAACATTTGTGAGAGACTGGTGCCCGAAGAAGGCATTGAATACCTGTGTTACGGGTCACCAGGCCCCCCAATACTTACAGTTAGACTTTGAATATGGCAACCAGACAACTGATAAATATACTTATGTATTTCTAAATAAATTACACCCAGACGCAGAACAAATGGCTTTCCTTTTGGCCGTTCAACAATATCCATAACGTTAGCGAGCAGACAAATTTTCCGAACAATACTCGTATACTTCAAAAAACGAAAATACATCCAAAGACACCGACTTCCGTAATAAATATTTTTTCACTTACATGTTTTTTTTTTCTGACGTAAATAATTTTGTCAAAAAAAATCTAGACAAACGACTGAAGACGAGTAGCGTCAGCATATAACACACACACACTTCCAACTTCGCCATTGTCTCGAGCGGTACCGAGAGCTCCTGCACTTACACACAATCACAGCGTATTTACACACTAAGTTACCACAAATGTTAGACGCGCGTTTCTTCGTAAAATAAAAATAATCAAGTGTCCAAAATGACAAAGCTCTACTTGACTTTCCAATAAAACAAGGACACTTGTAAACAAGTAACCCAGTCTAAACAAACACATTACAATTAATTTGGTCCACAATTCATTCCGCGACCGCAGTGACATCAGTTTAATGAATCACCGGCGCCTTGTGACAGGTTGTTGTGCTTCTAATGGCAATTTTAGTTTCGAGATTAAATCTGAGATTGGTACAGCAAACCCTGTTTTAGGTTTTGATGGAAACCTTGTAGGAAACGTGGTACAAGAATCTTTTGGTGCTTCAATGACGGTGACAGGTTGGTGTTGTTAGTAAATATTTACTGTATGGGAAAAATAAGATGGCGCCGTTAGTTTCAACTGGCCACGCGCTGTAATGTTATTTCTTGTTAGGTAACCAAAAGTTATAAGTAAATTGGGTCGTCCGATGTAACTGAAGATTATTAAAGAATTGATGGATGTTTTCGTATAAAATGTAATTAAATTTATAGAAAACAACGATGTAAGTGGCGACTAAGGGACTTACTAGAGAATGGGCAGCAGCGTTCTCTGTGCATTTACTACCATACTGTGATAGCCAACCCGCCTGCCAAGCGTGGCGATTATGGCAAAACCACCCAAATTGGGGGAGGCATTTGTCCAACAGAGGAAGACTTTTGGCTGAAATGATGATGATGATGATGAATAGAAAACAAACATTGCCCTTACGTAGTTATATACTGTGTGCGTGTTATCTGCATTAAAACATAACACACAGATATACGTGCAGAGTTATCGTGCAGGCAAATAGGACCATTTCGGTGGCACTCCATTTATGACCGTTGACTGTACATAGATCTGAGATTTGTTTATTTATGACGTTTGGGACTGTCAACTCTGACAACCCTGTCCTAACAGTTACCTGATACTGTCAAATATTATCATCGTATTAAGTACTACAACGACGATACTCTGAGATGAAATGTAAAAACCATGTACTTCACAAACCCCAAGCTTAAATTGTATCACTCTACTTAATTTTTTTTATAAAAATTAAGTTACTAAACCGTAGTGCATACAGTCCATATAATATTATTTTCGTGCAAATGACGACGGCCAAACAATGATTATTTTGTACTTTGTACAAGGCTTAATACCGGCGAAACCGCGATTATAAAACATCACCAAAAGGGAGAGAAAAATGGCCGAAATATTTATAATCGTAAACCCCACATAATAAATTATCCTCCTATCATTTAGCTTCTACATGTTTGCAAACAAACCGAATACAAGTTAAAAGGGTATATTAATCCTGTATTATCCAGATAATTATGCAAATTAGGAATATGTAAATATTCTGACATAATTACCAAAACATTTAGTCGGAAACGAACGACATAATAATATTAAAATATTAATAATACGACAGTTATAAATGTAACGTCTTTTGTTGGTTTTTGTTAGTTGTCACATTTCGTGTGGACTGAAATTTAATTTCATACTAAAAAAATTGTAATCGGATCTACCTGCTAATTTATCATCGGCCCGACCTTTTACCAACTACGTCAGGGTTGCTATGCAGTCTAACAGGCGCAGCTGAATACCAGACATGGAACAACTACTTATCTGACCTCCAGAACCCAGTTACTGGGTATCAGACTTACTTCGACTCGTAACAACTCTCAAAGGTCCATGAGTGACAGCCGGGACAACCCCTTAACGTACTTTCTGAAGTACGGAGGGATCTTGGTATGAAAAGTAACCGTGGAGTTTCTTACCGGCTCTTCTCCGTAGGAAGCACCAAATAGAACCGTGCATCTAGCTTCTGATATAACATTTTGATTTTGAAAATATGGTCACCCATCCATGTACCAAACATGGCAAACGTAACTAAATCAGAGGGGTAATTGCGGAACTTTTTATCGGTAAGAATTGGTTTAATATTCATAGTTAAACAACATTCATTGCGTTATTTACGTTGCTGAGCCGACAATTTATTCGAACAAATGACGCAATGGTTTAGAAATAATCTTCAATCCCATTCAAATTCTGATTAAATGTGCGTTTCGCAATTAGGGTGCAGATCTATTGAACCATGTGGTCATTATTTCTTTGCCAAAAACACCCGTACTTGCTAATTAGGTAGGTAATTTTTTTTTTAAGTATGGAACCTTTCTTGACCTAAATCTCAGTGGAAAGTGATGAATGAGGTCCACGATGCGACGAGTGCAAACGGAATTGCTTACTCACTCTAAATTTAATATAGACGAATGTTTAAATTTTAACCGACTTAAAAAAGGAGGATATTTACAAAATGACAGCCTGGACCAACGGCTTGGCACGGAATCTCGATATGTTATGGATGATCAATATATGACTATAACTAACACAGGCGCCACTGCTGGGTGGAGCGAAAGGGCTTGTCAGACTTTTACAGACTCAAACCCACCCGTGTTCCTTTAGTTGTATGCCAGGGCCATGGTAACTCTTTCGACCAAATTCGCTACCTTGGCAAGGAGCTTCAGGTCCTGGGTTCGATTCCCAGGTCAGGCAGTATTAGTGGGTTTTTCAATCTGGAATTTCTAAGTGGCAGACTGGATTTTAGATTTGTGCCCGGTTCATGGCAATAGGCTTGCCCACTTTTAAGGTACATGGAACTTGAATATTACTGCCGAAATATGAATGTACTATGGGTACATCTCTGCACCACCTTTTCGGAGAATACAGGCGTGAGGTTATGTGTGTTTATAACAAACAAAACATCTAAACGCGAAGCTAAATAAAAGTTCATCAGAACAAAGTTGCTCGGGACTAGTATATTTTGCTGTATGTCATAGGTTTACATTCAAAAATCGAGCATACACATGCACTGAGACTAGAGACCTCTAGCAATACGTCATACATTTTTTTTTAATACATTTTCAGGACAGTTTCCTGGAATCGGATATTTTTCTCACGTGTCATTTTTCAGTTTTCTATAGCAAATTCTCAGAAACAAATGATGAACGGCTGCAATATTGAACAAAATGGAAATGGCCATTGTTAGTCCTAAACGCTATAATTGAATATTCCACACAATTGTTTTGGTAAATAATAAAACAATCCATCATTTATTTTTAGCATATAAACCGTTATTGAAATTTTGGACGCCAAATGACGAAATGGAGATTTTTTGCGTTTTATTTAAAAGGCTCTAAATAATGAGTTGGACTACTCGAGGGTTTTTCCATCAAGAGTTCTCAGTAGTACCCTTATCTTTTGGGTGGGAAATCATCTTTCGCTCTCTCGCTCCGCCCAGAGCGGGAGAGTGTGTCAGACTTTTACTAACTAAAACCCACTCGTGTCTCTTCAGTAGCCTGTGCCTGGGCCACGGTAACTTTTTCGAACAAAACCGCAAACTTGGCAGGTCTCAATGGTAGCCTGGAGGCTGGATTCGTGCCCTAGATTTGGTAATAGGCTCCTCATCTGTGGCAGGAAGTATTGACACATAATTTTTTATCCTAGATTCAGTACCTACGTGATTCATTTGATGGTATTGGACTTAGTACTACTTTATAACATAACACTTCTGATTATACCTTCAGAGAGTACATTTGACGTTATTTTTGTTTTTTGAATAATTATACTTAGCTAAATAGCGTTCTAATCAATTGCTTCATTAAACAATGTTCGTGTTCTTCATTGTTTCGTGGCTTCACTCCCATGAAGATCCAAATTTCATCGAAATCCGTTAGGCCAATAAGACAAAAAGGGTAAAGGTAACAAGGACACTGCGTTACTTTCACATTTCATCATCAACATCATCATTGGCAGCTTTGTTTATCCACCTGCTATGTATAATGTCGTTACTAATGGCACATGAAAGAACCTAAACTATTGTAATAGTAGTTTAAAACATACGATGTTATAAATCATTCCCGTTGAAGATACATCCTTCCTCCAGGAGAGTAGTAATCTCACAAGCACTCTCAAGACACACCGTCACAGGCCGCCGTCTTTCCGTCCTCGACACCGAGGCCCGTCGTCCCTAAATAATAATTATTGCGATCCAGCCCGTCTCTTGATGCTCCCTACCAGCGATTCCCTGAGCCGAGGTCCGTACCCCACAGAGGTGCTCTTAGCAAAATAGTCACTCTATATTTAAGTTTTTAAGCCCTAGCTGGAAGCCTCAATTTATTAAGGTAGCCACAGACAACTCCGGTTAAGCAGCCGACAACCTCATAGGTTCAACAGTGAGGTGTCATTCCCTAAAAAAAAAACGTTGCTATAAAGAGTAACATCTGCTACTTTTTGTAGCACGTTCCCATGGTATCATTTCCGACATCCCCAGCCTAGGATTAAATATGGAAAGAATCCATCCATACACAATCCACGTCCCAAAATACCAATTACTCCTTCCGTAACTCACAAAACGAAGAATATAAAACATACCTCCCTAGGTACATCCCACCATAAAAAGCCCGATTCTCATTCAGCAAGGGAACTCACAATTTCATGGTTTACCGAGCCACCATTAGCGTGGCCCATTCCAATCTTAGTAATGTGATTGCATTGCCATTGAATCTTACATGTTGCTTTCAAGTTATTTGGTTAATCTAAGTTACTGGTTGCTGTTGTAACTGCGTGTTTAGAAGTGTGGATTGTATATAAGGGATTAGTTTATAAATTTCAATTCATTGTGTTTTGGATTTTTATATTTATTTGACCGTTACGTGTGTTATATTTATTTGACTGTTAGTTGTTATTTAAGTTGAAATACAAACGCCTAACCAATTTCAATTAGCAACATCACACACTATTTTGATACTTTTGTCTACAGGTATAGTTTGTAGAGACAGATACTCTACAAACTATATAGACAAAAGTGCACTCTCTGTTATATTATGTACTGTCAATGGTGTACTCCTAATTTTTATTGGAAGCGTAAAATAATTGTCTAGTGATTTCAACACACGTCATTTTGAAACATTACCTGTTCTCTGTTTCCAATCCATTTCCAAGTAATTTATTTATTATTTATTTCTTTGTGTCTGAAAAGAAGTTGTATTTGTGAAAGTGATTGGGATAACTTCAGTAAACCAAATAAACGAGTACTTCAAATACACTTTGTATCTACTACAATTTTAATAATGCCCTCCCTAATAAACCGAAACATATCATTCGCAAATCACGATTTATGCGGGTAGGAATTTACTTAAAAAACCAACGATTTGGGTGTAGAGCTCCCCTTGTAAAGAAGAAGTTGCCCGCCTTCCCCCTTTGAGAACTTAAAAAAAAAACGGATTTTTCTCGTAAACCATTTATATTCCGAAACTAAAATTATGCGGGGAAGCTTCTATTAATATGATCTGTCTGTAAACAAAAAAAATAAGGACTCCCAACTCTTTGGCTATATTTCTCAAAATCCGGGTACACTCCATAAAACCAACGCCCACATTTACAAGCAACCGACGACAATCAAATGACAATTAAAGCCGTTTCTAATTACGTTTGAAGATCGAAGTTTACACCATTTGCACAGTGTCGAGGAAATTACAAGTAGCTTCTACAGCCTGTAAATTAGACAATACGGTGGAATAATCACTGGGTCTTACCCTTTCATCGGTTTTAACTAAACACCGCTTAATCCAATTCTGGCACAATATTCGTAGGTACTGAGAATTCTTAGAGATTTGGCCCAAGTTTATGAGAACAGCGGATTACAAAACACTCATTTTGAAGCAAAGGTTCATTATTTTTTATACGTATATGAATGTTAGCTAGAACCGTGCTTTAGAAAGCACGTAAAGACGTTTGTCCCGGTTGCCATACGTAGACCGTTGACAGTCGTGATGGGTCTTCAGAAACTTGAAAGTCTGACAACAAGTCTTACCAAGGGATATCGTCTTATCCATTAACTGGGTTGGCGAGGCCAGAAATACAGTTGCTCCGTGTAAAATACTGGCTTTCAGCAGCGTTCCGTAAGACCGGAAGCCGACCTATCCTAGTTGGAAAAAGGCTAGGTAGTTGATGTTGATGGATGATAAACAAGAATAATACAGCTTGAACGCAGCTTAATAGACACAAGTTTAATGTCTTGTGATGAAACACTAAGCAGAAGTGTAGATTTATCTTCAAATATCTGTTCCACGTACATGTTGGAACTAAAGGCATAAAATTTAGAATCTACACAAAATGAAATGGAAAATATTGTTCTTGAAAACATAGACTTAAAGAAACAAGTATCGAATATAAATCAGGAGCTTGGCGTACTAAAACAATTGTGTAGAAGCCCGTTGACTGCTTTTAATCAGAACATGTCCTTAAGCTCTAAAAAGAGTGTGCGACGTCGGCTAACTAATAGTTTCTGTGCTTTTCCTCTGAAACCTTACGAAATTACTAACAGCGAATATGGAATAACTGTAACGGAAGGTGTTGCGGTTTAAAAAAAGATATAGTGATAGAATAGACAAAGAGTTTGCTTACATGGTTTGGTCATGTTGAGAAGATGATTTAAATGCGACTAACAAAAGGTAATATAAAGCAGGTGTGAGTGAAAACGCAGGGAGGGGTTGTCCTAGAAAGATATTATTATATCGTGAACTTATTGGTGATGTTCTTCAGAAATGTCAGGTGCATAGTACCCGCAACCGACATGCGTATATTGCCAGAAGTATGGACACGAACGAAGCAAAAGAATTTGCGGCTTTCTGTAATTTCTGCCTGCCTCATGGGAAAACGCGTGAGTTTACGTATGTATTTAGTAAGTACAACAAAAAATAAACAAAAGTTCAACAGCAAATGATTATCATATGCAATCAAATATAAATGTGCTTCCGTGTACGCCAATATGGACACACCGTCCAGAAAATTCTACTTCAATGATAGGATACATACCTACGTATATTAAAATAGATGGTTATCATCAACCTTTGAATTCGGATCGGCTCGAAAATGAGGGACAAGAGGAATAATGTTATTGGACGGAATGATCTTACCCCATGATTTGGCACGTCACTCATGTCGACCATGCTTAGCAAAAGTAAAGGCTGTTCACTGGTTTGGAAAAGTAATGTCCGAATTGAACATCCGTGTATAGCGATGATGTGAAGAGATTTGATGAGAATATTTACGTTGACAGTACCTCAATCATGGACCCATACGTATGGTTTAAAACTAACCATTGGCTACACTCCTACATTACCATACCATCTACTTACGTACCAAAAAGCGTTGTATGGTCCCCTTACTAGTTGACGTGCGTGTCTACGTCGGGTTGTAATATCGCGACGGGACTATTTCGCGTACTGTATCTTTAACATGACGCGCGACACCCGTCATCATAACGTGTTTAGATGTAGTTTTGTTTTTGAAGAATATGTATTAGTTTATAGTTATTGTTTTATATTATTTCTGTATTGTGTTTTTATGGGCCTTAGTTGCCTGAAATAAAGTATTGTATTGTATTTAACGCATGGCTTAAGCGCTGAGTGTTGAAAAACGATCAGTATGTTATTACGATGCGCTGAGATGCACACTTATGGAATCTCAATTTTCCGTCCAATACCGAAAGTAGAAAATCCAGTGTACGATTGAATCTCGCCACGACACCTTATGGCTGACTGAATATGGGGTGTTTTGGATACCCATGAACGCGTCAAAAACAGACTGTATTTTCCCAAATACTCTCCGTTTTCTTTGTTTTCTACGGAGTCTGCTGCGCCGCCTTTGGGCTGTGTCATAGCTCCACATAGTGGTTATTTTTGTCCACAACTCATTGAGCATACGGCAGACGTGGCCAGCTTAATCCTAGTTCAGCTATGCAGCTTTTTGAGCAACGTCAGTAATCTGTGTGTTGGAGAGTAGAGTGGTGCTGCGAATATGGTATATCAATTTGACGCCTAGAATACTGCGCCCTTTGCAAGTTTGCATACCTTAAGTTTGATCTTTTTTAATCTTTGTCACAGACCAATCTATAGTTGACTTAGTTATATTATTATTCCTTTATTTCCTTCATACCCACTATTGCCCCCAACTTGGACCCCAAAACAACAAATTATTTACATTCTCTTAATCAAGTGGTTGTAACACAGCGAAGGTAGTGTACTATTGAGTCCCAGCCAACGACTGGCTATTGCGTTAGGTTACATTTTTAAATAGCTACAGAAAGCTGTTACCTTTGTACGAGATTGGTTAGGTGACCAAAAGGTAACGTCATTAGGGTAGATTAGAATTGGTATTTAAGAGCAATAGTGGCCCAGTGGTCGTAGGGTCGAACCCTGAGAGACGAATTACTTTGTGTAAATTATTTCATCACCACTGCTCTCTCAACGGTGAAGGAAAACATCGTGAGGAAACCGGCATGTCCTAGAACCATCAATTCGAAGACATGTGACATTTACCAGCCTACACGGGCCCCACGTGGTGGATTATGGCCTAGTCCATCTCATAGAGAGAAGACCTGTGTTCTCGGAATGGAAACAATATAGTTTCCTTGCTGATTACGCTTAGATTTTGGATTTAAATTAAGGTTATTTCTGAGTGAGTTACTTGAAATTGTATATGAGTCATAACGGTTTGCTACTGAGCACGCGATTCCTAAAATGCCGATTTGGTATTGCTGTGATAGCTTTCTACCATTATATTTTAATACCAGCTTGAAAAGAATGCTGCTGATATCTTCTCACATTCTCTTGATCGGTTTTGTACAACCCTTGAGAGATAATATGACGTTCGATTGTTTTTCAAAAACTATCATTATGTAGCCTAGCTTTTCCCCAACTATGTTGAGGTTACCTTCCAGTATAACCGGATGCAGCTGAGTACCAGTATCTTACATGGAGCGACTGCCCATCTGGCCTCTGAACCCTAGTTACTGAGTAATACGATGCCATTTGGTAAGACTGGTTGTCAGCCTTCCGAGCATGTGACGATCCGTACCTAACAACTGTCAAAAATTCACTCATGGGTAGGCACTAAATGACAAATTCATTTAACGCAGTCAGACATCACTGATTTTTCCAAGAAAAAAGAACCTACATACCCAAAACGAAAAATAATAAAAAATGCCACGTAACCCAATAAACTACCAACAACACGAAAAAACTATCTCTAATCTAGACGAATTATGATACACGCGCTAAACGTAGACTAAGACGAATTACAGACAAAAATGTCTAAATCTTAGAATACCCATGTTTTGATCTCGGGCACAGCAATTAATTCAAATAAGTGATGGTCTTACCCGGTTTTCCCGGGGTACGGATAATACCAGATGACAAATAGTCTTGGAAATAGTCAAGAAAGGGTTGCCCAAAGGTCACCCCTACTTAAGACGTACGCATTTAAATTTTGGACAAACGCCTTTGCAGTATTAAAGTTAGGTTTTTGTTAGGGTTAGGCTTTAAGTATTTTGTCGGGTTAAGATATATTTGAGGTTTTATTCCGTGGGTGTGTGAGTGGAATTGTAAGTAGGTCTTATGAGAATTCTTGAATTGTAATAGATATTCATAATCGAATGGGAAGGTTCAAGAAGCTTGTATTCAATGTTAGTGAACTAGGTGATAGTACCTACTTGATAAGTTCTTAAAACCAGGTAAGTGTAAAATTTTATTTTATTAATGTTTTAATTTTACCTTAGATAATAGTGAATTAACCAGTAAATTAATTATTTATTACTAGCTTATGCCTACGAATTTGTCCGCCTAAAATTTCTTGTTCCCAGGCTCAACCCGTCTTATCACTTCATTTTCATTTAGTGCACTATCTGTTATTTTGTTGTTTTTGCTGGGCTTCGAAGGATTGTACTGTTATTTAAGTAAGTTTACCTAAAAAATTTAGCTAAATAGATAATTTTTTTTTCAATTCGGCCTGTTAGTTCCAGAGAATAGCGCGTTCAAACAAACAAACAAACTCTTTTACTTTATCATTAGTAATTATATACTAATAGAATGAATGGTACCTACAATACTAAAATAGTTTTAATACTTTTTTTTCTAACATTTTTTGTCAAATCATTGGTCTGAACCAAATGAATTTAATAAATTAAATCATCATCAGAATTTATCGACACTAGTAATTGGTTACTAAGAACTAGAGAAATAGTCCATTCCAATTGTATAGCATATTTTACCATCAATAGCTACTCTTACCGAAAGAAAAGAAAAAGGCAATCATAGGGACGGCCGATAGAACACTTAAAACTTTGCAAATGAACAACACGCCACATTAGTTTGTCGGATACGCGAACCCATAAGATTTACTCCTACCAAAAATCTCTCAACGATCCTTAAGAAGTTTTCACTACAAAAAATTAAACATTCACTACCAACCATAACTACTTCTCAGTCACTCCACAATCAAACATGGTCTCATCCATCACTTCTCTCCAACCAAACAAAACTGGCAATCAACTCAAAACTCCGATCCGCGAAAACAAAAAGCGATCGAACCCACCCTCGGCTCACAATAAGTACAATCAATACACAACTGTAACAAAACATAACCACAGAACCGGAAAAACAAAAAGGAGTACACTTAAAACCGGTGGAACTGCACAAACACGGCGCCGTTCCGGAATCCGGATCGGAACTTATGCGATCACGTCCACGGAAATGGAATTTTAAATCCACACATTGTACTTAGCGCGCGAGTGTTGCGGGTTAGTGGCACAGCGAGTCCGCTATTCGAACGAGGCATCGCGGTTGGCATAATTATGCAGTGTGCCGTAATTATTTATCTTTATTTTCGTGCTGAAGCGTACTTTGTTGCAAAATGTAGGCGGAAACAAATACAATTCCGAATTAAGTAGATAGGACTAAAAGATGAATTACGAATATGATTTTAAAGTGAAACTTTTATTATAATACATCGTCTCACACTTTTTCGTCTGTGTGTTGCATGTCGCGTGACGGTCGGCCGTGGAGTAGGAATAAAGTGAAAGGCGCTCGCTGATGCATGTTGTTGTTTATGGATTTATTTCAATTTTGAGTGCTTGAATGTATTATTTAACTTATTTCGTATGAATATTAAATTAAGTCTTTTTATTAAGCTATTGCATATATTCCGAAAATTTTTAGTTAAATGTCTATAATGTGAAAAAAAGTTTCACTTCTCTTGGGTTTCATAAAAACCACACAATCCTTTTTTTTTTAAGTTTGGTTCGAAACAAATGAAAATTTTAAACAATTATAATCTTATTTTCTTACCCGCGTATTATTTGAGTTTAGCCACAATCTTAATAGTGGTGGCTCAATGGTATCGACCCCAATTTATGAATTTCGTAGTGAGTACTTATAGGTTTTGGGTTCGAACCCAAGCAGGCGCTTTATCAGGCGCTCTAATTTATTTTCATCAGCACTACTCTCAAACCGGTATAGGAACACATCTTGAAGTAAGCTGCATGTCCTGGAACCGAAAATTTGAAGACATGTGATTACCACTAACCCGCACTGGGCCATCTCAAAAGAGGAGTTCTGGGTCCTAGCAGAGAGCTTTTTGTTGAAAAGGAGATATCCCGAGGGTGGTCCCATGATAACGAAACCAGGATCTGATGATGGCATCCTAGAGAAGTCGATGGGAACCTTCGAAAATCGTAGTGGCGACTAGTGCGTTTTTTATTTTTTTCATTAATTATTTTAAAGCACTACTATTTAATGAAGGTCTGAAGTTGGTCTGATGATGAAGCCGAAAGCCAGTCGAGGGAACTCCTCAACGACTTACAGCAATTACCCGGTGTTTGGACTTAATTCATTTCTATTGATGAGAACTTTGCACCCATATGGGTTATAAGTGCCATTACAGGTCTGATGATGGAGACCATAGACAGTTGAGGGAATTCCTCAACGATTTACAGCAGTTCCCTATTGTTGGGCTTAATTTATACGGTTCAAAGTGCCAATTTTATCACTACTATTTAATTAAGGTCCGGGGTTGATCTGATGATGGAGCTGAAAGACAGTCGAGGGAACTCCTCAACGATTTACAGCAATTACCTGGTGTTTGAACTTAATTCATTTCTATTGATGACAAAGCCCCCATAAGGCTTATAAGTACCATTACAGGTCTGATGAGTAGACAGACTGTGTAGGGAATTCCTCAACGATTTACAGCAGTAGTAAAGTATTAAATTTCACCTGGCGAGTAGTGGTATAGAAATTAGTGCGGGGTAGATACCATAACTCAAAAAGTAAAAAATAAAAAACGTTTTTACAAAAAAAAACCGATTTCCTCAAAAACACTTGAAAGTGAAAAGTAACTTTAATTTCAGAAGTCGGCGGCAAAAAACTCAAGTACAGATCCTAAGACACCGACTTTCGAAATTAAAGTTACTTATCACTTTCAAGTGGTTTTGAGGAAGTTGGTTTTTTTTTTTTTGTAAATAAGTTTTTTTTTTATTGAAGACTGTCACCCAAATCTTTCTTCCTCAAACTTTATAAAAAAATAACAATGACATAACTCCACAAACTTTACTGCAACACTTTATAACGATACTAAACAACTCCCACACCTAATTAATCCACTCTTTATTATCCACCGCGCCGAAACTTACTCATACCACAGACGATAAACATATATAAGACTAATCACAACCACTAAGGCTATGCTACACTCACACACAATTAATGTCTCACATTCGAAGGTGAGGCAGGTGCGCTTCGCATGCTCTTAGCATTTCACGGTTAAAACACAGAGTAACTTAATTCAGAAAGTATACTCGTAGGTGGTAAAATATGGCGTTGCTATTGTATAGCATAAGTAGACACAACGAAACACGATGTGTAGTCAACATGAATATAGACAATCAAAGACAGTGTATAGCCAACATGGCTAAGGATAGTCAAAGACAATAGTTGGTCAGCATAGCTAAAGGCATTTAAAGACAATGTGTAGCTAACATGGCTACGGACGGTCAAAGACTATGTATAGCACACCTGTTTAAGGATAGTCTAAGACAATGTATAGTCAACATGGCTAAGGACAGTCAATGACAATGTATAGTCAATATGGCGAACGTCAGTCAAATACAAAATACAGCCAAAATGGATGACGATAGTCAAAGTTAACATGGATATAGACAGTCAAATACAATGTATAGTCATCTTGGCTAAAGACTGTCAAAGACAATGTATCCCCAGATTTCTATCGCAATGGGATAAATGAACTTTCAATTAGCTGGCAGCAATATAAATAATGAGGATAATGAGGGTAAATATTTTGATTAAATGGTATAAAATTGCCGATTTATACTGCAAAATTTATACCACAAATACCTACATCTTGTACCAAAAACCGATTTATAATTTTGCAGTATAAATCGGCAATTTCATACATTAACCCCAAATATTGAACCATTCTATATGTATGTATGCCCTATCAACCAAAGACATTTTCTCAAATCGGTTAATAAATCATGGAGTACTGAGGTAACAAATTTAAAGTAATCATTTCTTACATTAGCTAATGCGTATATATCATAAAGCTTGTAGCTATTCAATCTGTTTATTTGATCCTTGAAGCAGATCGAAGTGGGAACCATCACAGTATTTTCTGGATGCCTATTCCATGCTGTAACAACTCGGTTAGACAAAAAATGCTTCAATGAATTTTTTTTTTTTTTGGTGAATTTTGCCATCATTAATGAACTTTTTTCTTGTGCTCTGCTGAATAAAAGAAGATCGTGTAAGATTAGCCTTCTGCATTAGAATTCATGTTTACACTTTCCATGCTAGTGAAGTACCTACATCATATTTGTGGGTGCCCACTATCGATTACACATGACTTCAGAACTAAACACATTAGTTTAGTTACTCGCAGTAAGTTTCACTTTCACTTGGCAACGACAAGAGTTTATTTAATACATGGTGTATTGTAGAGGAATTTGAAGTTGAAAAGATCGACTCCTGGACATAAGCGTCCCCCAATTTTGTGGGGTTTGCTATAATTGCCACGCTTGGTAGGCGGGTTGGCGATCGCAATATGGTGTTAAAATGCATAGAGAACGCTGCTGCCCATTATCTGGTAAGTCCCTTAGTCGCCTTTTACGACACCCACGGGAAGAAAAATGGGATGATGTCATTCTCTACGTCCGACAACACACGGACACAGACTGCAGAGAGTTTATACAAGAGGTATTGTTCAATTTTTTTTATTTTATGTTTTCACTACAATTTATGAGAAAGTGAAGATACTTTAAAGTTCCACTCTCAGAAAACGTTGTTTCTTACAGTACTAATAAATGCAATCTTTTTCTTTCAGGTAGAGCGAAAAGGAAAATCAAATTAAAAGCATGGAGGTAAAACTCTAGAAACAAACTTTGTAAGCATCGTTCAAGTTCTAACTAGAAAAAGATCCACCTACTTTCTTCCACTTAGATACTAACATTTTCTAGTTTTCTCACCAAAGGAAAAAACTAGCCACAAAAAATACAAATACATCGAGTACATCCCAAACTTAACCTCCCCGAACAATACACTACATATACTTAACACCCGTAAAACTGAATGCACAATGATAATACCGCACATTCATCTTGACGCCTGAAAATATTCATACGGCTTGTATTAAAACGAGCGAGAAATACTTTACATATGAATGACGGTGATGTGGAAATACAAGATTTGGCTTCTACGAAGGTTATGGATGAAAAGATTTTCTTGAATTTTTCGTGTGCGAAATGAAGATTTCGTTTTTTTTTCTTCTGGGAAGTAGGAAACGTGAGTACGGTGCTAATTTACGTTAAATAATAATCAATTATTAAGAGGTTGTGGCTAAGTAATAAATCTGAAGGAGTTGATCGACCAGGTTAAGCTGCGCTTGCCGCGGTTGATCCGCGGATAGGTTACCATATTTACACTCTGATCACTTTATAAGCTGAATATGTAACTTATGTGAAATTACAATGGAATAAAAACCAACAATATCATAATGTTATAATGTTCCCACAGTTAAAACACAGGTCTCCCCTCCGTGAGAGGAAGTGGGCCGTAATTCACGACACAGACCCCGTGCGGGTTGGTAGATGTCACATGACTTCGATTTTTTGGTTCTAAGAGGTCTCACGATGTTTCCTTCACCGTTTTGGGAGCAGATGGTGATGAAATAATTTGTAGGAAGTAAACCACCACACTCGATCGTAGGTTCGAACTCAGGTAAGTTCGAACCTACGATCGAGTTGTAATTCATAAGTCGATGCCGTTATGACTGAGCCACCACTGCAACATTATTTTCCATAGCCTATCATCATCATCATCATTTCAGTCGAAAGACATCCACTGCTGGATAGGCCTCTCCCAATTTGGGGGCCCGGTCTACCATAATCGCCACGCTTGGTCGTCGGTTTGGCAATCACAGTGTGGTAGGAAAATGCTTAGAGAACGCTGCTGCCCAATCCCTAATAAGTCACTTAGTCGCCTCTTACGACACCCACGGGAAGAAATGAGACACAGTCCACAACCTATAACTTCTCTAAAAATGCGCATTAGCATCTAGCGCTTTGTGTCACAATGAGCCGTCTCAAATAATTTCCCTGAGCGTCTTAATTCCAGAGCCGTAATTAAGGAACAACCCCGGGGCCTGTCAAATTAATTACACCTATTCCAGATAATCACAGTTGAAACTCGGGAAGGGCGATTTTTTAGTCTTTTTATTTATTCTCCTTTTAAAGTTTCCAGTTCGTTTGAACTCAGTGTTCTCTAATGGATGTTAACGGGTGATGACAGAGTGAATATAGGTACTCGTGAATGGGGTTTTCGTGGTTTCCGGATAGGGTTAAAATTTTAAATTTGGAAGTGAGGAATTGTGATGTGAACTAATGGAATTAAATCATCATCATCTATATAGCTTTCTCATTGCCAAATTGTAATTTACACCAATATCTCTGATGGCTGAAATTTCGTTTAAGGAGCTTGTTGTTTGTCCTTTCAATTACCAGATTCGACTGCCCTAATTAACATACTACCTTTACGTATTAAGAATCAAGACTGACATAAATATTTCGTTCTCTTTTTTGTATTTTGTTCTTAAACTGTCTCGTCATTAGGTATCAACAAGCGGTTCTCATAAGCATTTCTGTGTTACTAATAATTTTGTGGTAGTACTAAATCTGTATAAATGAATTTAAGACTAAGTGGGTATTTTCGACACGCTGAGAATCGCATCGCGCTGAGAAGTGCATTAAGAACATTCTATTTCTTAGAGCTCAACTTATTGATGAGCTTGATTCCAAAATAAACAAATTAAGAAACAATCCTACCTGAAACAACAAAACAAAAAAACAACCCTATCTCATCACATACGCACGATAAAATTCAAAAATTCATCATAATACCGACATAACGAACAATAGAAGCATCGTGTGTTGAATTTAACACCATTTAGTCAGCACTTGGCAACGTAACGACATACGGAAATATAGCGTTTTATCCTTTCACCATCCGCTTATGAAAACAGGACTTTCCGGGTTTCCGATGCTTTTCAACGCTTAAAGGAAGCATCGGAAAGATTTATTAAATTCAACCGAGATCCCGAGGGATCGTGTATTGTAAAGGGCGTCCCTTCCCTCCGAACATTGTGTTTCGGATTCGGTCCGAAGGAGGACGGATTTGTGTCCGTATTATTGTTATTTCGCCGTCATAATTGTATTATTTGAGTGTTTTACACAAATTGTTTTTTATGGTAATGTTTTGTTGGGGTCTGAAACGGAATGAGAAGACGGGCTGTTATGAATAAATGGTTTAACAGGATTTGTGAACGATTTTACGAATCCTTTCTACAGGTTTAATAAAAACATATTGATGTAATAACCATTTTAAATAAACGTAAGTTGACTGCGCACTGAGAAATAAAACTATGCTGATTTGTTTACAAAAATCACAAGAGACAAAAACAAACTTCCTAACATGTATTCTGGAGGCGGAACTAGGTAAGTCACCTATTAATAAGTTCTTCGACTTTCCTGAAAAGTGTGTCGCTAATATCACTATCTCACCACCAGCAAACTAAGTTTAGAGACTAGCATCTATACAAATATGTTGGAATAGCTATCGAGGCATATGTTACTCAATGTGTGACCATCAACATGAAACTACATTAAGCTGTGCTGTCACTGCTTTTTGTATGTAAATACTTGCTGTTACCCGCGATTAAGTTTGCAATCCATAATGAAATGTAGTCTATTTTCTTACACAGTTCATGGTCTAACTTCAGCCAAATCTGTTAAAACTATTTTAATTTTTCATTAATTACATTAACTCGGCATCGCTTATCCTCGCTCTTATAATTTCGGAAGTTCAATATAATAATCTCCACTCCGGGTCTCGTCTGCTCCATCGGCCATCGGTCCTTCAACAAACATGGCCAGCTCACTGCCATTTCAACCTGCTTACTTGCTTACTAGATTGACGACTTCAAGAGGGTAGCTGGGAGAGACTGGATGCGGAAGGAGGAGGACAGAGTGTTGTGGCGCAGCATGGGAGAGGTCCTATGTCCGGCAGAGGACTGCGATGGGCAAAGTTGAATATAGTGATACAACAATGTCATAACATTGCCCATCTCCATTGCACATTAAAACCGAACAAAGCTTGAAAATAACCAACTTTTACTGCAGTAAAAAATCCAACTCATTTAACAATAACCAAAGTTGGCAATTAAATCTGTCGGCCCACAATTTATGGGAACACCACACATAATGACAGAGGTTTTGTCCATTAACCCAGCGCTAATGGGAGCTTGGCAGAGTACAGTTACAAAGTTCAACTGTGTTTTACTGCTAATCAAAATTCAAGTATGCTAATTTTGGAACACTATTAAGCTGAACGATGAATGCCTACCATTTCGTGAATTTCGCACATTTCATGCTATTTAATTATACAGTCTGTTTGTAACTGCGTGTTTACGTTGGAGCCTGTTTTGATGCGAAAACAGTTCTGATGTCTTCCTATAAAATAATAGAGACAAGGATGTACAAAACGAAAATCAAAACTCATTTATTCAAATTAGGCAGAGAGTCAGCAGTTTTTGAATGCCAAAATTACATAACACAGTCCCCCAAAACGCCCGTTCTTCAATACATCCTAATGCTTTAAACCCGGAGAAATCTATACTTATATTATAAAGCTGAAGAGTTTGTTTGTTTGTTTGATTGATTGAACGCGCTAATCTCAGAAACTACTGATCCGAATTGAAAAAATATTTTTGTGTTGGGTAGCCTATTCAACGAGGAAATCTATAGTTATATAATATCTACAACCAATAGAAGCGGAGCAGTAATGAAAAATGTTGCAAAAACGGGGAAAATCGTACGGGGTAAGCGATTCGACGCGACGGGTAGGGTGAAGGGAAAGAAATTTAACACGGACGAAGTCTCGGGCAGAAACTAGTACAAGATATCGGTAGAAGTGTACACCTACATTTCACCAGTTATGTTTAGTTTATGCAAAAGGGAGCCTGATGCCCAACCTGGGAATCAAAGACCTCATGGCCAGCAGTGGCGCTTAAAACCACTCGACCAACGAGGCAGTCAGTCGAGGTAGATGGATCATCATCATCATCATTACAGCCGTAAGACGTCCACTGCTGGACTTAGGCCTCCCCCAATTTGGGGGGCTTTGCCATAATCGCCACGCTTGGCAGGCGGGTTGGCGATCGCAGTATGGTGGTAAAATGCATAGAGAACGCTGCTGCCCATTCTCTAGTAAGTCCCTTAGTCGCCTTTTACGACACCCACGGGAAGAAATGGGGGTAGATGGATATGTGGCATTATATCACTCGGTAACTACACTAAAGAAGAGCAAAGGCCTGTCCTATACATAAATCGGAGATAACGTCAACCAACATAGCTGAACAGCTATGCTGGTTGACGGTCATTCGACAGGCTGTCGTATCGAAAATGACATATCTCGATACCCTGATTTGCCTTGCCCCCGACAACAAACAGCTGTCGGCAGAATAGCGGTAGAACTGACAAAATTTTCGGGTTTTGGATTTGTGAACAACATTTTAGGACTCCTAAGATAACATTGATTGTTGTTCGATTCGGTACAGAAGCGTATCGAATGATTGTGAAGAGTTATGCAGAGACTGTTTCCAATTATAGGCAAAAGCGTCTTCGCACACCGATAACTAACAAACATTGATTTCCACGCTTGCTTACTGCATGTTTGGTAATTCAGGCTGTTAAGATTAGGTGGACTTAATCAAACAATAAACTGAAATGCTACTTAGTAAGTATGCCAGTAATGGCATTTTGGATTATATGGAGGCACAAAATGGTATAAAATATCGGAACATTACTTCCCAAAATCCCCAAAATTAACTCTTTTCTTTCGCCCACGATGACTTTTTCTCATGTAATAAATATTAAATAATCAAAACTTAGATGAAAAAAATATTAATTTTAGTTCACAAACTTCGAAAGCTATTTGACTTTTAAACTTTTAAAACGATAGATTTTACTCAAAGTAAAACACAACCTTTCAGATTCCGTTAAAAGTAAAATGTAATTATATTTCAACGCGTTTAATTTATGGGTGGAACTTATTACTGCAGTAATACCTATAGATTTAAATTAAGTATGCAAATTGCTTTCGGAGTAATTAAAAGTAGAAGCCGCATCGGCGAGGAACGTTACAGTCAATACTTCACTTAGTAACTTTAACCTCCATGAACGAAGATAAAGATATATACAGGAAGATTTTTTAGTCACCGTCCAAATATTTCTAGGCATTAGGTATCATTCAATAAATCCATTTTTGAAAAAAAAAAACAATACATAAAATTTTCATTTTAAATCATTTTCTCGAAAGAATTATCCGCTCTGCGTGGTCACTAAGTTAAACGTTAATAATACTACACTTGCCGCCCGTGAGACTATGAAGGGAAAATTTGCAACTTTGTTTATTATTGTTTTCAATTAATTTAGGCGGCGCGCGGGGTGGGCCGCCGAAATTAATACCTAGCGCGGTGCATACGCACTAGGTAATAGCCCGCACTATTACCTAGCGCGCGGCGGTCTCCAGAATCATCAACTTTTTATAGATAACTTTGTGATGTGATTTCTCAATATTTTTGTATTGAGTGATACTAAAATAAAAAACACGTATAAATGATTTTATGATATTTTAATTTACCCACATCCTCACACTCTCACATACTCTCACAAAAAGTTAAAACCTGTAACGTAAACAATATTTTTTCTTTCTTTTTTCTTTTTCCCTTCTGAAGGTCAATTGACACAGTCCACTCATACATAATACCAATTGGAACCTCATTGCGAAATCACTGTCTCTTAAGATACAGGATACCCTAGTTTATGAGACAGAGATAATCTATTGTGTACAGATTTTCTGCATCATCCATAAGTCTTATGTAAATGTTCTCTATCTGTATTTTTGGGAAATAAAGATATTTATTATTATTATTTTCGCAAAATATTAATATATCATAATTTGGACGGTGACTAAAAAATCTTCCTGTATAAGTATAGTAAATCTAGTCTCTCCCCAACTATGTAAGGGTCGGCTTCCAGTCTAAGCGGATACAGCTGAATACCAATATTTTACATGGAGTGACTGACATCTGACCTCTACAACCCAGTTAACTAGGTAATACGATAGCCCTTGGTAAAATTGGTTGTTAGACATTCGGGCTTCTGACAACGTAGTGACTGTCAAAGATCCACGCTGTCATGCGGGGACCAACAGCTAAACGTGACTACCGAATACCTGTTTGACCTCCACAACCCAGGTACTGGGTAAACACAATACCCTTAAAAAAACCGGCCAAGTGCGAGTCGGACTCGCGCACCGAGGGTTCCGTACAAACTTGTAGGTATATAACTAAAAGTTCACCCATCACGACAATCGAGTCGTAGTTCTGTTCTGTTTCTTAGCTTGGTTTTATTTCTGTCTGTGTTTTGTTCTGTTTATTATATGATGTAACTAAAAATTTACGGTTTTCGCAATTTTTCCTTTATCTCTGCTATAAGACGTTGCTTCGTACCAAATTTCAAAATTATAGGTCGACTGGAAGTACCCTTTAGGTTTTGATTCCCTTGCGAGTTTCGAAAATTTGAGGAAATTTGCGGTATAAACGGCTATATCTTTTGATTGCGTTAGCTCAGAAGTTTGATTTTTTCACAGCTCCAAGACACAGTAGATTTGAGTATTTGTTATAAATTTAAGCTTGATACCTCCACGCGTTCCTGAGAAAAAGGGTCTTGACAGACGGACGGACGGACGGACGGACAACAAAGTGATCCATAAGGGTTCCGCTTTTTCCTTTTGAGGTGCGGAACCCTAAAAATAACGAATACACAGCTAAACGTAATAAATTACATACGATCACATAACTCGAGAGGTATATTTCTACAAAACACACACACACGCACACTCACACACATACATACACACAAAATCACATAAACAACCCATGCGCAAACTAAAATAAAAATAATTTAATAAATAATATTGTCAATTTGTTTTTGATTTTGTGATAAATTATTCTAACGTTGATCTAAAAATTAATTTGATTTCGTCTTATAGTAATTTTGAATGTAATTTTAATTTTGCTTTTAGATTTAATTTTTATTATTATTAATTTTTAATTTATTGTAATTGTTTAATTCCTCACTTATGTAAAGATAGCAGTAGAGTGGTAGTACCTAATACAAGCAATGCTTTGCTTAAAAGGTACTTCCTATAATTATATTGTTGTTTACATAAGTTGTAGAAATAAAGTTTTTTTTTTTTCATTGTGTTTTAATTTCCCTTTTACTGGTTGAATACGTTTTTTTTTTTTTTTTTGGATGGGAAATTATCAAATGACTTCTCCCGCTCTGGGTGGAGTGGGAGGGCGTGTCAGACTTTTACTGACTAAAACCCACCCGTGTTCCTTCAGTTGCCCATGTGCCAGAGTCACGGTATCTCTTTCGAACAATCTCGTGACCCTGGCATGGTTGAATACGTTCACAATACACAATTAAATTTTGTTGACTCACTTATTAATTGAAATAAACACTGACACTGTTGACTATCCTGTCAGGGTCGTGAGAATCATTCGAAAGAGTTACCGTGGCCCTAGCATATGGGCAACTGAAGGAACATGGGTGGGTCTTAGTCAGTAAAAGTCTGACATGCCCTTCCGCTCCGCCCAGAGCGGGACAAGTCATTTGATGAATTCTCATCCAAAAAAAAAACCGTTGACTATAAGAGTGTTTTCAAACGGCATACAATCTATGACTGTTTTTTTGAAGAAGCTAAATGAAACCCTAGAGATCACAATAAATGTATCAATGCACACGTCCTACAAAACGTGAGAGCAAAATCAAGAATCTTTTATTCATACTACGCTGAAAGTCAGCACTTTTCTAACGTCAAAATTACATACGATAGTCCCCAAGAACAGCCGCCCTTCATCACTCCCTAGTGTTTTACCTGGGAAGAAGAAGTTGCGCAAAAAACGCCCCAGCAGCGCAGCTGTCTGTTCCATTAGAAGAACTTCATCATCATCATCATTTCAGCCATAAGACGTCCACTGCTGGACTTAGGCCTCCCCCAATTTGGGGGGCTTTGCCATAATCGCCACGCTTGGCAGGCGGGTTGGCGATCGCAGTATGGTGGTAAAATGCATAGAGAACGCTGCAGCCCATTCTCTAGTAAGTCCCTTAGTCGCCTTTTACGACACCCACGGGAAGAAATGGGGTGGTGTTATTCTTTACGTCTGGCACCACACGGTACCAGACCGGTTAGAAGAACTTGATTCTAGACAATAGATCCAAATAACGGCGAAATAATCTCACCGAATGTAGGATCTTAAAAAATATGTGTGCCGTGTGTAAAAACACACTAAACCAATTTTGCCTTTTCTCCGGTGTCGTAAGCGTAACGTTAAAAAATGCAAAACCATCCCCGGACCAAAAACTTTTGAATTAAATCGGTTAACAAAGGTACCCGGGCCAAGTTCCCCGGATTGTTTCAGAAGTGGGTGGCAAACTGTCAGTTCATTTAGCCAAATGAGCTGCTACTACATTACAAAAACAATTGTACCAATTTCAACCTTAAAACAATTGTTATAGGAATCATTATGTCGACTGTATCAGAGGTGTGTGAAATTTTGGGGTAATGCGAATAATTTTTGGCAACGCTAAAAGTTTATATTAAAAAATATACCGTATTTCGCCTTTTAAGTAACTGTAATTATGAAGGAAAGTCCCCTTTTGTCTGCTTAGATTCCTTTCCCTAAGGAAAGCTAACTAGGCCTCCAAAAAGGTCATAGGGTGAACTTTTGGCAGAAACCCAGAACGTTGCCGTCTATTCTCGTGATATTGAAACGAAGCTGGTTAATTCTTGTCAACCTAACGGGTTGGAAAATGTTTGGTGCCGAATATAGTCTTGTACCTTAAAATGTTGTAATCTGACTTTGCAGAGAATATTGCGAGTTAGGTTATTATCCGTAGAAGAAACATTTATCAGTTGTGCCTCCTGCACAGTTATAAAGCCTAATTTATTTTCATTAAAAAAAAAGTCTGCCGTGCATTTTGACCACGTAAGGTTTACACTTGTCTATAAAGCAGATGATTTCCTTTTTTCGGAAACCGGTGAAAAATTTCTGCGCTGTGTCTACAAACATGTACTGAATTCATGGTTTCAGTGTGCGTGCCGATGTCTCTGCCTCCCTCTAATACAATCATCATCCTCAGCCTATCCACTGTCCATTGGACCACTGCTGGGCATAAGCCTCTTAGCTTCTTCTCTTGGGCCAATCTCTACGCTCCTGTGCCAGCCTCATCTAGATTTTTCGATGGCAACAATATCGTCTGCCCATCCCCGTATATCTATATACTGGTAGTCCATTAAAAAATTGCATTCTCATTTACTGTGTCTACAGCGAAAACGCATCAGACCGCGAATTGATACAACAAACAGAACAAACCTTTGCATCATTAAATACAGACTCAACATAAAAGTTAAAAACGATGAAATGCAACACTGCATTGTTTTCACATCATTTAATTTTAAAGGTTTTTTTTTTCTTTCACAGTATCCACTCACATTTACATAAGTTAATTGGCATATTTCGTGTCGAGTCCTTCCATATAATGGATTTTATTATCACACACTGTGTTGTGTTGGATGCACTCAAATGATCGGGCGATTAACTCTTTTCGTTCATGAGTGCCTGGTATTTTATATCTGTTTGTTTTGTATTTTCGCGATTGTGTATCGAGTATGACGCCTGTCTGTGCTTTCATTTTAATTAATGTGATTCGTATTACGTTTTTGATGCGATATTCTTTCATTATCTTGAATCGGCAGAGAATAGTAGTTTTTGCAACTGTTGCACTACTTACCTAGTTATTATTCATCATCTAGAAATAATTTTGTAATGCTATTAAAATGGCGCAACCCACGTATGCATCCCATTAGAGAAATAATATAGATGGAACCAAACGCCTCGGTGATGTTAATACCTTCTTAGACTTGACCCTGGATCATATTATTAAAAAAAATGTTACATAACTTTATTTTGATATACGAAAAGTGCTATGATAAGTTCATTTAGACGTTTTTACGACTAACACACAATGTGCAGACCATGTATAGAGGCTGATGAAAAAAAAACAAGGTACAATGTTCACACATCATCTGTAGAAAAAAATCCTCCGACCAGACGGGTATTGTGTCTGGTGGGGTATTGCTCGACAAATAATATTGTATTAAATTAATTAATCAATTAATAATATTGTAGTTGTAGGGTTAAATCTTGCATCATGCAAGCACGCGATGTAGCGATGTAGATGAAAGATGTCCTTTGAATGAACACGAGTTACCCAAAGTAGAATATAAACCATAGGGTCCCGAGATCTTTTGTAGATGTTTCAAACAGGCTAAAAGACGTAATCTACTTCTGGAAACAGTTGGACTGGTTGGAATCTCGTTGGTGTAGCCCCCTGAAGTACTAAGTGCGGAAACTAATTTCAATTACATAGAACATACTTAGGTGGGTTAGGCTACCCGTGTGGAAAATTTCATCCAAATCAGTTCAGCCATACAAGCGTCAAAGCGTGACTAACAAACCAACTTGACAAACATTTATAATATAAATTAGTTAGGATGGTATGGATGAATTTTTAATTTGCTATTATAGCATTCTAAAGTAAATCGTTTACTTATCATGCCATTCAGTAGGAACAGCAGTGAAACCTCCATAATACCAGCCATGCATGTTACAGTACTCAAGATATTATAAATTATTATAATCATTACAGAGGCTACGCACGGCGCGAGATAAGCCGCAGTTAATTCAGACAAGATTATTACTACGAACCTATGTAAAGTTACAAAGCTTTAAAATCATATGGTTTATCTTTACATTCACTACTACGGAAGATATAATAATTTGATCCTTGTATTTCTGAGAAGTTAGGATATAACGTAATGCGTGTACAGTATTCAATATCATCATTCATTAATCTTGCTCTATCACAATTCATAAGAGATTGACGCATTTTCTTTTACACTTTCTATAGTCATCATTCAAGCAGTACCTACATCCATCGTTTAATTAGTATTCCCTAGTCTTATAGCCATCCTCATCCATTCGTACGCAAATCTTTTCATCCTCTTATGCCATCATCCTTTCAGCCCGAAGACGTCTACTGCTAGACATAGGCCTCCCCCAAGCACCGCTACTTCGATTGGTTTTGTACTCCTGCATCCAGCGTATTACTGCCACCTTTAAAATATCATCGACGTATCGTGTAAAAGGCCTTCCAACGCTACGTCTTCAAGCATGCGGTCGCCACCCCAGTACCTTATTTTCATGTACTGTTATTTACTTATTTCTTATTCTATCCATTCGGGTTACTCCAGTTCAAGAATTCACGAACCAAAAGACCAAAACTTGAAGCAAGCTCCAAGCGGCTCTGAGCTTCCCGCATTCATCGTTTTTCTGCCGCTTTTTGCTGCGGTAGAAATGCACCATCGATGCATCGTATAAGAGTCCTTTTAACGCTACGTTTTTCAGTATGCAGTCGCCACCCATGAACCTTACTTTCCTCTTATTTATTTTTCTACATATTTGCGTTACACCAATTCAAGACTCCACGAACCAGGAGACCAAAACATAGATCCATGTCTTCCTCACCAAGCATCTGCACGTAAATTTTAAAAACCGATAAATATTAAAAGGAATCATAACAAAATCTCCTCAATATTTATTCGATTCAATTTCTGAGAAGCGTCGCAATAGCTACATTACTACATAATATCGGAAACATGGCTTCCACACCGCGACACGCTTGTGGCAATGGGCCAAAGGTTCCTCACAGCTGGTTCGCAGTACACTTTATATTTATTATATCTATTATTAATAATGTACAGTATATTTTGAGACGGGTATTGGTTGTAAATAATGTGCATCTGCAGTTTTAGTGGTACTTTGATGTTTATTTTGAAGTGAATGAGATTTCTCGTACTCTCGAGTTTTCGTTCTAGAACTTATTGCATACATACATACATAAACTAACAGTAGTTACACCTTCTTCCCAGGCACAATCAGCATAATTATTGTGGAACACAGGGTACTCTCAGTAAGAGCTGTAGAGCAGACAGCCGCATGATCAAATAACATGCACATAGTAAAGCGCTGCTCTCAAAACAGCAAAGGAAAACATCGTGATGTCCGAACCGGTATGACCTACAACCAAAAATTCGAAGGTATGTGACATCTACCAACTCGCCCTGGGCCCGCGTTATGGATTACGGCCCACTCCCTCCTACCGAGAGGAGGCTTGTGTCCCAACAGTGGGGACAATATTACCTGAGTATGCTATAGTTAACCATATGCATAAAGTAGTACGTAATAATACCATCGTAAATTCATGCAAGTCTAGTTGTTTTTTAGGCTACTCCTCAAAATCGTCTTCACAGATAATTTGCACCCGTGCAAAGCCAGGTTGCTGGTCCGGTATAAAAAAGCCCATATTTTCCACGTGTCACATGATTTTTATTATCAACGTCAATGTAATTAATTCATTACTCGTCAACGAAACTGCTTTCATTAGTATAAATTGAACGATAAAAGTTTAATTTCATTGATAACGTTAATTAATTAAAGTCAGTCATCGCTTTACCATCTCTTTTTTATAGCTAAAAGCGAGCTTTTATCTTTTGCATTCAAGGTTTTGGCGCCGTACTGAGTACTTCTAATATACGTATAAGAGTAGGGAGAGACCAAAGAAACGATGGATGGGCTATGTGAATGATGATATGGATAGAATGGGGGTGACTACCGAGATGACGTCTAATAGAGAAGTGTGGAAGAAAAAGACATGTTGCGCCGACCCCAAATAAATTGGGATGAAAGTAGAATAGACAATGACTGAGTACTTGTAATGATTACAGTTACATAATTAAATACGTACATTTAGACGTCACGTAACACTGTTACTGATTTTAATGAATGAGTTTTTTATACATCATCATTTTTTTTTTCAGCCGAAAGACGTCCACTGCTGGACATAGGCCTCCCCCAAGCACCGCCACTTCGACCTATTCTGTGCTTCTCGCATCCAACGTATTCATATATATTTTTATACATACAAACATACAATCACGCCTTTTTCCCATGGGGGTAGGCAGAAACCACGGAACGCCACCTGCTACGATCTCTACACACTCCTTTTGCCTCATTTAGGTTCATATAATTGGTCATACACACACATCGAGTTTTTTGTTTACCAAATCTTTTACAAAAAAAAAACACTGCTTAGTCAAAAATAACTTTAATTTCGGAATTCGGTGTCTTAGGATCTGTATTTAAGGTTTTTTTGCCACGGACTTTTTGACATTGTAGTGTTTTTTTTAAAGAAGTCGGTTGTTTTTTTTTTGTAAAAAGTTTTTATTTTTAACTATTCTAATAATATAATTTGCACTAATCTAATCGCGTAATTCGTTCATTTGTCGCGCAATTACTTAATGCAAATTTCAGACTTATATTGTTTTCACATGGATCCCATTGTCCGAATGGAACCAAATTAAATGGGACCATTCGGGAAGCATCAGCTTTTAAATAATACAAAAATCATCAAAATCGTTTCACCCAGTCAAAAGTTATGGGGTAACAAACATTAAAAAAAACTTTTTTGCAAAAAAAAAACAACCGACTTCCTTAAAAACACTACAAAGTGAAAAATAACTTTAATTTCGGTAGTCGGTGTCTTAGGATCTGTATTTATGGTTATTTTGCCACCGACTTCCGAAATTAAAGTTATTTTTCACTTTGTAGTGTTTTTAAGGAAGTCGGTTGTTTTTTTTTGCAAAAAAGTTTTTATTTTTAAATTTTTAGTTGTGGTATTCACCCTGCACTAATTCCAAACAAACAATGCATATTTATGCGATAGCAGAAATCGCGGTTGATTTCCTGTCATTTTTTATAGAGTTCCGGTGTCTGTCTCCCGAACTCATCATCAGATCTATATGAAAATTATATGGGACCATTTCGGAATAAACCACTTTCGAACAAAAAAAGAATTTTGCAAATCCGTCTATATATGACGGAGTTATGGCCGAACATACATAAAAAAAAAAAAAAAAAAAAAACATATAAACATCCGAATTGATAACCTCCTCCTTTTTGAAGTCGGTTAAAAAGTACAGTCGAATTGATAACCTCCTCCTTTTTTTGAAGTCGATTAAATATTTTTAATCGACTTCAAAAAAAGGAGGATAGGAGGATAGGATAGTTACTTTAGAGGTATTCCTCTAAAGTAACTATTAAGATTGTTTCGGCACAAATCTGAATTACACCAAACATATCAATCACAATCATTTAGGTATCATGAGCATCTGCCTAGTTCCCACTATGATGGTTTCCAGTCTATCTGGATGCAGCTGGATACCAGTATTTTACGTGGAGTGACTGCTTATATGACTCTTACAACCCAGTGATTGGGTAAGATACCCCTTGGTAAGGCTGGTTGTCAGACTTTGGGGCTTCTGGCGACCAGTAACAACAGTCATAGATCCGCAAATGACACCCGGGACCAACAGCTAACTTGCTTTCCGACACACGATATTCGGCAATGACAATAATTTATCAAAACAGTATGAAAAACTATCTGATCCAAACGGCTAACAGTAAAAGGGCGATTATATCAGTTATATATCTGATTAAAGAAGAATCTTCACAAAATAAATTAAATGCGGGCACCGATTGTTCTCGTAAAACTTTGTTTTTAATTTTCTACGAAGAAAAAAGACTTACGTCTTTAATTAATTAAGAAGGGTCGTTTTTTAAAACACAATCAAGTGTCTAATGAGTGTTTTTCTTTTTTTTTTCTTTCTTCGTTTATCTTTGGGAGCTTCTTTGACACGACAGAATTCTAATTGGAAAGAATCTAAGGATTCTGTTGTTGATATATTTGTGTTCATAGTTTTTAGGGATAATATGGTTTTTTGTTACCCAGTTTTACTAAGGCGTATTGTGTTATCCAATAACTGGGTTGTGGAGATCAGATAGGTAGTCACTCCGTATAGAATACTGGTATTCAGCATATAGGCTGATAGATTGGTACTGTGTTCCTATATAATAATATTGTCCTTCTTTTTTTGAAGAACATTTTTAAAATTAGTAGTTGAGATGCCGGAGTTGCCGGAATCATTATAAAATAACATCACTCCACGCTTGGACTGCCCGAAACCACGCTCCTAGCATATATACAACGTCCCGATATCATTTGTTGGGCAGTTGGCCACTAGACACAACACCCGTCTGCTTGAAAGAACTTCCTTTTTCTACGGAGGTTGAGTGAAGTTTACACCCTGTTCCTCATACCTCTAAAATATTCCCAAAACTAATTAAAGTTACAAACACTGCAGCAATACTCTCGGTAGTCCATCTCAATATTCCATAAAATATAAGAGAAGGAAAATTCATATAAATATAATATGAACCGAGTTTGAAAACACTCTGGGTTTTACCCGATGCAGTACTTTTTCTATAAAAAATATTATGAATAACGAAATATGCTGTTTACCGTAGGAGAAAATGTTTACGGAGAAAATGAGCTTCCAATACTTGTTACGGAATAGCGGCAAACAAGTTGGTATAAAAACTAAAAATATACGCTTTTGAAGATTACACCTAATCAGGAGTTCTTCCTTCTCTGCTTCGCGGAACTGAAGAATAATTTGGAGAATAATATTTTATCTAACTTGGAATATTACGAGTAGTCAGAATAAAACTAGGAGAATTGCATCAATGTAATAAATATTTTCTTGAAGATTAGAGAAAATATATAAATTTTATATAACTGTGTGTTGTACCCGTGAATTTGTTCGCTTAGAAGTATTTGTTAAGTATATACACGTATATAACCCTTACAAATAAATCAATGTTCTTCTTTTTATAATATTAGTTTACATGGAGTAACTATATCTGTTAGTCCGTTGCCTTTTCATATCTAAACGGCTGAACAAATTTGCACGTTTAGCACAAGTATACACCAAGACCTTGCTTACGGCACAGGATAGTATTAATCTCAGTATTACTTTCCCGTGGGATATCTAATTCCCAACTTACAAGGCGGGTGATGCCGCTTGAAAAAGCTATCAAACTTAAAAAAAATATTTTGGAACTGGCCAGCAATTGACTGGCTAGATTTTACAGACCACAATTTAGCAATGCATTGGCTAAGTGCTAAGACAATACTACAACACTGTTACCAAGAATAGCTTACGCCTAAATAGCTTAACAACGAGCCAATCCTAGCTAAAATCCAGCTGAAATTATATCTTGATCTCAACGGATTTGCTACTTTGTTGTACCACGTTTGTACCGACGTAAAAATAACGTAACAGGAATTTTCTCGTGCATTACATTCTCGACTCTCGAAGTTGAGCCGAGCATTGACAATTTAACAATGTAGTATTTTGTGTTTTCGACGAGCGGGGATGCAACGCGGCGAAAACGCATTTGACAGTTGACAAAGATGCGAACGAATTTCTGATGCTTTAGGATTATATGCTAATTTTCTTTGAATATACTTTGTATTTACAAATTAATATTTTAAGATTAGTTTTTAAAACGTAAGAATTTAAGAAATATAATTATATTTAAAATGACTAAACTTTAACTGTGATACATTTCATACTCATCCCTCCGCGAAATTTTCGTAAAAAGTCCACCTACAACGTAATACGTCATTTCATAACTGTTTGCTGTCTACTATTATAATAGCAGTTTAGTATTCTCATAACTAAATACAAACAAAAAGTCGGGGTCAGTAGTTCAAAAAAGAAAATGCCAAATTAGTTTCGGATGTTATATAACAAAATGAGTCGTCTTGGAAATTTAGTGCTGCCATTGTAAACTAAAATTACAAACACCAATTCACTGGATGCGGAAAGCACAGATCCGATCGAAGTAGGGACCCTGGGGAAGTGGACGTATTTCTACATTTCATTATTATGATGATGAGATGATGAAATAGATATGGGAATGGTAGAGTAACTAAAAGTCGACTTATTAACAAAAAAAAATCTAAATACTTTAAAGATATAAAACAATAAGTTTAAAAACACAAATACTCATCATCGTTGTGTCAAAAACAGAAAAATAGCACTCCAACTTGTCCAATATTTAAAAAAAAACTTTCAATTTGATCCTATTTGAATACATCATATTGCAAAAATGTTTAAAATTTGTAACTCATTCCCTACATACATAAATCATAAGTTTATTAGATAAACGAAGAACTTCAATGCTCTTTCGTACTTAACAACTAACTGTTGAGTAGCCAAAAATAAGACACTCTAATTCCGAGATAAGATTAAGGCTAAGCCCAAATGTATCCACTTATCTAGCCTAAAAAGCTAGCCACAATAAGACTTGATCCATCGATTACCGAATCATTAGGCTTCTCTTCGCAATAGCCTCGTTCTTTCGGCTATTTATAAACATTTGGTCACGAATACCTGATCGATCCGCTTAGCAAATGGATTCACATACTCACACACTTGGATTTATAGCATATTAGCCGTTGCCCGCGACTTGGCCTGCATGTATTTCGTATAAACTCTAGGTCAGTGGTTTAGGCTTGAATTAATTTGGCAACAGACAGAAAAAATAACAGAATTACTTTTAAATTTTATATAATATTAGTATATAATAAAATATTTTTTGTTGTAAATCGAAGACATTATGTGCTCAGTTTTTTTTTTTTTTTTAAATCATTTTTTCTACTATTGTTTTAGATTTTTCACTATATTTTTGAACAATTATTTTACTTCTTTATAATCGCCTATAGTGTTTCCGGTGCTGAATCGCAAGCCACCTCTCGCTGAGACTAAGTGGGCCATAATTCACCACGCGAGGCCATAGCGGATTGGCAGATGTCATATGTCTTCGAATTTTTTGTTCTAGGACATGCGCTATGCTACGGTTGTGGTGTTTGTGGTGGTTTATGGGGTTACATCGTAATAAGCATTCCATCTATCTGTATCCCAAAACAAGCAGTGGTGACCCAGTAGTAACAACCGTGACTTACAAGTTGTTACGTCGCATATTCGAACCCCGACAGTTGTTTTGCTTTGTATAAATTACCAGCTTCTGCCCGCGACTTCGTCCGCGTTAAATTTCTTGTTTCCCCGACCCTTCCCGTCGCGTCGAATCGCCTACCCGTGCGATTTTCCCCGTTTTTGCAATATTTTTAATTACTGCTCCACTCTTCTTGGTTGTAGCATAACGTTATATGGCCTATAGCCTTTCTCGATAAATAGGCTACCCAACACAAAAATAATTTTTCAATTTGGACCAGTAGTTCCTGAGATTAGCGCGTTCAATCAAACAAACAAACAAACAAACTCTTTAGCTTTACAATATTATTAGTATAGATTCCATCACCAATGCTCTCAAAACGGTGAAAGAAAACAACGTGAGGAAACCGGTATGTCCTAGAACCAACAATCCGAAGACATGTGACATCTGTCGACCCGCACTGGCCCCGCGAGGGGTATTTCGGCCCACTCCCTGTCACCAAGATAAGGCCTGTGTCCCAGCAGTGGGAACGTTATAGATTGATTACGATAAAACACAAGACAATCATCTGAGTAATCTGTCTAGTCTTTTCCCAACTATTTTGGGGTCGGCTTCCAATCTAACCCGATGCAGGTGTTTACCATATTTTACATAGAACGACTGCCTATCTGCCTTCTGGTAAGACTTGTTGCCAGACTTTTATACCACAACACAATATCAAGGGAATAAAGTATTATAATTTTTTTGTTTTTTACTCGACCCAAAAGCAAAACTATTGTACAAGTCCCGGACCCTTTTTTCGTAAAAAAAATTGTTTACTTAGACTTACAAGTAAAAGCATCTAAAATAACTTATTCCCCCCAGTTGACTCGTCCAACTTAAGCGAACAATAAGCGGCTCTTGTCAATATTCCTCCATTTTTCCGTACCGAAATCGTTGGAGACATTTATTTACTTATTCCGAAGGAAATAAGACCTCGTTATAATTACGGCAAACGTAACTGGTATCGTCAAAGTTAGATTGGTGTTCCGATCATTTGTAATATTCTTGTTACTTCGTTTTTAATGAGTCTGTTTCTTTGGGATTTCTTTTTATTTGGCGTGGAAAGAAGGATTGATATTGTATTTTATTTTAAGTAAAAGAGTTCTTATTTTTCTTTTTTCTCAAACAGTGGTAACTCAGTGGTAACTTACGTGTTGTTGTGGTCTTGGGTTCGAACCCTAGCAGACACTTTGTGTAAATTATTTCATTATCACTGCTCACAAAATGGCGAAGAAAACCGGCATGACTTATAACCAAAACTCTCGAAGATATGTAACATCTACCATCCGTACTGGGCTCGCAGGGTGGATTATGGCCAACTATCTCTAAGCAGCCCCATTTCTTCCCGTGGGTGTCGTAAAAGGCGACTAAGGGACTTACTGGAGAATGGGCAGCAGCGTTTTCTATGCATTTTATCACCATACTGCGATCGCCAACCCGCCTGCCAAGCGTGGCGATTATGGCAAAGCCCCCCAAATTGGGGGAGGCCTAAGTCCAGCAGTGGACGTCTTACGGCTGAAATGATGATGATGATCTCTAAGCAGTATGAGGCTTGTGTTCCAGCAGTGGGAACATTTATAGGCCGCTGATGATGAAAACATTTCTTAATGAATAGTGTAAAATGACATTGTGGATTATATATTTTACTGATTTATTGGTGTCTAGCTTCTGCTCGCGTCTTCGACCGATTGGATGTCTGAAATGATCCCAGGGGAACATGCTACCGCAACAAAAAGTAACATTGTTGCAAGTAGTTGCCAAGTTTATCGAAATCCATTCAATGGTTAAGGTGTGACAAATTAACATGCCGACATAGTTGCTTTTTTTTGTGGATGGGAAATCATCAAACGACGTCTCCCGCTCTTGGGCGGAGTGGGAGGGCGTGTCAGACTTTTACTGACTAAAACCCACCCGTGTTCCTTCAGTTGCCCATATGCCAGGGCCACGGTATCTCTTTCGAACAAATCTCGTGACCTTGGCAGAGACATAGTTGCTTCAGAATGTAATTATGTGAATTCAAATGCATAATTAAAGAAACAAAAACATAAGATAGTCTAAATCTCTTTAACTCTTGCGATCGACTCAAACCTTGGACATACATCTAAATAAACTACAGTTATAACTGTATGTTCTGAAAACCGAATGAAAAGACCAATTAATAAATGAAAAGAACAACAAAACAGGGGCCATTTATCCGCTAAACGTATCAGCTAATCTCTAACGTAATACATTAATTACACCTAGACACATTATTCATACCGTACAAATTATACTAACGAAATACTTTCAGCCTGACAAAATACTTGCAAACGATTAAATTAGTCGGGAAACTGTTATCTTTGATCTAACCACCTCTACTGCTATGCACATAAGGCTTAACTTCGCGGAATACGGTAGTTTAAAGACTGCCAATATTTATTGGTAGCCAGCTACAATTTTCTGAAGTGTCAGTGGCAATTTCCCCCTACAGTATGCTGTAATGTAAAGAGAAGATTGACGTTTAAACACTCGCTCGCTGGCATCGGCCCCAAGTGAGCTGGTAAAAAGTTCGATTACGTTACTCTGTGGGTAATATGCTGGGTTTATTAACAATTTTGGCTGACGTGGCAATAATTGATGTTTTTGTCGTGTACTTGATTGGTACGCCGTCACTTTACGCGTGTTTTCCAGAGTTTCTTTTCTTGTATCGGCACGAAATTTTTGAGTCGCTGATACTGTGGTTAAAAATAATACTAGCAAGGAAGCGGGGCTAACCATCTTGAACTTGCGTATGAATAAATTCTACCACTATTGTGGAGACCAATTTAACTAACCTCAATTTCACAGTTGAAAATATAAGCTAAAATATATATCATACAAGTTTTGCATTCCATGGTAGTTAGTTTGTCATTTTTTTCTTATAAAGAGCTGGCTGTAGCCCAGAACTTCGTCTATGATCCAGGATTAAACAGACATATTACGTTCTGTTACCTAATCACATTTAACAATATTTATTAATTTAGTGTTCATTAAAGTTTATTTTGTTTAAGTAGTACACACCTCAGAATGGGTATAAAATTGATTTACATCAGTCATCTCACACTTCAGATGCAGTTGAAATCCAGCGTCACTTGATAGGTATTTGTCATTTTAGCTGAACTAGGCCTTTTTGGGGTAGCCTAGAGGTACAGTTTTTTTTCTAATTCCTTACATCTTTACTCATTTTATTTAATTTTATCTGTTGTATATCTTAGGACAACCAACACACCGTTTCCTGATCCCAAACTAGGCAGAGCCTGTATATGGCAACCAGACAACTGATAAACATACTTATATATTTCTAAATACATACATATTATAGATATATTACACCCAGACACAGAACGAATGATTGTGCTCATCACACAAAGATTTGTCCTGAGTGGGAATCGAACCCAACGACCTCAGTCTTAGCAGGCAGGGTCACTAACCATTAGACTTACAGGCCAGTCTAAGTATATATGTATATTAAGTGTCTTTAAATAAAAACAAAAAAATGTGTTCTCTTCTATTTTACCGTCTATTTATAAAATTGATATGGAAGTATGGATATTCCCAAACAATAGTCTAATCAGTGACTCGTAGTTTTACCCAGTAACGCTCCGTAAAATATAAAAACCAGCGAAACCAAGCTCCGAAGATTGTATCACAAGGACTATAGATTTAATCCTAGATTCCTTCCACAAGTTACCGTTAATTTTATATAAATAGTTAGTTCAAAGCCCAGTTATTAGATATCGATCTATATTTTACGGTAAAATAACAGTCCTTTGCGACACTGTTATCGTTAACAAAAATATTCAAAAATTGGTACTTACAAAGGCATAACATAATTATGTAGTACTATTGTTTATAAAATAAAAAAAACTTTTTTACAAAAAAAAAAACAACCGACTTCCTTAAAAACACTACAAAGTGAAAAATAACTTTAATTTCGGAAGTCGGTGTCTTAGGATCTGTATTTATGGTTATTTTGCCACCGACTTCCGAAATTAAAGTTATTTTTCACTTTGTAGTGTTTTTATGGAAGTCGGTTGTTTTTTTTTTTTTTGTAAAAAAGTTTTTATTTTTAAATTTTTAGTTGTGGTATTCACCCCGCACTAATTCCAAACAAACAATGCATATTTATGCGATAGCAGAAGTAGCGATTGATTTGCTGTCATTTTTTAAAGAGTTCCGGTGTCTGTCTCCCGAACTCATCATCAGATCTATATGAAATTTACATGGGACCATTTCGGAACCCCTTTCGAACAAAAAAATAATTTTGCAAATCCGTCTATATATGACGGAGTTATGGCCGAACATACATAAAAAAAAACATATAAACATCCGAATTGAGAACCTCCTCCTTTTTGAAGTCGGTTAAAAAAGGTTAGTTCACTGAGTAATAAGTATAGTACAGATTTGTATTTTTTACCGCATCCTTGAAATAATGATCGCAAGTGCTATGGCTGAGCATGTGGTCCCGGGATTGATTCCCAGGTCAGAGAAAGTGTTAGTGGGTATTTCCATCACTCAATTCTTAATAGCAGCCCAAAGACTGGATTTGTTCCCATTTGATGGCATTAGGCTCCCCTCTGCTACATGGGACTTAAACAGAAATAGCGACAAGTGGGTGTATAGTACCAATGTACCAATAAAACCAGCGCTTGGACTCTGTCTCGCATAGGGTCACAGCATTATGCTGAGTGATGGCCGTTTTGCGTGGATGTGACGCATATTTTCCCACCCCTTATTTTTTATTTCTGTATGTTTCTAGTCTTTCTGTGCGTCATGTTTGCCGCAAATAAACGTATTTTCTTTCTTTCTTTCTTTCAAATAGTACATAAGTACACTTCTGTCTATCTCTTCGAGAATTACAGTTGTGATGTTATGTTATATCTCATTTAAATGTATAGCATAAATAAACAAAAATAAATAAATAAATATCTTAGGACAACCAACACACCGTTATCTGATCCCAAACTAGGCAGAGCCTGTACTATGGTAACCAGACAACTGATAAACATACATATATATTTCTAAATACATACATATTATAGATAAATTACACCCAGACACAGAACAAATGATCGTGCTCATCACACAAAGATTTTTCCTGGGTGGGAATCGAACCCACGACCTCAGTCTCAGCAGTCAGGGTCACTAACCAGTAGACTAACAGGCCAGTCGAAAGGTTCGAACCTCCGTAAAATACAAAGACCAGTCTGCCCAAGCTCCAAAGATTGTATCAAGGTATATAGATTCAATTCTAGATATCCTCCACGCGTAACCGTTTATGTAAATAGTTCTAAGCCTAGTTCTGGCTGGTCGCCAGGGTCGTAAGTCTGGCGGTGCGTTAGTGACCACTTAGTGTCAATCAGTATCACTTAGTAAAGTAGGCTTTAGTTAATGGCATGGTGGTGGCTGTGGTTAAATGTCACTGTTATTTAAATTAAGTAGTACGGCAAGTAATAGATAATATGGTAGGCAGAAGCTATAGAACCTGTTACATTTCTTACATACTCCTTCTGCCTCGTTCATACATCTGGTCATACACACAACTGAGATTATTCGCATTATGCTGAGATCGGAGCCTTTTTGGCCTCGCACAGGTTTTACTCTTTTATTTTATTTATTTTTAGTAATATTTTGTTATTTGTAGCTTAAACGTAAACGTTTCTACGTTATTCTTATTGTTTTTATATCATGTGCTTGTTCCAAATAAAATATTTTTCTTTCTTTCAACTGTGCGATTTAAAGAGGTTTGGTTTGGGCGTGTTGAGAGAATGAATGAAAGGCGACTTCGTACGGCCTTCACAAATTCATCGGTCCACCTTTATAGTTCGTATTCCTACTTTCTTATTTCAAAACAAGGTTTCTTTTCAGATCCAGATTAAAGCTATAGAGCCATTTTTAAATTTCGAACTCTATTAGAGTTCCAATTAAAAAACTGTCAAAATATTACAATACTAATTGGCCAGTATAGTGTATTTAGAACTGTTACAAAAACTGTCTCGGAGATTTGAGCTTGGACCAAAGCTAGATCTCCTTTGGTAATACGACGTATGGGCTCTTTGACTACTTTGCTGTTCTAGTAGAGCCAGGATACTGGATTTGTGTTCGATTAGTAGCAAGGTCAACCCATGACCGATATACTTATTATACGAAACGAGCTTATTGGACATAACAATATACGCAAATGAGGTCCTTTCCTATATTATTCTATAGAACAAATGCGTTTCGTGTGGTGCCAGACGTAAAAAAGAGCACCATCCTATTTCTTGTGGTGTCGTAGCAGGCGACTATGATACTTGCTTGAGAATGGCAGCGTTCTCTTTGCAATTTACCACCATACTGCGATCGCCAACCCACCTGCAAGGCGCGGCGATTATGGCAAAGCCCCCTAAATTGAGGGAGGCCTATGTCCACCAGAGGACGGCGTTCGGCTGTAATAATGAGAACAAATTGTGCTTAGTTAAACCTTTAGGAAAGCATTTCTTTATTTACGAAATCAAAGTTGCTTCCGAATTAAAAACAGGCCATTCACAGATTTATTTATCATCTCAATTAGAAATTAAAATTAACCTCGTCAATTCTAAGTTTAGTAGTACTTATATCGAAGTGAGAACCGCACTTCATTTAGTCGCACTCGAACTATTTGGGGTCCTTTGATTAAGCATTCAAATTACTTAATACAAACACTTAGGTCCTTTGAGTCGCGTATTAATATTGATCAAGTTGAGTAACTACAGATACTTAAATATGAATCAAGCAGCAATTGATAAGCAGTAATTGTTGTTATTTATGTTGTTTAACAGTCGGAGCGTAAGTTTTAAATTGTGTATTAGTAAATCATGCCTTAAAAATATTTGTTTTGATGCGATCTTTATTTTTCTTTCATCTTATTCTCATATACCTTTCAAATAGAATAGATAGGTAAATTAATCATAAGTTTTGTATCAGACCAGAGCCCAGAGAGTTATTACCAAATTTATCTACTTATCTTCTGGTGTCAGTGGCATGCATTGCATACAGGCACGTAAAATTCCTCGAAAAATAAGTCTGTCAATTATATTTTCATATGTGTCCCGAAATTATTAAGAAACTAACTAAATTATCATACCTAAAAGAAACCCCCGTTTGTCTGCCTAGACAAGACCAGGCGCCAGGTAGCCACTAGGCAGTGGCTACCTATACAGAAAAGCAATACAAGCCACTGGTTAGTAAGTTCCGAACAAAGATAAACAAATACAACTAAAATTCAGCGTGTAGCTGCATCCATCTCCGCAACATTGGGAAATCCCACCCATCTACGAATATACTGAGAATACAGACTTTTTTTTTGGTGGGAAATCATCCTATGACGTCTCCCGCTCTGGGCGGAGCGGGTGGGTGTGTCAGACTTTTACAGACTAAAACCCACCCGTGTTCCTTCAGTTGCCTTTATGCTAGGGCCACGGTAACTCTTTTGAACAGATCTCGCGACCCTGGCAGGAGAATATATATACAGCGTGTAACGGAAGGGGGGTATCAACCCTGAAGGAGGTGAATGTGCTCATGAAACTCAACAACTTTCCCCAAAGAACATAGGTCGAAATATGAAAAAAAAATTTGGCCCTCCCTTACAAAACTGACTACCAGCTGATTGATTTACTATGGGAGGGCCAAATTTTTTTTTCATATTTCGACCTATGTTCTTTGGGGAAAGTTGTTGAGTTTCATGAGCACATTCACCTCCTTCAGGGTTGATACCCCCCTTCCGTTACACGCTGTATAGTCCTCCAGACCGAATTTCGGTCACGGCGGCCAATCTCAACGGAGACTAGCCATCGGCGCGGGAGAAATTATAGTGCTCAAGTGTGTGCGCAGATACAGGGGCACTCACTCTTCCCTCACTCTCATAGTCCGATGGGACGGCAATCCGATACGCCCGGAGAGAGATCAGGCGTAGGACCAACTGCTTAACGTGCTTTCCGAGGCACGGGGGTATCACACCGCCAACTTCCAAACTCCGGGCTACTAAGAAATTCAAAAACCCAGTAACATTTTACCTGACCCGGGAATCGAACCCAGGACCCCACGCTCAGCGGTCGCGCTTGCGACCACGAGACCAACGGGGCAGTTAAACGGAGCAGGAGAATACTGTTGATGCTGCCACGTAAGTACAAACGTCATCAAAGGTGCACATCTGTTCCTAATAATAGCAGCAAAATCATTAATATTGTCCTGACGAGCTATAACGCCACCGCAGCCACAGCAGTATTTTCTGTGAAATATTATTTTGAACACATCACTGTAAGTCCACTGAGTGAAGTAGACTATTGCTGCCTGTGTAAAAGGACTGACAGTAAGCTTTGAAAAGCATTTTTATTGGCTTCGTATATCAAAGCAAACCTGCGAGCCACCATGTTACAACGGACAGCCAGCCTTTACCATCCCGGCTCTGTGACCAAGTTTTAAAAGTCTAAAGTGACCACTAGGTGTATCACTGAAACCCGAAAACATTTTTACCTACTTCCGCGATTGGTGTTTTGGAACGAAATTTACGATTTCTTACTGGGTTATTGCTTGCTGGCAGACCCCGAATATTACTATCATATTAATAATTTAATTAATACTACTACTTACCCCTTACAGCTATTGTAGGCAACATAGCAAAGCCATGTATTAGCGTCCAGAACAACTTCCTATACATCTTCATGTTTGTTTAATTGACACTTTTCTCATATTGCACTTAACATTAGTATTTTGATTACACTTCACTGCTGTAAATTAGTTTTGTTGGCATCTGAAACAATAAAAAGAAGAAAGTTAAAACAACCAAAAACATCTACTAAAGAAGTTTAAACAAGACACTAATATCATTTTAATTATTTTTTTTGTTTTCGAATAACCGTAGTCTGTAGTCACGCATCATTACAAAATCATGTAACTAACGTATAGACTGTACAGATTACGTGTGACTCCCTTTTTTACACGCTTTATATTAGCTTCACTTGTATGTTTGTATGTTTGTATATTTGTATGTTTGTTTGTAACCGACTCCTTATAGCACGATTTTGACCCACTTTAAACGACCAGATTTCATTCAAACTTTGCAAACCTGTCAAGGACCGATGACAATGCAATAATTTCATAAATTTGTGCCATTATCCTTGCCAGGGTTACCAGGACAGCAAAAAAACTGTCTTCGAAAACTACGCTGACATACGTCACAAACTAATGTGTGCTATTATCCTTGCCAGGGTTACCAGGATAGCAAAAAAAACTGTTTTCGAAAACTACGCTGACACACATCACAAACTACGCTGACATACTTCTCAAAATTCGAAACACCCTAAAAAATAGAAAATAAATAATAGTTAAAAAAAACTAAAAAACACGCTTCCATTGAAAACCAAACTAAAAAGTACAAAATAATGGAAAAAAAGCGTGGGGTGCCTGATATCAATAAGAAAATACCTTAAAAAGCACCCCACGCTTTTTTTCCATTATTTTGTACTTTTTAGTTTGGTTTTCAATGGAAGCGTGTTTTTTAGTTTTATTAAACTATTATTTTTGTCTTAGTTGTATTCCTGTTAAAATATATATAAATAATTGGTAATTCTATCCTTTCAACAGCCCTGTATTGTTATTGTAGGTAATTAAATTATAATAGGTTATACACGCTCCGCAAGTAACACGTCAAAACTTGGGTAATTAGGCTAGTTACGTATCGTCTTATCCTCTTTTTCGCTACCGATAATTTTTAACCTACTTTCACGTGTCATCTAATAGTATGACATTGGATCTGGGATACTTGCGTGAAAGTAATTTTCACGAAAGTCATTTACGCGTACCCACTTGCGAAAACAGACATTTCCGCGAAGGGATTTTTTTGCGAAAGGATAATTGCGCGAATGGACATATTCACGAATAATACTTGCGTAAAAAACATTTGCGCTAATCCACTTGCACGAATCCAAATCTCAGTTTTTAAAGTCAGCAGATTTAGGAAAAGCCCACTTTTTCTTTTTGGGCATGCCGTCATTATGAGTAAGGCCACAAGGTCATACCAAAATCAGCAGCTCTGAGAACCACTTTATTTTGGTCCATTTTCCAAATTTGAAAGTGAATTCCTAATCTTGGAACTCCTATCTAAAACATTTCAAACATATTTTCGGGGTTCTCTCGTCATGCCGAACCTACTCGGCTATCAACTTATCGCCCTGCATGCATATGCAAGCATTTGCTCAGAAACCCTCTGGGCTATCAGGGTTCCATTTTATTAAACAACTTAAAAAACTAACTGTTATCCGCATCAGTTTGATTGTATTCCTTTTTCAACAAGAACTTTATAAAATGAGTGTAAAAAAAACAAAACTTTTATTTTTTCTTTCAAAATCCCTCCCTGATCCATCGTTTCGAATGTTTTAGAGTTTTTTCAGAAGAAGTGAATATAATACAGTTAAAGTCACGTTTATAATTAAAAAATTATATCTGATACAACGTTTACGTATATCGCGGCACGCAACACCACCATGCCCCGTTCACGCTCACTCTTCGTAACAGTAATATCAAACAAGTATTGCACGCAACGCGATTACGTTCACCAAGCTTTTCCGCAAACATGTCGGTGTTTTCATAGTCTTTACGTATGCATCAATTCGACGTCGGGCCACGTTTACACTAGACATGTAAGATCAAAAGAAGGAAACTATATGTTTTGACTCGCACTATGAGATAGTGCGTGTATTAAATATCACTCAGAATCGAATTGCTCTCAAGACGACACGTACACACGCAAGCACATCGAGCTACAAAAATCTGTCAAATTTCTTTACTAGATTTTCAACTTTATCGCTCAAGGATTAAGTTCAAGGTTGATTGGGAGAATTTGACAGTTTCGGGTAACTTGATGTACTTACAAAAAAACATGTATAAAATCTTACTATTATGTGCTGTCATATCGACAAGTCACTGCAGAAGTGTCACCGTGGAATTTGGGAACAAAATGGCTTCAAGAAAGTTTATGACACAACCGATGATGCGAGCGAAATATTTGCAAGTGCAAGTCATACTGATAGGTATTCTGGAAATGTCATGTGATGCATAGGAATAAAAAGGTGACATAAGTTATGAGTAAGAAAAGGGTGGGTTTAAGAAATGACACGTCTTTTATCAGAAATAGTCTACTATCAAATCACCACTATTGCACAACAATTCAAAAGCCGCTACAGTAAACAAACACGACTGAAATTGCAAATACCCATTTCGTTTGACAGACGGAAGTGCGACTAGTGATGACAAATATCGCTCAGATCTAAACGAGCCTTCTGATAAATGTCATCCTGATGCAAACCCTTTACTCAACTCTGACGTCATCCGCGCTATAAAGTAAATAGTTTTCATAGCAACGACTACATGGCAGCGTTGCACTAAAAGTCAAATAAAGTTACGTCGTACGCTGGCTGCTATTCGAGTTAACTGCTAGGTTTACCGCTTTCACAGCACATACGTAACGTCACGGTTTTGTAGTCTAACGGAGTGAGTAAAGTTGTTGGGTACTAGAACGCACTAATGCGGATTATATTCACTGTAACAAGAAATAAGTAAAAATATATTCATTGTGCGAGCAAGCAGCAATTTCAATGATATATGCAAGGAATATAATTTTGGTCCATTCACAATAAGTGTGAACTCAGCCAGAAGGTGTTTAAGCCTTAAATTTTTCAGGTAGCGGTAGATTTAAATTATTTGTTTTGTTTTTCTCTATTATTTCAGTCATATGCTAAGTATTTAATGGCTTTTTTTTTAATTAAGACGATGTGTTATTTGTTTTTGTGCTCACACCATAATATTAATATAAGTCTATACGTGAGGACTTGTAATTGGCTTTCGGATGTCTATGGTTTCCTTTTTTGTCTGTTTAATAGGGTATTTTCCACTTTTTTAAAAACTATTTAATTTAGAAGACTGTGAAGGAATATTTAACAGAAAAATATTTTTTTTGTATTTAATCTCCATTTTCTGCATTAGAAGTGATTAAAATCTAATTTATTTTCAATGGTTTTAAATTTAGCGCCAAAACGTTCCGTACGATAACGTGACGTCATCTTTGTGTAAACACGTTGTAAATAGTATTTCGATCAAGTAATTTCGTATCTCAAATGGATAGAAAATGTTATTACTGGTGTGTGGTGCCTCTGTGTACAAATACTTTTAAAAATGCGCCACATAAACTATTTATACCTACTCCGTAGCACAAAAATCGGGGTTGTTTGCAAAGAAATTTCCAACTATAAAACATCTACTGTGGGCAGATTTGCACTATCGGCTTTTATAAAACCAGCTTCCATTGTATTTCCATTAATCCATTCCAAAATTCCTAAATATATCCTAAATCCACTCCGAGATTTACAGATCGAGCACAGATCACATACCTAAGTCAAAATTCAATACACACAAAAGTGACGTCACACGGTAAACGTCAGCGCACCGAGCGTTTTGGCGGTAAATTCAAAACCATTAAAACAAATTAGATTTTTTTCACTTCTAACGCGTAAAATGGACATTGATAAGATAAATTTTATTTTTAACCGACTTCAAAAAGGAGGAGGTTCTCAATTCGGATGTTTATATGTTTTTTTTTTTTTTTTTTGTGTATGTTCGGCCATAACTCCGTCATATATAGACGGATTTCCAAAATTCTTTTTTTGTTCGAAAGGGGTTTATTCCGAAATGGTCCCATATAATTTTCATATAGATCTGATGATGAGTTCGGGAGACAGACACCGGAACTCTTTAAAAAATGACAGCAAGTCAACCGCGATTTCTGCTATCGCATAAATATGCATTGTTTGTTTGGAATTAGTGCAGGGTGAATACCACAACTAAAAATTTAAAAATAAAAACTTTTTTACAAAAAAAAACAACCGACTTCCTTAAAAACACTACAAAGTGAAAAATAACTTTAATTTCGGAAGTCGGTGGCAAAAAAACCATAAATAAAGATCCTAAGACACCGACTTTCGAAATTAAAGTTATTTTTCACTTTGTAGTGTTTTTAAGGAAGTCGGTTGTTTTTTTTTTGTAAAAAAGTTTTTATTCTGTTGAATATTTCTTCCCAGTCTTCAAAAAGAAACTGTTTTTAAAAAAACGGAAAATACCCTATTAGCTGTAAGTCCTCCATGTACTAAATAAATAGGTAAATATTAAAATCTCTTATGAATGAAGGACGGCTCACAAAAGGTATTTACAAGGCAGATGTGAGTGGAAACTCTTGGAGGGGACGCCCTAGGAGGACATATACCTTATTAGTGATGTTCTTCAGAAAGGTCAGGTGCGTATTACTCGCAACCGGCGAGTGTGTATGACCAATTGTATGAACCTAAACGAGGCAAAAGGAGTGTGTAGAGATCGTATCAGGTGGCGTTCCGTGGTTTCTGCCTACCCCCATGGGAAAAAGGCGTGACTGTATACCGGATGACATTTTTTACCGCCGTGACCTTCATATGGTGTGTTGTGTAACTAGAAAAGAAGGTAGGAAGGCCTTCAGATTCATCGCAGGTGACTCAAGGAGCGCGGGACGCGGGCAGACGGGGATGCCCGTGCGACTCGTGCACCTGCGAAAGATCAATGAAGCCACCTATTGGCCGGCTTCAAAGGGTAGGACCATGCTACGAAATCATTGATACATGCCGCGCATTGAGTAGAGTGCGTAAGATTTGAGTTTCTATAGATTTTAATTGTTTTTTTTTTAAATTTTTTTTCCTAATTTCTGTTTTTGTTGTTCTAGTATGAAATGTTACTTTAAATGTGTAGTATTTATTGCTACATCAATTTCATTACATTGTTTTCAAAAATAAAAATAGTAAAAATTTATATGCCAAAGGCTTCTACTCCGTTCACCTATTACACCCATTTTTTTTTTTCAAGACGTTATAAAATGTCACCCGGTATATGTGTATGAGTAAAATCTCTTAAATTAGTAGTTTTATAAACCAAGATTTATGGAGGGGGTTATGGAGATCAGATAGGCAGACGTTCCATGTAAAATATGGGTTTTCAGCTGGAACCAAAACCGACATATTTAAGAAAATGCTTGATAGATTGATTAGAAATGATTTACCAGCTCTGGACCAACTATGACTATCGCGATTAAAGTTGTGATTCTTTTAAAATGCATCATTTTCATCAATTTGACTTTGAGGACTACACGCCCTTTACATGGGCGCCACTTTACTACCGTTTATTAATGGCACTAAGCTTGAGTATTTAGAGATACTATTTATTGTGTTGTGTACTATTTTATTGTATTATAATTTAACAATTTAAGTTTTTAATTTAAGGGACTTTTTATTTATTTAATTTAAATATTCTACAATTCCTTTTTTAACACTAAAATTAATATATTATGTACAAGTATATAAAGTTTATAAAACAGAGAAAAAAGAATCAGAGAGTTTCAAAAAACTCGTCCGCATCGCTGTCAATGGGAAAAGTTCCCAAAAGGCTGGCAGCATTGCCACGTTGTATAGCAATGCTTATTCTTTGGCCAAAAAATAGGCCAACCCTCTGGTTACGTGATGAGTCGACCAATCGCTTGGCTATGTCTCGAAAAACCAAGTGGGCACTCGGACCCCACGGCTCTAATGTTGCAACCCCAAACGGCTCAAATATGTACACTTCCAATGAGATTGGAATATTTTCGCCGTTTGAATTTACACTAGGTGTCTATTTTTCAAACCTTACAGAGTACGAGCGAACAGAATACGGGGCGTGACTGCGTTCGTCTATTGTTTTAATGACTATTCTGAAACAATCGATACGAGTGAATTTGATCTCGCATCCCACTCGCTCACTTCAGACTGATCAGAATTTTATCACAAAAATTCCACGACATAATTTCCAATCAAAAATAAAGAAAACTGCATGTCATTCAAAAAACGAACATGTCAAAGCTGCTCGTGTTGACCTATAGGAGGACACGTAACTAATATACCTCGTTACACCTATAAAACGCTTCCCTGTTCAGGAAAAATCTTCAGCGATAAATAAAAGTCAGACTACGTTTTTGCTGCCAGGCCACGACCACAGACCACGGAATTCTCACACGCGGCGAGGCCAGCATTGATCACTTGTGTGTTTTGTTCCAAAGTTTCTTTCTGTTGTGTATTTTTATCAGAAACCGATGGTTTTTAAAACAAATTATAGTAGTAGTTAGCAGTTTAGGAACTCTTTTCTTCTTTTTCAGTAGTAACACAGGATGCAGGGATATCGACAAACAACCTATTTTCGAGTATTCAGTACATGGTTTTGAAAAAAAAAAACTCTGCCATGCATATTGACATAGTAAGTAGTGCAGTTTTCTATGAAATAGCAGTTTTTTTGTTTATTAATACCCGACAAAAAAAATCTACGCTGGCTTTTTTCTAGGAGTAGACTCCTCAGAATCCTTTGCCCCTGCCACCCTTTGTTTGGGGGCGCAAAACTTGAGATGAAGGTGTAATTGGAAAACAGACCCAGATAGCTGATATAAAACAATTGTGTTGATGTAAATTGCAACGACGGAATAAACAAAATTCTGTCAGTTAAGCTATTTTCAGAGGCTGAAACCTACCCGTCACTGCATTGCGCCAATCATTCAGAAACTTAATTAAATATGACAACCGGGCCAAAATAAATAACTAGAGGTAGAATCAGGGCCAGACTTCTCACTAAAAAGCTCGAACAATGTAATAGGCTGAAACTGTTAGCATTTAGAAATACTTCTAATTTCCTATACTCAGTGTTCATAAACATCAGCACCTCTTACTAACATCATTATACATAACATAATGAACCTAACATGATACCACTACTGGGGTACAGGGTGCTTACTCTCGAATATAATTCCGATAGATCGACATTGGAATTGTCAGTCAAACGTCAGTGATTGGCTGGACACACTGAGTCTAGCCAATCCTTGACGTTTAACTCAACCAACTGACGTTTGACCAATGTCAATCTATTGGAATTATAATCGAGAGTAAGCACCCAGGTCCTCTTCGAGAGACAGTGGGCTGTAATCAATCTTGCAGGCCCAGTGCGGGTTGGGAGATGTCACATGTCTTCGAATTTTTGGTCCTAGGAAATCGCGGTTTCCTCACGCTGTTTTCCTTCACTGTTTTGGGAATAATTGTGTTAAAATAATTTACCCAAAGTAAAACGCCCGTCTCATTGCACGCAGAACAAACGGCAGTTGGGTCCGAAAGACGTTGTTGTTAGAAGGCCTCCGACAAGGTGGACCGATGACCTTTTAAAGGCTGCAAGAATCGGCTAGACCGGTAGAAGTGGCATAGCTTGGGAGAGGCCACCAAAAGTATAAAAAAAAACACAAAATGAAGCTGAGACGCGAACACGACTTTTTAAAACTACACCCAACCCGCACAAACTACGGAAGAAAAACTATTGTGTATGAAGGATCCAAAATATTTAATAAATTACTAAGAGACCTCATAGAATCTAAATCCATAACCAGTTTTAAAAAAACTACTTAAACACTTTATAGTACAAAAATCATTTTCCCTACACTAGTGACGAGCCACATCCAGCTACCGATGATCTGTGTTTCACGGAAACTTGTTTTGTTGACTTATTTTGAGTTAACAGTTGTGCCCGTGTATGGAACTAACACTTGATCATATTTTTTTTAAACTACCTTCAAAACATTTTATTAGACGCCCTGTTATTTGTAATACGTCCAACATCTAGTTTATTTAAATGATATGTCTAGTTTTAGTTATTCTCATGTTACGTGAATGTAATTCTTATGAGAACGACAAAAAAAAATGATCTTAAACCTCAGGCCTATGTCTAACAGTAGACGTGTTTCTGCTGAAATGACGATGAGAATAGTACCTGTCTCCCTTTGAACCTACGACTTACAAATCATAAGCCACGGTCGTTACCACTGGGCCAGTACTGCTCCGCTGCAACAACTCGTATTACACGAATTTCATTATTGTTTCACTATTCCACACAAATATTAAACTTAAACGTCGAATTCCATACATTGACTACGTGTTGACGCCACCACAGCCACGCCACACGCGATTCACACAAACGCCGGTTAACCGCGTTCACAGCCTATGATTAATCTCTTTATCCCGAAGCTTTGTGGCAACAGCCTTTATGTTATACTCTCTGCATTTGTTATATGTGTACCGGTATTGTTTGGAGTTGTAGTTTTGTGATGTGGAATGTATGGCTAGAAAGAACGTGGTGAAAAGAATGGGTTCATGATGTTTAAGGAAACTTAATTATTTTGGTAGATGTGTGAGGTTTATCCCACTGGGTAACCTTTTTGAAACTGTGGTGATCATAATGGACACCTCTACTTATTTCGGCTGTTGCTAAGTTTATAAAACCCTATTTCTTTTATTCTTCATAACCATGCCATTTTGCCGGGGTCGCGTGATTGTTCGAAAGAGATGCCGTGGCCTTGGCACATGGGCAACTGAAGGAACACGGGTGGGTTTTAGTCAGTAAAAGTCTGACACGGCCTCCTGCTCCGCCCAGAGCGGGAAAAGTCATTAGGTGATATCCCATCCAAAAAAAAAAAAACCATGCCATTTAACTGAAAGCGACTGTTGCGGGAATTCGTGTTGACGCAATCGTTTTCCTAAATAATGACGACATACTCAACATGGTGGATCGCGCGAATGTCATATCTCATCTATACTAACTAATAATAAAGCTAAAGAGATGTTTTTATTTTTTGTTTGTTCGAACGCGCTAATCTCTGGAACGACTAGTCAGATTTGTAAAATTCATGTTTTGTATTACAGCCCAATATTTGACGATTTTTTTTTTTTGTGGAAAAACCCTTAGAAACTGAGAAAAAAGTAAAACATGATTGTGCTAGTAGGCTAGGATGCTAAGCGGTGACTCGGGAGCCGAAATTTCACGCACGCGAAGCAAATTTTTATATAATTAAGATTAACATTCGGTCAGGACGCAGCCTGTGCTGGCTTTTAACGTTACTTGTTTAATTTCTTGCTAGGTTTTTGGTAAACAAGCATAAGCATAATCAACCTATATTATTCGCACTGCTCCCTCTCTATGAGAGGGAGTGGGCCCTAATCCACCACGCAGACCCAATGTGCGGTGTATTCACATGATTGTCTTCGAATCCTCTCCTTTATAGTTCCAGGATATGTCGGTTTCTTCAAGATGTGTTACTACATCTTTATGAAACTTGTGGAGGTGAAATCATTTACACAAAGGAAAGAGCCTGTCAGAGTGCAAACCTAAGACTTTGCAACTTCTAAGTCGCGGCCACTACGTCACCACTCTTCTCGTGGTTAACAAGGGTAAAATTTATTTGTGTAATACACAACCCAACACATAACCCAAAAACTAAGTATAGAGTCAATCCATAACACTCTTGAGTAGTTACTTTGATGACGTCACTTGGTATAGTAAGAAAACCTCCACAATTACGTTCACCTACGTCATAAAATAAAACCTTTTACGACCAAGGCAAACATTTACGAGCATATTCTTATAATTTTTCTTTCCTAGGAACAGTGAATGAGATTTTTCGGGTAAAACTAGACCTATGCTGGAAATAGCTCTAGTGAAGGAAGCTTTACGACCTACGTAAATAATTATTCTGGTTCTCAGTTGTAAAATAAAATAAAAAAAATGGAATATCTTGATTTAGCTCACGAGGTTGACGACATGTGGGACGTGGACTCTGCAATCATTGTACAAATAAAATCGTTACAATAAATGGCCTTGTAGCGAAGAACCTTGACCAACACCTCAGGAGGCTCTCATTGCGCGGCTCGGTCAAAGCTTTGATTCAGAAAGCAGTACTCCTGGAGACGACACGCATAGTCAGGAGGTTTCTCTCTCTAGAGCCCTGACCACCGGCAGCATGGACCCTGCTCCTGATGCCGATGGAAAAAAAACCCGCCAAGATTTTATAACGACCGCGTGAGCATCAAATCTGTAACTGTTAGGGACCTTCATTTTGATCTCTTCAGCGGACCCCAAACTAGACGGCGCCTGTAACTTGGGGACCAGAGTTTTGAGACATAATACTATTAATTTAAATTGAGATCAAAGTGAAAGTGAGAACTTAAATCGTAAATTATAATAAATCCAAATAAAGCTTTGCACTGAACAAAGCAAAACAAAATCTGACTAATTTTCTCAATTTTAAGATCGCGTCACTAAAATGAATTAGCCTCGTAGGTATCGTAATAAATAACTAATGATTATTTAACAGGATCAACATAGGTGTCCCGTTGTTCTTTTCTTTGCCAACTAAGCTTGGTTATTTTGACAATTTGATCTTTTATTTATTTATTTAATCACAAAATCCACAGCTCTTTAACAATTTCACCTAGGATAAATAAACTAATCTTACAGCCAATTACGGATTTACAATTTAATAACTGCACTTAATGCATCAGAAACAAACAGGATGTCATGCTAGCACCTTCTAAGCATGTCTCAATATGGAGTGTGGGTCGGTGTGTGGGAGTGTTTGTGAGGAGTTGTGATGATGGTGGTGTTGTTGTGGTGGTTAGTATGGTGGTTTAATTCTAAAAAGAACTGATCAAAGTATCAGTTCTTTCCAGAACTATTAGTCAATTTGTCGCATACAGAAGTCACTAAAAGCTTCCTGAATACACCTTTTTTAGTGTTAAATATAACAAGATGAGAGAATTTGTTGTTAAAATTAACAAGCTAAGTTTTCATTCAACATTTTAATTATTTTGGCCCAAGCACGTTAAGCCCCGGCCGTCATACATAGATCTTGTACAGTAGGTAGGTACGGGTCGTCAGAAGTCCGGAAGTCTGACAACCAGTCTTTCCAAAGAGTTTTGTATTACGCAGTAACTGGCTTGTGAAGATCAGTCACCGTATGTAAAATAATGGTACTTAGCCGCATCTAGTTGGTATGGTATGCCACTTCCACATAGTTGGCAAAAAGCTAGGCCACTGATAATTACGACTTTTGATTGTTTCAATCATTATTTATAATTAAAACCGCTTTAAAATGTTAACTTAATCTTTATTTCCCAAGAACCTTAAAACTACAAAAATGTCGGAACTGCACCTCGGCATTTCGTATCACACTTAACAACTATATACGTGAATTTGTTGTTTATTTTGCGCAGAAACTTTGATTTAAATCAACTCGCACATGCACTATTCATACTCAGTTGAATGCTTGGCACTCGATCTAACTTGCACCGGCAGGTCTTGCCCATTCCAACCAGTTCTTAACGTAGAACATTCTATAGAAAATTTTCGTGTTTTCTCAAAACGTTTTCTTCAAAATCGCTTCGGAATTGCTCGAAAGCACGGCATTGCATTTCGATTTGTTAAGAAACAGGCGACTCAGAAATGTTCTTTTTCGGAAATGCTGTTAAGTGTTCACTTTACCTGGAACTACTGGAGTTACCTTGTCATTGATATAAAAGGCTGTCCATCGTGAGTTACTGCAAACTTTGTAATTGAGTTTGACTGTTACTTTTTGTAACAATGCAAGAATAGAATACTCTTTATTATGTACCAACACAATATGAACAAGCAAGGTTGAGTAATGCTAACCAAAAATAATTGGGTATTTATATTTTTGGATACAATTATTTCTTACTCTCTTGCAACATCTTGTTCAGCTCAATGAAACTTGTCTTCTTATTATTAGGTTGGGGAAAAAGTCTTTTCGCATTATAGTATGTATGAACTTGTAATAAAATCTCTTTGGCTATACTATTTTTATCTGGCTGGTTTTGGTATCATTGAAAGTTTAAATTTTAAAGAACATAATTCCAAATTCAAATTAGGAAAATGTGTGATTTTCATTTGTTTTTCGTACCGTCAAGATGAGTGAATCTAATGAAGAAATTCGATACATTTTAAAATTTTACTACAAAAAAGGTAAAAATGCAACGCAAGCCGCGAAAAAAATTTGCGATGTTTATGGACCTAGTGTAGTGTCTGTGAGAGTAGCACAAATTTGGTTTAAGCGTTTTCAAACCGGAAATATTGATGTCAAAGATGCACGTCGCTCTGGTCGCCCTATTACGGATAAAATGGATGCCATTTAAGAAAAAGTGGAGCAAGATCGGCATACCAGTAGTTACGACGTAGCTGAAGAACTGGAAATTGACCACAAAACAGTTTTAGCGCATTTGAAAAAAACTGAGTACACAAAAAAGCTCGACAGTTGGGTACCTCACGAGCTCACTGAAAGAAACCTAATGAACCGTGTACTCATTTGTGATTCTTTATTACGACGTAATGAAACCGAACCATTTTTGAAGAATCTGATAACTGGTGATGAATAACGGATCACGTATGACAAGAACGTGCGAAAAAGGTCGTGGTCAAAGGCCGGTCAGGCTTCACAGACTGTGGCGAAACCCGGGTTAACTCGCAACAAGGTGATGCTGTGTGTGTGGTGGGATTGGAAGGGCATTATTCATTATGAACTGTTACCACCAGGCAGGACCATCGATTCTGAACTCTACTGCGAACAACTGATGAGATTAAAGCAAGAAGTTGAGAGAAAGCGGCCGGAATTAATCAACAGAAGGGGTGTGGTTTTTCATCATGATAACGCTAGACCTCACACATCTTTAGCCACCCAACAAAAATTAAGAGTTTGGCTGGGAGGTGTCAATGCATCCGCCGTATAGTCCTGACCTTGCACCTTCAGATTTCCACCTGTTTCGGTCTCTTCAGAATTCTTTAGGCAGTGTCAGGTTAACATCACGAGAGGACTGCCAAAACCACTTGTCGCGGTATTTTGACCAGAAGTCCCAAAATTTCTATAGCAATGGGATCATGTCCCTACCTACAAGATGGCAAAAAGGTATCGAACAAAATGGTACCTACATACTTTAGTTAAATGTAAATAAACTTTATTAAAAAATGTTTTGAATTTTCTTAAAAAATGCGAAAAAACTTTCTCCCCAACCTATTACATACCTTCTATTAGGGTCATTGACACGCAAAATGTAGCCATGTATAATTACGGTATCCCCAGCGTTAAAATTATTCGTCAGGTTGAAAAATAATGGCTGATCCATACATTTTGACCGCGTAGATATTGCAGTTTTCTATGAAGTAGCAATTTTTTTTTACGAGTCTAGTATTATGTACACTCAGTACATGATACTAGACTCAAAAAATAAAATTTACAAAAAAAAAACTCGTAAAAGAAATTCGTCTCTTGCAACTCAACGGAACTTCTTATTACATACATCTATCAGGGTCATCGCAACCTTTAGCTATGGATAATTCTAACATCTTCAGCATTGATATCTTTTTTCGTAGCAGGTTATTAAAGAAATGTTCCTGTTCCATACATTTTGACTGCGTAGACATTGCACTTTTCTATGAAACAGCAGTTTTTTTACGGGTATAAAATCATATACTGAATTCAAAGTTGCTGCTACTTTGTATAATTTTTCACAGAAAACACAACATTGTGTAAAAAATCCGGTATACCGCCATTTGCCCGAATTTTATTTGCCCTAATATCATTTGCTATTATAGTCAACAGCCATAATATTATATGACGTAATATTCATTTGCCCTACTCTTATTTGCTATATTAGTCACGTGCTAGAAGCTTTGTTTCCCATGAAATCACTTTACCATAACATCATTTGTCATAATCATTGTAAGCCCTAATTATCACGTGCCCTAATTATCACATGCCCTAATTATCACATGCCATAATTATCATATGCCATAACATCGACATTGGGTGTGTTACGGTTGTTATATTACGAGAAACTGGATGCAATCGGGACTTTAAGGCACCCCGACTCGGATAGGCTAGGTTAGAAGGGGATGGCGGGGTCATTTGAGCGAGCGAAGCGAGCGAATAGACCCCGCCATCCCCTTCGTGGTTATTTTTTTATAAACCACCCAGAAGTAGGAGCCCCGCGTAGCGGGGCTCCGTCGATTAAGCCTTATTATGGCATTTAAATATTATGTCTAATAATCATTATGGCGTTGAAATATTATGTCTAATCATTATTACGGCAATTAAAAATATGAAAAACAATACTTATGGCACTCGTATCTTATGGTATCTAAGTTTCGGGCAATTAAAAGTATGTCATATGGCTTTTAGGGCAAACAAAACATTCGGGGAAATGAAATTCGGGTAAATGAAATTCAGGAATATGATGATTATGGTATATAATCTTCGGGTAAACAAATGACAACCAAAAAATCCATACTTTCATTGGTCTGTCCCTAATTTTATAGCCACAAGCATTCTTCAGAATTTTCCTCTCAACATATTTCCCACTAGCTTCTGCCCGCAACTTCGCCCGCGTTAAATTTCTTGTTCCCAACCCACCCCATAGCATTGAATCGACTGCCCGTGCGAGGTCTTCGTATTCGTGATTCTTTTTCTTTTTGCTCGCCTCGTAAGGGTCCCAGCGTGAAGTTATATTGCCTCTAGCCTTCCTCGATAAATGGGCTACCCAACACTTAAAAATATTTTCAATTAGAATTCTTGTTCAGATTTTCTTGAGATTAGCGCGTTAAACCACACAAAAAAAACTCTTCATCTTTATAATATTTGTTTAGATTCCTCTGAAACCTATATACAGGATAGTTTTTTATCCAGTGCGCAAACTGTAACCATGAATTCAGCATATCGTTCTAGACCTTCCCAGCGTAGAAAATTTTCGTAGGTTATCCAAAAAAAAATCAGCTGTTCCATACATTTTGACCCCGTGGTTATTGCATTTTTCTATGAAACAGCAGATTTTTTTTTTTGCATAACCAACGAAAATTTTCTACGCTGGGGGGGGGGGGGGGGGTCTAGAACGATATGCTGAATTCGTGGTTACAGTTTGCGCACTAGATAAAAAAATATCCTGTATAATTCCTTGTTAACAATACAAAGCTATTACAACATAGGTATATACGTATAGTTGTAGCCCCTTTGGAGGTGATTGCCTGATCTGTTTGCAGACACAACAAGCCGATAATAGCCCACGGCTAAGCCTCGAAATGGCAATCAAGAGGTTGTGAGTGCAAACCCAACTCATTGAATTTGTGCTGGGAATTAACTCAGACATATATTTCAGGCTTAATGGGTATTAGACGAATTATTTTAAGCAAACATGGACTTTATTATAAGCCTATAATTTAATGTTAAGTGAAGGCTAAGTAATAATAGGTACACAGGTCGATGGATCAACTTATTAAGCTTCGTGTGCCACCGTCTCTCCGAGGATGGGTGACCATGATTTAAGTCAAAACTTAACTTAAACTCAAAGCATTTATTTCAAACTAGCTTTTGCCCGCGGCTTCGCCCGCGTGGATGTCGGAAATTATCGTAAGAGGACGTACTACCGCGGTTTACGTTAACATTAAGAATGCATTAATCCAGGTTATATAGGTAATTACCCGTGACTTCATCCGCGTGGTATTTTTAACAAAAAAGTATTTCGTTCGCTTTTTTTCGTGAGATTCTATTTTTTTTTTTTTCTAAAATAAAAGTAGCCTAAGTTAGTCTTTGTTACATCAGCTATCTGCCAGTGAAAGTCCTGTCAAAATCGGTCCAGCCATTTCAGAGATTAGCCGGAACAAACAAACAGACAGACAAAATTTGTAAAAAAAAAATTTGGTATATGAACCGTGTATACATCCATATACACTTAGTAAAAAGCGGTTATTTTAATATTACAAACAGACACTCCAATTTTATTTATTTGTCTAGATAAACCAATCACAAGCCTTTTTAAATAAAGGCGGTGAGTCAGAAAGATGAAGTTAGTTGCCAATTGCAAAGTGTAGTAGGTACTTATAGAGAAGAACGGGCATGAAACTCCATGGACACTGGATCAATCAAAAATGTTGGTACAAAAAGTTGATTACATCGTTTATTTTGAAATTATCAATGTGATCACGTTGTAAAAAGACGTGCACATTAAAAGCGTGCGCAATTAAAATTATACAGGGTGTCCCAAAAATCAACGTCAAGCCGAAAACGGTTGATAGGCCAGGTGGTGACAGTTATCAGAAAAATAATTTAAAAAATCTAAGTTAAGTACCAATTCATCAAATTATTGTGACTACAAATCTTTACCTTTCATATTTTTTTGTGAGTGATGTAACCCTGAATAACCCTTCTGTAAAGTACAGTCCAAAATTAAAACACAACTACCTCAGTTAAAGAAACTATAACTTTTTTGCTCCACCATGTACTAAAAATTATTACATCGCCCAACTTTAACTGACTGTACTAAAAAAAAAATGGTATGTGTGCAATTCACACGTGGTAGAAGTGAAACCTTCAAAATTTTTGGCTTCAAGATAATGATACGAATGTAAAATTACGGGAAGAGGATAATTGTAAGTTTTAGTAATGATTATAGTGATACAAAGTTTGATAATTATTTTACACTAGCTGACCCGACAGACGTTGTCCTGTCTCTTTGATGCTCGCATTCTGTCAATTCTATGTCAAATGTCATAATGTTACATTAAAAAAGTTAACATTGTCCTATTATTATGGTTGTTAAGTATTCTTAAATAAGTGTTCTTCAATTTTCTAATTTTCCACGCAATTTTTTCTTTTTTTTTCTTTCATAAGAACCTTCTCCTGACAATTACAAACACAACCAAAAAAAAAAGTGAAATCGGTCCAGCCGTTGACCGCGTGATGGCGTGACCAAGGGAAATAGGGATTCATTTTTATATATATAGATTTTATTATTCGTATATATTACGTCGATTTATCGCGACAATATTCTGCATTCGTTTTTTTCCGTATTTACATAAATAATATATAGGTACGATAATAGACTTGAAATAATAATAATATGTACAAGTACATAAAACATTTTTGATTAAATTCTAATATGTACAGGTACATAAAACGTTTTTAATGTGTTTTAATTTTTTCAGTTAAGGTCAGATGTGACAATATTTGCCGTATCCATATTTCTTTCGTCCATGGTCATGACGTCATGTATTTCCTATCTCATTTTCTACCACGTTAAATCTTATGAAGTTATGTCTGTCTCTTTTTACTGTCGCTTTTTCGTTTCATTGAGTTTCAAATCACCAACCAACGCCGCTAAAGAAGTTTTCACCTCAAAATTCTTAACTTAGATTTTTTTTATTATTTTTCTTATAACAGTCACCACCTGGCCTATCAACCGTTTTCGGCTTGACGTTGATTTTTGGGACACCCTGTATACTGAAGCGCCTGCGTACCTTGGAACACGATAAGCCGTTGTTCACTGCTGTAATTTGTGAATTTTTGACAATCGTTATGGATAGTCGGAAGCCAGAATGTCTGACAACCAGCGTTACTAGCAGTAGCTCCATATAAAATACAGGTATTCAGCTGCATCCAGTTAGACATGAAGCCGACCCTAATTTAGTCGGGAAAAGGCAAGGTATGCTGAATATAATGTTAAGCATGAGGAAGAAGAGTTCACCCTTATGATGTCATAAGACCCTAGAGACAGTCAGATGACTCTATCTAATTTCGCTCTAGACTAGATTTAGCTTAAGCTAAACCTTCAAGGAGTTTTCGACACATATGTAGGCCTTTTGGACGATTCTGCGCAAAATAAAAAACAAATTCACGTATGCGGTTGTTAGGTGTGAGAAGGAATTCCGACGCGGTGTTACGAAAACGTTGTGGCTTTTGGTTTCTTGGGGAATATAGATAAGTTAAAACTTTAAAGTGGTTTTAGTATTGACGTGGCTCCAAAAAAGGGTGCGTAGAAGAATTTGGAGGAGGTCTTTTTTCAGCAATGGGACAATGTAGGCTAACTTTAAAAAAACCGGCCAAGTGCGAGTCGGACTCGCGCACCGAGGGTTCTGTACAAACCTGCACGGTTATGCATAAGGTTTATGTTTATGAAATTAAATGTTTTTTTATTTATTTTTATATTTGAGTTGACTGAATGAAAGGTAAATTGTGGTTTACGATTTATGACGTATTAAAAAAAAAAACTACTTACTAGATCTCGTTCAAACCAATTTTTGGTAGAAGTTTACATAGTAATGTACATCATATATTTTTTTAGTTTTATCATTCCCTTATTTTAGAAGTTACGGGGGGGGGACACATTTTACCACTTTGGAAGTGTCTCTAGCGCAAACTATTCAGTTTAGAAAAAAATGATATTAGAAACCTCAATATCATTTTTGAAGACCTATCCATAAATACCCCACACGCATGGGTTCGATTAAAAAAAAAATTGAGTTTCAGTTCTATGTATGGGGAACCCCAAATTTTATTGTTTTTTTCTATTTTTGTGTAAAAATCTTAATGCGGTTCACAGAATACATCTACTTACCAAGTTTCAACAGCATAGCTCTTATAGTTTCGGAAAAAAGTGGCTGTGACATACTCGGACAGACAGACATGACAAATCTAAAAGGGTTCCGTTTTTTGCCATTTGGCAACGGAACCCTAAAAAGATGTGCTTTCGAAACATTCGAACCCAGGTAGGCCCTTTACTTTGGGTAAATAATTTTATCACCACTGCTCTCTAAACGGTGAAGGAAAACATTGTAAGGAAACCTGCATATGCTAGACCCAAATATTCGAATACATGTGCCTACCAAGCCGCACTGGGCTCGCAAGGTAGATTACGGCCCACTCCTTCTCACAGAGAGAAGGCATGTTTCACAGTTAAGGGAACGGTATAAGGTGATTATGTTACAGAAATATTGGCGTTGACCTAAAACTCCGGGAAAAAGAATCGTGATGTTATGTATGTGTGTAATCAAAAGATCCAAAGCAGCAGAAATCACAAAAAAAAAACAATAACAAACACAACAAACAATAACAATATTTAAAACATAGCTAGCTCCAGCAGAAGGCTGGCGTGAGTTCTAAATATCGAGCGCGTATTTAATCCTAGCCCGCCTAAAGAAAACCACTATCCTGGTAGTTCTCAAGTCGTAGGTGACTGGTGTCAGCCAAGTAGGTGGGTAGGTCTTCCAGCAGTAGGTAGGCAGCTCGCAAGTTGTCCAGCCACAACCCTTGCAGCGGGGACAAAGATATTCCTTCCGGTAAGGAAGAAAAAAAAGATCTACAAATCTTTTCTGAACACAAAAGGCGATAAACCAAAATGCAAATTAACTGCCTCAAATAAACTAGTTATAAACACTGCAGTCTTATCAAAAACCGTAACAAAACCAAGTCTATTCAGCAATTATTCAGTGTTTTGGGTAACCCCGCCGTGCCAGTACTTTCGCGAACAGACAAATTTATTCTTCAAGCCAGAATCGCTTGACGCAACAAATCACGCCCCGGAAAGCACTTGCGTGAGGTTAACAATCTTATTAATGAATTAACAAACGATTCTGAACTGTATCTCTTGTGTGCTAAGTATGATAGTCGTTTTCAGATGTTTCTGCTCTGTTAGGATCCGTATCAAGGTAGGTTTTGTTTCGAAATCAGGATGTTTACTAAAGATTACACGTAAGCTCGGCTGGGCACTGACAATATAATTTATACAGTTGAGATATACTTGATTAACCTTGGGAGGAAACACAGGAAACTTGGTGAAATACGCCGTTTGTGCGAGGTTAGAGATAGATCCTAATTTAGGGTCTTCTCTCTAGGGGCAGAAATGAGCTGATGCGTAGAACGTTAATGGCATGCGTCATTTGTTTGATGATGTCTATTAACTGGGTACTGCTGACTATAGTTGTGTTGAGGGACTCTCAAAATTTCAAATTACCGTTGACCAGAAGTTGGCAATGTCAGCAGCAGTATAACTCGTGCCCGGGTCTTTAAGAGTGCAAGCAAGATAAGAGATGAGACAGTCATTATGTCTCCACTATGCTATTGTTCCTTTTGCAGCCTGATAAGGCTAAATTATAAATATCTGCAGTGCCCACCTAGCTCACAAAACATTTGGATAAATTTAATTGATACTGCATAGTGAATGAATTCAGGTCTTGGTCAAAGTACAGTTGCCAATAAGCCTTACAAGTGCTGCCATGAAACTCAGGCCTGGCATGTTAAATATAATGACGTTTCACCACCTTAAAAATTCATATCATAACATTAAAAAACAAGAATAACTTATGCCATTCAAACGAAACGTGCGCTTTAAAACATACTTATATAATGAAAACTACAAATGGAGTTTATTACAATAATATCTCAATAACATTGACTATGAGAACTGGATTTTATATAGATTAGCTTTTGCTCACGGCCTCACGCGTGAAGGTCAATAATTATTCGACGGGAAAATAGTACCGGGCTAAAAGTATCTCATGTCATAACTTGGTTCCAAACCATGGGCAAAATTTGCCTTGCCAAGAAATATGTTGCTGGAAGTCGTTAAAATCATTTTATAAAATTATTATTAGATACCAGCAAAAGCCTATTTTTAGAGCCCTCTTCGTGGCTTTTAATTACAGCAATCCTACACAAAAATAGCCTCCTTTATCGTAATTCTACGAAACGACGAGATCAATTAGAAAAGCCTATCTTTAAAAATAAACAAAGAAAATAATCTTGTTAATTTAACACCAGAAAAGTCTGGCAGAATGAGAAAACGCCTTGTTTCGTTACGAAAAAAAAAACAACTAATTAATGACACTATTTCATTAGGGTCAGTTTTAATTACGAAGCAAATAATTCTCTTTGTGAAATAACTGTTTGTGTACCTTTTTGTTGCAACACAACAAATAAGGGTAATTTTTCATTGTTCTTTGAGAAGTTTAAATATTCATTATTTGGTTTATAATATAATTTCGCTATCAAAATTGGATGTTTGCTGCTATTATGACAAAACATGTTTTTTTTTTTTTTTTTGGATGGGTAATCATCAAATGACTTCAAAAATACTACACACAGCAGTCTTGAAGTTCTGTATTCGTATTTTCTCTAAAACTACTAATCCGATTTGAATGGGGTTCTCGGCTCTATGTGAAATGAAATATTTTGATTTTGATTTCGTGTGCTAGCTGACATTTTGGAAATTAATTACTTTTTTTTTGTGTATTATAATGTTAATTACTTACCATTTTTTTTTTCATGGGACTTCATCAAATGACTTCTCCCGCTCTGGGCGGAGCGGGAGGGCGTGTCAGACTTTTACTGACTAAAACCCACCCGTGTTCCTTCAGTTGCCCATGTGCCAGGGTCACGGTATCCCTTTAAAACATAACATTTAGATGTTATGTTCCAAAGGGATACCGTGACCCTGATTTTAGCATCACATTTCATTTCTTTAAAGAGTCTGGCAAAAGTATATCTACAGTGTTCCCACATTTCTCCAGTAACGTTAAGTCGCATTAAATAGAGGCGAACCTAAACCAATGACAGTATTAGCATAATAATGAGCCTATACCGTTCCCACTGCTGGAATACAGGATACATACAGTCTGCTCTCGGTGAGAGGGAATGGGCCGTAATCTACCACGCAAGCCGAATGCGGGTTGGTAGATGTCACATGTCCTTGAATTTTTGGTTCTAGGCCATATCAGTTTCCTCACGATGATTTCTTGCACCGGTTTGCGAACAGTGTTGATGAAACAATTTATACAAAGTAAAACGCCTTTGTGAGTTCGAACCTACAACTCGTAAGATGCAGCTGTGACCACTGGCCTACTGCAGGTCATGATATCTACCAACCCGCACTGGGCCCGCATGGTATATTAAAGCATAAAGCCTTCTCAAAAACAGGAGGTCTGTATCCCAGCAGTGGGAACATTATAGGATCATTCTGCTTATTCTTTGCCAAGCAGTAGACTTTTAGTTCAAATTGCTTTGAGGATTAAGTAAATTGATCCTGCTTCCTCATAAATCAGAATCTCATTATGAAACGAACAAAAAATGCAATATCGCCGAAAATCCGATAGCAGCCTCAGGTTGGGAAAAGTGTAATACGAGTTGTGAAATTCGCGGTAACAATTTGATATTGGAACTATGCCCAGGAAACTCGCTCACCCAGAATCAATTGGCTCTAATAGTTCTGTAACATTATATAAAACTGGTGAAATTCTTGTAACTGAAGTACCTAGAAATTGGAAGAGAATTTTTTGGAATGCAGTTCTTTATCGCAGCTTGTTGTAGGACTTTTTAACCGACTTTTTATTTTTTTATTATCTTTAGTAGAAAAAAAATGCAGAGAGAGGGTGATTTAGTTTTCATGGTTTTCGAGGGTGCTGATGCCGATAAATTAAAACCCATGTTGGAGGTCGTGAAAATTTTCCATTTTTTCCATCAATAAGATAAATCTTTACTTGCTAATAGGGTGATATGTTTGGATTGCATGACATCACGAGCACCAATCCACCAATTGTTTGCTTATTGTCATCATCATCATCATTTCAGCTAAAAGACGTTCATTGCTGGACATAAGCCTTATTTTTATTTCGAGATGGAAATCCTTATGGATGTCCTCCGCCCTGGGGTGGGCGGAGGGGTCTATCAGACTCATACTGACTAAAACCACCCCGGTGTTCCGTCCCACACTTACGTTGGGGACCACGGGAACCAATGCGTCTTCCGCGTTCCCCGAATGGTGCCGGCCTGCCTTTGCGGGCCTCCTCACGTTAGAGGGGAGTGAGGTGTGAAACTCCGTCTCAGAGAGACGCGCGTGGAACACTACGCGCCACCATCTCGGGTCCTTAGGAATAGGGGGCGACGAATGTCCCCAGATTGGTCGCCCCTGGACCCATTTAGGGGGGCTGGAATAGGGCGTTGTCCGCCCTCTGCCGACGCCCGGTGCGCATGCTGCGGGCTGGGTGAGCGGAAGATATCTCTCGCTCGCTTTCCGCAGCCTCCTTCTGAACTGCGACATGACTGTTTCGCAGAAGGATACCACCACGTCCCAGGACTCCCCACTGCCGACCATCGACTCGACCACGGCCGGCAGCGACGGGCATAGGCCTCCCCTAAGCACCGCCACTTCTACCGGTTCTGTGCTTCTCGCATCCAGCAGGTTCCTATTGCCATCACCAGGTCATCGGCACACCTTGTGGAAGGCCTTCCAGTGCTACATCTTCCAGTACAGCCACGCCTCATGCGCCTATTGTGCGCGCGTCTATTGTCACTTTATAACAATACATACAAAGTACATGTGACATTTTGAAATCAAATAACGATCACTTAAAGAAAATACTCAATATTTAAATTAAAAATAACAAGACCTACTTAATCTCAAGTTCAACATACCGTGTTTCAGAATTTGCACATCAGAATCACATCAGTTTTAAAAGCTCTTTTCGTAAAAACATCCTAAAGTAAAATATTTACTTTAAATCTCTCGGAGAGAAACACGACAATCCTTTGGTACAGTACACCCCGCCATGTTGCAACTTCTGAAGTATATATTTTTAGTACAACACTTGTTTGTGACCCGCTTTTCGTAGGGATTAAAAGTGGATTGCGGAGACATATACTTTATGTATGTTTGTTGAAAGATAGCTGTGATTACATAAGTGAATTTTGTAAATGATTCTGTAAGTGCATCTTTGAAGACATTTTTATAAGCGAATGTTTATTTTTTTCAAACCTAGATATTATCCAGGTTCCAGGGTCCAGAATATCTAGGTTTGAAAAAAATTCTAATAAGAATACTTTTCAGAGATTAAGAAACCACCGAAAACAAAATGGTTTTTTTATCTCAATATCAAAAACGTTTAAGCGGTTATAACATATTTTTCAATTCAATTCAATTCAATTTCAATTCAATTTTATTTCACGAACAATTCACATTGTGTTTGAAAACTATAAACTATACAAAATACATAATAAATAAAAAAAAAACAAACTCATTAAAATTATAAACTAAAACTGTTATAAATAAAAGCCTTAATAAAAATGTACCATCCATCAACCCTTTACCAGCAAAACACCGGTCACACCCAAAAATCACAACAAATTAGAGTACATTACGCAAAAATCAACCCTAAAATTAAACATGTCGGTAATTAAAACGCAACAGGCGTCTGAAAATATACGAAAAACACCAATAACATGACAACACATAACGTGAATTTAGACTGACAGCGGTCGGAAAAAAAAAATCGCCCATTAGCCTTTGGCAAAAAGGTTAATCACACGAATTAACGCGAATGGGGAGTCGCGTGCCTGTAATTGGCTTTAGGCAGGGCATTTGGACACAGTATGGCTGTTGCAGATGTCCAATAATTTGATCGATAAAATAAATTGATTGGATAAAAAAAATTACTGCGGATTTTGCCGTTTTTAAAAGGTTGGATGTCTGATGAGTTCTGGGGTGATGTAAGAATTTTTGAAATGTTTCTCAGCAATTCTCAAAAACTAAATTTCATCTTGACTACCATAGAAATTTCCCCTTTCGCCTACTTAATACATAAGACATAAGTCAAATCTTTGACTTATGTTATGATTTCATGATTGTTTAAATTTTATTGCATAAATCTTAATGTAACAGAAGTGGGAGAAGACACTGATTCCTGTAACACCTAGCTGAGGAGGCAGGGCTTCAAAATATAAATAGACCACTGTTTTATGTCAATAATTTTACTATTTATAATGTTAAGTTCAACAAAAAATAACATAATAGTTTCAACTTGAAAGTCTTTTTTCTGTCATCTGGACTATAATTATTATGATACCTAGATAAGAGGTTTAAATTTAAATGTACAGTGCCTTTTGGCAAGGTGATAGCGACATTTAGGCACATACTTTCAAGATTAGCTAAGCCATTTTAACGAACATCTGGTTACTTCTAGCCTGTGGCAATTTCATGTTGTTTTGGTCATAGTAAAAATTTTGTCACGTCATCGATGTCATGTTGCCTTAAATGGGATTAGCTCCTTAATTGATGATGTTTTTAGAGATCCGTGTAGAACAAAAAAATGAAGCCCTGGATTTTATGCAATCTGCATTTTTAATATTATACCGAGCTGGGTTTTAAAAATTGTGGTTGTTGTTGTTGGTAAGTTGAATTATATCATTTTGGTGTTTCAGTGCAAAAGTAGTATCTGATTATAAGTAATTATTAGTGGTCGTCCAGCGACTGAAATTTGACCAGGTTTTTTTTATTACCTACATAATATTCTGATTCATTATTTTTTAAATGTTAGATTTTTGTACTCCTTGTCTATATAAACTTTAACTATGCCGAAATTTCATACTCCGAATTTTTTTTTAAAGGGGAGAGTTATTACTTTACGTAAATTTATAAATTTAGGTAGAATTATGATAGCTGCATGAATAAAAGGTAGATAGATAGTTGGTAGATAAAACTAGATTATAAAAAAAAAAATACAAGTCTTTAAACTTATTTCAGCCTTAGAAATTGAATAATAAAAAAATCCAAAGCAGTCAGCCCGCTACCGTCCTATTCTCCACTAAACAAAATAGAAAGATGCAACATAGATACAAAATATAACACAATTTCATCGCCAACGATGATAAATGAACAACGTCCATAATTGAAAAGTAAATATCTTGGAGGGTAGAAAAAGTATGGAGTTTGAAACTGCTGACGTGTAACTGCAAGAACGCTCGATTAAACTTTTACTCCGATGTTATTAACAGTTACGTACTCCACAATATTCTTGTTGGTAAGCACCTTTTGAAAACTTTTATCAGTAAGCTGAGGTATCTCGTAGTTGTTTACTGTCATTAAGATGTGGAGTTCTTTGCCCATTCTACTCCACACTAAACTATTGGAAGGGGTGACTAAAATAATTTCTATTTTTTTCTAGTAAATTTTGACGTTATCTTTTAACGGTCTACCTGAAATAAATGACTTGATTTTGACTTTAATCTGAATTGTAGATCCACCTATGAAAATTAAACTGCACCTAGATTAAAAGTGGCGGATTTAAGTGCCTTAGAAGTAATTGCGTATTTGAAATAAATTGTTTGACTTTGACTTTCCAATATTGTTTGCCATAGATCTACAACGCTAAAGGTAAGGCTGGCTAAGACTAAGGTTTTTTCTTGCGCGTGGCTGAAACCGCCATCTTGTTTTTTCGCCTATCTTTACGACCACCTGTCAGTGTCATTCAGGTACCGAAAAATCCGTGTTGCACTCTATGTCATGCATGGAATTAGTATGTAGTTGTATAATATTGTTAATTTTTAAACTTTTCAATTTCGCTTCTATTTTCAGTTATCAAACACTAGGCTTTAGAGTATTTCGGACTAATAAATGTATTTTATGTTTATTTAATATTTTGCGTCATTACCAGTTACACTTACTTTTACTTTTCTTGCTTTAGTTGTACTCTGTATTTAGAAAATCAAGGGGTTTATAAACACTAATTGTTTAACCTAGTTTAAAAAGGAAAATGTTCTCAATTCGCCTGTTTAAATTTTTAAGGGTCACTTTATTGCCATCAAGATTTTAAGTATTCTTGTAAAAGAATAGACCATAGACCTTTTCACCTGTGGGTGTCATAAAAACAACGAAGAGATTATGTCAAGGGATAGCAACGTTTTCCTGGGCCCTGTTTTAACGATAATTACTCGCTTACCAACCGTGATAATTATGGTAATTTTCGCTTATCTTTTTCTTTCTTTTATTAGTCATTTTAAGGCCCTTGTTTAATATTAGATATTATCAGACTGACTTAGTATAATATCACGCTTGTATAACCTGAAATGGTAGGCTGTGTACAGTATGGCCACGTTTTCTGAGTTCATTATAAAATATTCAAGCCGGGGCGAATCTATGGCCAGCAATCAGGTACATAAGAATGACTATTGGAAAATCCAATGACACTACTTGCTACTTGATATGTGAATTGAACCCAGGACCAAAACAAGATCGAAAAATACAACTATCCTGTCTTCATCTTACCGTATCGATGGAAAAAAGTTCAAACATCTTTGGCCCAAAACTCAATTTCGCGACCTCCGCTCACTGATGTAGTTATAATATCATCAAAGGCACAGGTGATACCGCATACACTATCCTATAACATTTTAGTTACAATTATTGCAATAAGAACAATAAACATTAACCATAGATACAAATAAAGACTTAAAACTAAGTACTAATATATGACAAACGAATATTTACAATTTTAAAATCATTCCGATTTACGGTACGTTTACTGTTCTCGTTCATACTAGACCCACAAGATTTCTAGCTCAGCATTAATTAATCATGAAACTTCTGCCTAGCATTGTAAATTATAAGCGTTATTTCCATGTGAAAAAAAAAACGTAGAGAATTCTGGAAAAAAGCCAAAGAGATTGAAAGCGCTGACGGGTACTTACAAAGTGTAACTCTAGAGTACACTCGATTAAACTTTTACTTCAATGTTATTAACTGTTGCGAACTCGAGAATATTCTTGTTGGTTGATTTTTATCACCTTCTCATGATGGAGCGCTAATCAAGCTGGCCTGAGCAGAGGGGTTCTTTACGTCATTAAATTTAAAAAACCCCAGACCTAAACAAAAACCTCCAAATATTTTTAAAATATATTCATATTGGTCCTTCAAGTTTAATAAGAAGTTTTAGCTTATACTTGATAATTCTTTATGTTATTAAATTTAAAAGTTGAAAAAACCCTGATCAAAACAAGCTCATTTTTTTTAAAATATATTCCTACTGACCTCTTAAATTTAATAAGAAGTTTTAGTGTATATTTTGATTAAAGCATTGTCGTATGCAAACAGCTGAACTGATTTTGATATAACATATTTAAGAACCACCGTTAGAAGGCCTTTTTTTAAATAAAACAAACCACACGCAAAACTTTTAAGAGCTGCGGTGCCACAGACACACATAGCGGTCGAACTTTTTGCGTCGAGGGTTAAAAATATGTAGTAACAACCGATATCTGCTGGTGGGTCAAAAAAAAACTGAATCTTGTGACCTTATTCTATCTGAAACTTAACAAATTACTTAACTTGCTTTTTGGCCATCACTAGTCTTTTATCGGTTGAAGTAAACTGGTTCACTCTGATCCAGCCCGCCCATTGCTGCCCAGCAAAGGACGGGCTGGATCAACCAGCTATGCCCTAAGCTGAGGCCCGTACCTCACAGGAGGTGCCCTTAGCGAGCTCTAGTTTTGAGTTTTTAAGCTCTGACTTGTAAGACTAATATTATTTCACGTTTTAGGTTATCCAATTGTTATTGTAAATGTGACGCGTATCTGTCAGCTGTCATAGACACGATAAACAGTTTAGTATTTTTCGTCTGGTAACATTGACAGATACCCGTCACTAGATTAGTACGTTTGTGTTTTTGGCGATTTGAGGGTTGAGACGTTTGTCAGGCTAACCTATAAATTATGTCAGTTTGTGCCTTGCATGACACTTGAGTTCGAACCGTCGAACAGAACGTTGATGTTTGAAGTGATAATTAAATCGAAGAATATCTTGACAATCGTTGTTTCATTTCTGAGTTTGGATTGAGTTCCTACAACTCAGAAGTGGGATTTATACAGCACACCCACAAGTTTTAGAAAATATCAGTGATTATGGACCGTGACAGTAACCAATCGCTTAGGAGTCGGTCTCGTTATACTCCGGACGTTGTGAGCATAAACCGTAAGCATCGCCGTGATAATGAAGCCAGTGAGAATCGCCTGAGTAAGAAGAAACGTCGCAGGCGGAATAGAAGCACGCCTAGCGATTCAAGTGACCAGGAAGAGAGGAGTCGACCTCGGAGACGGACTGATGGGCGGCGTCGACGAAACCGGGAACGTAGCAGTGAGGATGAGCATCACTCGCGCCGAAGCCTGATGAGGAAGCGGAGTGAGCAGCGGCATACCGGACGCCGAAGGCGGCCGTCTAACCGACGTAGCTCATCAAACACCGCAGTAAGTGATGAACCACGCGGGAATGATCAGGTAAACAAATCTATGTTTGCTAATAGTGAGACTCAGTTATTTTTGAACGAGTTAGTTAAATCTTTGTCGAATGCAAAGCCAGAAGGCAATAAATTTCCGATGTTGGGTAATGTTATTCCTGAATTTGACCCCATGGTCAAGGGCCAGACGGTCCACATGTGGCTCAACAAGGTCGACGAATGTGCGAAGCTGTACCGCTGGGGTGATGATCAGGTTATACACTACGCATTGCCCAGACTTGCAGGTGTGGCTCGTACATGGTACCAGGCCTTGCCTTCAATGTCTTTTTCGTGGCCTGAGTGGAAAACTAAACTAATTGATTCTTTTCCTAGCAGTGACGATTATGCGGAATTACTTACCGAAATGTTAAATAAACGCGTGAAATACAATGAATCGTTAGAATTATATTATTATGAAAAATTAAATCTGTTAAATCGATGCGAGATTTTCGGGAGACGTGCCGTTGATTGCCTGCTCTATGGCATTGAGGATCGTTCCTTGAGACTTGGTGCTAAAGCAGCCAAGTGTCAAGAGCCTGAAGAGGTACTTAACTACTTTCAATCTATTAAACAAAGTCACGATCTTGACAAATCTAAGATTAGCCATGATAAAAGGAATTTACCATCAAGTAATACGAATTCGAATACTAAGCAGTTAGGTGGAAATGATTCAAAGTTATCCAGGCCACAATCCAGTGCATCTGTTACTTGTTTTAACTGTAAAGAAGTAGGTCATTTTAGTAATAAGTGTACACAAAAGTTGCTGAGATGTAACATTTGTAAAAGGCTTGGCCATGTAACGATCGATTGCCCGCAGTTGTCCAACGAAAAGAGTAAAGATATTTCTAGTACAGAAAAAAAAGTTATGAAAGTCGATATTGATGATACTAGTAATGAAAAATATATGATCTCGCTAAAGGTTAACGGTATCCTGGTAAAAGGGTATGTAGATTTAGGCAGTCAGTGCACATTGATACAACACAGCGTTGCAAAATCATTAGGAATTATTTGGACAGTAGGTGAGTTACCCGTTATGAGAGGAATAGGTAATAATGTTGTTATACCGATAGGAATGGCGCGTGTAAAAATAGATATTAATAATATCATAGAGATGGTTGATGTTTATGTAGTTGACGATGGCATAATGAAATATCCCGTGTTAGTTGGTCACAGTTATACGGAAAAACCCGGAATCATTATTACAAAAACCACAAATTCTTTAATCTTTAGCAAGGAAGAGATTAACAAATTGCGATTATTTCTTAAGGCAGATGTTGAAATTCAACCAAAACAAATGACTATGATTCCCGTTTTTTCCGATAGAAGCTACTCAGGGTCTGTATATGTCAGGGGTTCGTTAAGAGGTCCGCCTGGTAAGGAATTCTACTTATTGCCGGGTGAATATTACCTTGAAAACAGTTTTGGAGCACTTCTTGTCCAAAATTTTAGCGATCATTTACTCTTGCTAAATAAAGATATATTGGTTAGTCGGGTTTACAGATCTGTAAAAGGTTTTGAAATCAACATGTTAGATTTTAGCACCCATGATACTAATTCCGATTTGAATTATGGCGGTCACTTATCTGATGATGAGATATCCAGATTGAAGTCTCTACTAAAGCGGTACGAGGGTTGTTTTTCCTCTTGTTTAGCTGACTTAGGGTATACTAACATAGTACAGATGGAGATAGAATTAAATGACGCGAAGCCAGTGGTTTACCGTCCTTATAGACTCTCATATCCGGAACGTGAATTGGTCCGAGCAATGGTACAGGAAATGATCGATGCCGATATTGTTTGCGAGTCTAACTCACCGTATGCGAGTCCTATCCTTCTTGTGAAGAAGAAAACGGGTGAGAAGAGGCTTTGCGTCGACTACAGAGCCTTAAACAATAAGACTCGTAAAGAGCACTATCCATTACCGCTGATCGACGATCAATTAGACAGGTTATCAGGCAATTCTCTTTTCATTAGTCTTGACCTCGCATCTGGGTACTACCAGATTCCAATATCGGAGGGTTCACAAGAGCTCACGGCTTTTGTAACACCCGACGGTCAATACCAGTATAAAAGAATGCCTTTTGGATTAGCGAATGCTCCTTCACTTTTCCAAAGGGTAATGAATAAAGTTCTCTCTGACTTGAAATACGTTGTTATTTACATGGATGATATCCTGATTCCTGCTAGTACATTCTATGAAGGTTTAACACGTTTAGAGGAAGTTCTCCAGCATTTGGCCAATGCAGGGCTAACTCTCAAATTAAAGAAGTGCCATTTCTTCCAAAAGGAGATAGATTTTCTAGGGTTTTGTGTATCTGGAGATGGCATACGTCCTGGAACACGTAAAACAGTTGCAATTTCAAATTTTCCTGTACCCAAAAACGCACATGATGTAAGACGTTTTATAGGACTTGCAAGTTTTTTTCGTCGATTCGTCAAGAACTTTGCAATAATAGCTTGCCCATTGACGAATCTCTTGAAATCGAAATTTCAGTGGAGATGGACAGAAGAATGTACATCTGCTTTTAACACGCTAAAAGAGAAACTAATAGAACGACCTATAATAGCCTTGTTTGATGCTCGATTAGAGACTGAGTTACATACCGATGCGTCTAAGATAGGTATCGCAGGCATTCTTATGCAACGAGGTAGTGACAGCCAGTTACGGCCTGTAGCCTACTACAGTCGGAAAAATTCAGAGGATGAGCAAAAACTTCACTCTTTTGATCTCGAGACGTTGGCTGTCGTTGCCTCCTTAAGTCGATTCCGTGTTTATTTGCTAGGATTACAATTTAAAATAATAACTGACTGTAATGCTTTAAGAACGACGTTGACGAAGCGAGACCTTATACCCAGGATCGCACGATGGTGGGTTCAGCTACAGGAGTACGACTGTACCATTGAATATAGATCAGGATCACGTATGGCTCATGTGGATGCTCTAAGTCGTGCTCCAGTGGCTGAACACACTGACGATACTAATGCACATGTAATTGACGTATTGCAAGTAGACACGTCCGATTGGATTGCGACCGTACAGAGTAATGACGAAGAGATAAAGCGAATTCGAGAAATTCTTCTAGACGATGAAACTAAATTCGTTGCCGATGTACGAAAGAATTATCAGCTGAAGGGTGACTATGTATACCATATCTTAGATGATGGAATTCGTTGGGTGGTACCGAGAGGTGTAAGGTGGCAAATTTTGCGTATGAACCACGACGATGTAGGGCATTTTGGTTTTGATAAAACGCTGAGTAGGTTAAGAGCAACATTTTGGTTCCCAAAGATGCGTCGATTCACAAAAAAATATGTGTCATCGTGCTTACAATGTGCTCACCATAAAGCCCCTGCAGGCCAACAGGAAGGGTTATTACACCCTATCCCAAAAATAGAAATCCCATTCCATACATTGCATGCAGATCATCTCGGTCCATTTGTTCGTTCTAGGAGGGGCAATATGTATATTTTAGTTATTGTTGACGCATTCACAAAATTTGTTAATATACGTGCTGTGAAGGATACAAAAACGTCAACTGCAATCAAAATATTTCATGAATACTTTAGTTACTTTGGTGCTCCGTCCAGGCTAATTACAGACCGAGGTACTTGTTTTACTAGTGGGAAGTTCAAAGAGTTTACAGAAAAATTGAACATAAAACACATATTGAACGCGGTAGCTACTCCTAGAGCGAATGGGCAGGTCGAGAGGTTCAATCGAACTATATCTGATGCGTTGAGCACCAAATGCCATGGCAACAAAGAAAATACATGGGATGATTTTGTAGGAGATATTCAATTAGGTATAAATACGACAGTGAGTAAAGCCACAGGCAAGAGCCCATCAGAATTGTTATTTGGGTTCAAATTAACTTCGACATCGGAGAATATGTTGGGAGACGCGATTTCCGAAACAACTCAATTAGTTAGTGGCGACGACCTAATGCAACTGAGATCCGATGCTAAAAATAAAATCGATAGGGATCAGGAAAGGGCGAAATCTAGGTTTGACAAGAACAGAAAGAAACCAAAGGCATATAACGTAGGAGATCTTGTTAGAATTGAGAGGACTATCATTGACAAAGAGCATATAGGTAAATCTAAAAAGCTTATACCAAAATTTCATGGCCCGTATCGAATCGTAAAATCTTTACCTAACGACAGATTCTTAGTAGAGGACACCCCACTTACTAGGAAAGGAAATAAACGATACGAAAACATAGTAGCAATTGATAAAATTTATCCTTGGCTTAATTTTAATGATTATTCTAGTGACGACGACAACAGAAATAGTAATAATGACAGTGATACCGATAATGAATAATGAAACTGATTTTGGCAGCAAAATTGAAATTAATAAATTTTGAAGTATTCTTTAATTACGCTACTATCCTTATTACATTGTGAGGTTATTAAATAATGTATGATTTATTAAGATGATTGACCGTATGTTGTTTGATTGTATTGATTCTTTCAGTGATTGGAACTGTGACATAGTTCCGCACAGATTATGACATAGATTAAATTGAGTTATGAGCACAGGCTATGAACAATCAGTACAGAAACGAATGGTATCAAGTAATTGGTATCGTACAGATGATTGTAGACTATAGCAGACCGTGCAAGATGTATGTGTTTTTAAGATACCTTTGTTATGAGCATAGACTATGAGCAATTAGTGCAGAAACGAATGATATCGAGTACAGATATCGCACAGATGATTGTATCATAGTGGATCATGCAAGATGCGAGTAAAGAATTAATAACATGATGATTGATTGAATGTTTGATTGGATTAAAATGTATGAGATATAATTTTTGTAACTAAATTAATATTTAGATTTATTATTGTATAAGTACTTAGATAAAAAAAAAAAAAAATTCTCCTCTTCTCGATTAATTTATTTCTGTTTAAGTGAGAGGACTCACTTATTAAAGGATGGCCGAGCTGTAAGACTAATATTATTTCACGTTTTAGGTTATCCAATTGTTATTGTAAATGTGACGCGTATCTGTCAGCTGTCATAGACACGATAAACAGTTTAGTATTTTTCGTCTGGTAACATTGACAGATACCCGTCACTAGATTAGTACGTTTGTGTTTTTGGCGATTTGAGGGTTGAGACGTTTGTCAGGCTAACCTATAAATTATGTCAGTTTGTGCCTTGCATGACACTTGAGTTCGAACCGTCGAACAGAACGTTGATGTTTGAAGTGATAATTAAATCGAAGAATATCTTGACAATCGTTGTTTCATTTCTGAGTTTGGATTGAGTTCCTACAGACTGGAGACCTTAATTTAAAGGTCCAGCCGACTTCTGCGAGATGTCGTTCCCAACAAAAAAAGTTATCTTGTATTCATTTTTGGAAATGGTTCCGTAAAAAAAGTTTTAGAAAGCACTACGAAACTATAAAGCATTATGCTTTACCAACATGACTTTTTTTTTTGGGATGGGAAATCATCAAATGACTTCTCCCGCCTGGGCGGAGCGGGAGGGCGTGTCAGACTTTTACTGACTAAAACCCACCCGTGTTCCTTCAGTTGCCCATGTGCCAGGGTCACGGTATCTCTTTCGAACAATCACGCGACCCCGGCAGGTACCAACATGACTTAACATTGTGATAGAAAGACACAGAGAGAACAAGAGACATAGTTATCGAGGGCGCAGAAGCTAATAGTCAGGTCGAAATGAAAATCAAAAATGGCGGCTGCCAAAATCACCTACTGGTGGTAAGCAATCGTACACGTTTGCCTAATCTAGCCACATAGAAGTTCACTTATTATAATAAAGATGTCTGTTTACTATAGCGTTCATTCGGAGTGGCATATGGAGTAGTCTAAATACATCATCATCATCATTTCAGCCAAAAGAAGTCTATTGCTGGCCTCTCCCAAAAGTGGGTATTTGCCATACAATACAATCCTTTATTAATCGCCACGCTGGGCCGATCACAATATTAGAGAACGCTGTCGCCTATTTTCTAGTAAGCCCCTTTAAGCCCTTCAACATTACAACCTAAAGACGTCCGACTGTGGGATATAGGCCTCCCCCAGTTTGAGGCGGTTTGCCATAATTGGCACACTTGACAGGCAGGATGTCGATCGGAGTAATAGAGAAAGCTGCTGCCCATTCTCTAGTAAGCCCTTTAGTCGCCTTTAACGACACCCAGGGAAGAAATAGTATGGTACTCTCACAAACACCTCTACGTCCGGCACACTACAGAGCAGTATAAATACACTTCGCTGTAATTCTTTCTTTACAGCTCACGAATAAAGTTATACCAATCCATCCATCTTGAATTGTTCAAGTATACGGTGACCCATCTTCCTATCACCCTCAAGTATTCATCTATAAACGTCAGACTCAGGTACAGCCGTCCGCTGAACATCGCCCATCAAGAGGATATGTTCAAACGGGCGGCATGCGACGAAATTGGCTGTCCCATTCCTGAAAATAGATCTGTACTCTTACACACTTATAATGCGTCTGATTTACACTCTATTTCGTAGGGGCAGAGACTAGTTTTCTTTGACTGGCGGTTGTAATAAGTTGGTGAAACTATACGTAATGGTTAGCAATACAGAGTGAATTTGAAATAGATATGTCAGTTTGATGTGTGAATAGTTTTTAGGGTTGATTGTTTTTTTAACCAGAGTTAAATGTTTTCATCGTATTTTTTTTTTTAATTAAATCTACAAATACAGATATTTAAACATTTTTAAGTAAGTTTATGTAGGAGATAATCTTCGAAACTGCTGATCCGAACTCAGAAAATTATTTCACTAATAGGAAGATACAGTATTGCACGCGGGCAGCAGCTAGTTGAATATTTAGTCATTCAATTTTATTGAACCAGTCTATTTCAAGGAACACGGTAACTAATTATCAAGAAAAACATTTTATCGATATACATATAACAAAACAATGTATCTCCTTTACCTTTGTTAAGATGAACAATGTATTAAAATCGATAGTTACTGTTGCAGTCTATAGAAAAGAAACTCCTTACAAAAGACTTCAAGAAAAAACGATGTATCCATTCACCTGCAGCAATTAATTCCCCGGTCTCATCTCTTATTTCCAAGATAAAAAGTTAGATATCGAAAACAGGGTAGATCGAGGCGAAGCCATGATAATTGGACTGTCAAACCACCGGGGCTATTGTTAGATTGTTTTAACTCAACGTCAAAAACTAGGGCTGTGGACTTTTGTTTTTGTTTTCGCAAACTGGCTGGTTTTTCAATTGTTTTTTCGAACAGCTTTTGGCGGAAATCAAGCTATGACGTTTGGTTTTTTTGATGACAAGCTGATGCTGGACGACATGTGTAATCATTTTCAATATTTCAGCCGAAAGACGTCCACAGCTGGACATAGATCCCAAAAGTGGGGGTGACATAATCGCTACGCTTTACAGGCAGGGTGGCGATCGCAATATGGTGGTAAAATGCATTGAAAACGCTGCTATCTATTCTCTAGTAAGTCCCTTAGACGCCTCTTACGACACCTAACAGAAGAAATGGGATGTTGCTATTCTTTACGTCCGGTACCATAGTAAAATATGTAATATCGATAATTATTTATGGTAGCCGAAAGTCTGACAACTAGTCTTACCAAGGCGTATTGTATTACCCCGTCACTGGGTTGTGAAGGTCAGAAAGGCAGTCGGTCCTAGTCAATTACTGGTATTCAGCTACATCCGGTTAGATTAGAAGCCGACCCTAATTTAGTTGGAGAAAGTCTAGACAGATAATGATGATGATTATGGTAGCTGAAAGAAAGAATGTAAATACATTTATTTGACCCTGGTTAAGGCAAACAACTGCGTAAGGCTTTAAGTCTGAGTCGAGTAGAGTGTCATTGGGTACCTAATTCGATTAGAAATTTCTCAGTAGGTTGTACTATAAAGATACACTCCTTCGCAGAAGAGAGGCCCAACACAGTGTTTTGATAATAGAAAACGTCGAGGAAATCCACGACTAAGGCCCTATAAAATTGTCTGGCGCCAGCACAAAAAGCTACTACAATTTGTCAAATTTCTTTAATAGGTTTTCAACTTTATCGCTATAAAATAAGGTTCAACATTGATTGGGAAAATTTGATAGTTTCGGGTAGTTTTATGTGCTGGCGTCTGTACTATCTCACTAAACACAATGAATGTTAAACGTAATTATATTCCTGTCAGCAGTTTGAATGACGTTTTAATTATGTGGCTACATAAAGCGAGTTGTAAACGTGCACCTGCACCCTAATTGCGAAACGCACAATTTATCAGAATCTGAATGGGATTGAAGATTATTTCTAAACCATTGCGTCATTTGTTCGAATAAATTATCGGCTCGGCAACGTAAATAACGCAATGAATGTTGTTTAACTATGAATATTACACCAATTACTACGGATAAAAAGTTTCGCAATTACCCCTCTGGTCCTCAGTCTGTGAAATCGTGATTAAGGCGCGGTGTTACCTCAATATTCACAAAACACTGGTGTCTTTGACAATCGAGTATGACGTAACGCAATGAAAATATACGACACAAAAAATACAGTGGACAGAGAAGGGTTTAAAGAAAAATTCTAACCGAATAGAATAGTGAAAAATTGTTTGATATTCCCAATAAAAATTGTTTCACAAAAAAAACTTTGACGTCGAACATCTCTGTATTTTCAGCGATAACAACATTTTTTTTTTTAAGAGTTCAATAGAATAAACATTACTTTAAAACTTTAACCAGACAATTATTTAATTTAATGTGTGTAGTCCGAATAATCTAAATAAAACCCGTAAAATAAATGCCAATTCGCAGCTTAGTCACATCGTCAATCCAAATATTTATTCAATTTTCAACCTTATTTGTTGGAGCTGTAGCATGTAGTTGTAGCATTTAAAATCGTAGTCAGTCCGCGCCTTAAGAATTGATCACAGAGATCACCTAATGGCTTTAGCTTCTCATAATGAATGGTTTTCTCAGGCCTTATAGTAGTTTCCAGTAAGTTCACGTTTGCACGGATTTAAAAACATCTCAGTAGGATTTTATCGAGCCCTGGATTCTTAACTGTCGTTGTTGAACCGAGCATTGAAAATTGACCGTATTTATGCAAAGTGGAACCACACGACAAATTTTGTTTTTTTTACTTTTTTTGAAGAATACTCATTTAAAAATGGTCTAAATTCTTATACAAAAAATGGTATACCTTGTTTCCAAGGCAAAAATCATGTGGTTCTTCTTTGTATAAGAATTTAGACCACTTTTAAATTAGTATTCTTCAAAAAAAGTAAAAAACTAAATTTGTCGTGTGGTTCCATTTTGCATAAATACGGACAATTAATGTTCGATTTTCAATTATCAGCGGTAAAAAATACGTAAAAGATCCAGTACGGAAAAAAATCCTGCACAGACTATTTACAAGCATTTACAATCAGCTTATAATTTCTCCACTACCGGAACACAGACCTCCTATTTATGAGAGGGAGTGGGCTGTAACCGATCACGCGAGCCCAGTCCGGGTTGGTGGTGGTCACATGTCTTCGATTTTTTGTTCCAGGACATGCCGGTTTCCTTACGATGTTTTCCTTCACTTTTACACAAAGTGCCTGCCTGCGTGACCACTAAGATACATTTATTTTGCATGCCAAATGGATATTTAAACCTTACTTAGTAGGCACCTACCAAAAGTACTGCAAATCTTATAAAATACTATTTTTTATTTCTCTACGTTCAAAAATATCAATAAGAAATATTTTCACGTCAACACGCTAAGCTTTACCAAAAAAAAAAAGTTTCTTTATGAATAAATTCAACGCAGAAATCCTTCACGGAGGTTTCATAGAGAATATCTTTATTTTTTCCACGGTATGCGCCATTTGGTTCATTCGTTCGTTCATTCGGTCGTTGAACTGATAAATCATTCATCGTGTAGGGAATGACTGGTGCTACGAATCTAAATGTAAGTGCGAATATTGCCAGATGTAACTTTATTTTGCAAAAGGTAGTTGCAAATTTTTATTTCGTAGAATGACGATGCAAAATACTGAAAGTATTACAATAAAATTGTACCACATAAATTATTTTCCAAACCGACAAAAAAATTACAATAATAGAAAGGGAATAATTACAATTATTGTGTGTATTACGTCAGTCGGCTTTGTCTCATATTGATGTCATTTTGATATACCAAATAATACGACTTTATGTCCTAGTTGTTGTTGACTGCTAAGTTCCTAGAACTATAATTTGAATGCACAGCTTGTCATAATGTTAGAAACGTGCTAGCTTTGTCCTCAGTGGGCTCGTCTGAACATGGTTCATCTTATTCATTAGACAAATCTATTACTTCTACCTCAGTACTGGCCTTAAAACAAATGTATGTATTTCTATATTAGTTGAGCGTTGAGAGCAAACTTCAAAACAAATTATTTATCACTGTTTTCTTATTAATAAAAATACAAGTATATACAATTATTTTCTCTAAAATCGAGCTCACTTCTACTTTGATGCCTCAGCTCAAAGGCTCAAATTTTACGGCTGAATAATTAAAAACTCAACCCGTATAATGATAACAATTTATCATTCTGTAACAAACTCCATATTAAAGACTACTTACCTCCACGGCTTATAACATGAACAGCATGTTCAATTAAAAGTTACACGTCGCTCAAAGAGTAACAATGTATAAAGATCGGGTAAGTGGCACAACCCTAGCGTTAAGGGGTGGCGCTCGACAAATATGAATATTTTACTAAGTCTTTTGTAAACGTTCACGCGACTCGCCCACTTAAGCTTCGCTGTCTCGGTATTTCTCCACTAAACATTGCTTTTCATACAATACACTGTTTATATGACAAGGGGGTAAAAGTTTAACTATAACACTATCTTAGTCTGGAAAAGTTTAATGCAGTTGTTGATATGTCGCTTAGAAGAACAGACGAAACAACAGCGCATCTGGATTATAAAAAAGTTACGTCATTAGAAGTCGAGAACGATGATCGACCTAAATACAAGTTATCTTGCATTGTGTCAGAAAACATTGAGACTAAAATCAGACAGCAACTCTAAAAGTAGACAACAGCGGGTGACAACTGATAAGCAAGAAAGCAAATTTAACAAAAAGTAGTTACATCCAAAAGTAACTTCAGAAAATCAATTAAATTATTGAAAATTGGAAATAATTCAACATTTGGAATTAGGACATTTCAATATTTAAATGAAAGCGACCTTTGCCCAGCAACCCCCGAATTATGATGAGGTCGCTAAGACTATCCGCTTTTAAGATATCATGCTTTTATTATAGCGTTGAACTTGGCGTGGTTTGGACCGCGGTTTGCGCTTCAGGTGGACTGGAACAACAGATGAGCTTCAACTAGAGTGAGGAACTCGCGCGAGTGCGAAATATAGATATCAACAGATCAGATATAGGTATCAGATATCGCTTCAGTGTTTGTTCATTATGCCCTTTCAGCAGTTTTTACTCGAAGTGAATCGTCTATACAAAAAATGAATCATAAGTGAAAATGAATTCATTAGTGAACCGATACCACTGATGTTTAATTTTTCGCCGTGGCATTCGTCTAGCATTCGCGAAACCGATCGTTTGAAAAATGAAATGAAAGGAGCAGATGATCGTTCATATTTTGTCAATGTTATGTGAACTTGGAATGAAATAAAAATTATCGAAAATGACGCGTCTGATGTCTCTTGTTGTACCATGTGGATATTCTTGTACCCTCTATTTCCTACTAGAAAAACTCGCGATGAACTGTACCCTACCCTGTCTTTTCCACTACCACACACTACACTTCGCCCGCTGCCGCCTCAGTCACCGTCACTATAGATGAGGCCTTAGGATCAAATGTACACAGATTGTATTATCAATGAGCTTGAAACATGACCTTTGTTTTCTCTTGTGATCTCGACAGGGTTTCGGACGTATGCTTTTGTATATACATGATCTAAAAGTGGTCACAACTACAGAGAGTAAAATTTTGATTTCCTGGAAACTGTGAAGCCCAAAAGTCAAATTAAAACTAGCCAAATAGTATCTACATACATGAACCAAGGAGTTTTAAAGCCAAGTCATGTTTCGCCGACGATGTCTTGCTAACGTGTTCTGGACACAGCATGTAATAAATATGATGATGATGATGACTTGTTACATGGAGTGACTGCCTGTCTAACTTCCACAACACAGTCACTGGGCAAAACCCTTGGTAAGCTTGTTTGTCAGATTTTCGGGCTTATGACGACCTGTGATGACTGTCAAAGATCCACGGATGATAGCTGGGACCAACGGCTTAACGTTTTTTTCGAGGCACAGAAAGGTCTTGGTGTGTAGAGATGGTCAAGCGTTGAATAACCTGATCGATCGATCCGTGTAGCTAGTAATACTTAGCTGTAAGCTCCTCTACCCATACAATTGTGTAATTCTTGTGTAATTTAGCAAAATAATTTGTAGAACTAGGTAGTAGTAGAACTTAAGTTTTCGCCCATCAACAGAAAAGTTCTTAACTGTAATCATTACAAAACTCCCACCAGATAGCTATACCCAAAACTTAGTCCACAACGATTATCACAGAATTACCTTCAAGTCCAAGTCTTAACAACGAAATCGTAATAAATAGTGGCTTAGACTTTTTAAATATTCAGGAGGCGAAAATTTTGACGCTGATCCGAGGGAGGTATCAAAGTATTTTCATTAGTCTAAAGTGAAATTCATTTCCCCGAAGCCAATAGCGAGTTCAAACTTTAGATATTCAACGTCGACTAAGAATATTAAAGGAATTTTCATAATCCATCAATTTACTAGTATAAAGTCCGTTTTAGCTGGTTCACGTTCAATTGCGCAGATAATTTCACGAACGAATCTGTTTTCAGCTCCACGAGTTTCTTGATGATGAAGACCCTTAAAGTTTGAATTCTGTTCTTAAATAACACTATTATTATCCTGCCTTAGGCATATTTTGGTCCTTGACCTTTGTTGGAAGTTATTGGAAGACAGACGGTGTTTCTAGAATTTAAATCGAATCACCGAATAAGGTAGATAAGAAAACTTTAGAGGTGTCAAGGGACACCCGGATGGAACGAAGTTCCTTTCCAGGATTCATAATTTTTATATTTTTTTTTTATTATCTATTATGTACAAAAAATCTGTATACACTCAACAAAAATATTCTCTCTCTCTCTCCCTCTCTCTCGCTCTCTCTCTCCCTCTCTCTCTCCCTATCTCCCTCTCTCTCTCTGTCTCTCTCTCTCCCTCTCTCCCTTTCTCTCTCTCTCTCTCTACTCAGAACAAAAAAAACAACAATATGCAAACAAATACAAACAACAAAATATATACAGTCGAATTGAGAAATCTCGTCCTTTTTTTGAAGTCGGTTAAAAAGTGTCGTGACAACTTTTCGTAAGATTTTTTTCCGTCTAGCCCCCTTTCACAACGCGCGATAAGGAACTTCGTTCCAAAATCAGAAAATCGCATGGACTACCTCGCTGGTCTAGTAGTCACAAGCGTTAATGCTGAGCATTAGAGCTCGGGTTCAATTTCCAGGTCGGGTAAAGTGTTATTGAGATTTTTTTTCTGGAATTTTACAGTAACAGCCAGGATTCGTTGATGGCAATAGGCTCGATGCTTGTTACATTGGACTTAAACGTAACGAATTGTGGGCGTACTGTAAGTACATCACTGATTAACCCTTCAAGGATAATGTTATATCAAGTACTAGCTTTTACCAGCGACTTCACCCGCATTTTATACATATACCCCTTCTTCTTGTATCACTCGGTGTAATGTTGAAAACCGAATTAAATCTGTTGCGTAGTTTAAAAGATCTAAGAGTACAGACGCGGGAAGCGACTTTTTTTTATACGATATATATATATATTTCTAGCGATAGTTACGTACCCATTTAATCAGTAAACCGACTATATATAAAGATAGAAACTGTACATAAATGTGAGTTCCTTCGGTTGCTAATGAGAGCGGGAACAAAAAAAAACTCGGAATGTAGTTCATAAACAGAAGTGTCACCTAGGGAAATGACTTCACAACGACATAAATTGTAACGTCCTCCATTAAAACGAAAAAAGCTACAGCGTTGTACTGACATTATGTTTGAACTGGCTAAACAGTTAATCTGTGGACAGCCTTTTGGGTTACAACATCCTCTGCTAGAGCAAAATGTTCCTACATTACTTTTATACTGCAGCAATATGCTGTTCAAATTTAATTAATTCTAATTAGAGGAATATTGTACCGTGTGGTGCCGGACGTAAAGAATAACACCACCCCATTTCTTCCCGTGGTTGTTGTAAAAGCCGACTAAGGGACTTACTAGAGAATGGGCAGCAGCGTTCTCTATGCATTTTACCACCATACTGCGATCGCCAACCCACCTGCCAAGCGTGCCGATTATGGCAAAGCCCCCCAAATTGGGGGAGGCCAGCAGTGGACGTCTTACGGCTGAAATGATGAATGATGAGGGGAATAGGAATAGGGAGAGTCCAAAGAAACGATGGATGAACTGTATGAATGATGATAAGGTGTTACTACCAAGATGACGACTAATAGAGAAGTGTGGAAGGAAAAGACATGTTGCGACGACTCCAAAGAAATTGGTACAATGGCAGGAGCGTGTCCGTGTCATGCTGTACGTAAAAAACAAATAGTTTAAAAAAAAAACTAAAATAATGGAAAAATAATAGTTTAAAAAAACTAAAAAACACGCTTCCATGGAAAACCAAACTAAAAAGTACAAAATAATGGAAAAAAAGCGTGGGGTGCTTTTAAGGTATTTTTTTATTGATATCAGGCACCCCACGCTTTTTTTCCATTATTTTGTACTTTTTAGTTTGGTTTTCCATGGAAGCGTGTTTTTTAGTTTTTTTAAACTATTATTTATTTTCTATTTTTTAGGGTATTTCGAATTTTAAGACGTATGTCAGCGTAGTTTGTGACAGTTTTTTTGATGTCCTGGAAACCCTGGCAAGGATAATGGCACAAATTTATGAAATTATTGCATTGTCATCAGTCCTTGACAGGTGTGCAAAGTTTGAATGAAATCTGGTCGTTTAAAGTGGGTCAAAATCGCACTATAAGGAGTCGGTTACAAACAAACATACAAATATACAAACATACAAATATACAAACATACAAACATACAAGTGAAGCTAATATAAAGCGTGTAAAAACACGCTTCCATAGAAAACCAACCATAGTTTCCAATTTTGAGACGTATGTCAGCGTAGTTTGTGACGTATGTCAGCGTAGTTTTCGTATACAAGTTTTTTTGGTATCCCGGTAATCCGGGCAAGGATAATGGCACAGTTTTATGAAATTATTTATTGTCATCCGTCCTCGATAAGAACAGAAAAAAGTAAAGAGAAGTAGAGTAGTAAAGTTTGAACAAAATCTGGCCGTTTAAAGTGGGTGAAAATCGCGCTATAAGGAGTCGGTTACAAACAAACATACAAATATGCAAACATACAAACGTACAAGTGAAGCTTAAGCGTGTAAAAATAGCACCACCTATTTCTTACCTCTTTAATCGCTCTGTCTATTGACGAAACCGCATGAAAATTCGTTGCGTAGCTTAAAAGATCTAAGCGTACAAACGCGGCAAATCACTTAGTTTTATACTATGTGTTAAAATAAAAAAGTCTGAAATCGCCAACCCGCCTTAAGCAAGCATGGTGTTCAATGCCTATAGCTCATCTGTATGAGAAGGCGCCTTTTGCCTACCGTAGGACAAGAATAAGTTCGTAATATACATTATGAACTACGATTTCAAACCTTACTCTAAAACCACAACAAAACAAAGCCAAAAACATTCCCACAGCGACCAGTAACAGTTCAATACATACAGCATTTGAATCAATTTGTTGGTCCAATACCGCCCGATCACATAAATCACAAATCGCCACTATATATTACTGTTATGTGCGTACACATGACGGTTAGAACGGTTGCTGCCCAACGACAGTAATTTGTTGAATTTTATGCATTGCGTGGACTATTGTATGACGTGATTCGGAATATGTGGCGAGCTATCATTTGTTTGGCGTCCGTTATCAGTAGATGTGTTGTATAGATATGTATTTGGTTTGGTGGGGGTGGATAATTTAAGTAGAAATTATCATACTGTTAGTGGGGCAAGCGATTGTAAACTCACCATACTCGGTGGACTAATTGTGGTCTACGATTCAATTAGGTAATCAAAAAGTATTTAAGTCCTCGTTTTGAATTAAAGAAATCAAAACTACTGTCATATTAAGTTTTCTCATTAAAGCTTGAAATCACAAACTAAATAATCCAATTCAAATTTTTATCTTCTTATATTATTTTGTATTTTTAGCAGACTCGGCTTGTTATAAAAATAGGGAAGGCATTGGTTGCTTATGAATGGCATTGAATTGATTTCTAAAGATCGTGAGGGTAGCTCAATGATACTTGTAGCGATGACCCTGCCAGCAGTCATTACGGGGCTATTGAGAACATTCAATACCCTGCGTGTGTAGGTATCTCTGAAGTAGATACCAATCTCGAAATACGTGTGTACTGTGTCTATTTTACGTTGTGTGGGTATCGTATCTTAAATCTTAGAACTTAGGGTTCAATATAATGTACTTGCAATAACAGAACTTTAGGCATGGATTTTAAATTCATTAAATTTTTATTTTATACTTCAGCAGATTATTTACGAAACTGTTTAAGGAAACCCTTTACGGAGGAAATACCACAATAGACGGTAAATTTCAAATATTACGTGACGTCACTTTTTTTGCAATATTTAGGTTAGTGTAAGGCTGTATGTAGATCAAAATGGTAAAGTTATAGATCATCAAATATCATTGTTTCCGAAAACAATGGATTATTTTTCAATTTAGGGTAGTAAGTTATAACAGCCGCACGGGGCAATCAATCACGTTAAGCTACGCTTGCCGCGTTTGGTCCGCGTATGTTTACATATCGAGACGCCTCCATACGCCTAAGTCATTCGTGGATCCTTGATTGTGGTTGCGGGTCATCAGAAGCCCGAAAGTCTAAAAACCAGTCTTACCACGGGGTATCGTCATACCCAGTAACTGGGTTGTAAAGGTCAGATAGGCAGCAGCTCCATGTAAAATACCAGTTTTCAGCTACATCCGGTTAGACTAAAAGCCAACCCTTAAAAAGCGAAAATGGCTAGGTAGATGATGAAATTTTGTATAGTGATTGGTATTTACGGTTATTGAGTTGTGATATTGGTTTAGTTTCCCAGAGACATCGTATTGAGTGTCGTGACGTGAAATTAGTTAAATAATGCGGCAACACGAAAATCTAGTGTTAAAGAGTACTCCTGACAAACTTGTACGCAGGACGTAACACAGTTACTACTGCTTCAATCGAATTCCTACTGCGATGCAAGCTTTACGTGCTGTGACTTCCTTTGAAAATGCAAACTATCACATTCTCACAGACAATGCTTACATCTATATTGAAAGAGCTCTTGTGACAATTCTAGACCCTCTTCCAGCATGAAACAGGAGACAATTTAATACTGTCTAAATATTTTTAACTTTAGGCAAGCAGACCCGCAATGTCTGAATACTAAAATCATCAACCAGTGCGTCCTGCCCGTAATGACATACGGTGCCGAAACGTGGACAGTAACAGTTGGGCTGATCCACAAATTCAAGATCGCTCACCGGTCTATGGAAAGGGCTCGGAGTTTCTTCGAAGGATAAAATAAGAAATGAAATTATCTAGAAAAGAGTCGGAGTTGCTGGCATTACTCGCTGAGTAAGCAAGCTGAAGTGGCAGTGGGCAGGCCATGTATATCGAAGGATTTATAACTACTGGACCAGATAAGTCCTGGAGTGGAAATCGCCTACTGGCAACCGTAGCGTGGGACCGACGACCCAGCCAGATGGACCGACGACCTGAAGAAAGTGGCTGGGATAGACTGAATGCGGAAGGCGGAAGACCGTGTGTTGTGGTGCAACATGGGAGAGGTCTCTGTCCAGCGAGTGGACTGTGTAATTTTTTTTAGGAGGTATATCATCTGCGATATACTGAGTTGATTAATTGAGGTAAACAGAAGTCTTGACTTATCCGTAACACTATTTACGTAACTCAAAAGTAGAAATAACGTGGTTAATTTCCGCTGAAAACTGTCACAGAATTTCCCAGCTTTATACGACACCAAACCGAGCATGTTAATCACGAGCAAAACCTTTAAACCATTACCGCCCATGTAGATCCATGATTGATGAACGATCGAACATTTTATCTTTATCTCGAACATAGCCAACAAACATACAAATCCGAAACGTTGTCCTATTCAATCGGGAGTGGGAAATGTATGCGCATACATTCAACCTCGTTAGAGTCCCACTTTGAATGGACCGCGGATATCGATGTGCAAGATGGAATATTGTTACTATGTGGATGATTGAGTGGTTCGGATTTAATAAATTATATTGAAATATGTATGCGGGATCTAGAATGTTCGGGTATTTGAGCTTCGTATATCAGTAACTTTATTATTAGGTACTTGCTCTTCTTAAACAGCCATTATTTATGCGTTTATAAAAAAACTAGCTGATGTCAGCGGCTTTGCCCGCGTGTAATACAAATGAACATTCTTCTTGATTCACCCTGTCTATTGATGAAAACCTCATTAAAATGTGTTGCGTAGTTTACAGATCAAAGCCTACACACGCGGTTAGCGACTGTGTTTAATACTATGTAAACAAAAATCGGTTTAACGACACATTTGACGCAAAAATCTCAACTATACTGTAAAGTCTCCTACAACTACGGAAAGAATAAAAAGCCTCCCTATACAAAGAAGCAGAAGAGAATTACCAACTTAAATTGTCAGACTAATATGGGAAGATGCTCACATTGGAAATTGAGATCTTTTCAAGGATTTTTTTTTTTTTTTCTGGATGGGAAATCATCAAATGACTTCTCCCGCTTTGGGCGGAGCGGGAGGGCGTGTCAGACTTTTACTGACTAAAACCCACCCGTGTTCCTTCAGTTGCCCATGTGCCAGGGTCACGGTATCTCTTTCGAACAATCTCGCGACCCTGGCAGGCGTCGGTCCTAGCAGACCCCTTCAGTGCTGCTGACATCTCTTTGAGGCGCGCGTGGAACACTACGCGCCGTCGACCCGAGCCTGGTCCTTACCGGGCGGCGAGCTACCCATTGCTCGCCGCCCGCAAGCTCGCGCCTACGGTGGCCGGGAGTCCGCTAAAGTTAAAGATAAAGTTACCAAGTAAGATCGAAGATACAACAACTCAATTACCAGACTAAAATTGAAGCTAAGGCAATCTAAATAAAACCAAGAAAAAATAACTTGCCCCATCCAGCATTCCCAGTTCTTTTACATCAGATTATTCCAAAGAATATCGGGAATTTATATTCTAACGATGGCCAGTAATTGGAATTTTATATTGGATCGTGTTCGATAGCGTCAAGCCCCATTCTGTATAATTAGGGGCAACAAAATGTTGACTAGATTATCGAAGGGTGTGAAGACAAATATTTTTATGTGATTAATTACTCGAGTTCCTAATAAGAGCAATATTATCTCGTAACAAGATATTTTTTTTGTTTTTAAACGGTTATTACTTACTAGCCTCTGTCTGCGACTTCGCCCGCGAAAAGTTTCGGCCCCCGACCAATCACGTTGCATGTTATCGCTCGTGTGCGCTATTACTTTCTTTTCGATTGTCGTTCTATCTGTTTTTTTCTTCTTTTTCCTTGGCACCTAAGGGATCATAGCTTTATGTACAATAGCCTATAACATTCCTCAAGCACAGGGCTAGCAAATGCACAACGAATTTTGAAATCTGACTAGCAGTTCCAGAGATTACTTCCTACAATCTCACAAGTTTACAAGCTTTACCTGGTCATAATTAGCGTAGATATCGATATTTACAAGTACAGCACGCGTAGCATGACCATCGTAGAAATGGGTTTTGTCTATTCTTGGTAGAATAGAGATAGAACTGTCATGCTACGCCCGCATAAAACGGTAAAAATCTTTCTACAATCTTTAATTCTGTCTTTAATCTTTCTACAATCTGTAATTTTGTCTATTCTTCCGTCGACAAAACCCATTTCTATGGTAGTCATGCTACGCGTGCAGATAGAGATGCTGTAGTGGGAAATAAGTAACGTGGTATTAAAGAAAAATTAAGATTATTAAATCAATTATGGTCCTAATTCCTCGATATGTAGGTTCAAACTACCAACAGATTAGAAAAGAGAAGTACAGATGAACTTGCAGGAGAAAAGTGTAAACGACACAGTCAACGAACCTTACCAATTATCATTTTGATCGTATATATCGTACGGTTTATTTTATAATTGAATTTAATAAATGGTAATTGATTCAATAACCCGTACGATATTTAAAAGATGTTCCTAAAAAAAAACAAATACACATCCCCACTGACCTTACCATTTCCACAAAACCGCACAAGAAATATAAACACGCGTCTCAGTCCATTTTCTTTTACACAGCAATGAATCCCAAAATCATCAACTTTGTAAAAAAAATATGGCCCTTAAATATATCTATGGTATTGATAAGTAATACGTGCTTACATGTTATGGTTAGAAAACCCATACGCTCGGAGTTTTCATGAAACTTTTATCAAGGGAACGGAAGCGGGGAAAACCATAAATAATTTATAACCAGAACGTTTTAATACCTACATTTTTATGGTTGTACTCTTTTTTTATATTCGAGTTTCGAAGTTTTTTATTCGGCTCTGAATCGTTCTATCAAATGGTCGTTATGTGGATCGGTTTTTGGTAGTCTTTAAAGCGTATGGGGTTGTGTTTATTTTTGGTACGATGCCTTAAAATTGTTACCTAGTTAAGTTCACTCTATTTACTTAGGTCTCATGATTTCTTAAAGTGGCTTCGCCAGGATAAAATGGTTTTACACAGCCTTTTATTTTATTTTGTTTGTGGGTGGGAAATCATCAAATGACGTCTTCCGGTCTGGGTGGAGCAGAAGGACGTCAGACTATTACTGACTAAAACTCACCCGTGTTCCTTCAGTTGCCCATATGCCAGAGCCACGGTATCTCTTTCGAACAAATCTCGCGCAGGCATCGATTCTAGCAGACCCCTTCAGTACTGCTGTCATCGCTTTGAGGCGCGCATGGAACACAATGCGCCCTTGACACGGGTCTGGTCTTACCACCCGCAAGCCCGTGCCTACGGTGGCTGGGAGTCCGCAATTGATTTTGAGCTTTACGCAGCCTGAACATCGGTTGGGGTAGTCGTTGTTGTCATTGAGTTTATTTAATTCATAATAAATTCATATTTGATTAGATCATTTTGAGCAGTCTGTTCGTCCCGATATTAATAACGCTGACTGTACCCATTTCATAGTTTTTAACAATTCCTATTGAATATTTTTACTTTACCCCAATCGATGATCAGGCAGTATCATACACTTTCATACTGGCGAAGCCTCTTTCAGAAATCAAAAGACTACTTACAGTCAACATTGAAAATATCGGGACGAACAACCTCAATATTTTCCACGCTGACTGTAACCGAAAAACCAAAAGACTTAGATGTTACAAAAAATATCGGCGATAAAAAAACAAGAGGCTTACTCAGTAACGGCTCGGAGTCTGCATTTATACCTGGTTGATGGCAATAGGTTTGCCCCCAATTAAATAGGACTTGAACATAACTGGCGAGATGAGGATAAGGCAGATAGAAATCTGCCTTATCCTCTGGAGATTACAGTCGTGGAGATTACAAGTGTTATGTGTAAGTGAAAAAAATAATAGTTAAAAAAAAACTAAAAAACATGCTTCCATAGAATACCAAAATAAAAAGTAGAAAATAATGGGAAAAAAGCGTGGGGTGCTTTTTAAGGTATTTTTTATTTATATTAGGCACCCCACGCTTTTTTTCCATTATTTTCTACTTTTTATTTTGGTTTTCTTTTTCATTTTTTTAGGGTGCTTCGAATTTAGAGACGTATGTCAGCGTAGTTTGTGACGTATGTCAGCGTAGTTTTCGAAGACAGTTTTTTGCTGTCCTGGTAACCCTGGCAAGGATAATTGCACAAATTTATGAAATTTTTGTTTTGTCATCGGTCCTCGACAAGTCTAAGCCTCGAGATTTCATTTAAACTCTGTAAGTTTAAATGAAATCTGGTCGTTTAAAGTGGGTCAAAATCGCGCTATAAGGAGTCGGTTACAAACAAACATACAAACATACAAGTAAAGCTAATATAAAGCGTGTAAAAATAGTTTTGTTACTCTTTCCCTATCCCTCCACATTTGGAGGGATAGGGAAAGAGTAACAAAACCATTTTAGCGGAAGGTATTGAAATCAATACCTACCACTTCTTATATACCAACACCATTTATCAAAACACCTGCTGTCCCAATCGGCACTAGTCCCCGATATTGAGTTGGAACTTTTTTTAATATAACTGTGTTCCTAAAGAGAACAGCCGAAGCACTTTTTGCACAATTTCCATGACTGAATATTCGGGAAGAGATAAATTGTCCGAACGTGATTCTGCGGAACCCAGCGGTGACATACGAAAAATTGTTACGTAATAAATTGAAATTATTTTGTGGAGATATTTTGAGTTATTGGTCATGTGTGTCTTGCTGGATATGGCGGGTTTTCCATGTCTCGAAAGATAATCAGCGGTAACAAACATTTTGGTTGAGATAATATTATATTATAAACAGCCAATAATGTTTCCACTGCTGACCATAAAGAACCTCCTCTTTATAAGCGGATTGGGCAGCTGGACAGCCGGGATCAACGGCTTAACATGTTTTCCGAAGCACGGATGGGTCTTGGTAGAAAGATGGTCACCCACTCACAGACCGACCGCAACATATTCGCGAATCAATTGATTCATTTTTATTCCCTTGGTGAATGAAGATATTTATAAATGGAAAGGATTATTATTATTTACTTGGGATTTAAAATGTGGATAATATTACATGACGTGAGAGCTACGTAATAATAGGTAGGTACCTACTACAAAAATTATTGGTGACCTAAAAAGTTATAGTAGATCGTAAATTATAACCTAGGCATTAGTAATTATTGACAAATTAGACTACATAATTGGTAGGTATGGAAACGTATTTTTACTTGACCTTTACTTTTAGGTTACCAATGTCCATGGTAACAGTCGTTAACCTCATCAGCAGCCTATAATGTTCCCACTGCTGGGACACAGGCCTCCTCTCGGTGAGAAGGAGTGGGCCATAATTCATCACGCGAACCTAGTGCTGTTGACAGATCTCACAGGTCTACGAACTTTTTGTTCTAAGACATGCCAGTTTCCTCACGATGTTTTCCTTCACCGTTTTAGGAGCAGTGGAGATGAAATAATTTACCCAAAATACAACTCGTAAGTCATGACCGTTACCACTCGGCTATCACTAACCTGTCATGGTTACAGTGATGAACATACATGTTAATTAATGGAGAAGGAGAGGATAAACAAAGAAAAGAAGAATGGAATGTGTGAGGAATGAATTGAATGAGAACGGAGTGAATGATCGCGTGACTGTTGACAGCGGAGAATGTAAGAAGAAAACGTCTTGTACGACCCATGTAACAAGGTACAGGGCATGAAGATGACATTGACTACTTAATTCGTAAGTGTTACCTACGTACGTTACATACGTTAAATAAGGTCAACGACTTAATGAATTGTTCAATTATCTTGCCTTCGTTTGTAAATAGACAGTGACATTTAAAGTAAGCCTATTATTTATCAACCCACATGACTTAATAAAGGTCACATTAAGGCACATGGGATTGTTTAACAAGAAATAAACCTGCTCGACGTAATTACTATACTGTCTTTAATTACAGAAGGTATTTTTAGCGGAACAAGAGGAACGAAGTATTACATCGTAAAAAAATAAGCTTATTTTAGACTAGTTCTTCGCCTGCGACTTCGTCCACGTGAAATATTTAAAAACTAGCTTTTGCCCGCGGCTTCGCCCCCGTGGATGTCGGAAATTAACGCAGGAGAACGTACTACCGCGGTAAGATGTGTTAATTCAGGTTATATTATAGGTAATAGCTGTTACCCGCGACTTCGTCCGCGTCGTATTTAACAAAACGTTTTTCATAAAAACTGTCTTTGAAAACTACGCTGACATACGTCACAAACTACGCTGACATACGTCTCAAAATTCAGCGTGTTTTTAGTTTTTTTAAAGTATTATTTATTTTTTCTAAAATAAAATAGCCTTGTTACATCTCTTGTTATTCTCATTTCTTCTCATTTCTTGTTACTCTTTGTTACATCAGCTGCCAGTGAAAGTTCCGCCAAAATCGGTCCAGCCATTTTAGAGATTAGCTGGAACAAACAGACAGACAGACAAAAATTGTAAAAAATGTTGTTTTGGTATATGTACCGTCTATACATCCATATACACTTAGTAAAAAGTGGTTAATTTAATATTAAAAACAGACACTCCAATTTTATTTATTTGTATAGATGTATAGATAATTGCTCATGTTACCCCAGAATTATGTATGTTTTTGAGTTAATCCATTATAAACAATTTTACAAACAATCAAATTGTTCCTATTTTTTATAATATTAGTAGGTATAGATCTTAGCAACACCAAATCGGAAGGTTGAAACCAAGGTAAGAATTAATTCATGTCCTAGTTTTCTTGTTCAGGTCGATCTTATACACCACCATAAGGCGAAGGTTTATTTACCTTTGAGGTGTGAATATTTTTTGTCTTTCTGAAGGGGTTCTTATTTCTTCATCATCATCATCATCATTTCAGCCGTAAGATGTCCACTGCTGGACTTAGGCCTCCCCCAATTTGGGGGGCTTTGCCATAATCGCCACGCTTGGCAGGCGGGTTTGCGATCGCAGTATGGTGGTAAAATGCATCGTTGCACTTTTATTTCTTCAGTGGTATAAAAAACTGTCTGTCATATGAACCCATTAAAATAGGTATATTAGTATTTCTGGATAGTCCCAAAAACAACATAACAAAATCCTACATTTTATGTGTCTCGTACTAGAATTCGTTACAATTACGTGTCCAAACCTTGCCTAAAATATTCTGTATCGACCGACCTCGCTTTTATATATTCTAGGAAACCTTACCTGATAGCCGCAAGTCCGTTTAGGCACTTAGCTCTAACCACAGACTTTTATGGTGGAGATTTAGCTAGGAGAAAACTAAAACTAAACCTACTGTGATCTAACGTAATTAAAATAACTTGCATTTTTAGTTTCCGCTGTTTTATAAAACTGTTTTAGAGAATGAGTCTTCAGTGGCATATCAGAGCAGCAACCTGTTCATCGTCATTCTTCAGCAGCCTACAACAGTCCAGTGTTGGATATAAGCCTCTGTAAATGCACGCCATTCAGCTCTATTCTTGGCAAATCTCAACCAGCTGATACCAGCCACCCTGCGAAGATCGTCGCTCCACCTCGCCTGAGGGCGTCCTGTCTTACGTCTGCCGATTCGTGGTCTCCACTCAAGAATATCCCATCGGTTCTACAGCTAATATGGCCAGCCTATCCATCTCTTTACATTAACCCAGTTTAATTTGGTGTCGGCATAGCATTCCTTCTTATTCTATACAGTTTTACATACAGGCCATCCATGGTTTCGTTAGTCTTCCTATACTCTTAAGCTGCCTTCTGAATATCTACTCCAAACTTATCACACCACATGTTCTTTATTCCTTAACTAGCTTCTGCCCGCGACTTCGTCCACGTTAAATTTCTTGTTCCCCCGAGCCCTTCCCGTCGCGTCAAATCGCCTAGCCGTGCGATTTTCCCCGTTTTTGCAACATTTTTCATTACTGCTCCGCTCCTCTTAATTGTAGCGTGATGTTATATAACCTATAGCTTTCCTCGATAAATAGGCTACCCAATACAAAAAGAATTTTTCAATTCAGACCAGTAGTTCCTGAGATAATCGCGTTCAATCAAACAAACAAACAAACTCTTCAGCTTTATAATATTAGGTTGGGGAAAAAGTCTTTTCGCATTATAGTATGTATGAACTTGTAATAAAATTTCTTTGGCTATACTATTTGTATCTGGCTGGTTTTGGTATCATTGAAAGTTTAAATTTTAAAGAACATAATTCCAAATTCAAATTAGGAAAATGTGTGATTTTCATTTGTTTTTCGTACCGTCAAGATGAGTGAATCTAATGAAGAAATTCGATACATTTTAAAATTTTACTACAAAAAAGGTAAAAATGCAACGCAAGCCGCGAAAAAAATTTGCGATGTTTATGGACCTAGTGTAGTGTCTGTGAGAGTAGCACAAATTTGGTTTAAGCGTTTTCAATCCGGAAATTTTGATGTCAAAGATGCACGTCGCTCTGGTCGCCCTATTACGGATAAAATGGATGCCATTTTTGAAAAAGTGGAGCAAGATCGGCATACCAGTAGTTACGACGTAGCTGAAGAACTGGAAATTGACTACAAAACAGTTTTGGCGCATTTGAAAAAAACTGGGTACACAAAAAAGCTCGACATTTGGGTACCTCACGAGCTCACTGAAAGAAACCTAATGAACCGTGTACTCATTTGTGATTCTTTATTACGACGTAATGAAACCGAACCGTTTTTGAAGAAGCTGATAACTGGTGATGAAAAGTGGATCACGTATGACAAGAACGTGCGAAAAAGGTCGTGGTCAAAGGCCGGTCAGGCTTCACAGACTGTGGCGAAACCCGGGTTAACTCGCAACAAGGTGATGCTGTGTGTGTGGTGGGATTGGAAGGGCATTATTCATTATGAGCTGTTACCACCAGGCAGGACCATCGATTCTGAACTCTACTGCAAACAACTGATGAGATTAAAGCAAGAAGTTGAGAGAAAGCGGCCGGAATTAATCAACAGAAGGGGTGTGGTTTTTCATCATGATAACGCTAGACCTCACACATCTTTAGCCACCCAACAAAAATTAAGAGAGTTTGGCTGAGAGGTGTTAATGCATCCGCCGTATAGTCCTGACCTTGCACCTTCAGATTTCCACCTGTTTCGGTCTCTTCAGAATTCTTTAGGCAGTGTCAGGTTAACATCACGAGAGGACTGCCAAAACCACTTGTCGCGGTATTTTGACCAGAAGTCCCAAAATTTCTATAGCAATGGGATCATGTCCCTACCTACAAGGTGGCAAAAAGTTATCGAACAAAATGGTACCTACATACTTTAGTTAAATGTAAATAAACTTTACTAAAAAATGTTTTGAATTTGCTTAAAAAATGCGAAGAAACTTTTTCCCTAACCTATTATTAGTATAGATATCACAAATCTAACTTTCGGAATTCTTACATAAGTAGTCGTTTCTTTCAATCCTATACATTCGCGCAAGAACTTATTCAGCAGTCCGGCATCATAATATTTCTGTTAATACAAGCTTTTAGCTATCTTTGCATTAAGGAGGATGCACTAAAGTTTCCCACGATGTTCGTTTTTTTTTTACAATTTCGAGGTCAGTGTCTTTTTGTATGTTTATTAAACTACTAGCTGACCCAGCGAACTTCGTATCGCCTAAGATTCAAAATGTTGTAATAAACCTTCTTAATAAGCTCATACCAAGTTATGACCGCCTGGTACCTCGAAGGCAAAGTTTTTGTCATACCACGTTTTATAGTGAAATGTATTCTCTTTGACGTTTTATGTCACATCACACGAGAACGCGGTCGAAGGGGATAAAAAGTATCCTTTGCCAAAAGCAAAAAAAAATCTAGTATCCTATGTCCTTCTCCTGGCTCTAAACTACCTCCCTGCCAATTTTCAGCTAAATCGGTTCAGCCGTTCTTGAGTTATAAGTGAAGTAACTAACACGACTTTCTTTTATATATATAGATGATTCGCTGCCTTAAAAATATAGCCTTATCTACACTTAGGTATATTACATAGAGGAAATATTTAATTTTTTGTAAAAAAGTTGGTAGTGGATAAACTGAAAAACGATTAAACCAATTTTAAAAATTCTTTCACCAATGGAAAGCTACATTATTTCAGAGTAACATGAATCATAAATTTCACGCAAACGAAGTCGCAAGCGAAGTGCTCGTAGAATAGTAGTCTTAAAAATCATCAATTTAACTCTCTAATACATACTTGTTACGGTTGGGAATCATGTTTTCTTCAACATACAACCTGAGAGTGACCTGAAAATGTAAGGAAACGTAAGAAAATTTGCCTAGTGGTAACTGCAGCAACTTACGAGTAGAAGGTCGTGAGTTCGAACCCTAGTAGGCGCTTTACTTTGTAAAAATTATTTCATCATCATAAGGAAACCCATGTCTTAGAATCAAAAATTCGAAGACATGTGTCATCTACCAACCTGCACTGGGCCCACGTGGTGGATTATGGCCCACTCCCTCTCACCGAGAGGAGGCCTGTCTCCCAGCAGGAGGAACATTACAGGCTGCGGATGATGAAGAAAAATTGAATTACGCTGACTGCCCTGGCATTTTCCCTTTAACCACATTATTTATTCATCCCCTATCTCTCATCTGGTTAAAACACTAAGCACTGTATCACTAGCTATCCATGACCAGATATTACACAAAAGAGGAGTTAGCAAGCTTATACAGATTAAAAGTCGTTGATTGAAGTTAAACTTTCTGTTAACCAACTAGCTTTAGTGAAACTCTCGCATACAGTTTTAAATGATGTGAGAATTTCCTCGAATTTTAACTGTTTGATGTACGTAAAACTTTCATGTGCATTGTATAGTTAGCATTACTAAAATGGCGTAAAAGACCCTTTTGAAATTCGAAAAAAGCGGTGTATAATGATGATAATTACCTGGATGAGGATACAGAACGAAGACATCGTAATCAATATACGTCGGCGACTAGAACTACAAATGTAATTCTCTAAATATTAAATCGTTTGGCCCACAACATAATAAAACTAGCTCCTCCCAGTGGTCATTTTGTGGTGCTTTTATTGCGAACTCGGTTGTTTTTTTCAAAATACACTTCCGAAAAAAAAACACAAAGTGGAAATAACTTTAAATTAGACTGTCGGTGTCTTTGGATATATAATATATTAGTTTTTTTTTTTTCGGAAGTAGGTTGTTTCCTTTTTAGGATAAAGTTTTTCACTTTTTAGTTATGATACCTACCCCACACTAATTCATATACCACTACTTGGTTTATTTGCATCAGTGAAGCAGTAAAATGTCATCTAGAAGTACAAAGTCGATTAAAAACGTATTATCGAAGCTAAGGCCAAAAATACCCAAGCAAAGTAAATAAAATGTATATGAGACCACTCCTGAGGCAAAGTGGGGAGGGCCCATTAAAAAATAAATTTTCGAAATCCATCCACAATTACTGGAGATATCGCGGAGTAAATATGTTAAAAAAACTTTTTACAAAAAAAAATAACAACCGACTTCCTAAAAAAACACTACAAAGTGAAAAATAACTTTAATTTTGAAAGTCGGTATCTTAGGATCTGTATTTAAGGTTTTTTTGCCACCGAAGTTAATTTTCACTTTATAGTGTTTTTTTTAGGAAGTCGGTTGTTATTTTTTTTTTGTAAAAAGTTTTATTTTTACCTTTTTAGTAATGGTAGATACCCCGCACTAATCTAATCGCGTTATTCGTTCATTTGTCGCGCCGTATTGGCGCATTAATGCGCATTAATGCAAATTTAAGACTTATATGGTTTTCACATGGATCCCAATGGAACCAAATTAAAATGGGACCATTCGGGAGGCACCAGCTTTCAAATAAAAAAAAAAACAAAATCGGTTCATCCAGTCAAAAGATATGAGGTAACAAATATATTTTTTTAAATACAGACGAATTGATAACCTTTTTTTGAAATCGGTTAAAAGAAACATGCTGACGAACTGAGAACCTCCTCCTTTTTGAATTGGGTTAAAAATTGGATGCTACCAGAAACTTGTGAAGATACATACAAATAATGATGTTAAAATAAATATACAGCAATGCATAATTGTAATATAAATTCAAACAATTTCATTACAAAAAAAAAACTCTATCTATATACGTCATTTGCCCCACTCCATCTTCCTGAACCCAATATTCAATGCAATTCAAACATATTCAACACACGTCACGGTATGTTGCCCTTTTCAAAAACGCAACCTAAGGGCCTAAAAGGTAGCCCTTTCACCAGCCCAATAGAGTAATTACATCTGGAGGGTACCCCGTGAAAAACCCTAATTTCGGCCGATGAAAAATACTGAGCAAAAGACCGTCCATTTGTTGCTCCTAAGTAAACAATTTTAATCAAATAGCTGTATTTTTTTTTTCTTCCTTAAATATTTCCACGGAAAAGTGTACTCAAAATGCGTCGTGCCCAAATATACCTAAGACGGAAAATGAAAATATTTTTCTTTTAAAGACGACTCTTTAGTTTTTTCCGAAACTTTATTCCGAAGAATGGAGTTTTATCTTGAAAAGATTTTACAGTTCTGAAAGAAGGTTAACTTTTGTTATAATTCAGTTTTGATCTAATGGATAAATTGAATCAGAACAAGTTAAGGTTTTAAGATTTCCCGTTTTCTCGCTCTTTATGAAGGCGACGCGACGGTCATTTAGCGTCAGTTCTTATTATAGTACCAATAACTGACCCGGAAAGTTTAGTGACATTTATTTTAAAGAACTTATTTCGTAGTATCGAGATGCAGGTCTCAGCAATCCTATTAGACCTGAATTATTACTATCTTTATGGCACTACATTATACTTAAGTCAAACTTTTCTGTGACTTAAAGAGTCCATTTATTCACTAATTAAGTCATACAAAAGCTTACTTACTTACGACTTAAGTGCGAGTTTATGTCAGACGAGATTTAAAATAGTATGCGATACGTGTGAATTAAGTGCAATATGAATTCGTACTACTGTAAAATTCAAAAGCTCTGAGTCGAATTCGTAAAAAAATGGTGTATAAAAATATGAGAAAATATTGCAATAATTCATGTTTGGCAGATTGAGGTCCCGACGGCGACGTATCTTTTACGACACGAAAAAGGAGCCTTTATATTTCCTGGAGGGGGGAGGAGGTGGAATGTGTGACATATTAAACACAGTGTAGTAGTGTTATTTTGTAAAGATCATTCCATATCTCACTCAAGCGATCGTACATAATTCGAAAGAAAACTCACGGATTCTCATATCGCCACAAGAACAAGTATGTGCATTTGTTCGACTTTCAATATTATAATGCTTACAGAACAAGAGTTTTTGTGCGGAAAAACTCTTATCCAAATGTCCTATTGAAATCGAATGAACTGATGTTTCGAACAAAATGCTCGAATTTACGACGATTAATTTAGTTTCGTACAGTTGGAATTTGGGTGTAGTGGTCGACTCATCATACCCAAAAATATATTATGTATTTTACATGGAATGACTGCCTATCAGGCCTCCACAACCCAGTAACTGTGTAACACGCTACCCCTTGGTAGTAATTTTCAGTCTTTTAGGTGTCAGACTGCCAGTAACGACGGTCAAAAATCTACGAAAAGCCGGGACCAACTGCTTATCGTGCTTTCCGAGAGACGAAGGAGGGTTGGTATATAAGGGATGGTCATCCATCCACGAACCAACTGTAGCAACCGTACCTTAACCCTCGATCGACCTTGGTGGCTGTTATCACTTACCCATGAGCTCCTTATGATGGAAAATATTATAGACAATACATTAATGACAAATAGAACAGAAAAACAACAGAAACAGACTATTAATGTTATTGAGCGTCAGTGCCAGCGCCAGTGCGTCCTGCCCGTAATGACATACGGTGCCGGAACATGGACACTGACAGTTGGGCTGGTTCACAAATTCAAGGTTGCTCAGCGCGCTATGGAGCGGGCTATGCTCGGAGTTTCTTTGAAGGATAAAATCAGAAATGAAATTATCCGGAAAAGAACTGGAGTTACCGACATAGCTCGCAGAGTAAGCAAACTGAAATGGCAGTGGGCTGGCCGTGTCTGTCGAAGGACCGATGACCGATGGAGCAGACGAGTCCTGGAGTGGAGACCGCGTATCGACAAGCGTAGCGTGGGACGCCCCCCAGCTAGGTGGACCGACGACTTAAAGAAAGTGGCTGGGGCAAACTGGATGCGGAAGGCGGAGGACAGGGTGTTGTGGCGCAATATGGGAGAGGCCTATGTCCAGCAGTGGACTGCGATAGGCTGAGTTGATTGATTGAATGTTATTAAAAGCGACAACGTATCCAGAGCACACAAAATTACTAAAAACTTTCGTATTAAAATAAAAAAATAAAATAAATAAATATCTTAGGACAACCAACACACCGTTATCTGATCCCAAACTAGGCAGAGCCTGTACTATGCCAACCAGACAACTGATAAACATAATTATATATTTCTAAATACATACATATTATAGATAAAAATAACATAGGATTATAGGTAACTTAGTCAATAATTGAGGTATTCCGTGAAGCACACCCAAACGAAGCACACCCAGACGAAGCACACCTAAAGTATTCCACTTAGCACACCCGTAGGTGGGCTTCAAATAAAAATTTAAAATAATTAATTTCCTATTCCACGAAGCACACCTACGAATATCACTCGCATAGTGCGGGGTCTAAGAAATAAAAATGTCGATAGGAGAAAATATTTATTATTTAAAAGACTAACTTAAATTTCTAACATCATTCAGTTTCATTGTAATTTTTGTAATATTAATGTAATAAATATTTTCTTCTATCGATATTTTTATTTCTTAGTCCCCGCACTATGCGAGTGATATTCGTAGGTGTGCTTCGTGGAATAGGAAATTAATTATTTTAAATTTTTATTTGAAGCCCACCTACGGGTGTGCTTAGTGGAATACTTTAGGTGTGCTTCGTCTGGGTGTGCTTCGTTTGGGTGTGCTTCACGGAATACCTCAATTCTACACCCACGCATCTGCCTACATCCTGTACACCGCCTACGATTATAGTCAAGTTCTATTTCAACATCAAAACACAGCGTAAAATAACTTAAGTGCAATTAAACCCCGTTTCCGCAAACTCGGAGTATAACGGTTAATTTAAAGACCAATTAATTTTAAATTCTTCAACTAATTGCGTTCTTAAACCTGAGACATTATGAAATTACAGAGAAAACCTACACCTTTACGTGCTCACCTATTATGAGTAACCTCCTTATGAAGCTTATAATGATTAAGAGAGGTAAGATAACGTACCTACTCCTAATCTTTATGTACCTTTGAAAATATTGCCGAAGTTAGAAGGGCTTGTGGCTAAGTAATAACAGCCGCACGGGTTAATCGTTCAGGTTAAGCTACGCTAGCCGCGGTTGGTCCATGGATGGGTGACCACCTTTACATACCAAGTCCCTTCCGTGCCTTGGAAATCACGTTATGCCGTTGGTTCCGGCTGTCTTTCGTAGATCTTAGACAGTCGTTACGGGTCGTCAGAAGCCCGAAAGTCTGACAACCAGTCTTACCAAGGGGTATCTTATTACCCAGTAACTGGGTTGTGGAGTTCAGATAGGCAGTCGATCCATATTAATTACTGGTACTCAGCTCGTGCATCCGGTTAGACTGGAAGCCGACCACAACATAAATAGTTGGGAAAAGGCTAGGTAGAAGATAAGCGAAGTTAGATAGGTATGTTTATGAAGTTACTCAAAAGTAATAAAGGATCTCAGATACGATTGCAGTTATCAATATTTACGCGATTGTTTTTAATAGAAGGCTAAAACTCATCCAAAGGGCAATATAATATAATATCTTAGGACATCCAACACAACGTTGTCTGATACCAAACTAGGCAGAGCCTGTACTATGGCAACCAGACAACTGATAAACATACTTATATATTTCTAAATACATACATATTATAGGTGAATTACCGTGTGGTGCCGGACGTAAAGAATAACACCACCCCATTTCTTCCTGTGGGTGTCGTAAAAGGCGTCTGAAGGACTTACTAGAGAATGGGCAGCAGCGTTCTCTATGCATTTTACCACCATACTGCGATCGCCAACCCGCCTGCCAAGCGTGGCGATTATGGCAAAGCCCCCCAAATTGGGGGAGGCCAAAAGTCCTGCAGTGGACGTGTTACGGCTGAAATGATGAATGATGATAGATGAATTACACCCAGACACAGAACAAATGATTGTACTTATCACACAAAGATTTGTCCTGGGTGGGAATCGACCCACGACCTCAGTTTTAGCAGTCAGGGTCACTAACCACTAGACTAACAGGCCAGTCAATGGAGAGGACTATGCTTGGAGTTTCCTTACGTGATCGAAGCAGAAATGAAAAGAATACGCAGGCAAACCAATGTAACCGACATAGCCTGAAGCATTCCAAAACTTAAGTGGCAGAACAGAACTCACACACACAGAACAGAACAGATGACTTATGAAGCCGAAAGTTTCTATATCCCACTGGATATCCATGACTGAGCAATCTTCTATTAAAAATTAAATAAAGTCTTATATTATAATGTACCATTTGTTCCAAAATGCAGTGTTATTCATACAAAACACTGTCATGTATTATGTAGTTACGAAACAAGAGATACCCACATATCGAAAACAGGGAATTTAATTAATTTTTCACAATTAAACTCTTTGCATTGCATTCACGCATGAGAGGGTGAGCACAAAAGCGGGCCAAATATTCCGAGTAGGCCATAATGAAAGACTGAGCATTGCACACGTTTATAATTATATTGTAGGCTTTAAAAAAAAAACAGGATATACCATTCTTTATCTACTGTTCAGGTTATATGTTCTGGGTTCAATTTTAAGTATAGGTACGAGTATAAGTATGTTTGTGATATATTTACTAGCTTTTACTTGCGGCTTCCCAATATACTATCGCGATTAAAAACACTATATGTATTAATCCAGGTTAAAACTGTTTAGCCGTTTTTGCATAATCGAGTCATAAAAATCCAAACAAACAACCCTTCTCATTTATAGAATTGAAATCAAAATCAGATAAGAGGTATACTTTATATCATATCAGGAACAAATGTAGTAATTTCGCAGCCGCAAAATAATTGTCAGTAATGGGAAGTATTGTACTTTTATTAACTATTTCCGAAGAGTTATTAGAAAATGGACAGCACCGTTCTCTATGCAATTTACCACCGCAATGCGATCGCCAACCCGCCTGCCAAGCGTGACGATTATGGCTAAACCCCCCAAATGGGGGGAGACTTTTATCCAGCAGTGGACGTCTTACGGCTGAAATGATGACCCTAAAACTCCAGAAACGGCTCAATAATACGGAAGTATAACCATGACCTACCCAACCCAGTTACTGAGCAATACTAATGTCCCTAGGGTGGTGCTCCATAGAGACTGGTTATGAGGTTCATAGGCTTGTATGATATCATACAGGTTCCTACGACTAGTTTATCCCTATCATTTCGTTCCGTTGATCAAGTTTGTAAAAGGTCCAAGTTGCGCTTGTGATCTCTGAGGTACTATACATGACACTGGAAACGACAATTTCAGAAAAAAATATTGATGCAGGTAGCATAAACCTGCAATTGCTTAATTAGAATATCAAGTAACAATTCCCAGATAGATTCCAAATGTGTATTATACCAAAAATCACTAAGATTAAAAAATATATTTGCAAAAAACGATTTGATAACTTTTTTGTTTTAAAAAAACATTATTACGAACATATGTCATAAAGACTAAATCCAAACACACAAAACGTCAAATTAAATCTAGAATGGAAAATGACAAACGTAAATAAAATCGGTTTAACGGAAAACACATTCCATTCGATTGAACTTTGGAAACCCATTAAAATAAATGTTTAACACATTCCGCTTTAATGGCACGACCTCAATGGAAATCCTCGCATACACGATAAAATATAATTCGCCTTACCTTATTTCCGATTTCAAAATCGAAAGGAACAGAATACTGCTACATAATCACGACTTTTCACCGTTTTCAACACAACCGTTAACACACTATAACCTTTATAAATTAAGAATGTAATTTTATGCTTAATAGAGCAGTTTTTCTCACATCTTTTCTATTTACCGGCATTGTCACATTGTTCCAAGTTTATATAACACCAGCGTAGCGCCGTAGACTCGTAGCAACGCTACGACGGCTCGTAGCGGACTGAAGTACTGGCGGTTTCGTAGCATACATATTATATAGTACATAGAAAACTGATGTGTACATAAAAGTTTAACTTTTCGTGTATTTAGTTGTGGCTAAACAAAATCGTTTGTACGTTTTCTATGGTAGATAAGTGCTTTGGTACAACTAACGCCATCTGTTACCAGGTGAAGTAATTAAGGTTGGAAAGTAGGTTGTGAATGTGTGTTTGAGAGAGGTTAGTCCGTGATTTCTGAGAATAGCCAAAACTTTTGTGTAAATATTACTGTATGAATATTTGCGGTTAAGCGAATCGTTTTTGATCCTTGCGGTCAAAAGTAGAGTAGTAAATTAACTGAAATGTTTGTTTAAGGTCAGTAAATTACGGTTTCCGAAAAAAAGTGTTTAACAAGGCAGATGGGATCGGATACGCTGGAAGGGGACGCCCTGGGAGACCTTTATAATGGTCAGGTGCGTAGTATTCGCAACTTGCGTGCGTGTATGACCACATGTATGAACATAAACGAGGCAAAAGGAGTATGTAAGGATCGTAGCAGTGGTTTTCCGTTGTTTCTGCCTACCCTCATGGGAAAAAGGCGCGAGTTGATGTATGTAGGTCATCATCATCATCATTTCAGCCGAAAGACGTCCACTGCTGAACTTAGGCCTCCCCCAATTTGGGGGGCTTTGCCATAATCGCCACGCTTGGCAGGCGGGTTGGCGATCGCAGTATGGTGGTAAAATGCATAGAGAACGCTGCTGCCCATTCTCTAGTAAGTCCCTTAGTCGCCTTTTACGACACCCACGGGAAGAAATGGGGTGGTGTTATTGTTTACGTCCGGCACCACACGGTACATGTATGTAGGTATGTATAACTAATTGAAAATGGCACGAAATTTCAACACAGCATCTCTTACCGACTTAGCTGTTCATGTAATAGGTATACATACCGACCATGTTCTGACAAAATAAATTATAGTTTAAAAAAACTAAAAACACGCTTCCATTGAAAACCAAACTAAAAAGTACAAAATAATAGAAAAAAAGCGTGGGGTGCTTTTTAAGGTATTTTTTTATTGATATCAGGCACCCCACGCTTTTTTTCTATTATTTTGTACTTTTTAGTTTGGTTTTCAATGGAAGCGTGTTTTTAGTTTTTTTAAACTATAATTTATTTTCTATTTTTTAGGGTGTTTCGAATTTTGAGACGTATGCCAGCGTAGTTTGTGACAGTTTTTCTGCTGTCCTAGTAACCCTGGCAAGGATAATGGCACAAATTTATGAAATTATTGCATTGTCATCGGTCCTTGACAGGTGTGCAAAGTTTGAATGAAATCTGGTCGTTTAAAGTGGGTCAAAATCGCGCTATAAGGAGTCGGTTACAAACAAACATACAAACATACAAGTGAAGCTAATATAAAGCGTGTAATAAATTATTATGATTCGTAGTTATATCCGAAAGACGTCCACTACTGGATATAGGTCTCCCCCAATTTGGGGAGGGGTTGCCATAATCGCCACGCTTGGCAAGCGGGTTGGCGATCGCAGTATGGTTGTAAAATGCGTAGAGAACGCTGCTGTCCATTCTCTAGTAAGTCCCTTAGTTGCCTCTTTTGACACCCACGGGAAGAAATGGGATGGTGCTATTCGTTACATCCGGTACCACACGGAACATCAATTAATGCATGAAAAAAAAAACCGACTTCCTTAAAAAAAACACTACAAAGTCAAAAATAACTTCAATTTCGGAATTCGGTGTCTTAGGATCTGTATTTAAGGTTTTTTTGCCACCGACTTCCGAAATTAAAGTTATTTTTGACTTTGTAGTGTTTTTTAAGGAATATGGTTTTTATTTTTTTGTAAAAAGTTTTTATTTTATCTTTTTAGTTGATACCCCGCACTAATCTAATCGCGTTATTCGTTCATTTGTCGCGCCAATACTTAATGCAAATATAAAACTTATATGGTTTTCACATGGATACCACTGTCCGAATGGAACCAAATTAAAATGGAACCATTCGAGAAGCACCAGCTTTCAAATAAAAAAAAACATCGACATCGGTTCACCCAGTCAAAAGTTATGAACTAACAAACATAGAAAAATTTTTTTTTTTAAATACAGACGAATGGATAACCCCTTCCTTTTTTTGAAGTCGATTAAAAAACCGTTGGCTTTGACGCTGACAACTAAAATCCAATTTATAAAAAAAGTATTGAACTATTATACTCATGCGATCCTGAACTTAAAAGAAAAACTAATATTTATCAGACATGAATAAACCCAAACTTTTAGAAATGATACGCCGATATAGGTTTAGAAATAGTACGTACAGCGTAAAAATAGTGAGGAAATATTAACATTTTACGCGAAGTGACTGCCATGTGACCTCCGCAACCCAGATACAGGGCAAAACCTATGTCCTATCATTATTAAAAGTGTAGTTTTTATAACATAGCATGTTAAAGAAGTTGTTTTGTCGATTTCTTTCAATTGCACCACGATGATATTTAAATATTAGATTGTGAATTTGTTTAACATCGATCATTTCTATATGCGTCGATTTTTTTCTGCCGTACAACTTACAATAAGGAAGAAAGTTGTTGGTCGTTAACAATACACCACCGACTTTTAAAAAACACTACATAGTGAAAAATAACTTTCATTTCGGAAGTCGGTGTCTCTTGTTTCATATTTCTGTTTTTCATATTTAAGTTGTGGTACCTACTACCTACCTACCTATTCGTACACCTTCACTGGCAAAGTAGTCAAATAAGTAATATTGAAGCTAACTAAAAACCACAAATCAGAAATTGACTAATCAGAATTTGAAAGAGCCGCAGTAAGTATTTTCTTTCAAAGCAAACAGCACAAATAATAAAAACAATCAGAATCAGAATCAGAATCAGAATCATTTATTTGTGAAACATAGGTTACAGGTCAAGGTGTTAATAATTAAATTATGCGCTATGTTTTGCCATTGATGACATACAAAATTTTTGGTGAAAGTTATCATAAAAATAAAAATAAAAGCATACCAAATTCATTATATAAAACAAAAAAATAACTAGAAAAATAAAATACATGCATGAGAAATAATCGATAATTACGAGTAATAGGTATGTCAATGTACATACAGTAGTTACAGTGATTTATCATTTAGGTAATCATCTAGGGCATAGTAACATTTCTCCACCAGTAATTTAGAAAAACATTTTTTAAATTTTGTTAGTGGCATGCTTCTTATTACCTCAGGTATTTTATTATAAATTTTGGGCGCAACACCAAAAAAGCTCTTTTTCATTAATGATGTATTGCACTTTGTCATACATAATTGATTCTTATATTGACTACGGATTGGCTTTCTCTTAACCGCTGACAACTTAGTAAATAGATGCGGATTTGATTTTACAAACAATGCAGTTTCTAATATATAAATAGCTGGTAGTGTTAAAATCTTAAATTTCTTAAAGTAGGGAACGCAGCTGTCTGTTGGTTTTAGATTACACATGGATCGTACACATCTTTTTTGCATCCTGAATATAAGTTCCCTGTTAGTCGATTGTCCCCAGAAAACAACACCATACCGTAGAACAGATACTACAAGTCCATGATAGGCTGTTAGCAGAGTCTCTGCATTTACTTTCCTAGACAGTTGAAATAGTAGATACGCAGACTTACTAAGTCGCTTGCAAATTTCTTCTACGTGAGGTTTCCAGGTTAATTTGTGGTCTACAGTTATTCCTAAGAATTTGGCACTCGTGATTTCTTCTATTTTACATTCATTATAAGTTATATTTAATGGTGGATACTCACGCCGCTGATGAAATTGTATAATTTTTGTTTTTGATAAATTAATTTTAAGATTATTATTATTGAGCCAAGTTATGATATTATTTAGAGAATTATTGACTTCATTTCGCTAATTGTTTGGATCGGTGCATTTTATTATAGCCGTACTGTCATCTGCAAAAAGTACCATTTTATTCCTTGAATTTTTTGGGAGATCATTGATATAAATTAAAAAGAGTGGGGGCCCCAATACGCTGCCTTGAGGTACGCCATATTTAACATATCTTGCTTCAGAGATATACTTAGTTTCTAATTTACTTTTTGGACAAATTCTAGTAATTTCTGTGCATTGTGTCCTATCGCTTAGATATGACTCTAGGAGTTTATGGATGTTTCCTCGAATCCCGTATTCATATAATTTTTTTAGCAAGATCTTATGATCTACAAAATCAAAAGCACTTGTCATATCCGTGAAGATAGAACACACAGGCTGTCTTTTGTCTACAGAAGTCATGATACTTGATAGCAAGTCAAATAGTGCCATATTTATATTAATATTTTTTCTAAACCCTTTTTGTTCATCGCAAAATAAATGAAATTTTTCGAAATATGCGTATAGTGAGTTACATATAATTTTTTCAATAACCTTTGAGAAGACGGGTATTTTTGCAATTGGCCTGTAATTTTTTACTTCCGTTTTTTTATTTTTTTTTATAAATGGGTTTAATTAATACTTTCTTGAGATTAGTAGGGAATACGCCCTCAGAAATGCTAAGATTAATTATGTGGGATAGTGGTGACGCTATGTTTTCCTTTACGAATTTTATAACCTTAGTCGATATACCATCGTAACCGACAGTATTTGTATTTTTTAAGCCACTGATCACTTTTATAACGTCCAAATCTGAGACTGGTAGCATAAATAGGGATTGTGATGTTGGATTTTCAATACCGTGATTATTCATTGGCTTACTATTATTTTGAGTTGTTTTAGAATTATTTTCAATCTTCTCTACAAAATATTTATTAAATCCATTCGCGATATCCATAGGGTGTGTAAACGTTGAGTTCTCATTTTGTATAGATAATATTTGTTCATGCGGAAGACTTACTTTAGTCTTGTTAATTATTTGCCAAATTGCTTTTGATTTATTTTCAGACATTTTTACGTAGTGGTTGTTTTGGGCTTTCTGAGTTAATTTAATTATTTTTCTATATACAGTGGAATACTTTTTGAAAGCAAGTCTATTTTTTGTATTCGGATTTAGTCTATATGTCCAAAGTAACTGTCTCTGTTTTCGACTACATGTTTTGATCCCATTAGAAATCCATTTAGTTTTTTTGTTTGTATATATAGTTACAACTTTTTCCGGGAAGCATAGTTTGTATAACAATAAGAAAACATCAATAAAGTTTCCGTAAGCTTCATTTGTATTTTCAGCTTTGTAAACTAAGTGGAAAGTTAAGCTTTTAATATGATTTTTGAATTTAGTTAAATTATCTTTTGTGATTTCTTGCTTTTTTGTTTTCCAATATTTGAGCGTACAAGTTTTTTTAATAGGAACTTGAAGTAGCTGTGACGTGTGGTCAGATAAAACTAAATCAATTATTTCAGCTTTACAATCTTTTCGGTAGGAGTGTGCAAAATTATCTATGCAGGAGTTACTGTTTAACCTGGTAGGTTTATAAAGCTCTAATTTGAGATTATATTGTAAAAGGAAATTTTCGAATTCTAGTGTTATTTTGTTTCTTTTTAGCACATCTATATTAAAGTCTCCAGCTAAATCGAATTGAGACTTCGAAAAAAAAATGAACAAGGAGGTCTCTTCAAATTAACCTTCGATTATTGGCACAAATTGTCATTTATTAATATTAATATAAATGACAATTATAAATATATATAAATATAATTTATTAATATCTAGTAGACTGTTGACCAGAACCGAAATCATGTGGTTTTTAGGAACCACCTAAGGATCAACCCATATTTAAGAAACTAGGTTTGTTACCGCTGCCGTCGCTTTTTATATTTGAAATATGTATGTTCGTTAATAAACATAAAGACTTGTTTATATCAGCCAATGATATTAATCCAAGGAGCCGGCGTGATCCACAGAGACTCGTTCTGCATGATCTTCCCAAGCTTGCTAAATATAATAAAAGCTGCTTATATAATTGTGTTAGTATATATAATAACATACCGAGTAGCATAAAAAACTTAAACTCCAGATTATTTAAGGGAAAATTGTTTGACTGGTTAAACTTGAAAAATTTCTATAGTCTTAAAGAATTTATGGATAACAAATTCTCATGTTAGTATTAAGTGAACATAATTATGCATGCTAAGTACAATTCTGGCAAAACATGTAAGATCTTTATTGTAAATTATTGTAACACCATGTATACCATGTTTTATGCAAATAAATACTTACTTACAACTGTAGGATTACCTATATAATTTGGCTAGTAACAGATCACAGGAAATCTCCTACAAGTTTACCTTCACAACACAAAAGATAAAACATCCAACAATTTATCCAAAACTCAAAAGCCTTTCATTCATAAATAAAGTTAAACCCTCTATAAATACTTCGATTTGAGACTACATATCGCCGAATACTCTGGGGACCCACCTTATCCAAAGTTTGGGGAATTATATCTATCTAGTTGGACCATCTGCTAACTTTTAAACTCACAAAGGGGGAATTCGTATCAGTTTGTCGATTTTGAAGTATCTTGGTTGAATTCGTTTTGGGTAAGTTATGTCGTGTCTGTGGGTGAATGGGCCAGTGTCACTATACAGGTTCACGTTGATTTATCTAGCGTAACTCTTAAGAACTTATGGGTATTGTGTCGTGAAATTACAAATAATAGTATAAGCTGAAGCATTTAAAACCTTTGTTTGTTTTAATCTATCTTGTATAAATTAAAAGTTTTTTATAGTGGTTCGGATGGAGATTTATAACCACCTAAGGCTTTTTTTTTTTTTTTTTTTGAATGGATCGTAAGGAATCGTAAGGAAACCGGAATGTACTAGAACCAAAAATTCGAAGACATGTGACATCTACCCTGGGCCCGCGTGGTAGATTACGGCCTACTCCCTCTCACTGAGAGAAGGCCTGTTTCCCAGCAGTGGGAACCGTATAGGCTGATTATGCTAAGACAAAGGCAAACATGGCTAGTCAAGCGTTCCTAGCGCCTTTCCATACTCATTTCAAACTAAACCCTTTATTGTAATCTCTTGAAATAGCTTCCCATTGACTTCGTACACGAGTGCGTAGGTAGGTACGATCCCCAATACATATGCTTCATCTATAGATGTTAGTGTATTACACACATATGCTGTGTATATGTGTGTTCGTTACAAAGTAATCCTTCTGTTGACTGACATTTAATAAACATGTTAGACTTCGACGAGATACTTCGTATATTAAAACGAAGTCTTGTAAAATATTTGCAATTGAACATTTTGGGTTAAGATATAGGCGGTCAGCGTGTAAATACTTTAACTTTTTTATTGTATGAGGTGAATTAGGGCAGGCATCTAGTCTGCTTTGAGCATAGCAAGTATTTAAAAAATAAAAACGATTGTCTTGACCATGTTTAAATAAAGAACCGTGAGTACTGTAGCGTAGCGGCATAAAAAAACACGCTCTGTGGTGCGCCCCCGCAGATTGGTCACTTGCTTTCTGGGGATCGTACGACGCGGACTTATGGTGTTTGCAGTTGTACAATGAATTATTGTTTAATTAGACATACCCAAATATTTCCTATAACGTGGTGAACACCACAGGTACTCTATTCAGTTTGTAGCACCGAATAGGTATAATTGCGATCGTCACTGTTTTACGTCGGTGAAAGTACACACTAAAATGACAAGACGTATTAATTTCATACAAAAGTCGTCGTTTTTGACTTGGCAAAACATCGACCATCACATTAATGTATTAAACACATAAACCTTTCGGATCAACTATCTAATATTAGCTCTTGTGGTACAGGAACTCCTAGTACAAAAGCCAGAGATACACTGATCTTTGTGACTTGAAGTGAAAATAAATAAATAATTAATTAATACATTAACAAGAAACAAAGGTAAAAACCACATCAAAATCCATGGCCTAGTTTAAAAGAACAACGCGATCGCACAGACAGATACAAAGAGCCAATTTCTTAAAAACTGGCTTACACGATCCATCGAAGATCATATCTGGATTAGACGGATTAGTGAGCTCCACTTGGACCACACCACACAAGTAAAATAACGATGTTGGATGCGAAATCAAAACGTTGACGGGATCGTTAACATCGAGTTTCCAGGGGATCGGCAGGTACCTTATTAATGTATATTCCTTTGATGATTATAAGTCACACATCAACAACACACAACTTTGCACTTCATGACAGATTAGGAGAATTTATAATTATATTTGGGTTTTAATTTCCGGGTTATTTTGTCATGACATTCATCCACATTTCATTTAACTTTTTTAAGCGTTGTGCTCGTGGAGGTCTGTGTGTGTTTCATCAAAATCCGTTCCGTAGTTTTTGCGTGACTGAATAAAAAACATCTCAACATATTAACTTTCACATTTATAATACTAGTAGGATGGTCAGATTGTTTGGCTTGATTTAAAAATATACATGTACGTCATCATTTTAGCCGAACTACGTCCTCTGCGGGACACAGGCTTTCGGCACAGGGTAGAAAAAAGATCAAAAATAATTTATTCAAACTAGCCTGAGAGTCAGAACTTTTTAAACGTCCAAATTACATAAGACAGTCCCCCAAAATGTCAACCTTCACCACTTCCTAGTGCTTTAGCTGGTAAGAAAAAGTGGTGAAAGAAACTCCCCAGCAGTACAGTTAAGTTAGAAGAACTTGATGATTTTTGCTTAGAACTTGATATTCTCAGGTCAGTGACCAGCTGTATGATGAACAAAGTATGTATTTGCGATAATAACAACTGTGTAATTACAGAATTATAATACTTAAAATCATCATCAATCATCATAAAATCACATAATCCTAATTAATGTTTTTTTCATGAAATAGTAATTAAATGGCATTATCCCTTCAACTGCCAGCCTCCGTACTACAGAGGATGAGAATTTCCACAAGTTCGCTCCCCTACGTTGTACAGATGCTAGTTCATGGTCACACTGTTTTGCGATTATTATCCTAACTAAGCATCTTGTGTTGCGATTATAATCGCAAAACAGTGTGACCACGAACTAGCCTCTGTACAACGTCGGGGAGCGAACTTGTGGAAATTCTCATGCGCTGTAGTACGGAGGCTGGCAGTTGAAGAGTTATATGTACCAGGACTTACTAGGAAATGGGCAGCAGCGTTCTCTATGCATTTTGATGCATGGTGATTATGGCAAACCTCCCAAATTGGGGGAGGCCTATGTCCAACAGTGGCCGTCTTTCGGCTTAAATGATAATGATTCCAGTGGACAGATTTAGTGGATTAATGTCAGTATTTCTCAGGAGTGTCTGTGAACAATCTAAACTAATTAAGGATATGCCAGTCAGTACCATACCTCGCCAATAAGATTTAATTAATGAGTTTAATTATATTTGCAATAAGCCCGATATTCTAAGCATAACAGGCGCTTTGCAACAGGCACATTGTCTTTCTAAAGTATCATCATCATTTCCACCGAAAGACGTTCACTGCCCGACATAGACCTCCCAAAATTTTAGAGGTTTTGCAATAATCGCCACGCTTAGCAGGCAGATTGGCGATCGCAGTACAGTGGTAAAATGCATAGAGAACGCTGCTGCCCATTCTTTAGTAAGTCCCTTAGTCGCTTCTTACGACACCCACAGGAAGAAATGGGATGGTTATTCGGTGTAGTGGTGATTCGTTACGTCGAGCACCATACGGAACTCCTTCAGTAAACGTACCATAAATTTGTGTTATATTTGTATTATATTTTCTTTGAAGCACATTCAAGATAGTTGAAACACTTTAAGGATTGGACAAAGTATATAAAATAAAGGTGTGTATAGGGGACCGGCTTTATAATTAAGACCTCGGCTCCTACAAAGTATTTCCCTAGGGAAAGGCTCCACAGCACTTTCCCCAAACTGAGAAACAAACGCAGGACCAACGAGGTAGTAAAACTTATGTTATTTTACACATAGTTCTTACTCCTTGTAGCAGGGCCGGACCAACTCATGAGCCGTCCCTGTCAAGCTTTTAAGTGTTAGTTTGTTTTGCTATGTTTTCTCAAATAATAAAGTACATAATTAGGAAAAGGGGGTGAGTAGAAACTACGGAATGTCACCTACTATAATTTTTATATGCTCCTTTTGCGTCGTTTTGGTTCAGACATCTGGTCATACACGCACGCCGGTTGCAAGTACTACGCACCTGACCTTTCTGAAGAACATCACCAATAAGGTCACTATATTATGTCCTCCTAGACCGTCCCCTCCCGGCGTTTCCACTCACAGTAGTTTCTGCCAACACCCATGGGAAAAAGACGTAAGTTTATCTATATTTAATTATGTAAACACCAGGCAGATGACGATGTTTCTAGAACATATCCCGACACATGCTTGTGTACTTACATGCATTCAGAACCCCTAATATCAACTGCCCAACACAGTTACTGACAAAATAAAGTCCCACAATACTGTAAAAGCCAATCGCACAAAAACTAGGCTTGTAAAGTATTCCGTGGTGGTTTCACAACCTTTTTTATAAATCTCTGCAGGTAACGCGGCGAATGGTCAGCAAAGCCTAAAATAATGGTCTCGTTTCAACTCCCAGGTTTTGAACCCCTGATATAGAAAACTTTGGAGTCGCCTAACCTTGCCAATGTTAATTTTCGGGGCAGAGTTTGAGACTAAAGGAACTGGGACTTTGTGAGTTGTTGGGTCAAATGTTTTGTTGGTACTAGAGTTCTGAACAAACCTGTTACTAATGTCGGCTGCTAAAGCTATAATTTACTAAAAGTTTCTTCGTCTACATAAATATTCTGATATTACTGTTACTAGTGGTCTTATACATTGTAATGTCAACAGTAAACCTAAGGTAATAAATTGTGTACAAACAAACAAATAAATACATAAATTCTCGGGGACCTACATAACAAAAAAAAAGCTCTTGAAGGCTTTGGCTAGAGTATACCACGACTTGTGAGAAGACTTACACCTTACTTTCCATTTCTCGCTGTGTCTAGTTGACGGGTGGTCTTCTTTTAATTTGTCCCTAGTAAAAGTTACTGAAGAGACGATGGATGGACTGTGTAAATGATGATATGGTTAGAGTGGGGGTGACCACTGAGATGACGACTAAGAGGAAGTATGGGAGAAAAAGACATGTTGCGCCAACCCGAAATAAAGCCGAATAAGGGAGAAAGATTAATGATAAATTTAAGTTACTGACAATAATGTTTTAAGTGCAAACATAAGAATAAGAATAAATTTATTTAGACAAGTTTACAATCAATTCGATTGAATTCCTGGACCTCACACTAGGATTCCCTGTGTTGTGAGATCCAGGCTCCTTCGTTCCGTTTACATTATTTAACTTAATAATAGATACTTACATTATTTAACTTAAAAATAGGTACATACATTCTTTATCTTAACCGTAGGCATAAAAAATAATGAAAGAGTACAGTATATTGTGGTTTAATTTGTGTCAGATGCGTTGGTGCTTATGATAAGGGTACGTAAGTGAGTAAGTGTGTATGTTTATGATGTGTGAACTGTGAGTTTTAACTTAGACCAATAAACCGTCCGTCATGTCATAGTCCATTGTAAGAAGACTATTTGCTACCGTCAGTCTGCATTTCCTTTGACATCTTCTTCTTCTTCCTCCTAGACCCTATCCCATTTACTTGGGGTCGGCCTTCCTTGTCCGCATCTTCCATTTAGCACGATTTTGTGCTGCGTCTTTATCTAAATTAGCTTCTTTCAGATCTTTTTCGATGGATCTTTTTAGTTATCAATTTTTTCAATCAATAATCAATTATTTATCATTTGTAATCAATTTTATTAGTAGTTATTAGTAAAAATATGTTAGAAATGACAATTTACTGACGTACACATTTTTATTTTATCTTCAAAAACTAAAGAATCCTATCCTGAACTGATACCCCTAAAACAATACCATCTTCTATACTCACCTTAAATCCAATATTTATCTCATAGGTACCTCCAGGGACTCCAACTCCATCTCACGTCCCTATCTTGATTAAATCATCCATAAAAGTCAAACTATCGCTCACTTAAAGAATGTCGCCCCCTTTCTATATTCACGACCCAACAGGTGCAACAAAGAGCTTCGTTAGTCTGGTACCGCCGCGCCGCCATTTTGACGCCCGTGTGAAAAGCGTGCGAGTCGGAACGTGTTTTGTCGACTACGAAATTTTTTGCCAAATCAGTGTTCGAGTAATGGGGATTTATTGTAGATTTTTTTTTGGTGCCTATGTTTTTTTTTTTTCAGCTCTTTTTTTATTTGTTCGTTATAGCAACCACAAATAGTAACATGTGGTCGATAAAAAACAAAGCAGGAGGAAAGCAAAATGTTGAATACTACAACATAACCTTTACAGACATTATAATACGAGAAACAGGAATGATCGATTTAAAGCAACAATACTCAGTAAACCACTGACTACGATCAACAGAAGTATGTAGCCAAATTTCGAAAAAGGAGTGCAAGTTAGTCTAAGGTCTACAGGTATCTTCCATCACTACCCTCCCCGGAAATTTTAGTGTAACCCTATTGCTACGTATATTACAAAAATCAGCCCATTTTTACTAATTGCCACCAATTAAAGACTGCAACACCAGGGACCAGTAAGACTGACAGGCGACAAATCGCCAGTTTTACAAGTTTCTGTCTTACATTTTCCAAACAGCACTAGTCTCATTTCTTCCTGTGAGTCTCGTAAAAGGCGACTAATGGACTAACTACAGAATGGGCATCAGTGTTCTCTATGCATTTTACCACCATACTGCGATCGCCAACCCGCCTGCCAAGCGTGGCGATTATGGGAAAGCCACCCAAATTGAGGGAGGCATATGTCCAGCAGTGGACGTCTTATGGCTGAAATGATGGTGATGATATGAATCAGCACTAGTCGCGGAAATTCATTAAATTTATGTTAAACTAGCTTTCGCCAACAAGCAACAATACTCAGTAAACCACTGACTACGATCAACAGAAGTATATAGCCAAATTTCGAAAAAGGAGTGCAAGGCAGTCTAAGGTCTACAGGTATCTTCCATCACTACCCTCCCCGGAAATTTCAGTGTAACCCCATTGCTACGTATATTACATGTATCGTGTGGTGCCAGACGTAAAGAATAACACCACCCCATTTCTTCCTGTCTGTGTCGTAAAAGGCGACTAAGGGACTTACTAGAGAATGGGCAGCAGCGTTCTCTATGCATTTTACCACCATACTGCGATCGCCAACCCGCCTGCCAAGCGTGGCGATTATGGCAAAGCCCCCCAAATTGGGGGAGGCCTAAGTCCAGCAGTGGACGTCTTACGGCTGAAATGATGAAATGATAGCTTTCGCCAGCACCTTGGGCCACGACGTCATATTATTGTCAATTATCTATACTATCTATACTAATGTTATAAAGCTGTAGAGTGTGTTTGTTTGAACGCGCTAATCTCAGGAACTACTGGTCCGAATTGAAAAAATATTTTTGTGTTGGGTAGCTTATGTACCGATGAAGGCTATAGGCTATATAGCATCACGATACAACTAAGAGGAGCGGAGCAGTAATGAAAAATGTTGCAAAAATGGGGAAAATTGCACGAGTAGGCTATTCGATGCGACGGGAAGGGTCGGGGGAAAAAGAAATTTAACGCGGACGACATCGCGGAAAGAAGCTAGTATGAAATCAAACTCTGGCTGCCAACCACCAAAATCAACTGGCCATCCCTACCAGAAGCCAAGAGCACCTGGAAACTATTAAGCAAAGCGCAGCATCACGTAATCGAGATCTTAAACACTTAAACGCGGCACGTATCCTACGAGGATCGCGACTTGTCCCGGTTCCTCGGAAGGTTGACAGAGCCCCCTACTATCGTACCGCTGCTACTTTATTTATGTGACTTACATCTGCGGGCCAACGACGGTAACTGGATCCTGTTTTTGAGTATTATCTGCATCTGTTCCCACTGCTGGGACACAGGTCTGATCTCGGTGAGAGAGAGTGGGCTAGTCAGTAAAAGTCTGACACGCCCTCCCGCTCCACCCAAGAGCGGGAGACGTCATTTGATGATTTCCCACCCACAAAAAAAAACAGATGTCGTAGATGTCACATGTCTTCGAATTTTTAGTACTAGAGCATGCTGTTTCCATGCTGTTTTTGAATGATCACGAATCGACAAATTAAAGGTAGGACGCCCTCAGCTGCCTCGCTAGGTGGAGGACGAGGACAATCTTCTCAGAGTAGTAAGGAGCAGCTCGATGAGAGTTTAGTGACTCACAATTGGAGAGTCCAGCAGTGATCTGCTGTAGGCTAATGATGATGATAACATGCTTATAATGGAATTGTCTTTCATTTTGACTGTTCAACAACATTAATTCCGTTATTTACGTGATTGAGCCAACATTTTTTCCTATGAAGCATTGGATTGGAAATTACATTGAAAATTCATCGTATTGTCATTCAAAGTGGGGAACGCAATTGGGATAGTAGTTCCAGGAACCCTGTTCAATTTAGTCTGTTTAGATTGGTGGTTCTAATTTCCGATAGCCAATGATAATAGCTAATACGGGATTTGCCATCCGATTAATAACCGAATAGCAAATTGATCGGGCTTCTGTGAAACTTTTGTCTCGTGTCCAAATGTCGTAGTATAATTTCTAATGAGACTATTCACCGATATCATGGCATCATGCTATGATATCTGTGAATAGTTTAAATAGTTTCATAATTATCATACCATAGTTTTTTTCTTCTTCTTCATAGTAACACTCTTGTCGGAGCGATCGTGGTTCTGATGACATTTCTTGCTTAAGAGCTGAAGTCATTTTCCTCACGATTTCTCTCCATCTACTCTGATTTTTGAGATTGAATGTGCACTCTTTTTGATCGCCCACTGCGGGTTTAATTTGGTCAGTCCAACTCATAAGTGAGCGTCCGCGGGGTCTAGTGCCCTCCACTCTACCCTGCACGACAAGGCACTGTATAGAGTTACCGTCAGGCCTCGAGACCTGTCCAAAGTATTTAAGGATGCGCGTTTGTACCAGAACAGATAAACGCTTTTTGATGTCAAATTCTTGGCGTATCCAGGTGTTGTTGCGAAACTATATACCCCAAGCATTTTTTTATTAATTAGGTTAAACGAAATATTTTAATAGAAATCACGGCCATCTGACTTTGCTTCGTTTCAAATTGTTACATAGTTGTCGTTGTACAGCCCGGGATATATTTTTAAATCGATTTGGTACCCTAAGTTAACTTGCCGCATCATAATCATTTCATAAAACTGTCAGAGAAATTCGAAGAACGAAGGTTGGAATTTGATTACACGGGCAATTTAAGTTGGTAGGTTGGTGATTCGATAAAAAAATAATTTCCTTACTTTTACCTTATAAAATTTAACAGCAAAACAAATAGTAGGGGTTGCTGATAAACTTCCGAACTCGTTCCAAAACTAACTTTACCGAATAAATGTACCAGAAACCTTTGAAGGTTTAATCGAAATTCGTGAACCGGCTTGCGAGATAAAACGAATTTTACAACAGCCGAGATGAATGTGATTATGTTCAAGTATTCGAAATACTCATTATTTTGTTTGCTGTTAAGGAGTGTTTAACTCGGAATTTTTCGTTTAAATTTCGTTTACTGGATCCCGTGCAATGATGCTATGGAGCTCCGTTACGGTAACCAAAACTATCGCATATCCGAAACAAAATAATGATGAAAATAATTTAATTAACGTAAATAATTTCATTTATGTTTTGTTTTCGTTATATTAATTAATGTACCGTGGGGTGCCGGACGTAAAGAATAACACCACCCCCTTTCTTCCCGTGGGTGTCGTAAAAGGCGACTAAGGGACTTACTAGAGAATGGGCAGCAGCGTTCTCTATGCATTTTACCACCATACTGCGATCGCCAACCCGCCTGCCAAGCGTGGCGATTATGGCAAAGCCCCCCAAATTGGGGGAGGCCTAAGTCCAACAGTGGACGTCTTACGGCTGAAATGATGATGATGATGAATTAATTTACATATTATTGTATAGAATCAAGTTCTTCTAACTTAACAGACAGCTGTGCTGCAGGGGAGTTTATTGCGCCACTTCTTCTTCCCAGCTAAAGCTCTAGGAAGTGGTGAAGGGCGGGCGTTTTGGGGGACTGGCTTATGTTACTTTGAAGTTTAAAAAATGCTGACTCTCAGCCTAGTTTTAAAGTAACCGATATAATAGTTTCGAATAATTGCGGATAGGGGCGAAGTTTAAATGTATCACATTATGACATTTTTTTGTCGGCCGAGCCGTCAGCCGACATACTAATCACGCGTGTCCCTTGCATTGTCTCTTAATTAATTACAGTAAATATGTAATGTACTGCAGTGTAAAAACCTGACGTGCACATGTCAACCTCGGAGATTCCTAGATCTTCAACAGGTCAAGAGAAATACCACAAATATTGGAACGAAGTTCCTTATCGCGCGTTGTGAAAGGGGGCTAGACGGAAAAAAATCTTACAAAAAGTTGTCACGACATGCTTTAACCGACTTCAAAAAAAGGACGAGGTTTCTCAATTCGTTTTTTTTGTTGTGAGTAGAGAGGGAGAGATGGAGAGAGGGAGAGAGGGAGAGGGGGCGAGAGGGGGAGGGGAAGAGGGGGGAGAGGAGAGAGGGGGAGAGGGAGAGTGAGAGAGTTAGAGAGAGAGGGAGAGTCAGGTAGAGAGAGAGGGGGAGAGACGTAGAGAGAGAGGGAGAGAGAGAGAGGGAGAGAGAAGGAGATAGGGAGAGAGAGAGAATATTTTAGTTGAGTGTATAGGTACAGGTTTTTTGTACATAATAAATAATTAAAAAATTATAACTATTATGAATCCTGGAAAGGAACTTCGTTCCATCCGGGTGTCCCTTGACACCTCTAAAGTTTTTTTTTTTTTAATATAGAGCCGTGCTATATCACTTGATATAGCATCATCATTCATCATTTCAGCCGTAAGACGTCCACTGCTGGACGTCTTCTAGGCCTTCCCCAGTTTGGGGGGCTTTGCCATAATTGGCAGGCGGGTTGGCGATCGCAGTATGATGGTAAAATGCACAGAGAACGCTGCTGCCCATTCTCTAGTGAGTCCCTTGGTCGCCTTTTACGACACCCACAGGAAAAAATGGGGTGGTGTTATTCTTTACGTCCGGCACCACACGGTACCGCATGTATAGGTTTATAGCATGGCTCTATTTAAAATATCTTAAATTATTTTGTGATTATTGCTACCTTTCTATTCATTTTGGGAATGACTGCATTTAAAACTGCGGTGTGCAATGTAGGATTCAGTCTCTTCTGTTTTTAGTCAAACAACACCAAAAAATCCGCCTTATCCTCAACTCAGTTACACAAAATAAAAATAAGGCAACATCTTTTCTATACAAATATTTATTTTCAAACCATTAGTGTTATAACTTTCATACCAACGAGAAAATCCTAAAAAGCACAACAAATCTTAATACAAATAGATTTAATCGTAATAACATCGTGGGTTTTCCTCTTGTTTTTCTTTGCGAAGCCATATTTTACCGGATGCTAGGTTAATTTTACGGACAATTTACTTTATTACGTAGCTCGTCCGAATTCCTCTGTCCTTAATATATTGATCAATCTATAAATTGTTGTTTTTTTGGCGAAGTATTGTAAGGGACAAAGGAATATGTGAACTAATATTGATGTTGATGGAATTTCATCTCTGTTATATTGCTGTTTAATAGACAAGTAGTATCTAATCAAAGAATATGAATAATGTCATTTCTGTTGATTAACATATCTTTCTTTCGTCATCTATACTAATATTTATTTATTTATATAAGCTTCATTGTACACCACAAAATACAAGAATATTTTAACACTAAAAACATGTACAATGGGCGGCCTTATCGCTTTCTGCGATCTCTTCCAGGCAACCTTGGAATGGACAGTGATTGCGTGGACATAAAAATGGGGTTGTCACTGGTGCAAAATATAGATACAATTTATTATAATAAATACATAGATATAATCATATTATCCTGTATAATAGATACTTATATACATACATACTAAATATATAAGCTAAGAAAATAATATCATAAAAAGATAAAATTTGTTCGTTTGTATGTAAACTGTAATCTCTGGGACTAAGAGGTGGTTTAAAAAAAAATATTTGCTTTTTATCATCATCAGCATTTCAGCCGTAAGACGTCCACTGCTGGACTTAGGCCTCCCCCAATTTGGGGGGCTTTGCCATAATCGCCACGCTTGGCAGGCGGGTTGGCGATCGCAGTATGGTGGTAAAATGCATAGAGAACGCTGCTGCCCATTCTCTAGTAAGTCCCTTAGTCGCCTTTTACGACACCCACAGGAAGAAATGGGGTGGTGTTATTCTTTACGTCCGGCACCACACGGTACTTTGCTTTTTATAGCCCAATATTTTGAGGAAGATAATAGGCTACTAAATATTTTGCTACGATCCTAAGGAGCATACTAATAAATAATAGTTTAAAAAAACTAAAAAACACGCTTCCATGGAAAACCAAACTAAAAAGTACAAAATAATGGAAAAAAAGCTTGGGGTGCTTTTAAGGTATTTTTTTATTGATATCAGGCACCCCACGCTTTTTTTCCATTATTTTGTACTTTTTAGTTTGGTTTTCCATGGAAGCGTGTTTTTTAGTTTTTTTAAACTATTATTTATTTTCTATTTTTTAGGGTGTTTCGAATTTTGAGACGTATGTCAGCGTAGTTTGTGACAATTTTTTTGCTGTCCTGGTAACCCTGGCAAGGATAATGGCACAAATTTATGAAATTATTGCATTGTCATCAGTCCTTGACAGGTGTGCAAAGTTTGAATGAAATCTGGTCGTTTAAAGTGGGTCAAAATCGCACTATAAGGAGTCGGTTACATACAAACATACAAATATACAAACATACAAATATACAAACATACAAACATACAAGTGAAGCTAATATAAAGCGTGTAAAAAGAAAAAAAGTCGATAGAATGGTAAAAGAAAACGTAGAAATATCGCGGACAGGCGATGCGATGCTATACAATCGTCGCGAATAAAGTTGCGGACAGAAGCTAGTTCATATTATTTGAAAGGCTAATTACGTACGGTTATGTGACGGTGGGTAATAAAGTAAATAGCGCATTATTCTTATCCATACTACTCTCCATAGTAACAATGGAGTGAAATACCAATAGTGGAGTTTCTTGCCCGTTCTTCTCCATAAGAATCTACTCTACGCTTTGAAATTCCAAAGCTAGTTTCTTTTTTCTGACTGACGGGCTATTTTGACGTTCGATTTGAATTGAGTTCCTCTGCGTGACGGTATGTCTATCTGTTTGCTTTTCTATTACATTTGCACACTATGACCTGTTTTGGGCAATGGTTATTTTTATTCAGATAATACTCTACCGTAAGATAATTTCCGAATTCGGCCGAGGCCGCGGGATAACCTAGGATATAGATTGAATAAATAATTTTGTAGCGTACATACTTATGAGTCAAACAGACTATTGAATTCAAACTCCATATAAACGGAGCCATTTGCTCTTTAAACAACGTTTTCTGACGAAATAATGTTAAAAAAATGTGCTGTTATTACCTTTTCCTAATTTGACCGAGATCTACCCTTTGAGAATATTTGTTCGAATGTACACACGGCTAAATGTGAAGCTGTACATTTCCAGTGTAAGCTGACCTCGCATTGTATAGGGTTTTCGTATAATAAGATGTCAGCTTATACTGGAAATGAATAGCTTGATGTGTTGACGAAGACTAAGTGCGGCACCCAAATTACATGTAGTTCTGCCATTCTTGTTACTCCCAACTCGAGAAACACAACTCTAACACGAAACACAATACTCACGCTCGCATGAGATCTTCACATGCACAAATACATACAAATAGGTGCATATCACAGACAATAGGTGTCCGGTTCAACGGTCGTGGTCTTCGATTGTACTTGAGACGAAAATGGAGCGTGTTGCGACTCGAATAACTATGGAATTGGGACAAAATATTAAAAGGATCTTGAAATTTTCGTATATTTTGCTGAATGTTTGCCAACATCTTTCTGATTGACCGACTCTTTCACAATTCAGAAATGCGTGTCAATGATTTAATCTATATATTAAGACGTGAAGAAAAAATGTATACCACTTTTATGAAAATAATACTGACGGAGGAGAATAAAATTTAGTATACTTGATGTTTATATGGAGAATGAGTGCAAAAATCTAATATTTTTATATAATCACTAGCTTCTGCCCGTGACTTTGTCCGCGTTGAATTTCGTGTTCCCCCGACCCTTCCCGTCGCGTCGAACCGCCTACCCGTGCGATTTTCCCCGTTTTTGCAACATTTTTCATTACTGCTCCACTCCTCTTGGTTGTAGCGTGATGTTATATAGCCTATAGCCTTTTTTGATAAATAAGCTACCCAACACAAAAATAATGTTTCAATTCGGACCAGTAGTTTCTGAGATTAGCGCGTTCAATCAAACAAACAAACAAACTCTTCAGCTTTATAATATTAGTATAGATGCGTTAGACATACATTAAAATTTTAATGAATTATGGTTGAATTTCGACCACTCGGTGACGATAAGTTGAATTAAATGCATTGAATTTGAATATCATTTCTATCATCTAATCAGCTGTATAAATAGTTCGATGGAGCCAATCCATTATAACTTCTTCACGCTTTCACCAACTTGTAATCCGCCCCAACCCTTGCTCGAGCAAGCCCGCACCGCTGAGCCTGTAGCTTTAAATTCGTCTCATTTAATCCGATCCAGTCCATCCCTTGCTACCCAAGCAAGCGATGCCATAAGTTGAGGTCCGTTCCCCGAAGTGAGTGCCCGTAGCGTGAAGTCCCTTAGTTTTTAAGTTTTAATTGAGGCAATCACAGGCAAATCCGGTCAAACAGATGACAACATAGGATGTTATCCTATCGGCGTGGCATACGCTGGCAGAGTGTGCCGCTTGGGTGGAGCCGCGCCGTGCCGTCATGTCAGGAGCTGTAGGCAGTGACCTGCCGCTGCCGGCCGTGGTCGAATCGATGGTCGACAGCAAGGAGTCCTGGGACGCGGTGGTATTCTTCTGCGAAACAGTCGTGTCGCAGAAGGAGGCTGCGGGAAGGGAGCGGGACATCTCTTCTGCTCATCCGGCCCGCAGCAGACGCTCCGCGTCGGCAGAGAGCGGACAACGCCCTCTTCAACGGATCCGGGGACATCCGTCGCCCCCTATTCCTTAGGACCCGAGATGGTGGCGTGTAGTGTTCCACGCGCACCTCTTTGTGATGTACGGGGGGGAGTTTAACACCTCACTCCCTCCCTTACGCAACGAGGCCCGAGGGGGCGGGCCGGCACCAGTTGGGGATCGCGGAAGACGCATTAGATTCCGTGATCCACGACGTAGGTGTGGGACGGAACACCGGGGTGGTTTTAGCCAGTAAGAGTCTGACAGACGCCTCCACCCACCCCAGGGCGGAGGACATCCATGTGGATTTCCACCACGAGATCAAAAAAAAGGATGTTGATTTACAAGTTTCCACAGTAAAAACAAAAAGCCAGTTTGTAAGGTAAGGATTCTTGTTATCGTTAGTAATCAACCTAAGCCACTCTTCGGCTCATCCGAAAGATAAACGGACTACCAAAATCATTCCGCTTGGCAAACAGATTAGAAGTCGCAATCTCAGTGGTGCCCAATCGTAACGGCGGCTACTTACGAGTTGTACGTTTTGATTCGAATCCAAGCAGCCGCTTTGCTTTGTGTAAATTATTCATCTCACTGCTCTCAAAAACAGTAAAAGAAATCATCGTAAGACAACCAGCTTACCCGTCCGAAAATGTTTATTAATCGGGCGTAGAGTTCTCTTCGAAGTATCCAACTACTTTCGGACGGACTCGTATCTTCGTAGACGGACTTAGAGAGTAGGTTAAGTACCAAGAAAATATTATTTTACCAATTATATTAGCTTCAGGTTATAAATAAGCTTTCAATTTGATCAAAACTCCTAAGAATCTCAACAGAACTCCAGGAACTCGAGTACTGCCCTTTATTCATTATAGTTTCCACACAGAACAGATATCTGTCCTGTGTGTTCCCATGAATACCAAGAAACCGACTAGTACAAAGTCCCTCTTCCCAGTAGTCAAACAAAACACAATACAGCCGAATTCAACAGGCGTAAACCCAGAACTAACGGGTATCGCTATCCCATTATTCCGATAGGATCGTCCTTCACATTACATCGCTTTTCATCATATATTTAATCCAGGGGCAGTGAATTATGTAGATCCGAACATGAAGTACTGTCGACCGATAACAATGGCTGATTGGAAAATGTATTGTAATCGAGTTTGTCAATAGTTTTATTAACATGTGTGTGGTTGAGCTGGTTGGGGTTTGTTTCAGCTTGTTATGTGGGTTTTACATTGTGTTTTTAGTATGAAAAATACGCTAGATGTAGTATGCATACTTTTGAGTTTATGAACAATACCCGAAGTATTATGTTATGTAATGTAGAAGCTAACAGACATAAAAAAATATTAGTAATATTTACATGGACAAGAAAGATGTAAAAGAAACACAGTGCATCAAAAACTTCGCCTACATCGCTGTCAACAGAAAAGTGTCTAAAAGACTGGTAGCATTGCCCCGTTGAATGGTAATGCCCATTCTTTGGCGAAAAATAGGCCAGCTCTCTGGTCACGTGATGAGTCGGTCAACCGCTTGGTGATGTCTCAAAAAACCAAGTGAGCACTCGGACCCCTTGTTTCAACGCAAAACGACTCGAATATATAACTCCCAATAAGATGGGAATATTTTCGCCATTTGTGGTTTTCCGCACCTGCAGCAACTGCCACTGTCCTCGCTTACCTATTAACACTGCAATTTGAAAAAGGTAAAAGCCAATTATTTTAAAAGAATAACCGTGGAGTTTCTTGCCAGCTCTTCTCCATAGGGATCAACTAATTGGAAACGTGCACCAAGCTTCTGAAATTTCATAAATGCCCATGTATTTTTATGTGATTTGATTTGCATCAGCCGCCCCAGCATTAACCTAACTCCCAGGGCATAGTTATGAAAGGCTATGATCAATCATATCTTTCCAACTACACAGCAAAGCAACTACCCTACAATACAAAACAAAAATCTACATCTCTCCTCTTATCACTTGCTAAAAGTATAAAACAAAGTCACTTACCGTGTCTTTACCCTTAAATCTTTTAAACTACGCAACGGATTTTAATGCGTGTTTAATTAATAGATAGAGTGATACAAGAGGAAGGTTTATATGTATAACTAGCTTCTGCCTGCTACTTCGTCCACGTGTTTTTGCTCCCCTGACCCTTCCCGTCGCATCGAATTACCTGCCAGTTTTCGTAAATTTTTCGTTGCTGCTCCGCTCCTTTTGATTGTAGCGTGATGTTATATAGCTTATATAGCCTATAGCTTATATAGCCTTCCTCTATAAATAGGCTACCCAACACAAAATAATATTTTTTCAATTCGTACCAGTAGTTCCTGAGATTACCGCGTTCAACCAAACAAACAAACTCTTCAGCTTTATAATATTAAGTACTAGCTTCTGCCCGCGACTTCGTCCGCGTAAAATTTTTTGTTCCGGGCCCTTCCCGTCGCGTCGAATCGCCTACCCGTGCGTTTTTCCCCGTTCTTGCAACATTATCCATTACTGCTCCACTCCTCTTAGTTATAGCGTGATGTTATATAGCCTATAGCCTTCCTCGATAAATAGGCTATCCAACACAAAAAGAATTTTTCAATTCGGACCAGCAGTTCCTGAGATTAGCGCGTTCAATCAAACAAACATACAAACAAACAAACTCTTCAGCTTTATAATATTAGTATAGATAGATATCCGGGCGAAGCTGCCGGAAAAGCTAGTTCTCTATAACTTTCGGTCTCTAGAACTTAGTAAGTCATCATTAGGATGCATTCATATGCTCACTTGCCATAAACGACAAACAAAACAAACAAACTAAACAAAACCGGCCAAGTGCGAGTCGGACTCGCGCACCGAGGGTTCCGTACAAACCTGTAGGTCTAAAGTTTAAAATTTAAAAAAATATTTTTATTATATGATGTAACAAAAAATGTACTGTTTTCGCAATTTTTCCTTTATCTGTACTGTAAGACGTTGCTTCGTACCAAATTTCAAAATTCTAGATCGACTGAAAGTACCCTTTAGGTTTTGATTCCCTTGCGAGTTTCGAAAATTTGCGGAAATTTGCGGCATAAACGGCTATATCTTTTGATTGCGTTAGCTAAAAAGTTTGATTTTTTCACAGCTCCAAGGGACAGTAGACTTAAGTATTTGATATAAATTTCAGCTTGATACCTCCACGCGTTCCTGAGAAAAAGGGTCTTGACAGACGGACGGACGGACAACAAAGTGATCCTATAAGGGTTCCGCTTTTTCCTTTTGAGGTGCGGAACCCTAAAAAAACAACAAAAACAAACAACAAAAACAAACAACAAAAAAAAACATCAACAAATGACAAAACAAAACAAACAAAATCGACAAAATATCAGTCGCAATGGAATTTCACAATGTACCGACGTCTGTGGGGATTAAATTCTTGTACCCTCAAAGCATACACCCAAGAGACTATCAAATCACCACCCATCTCCAAAAATTCCTTTTAGACCTAGCCTTCCCCATATCTGGAGAAATGCCCTTTATCAATAAACAATATCGATCGCCTTGAACTGGCAGCTATGGCGTGATCACAAACAGTCCGGACTGACAGACAGACTTGATTACTGTAATAACCCCCTTGAGTGTAGCGTGCTCTGAAAACTACAATATTTACTTACTTATTTGTAAAGTTTCTTCATGGGGTTTCGAATCAAAGGTTACAATTATAAAGGTTTACAACCTTCGTACGTGTTATTATAGCCTACTTGTGATCCAAGTGACGCGCCACATATTTTATATCTCTTAAAAAAATACTGGACACAGTCTTGAAGTTCTGTATTCGTATTTTCTCTAAAACTACTAATCTGATTTGAATGGGGTTCTCGGCTCTATGTGAAATGAAACATTTTGATTTTGATTTCGTGTGATAGCTCACATTACGGAAATTAATTTCAATCTATGTTTTGTATTTTATAATGTCAATTACTTACTGCTGTAAAGAATAAAGATCTTCTAACTGCCACTTCTTCTTGTTAGCTGAAGCACTAGTGCTGAAGGGCGGGCGTTTTGGGGGACTGTGTTATGTAATTTTGACGTTCAAAAAGTGCTGGCTGTCGATCGAGTTTAAATAAATCACTTTTGATTTTGACTTTTATTCTCGTACGAAAGAATGAAGAGTAAAATCCAAAACCTAAGCTCTGACAAAATCATGTTTAGTCTGTTTTTAATGTATTAACAATTTTTGAATGAATCTCTACACCTATCAATAAAATTGTGTACTTTTTCATTTTATTTTAACTATCAGTCGTCTAATCTAATAGCTAATTCAGCATTACCCTACAAGTACACACGGAAATACAAGGTATTTAATTAGTCAGTAATCCTTTGTTAAGGTTAACTGAACCAGTTAACCTCTGAGTAACCCAGTTAATTACCAGGAATAGCTGTGGCTATAATTAATATCTCAAAACAATAAGCTCACTCGCTTCTCCTTTGCATCGACAACGATGGTACCTGCGTGTGTATGATAGATCTGATGTACGTACATAGATCAGTTAATCTGTGGTTAATATACAGCGTCTGTTTTAGTATAGCTCCGGATTAAAATAGGAAATTATATATATTGGTATAAATACGCCTCGTCTTACATTCTTTAATTAGCCCTATGGCTAAAAAAATATTCGCAAGGAATATTACTGTTTTATTCGTTTAATGGTTTTTAAACGTAAGGAGAAATAATTAATTTTTAGCATAAAAAATGTGTGCTAGTTTTTGTTTTTAACATAACATCACGACTTGTTCCTCCGAACGGCGGAGCAGAGGTGTACCAATAGGTCACCCTCATTTCACCAGTTTTACAAGCAGAGAAAATCATTTAAACAAAAAGTATTTCCATGACAACTATAATAGTTGTAAGTACCTAATGGACTATAATATCAAAAAATTGGCCAAGTGCAAGTCGGACTCGCGCACCGAAAGTTCCGTAAAAAATATATTTTATTATATGATGTTACGAAAATTTACGATTTTCGTAATTTTTCCTTTATCTGTGCTATAAGACGTTGCTTCGTACCAAATTTCAAAATACTAGATCGACTGAAAGTACCCTTTAGGTTTTGATTCCCTTGCGAGTTTCGAAAATTTGCGGCATAAACGGCTATATCTTTTGATTGCGTTAGTTTAGAAGTTTGATTTTTTCACAGCTCCAAGGAACAGTAGATTTAAGTATTTGATATAAATTTCAGCTTCAGAGAAAAAGGGTCTTGACAGACGGACAGATGGACAACAAAGTGATCCTGGGTTCCGCTTTTTCCTTTTGAGGTGCGAAACCCTAAAAACTAAATGTTCATTACCTAAACATTACATATTGCCATATCTCTGCTAAAAAGGTCAACCCGTAACACACTCAACAGCACTCAAACTAAAACTTCCCGTCACCGCCACTCCTACTTACCCCTTGAACTCTAACAAGCTTCATAGCTCCTATTAATCAAAGTCACGGGCATGTAATACTAATAACGTAACGTTATCGACGCGCCGTGCGTGTGTCCTCGCCAGATAACACCCTGTGTAATTTACTGCTGTAACACCCTGTATAATTATTATACCTATGAATGTATCACAAATTGGAGTCATAAGGTTTATGGGGTTTTTATAGGTTTGTGAGGTTTTAATGGGTTTATGGGTTAGATAATAATTACCTATTACTGGGTTTGTTATAGCAGCAAGTTTGCTCATTTCATATTAAAACGAAAATTGCATCTTCGTATATAATAAATGAATAAATAAATATCTTAGGACAACCAACACACCGTTATTTGATTACTATTCTACACTAACTTCTGCCCGCGACTTCATCCGCGTCAAATTTTTGCTCCCCTGACCCTTTCCGTCGCATCGCATTGCCTGCAAGTTTTCTTCCATTTTTCGTTGCTGCTCCGCTCTTTTTGGTTGTATCGTGATATTATATAGCTTATAAGAATTTTTCAATTCGGACCAGTACTTCCTGAGATTACCGCGTTCAACCAAACAAACAAACAAAGTCTTCAGCTTTTTATTATAGTACAGATTTGCATTATATTACGAATCAATCCGGCACAGGTGGCCCAGTGGTAATGACCGTGAATTACCGATTTGTAGATTGCAGGTTCGAAACAAGTGAGGTTCGTTACTTTGTGTAAGTTATTTCATCACCACTGCTTTCAAAACGCTAAAGGAAAACATTGTGAGGAAATCGGCACGTCGCCGTCGTAAAACCAAAAATTCGAAGATGTGTGACATCTACCAACCCGCACTGGGCCTGATGGTGGATTACGGCCCACTCCCACTCACTGAGAGGAGGCCTGTGTCCCAGTAATGGGAACGTTATAAGCTGAATATGAATTTTACTTTAGAAAAAGGATTAAAAACTTCTGAGTATTATTATTACAACGTAGATTTGCTCCTATGAACCAATGGATACACTAAACATGATTTTTATGAGCATATAGAAACACCCATCTAATTTATAAAATTCTCGTGTCGCAGTGTTTGTTACCAAACTCCTCCGAAACGGCTGAACCGATTTTTATGAAATTTTGTGTGGATATCGGGTAGGTCTAAGAATCAGCCAACATCTACTTTTCATACCCCTAAATGATTAGGGTGACCCCACCCATATTTTTTTTTTTACATTTTTGTTTTTACTTTTATTTTATTATGATTTGGCATTGAAAAATACATACAACTCTAAATTTTCACTCCTTTTACCCGGCAAAACAACGTTTGCCGGGTCAGCTAGTATGCTTATAAAAATCTTGCTTAAAATCTTTTTGTTCCTTGTTTTTATCATCTTGCATGCATGTTTTTCATACATGTTTAAGCAAATAAATATTATCTTATCTGCAAATCTCATATTCTCCATTTCATTTCATTTCTTCCTGTGGCTGTCGTAAAGGGCGACTTAGGGACTTACTAGAGAATGGGCAGCAGCGTTCTCTATGCATTTTACCACCATACTGCGAACGCCAACTCACCTGCCAAGCGTGGCGGTTATGGGAAGCCCTCCCAATTGTGGGTGGCCTCTGTCCAGCAGTGGACATCTTTCGGCTGTAATTTTTATTTTATTTTATTTAATATAATTAAAATAATTAATATAATTTTATGTAATGATGATGAATGATGATTATCAGAAATATATGTAGTCTCATTAACTCACGATTTAACTTTCTCATTTCGTGACGGGTTTTATTTTTTTCAGTAAGAACGTATTTTTAACCGACGAAAAAAACGGAGGAGGTTATCAATTCGACGCGTATATTTTTTTTTATGTATGACCACGCATAACTTTTTACATAGTAGTCCGATTGTGATAATTCTTTTTTTACTGGAAAGGGTATACTCCGAGGGTGGTCCTATATAAATTTGGAAAACAAATCGAACCCTAAGGGTCGGAATACAGGGGATGATTGATTGTTCACTCATTGATTGTAATGTATAACCACGCATAACTTTGTGCAGAGTAGTCTGATTTTGATCATTCTTTTTTCATTAGATAGGGTATATATTGCCAAGTATTATTAGTACATTAAAGCCACAAAAAAATTACAAAATAAAAACTTTTTAACAAAAAATTAAACCGCCGAAAAAAACAGAAAAGCAAAAAATAATAAACCTTAAAATTATGAGTCGGCGCTTTGAGTGATCTTTGTTCATTGATTTTTCAGCGCCGACTCAATTTTTTTTTTTTGTTTACTTTTTGTTAAAAAGTTTTTTAAGTTATAATTTAAGAAATATTTTAGCAATCATAACAGACAGATGACGATTCTGTTCCCCATAACAGACAGAGGTCCAATTCGCAAGTTTTGATTTTATCACACGCTCGAATAAAGAAGAAAAACCATACTTCCAAACTAATAAATTCGATAATAAAAGCTGGACAAGCCCCCATAATAAGCACGACATGGGAAATATCACGGTGGATTCTACTAAAAATCTCCCATAAACTAGAAGTTCTGCTTTCATCAGAATTGTATGGTTTTGATGGTATTCTCGTAAACCGTGCACTTTGTGCTTCTATAAAATATAGATCGCTCATTATCTTGGCTTGTGGGTAACAAGCTAGTGTTGGGCCAGTATTTATCGATTGTTAAAGTATGAGTTCATACGGGAATACCGACTAAGTCATGTAAGACGGACATTTTAAGGAAATTTTCAAAAATTGTTCGCTGTGTGGTAGATTAGCACAGTAAAATTTCAATTTAATTAGATCATTTATCATCATCATTATCAGCCTATAGCAGTCCACAGCTGGACATAGTCCTCTCTAGTTGTCCTCTTGAGCTGAATTTTCGGCAACTCTCATCTATCTGCTACCAGCCACCCTGCGAAGATCGTCGTTCCACCTAGCCTGAGGGCGTCCTACCTTACGTTTGCCACTTCGCGGTCTCCACTCAAGAACACAACTACCTCAACGGTCATCGGGTCTATGGCTGATGTGGCCGGCCCATTACCACTTTCGCTTACTAATTCTATGAGCTATATCAAAAAATTTGGTTCTCATCGATTCCGTTGATCGATAACTACTAAAATAACAATTATGATCGAATATGAATACATGTAACAGTTGAATTAAATAATATTATAATTCAATGTTGTCCCCACCTCCACAAAGCTGAGGCAAAAATGTCTATCTATTAAAATACCATTTCTCATTAAAAATCATCGACACTTTTCTTCTCCCTCACTACAAAAGTTAACAAGCTACACACTACGATACGCGTAGAAATCGTTCATAAAATCCTGCCGTTTATTTGTTTTCTAAGAGAAGTTCTACCTTCTACCATATCCTGCATTTTTATAAGACGTTCCTTCATTATACTTTATTTATATTATAACTTTCTTATTGTAGGATGCAGTTGTTCCTTAGGAGCAAACCGAAGATAGGTTTTTGCTTATTGTGTTTGAATCAATGGAGAATACTTCATAAACTGCCTAGCCTTTTCCCAACTATATTGGGGTCGGTTTCCAGTCTAACCGGATGCAGCTAAATACCAGTATTTTACATTCAGCGATTGCCTCCACATCCCAGTTACTGGATAATACGATACCTACCCCTTTTTTTTTTCTTTTTTTTTTGTGGATAGGAAATCATCAAATGACTACTCCCGCTCTGGGCGGAGCGGGAGGGCGTGTCAGACTTTTACTGACTAAAACCCACCCGTGTTCCTTCAGTTGCCCATGTGCCAGGGTCACGGTATCTCTTTCGAACAATCTCGCGACCCTGGCAGGCGTCGGTCCTAGCAGACGATACCCCTTGGTGAGACTGGTTGTAAGACTTTCGGGATTTTGAAGATAAATAACGACTACCAAAGATCCACAAATGACAGCCGGTTTAACGTGCTTTCCGAAGCACGGAGGTCATATACATATAAAGGGTCTTATGTAAAGATTGTCACTGGATGGAGAATACATAATTAATCTATTACATTATTAGATAACTAAGAACCAAGTTCGAACTTCTAAAGATCTCGTTAAGACAAATCTCAGCATCCCATGTTCGATTGATTTACTCTTAGCCATGTAAGAGTTCTGTTATATAACTAACTATTATTACAAAAAAAATTGATTCCATATTATTGTATTGCTATAGAAACTACTACGTGCAGTTGCGAAGTGTGCGTGAAAACTGTTTTATTAAGATTGTTTTTAGAAGAAGAGAGAGATTTTTGAGAACTGTTTTTAGAGATTTCCATAAATAAGAAAACCGATATTTACATACGATTAGGAACAAAACATGCTTCCCTTGCCCAATAGTGGGATAATACATACAGGTCAAAAAGATAATCTGACAGATAAACAAAAACTCAGGTCGACATAACATAAACATGTTAAAAAATACGTCTCCAGGGACGTAAGTAATAGATGCGTTATTTATTTATTATCAACTTTTAAAGGCCAGCTATGTAGCTTTTTCTTTGTCTAGCTATTAAGACTTATTTATTGAGTACTGTTTTAATCATACAGCGGCAGTTTGATTTTCTCTACATTCATTTCAGTATTTTCGATTTAAGTTATTGAGGAAAATATTCATAAAAAATTGTGTATTTTCATCTCTGTTATCAATCAATACTACATGCATCGCATGACATTCTTTTATTAAATAATCGGAAATTTATGAAATATAACAGCAAGAAAAATTTAAAAAGTTTCCCTGAAAATTTCCAAATTCTGGAAAAACTAAACGTCCTGTTTTCTATACGATTGCCAGTCAAAAATAAAACAAATTAACTCTTAGCTTTCACATGAAATGCTAAAAAGCAATGTATTGAATCATTTTTAACAGACGAAAAAAAACGGAGGAGGTTATCAATTCAACGCGTATATTTTTTTTTTTTGTTTGTTTTTTTTTTTATGTATGACCACGCATAACTTTTTACATAGTAGTCCGATTGTGATAATTCTTTTTTTATTGGAAAGGGTATACCTTGCCAAGTATTATTAGTAAATTAAAGTCACAAAAAATTACAAAATAAAAACTTTTTAACAAAAAATTAAACCGCAAATTAAAACTCATAATTTTAAGGTTTATTATTTTTTGCTTTTCAGTTTTATCGGCGGTTTAATGTTTTTGTTAAAAAGTTTTATTTGTTGACTATATACTATTTACATCAGACAACTAAAATCAATAGTTACTCGGTTATCTTGTTGGAAGAATTTGCAATCAGCAACTGCAATCAAGTGCTGCACTGTTATGTAACATCGAACAAATACTACATAGGTGTCTATTCTATAAAACTTTACCGCAACATATTATAGGTGACCTCAGCTCGAAGTGAGCTGTCAACGGTGTCAAGCTATCTAGCATCATCCAGCATCTGTCTTGCATCTCAACTCAGTCATTTGAATTTCATTTATCTAATTTGTGTGTTGAAGTTGTATTTATATCTTATTTGTTAGTTTGTATTAATTTATGTGTGATTTTTTATTTATGACTGAATAATTTAAAGTTGTTTTCTAATATATGTTGTGTGGTATTTGAAATAAATGAAATTATATAAAATGTTAGCACATTCTGCACGCGTCTATGTTACAAATTTGGATTGGTTATTTAAATAAAAACAACTGTTTCCTTCACAGTGCATTACCTACAGGGTCCAAATATATGGAAAAGATTTTTTTAACATACTTACCATGTTAGTACACATTATGGTAAAACAATAAAGGTATTCAGTATTAATAACCGACGATCGGAAAAATTTCAAAGTAGGACTGTCCATAATCATGTACTGTACAGTAACCACGATGACAGGTGCGTCATTAATATAATTTGTTTTACTAATGTCATGTTTATCTGTACAAGCTTATTATACAAGACGTGAGATATCATTCGTAGTAATGCGTGGTATTGACACTTTTGACAGCTCACTTCAAGCTGGCATCACCTAAGTTTTTAAGGTGAAATTTTACAGAATAGACCATCTATGTTACGTAACAATGCAGTATGATCACAGATCGTCAAGTAAAGTGACAGCTAGTTTGTACCCCTACTATATGTACAGAGGGGTTCAACGCCTTTGATAGCAGTATCGTCACATAAAGCATAATATTAATGATCTGATGTCTAGCAAGACCAGTCGTCTTTATTTAAAACCAACACTTGCTACTAGTACATTTGCTCTTTGATTGATAATAGGATGAACTGATAAATTGTAGTCAGACAACCATAGTCTTCTTGGCACACATGCACATGGTTGTTAATGCTATTACTTCTGTTAGCGTGTATCATCTCACAACTGAGCAAAGGACTCACTCTGACTTCCAGCTCTTTCGATCCGGGGCTAAAGTGGACCACTAGTCGTTGGTTTTGTCCAGCTCGTCCCGCCATTTTCTAAGGGGTCTGCAGTGATGCCTACATGCAGTTGGATAAGTATGGTTCTATAACAGATAATTTTAAAAATACTTTATATCCAATATAAATCATCATCATCATCATTTCAGCCGTAAGACGTCCACTGCTGGACTTAGGCCTTCCCGAATTTGGGGGGCTTTGCCATAATCGCCACGCTTGGCAGGCGGGTTGGCGATCGCAGTATGGTGGTAAAATGCATAGAGAACGCTGCTGCCCATTCTCTAGTTAGTCCCTTAGTCGCCTTTTACGACGCCCACAGGAAGAAATGGGGTGGTGTTATTCTTTACGTCCGGCACCACACGGTACAATATAAATTCCAACCCCCATTTAGGCTGTGCGCTGTTCACCTTGACAGAAAACACACAATCTTTTAATTTTTTAATCATTTATAACACAAATCTAACGCAGAAAAAGTTAATGTTGGAAGTTGGAATGCATAGATGCATTCTCTTAAAAATAAAATACAAACGAAAACAGCCAAAAGCCGAACACGACATATTTCACCAAAATGACACGTAGGTGAATATGAGTTTATATCTGTATCCATCTCCGTAAAAAACTATAACAGAACGTTATCTATTCCACATGGCGAACCATCGCCATGCTCCATTGTCCCAAGACTACTAGATAATCTTGTGAGCCAAGACTAATATTTCTCTTAACTGAAACTGTAGTTATCTTTCCACTCTGTAAAGCCTCCACTGTCTCACTCCTGGGTAAAAGGCGTCCCTCCACTCTTTCTATTTTTGCGAGTATGAAAAAGAATATAGAACTTGTAAAGTACTTAATCCTTTTTTTTCGTTTGTTTATAATGCAAACCTATCGTGCATATGACGTAAAACTATAGATTTGTTCGAAACAGTTACCGTGGTCCAGGCACATGCAACTGAAGGAACACGGATGGGTTTTAGTCTGATACGCCGTTCCACCCAGAACGAGAGGCGTCATTTGATGATTTCCCACCCAAAACAAAAAGGACTCGATCCAAAAATTATTTACCCGGAAACCAAACGTAGCGACCAAAATTTTACTCCTCTGGATATCTTTGTTTACACAGATATCTACCCTCTTATGAAACTATAGCAGCCGGTTATCTATTCCGCGTGGCGAGCCATCGCCCTGCTCCATTGTCCCACGTCTATGAGATAATCTTGCGGTACCTTCATTGTTGCAAGAGATTGTTCGCCCGATAGGCAATGTTTTAGTTTACTATGTCACGTTGTTGCTTCTGATTTTGTATTGATGTTTGGATGTAGTTTTGTTTTAAGATTGCAGTGTTTAGAAAGCGGGGGATATTTTCAGTCAGTCAATCTTTATCCGTGAACACAGGTATTAGAATAAAGGTGTTATGTATACATTTTAGTCGAACTCTCCTACCAACGAAATTGGTGTACAACTATATTAGTTTTTTTAGGGTTCCGTTGCCAAATGGCAAAAAACGGAACCCTTATAGGTTCGTCATGTCTGTCTGTCTGACTGTCTGTCTGTTTGTCCGTGTATGTCACAGCCATTTTTTTCCGAAACTATAAGAGCTATGCTGTTGAAACTTGGTAAGTAGATGTATTCTGTGAAACGTATTAAGATTATCACAAAAAAACAGAAAAAAAAAACAATAAATTTTGGAGTTCCCCTTACTTAGAACTGAAACTCAAAAAAAAAAACATCAAACCCATACGTATGGGTATCTATGGATAGGTCTTCAAAAATAATATTGAGGTTTCTAATATCATTTTATTCTAAACTGAATGGTGTGCGCGAGAGACACTTCCAAAGTGGTGAAATGTGTGTCGTCGTCCCGTCCCCCCCCCCCCACCCTGTAACTTCTAAAATAAGAGAATGATAAAACTGAAAAAAATATATGATGTACTATGTAAACTTCCACCGAAAATTGGTTTGAACGAGATCTAGTAAGTAGTTTTTTTTTTTAATACGTCATAAATCGTAAACCATAATATACCTTTCATTCAGTCAAATCAAATATAAAAATTAAAAAAAAACATTTAATTTCATAAACATAAAACTTATGCATAACCGTGAATACCTGCAGGTTTGTTTGTACGGAACCCTCGGTGCGTGAGTCCGACTCGCACTCGGCCAGTTTTTTTAGTAATAAGTCTGAATCTATACAATACAAAGCCACGTTCGAGTAAATAATGTCAATTATAATGTATTATTAATAAATATTTAATCATTTATAATTTATTTTTACATGCATATCAATGGTAAATTATATTAGAGGGCTAATATCATATTCTAAATAATGTCACTGGATCTTCAACGCAATGCTTAACATCGAGAGTTGAAAATCGAACGGTTTCTTTTTTCGATGCGCTGGCGTGTATTCTGTTGAATTCTCAATGCTCGGTTCAGCACCAAGAGTTGAAAACCCGAACGTAGTCTAAGCGCGGGTTTTAAGTACGTATCACAGATTTTTTAACCGACGAGAAAAAAGGAGGTTCTCAAGTCGACGCGTATTTTTTTGTGTATGACGACATTGACGACGCATAACGTTTCACAGAGCAGTCCGATTTTGTTTTTGTTTTTTATTGGCGCCGACTCAAAATTACATATAACACACACACATAACACACACACACACACAACACACACACAAACACACAAACACGCACACATTACTTTAAGAGTAGAGTAGTTATTAAGGGTACATAAAAAAGGCTTGTGTTTAAACACCACCCAAAAAAGTACCTATTTTACTACCAAAAAAATTCTAAACGGTTACCAAAATGGATAAATGGTCACCAAATAACGTTTCCTAAAATATTATTAAATAAAACGATTTTTTCGTATTATTGACTGCCAAAAAAATATATGGACGCCTTTAAAATACACTTTAGACCAAATATTATATATTGTCACTACTTAGATGTTACCAATTATGTAATACCATGACTTCTAATTTGGTCATTTTTGTTAGGCTAAAAAATCTAACGATCGCTAGAATATTTCCCAAATACCAATTAATATAGTGGGGTTCCCAAACGTACGTCGCTTATTTATTGTTATATGGAATTCGCTAAATATATTGAGGTTCCCAAACAAACGTCACTTGTTTAGGCTAGGCGTATGCTGAGAGGCAGGTGACGCAGGCCGCGCAGTGCAGCGCAGAGCATATTTTGTAAAGCATGGAACGTCATTGAGCTACATATGCGGCATGCAAGCGAGCATGCATCATGTAGCGGGCATGGTTTCTGTCATGGCTCCGGCGCTACGAGGCTCCGGCGCGGCGGTCCCACGCGAGCTTATCGTCGCAGATGGTTTAACGATCACCACCGCAGCTTCGTCTTGCTGGCCGGCTTCGCCGGCCAGCCTCAGCTGCGGCGGCGAGGGTTACAACCACCTACTCCTCAGCTCGCGGGCCGCCTCGCCCCTCCGCGCCTACGCGATTCTAAATTACACTCTAGGGGTAGGGCAGACAAGACTACGTGGAGTCGGATTTACAGCGATTTGTTTCTGTCACTAAAACCTAACTTGTAGCGTCGACTGAGAAAGGAGCGCGCGGCCTGTGCCTCACGCACTGGTGGCGGTTCTGTAGGGTGCAGGGTGCGGAGTGTGGGGGGGAAATAAAGGGAAGCAATTGAAATTTTAGTCTTACGTTATCATATCATGTTAGTTATCAAGTAGTCTGGGATCAAATAATGTATTTTGGATGATGACTTACTATTTTGGAGTAAGATTTTTGGTAGTAATATTAATCTTTGAATTGGATAGAATTTGGTGACCGTTAATCCATTTTGGGAACCAAAAATAATATTTGTGCGAGCTTTGCGATTTTTCTGATGTTATTTTATTTATTTTGAATCATAATATTATATACTTTAGGGCCCTTTTAATAAAGTAAATTTTTTTTTGGAGTTGTTTATTTTTTTTGGTTATTTTTGGTGATCGTCTAAATTATACCCAATAAAAAAGGTTTCTAATTTTTTGCTTTTCAGTTTTTTCGGCAGTTAAATTTTTTTGTTATTACCTGTCTAGTCTAGACTCAAGCATTACTTTAAACATGTTTCAACCAAATAATATGTGGCTTAAAACAATTTTTTTTGATGCCTGAGTTCAAAGTGAGATTTTGTAATACAGGCCTTCGTGTTATACCTGCGGGACATGCGTCACACATTACCAGTAGATATGGCTTTTCATTTTAACAGATCAACGTTCATTGCGTTATTTACGTTATTGAGCGGACAAACTTTTCGAACATTATGAACTAGTGGATTAGCAATATTCTTCAAAATTTTACAGATAGTGATTGAAAGCATGTTACGCAATTAGGATGCTAAATCGCTTTATATAGGACATTGTATGTTTATTAGTTACATTTTCAAACCTTTGCAACGTAAATAAGTCTTATTAGTCGATTCGCATGAATTTACTCGCCCGAAAATGGCAAATCGATACATGATATGAATCATCTTCTATATTATATTATTTATTTTATATATAATATAAAATGCGATTTGAACGAAGTTGATTGATTTGTGGACAAATCGACAATTCAATTGGAACGTTTTGAATTATATATATAAAAAATAATAATAATAAGAGAAACGTATTCTAGCGCTCAGAAGTGATAAGAGTACAATATTTCATAAAAAATCAAAATGTGCCGTTTGCCAAAACGAACTAATAAGCAAAATAACTATCTTGGTATTCATGTCTGTGCCTTTACTTTGTTTTTTATTACGTATTTTAATACGATACGTTGAAGACTTTATGGTTAAGAACATAACGCTGTTAGGATGTTTCACAATTAAAAAGTTTTGATAATAGTAAACCCAGACCGTCAAGTTACAAAATAAAAACTAACTATAATTGTAGCCGAAACCTTTGAGCGAGTATTTGTATTTAAAACTTTATTTCGATAAAAGCAAAGTTCTTAATACTAAAATGACAAGTAAGTCCCAAACTAGACTGTCAATTTTGTATAAAGAACTTCATTTCTAAAACAGTTAGGTTCTTAATTCAATAACTGGATTGGTGGTTTAAACCTGATCCAAAAAAAAAACCTTGTTTGGTGTTTTCTTTTAAAATTAAAAACACTGAACACAGTTTCATACCTGTGCCATGATCACGATGATCTCGAGATGGTAATAAGCTTGAGTTTAGATTTTTAATTCGAAATCTGACGTTTCAGAATTTTATAACTGACTAGCTTTAGCCCGCGACTTCGTTCGCGTAAATGTCGGTTATCGCGGACGCAGACGAAGTCGCGAAATAAAAACTAGCCTATGTCCTTTCTCAGGCTCTAAACTATCTATGTACCAAATTTCATTTAAATTGGTTTAGTAGTTTTAGCAGGAAAGTGAGACAGACAGACAGAGTTACTTTTGCATTTATAATATTACTAGCTGACCCGACAGACGTTGTCCTGTCTCTTTGATGATATTTGAGCACGCATGCTGTCAATTCTATGTCAAATGTCATAATGTTACATTAAAAAAGTTTACATTGTCCTATTATATGGTTGTTAAGTATTTTTAAATAAGTGTTCTTAAATTTTCAAATTTTCCGCGCAATTTTTTATTTTTTTTCTTTCATAAGAACCTTCTCCTGACAATTACAAAGACAACAAAAAAAAAAAAGTGAAATCGGTCCAGCCGTTCACGCGTGATGTCGTGAACAAGGGAAATAGGGATTCATTTTTATATATATAGACTTTAAAAAAACCGGCCAAGTGCGAGTCGGACTCGCGCACCGAGGGTTCCGTACAAACCTGCAGGTCATCATCATCATCATTCGTCATCATCGTTTATGAAATGAAATGTTTTTTTTTTAATTTTTATATTTGTGTTGACTGAATGAAAGGTAAATTGTGGTTTACGATTTATGACGTATTAAAAAAAAACTACTAACTAGATCTCGTTCAAACCAATTTTCGTTGGTAGTTTTCATGGTAATGTACATCATATATTTTTTTTAGTTTTATCATTCCCTTATTTTAGAAGTTACGGGGGGGGGGACACACATTTTACCACTTTGGAAGTGTCTCTCGCGCAAACTATTCAGTTTAGAAAAAAATGATATTAGAAACCTCAATTTCATTTTTGAAGACCTATCCATAAATACCCCACACGTAAGGGTTTGATGATTTTTTTTTTTTGTGTTTCAGTTCTATGTATGGGGAACCCCAAATATTATTGTTTAAAAAAAAAATGATATTAGAAACCTCAATATCATTTTTGAAGACCTATCCATAGATACCCCACACGTAAGGGTTTGATGAAAAAAAAATTTTTGAGTTTCAGTTCTATGTATGGGGAACCCCAAATATTATTGTTTTTTTTCTATTTTTGTGTGAAAATCTTAATGCGGTTCACTGAATACATCTACTTACCAAGTTTCAATAGCACAGCTCTTATAGTTTCGGAGAAAAGTGGCTGCGACATACTCGGACAGACAGACAGACAGACAGACAGACAGACATGGCGAATCTATAAGGGTTCCGTTTTTTGCCATTTGGCAACGGAACCCTAAAAAACCGGCCAAGTGCGAGTCGGACTCGCGCACCGAGGCGCGAGGGTTCCGTACAAACCTGTAGGTATTCACGGTTTATGCATAAGGTTTATGTTTATGAAATGAAATGTTTTTTTTTTTTTAATTTTTATATTTGAGTTGATTGAATGAAAGGTAAATGGCGGTTAACGATTTATAACGTATTAAAAAAACTGCTTACTAGATCTCGTTCAAACCAATTTTCGGTGGAAGTTTACATGGTAATGTACATCACATATTTTTTTTAGTTTTATCATTCTCTTATTTTAGAAGTTACAGGGGGGGAGACACATTTTACCACTTTGGAAGTGTCTCTCGCGCAAACCATTCAGTTTAGAAAAAAATTATGTTAGAAACCTCAGTATCATTTTTGAAGACCTATCCATAGATACCCCACACGTATAGGTTAGATGAAAAAAAAAATATTTGAGTTTCAGTTCTAAGTATGGGGGCCTCAAAATTTATTGTTTTTTTTTTCTATTTTTGCGTGATAATCTTAATGCGGTTCACAGAGTACATTTACTTACCAAGTTTCAACAGCATAGCTCTTATAGTTTCGAAATGACATACGGACGGACAGACAGATAGACAGACATGACGAATCTATAAGGGTTCCGTTTTTTGCCATTTGGCAACGGAACCCTAAAAAGAGAAGAGGATCTCAATACGGTTGTATGGTTTTAAATTTTTGTTACCTCAGAACTACCTATCTTACCGGTCTTTTAAACTAAAAAGTCGAACATAAAAGTTTATTCAAAAATAAACTAAAGATTTCCAAAATAAACATACATACATACATACATAGAATCACGCCTTTTTCCCATAGGGGTAGGCAGAAACCACGGAACGCCACCTGCTACGATCTCTACACACTTCTTTTGCCTCGTTTAGGTTCATACAATTGGTCATACACACACGCCGGTTGCGAGTACTACGCACCTGACCTTTCTGAAGAACATCACCAATAAGGTCCCTATATGTCCTCCTAGGGCGTCCTCTCCCGGTGTTTCCACTCACATCTGCCTTGTAAATACCTTTTGTGAGCCGACCTTCATTCATCCTCTCAACATGACCAAACCATCTAAGCATACTTTTTTCAATTTTTGTCTCTACATCTTCTTTTACACCACACCGTTCTCTTATCACATCATTCCTCAGCCTATCATTCATAGTCACACCACACATGCTTCGCAAGGAACGCATTTCCACAGCATTTATTCTACTTTCATGCTTCTTTTGCCATACCCAACATTCACTTCCATACATAAGCGTAGGCACCAGTACACCATTGTGAACAGCCAGTCGAGCCTTATCGGACATCAACTGGTTGGTCACAATCGCATGTAAAGCACCGTTTACTTTATTTCCCGCATTCACTCTTTTTTCCACATCTTTATCAATCTTTCCATCCCTTGTAAACAAACTCCCCAAATATACGAACTCACTTACTTGCTCCACACTCTTATCATTTATTTTTACATCACATACCGATACGTTCTCTTCTCTTTCAAACACCATGACCTTCGTCTTATTCACATTTATATTCATCCCCTTCATCTTAAATGCTTCATCCATTACAGTCACCATGTCTTGCAACTGTTCTGCTGACGATGCAAGTAGAACTTGATCGTCTGCGTAGAGAAGGCATTTGACAGGCAACTCACTCATTGTCAATCCACACTCACCCTCTTTCAAATCTGTCAGACAACTATCCATGTACAAGTTGAACAGCCACGGTGACGCTACACAGCCCTGCCTAACACCCCTCGGGATGCGAAACCAGTTCGTGTATGCCCCATTTATCCTAACACAAGCACTGGAATCCTTGTTTAAAGATTTCAGTGCCCGTACCAAGCGCCAGTCCACACCGTACATGGATAGTGTTGACCACAGTTTTTCTCTGCACACACTGTCATAGGCCTTCTCCAAGTCAACGAAAGCGCAGTAGACTTTCTTGTGCTTTACCAGATGTTTTTCGGCTATGCACCTTAGGGAGAAGATCTGGTCCATACAGCCCATCCCCTCTCTAAATCCTGCCTGCACATCCCATATTTTCTCACCGGTCACTCCTATCACTCTATTTATCAAAACCTTTGCATACAGTTTGCCGACGACACTCAAAAGACTAATGCCGCGGTAGTTTTTACACTCCTGCTGTGAGCCTTTTCCTTTATATAGTGGTACGATTACAGCCTTACACCAATCATCCGGTACACGGCCATATCTCCAACACATATTAAAGATCCGGCACAACAGGCTTGCTACCACCCCGTCACCGCTCTTCAGCATTTCAGCAGACACTCTGTCATATCCTGCAGCTTTTCCAACTTTCATACCTTTCAGCGCTCGCACTATCTCCTCTATTTCTATTTCATTATCTTCATCTACCTCTGAGTAAGGGTCTTCTAAACTGGCATCTGCCCAGTTGCCCACTCCTTGCACACTGTCCTGATAACTGAATAAACTTTCAAAGTATCCCTTCCAGCGTTCCAAGACCTTACATTCTTCACTTAATAAACATCCATCTTCTGCTCTTATAACATTCATATTTGATGTTCCTGTTACTCCACGAGCCAATCTTACCTGTTTCCAAAACAGCTTAACATTGGCCCTGAAGTTATCAGAGAACTTCCTGTTAAACTTTACTTGCCTTTCATCCTTTTTCATTTTTACTATCTCTTTCACTTTTACTTTCATTTCGGAGTATTTCCTTTTAACTCTTTCCAAACCATCCGTCACATTCGCTGCCTGATTCATCCTATTTTGGGCCTTATAGGCTAAAACATTAAGCCAGGCCTCTTTCTTCTTCCGCACAACCTCTTTAACTTCACCATCTACCCAAGAATCACTCATTCTACTACCATTTTTTCTCCGTGCCACACCACATACTTTTGTGGCTACTTGCACCATACTATTTTTAAGTATATCCCATACTTCCTCCATACTATAATCATTCGTATCATCAAATATTTTATCCGTCTTCACCTTTACTTCCCGCTTATATTCCTCTTTTACTTTCAAATCTTGCAGTCTTTCTACTTTTATTTTTTTAAGTGCAGTCACAGGAACTGGAACTCGGTGACGCCAAAGTCTGAACAGACCATCCACCCGACACATTACCAGATAATGATCTGTCCCTACGTTAACACCCCGATAAGCTCTAGTATCTGTCACTTTACTCTTTAATCTTTCATCCACAATCACAAAGTCAATCATACTTCTACTGCCTTGCCTTTCCCACGTATACCTATGAACTTTTCTATGATTAAACATAGTGTTCATAACAGACAAATTCTTCTCTACACATATCTCTAGCAATCTCATCCCATTCTCATTCACCCTGTCATCCCCAAATGCACCTAGTACTTTTTCGTACCCATTCCTCTTCACACCAACCCAACCATTAAAGTCACCTAGCATAACAATCTTCTCATTTGCTCTACATTCATTCACTAGATCCCTTATGCTGTTTCAAAATTCATCCCTCTCCGACGGTGAGCTTCCCATATCGGGTGCATATACGCACAGCATAAAGATAGGGTTTAGGCCCACCTTCGCTCTCATCCATAAAATCCTGGGACTCACACAAACATAATCTTTCACACATTTCATCATTCGCTCGGAGAGGACAACTCCCACACCCTGACAGGCCCTTTGTGTCTCTTGAACACCAGACCAGATAGCAGTCAGAGATCCGTGTTTAGTCGTGTCCACTCCCTTTCTTTTCGTCTCATTCACACATAGCACATCAATCCTTTTATCCTTCACCATGTCACACACCTCATCCATCTTATCTTTTATACCTCCCTGCACATTCAGCGTTGCTAAGCGACATTCCGTTGCTCGCTTTTCGCCCTGTGGAAACAAATGACGTGGTGTGGGGCGAGCATCACCGCCGCCTCCGAGTTTTATATTATTATTTATACTCATTCAGTTCCCACGAAAAGCAGAGGAATACAATCTGTCCACACCCTACAGAGCCCCGCATGTAGGGGTAAGGCTGGTTAGTGCCTGGGGGCGCCCGATCCCAGACAACAGGCACGCTCGCGACTAGGCTCCCCCCTAGCCATGCAGCTCTCGGCACGGCAACCTTAGCTTGGGTGTGAGGAAACTAATGGAATCCTCCAGCAGTTACCTTAGTCGCCTTTTACGACACCCACGGACTGTGATGGGGTGGTCCTATTCTACTACCCGGAGACCACGCGGGGAAACTACCCGGAGACCACGCGGGGAACTACCCGGAGACCACGCGGGGAACTACCCGAAGACCACGCGGGGAACTACCCGGAGACCACGCGGGGAAAAATAAACACTACAAAATAAAACATTCCAAAATAAAACACTACAAAATTAAATAAATTTAATTTCGCCAGGCGGTGTTTCTGGTTTGATTGTTTTATTTTCTTTTGTGTTTGCTTTTTAGCATAAATATTACCTGACAAATTACTATCTGGATTGAAGTAACGTACTTTAAAGGAAAACAACAGCGCTCGTAAGTAGATAAATTGAAATAGTACTACTCTTCCTGACAACGTAATACGTCGGTTTTTTCCCCAAATTACAATAGTACGTAATCCCAGAATCTAATAGAACAACCAATTCTACACAAAGTGAGGAAATTGAATGATTACTTTCTTCCTTTTTGTTTGTACAATAAAGTGCTTTAGTAATTACTAACACAAAAGATTGTAGTCATTTCAGTACGTTTTCCCTTTTGAAATATTGTTCCTTGACCCCAACGTGCTTAATGGTAGACCTGTATTGTTACGATTTGTCTTCCTTATTGGTGATATTCTTTGGAAAGGGCACGTGCGTAGTACTGGAAACCGGCGCGCGTGTATGACCAGAGGGGTAATTGCGGAACTTTTTATCGATGGGAATTAGTTTAATATTCATAGTTAAACAACATTCATTGCGTTATTTACGTTGCTGAGCCACAATTTATTCGAACAAATGACGCAATGGTTTAGAAATAATCTTCAATCCCATTCAGATTCTGATAAATTGTGCGTTTCACAATTAGGGTGCAGATATATGAACATAAACGAAACAAAAAGCGTGTGTAATGACCGTAGTAGGTGGCGTTCTGTAGTTTCTGCTTACCCCTATGGGAATAAAGAGTGAGTTTGTGTTTGTTGTCTTCTCTAGGAACAAGTTTTCTTTTTAAACAGCCTCAGTCTGCTTTTGTAGTTTGACAGTTGTACGGAGACTGCTCTTGTAGTTTGACGACACTATATCATACTACAAGTGCATGAAAGAGACGGGAATATATCTTAGTTAGTTTATGCACCACAGTTTTTTTTTTTTTTGTTTGGATGGGAAATCATCAAATGATTTCTTCCGCTCTGGGCGGAGCGGAAGGGCGTGTCAGAATTTTACTGACTAAAACCCATCCGTATTCCTTCAGTTGTCCATGTGCCAGGGTCACGGTATCTGTTTCGAACAATCTCGCGACCCCGGCAGGCATCGGTCCATGCAGACCCCTTCAGTGCTGCTGACATCACTTTGAGGCGCGCGTGGAACACTACGCACCGATGCACCACGGTTAAGTAACGTTTATAAATCTTAGCCGCAGACTGCTCTTGTAGTATGAAACTTGTGCGACACAACTGTCAAACTACAAGTGCAAGACAGAGACGGGAACATGTCTTAGTGACTAACTAGCAAGCACCACGTGGTAAGTAACGTTTAAAGATCTCAGCCGCAGACTGCTCTTGTAGTATGACAGTTGTGCGGCAAAACTGTCATACTACAAGTGCAAGATAGCGATGGGAACATGTCTTAGTGGCTAACTAGCAAGCACCATGTGTTAAGTAACGTTTATAGATCTTAGCCGCAGACTGCTCTTGTAGTATGAAACTTGTGCGACACAACTGTCAAACTACAAGTGCAAGACAGAGACGGGAACATGTCTTAGTGACTAACTAGCAAGCACCACGTGGTAAGTAACGTTTAAAGATCTCAGCCGCAGACTGCTCTTGTAGTATGACAGTTGTGCGGCAAAACTGTCATACTACAAGTGCAAGATAGCGATGGGAACATGTCTTAGTGACTAACTAGCAAGCACCATGTGTGAAGTAATGTTTATAGATCTTAGCCGCAGCTGCTCTTGTAGTATGAAGCTTGTGCGACACAACTGTCATACTACAAGTGCAAGATAGCGACGGGAACATGTCTTAGTGACTAACTAGCAAATACCACGTTTTAAGTAACGTTAAAAAATCTCTGGCGGAGACTGCTCTTGTAGTATGACAGTTGTGCGGCAAAACTCATATACTACAAGTGCCAGAAAGAGACGGGAACATGTCTTATTGACTAACTAGCAAGCAACACGTTATAAGTAATGTTAAAAGATCTCTGCTGGAGACTGCTCTCGTAGTATGACAGTTGTGCGGCAAAACTCATATACTACAAGTGCTAGAAAGAGACGGTAACATGTCTTAGTAACTAATTAGCAAGAACCACGTGTTAAGTAACATTATAAGATCTCAGCCGGACACTGCTCTTGTAGTTATGGGGTGCAACTGTAAAACTATAAGTTCAAGAAAGGGACGGGAACATGTCTTACCCAAAGCATCACGTGTTACGTAACGTTTATAGATCTCAGCCCCCCGACTGCTCTTGTAGTATGTCTCTCTTGTGGTATCTTATAGTCACCGGCTGAGGTCTATAAATATTACTAAGCACGTAATGCTTTGATTAACTAAGACATGTTCCCGTCTCTTTCTTGCACTTGTAGTATGACAGTTGTGTGGCACAACTGTCAAAGCACGTGTCAAGTAACGTTTATAGTTCAACGTCATAGATACACGTGTCTGGCAAAGTTATATTTTCATTAAATTAATGGCAATAGTCTCGCCCCGTTTGGCATTCAATCCCATTAATCTTTACTGCAATACATAATGTACACTAGGTGTGGTTGGCAAAATAAATATAGCATCGCGCTTGTAAACCTCGAAGAGTTCAGCAGAGATACAGCTATCATATTATCATTTATAGAGGAAACAATCTAAAATCATAGGAATTCTTAATCTAATTCACGTTGTATCGGTATGTTTACGTTTTGGGGTTATATTGCTTTAGAATTTGACGTTCACTTATCTCACCGAGAGGAGGCCTGTGTCCCAGCAGTGGGAACAATATTGGCTGATTATGATACCCACATTACGCTAGTTAAGTGTTTAAGTCCCATGTAAAAGAGACCGAACCTGTCGTCTGTTATACCTATATGTCTCTATTCTTTCGAAATGATCGTGTTATGTGTATGGATTTTTTTTTGCATGTTTATTAGATAACGATCACACGTACGTAAAAATATCGAGGCAGTAGAGATGGGTTGTCGACGTAATTTTCGTTAAAGAAACTAGACCGTTAATCATCGTTCATCGACGAGTCGATCAACTAGTTCAATTCTTCGACTAGTTCACTTGATTACGATGCGTTCAATCTAAGACGTATCGTCCGACCACTCCCTCACATAATTCTACCATTTCACTCTAACATGTCAACTAAAATCCACTCTATTACTATAAACCTAACGATCAATTTCGCTGGTATCAACACCCGAACTTATAATAACCGACTACGTTTAGGCATCGTCGTGGAGTTGGCTGTATGTAAGAACATTGAGGACTTTTGATTTCAGCCGTCTATGAATCGACTAGTCTACGCTTCAATGATAGATCATCCACACGTTGATTCTACGTCGACTGTCGATTTAAACCGTTCGCTGATTCGACGCCCATCTCTACGAGGCAGGCTTTTATCGCGCCCAGGATTTTCAATTCTCTGTGTAGGGCGAAGCATTGAGAATACAACAGCCCCCTCCCAAGTCCCAACGCGTCGGAAAATCATTCATACATAAACTCACGATTTTTTCCCATGGGAGTAGCCATAAACTAAAAAACGCCACCTGCTACGATCCTTACGTATGCTTTTTGCCTCATTAATGTTCATACATCTGGTCATACACCGACGCCGGTTGACAGTACTATGCACCTGACCTTTCTGAAGAACGTCACCAATAAAGTCACTTTATGTTCTCCTAGCGCGGCCCTCCCAGCGTGTCCAGGCACATCTGCCATGTTAATACCTTTTGTTAGCCGCCCTTCATTTATCCTCTCAACAAGAACAGACCATCTAAGCATATTTAAAAAAAAAATGTCACTACATCTTCTTTTAAACAGCACCGTTGTCTTCCCAGATTATTCCTAAGCCACGGTCACACCACACATGCTTCGCAAAGAATGCATTTCCACAGCATTTTTTGTCTTTCATGTTTCTTTTGCCACACCCAACATTTACTTTCATACATAAGTGTAAGCTCCAGCACACCATTGTGAACAGCCAGTCAGGCTATTTCGGATATCAATAGGGCCTCAAGTCTGCTATTACAATAGTGTCAAAATGGTCTATCATTGATTTCATAATTGTTGATTTTGACAAGTTTAGTAATCTACTAATATAATGGCGTCATTATGACTTTCCAATGGTCAACCACTGACACTCCATTGAAAGAAATGGCTTAGAATGGTAATCTCGTACATAATGACAAATTAATGACTGACTTAGGCGGTAATCTGCTAAAACTTTGACAGTTCCTTTGATCAGTGACCTACCATTGGACCGTCATTGTGCAGTCATTGCTTGTAATAGCTCGGTTTTCAAAAAAAGTGTTTGCTAGCTATCGTGTTTGTGTGAATATTGAATGGAGAAATGTATTCACTACGAGCAAATATTCTCGAGCTAGCCAACGCAGTGGATGCTAGGGAAAGAAGATGGGCGGAATGCAAAAGACGCCGTCAAACCCGTCGCTTGACGAGAATGAGTACAAACCCCTTTATTGATATTCCCGAAGCGGAATTTGTAAAAACGTTTCGCCTTGGAAAGGAGTAAGGGAGTTAATTGAAGAACTCATTCCCCTTATGGCCAGACCGCGTTGAAGCGATAGCAAAACTGAATTTGACATTGATTTATTATTCTATAGCTATAAACACGAAATAGGTTGATTAATGTTATATTTTTTATTAAATCAATTAGAGCCGAAATTTGTTCAATTAGAACCATTTTGTATATTTAATACATAATTAACTAACAAAACACCGGCCGCTAGAATTAAAACAGATTAACGTCGGTAAGCTGGGTTGGTCACAATCGCATGTAGAGCACCATTTACTTTATTTCCCACTTTAACACTTCTTTCCACATTTTTATCAATCTTTCCGTCCCATCATCCCATGTCATCATACGCCCCAAATGAAACAAGTCATTTACTAGCTCCACAGTCTAATCACTTATTAAAAAAAAAAAACATGTTACTCCATTTTCAACTGTCGCTGCTAAGCGGTACGTTGAAAAACAATGCACGAATACACCTACCGCGATATTTTTACATCTGTATGAACAAGCAAAAAGTAACACGTGTTAGCAAATACCTAGAACTAGTTAAATATTCATAAATATGCTTATACGCACACCAATTGTCATTACATTATTCGCAAGGAACCAGCACAAAAAATAATGTGACTCTTATTTTCTAAACGTAAATTCATACATCATTCATATATTTCCTAGTATGTCTACGAGATTTGAAGTAAAACGAAAAGCAACTCTACTAACTAGGTCGTTATTAATCTATGAGTAATATAAACTATGCTAAAAATAATAAATTCGCGCTGTTTAATCAAACATCTGTTTAAAAAACATTACATCACCGATCGGGTCTAAATATAATAAGTACTCTCTTATCGTGTGTATATTTAGGACAGCGAAATTCATTGACCTACAGTCATCCTTTACTATAAAATCACGCTATCATTAAAATAACTAATCATGCTATCAAAAATACTACAATTATTGTCACGCCAATTTAAAAATCCCTTTCAATTTTTGCGGCGCAACAATCGACATACATCCATCTCCTTCCCTCCCATACAATCAAAACTGCAAATATTATACGCCGTCACATTCGCGCAATCAGAACAATGTCTCTTCGTACTCAACAGAGTTTAGCCGGTTTTTCTTGTTTATTTTTGAATCAAACGCATACAAGTTTAGACATCTGCCGGGAGCGCTCGTTCGGCGAAAAAAAAACAACCAACTTGTTTGCAAAATGACCACGTAGAGGGCGAGTACGCATGCGTGCGTATCTGTCAAAATCAAGAGAAATATTTACGTCAAAATTGGGAGATTTCGACGCCGCGTGTTGTAATTCGTATTTTTATAAAATAAAATATTAAAAAAATAATTCCGAGTGATATTTAAAGTGTTCTAATCAAGGCTGATATTATAATTATTGTCAAAATGTCAAAAGGACCGTCTTTAGTTGGGCTAGACGCGATCCTGAAGGAATTGGGTCCATTTGGGAAGTATAATATCATAAATTATGCTCTAATTTTATTTCCGTGCTTCTTGGCGGGAATGTATGGTTCCGTGTTCGTCTTTGAGGCCGCAGACATCGATTACAGGTGAGTCTTGTTTTTTATTTCCAGTTTTATGACTAAAACTAGCCAAAGCTAAAATTGAAAGTGGTTTTTCTCAAAGCGGTTTGTCTTTTGACAGTCTAAGATCTTAGAAATTCTGTGTAAATCACGTTGTAGCGGTGTGTTTACGTTTTGGGGTTATATTGCTTTAGAATTTGACGTCCGTCACGCCACCCTTTCATGTTTGCGCATGCGTGACGTCATCGATGAAAAATTTGGGGTTCCTCGGGGTACTGATTTGACCCATTTTGCAAAATTAGCTAACTAGCAAAAAAAATTATTTTAATATTGCAACTCATAAATTCATTTGATGTTTAGGTTATACCATGAAGTTTATCGATAATATTGAAAATAATTTCATAATTATCCTTGTGTGTTTTTATAGTTATTAGAGTTGCAATATTGCATGCAAAAGGAAGTTTAAATAAAGACGAAACTTCATTTCATGGCGAGTTGGCATGATAGAGTAAACCAATGTCAGTTGTTAGAGAAATATATATTATATTTTTTGGCATAAATTCATAATTTATACGATTCTTTTTTTGTGTTTTGTTTTTTAAACCGCAAAGAATTCATTATATTTTAATACGAAATATGCAAAAAAGTGGCATTGAAATAATTAATTAAGGCTTCTAGCAACTAGTATTTCTGCGTCGTATTTTGAATACTTAAACGATATTATTAGGAAATCGTAAAAACCTAAGATATTTTTGGAATCCGCTGGATGCGGGAAGCACAAAACCGGTCGAAGTGGCGGAGCTTGGGGAAGGCCTATGTCCAGCAGTGGACGTCTTTCGGCTGAAATGATGATGATGATGATTTTTGCAAGACAGACAATTTTTTATTTTGGAAAATCTTTCGATACTTAACAAACGTTTGGATGTCGTAAGAAGCGAGTAAGGAACGTACTAGAGAATGGGTAGCAGCGTTCTCTATGCATTTTACCACCATACTGCGGTCACCAACCCGCCTACCATACGTGGCGACTGTGGCAAACCCCCGCAAATTGGAGGAGGCGTATGTCCAGCAGTGGACATCTTATGGCTGAAATGATGATAATGATGAGCAAACGTGACGTGCATTTATGGCTTTTTAATTTTAACGGATTAAGGTAAAGAGTTAGGCAGGATAGATATCCATCGGTTGGTTATGCCATCGGATAGCTTTAAAAAATACGCAGCTAATGAGCTGACGAAAGTGACGCCTTCTTATAACAGAGTATTCAATTTTTAAATTATATTAAATTACATGATGAGATAGAGAAATCTTTCTAAAGGGTTTTATCATATATTTTAAACAATATAGCGCTAGAAGGCTTAGTTCATTAAATGCGTATTTTTTACAGCTATCCGATGGCATTAAATGCTTAGTTGGGCAGTATGGTACACCCACAATTTGCTAGTTATGTTGGAGTCCCGTGCAATCACGGGCGGGCCTATTGCCATCAAACGGCACGAATTCAGACTCCTGGCTGCTCAATTCATAGCCGTTAAATTGTAAATTAATCAGGTTTTCCATCATTGATTTTGAATTTATTGAAAAGGATGTCAAAGTTTTCAAAACCGCAAAATAAATAGTTAATAAATCAAATTAATTTCATTCAGATAACTTGGATGCATAATAGTACAAATTAACACATAAAAAATTACAATAAAATCAATCAAATTGCTCGCTTAATAAAGGTTCTCCATAGCGGCGAAGAGATAAGAGATTCTATCAGCTTTAGTCTTCAGTATTCCGTTGCAGCTGCTACGCATTCTTCAGATCAGGGATACGGTTTTTTTTGCGGATGACGACATGAATGCCATCAGTGAAAATCAGTGCACGATATCAATAAAGGTATAATACTTGCTCTGTTTGACCTGCGTTATCACACTTATCACTGCTGGTCAATACCCCCTCGATATCATAACTGACACAACATTCGTTCTTACATAATACGTAATATAAGAACACTCAAAGTTAGTTTGTTTAAACGCGCTTAACTGCTAGGTATACGGATTTGATTATTTTTTTAATTTCATAGCCTAGTTCTGTGAGAAAGTTTATTTATTATCTCGCTGCTACCTTCAGGAGCTACGCAAAAGGAAATAATGGTCCGAAAGAACGCTAAGCGAAAACGACGTAACGGAGTGTAAATATTGTATATTGTTTGTGTGTAGTGGTAGTAGGTCGTGAGTTCGAACCCAAGCAGGCGCATTACTTTGTGTAAATTGTTTCATCACCACTGCTCTCTAAACGGTGAAGGAAAATATCGTGAGGAAACTCGCATGTCTTAGAACCAAAAATTCGACGACATGTGACATCTGCCAACCCGCACTGAGCGTGGGGGATTATGGCCCGCTCCCTCTCACCGAGAGGAGTCCTATGTCCCAGCAGTGGGAACGTTATAGTCCGCTGATGAGTAGTATGTGTGTGTATGTTGTGAGTGTATGTGTATGCGTAGAGTGTATCTGATGTAGTACTATAGTTGTGCCCCGTTATTTCATTTTCGCTTTCAATAAAATATAATATACTAGCTTTTGCCAGCGGCTTCGCCCGCGTGGAGGTCGGAAATTATCCTGCGAGAACATACTACCGGGATAAAAAGTACCCTATGTGTTATTCCAGGTTATAAACTATCTCTGTGCTAAATTTTATCTAAATCGGGTCAGAAGTTTTTGCATGAAAGAGGAACAAATATCCACACATCCATACATACAAACTTTCGCATTTATAATATTAGTAGGATATTATTTTGTGTCAATACCAGAAATTTCACCGGACGAAGTTGCAGGCAGAAACTAGTTATAGATATTTACCATCGTAATATTAGTACAGTTCTTAAAAAGTCGTCCCAGCGACCTTCAAATCAGTCACCCAAAGACCTTGGTGAATCTAAGATAAGATTGTTTATACAAAATGTATGTTAGTGCAGTTATATAAATCATGATTTACATTGGTAATGTTTTTCTGGGCAGGTTTAAGCACGAGGAGTTTTTAAATTATTTTTTAGCATACCTTCCTTTACGAGATATTTTACCGAACATAAGTATAATTTTAGGATAAGCATAATATCACCATTTAATTTGAGGCCAAGAATAACCGGGCATTTGAAATTATGCCCCCAAATTATACTCCAAACTGCTTCTAATATTTTTTCGAAAACAAATAAGTAATCTTATTGAAGTCACTTAACAGATTTACAAGTATTTTTATACAGATAATATACCTATAAAAATACAAACCACGTTCCTGTACATCCGTTAGTTTATGGTCGCTGTAGGCTAAGACCATAGATGTATATATTTCTATGGCATTGGCACAGGTCAATAGTAGCAAATTCGGTTTACTATAAAGTTAATAATAGTAAGAGACGCTATTGTACCTATATGAGTTGAAAGTATTGTGATTTAAAGACCTAGTCTTGCCCGCAACTTCGTCTGTAATCCAAGATAAAAAGGAGCCTATGTCCTTACCCAGATCATGATCTGGTGTTCCCAAATTCATCTAAATCCATTCAGCTGTTTTAGCGTAAAAGCGAATAAAACAAATAAACTTACGTTCGCATTATTATAAGTTAAGAATAACGTATTTTACATGCTGGTTTAAGCATCCTAATACCCAATAACTGAGTTATGAAGTTTAGACTATGTAGTCGCTCCACATAAAATACTTGTATTCATCTAGATAGAATAGAATAAAGTTTATTTTATCCAGTATTACAGCTAGTAGTAGGTACAAACATACACACAACTATAATACTGGAAGCAAAAGGTTTAAACTTCAACATTATGCTTATGTCCCCCAGCGGGTTTCTCAACGCTGGGTTTCAGCTTAAACCCTTGGCTGTTCCTGTCCTGTTTACAAGAATAAGTAAAATTTAGTAACAACGGAATAATAATTAGTTCTATTAATAATTATAATAATTAGTTATAATAAACATCTGGTTAAATATTTATACATAGTTATTTTCGGACTTCTTTTTTTCAAAACAAATTAATAACACAGTGAATGACTAACTGAATACACACATTCCTTGCCTATTAATATTAAGTACAATCAAGAGCAAAAATATGTGTGTGGGAAAAATATTAATCTTTTTACAGACTTGGTTTGTCAAATAACAATAACGTTAAAGTAAGAATAGTTGGGAAAGGATTAATTTCAGTTCATATAACTAAATTAAAGTAGTATTATAGCAGCAAAATAAACGCTATAAAATAACTTTTTGATTAAACTTTATTACTTTATTGATACAAATACATAAAATTAAAGTGTCTGTTTGTAATGTCAAAATAACAACTTTTTACTAAATGCATCAAAGACTTTAATTCAGTCACTATACTGTACTTATTACAAACATAATCTTTTTTTTGTCTGATTGTTCCGGCTTAACCCCGCAATAGCTGGACCAATTTTGACTAGACAAACAAATAGTTGACGTTATACAGAGTAACACAGCCTCTTGTAGCGATAACACGTTCCTATGTGAGAATCTAAGACAACCGCGCGGCGCCGTGGCTAGTTTATTATATTATTTAATTATCTCTTTGGCCTTCATATTCAGCACCTATCTAAGAAACATCAAGCCCTTACGGTTACATTTCCAAAATGCGCTCATCACTATGCATAAACAATCACCTGTGTATGAGTGTACATCATTGTTACCGAGTCTCTTCCATTGCGCCAATTAGCAACAATGTACTTGTGTCATAGGATTCGTACACAATTGGTGTAGCCGTTATTAAGATTACGTACCTACTCACTGATTAACAAAAATAAACAGTTACCCGAGATGTCTATTAATAAATAAATATTTTTTTTTTGTGTAGATATAGTTATTTCTGCAGCATAAAGGCTAGCGCGATTCGGCGATTTATATCCGTAGAACAATTTCTATAAAAACGCGCACGACTCTTCATACAGGGGCGATATGTCGCGCCGCTACACGGTCCCATGGAGCCGCTACATGGATCCCATTGTCCGAATGCAACCAAATTAAAATAGAACCATTCGAGAAGCACCAGCTTTCAAATAAAAAAAAATCATCAAAATCGGTTCACTCAGTCAAAAGTTATGAGGTAACAAACATTTAAAAAATAAATTAAAAAAATACAGTCGAATTGATAACCTTCTCCTTTTTTTGAAGTCGGTTAAAAACTAGCACTAACGCGGATTCGCCCGCGTGGAGGTCGTAACTTATCCCACGCAAAACGTACTCCCGTGATAGAAAGTATCCTTTGATGACCCATCAAATGGTCATGATTTACCTATGAACCAAATTCATCAAAATCCTCTACGCCAAGACGTTTCAATAGTTTCCTTTGAGATTAGCGGTGACGTAAATTATAAATAGCTCTAACAGCTCTCTTTTGCAAAATAAAGATGGATTAAATGGCAGTGGCCTGATCCCACAGCAAACTGCCAGTCGAAAACAGTAACGTCTTTAAGCATCCATATTGTGAGAAAAACAATAAAATAAAAATTCAGTACACAAATCTGTATGTAAATTCTCGACGCCATCCGCCATCTGCCATCTTTTGTTATCCCGCAATGTGTGAAGAGTAAGGTCTTCAACCAGTGCGTCCTGCCCGTAATGACATACGGTGCTGAAACGTGGACACTGACAGTTGGGCTGGTCCACAAATTCAAGGTCGCTCAGCGCGCTATTGAGCGGGCTATGCTTGGAGTTTCTTTAAAGGATAAAATCAGAAACGAAATTATCCGGAAAAGAACTGGAGTTACCGACATAGCTCGCAGATTAAACAAGCTGAAGTGGCAGTGGGCTGGCCATGTCTGTCGAAGGACCGATGGCCGGTGGAGCAGACGAGTCCTGGAGTGGAGACCGCGTATCGGCAAGCGTAGTGTAGGACGCCCTCCAGCTAGATGGACCGACGACCTTAGGAAAGTGACAGGGGCAGACTGGATGCGGAAGGCCGAGGAGAGAGTGTTGTGGTACAACATGGGAGAGGTCCATGTCTAGCAGTAGACTGCGATAGGCTGAGATGATGATGATGATGAGTGAAGTATGGGCTGACGAACCCATAAATTGCATTACAATTACATCTCTTGACCTTACACTACTACACTAAACCTTATAAGTACATAAACTACAAATAGACACTCAAAAATCAAAATCAAAAGTCATTTATTCAAACTAGGCTGATAGTCAGCACTTTTTGAAACAATTTTATTTACAGATTGATGATAATTCAATGATTTTTTTTAAGATTTTAGAAAAGTGTTTTTCAACGGCTTTAATACAAAACACGGATGGTGATTTTTCTGTTCAAACATTTTTACAAGCATGCCTGGCATCTTTCTTTTGAGGTATCAAGTACGCGTAAATCATTTTAAAAAAAATTGTCTCATGACACAGATGCTTTAGCAATGATTTATTAGATTGTTTTCACATGACTAAAATAAAATATAACGTAAAATTATCATTGTTTCAAACTGGCCATTATTTGCAACTAACTGCAATATTTTGGGTTTTGACATCAAAATTCATTAAAATTTTCTTTAAAAAAATTATCACACTCCGTCTAACACAAGTTCGGTTCAAATGGTTCTAATTAGTCTATATTAGCTCCGCTTTACGGCTCTGCATTAACCTTCCAAAAACCCTGTATCATGGAGAGATTTATCTTTTAAATGATAAGGGCTAAGGCAGAACACTGGCCATATTCACAATCGCCATCTTAAGCCGTGAATGATTTACATATTGTATTATATTTTTAGCCCACGTTCGGTCAACTGCAGGGCAAATAATAATTTTGCCAAAAGTATTTAATCGCTACTGCCAAACTACTTATCTAACTGCCCCTGCCAACATTTTTACTGCTCATTCATTTATTACACCTCTTGAGTATTTTTGTACTAACATTTTAGGATAAAGTAATCGGACAAATTTCTGTTTCGTACTGTTCAAATTTCACCCTCGCCTAATTTACCAACCGCCGAAAACTTTAATTATCACCCGTTCGTTTTTCAACTGCTCATAATGCCATGGCTGCTTAACATCACGCTTTGGACCTTAGGAGCCGAGTAAAATGAAAAAAAAAGTCGAAAAGAACACTAAGTGTAAACGAAGTAATAGCTCGGGCGGGCGATGTAGATGCAACGCGTCGAGTCGGGGGCCATATTTTCACGCGGAGGAAGTCGCAAGCTATCGCCTTCGACTTTTAATCGTATTCAGTAACTTTACAGTTGAAGGCTTACCAGATTTTGACAAAATAAAGATAGTGACGTGGTCTAAGAATGAACGAAATTGAATGAACTTGACATAATGATACTTACATGCAATTTTCAACATAAGACAGTCCCCCAAAACCGCCCGCCCTTCGACACTTCCTAGTGCTTTAGCTGGGAAGAAGAAGTGGCGGAACAAACTCCCCAGCAGCACAGCTGTCTGTTAAGTTAGAAGAACTTGATTCTATACAATATTGTGTAAGTTATTAATATTATAAAACAAAACAAAACAAAACTCTTTGAAGTTCTGCTTATCACAAGGAAATATAACTTGAGAAACATTATATTCCTTTCACACAGACACCTGTAGCGATGCAATCGCGCGATTTCAATTCAAACGCGTGACAATATCGTGTTTGAAGGCTCTCAACGAGGTAAAAGATGGCGGATGGCGAATACAATTTGCATACAGATTTGTGTATTGAATTTTTATTTTATTGTTTTTCTCACAATATGGATGTTAAAGACGTTATTTCGATGACATTTTACTGTGGGGTTGGGCTACTGACATGTAATCCATCTTTATTATGCAAAAGACAGCTATCAGAGTATCAGAGCCATATATAATCTACGTCGCTATGAATCTCTCAGGGAACTATTTAAAAATATTAATACAGTATTATGACGGAACCTTGGCAGTTCATTGATGAAGGTATTATGTATTTAAAAACAAATCTACATATTTTTGATCAAATAGGTATGTGATAGACATGTTTAATGTATATAAATAATAAAGCGTCTAAAAATGAATACCTATTTCCCTTGGTCACGCCATCACGCGTGAACGGCTGGACCGATTTCACTTCATTTTTTTTGTTGTATTTGTAATTGTCAGGAGAAGGTTTTTATGAAAGAAAAAATTTAAAAAGTTGCGCAAAAAATTAGAAAATTTAAGAACACTTATTTAAGAATACTTAACAACCATATAATAGGACAATGTAAACTTTTTTTTAATTACAGGACAACGTCTGTCGCGTCAGCTAGTACTTTATATAAAGACAAAATAGGTCAATCATTTTTCAGATTAGCTAAAGTTCACGTACTTGATACATACTGAGAGCAATGGTGGCTCAATAGTACTGGCCGCGACTTACGAGTTGTATTTCGTGGGTTCGAACCCAAGGCACTTCACTTAGGGTAAATTATTTCATCACCACTGCTCTCAAAACCGTCGTGAGGAAACCGGCATGTCTTAGAACCAAAAATTCGAAGACATGTGACATCTGCCAACCCGCATTGGGCCCGCGTGGTGGATTAGCCCACTCCCTCTCACCGAGAGGAGGCCTGTGTTTCAACAGTGGGAACATTTATAGGCTACTGATGACATACTTTAGCTCTCATCAACTAAGCTATCATCTTGGCAAATAAACGTACCAAAGTAACATGAACGGTTCCTTAAATCAATATTATCATAGTTGATATATCATTTACTTTTCCCCGTAATATTAGAATACAAATAAATAAACATATATTTCAATGTTATTCAAATACATAAGTATTACTATACAGTTCAGTCAATATTTAGACAAAGTTTTGCTACGCAATAATATTATATTAGATATTATTTTGTTTGTAAGGCTTTAATAATATTGAAACAGAATTAAATAGTGACATTGTGACGTACTGTTCTTAATGTTGTCTTTTCCAATCGTACCGTTTTAGATTTTGTAGAAGCATGTCAGAAAAAATCTGAAGCCTGGCTTTGTGCCTGTTGGATGGCAATAGGCTCGCACCCCATTACATAGCACTTACAAATGTGGGTGTACTATAGGTAAGTACACCTATGCCCATTGATTTTATGTAAGAAAAAGACATGCAGTGTTGATCCAAAGAATACAAAATAATAACCATACCAACAAACTAAAAATAACTTACGCTAATACACAGGTAAATTTTTGTACTTACATTAAAATTTTGTATTTTCAAAAGAAACATTTAAAAAAAAATTAAAATTCAGTCAGTAATATCCTATACCTAATGTAATTTTTTTTAATACTTTGAAATTCAAAAGAAGCAACACAAGTTAATAAGCCTCATTCCCCGACTCATCTTAAGCACAAATCGTGAAAGCAGTAGATCGAAAGGCACAGTCACCAGTCACTCACAGACACGCCATGCACAGCATTAGCATATATTTGCATCGCTCAAAGCATTCCAGCTGTGTTCCATATTACTGAAGCCGTGTGCCATTTTGTGGAGCTTTTGGAGCTGAGAAATATGAAAGATAGGTCATATTTTTTTAAACATTCATACGTTAACTGATTTATGTTTTAGAACGAGCAAATAATACGCTTTTAATTTTTGGCTGACTCCTTGACAATGATGACTCTAGATAATTCAGTAAAAATTCTTGAATGTTTTGCTTTTGATTTATATAAGGTTAAGTGGGCAAGGCACATTGTTCGCCGAACAGATGGTATATGGGGCCGAAAGGTTCTAGAGTTGCTACCGCGTATTAGCAGACGTAACGTTGGAAGACCTCCCACAAGGTGAACTGATGACCTGGTGAAGGCTGCAGGAATTCATTGGATGCAGGACGCACAGAATCGATCGGAATGTGACTGACTCGCACATATATATCACAGTACAGTATACAGTCTTTATTATTAAAGAAATAAAGTTAAGATGTAGGCTCTAGAGGGTGTAGATTAAATGCAAACAACAATGGACTAATATTGCGTTTCTGACGTGAGTATTAATGTTCAAAACATCAAGTTACTTACCTATAGTTACATTAACAGAGAGAACTTAGAGAGCGCAGTGATAACCCAGTGGTAACGGCTGCGATTTATGAGATACGAGTTGTAGGTTCGACCCCACACTGGCGCTTTACTTTGTGTAAATTATTTCATCACCACTTCTCCCAAAACGGTGAAGAAAAAAGTTATGAGGAAACCAGCATGTCTTACAACCAAAATTTCGAAGACATGTGTCATCCACCATCTGGAATTGAGCCCGCGTTTTAGATTACGGCTCACCTCTCTAACTGAGAAGAGGCCTCTGTCCCAGCAGTGGGACCATTGTAGGCTGATTATGATGATGGCATTACCATAGCAGGAATTTCAGTATTTTTAAGAACATTTGGGTTCAAATCTAAGTCTCAGTCTGTCAAAAATGTTGTGACTGTCGCTGATGTCTACCGCATGCCAAATGACAAATGGGCTAAGAAGACCTCCGATTAGGTCCTACTAAACGCACGAAGACATCGTGGCAGGCTGAAACGAAGATGGCAGGAAAAGCTTGACTCCTAACGAAAACAGAACAGGCCAGAAATAAAAAGAGCCGGATTTTTGTGGAAAAGGGAGAGCTTTGCCATGCAGTAAGAATAAGAGAGAATTATTGTCTTTGAGATGAAATTAAAAAAAGCATTTTTTAATCTTTTCTAATATGGTAATTATCCTTCAGATTCTAATCTGCAGCCTCAATTACTCATTCTCTAAACCATGGTGACATCCAAAAACATACCTAACCAGAAATAAATATGTCTCAAACTTCCTTACAAACGAAAACAGCATGAATTCGCAGCAACAATGTAGAATAGTGTTCCATATGCCTCCGTATGTAAATGTTCATCAGAACATTAGCTGAGATTAGGCAGCTTGAGCCCCGGCTTATGTGGATTTGTCCTAGTTTTGAAACCTGGCTTCTGAAGTTCCTCGTTTTAGTTGGGAAGTCATATTACCCTTCTGTCAAGCGACTTATTTTACAATTTTGGACTTTGTATTGTGAAGAGTTTTGTGGGCACGCTTAGATACTTACGAAGGGGTGCCTGATATCAATAAAAAAATACCTTAAAAAGCACCCCACGCTTTTTTTCCATTATTTTCTACTTTTTAGTTTGGTTTTCTATGGAAGCGTGTTTTTTAGTTTTTTAAACTATTATTTATTTTCTATTTTTTAGGGTGTTTCGAATTTTGAGACGTATGTCAGCGTAGTTTGTGACGTATGTCAGCGTAGTTTTCGAAGACAGTTTTTTTGCTGTCCTGGTAACCCTGGCAAGGATAATGGCACAAATTTATGAAATTATAGTATTGTCATCGGTCCTCGATAAGTATACAGAGTTTAAATGAAATCTCGTCGTTTAAAGTGGGTCAAAATCGCGCAATAAGGAGTCGGTTACAAACAAACATATAAACATACAATGAGGTCGATCTTTTGGCGAAATAATCTCAGAGATCAGACTTTATATTGATTCTTGATTTGGAGAAGGGCTTGTGGCAAAGTAATAACCGCCGTACGGATCGATCGATAAGGTAAGCTACGCTTGCCGCAGTTGTTTCGTGGATGGGTGACCTTTTCTACATACCGAGACTCCTCCGTAAGCACGGAAAGCCTCAGAAAGCACGTTACACTTTAGGTTCCGGCTGTCATTTGTACATCTTTGACAGTCGTTGCGGGTCGTCAGAACCCTGAAAGTCTGACACCAATTCTTACCAAGGGGTATCGTATCTGCCGGGTTCGCGAGATTGTTCGAAAGAGATACCGTGATCCTGGCATATGGGCAACTGAAGGGACACGGGTGGGTTTTAGTCAGTAAAAGTCTGACACGCCCTCCCGCTCCGTCCAGAGCGGAAGAAGTCATTTGATGATTTCCCATCCAAAAAAAAAGGGGGGTTTCGTATTACCCAGTCACTGGGTTGTAGAAGTCAGTCAGATCTAAGATCGGAAGACAGAGTCAGATCTTTCTTCAAAAGGTTCTTCCAGACAGTGGCCTGCATTGTTAGACTCATATAAAATTCTAATAATATTAGGTTGGGGAAAAAGTCTTTTCGCATTATAGTATGTATGAACTTGTAATAAAATCTCTTTGGCTATACTATTTGTATCTGGCTGGTTTTGGTATCATTGAAAGTTTAAATTTTAAAGAACATAATTCCAAATTCAAATTAGGAAAATGTGTGATTTTCATTTGTTTTTCGTACCGTCAAGATGAGTGAATCTAATGAAGAAATTCGATACATTTTAAAATTTTGCTACAAAAAAGGTAAAAATGCAACTATGATGTTTATGGACCTAGAGTCTGTGAGAGTAGCATAAATTTGGTTTAAGCATTTTCAATCCGGAAATTTTGATGTCAAAGATGCACGTCGCTCTGGTCGCCCTATTACGGATAAAATGGATGCCATTTTTGAAAAAGTGGAGCAAGATCGGCATACCAGTAGTTACGACGTATCTGAAGAACTGGAAATTGACCACAAAACAGTTTTGGCGCATTTGAAAACAACTGGGTACACAAAAAAGCTCGACATTTGGGTACCTCATGAGCTCACTGAAAGAAACCTAATGAACCGTGTACTCATTTGTGATTCTTTATTACGACGTAATGAAACCGAACCATTTTTGAAGAAGCTGATAACTGGTGATGAAAAGTGGATCACGTATGACAAGAACGTGCGAAAAAGGTCGTGGTCAAAGGCCGGTCAGGCTTCACAGACTGTGGCGAAACCCGGGTTAACTCGCAACAAGGTGATGCTGTGTGTGTGGTGGGATTGGAAGGGCATTATTTATTATGAGCTGTTACCACCAGGCAGGACCATCGATTCTGAACTCTACTGCGAACAACTGATGAGATTAAAGCAAGAAGTTGAGAGAAAGCGGCCGGAATTAATCAACAGAAGGGGTGTGGTTTTTCATCATGATAACGCTAGACCTCACACATCATTAGCCACCCAACAAAAATTAAGAGAGTTTGGCTGGGAGGTGTTAATGCATCCGCCGTATAGTCCTGACCTTACATCAGATTTCCACCTGTTTCGGTCTCTTCAGAATTCTTTAGGCAGTGTCAGGTTAACATCACGAGAGGACTGCCAAAACCACTTGTCGCGGTATTTTGACCAGAAGTCCCAAAATTTCTATAGCAATGGGATCATGTCCCTACCTACAAGATGGCAAAAAGTTATCGAACAAAATGGTACCTACATACTTTAGTTAAATGTAAATAAACTTTATTAAAAAATGTTTTGAATTTTCTTAAAAAATGCGAAGAAACTTTTTCCCCAACCTATTATAATGATTGGACTTTAAAAGAGACTATGACTTCTGAGTTAGTTTCGGCGTTTCTTCTCAGGGAACAGTCAGCTAGGAAATGCACGCGCCATCTAATTAAAAAAAAACATTGATCAAAAAATGTTGACGTGTAAAAGTGTTTTAAATGATCTACTCGCAGAAATAATCATTTCATTTCATAAACATTTCATTTTATAAACATTCCATTTCATAAACATTTCATTTCATAAACATGTCATTTCATAAACATTTCATTTCATCTCAGATAGGCAGCTCTACGTAAAATACTGGTATTCAACTGCGTCCAGTAATACTGAAAGTCGACCCAAACATAGTTGGGAAAAGACTAGGCAGATGATGATGATGTCTTAATATTGATCCCTGATCCACCATTCCAGATTGGTGTCTCAGATCGTTTTTTGAGGAAAAAAACAGATTTGAGTGGACCTGTCCTGTCAGTGTACGTATTTATTAGTAATCGTGTAACTCAACTCAGCTCATCATTTATCATCATCATTTTAGCCGTAAGACGTCCACTGCTGTACATAGACCTCCCCCAATTTGGGGGGGTTTGCCATAATTGCAACGCTTGCATGCGGGTTGGCGATCGCAGTATGGTTATAAAATGCATAGAGAACGCTGCTGACCATTCTCTAGTAAGCCATGCAATTTGGGTCAACGACATTTAATTCTATCTTTGGTTTACCTACAGTTTAGTCATACATTTTTTTTTTTAAATGTTTTCATCATCGAGCTCATGGTCTAAGTGTCAAAATGCATTTAAATTATTCAATTTAAATATTCATTCGTCTTAAAATAATTTAATACAAATTATTAATAATTAATAATTTCTACTATATTTTTTCGCACATAGTTGCAATTTGCGTACGCGCTCAGTCACCAGTTCCATTTATCTCAGTTTTACAGATAATACGCCAAATAACTAACTAAAGTAACACGCAAGAAGACTGAAGTGTAACACGAAGAATACAGGCATCGACCACTCAGCCTATCATAAAATTACATAATATATCAAGTCTTAGCGTTTCCACAAACATTATGTTTCAAGTACCTATTGTTGTCAGATAAAATCATCAGCTGAGTTAGTGTGAAGTACACGCATTTGATAATAGTTCGTTGACCTAGATATTTGAAATCTAAATATAATCTTATATATAATGTTCCCACTGCTGGGACACAGGCCTCCCCTGTATGAGAGGGAGTGGGCTGTAATCCAACACGCGGGTCCAGTGCGGTTTGGTAGATGTCACATGTCTTCGAATTTTTGGTTCTTGAACATGCCGGTTTCCTCACGATATTTTCCTTCACCGTTTTAAGAGCAGTGGTGATGAAATAAAGTATTAAAAGTAAAGCGCCTGTGTGGATTCTGACCGTTAGTCGCAGCCGTTACCACTGTGCCACCGCTGCTCAATTAAAAGTCTAATACTTAAATATTCATATTATAGTCCCGTTTGGTGTCGGAAGTAAAGAATAGCAGCACCCTATTTCTTCCCGTGGGTGTCGTAGAATGCGACTAATGGACTTACTAGAGAATGGGCAGCAGCGTTCTCTACGCATTTTACCACCATAGTGCGATCGCCAACCTGCCTACCAAGCGTGGCGATTATGGCAAATCCCCCAAAAAAGGAATCGGTCAAAGTGGCGGTTGTTGGTGAGGTATAATTATTATATATATACTATTATATATATGAGTCTTAAGTTGTGGTATACCTACAATGTTACTTTTACTTTGGATAAATAAATAAATAATATTCAGCAGTGAACGTCTTTCGGCTGAAGTGGTGGTGGTGATATATTCAAGTAGCATTATGCATCTCATTAAAAACCTTTCTAATAAAATCAGTCACGGCTTACCGTATCCAGACCACATAATATGTATTAGTCCTGCTATAAAACGGAATGTTATAAATAACGTGGCTAATACAATTAAATTTTAATAGGGTTGATTCGTTGTCCTTCAATCATTTTAAGTGTGACAACTAGCAGGGCACGTGTATGTCAAATTCTGAGGTATTCCATGAAGCACACCCAAACGAAGCACACCCAGACGAAGCACACCTAAAGTATTCCACTTAGCACACCCGTAGGTGGGCTTCAAATAAAAATTTAAAATAATTAATTTCCTATTTCACGAAGCACACCTACCAATATCACTCGCATAGTGCGGGGACTAAGAAATAAAAATGTCGATAGAAGAAAATATTTATTATTTAAAGACTAACTTAAATTTCTAACATCATTCAATTTCATTATAATAATTTGACACATTATTTGTCATTTTTGTAATCTCACTATTTAAAATCACTGATTGTTTCATAATTATCTTTCCAAAAAAATATTATTTTGTATTTTTAACTATTTTTCTATTATTTTCCTTTTTTGTGCTTTTAATAAAATCACAGATTGTTTCATAATTATCTTTCCAAATAAATAATAGTTTAAAAAAACTAAAAAACACGCTTCCATAGAAAACCTAACTAAAAAGTAGAAAATAATGGAAAAAAGCGTGGGGTGCTTTTTAAGGTATTTTTTTATTGATATCGAGCACCCCACACTTTTTTTTAAATAGTAAGATTACAAAAATGACAAATATTGTGTCACATTATTATAATGAAACTGAATGATGTTACAAATTTAAGTTAGTCTTTGAAATAATAAATATTTTCTTCTATCGACATTTTTATTTCTTAGTCGCCGCACTATGCGAGTGATATTCGTAGGTGTGCTTCGTGGAATAGGAAATTAATTATTTTAAATTTTTATTTGAAGCCGACCTACAGGTGTGCTAAGTGGAATACTTTAGGTGTGCTTCGTCTGGGTGTGCTTCGTTTGGGTATGCTTCATGGAATACCTCCAAATTCTTGTACAGTCAAGGATCGATGAAGATGAAAGATATTGAGTAATTTTCAAGGAAAAAGAAATTGCATTTGAAATAGTTTTTTGAAAAAGAACCACACAGGTTTGAGTGGAATTCTGTCAGTGCAAGCATTTGTTACAATCATGTAGCTCTGTGGTAATGGCCATGACTTACGACTTGTAGGTCGTAGGTTCGGACCCCGACAGGCGCTTTACTTTCTGTATATCGGAACAAAGTTCCTTATCGCGCGTTGTGAAAGGGGGCTAGACGGAAAAAAATCTTACGAAAAGTTGTCACGACATGCTTTAACCGACTTCAGAAAACGGACGAGGTTTCTCAATTTGACCGTATATATTTTGTATGTTGTTGTTTTTTTTTGTTGTGAGTAGAGAGGGAGAGAGGGAGAGAGGGGGAGAGGGGGAGAGGGGCAGACGGGGAGAGGGAGAGAGGGAGAGAGAGGGAGAGAGGGAGAGAGAGCGAGGTAGAGAGAGAGAGGGAGAGAGAGGTAGAGAGAGAGGAAGAGAGAAGGAAATAGGGAGAGAGAGAGAATATTTTTGTTGAGTGTATACAGGTTTTTTGTACATAATAAATAATTAAAAAATTATAACTATTATGAATCTTGGAAATCCTGGAAAGGAACTTCGTTCCATCCGGGTGTCCCTTGACACCTCTAAAGTTTTTTTATTTCATCACGACTGCTCTCAAAACGGTGAAGGAAAGTATCTTAAGGAAACCGGCATGACCTAGAACCAAAAAATCGAAGACATGTGACATTTGCCAAACCGCACTGGGTCTGCGTGGTGAATTATGGCCCACTCTCTCACACAGAGTGCAGGCCGGTCATGTCTCAGCAGTGGGAACATTACTGGCTAATTTATTGTGTTTAGCTCAACTCAGAAGTTAAGGAGCTCCCGCACATCTAAGTTTTTGGGTAGGCCACAAAAGTACTCAATATAACCATAGACTTAATAAAGTCTCAAATCACTAAGTACGTGAGACACTCAGAATTTTTGCGAAAACAAAAAGAAGTGTTCTATAGATAAATATTTTTTATGAAATCTTTTCAAAATACTCGCCACTAGCCTCTATGCAAAGTTCCATGCGTCTGAACCAGTTTTCGAAACACTTTTTCCAGTCCGCCGCAGACACATCTTTTACAGCCTGTCGAACGCTGACAGAGCATCTTACGGCGACGAAAATTGTATCCCTTTGAGCTAATTTTTAATTTTTGGGAATAAAAAGAAGTCACACGGTGCTAGGTCAGGGCTGTAAGGAGAGTGACCCAGAAGTTTGACCGGCGTGCTCTCCAAGAAGTCCCTCGTTTTGAGCGCGGTGTGAAAAATAGCGCGAAAATGTTCCCGGCGCAAATCCATTTTCCAATGAGACACGATAATTTAATTAGCTCACAAAAATGTGGTGGGAAATTTTGAAATTGGAATGTACCTATTTTTACTTATAAATAATCATTAGTTTTATAATAGTTTATAACTGGCCAGTCTCTGACACAAAAAAAAACTTTTTTCGCAATACTGAGTGGCCTGGTAATAGCAATAATGAGACAAGAACACACTCAGTTATTCAAGATTAGTAGATATTAGCGTATCCAGTAGCGAAAATAAACGAGACAGATTATTTTCTCTATCTTATTTGTGTATGCAACCTTTTTTGTCTGACCCCGGTTTATAGCCAATAAATGTAGCTCAACAAAATGGTAACTACAGTATGATTTCTTTGGTCGGTCCTGACCTGATATTTTATTTCAAAATTGCTATGGGATAAATCATTATTATAATTCCAGCTGAAAGACGTCTAGTGCTGGACATAGGCCTCCCTCAAGGTCCATCACTTCGACCGATTCTGTGCTGCCCGCATCCATACGATTCCTGCCGCCTTCACAAGGACATTAGTCCACCTTATCAACCTTATCACCTTAGCCTACTCTACATTTCCTGTCGTCTCATCATTTCAGCCGACAGACGTCCACTGCTGGACTTAGGCCTCACCCAATTTGGGGGGCTTTGCCATAATCGCCACGCTTGGCAGGCGGGTTGGCGATCGCAGTATGGTGGTAAAATGCATAGAGAACGCTGCTGCCCATTCTCTAGTAAGTCCCTTAGTCGCCTTTTACGACACCCACAGGAAAAAATGGGGTGGTGTTATTCTTTACGTCCGGCACCACACCGTACACGGTACACGGTACACTGTGTGGTTTCTATCGTCTATGGGAAAAATAATATTTAACTGTATGATATTTAAGATTTTAATTCTTTGACTGAACCAAGAATACTTGGCAACTGTTTTTTCTTTTTTTTCGTTTCTGAACACAAACAACCAAAAACCGATAGGTATGTTATCAAAGAACCGGGATGTGGGCCGACGCTCGGTAATCATTATCAAACACGTGGGGATCACGACCAGGTCGTACGATGTAGACCTTGGGTGGCACGGATTCATCACTTGTGGTTTAAGATAACGAGAAAAATAATTTCGAAACATTCAAAATAGAATGTTAGTAATTTCTTGCTAATTTATTACAATATGTTTTTTTTAATGACACATTGCAATTTTGGGATCACGTTAGTTGTGTCTCTTAAATACCCTAATTGCGAAACACATTATCAATCATAAATAATTTTTTATCAAGTCGGTTTTGGCGATCTTCTCCTCAATAACCCCTCTTACATCTGACATTCTTCTGAATGATCTCGAGACAAGTATTTTAGTACTCTACCAAGGTTAAACATATTGAATAATTAGACATTTTCACTGAAAACTAGAATCTGGATTAATAACTGAAGTAGGTAGGTTTTTCCAGTGTATTTAATTTTTTAACCAACTTCAAAAAAGGATGCGGTTCTCAATTGGAATGAGATTTCTTATAACGTTTGCTAACTCAAGACTCCGATATTTATAAAATTGTAATTAAGTTTTATCTAACTGACAATATAATTTGCTGTTCCGTAATGAACAAGGTGCAAATTCTCATCCTTTTCCCGCCTCCATCTTCGACCAACCCCCAAATCTTGTACCATCCTGAGACGCCTTCACAAACAGCTGGGCGACCTGCAATCAATCATGAGCGCGACTGATATTAATTATCATTACGATACGCGATCGACAGACGGATACTTTTCACTAGGTGATTGAGTATCATTCGGTGTACGAAAATTATTGAGAGTAATTTTTTAGGGGAATAAATGGGTGAATGTATGAACAGGCATGTTTTGTAATGATCTTTTAAATGTAGGTAACACGCAGTGATACTAAAAGATTTATAAAGTGTGGCGATTAGGATATCACTTCAATTTCAACTACGTATTCTACACTAGCTTCTGCCCGTGACTTCGTCCACGTCAAATTTTTGCTCCCCAGACCCTTCCCGTCGCATCGAATTGCCTGCCAGTTTTCTTCCATTTTTCGTTGCTGCTCCGCTCTTTTTGATCGTAGCGTAGTGTTATATAGCCTATAGCCTTTCTCAATAAATAGGCTACCCAGCATAAAAATAATTTTTCAATTCAGACCAGTAGTTCTTGAGATTACCGCGTTCAACCAAACAAACACACAAACTCTTCAGCTTTATAATATTAAAGTGTAGATTATCTATTTTAAACATACTATGGCGTCACGGAGGTTCTGGAGTGGCGACCGTATACTGGAAGACGTAGCGTAAGAAGGCCACTCACAAAATGGACTGATGAGCTGGTGAAGGTCACTAGAATCCGCTGGATGCGAGAAGCACAGAATCTGTCGAAGTGGCGGTGCTTGGGGGAGGCTTATGTCATGTTATATCATACCAATTTTTATTATTTTATTTTGTTTGAGGAATTCAGTTTTTTGTAATTAATTTATTTTGTTCTTGTATTAACAGACTGATAACAACATGTAATAGCCTTTGTACCGTGTGGTGTCAGAGGTAAAGAATAGCACCATCCCCCATATCTTCCCGTAGGTGTCATAAAAGGCGACTAAGGGAGTTACTAGAGAATGAGCAACAGCGTTCTCTATGCATTTTGCCATCATACTGCGATCGCCAACCCGCCTGTCAAACGTGGCGTTTATGGCAAACTCTCCATTTTTACACGCTTTATATTAGCTTCACTTGTATGTTTGTATGTTAGTATGTTTGTATGTTTGTTTGTAACCGACTCCTTATAGCGTGATTTTGACCCACTTTAAACGACCAGATTTCATTCAAACTTTGCACACCTGTCAAGGACCGATGACAATGCAATAATTTCATAAATTTGTGCCATTATCCTTGCCAGGGTTACCAGGACAGCAAAAAAACTGTCTTCGAAAACTACGCTGACATACGTCACAAACTAATTTGTGCCATTATCCTTGCCACGGTTACCAGGACAACAAAAAAAACTGTCATCGAAAACTACGCTGACATACGTCACAAACTACGCTGACATACGTCTCAAAATTCGAAACACCCTAAAAAATAGAAAATAAATAATAGTTTAAAAAAACTAAAAAACACGCTTCCATTGAAAACCAAACTAAAAAGTACAAAATAATGGAAAAAAATCGTGGGGTGCTTTTTAAGGTATTTTTTTATTGATATCAGGCACCCCACGCTTTTTTTTCTTTTGGTGGGGGACGCCTATATCGAGCATTGGACGTCTTTCGGCTGAAATAATGATGATGATGATGAGTAAATGCTATACTAACTATTTAATGTGATAACCTAACGCCCTCCTGTAGAACTAAGATTTTAAAAGCACGACATAGAACGATTTTTTATTAGCAATTGGTATCATTTTGCCCAGTACCTAAGTGGTTTGTGGAATTCAGATAGGCAATTGCTTCATGTAGGTAAAATACTCGTGTTCAGCTACATCCGATTAGACTGAAAGCTGACCCCAACATTGTTGGGAAAAGGCAAGACATATCATGCTAATACGGTATACAGGCGGACTAGATGCCATGAAGCCATTTTCTACCAGTGAACCTTTGACTCAAAAAGGACTTCTTAAAAGAAGGGAGAGGTTAAATTATATTACACTGATTACAACTTTCAAGATCACAATCATAAACAAATTCATTCATTTGAATTTCGCGGGCTGGTTGGAGCATTCACCTTAAGTACAACTTAAGGTGAATGCTCCAACCAGCCCGCGAAATTCAAATGTTCTTACGTTTTCATCTAAAAGGCAGTCTCTTTATGAACGAAAATATAAATAGTTTGCTCATAGTAAAAACTAAAAATATGTTTATGTACGTTTATAATTTAGTGACAACGAAAACTTTCCTTTGTCACTCAAGCGACAATTTATGAACATATGTATTTTTCCCTTTTTGACCTATGTATCCCAAAATTTGGTGTTTGCCAAACAATCAATAGTCCAAACTCAAGGTTTACCAACGCGCAATGGAACGCAGTATTCTAGGCCTCAAACTGACATACCACATTCGCAAAGACATACTGCGCTTCAAAACACAGATTACTGACGTTGCTCAAAACACCGCTAAGCTGAAGTGGAACTGGTCCGGCCACATCTGTCGAATGCCCAAAAAGCTGTGGTCCAAAATAATCACAGCGTGGAGACTTTTTTTTTTTTCTCTAGCCGGAGCGGAAGGGCATGTCAGACTTTTACTGACTAAAACCCACCCGTGTTCCTTCAGTTGCCCATGTGCCAGGGTCACGGTATCTCTTTCGAACAATCTCGCGACCCTAGACACAGTCATAAGGAGTCATGGCAGACCTCATAGAAGATGGCGGGGCGAGTTGGAGAAAACAAACAACCAATGGGTCACTTTAGCCCATTTTGGTCGACTGCCAGCTGGAAGTGATGGCCTTTGCCTAGTAGTGGGATCAAATGTCGTCTCCGGCTCTGGGCGAAGTAGGAGGGCGTGTCAGACTTCTACTATCTAAACCCACCCGTGTTCCTTCAGTTGCCTATATGCCAGGGCACAGTAACTCTTTCAAACAAATCTCGCGACCCTGGCAGGCATCGGTCCTAGCGGACCCCTTCAAACAAATCTCGCGACCCTGGCAGGCATCGGTCCTAGCGGACCCCTTCAGTACTACTGACATCTCTTTGAGGCGCTCGTGTCGACACGGGCCTGGTCCTTACCCATTGCTCGCCCCCAAGCCCGCGCCTACTGTGGCTGAGAGTCCGCGATCGACTCCCGACGCCCGGGGCGTCTCCTCCTGCGGCGGCTAGGGACGTGAGGGTGCAGAGACTGCCACTCCCTCACGCGCCCCGCCTCCTCCTTCGCAGAAGGAGGTGACGGCTTCCCATGCCCTCTCGCTCCGTAATATGGCCTGTACCAGAGCTGGACGCGAGAGGTCCCCGCCGTTGATTACCTCCACGAAAGCACGGCGGTGCTCTGCCCAGGCAGGGCACATCTCAACTGTATGCTCCACCGTGTCTTCCAGGCGATCCACACAGTGCTAACACCCGGGCGTTTCCTCCCGCCTTATCCTGAACAGGAACCTCCCATATCACCCATGCCCGGTGAGGACCTGCGTAAGGTAGAAGATGACGACGCCATGGCGCGTCTGTATCCACTCCTGAAAGAGAGAACTTACCGCCGCAATAGTGGCTTGCCCAATGATGCAGGCTATCAGTAGCTGTATTAGCTTAGAAGTTCTTTAACATACATACTTAAATAAACTCTCATCATTTTCCCATGGGGGTAGGCAGAAACTACAGAACGCCACCTGCTACGGTCCTTCTTACATACTACTTTTGCCCCGTTTAAATTCATACATCTGCTCATACACGCACGCCGGTTACCAGTACTACGCACTGAAGTTTTTCAAATATAAACATTATTACGAATTCCTCGTTTCTGCTCGACGCTTCATGCCCACTTAGCAACCAACTGCTTTGATTGGCCTAATTAATTGGAATATTTATCGATAGTGAATGGGACAAATACCAATCATAATTCAGTTTCAATTTAAAGAGGATAAATTGAATATTTCCCTGTTGGCAACCAAGCATTACATTAACCTTTTCGTTTGACAGTTCCTAGAAGAATTAATTTGATATCTCTTGACATAAGAATTTTATGTAAATTTACGGAATTCTATACTATTCTGCGAGAAGCCTTAGTGCAAAGGTCTTCTTCTGGAATCAAGTTAAGATCATTTTTTAGGATGGTAATGGGAAGTTAAGGACGACTTAGTATGCACCGTTTCACTTACACTAGGTATTGTGGCGCACTATTCGAATTTCAATATTCAAGTTTAAAATTCAACGGTGCGTAATACGTAGGCAATAAAATCAACTCAGCCTATTAGAGTCCACTGCTGGTTATACACCTCTCCCAGACTGTACCACAACACCTTGTCCTCTGCCTTCTACTCCCACTCTGTTCCAGCCTCCTTTTTAAGACCTTCGCTCCACCTAACCGGGAACATCCCACACTACGTGCAGGTAGACGCGTGATATTTCAGCATCCATGAATGTTGTAAGATTACCAAGAGAAACATTCAGCATTCGGCTTTACTAAGAATTCGGTCCATTCAGAACAAATGGTTTCTTCTATAATTAAACCTTGGTATGATCCTTTGTGAAATTAAATAACTTGACAGTGTCATCTGAAACAGATAACTTTTGGATGTCCTGATTAATCAGTAAAATTTTAATCTACAACAAGCGGAGTATTGAGGAAATTATAAATCGGTGACCAAAGATTTGCTGTTTTTTTTTACTCTATGTCAGTGGCGCAATCAGATTATTTTTGTTTGTTTTTTTTTTTTAATAATTACCGTATTACCACTGTGTTAAGGCTCCCGCAGAGAAAGCAACATGACTTTTCTACAGTGGAAAATTTAATCTGCCTGGCTTGGCACTATTCGGAACGCAAGCTGTTTTCTAGGAAAATGCAAAGCTGCCGTAGGTAGCTGGTTGTGTGCTAATGACTTTGACTCGTCTATTGTAATGAAATCTATGAAGTAACACTATTATGTACCTCTCTATATGAGTATACATCCGATTACAATTCATTTCTAACTTCTTCATACTCTAACTTTGCTTGGAGAGAAAAGGTTACAGTTTACTGCTTCGTATTATGTTGGGGTCAATTATGTTCAGGTCGGATTCCAGTTTAACCGGATGCAGCTGAATACATGAATACCAGCATTATATATGGATCGGATACCTATTTGATCCCCACAACCCAGTTACTGGATAACCCGATACTCCTTGGTAAGACTAGTTGTCAGACATTTGGGCTTCTGACTACCCATGAAGAATATCAAAGATCTATGAACAATAGCTGAGAACATGTCAAAGCACGGAGGGGTCTCGAATTATGGACGGTAACCCATCCATGAACTGAAAGCGGCAAACGTAGGTTAACCTTTGATGGACCTGTGCGACTGTTTTCATCACGAGCTCCACAAAACACAGTAGCAGTATCGATATAAATAAATAAATTTTAATTCATCATCATCATTTCAGCCGCAAAACATCCACTGCTGGATATAGGCCTCCCCCAATTTGGGGGGCTTTGCCATAATCGCCACGTTTCGCAGGTGTGTTGGCGATCGCAATATGGTGGTAAAATGCATAGAGAACGCTGCTGCCCATTCTCTGATAAGTCCCTTAGTCGCCTTTTACGACTCCCGCGGGATGAAATTGGATGGTGCTATTCTTTACGGTGCACCACACGGTACGAATTTTAATTGTTGTAATGATATTGCTACCCCAGAAATAAACTAAAAGCGAAATTGTTTATATGTAAATATCTAATCCTTACTAGAGAATGGGCAGCAGCGTTCTCTATGCATTTTACCGCCATACTGCGATCGCCAACCCGCCTGCCAAGCGTGGCGATTATGACAAACTCTTCCAAATTGAAGGAGGGCTATGTCCAGCAGTGAACGTCTTTCTGCTGTGACGATGATGGACTAAAACATACGTCTTCTTCTTTGTAAACAAATGTATATTTTTATTTTCTTTGAAGATTTCACTCAAAGAAACGTAAATATCATCGGTTTATTTTGATCTGAATATATACTGGGTGTCATTTTTTAACGTCTTGAAAAAAAAAATGGATGAACGGAGTAGAAGCCTATGGCATAGAAATTATTTTATTTTGTAATTATATTTTATTATTTTTATTTTTGAATAACATGTAATGAAATTGATCTAGCAATAAATACTACACATTTAAAGTAATATTTTCATACTAGAACAACAGAAGCAGAAATTTGGAAATAAAAAAACAATTAAAATCTATCGAAACTCAAATCATACGCACCCTACTATTGAGTAGGGTGGTAGGGATTTGAGTTCAATCCTACCCTTTGAAGCCGGCCGATAGGCGGCCTCATTGATCTATCGCAGGCGCACGAGCCGCACACGCATCCCCGTCCGCCCGCATCCCGCGCTCCTTTAGTCACCTGCGATGAATCTGAAGGTCTTCCTGCCTTCTATTCTAGTTACACAACACACCATATGAAGGTCGAGACGGTAAAAAATTTCAACCGGTATATACCAACAAAAATCTTACCCGGAACTAAAAGCCCATCTCATCTCACCGGTAGCCAATAGGCAAAGGCAATTTTAGCCAATTTGTTGGAACTACTGAAATTCTAATAGCATCATAGCCGTTGCACCAGTTTGAGCGATCCTGTAATTTCAAAGGCTAAATACTGATTACTCTAGTTTCATATTTACCCAATATTTCGAAGCAAACACCATGTTCAAAGCTTCAAACTGAAAAGTAAACAAATAGAATGAAATGAAAATTTTCTGTATTTATTCGAGAAATTATATTTCAAACGATAGTCAATATAGGTTTGTAGTTATGATTTATTCCTAATTAAAAATTAATTAATCACTATATCACTGGTAAACTGTCGAATAAGGTAGGGTAGGTCGGGTAAAGAAACCGCCTTAGAACCAAAAATTCGAAGACATGTGTACTACCAACCCGCACTGGGCCCGCGTGGTGGATTATGGCCCACTCCCTCTCATCAAGAGGAGGCCTGTATCCCAGCAGTGGGAACATTATAGGCTGCTGATGATGATGAAATGGTCGAATAGCGCGAACTAGGTGTACCGAAGACTAAGGACGGCCGAAGTCTTGCAGCCTACAGGTTTCGATGAGTTGCCGGCAGCAGAGTGTCCAGTGCGTGCTCGATTTCCCTTCATTTTTTCTGTCCATCTCTGACGCGGTACAAATTCGACAATTTCACTGCACAATTAAACCTATTGTAAAAGCCTTTGTGGAGAGTTACAAGTGGTGTGTGTGCATGTGTAGGTACCGATGACAGAGGACCGGCTTATGAGTTTGCCCTTTTTTAACCGACTTCAAAAAAAGGAGGATGTCATCAATTCGTCTGTATGTTTTTTTTAATTTATTTTTTTATGTTTGTTAGCTCATAACTTTTGACTGGGTGAACCGATTTCGATGTTTTTTTATTTTTTTATTTGAAAGCTGCTGCTTCCCGAATGGTCCCATTTTAATTTGGTTCCATTCGGACAATGGGATTCATGTGAAAACCAAATAAGTCTTAAATTTGCATTAAGTATTTGCGCGACAAATGAACGAATAACGCGATTCGATTAGTGCGGGGCATCTACCATAACTAAAAAGTAAAAAATAAAAACTTTTTACAAAAAAAACAACCGACTTCCTTAAAAAAAAACACTACAAAGTCAAAAATAACTTTAATTTCGGAAGTCGGTGGCAAAAACCTTAAAAACAGATCCTAAGACACCGAATTCCGAAATTAAAGTTATTTTTGACTTTGTAGTGTTTTTTTTTTTAAGGAAGTCGGTTTTTTTTTTGTAAAAAGTTTTTTATCTGTTGTGCTCGGTACCTGATGCACATCTTTGTAAAGCTTGTGGTACGATAAATTGTTTTAAGAGAAACCTAAAATAATTAAAAAATAACACCATATATTCGGTATTTGTCTTCTTTCTCACCACCATCAGCATCTGCCAAGCCCAACTATGTTGGGGTCCAGTCTTATCGGTTGCACCTGAATACCAGTATTTTTCATGGAGTGACTGCCTGTCTGACCTCCACAACCCAGTTACTGGTTACTGGGTAATACGAAGACTGGTTGTCAGACATGCGGCCTTCTGACGACCCATGACGACCGTCATAGATTCATAAATGACAGCCGGAACCAACGGCTTAACGTATTTTATCGTCTTCCTATACCTTAAAAAAATTCTTTAGAACAATAGAAATAACACTCTTTATGACTGTTAACTAACCATTTCTAAATAAAACTTTCTTTGTTCCAGATGCGCCATCAAAGAATGCGAAAGCACGACGAACACAAGCTTATGGCTACAACACGCTATACCAAAAGAAAAGAATAAATATTCCAAATGTGAAAGACACCCTACTATTTTAGGAAACAATATCACTATTAGTAATAGTTCTTGTACGGCAGATATATTTAACACTACTAGGAAAGAAAAGTGCTCTTCCTATGTTTATAGTGATGAAGACTCCGCTGTCAAAGATGTAAGTATTCATATTTCTGCTATATATATATAATAGAACAATAATATCTAAATGCAGAACAAGTGGTTTGGTGGTCTTTAAAATGGCTAAATTGATCTAGGCTTAGATCAACCATTCATGCTTAAGACTAGACAACTCAGCCTTACTGTCCAGACTCACAGCATTACTGTCCAGATGACTAAACGTGAACTGAAAAGTTAAATGAAATCCAAAAAAAAATGCGTTATTAAGGTTTTTGCCTTGACAGTTGTCAAAAAAAGTTGATGTTCCGACTACTGAGACACAGGTCTCTTCCCTGTGAGAGGAAATGGCCCATAATCTACAACTCGCGACCAGAGGGGTAATTGCGGAACTTTTTATCGATAGGAATTGGTTTAATATTCATAGTTAAACAACATTCATTGCGTTATTTACGTTGCTGAGCCGACAATTTATTCGAACGAAATCACGCAATGGTTTAGAAATAATCTTCAATCCCATTCAGATTCTGATAAATTGTGCGTTTCGCAATTAAGACCCTACCTTGATAATGAATGATAGTTGGATTGTTTCCCCCGCACGCGGGGAGTGGCGGATCTATCTCTTCAGTGGTCGGCCGACACGTCATCGCCACAAACTTTAATGACTTATCTTACCAATGTCCAAAAGTGGAACGAAGGAATTATCACTGACCGAAATTTAAAAACGTTACTTAGCATGGCCTTTCGCTAAGCATTATTCGTGTCACCGTCGCACAACTGTTAAAATAAAAGTGCAAGATAAAGACAGCAACATATTTAAGAAAAATATGCATGCCAAGTGACATTAATTTGTCTCGGTCTTTGAAATTTTTGCGCATAGTAAACTATGGAGTAGACATCTAATACAAAATATTTAAAAACCTTAAACTTAAATTTTGATTAATGGTATGCATGGGTAAAAAAAATAAAATTAATTGAAATCGAATAATGGTTTGTTATAGAATTTGAATTCCTGATTTTGTAAAAATCTTCATAAATGCTACCATAGTACAAATATGATATGATAACAATTATTATTCGGAAGGGCTTGTGGCTATGTTACAACAGCTGCACGGGTTGGTCGTTCAGATTACGCTACGCTTGCGCGCCTTGAGGGTCTAGGAGTTGGAACCGCGCCATAACACGAACTTCAAGTCTTTCGTGGTGCGAGTTCCAAGTCTTCAAATCGAGACCTTCCTCAAGGAAGAGTTTTGGCCGAAGGGTGTCTTGTATCGGCGATTCCACTGAAGGCTACGCGACACCACGCAGCACAACACGACGCCGTCACTTCGTGTTCAATAGTTTTATAATAAATAAATAATAAAAATCATTTATTTCCGGTCTTGAACCCATATAAAAATTAAAAAGGACACAATTGCCATGCTTTCATTATAAATTCTACATACCTTATTGATTAATAGACAAACAAAATAATTAGAGAAATTAAAATTGAATTTAGAATTTTAAGTCAAATAAAAAAAAGTTAAAACAAAGTTTATGTTTACATTGTTTTTATTTGTATGTATGTTAGTCTGTAAGGTATTTATGATATGGGTTTTTGTAGCCGGATATAAATTGATTTGATTTCCTTTGATTTACAAACCAAGACCCTTCCGTGCCTCGAAAAGCACGTTAAGCCGTTGCTCCCCCTGCCAGGGTCGGGAGATTAGTTCGAAAGAGGTAACGTGGTCCTGGCATATGGGCAACTGAAGGAACACGGGTGGGTTTTAGTCAGTAAAAGTCTGACACGCCCTTCTGCTCCACCCAGAGCGGGAGACGTCATTTGATGATATACCATCCAAAAAAAAAAGCCGTTGGTCCCGGCTGTCTTTAGTCAGTAAAAGTCTGACACGCCCTTCTGCTCCACCCAGAGCGGGAGACGTCATTTGATGATATACCATCCAAAAAAAAAAGCCGTTGGTCCCGGCTGTCTTTAGTCAGTAAAAGTCTGACACGCCCTTCTGCTCCACCCAGAGCGGGAGACGTCATTTGATGATATACCATCCAAAAAAAAAGCCGTTGGTCCCGGCTGTCTTTCGTAGATCTTAGACAGTCGTTACGGGTCGTCAGAAGCCCGAAAGTCTGACAACCAGTCTTACCAAAGGGTATCGTATTACCCAGTAACTGGGTTGTGGAGGTTAGATAGGCAGTCGCTCCATGTAAAGTACTGTTACTCAGCTGCATCCGGTGAGACTGGAAGCCGACCCCAAAATAGTTGGGAAAAGGCTAGGCAGATGATGAAAAATTTTCGACTGTCATTTTACTTGTTGGTAGTTATTAAAAATATCTAGTAAATGTGATTAACTGTCGACTGATTGATCTCTCTATCGACAAAACCGAGCCACAGGTATTTGTACAACCAGAATTAAACAACTTGGTGCATAAATAAGATCTTTTTAAAATTGCAGCAGAACTTTTAGGATCTCGACTCAAAGAAAAAAAAATTGGCTACGGGCTACTTTTCCATAGTATAGATATAGAGAAAAAGATTTTGTCTCAATTTTTGCTCAAGATGGTGATTCAGTTTTACTGTAAAGATGATATGATATGAAAATGTTTAATGTCAAATATGACAAAGAAGCTTCAGTGACAAGCAAATAAGGTATTACAAGGATTTATAACAGTTTATTTCATCGAAGATTATAATCGTTATTTTTTTATTTAAGCACGCACTCATGCTATCTCAATTCACTTTAGACATTGGCAGAATTAGTCGACATCGGCTTTGTTTGCCATAATAAAAAATAGAATAGAACAGTTTACTTTGTCAGGTTAGTGCTAATCGTCATGAAAATCTCAATGTGTAAGTAGTAGCTTTGTTTGTAATTTTCAAAAAGGTAAATTTTGCATACCTTTGTTATTTACGACAATCTTCTAGAGGTATTTAAATAAAATGGATGTTGATATATAAGAGATTGATAAACTCCAGCTTCGTTTCACCGATCACCATACATTTGCTTGGTAAAATCATTACCCTCCTTTGGGCCGCAGTCAGATATAAAACCTCACCTTTTTCACACTTGTAATGCTACTCCATTCCTTCGTTGTGCTCTTGTATTTATAGTGTCAGTACTTGACATATAAATATATTGTTGACGTACTTCAAACCTAAAAACTAATCATATATTTAATTTATTTCTAAATGAACGATTATTATAAGTTTTTGGGATAAAACAGACGTTCTTCTCTAGAAAATAGGGTGTTAACTCAATATTACTTTACAAAGTGAGAATAGATTGTTGCTGTAATGCTTTAGTGAAGGTGGTGAATTCCTCTTACTGTTATCATCATCTTATTGGTATTGAATTCCCACAAAATGAATGAATTAAATGCCCTGTGCAGGTACTCCTAACCTTGAAGGTACTGTTCAATTTTGGTTTATGATTCTTCCCATTTTCATACATAATTTAGGTCGTCAGTAAATAGTAATAGAAAAAGAATGTTATATTATTCACAGTTACAAAAATAGACACATATACAGTCTAAATATAAAGTTTTTGGAAGGCCAACACTAATTATATTAAATAATTACAGCAAAATACTTCACTACTACCTTTTCCTGTGGACATAAATATTAAAAAAACGTAATTTTGATCGCACTGATTTGTAAAAAAGTGACATAGATCCGTCGTCGATGAGCCCTACTGGGCGACTGATTTATGAACGAACGAGAGTGATGACACTACTTATTATAGGCAAAAAAAGGGATGGCCATAATGTGTATGTGCTTGGAATAAAATAACGTATGTGCCAAAACGAATCACCGTCTTTTATGAATGAAAAGTATGATTAAAATGAAAATTGTTTTACAAAAACTTAGATAAGATTATTATCAATGTTTTAAAGTAAACTATTTTTAATAAATATAACGCATTTCGCCTTGAGGCTAAAAAAATCATAAACATGGATAGAACTTTGCGATTTTTTTGTATCGAGAAAATTTTATCGTATCGTGTATTCCTTTTACAGGATACTAGATCATATAGTCAAAAAACATGCACTTAAATATTAAGTTCGGCTATCATATGGTAAGAAAGGTACACTTAAAAGAAAAAGCACGGTTTTCTCAATATGTCACCTTAAGGTGCAGTTCGAGTTCGTGGACGTCACATTCCTACATAAATAAATAAATATCTTAAATATCTTAGGACAACCAATACACCGTTATCTGATCCCAAACTAGGCAAAGCCTGTACTATGGTTACGAAACAACTGATAAACATACTTATATACTTCTAAATACATACATATTATAGATAAATTACACCCAGACACAGAACAAATGATCGTGCTCATCACACAAAGATTTGTCCTGGGTGGAAATCGAACCCACGACCTCAGTCTCAGCAGTCAGGGTCACTAACCACTAGACTAACAGGCCAGTCATAAGCTCACGGCTTCTTACCATGGAGATAGGCAGAAATTACAGAATGCCACCTGCAACGATCCTTACATACTCCTTTTGCCTCGTTTATGTTCATACATCTGATCACGTTCGCACCTATCTGAAGAACATCACCAATAAGGTCCCTATATGTCCTCCTAGGGCGTCCCCTCCCGACGTTTCCACACACTTCTGCCTTGTGTTAGTCGTCTTTCATTCATCCTCTCAACATGACCAAACCATCACATGTCTTCGAATTTTTGGGACTAGGATATGCCGGCTTCCTCACGATTATTTATTTTAACAAAATAAATACACACAGCAAATTAGCCTAGCTGGGTTCGAACTCACGACCTAACAATACGAAAGCCACCACCGCTCCTCAAAAAAAAAACATTGTAGTGTCAAAATCATAAACCAACTCACAAGAAAAAAAAACAGAAGCTGCCAACCTTTTAATAAAAATTGATAAACAGAAACAGGCAGCAACAAAAATATCCGTCTCGAAATAATTCATCCAATCATTCGAATGCTCAGTAACAGGATACATTGACACGCGACTTGTCAATACTTGGCCCGGCAGACAGTTATCGTGTCAATTGGCCGATAACGTCGACTTTGTCGGCCCACCGGTCGTTTATCATAATTTTATTTACATTTACCAGCACGTGCTGGTTGAATGGATTTAATGCATTGACTGTTTTGGGAGACGAATTTGATAATGATCTTTAATTTTATCACCATCCAAAATTCTCCAAAAATTCTCAGCAGCAACTCTTTCTTTTTAGGGTTCCGTTGCCAAATGGCAAAAAACGGAACCCTCATAGATTCGTCATGTCTGTCTTTCCGTCCGTATGTCACAGCCATTTTTTCCGAAACTATAAGAGCTATGCTGTTGAAACTTGGTAAGTAGATGTATTCTGTAAACCGCATTAAAATTTTGACACAAAAATAGAAAAAAAAACAATAAATTTTAGGGTCCCCCTTCCTTAGAACTGAAACTCAAAAAAAAAATTTTCATCATACCTATACGTGTGTGGTATCTATGAATAGGTCTTCAAAAATGATGTTGAGGTTTATAATATCATTTTTTTCTAAACTGAATAGTTTGCCCGAGAGACACTTCCAAAGTGGTAAAATGTGCCCCCCGCCCCCTTACCCAAACTTCTTTGAACGAGATCTAGTGACAGTTTTTTTTTTAATACGTCATAAATCGTAAACCGCAATTTACCTTTCATTCAATCTACTCAAATATAAAAATAAATAAAAAACATTTAATTTCACAAACATAAACCTTATGCATAAACCGTGAATACCTACAGGTTTGTACGGAACTCTCGGTGCGCGAGTCCGACTCGCACTTGGCCGGTTTTTATTTTGAGTTTCAGTTCTATGTATGGGGAACCCCAAATATTATTGTGTTTTTTTTTACTATTTTTGTGTGAAAATCTTAATGCGGTTCACAGAATACATCTACTTACCAAGTTTCAACAGCATAGCTCTTATAGTTTCGGAAAAAAGTGGCTGTGACATACACGGACAGACAGACAGACATGACGAATCTATAAGGGTTCTGTTTTTTTGCCATTTGGCAACGGAACCCTAAAAAGTAAGTAGTTGTAAGAGGAAGAATGGGAAGACACATTCTTGAGCATTTTCACAACACATTAGGCAGTGGGTCTTATTAGGCCTGCATTAATTCGTACCGTGTGGTGCCGGACGTAAAGAATAACACCACCCCATTTCTTCCCGTGGGTGTAGTAAAAGGCGACTAAGGGACTTACTAAAGAATGGGCAGCAGCGTTCTCTATGCATTTTACCACCATACTGCGATCGCCAACCCGCCTGCCAAGCGTGGCGATTATGGCAAAGCCCCCAAAATTGGGGGAGGCCTAAGTCCAGCAGTGGACGTCTTACGGCTGAAATGATGACGATGATGATTAATTCCAAGAATTTCACCAAACTATTTGTTTCAGTTCGATCTGGGCTGCCAAGATTGGAAGAGGACGTTAATAGGCACGATCCATAATTCCGGTCTGTTCCTCTCCCTGCCTCTAACTGGTATCATATCAGATAGGTTCGGAAGGAAAGTGGCGCTATCTGTAGCCGCTCTCATGAACAGTATATTTGGCTTCTTGAGGTCTTTCTCCACTAATTATATAATGATGGTAGCTTTCGAGTTCCTGGAAGCTGGTTTTGGAGCTGGTGCTTATTCCACTGCTTTTGTTTTAGGTAAGATTTAATAAATGTATTCTGAAATATTTTATATTAGCTTTTACCAGGAAATTATGCCACGGAATCGTACAACCGTGATTAAGAAACATCAAATCATAAAAACTTTCACACTTATAATATGAGTTGGATAGCTCTAACACGATAGGTATCTATAAAGAGCAATAATCATTATTATCAAAGTCAAAGTCAAAGCATTTATTTCAATTAGGCCCAAAAAAGGCACTTTTGAACGTATCTATGCCTATAATACAAGAGTAACGAAGAATTTTTGTTCGTTTTTCTGTTTGTCTGCATGTTTGTTCCGGATTGTCGAAGAAACCTGGATTAACTCCTAAGTTACTTTTAATCCCATACATTCACGGTAGTACAATGCCGTGTGATATTTTCAGATTTCACGTGGGCAAAGTCGTGGGCTAGTTATTTATAAAGATTTTCTTCTTCTTTTACCCAAATTGTAGTGTTGTTACCCAAATTGAGGAGGAATAGTATATAATTCATAACACAGACTAAGATAAATGTTATTGTCAAGACAAACAACTACTAAAGAGTGGAATTTCTCTAATTACCTTTATTTATATTAGCCTACACTGTCCCACTGCTGAGCAAAGGCCTCCCCCTAATTACTTTATTCAATAAATATCTTTTTTACAGCTATGGAGCTAGTGGGACCCAAAGGAAGAGTATTTGGTAACACTCTCATAAACGTAGTTTATGTATGTGGATTGATGTCGCTAGCTGGACTATCCTGGTTACTGCAGGACTGGAGGACACTCCTTAGAATTATGTACGCACCATCCTGTTTAATATTTTCCTACATATGGATCTTGAATGAAAGCGTCAGATGGCTGCTAAGTAAAGGCAGGCATGACGAAGCTGTGGCAATTATAAGGAAAGCAGCTAAAATGAACAAAGTAGAGTTATCAGACCAAGCTTTAGCCCCGCTGCAGGAAATGGAGAAAAAGCCACAGGAAGATAAAGAAGAACTTGTGACTGAAAAGAAGTCCTCAGTACTTCTGCAAGTGATTCGATCAAGTATTATAAGAAGGAGATTGCTTTCATGCTCCTTCTTATGGGTAACTTGCACGTTTGTGTACTACGGACTGTCCATTAATTCCGTGTCTTTGGCAGGAAATAAGTACGTCAACTTTATGCTAGTGGCTTTCATAGAGATTCCAGCCAATTTCACCTGTTTGTTCGTGCTGGACAGATTCGGAAGGAAGAGGGTCATGATTATCACTTATATTTTGAGCGCCGTTCTGTGTATCAGTTTATCGTTCCTACCTAAAGGTGAGTTGAATCCTTGATAGTTTGAAACAATCATCAGTCATCTCTGTTTAAAGATTTTTAGAAAAAAAAAAACAACTGATTCCCAAAAAGAAATTAAGAAGTAAAAAATAACGTTCTTTTTGGAAGTTGATGTCTTTGGCCTTGTTTGGAAGTTGGTGATTTTTTTTTTCTCTCTTTTGTTATGGTGCCTACCCAATACAAATTCTTATACCTACATTTGCTAATAAGGTACAGAGACGGGAAATTATTATTATAACGTCATTAACTTACACTAAGTGGCAAATATACGTATTATAGAAAACTACTAATCAGATATTGACCAAATTTTTAAGAGACTACTCGATGAAAGTATACCGTTTCAAACAAAAAAATAATTAATTAATTAAATGAATGACGCAGTTCCCAGGTAAAAAACATTTAAAAAATACAACTGCATTGAGAACCAAGAGGAATTCATTCGAAATATGATCCAACCAAGTTGATGTTCTGTGTAAATTAGACCGATCACGCAAGCCGCATGTAGCCAGCATTTTGGGATCAATGTCAAAAAACATTTTAAATCCCAAATATTAACAAACAATTTCAATTCTTATCTGAAACAACACAGTTTTAACGCGAATTTTATAACCAAACGAGTTGTAGTTTGTGTTCGCAATTACTTCGCTTACAATCAAACGAACAAACATAATTTGACGGGAACAAAAGGCGAGTTAGATAATCCTGGAACAGTTTACGAGGCGTAGGACTGTGCCCATTGTCTTGCGGCAAAATGGCGTGCCGTATGGAGCCCTTTGTCTCAGAAGTAGGAAGTAACATAAGAGAAGCAAGGGTCTCTGATTATGACAATATCGTCGAAGTAGTGATTATTACAAAGATAGAGTGCAGAGGGTCCCTTATGCTAGGTTAAATTCACATACAACCTACGGTGCAAAACCAAATAACGTTATATCCACTAGAATTCGATTTGACTCGGGCAGCGCACATTCTCGGAACCGTATACAGTATCCAACAAACAAAATTTTCTCGTGCTAAAATGGAAACAAACTCTGACACGAGTTTTGAGGGAATTTTGCTCTACTGTTTATTTAGTAATCACTGCTTGTATAACAGCCTGAATTAATGGAATATTCAAGTTAAACCGATTTCAAACCCAGCGCAAACGGCAATAGTAAAACATAAATAATTTTCGCGGTTTTAACAAAACTTGACGATTTCGAATCGTTTGTTTTGCAAACATTCGGACGAATAAATGAATTCGAGAATTCGAATTTCGGATTCGAAAAGTAATAATCATGATCTTTGATTTGCGTTGATAAAGTTTGATTATTTAGTGTTGGTTTTGAGATTTAGCTGAAAGCTTACGTAATTTAAAACAGTATTGACAGTTACAACATAAATACTCTTTGTAAACTGTCTCTCATGTTTTTTTTGATTTGATTAAAAATATTTTTAAAAAAAATACAGAGTGGCAAGAAAGGGTCGCGAGATTCGTTCGAAAGAGATACCGTGGCCCTGGCAGATGGGCAACTGAAGGAACACGGGTGGGTTTTAGTCAGTAAAAGTCTGACACCCCCTTCCGCTGGAAACGACATTTGATGATTTCCCACCAAAAAAAGGGTGACTGGAAAACCAGGACGTTATTAAAAAAACTTACCTAGCCAGTACATTTTTATAAAAAAATCTACCAATAAACAGTAATAATAATAATCAACCTGTAAACGATTATTTGGATACAATCTGACGCGTTAAAAATAGACTTATTACTTGTCTATAACACGTTATTAAAAGTCTATTTTTAATTATTGGCATTGTACTCATGTCGATGTTTACCTTCAAATATATCGGTAATGGTAAAACTTTAGGTTACCGTGTTACTTACATTTTTTGTTCGTCTATGTGTTTTCTATCTACACATACCACTTCCATCATGCGCCGCGATTTCGAAAAAAAAAAAACAAAATAGTGGCGGGTCGCTATGTCAGCTTCCATACAAAAAGGTTCGAACCTCTTTGTCTGGGGTGTCCCACGCAAAGACCTCCTTAACAAAAAAAATAAAAGGTTAGTTGTTAAAAAAAAAACTAACGACTTCCAAAAAATACACAAAGTTAAAAATAACTTTAGTTTCGGAAATTATTGGCAAAAACCAAAAATACAAAAGCGAAGACACCGACTTCCAAAATTCATCAGTTTAGTTGCACGATTTACTTACTTCAATGATCTTCACAATATACACAAATCCGTTAATTCTTTTCATCTCATCATTTCAACAGGTCAAAGCTGGTGGTCGCTCATCTTCTACCTCTCCGGCAAGTTCTCCATCACAGTGGCCTACAGTTCCGTGTACATCTATGTGTCTGAGGTCTTCCCTACCAATGTCAGGCAGTCACTGCTAGCCATCTGTTCGTCTACTGGCAGAATTGGGTCTACATTAGCACCGTTGACTCCTTTGTTGGTAAGTTCTTGAAGACCTGTCTTCTCCTTAGCAACATCAGCCTATTATGTTCCAACTGCTGGTACACAGGCCTCCTCTTTGTGCGAAGGAATGGGGTTGGTAAATGTCATATGTCTTTAGATTTTGGACATACCGGTTTCCTTGCGATATTTCCCTTCACCGTTTTATAGCAGTGATTACACAAACTAAAGCGCCTGTCTGGTTTCAAATAATACATTTTTAGGGTTCCGTTGCCAAATGGCAAAAAACGGAACCCTTATAGATTCGTCATGTCTGTCTGTCCGCCACACAGCCACTTTTTTCCGAAACTATAAGAGCTATGCTGTTGAAACTTGGTAAGTAGATGTATTCTGTGAACCGCATTAAGATTTTCACACAAAAATAGAAAAAATAGAATAATATTTGGGGTTCCCCATACATAGAACTGAAACTCAAATTTTTTTTTTCATCAAACCCATATGTGTGGGGTATTTGTGAATAGGTCTTCAAAAATGATATTGAGGTTTCTAATATCATTTTTTTCTAAACTGAGTAGTTTGCGCGAGAGACACTTCCAAAGTGGTAAAATGTGTGTGTATGTGTGTGTCCCCCCCCCGTAACTTCTAAAATAAGGGAATGATAAAACTAAAAAAAATATATGATGTACATTACCATGTAAACTTCCGCCGAAAATTGGTTTGAACGAGATCTAGTTAGTAGTTTTTTTTTAATACGTCATAAATCGTAAACCGCCATTTACCTTTCATTCAGTCAACTCAAATATAAAAAAAAAAAAAAAAAAATTCATAAACATAAACCTTATGCATAAACCGTGAATCCCTGCAGGTTTGTACGGAACCCTCGGTGCGCGAGTCCGACTCGCACTTTGCCGGTTTTTCAAATAATCTTCGCTATCTACAGTCAATATAATTTCACTTTAGGACATAATCATCCCCAATCTCGAATAATTATACTAGTAAAGTGACTACAGTCAATTTTCAGTCATTAGTTTAGTTGCACGATTCCAATTCTTACTTCTATAATTTAAAAAAAAACTGAAGAGGTTCTCAATTCCCTCTTTGCCTCTTCTCATTATTTGTCGTAATATTATTTTTGTAAATGTTTTAGTTAAATCCTCTTTCCTTTTTATTATTTTCTAATTGAAAATTCACTATTAGTTTCCAAGTATTTTTAAGCAGACCTCAGAATTGTGCTACTCACCCAGCCTTGTCGAAAATAATACAGTGTAGGTCTTAAAACAAAACTCCGTATTCATTAGGTAGCAAAAGTTGAGCATTGACCTAAAGACTGTTTCCCGCAACATGAAATATATTGCTTGTAACAGAGATGCGCAATTTGTTCATGCCAACATTTCCATTCCCTGTTGCCAGCAACATATTTTCCGAAAATCAAAAACATGGTACTGAAACAAAGTTGCAACGTCTAGCAGCTGTCATCTATTTACAATTCAGTAAAATTAAAATTTCTGTTAGTAATGTCAAAATAACAGTTTTTTTTTTTCTAAGTTTATGAAAGTATTTCCGGAACTTATTTTTCATTTTTGTCTGTCTGCTTGTTCCGGCTAATCTCCAAAGCAGCTCGACCAATTTGGATTAAACTTAGTAAGAGGATACTTTGAACGCTAGGCATGGACAAAGGCTACTTTCATCTACATACCACTCTGGCGAAGCCATAGGCGGAAACTAGTGATAATTATGTTGTATAAGTTTTAGATAAACTGAACTTCTGACTGATTTTTTTCTCAGGCTTTATACTACGACAACTTGCCATCAATATTCTTCGGTACGTTAGCCGTCACAGCTGGTCTGCTAGTCTTCACACTGCCGGAGACCATCAACGTTCCCCTACCGGACTCCATCGAAGAAGCCGAAATGTTATCTAAAGCAAAACGTCGGAAAAACGATGCTTAACAAATGATTGTTTTCTAGCTTAGGAAACTGTGTGGTCTCGCTTTTGACAAAGGATTTAAGAACAGTGTGACGGAGAGCGAAATATTCCTGTCAGCTCTTAATTATTTTTTTTGACTAGAATTCCGAGGAATTCTTATGTATTTCGTTACCCAAGTGAGTGATACAAAGTTTTGTATTTTTTTTTTTTAATATTTATTTAAAAAATCGATTACCATTAGTGAATTTTGTCCTTTTAAAAATTTGAGAACGACATTTGAAAGAATTCTGGGATTCGATAAGTAGCTATGAATTAAATAAAATTTTATTTTACCTCCCAGGGTTCTTCCAGGTTTCATTAACCTTCCAATTTTTAGTCAACACGAATTCGAAATTTTCTCCAAAAAGGTCTCCGTTTTAGGTATGTTTTTGTAATTTATACCAATTATATTTATTTAGTTTAGTACCTTCGCGCACAAAAGGTATTGCTCAGTCTAAAAAAATTAAAAATTTAAAAAACCCCCGACACAAAAACCTAAGATCCCTTTAAAAAGTAAAAAATAATAAAAAAACTCAATCTTAAAGTACCTAAGTATGTATTAATAATTTTAAAAAAAATACGTCGCGTTGGGGGACCGCTCCAAACCTAACAATTTAATTACAAATAGTCTATTACCTAACTGAAGAAAACTTTTATAAAATTACTTCTAAATATTGCATTTAGGATACGATCGTCAACGACGTCTGCCCTTGCAGAGCGGTCCCCCAACGCGACGCATTTTTTTTAAAATTATTAATACATACTTAGGTACTTTAAGATTGAGTTTTTTTATTATTTTTTACTTTTTAAAGGGATCTTAGGTTTTTGTGTCGGGGGTTTTTTAAATTTTTAATTTAATTTTTTATTTTATACTTTTTATAGGTATACTTATTATAATGTAGATTTTGTTAAGTTGTAAATACATAGAACTTCGCCGTGGCCAACAGGAAGATGGGAAGCTTCCAAAAACAATATCAATTCAATTTGATGATGCCACTATCGGCCGGAGTTGTGTTGACGAGAATGGATGGATTCTGATAAGGCCACATAATGTAACTTTTCAAGGTCTTAGAGGATATGGAAATATTGAAAGAACAATGTTTCTTATCATTTTATGTTGGGCGATTACGGCATATATGCCGTAATCACCGCAACTTATAAGTTGCAAGGGACGACAGTTGAAAAAGCTGTGGTTTACTTAGGTAAAAGTATTTTCGCAAAAGGCCAAGCCTATGTAGCCTTAAGTAGAGAATTTTTACTCTGCTTAAGGCTACATAGGCTTGGCCTTTTCCTTGGATGGTGTAGCAATTTGTGAGCTCGACCAAACAAAACTATTTAATAACCCACATGACAAATCATCTTTAGCAGAATTGCAAAGACTGAGATGTAGTCATTGATACTCTCACGTGACAATCGGATTTCCATGTCCCAATTTTCCCACCACCAATTTACTCATCAAGCGAAGTTAAGAACATCATTCTCTTTCAGTGCGCTTTCATTTGAGACCCCACTCGAGTATATTTGTAGACATTCGGTTATTCTTCCCCACTTTCACCCCCCACAACTTTTAAACGGCTCAACCGATTTTCATCAAACATGTCTAAGAACACTCGCACATAAGTCACCTTTAATACAAAAAAATAATAATTGAAATCGCTTCATCCGTTCGGGAGCTATGATGCCACAGACAGACAGACACACAGACAGACACACACACAGACAGACAGACAGACAGACAGACAGACACGTCAAACTTATAACACCCCTCTTTTTCCGTCGGGGGTTAATAAATAGGTGTAACAGTTACCATAGAGGTTATCTGTATGTTTATATATGTCACCGTCGAATTGTAAATACCGGTAGATTACAATCAAACTAGCGAAATAATCTGACGGTTCACAAACTTTCGGCGGATTACAAGCTCGCAAGTTAGATTGTAATATAACGGTATTTACAATTTCACGTTGACTATACGTAACTATATACATGTATGTTTGTATAAGTGGTTTTTGCGTATTAACGCATTCACTAGGAAATATAGTGCGTGCTTTCCATGAGTGAAATGTGATGTGAACCTATATAACTCCTGCCGATTCCTGTAGTAAAACATCCACAATAGTGTTAATCCCAAGCATCATTGGAAACACAACTCATTAAGGCACTTACACCCTAATAGCGTAACACACTACCAATCGGAAATTGAATCATTTTGCGGTTTGAGATCATTTATTCTCATAAGAATTACATGAGAATTACATGAGAATAACTAAAACTAGACATATAATTAAAATAAACTAGACATTGGACGTATTAAAAATAACTGGGAGAATGCATTTGAAGGACATTGCGAATCCATTGCTTTAAATGTTGCGAAAAATGTGTCTGCTCAGCAACATAAATAACGCAATTCATGTTGTTGAAATGTCAAAATGAAAGCGATTCCTACTGTTAGTGTGTTACGTATTACTCCACTAGCCCAGCGTCAGCGATTAGCGAGAAGCGAGTAGACTACAAACGAGTTTATTGTTTGACAGAATTCTCGCCATTGATGTGAACATTCAGCGATTTTTAATACTATGTATCCCTTTAGCTGCCATGGGACCTATAAATTTTGTGCGTTTTATGAGCGAGAAAATAGTCGATAGCTAATCGCTTTCGCACTCGCGGGACAGGTGCCTTAATCTAAGTTTGTACGGCACTTCAAAGCTTTTTTATTTTTTAATTAGTGCGCATTATGTTACAGTGCATTAAGTGTAAATATTTTAAAGGCAATAATTTAGGAGGAAAATTCTGACAGACGATTTGATTTTAGCAAAATAAAAGTATGGAAAAGTTTAAAAATCTAGTTTAAAATATTCGCATTTAAAATTATACAAATAACACAATAGTAATAGTTAATTTATATTTTTAAGCCTCATAAAAAAGTTGGTCATCCCAGTGAGTGATAAGCTAAGAATGTTTGTGCCATAATCATTAGTAAATAATCATTTAATGATTAAAATCCTGTTAATAACAAATAACTTAAGTTTAATTTTAGGTTATAACCAGGTGCATAATAATTTAAACTTGTATTTTTCTGAATAATATTATTAATGCTAAGTATAATATCATTACTTAAACAGCTAAGAATAAATAAGCTTTTAACTTTATTGGAAAGTTTTTTTTTATCATATTTTTTTTAAATAACTTTAATAATACAAATTAAACCTCAGTCAAATAAATAAAGAATTACCTCAAACAGTTTTAAATGTGTATTTTATTTATTTGCTACCTTTATGCTTTTTTATTTTTAAGGTTTTGTAATTTCGTTCAAAATGATGATAAAGGTGTATTTGTATAACGACTGGCTTGTTGGTGGTAGTGGTTGAAAACGCTACTGCTGAGCATGAGGACCTGGGTTCGATTCCGAGGTCGAGCAATGTGTTATTTGTGTTTTCTCCCTGGAATTGCTCAGTAGCAACCCAGAGTCTGGATTGTGTTTTTATTTAATGGTATTCTTCATCGATATTTTTATAATACTGTGCCCACTAGGTGCCTGAATCTACCCTTTAGGTCATCCGAGGTGCACGTGTACGGGCTCATAGGACACTCCAGCAAGTATGCCCCATTTCGACAAATTGTGTCTGCATCGGCCTACTTGGGTACTCAATCGATTGAGAGCTTTTCATAAATATAACTGCAGATCACACCTGGGAGGCAAATGTTCCTGCGATTTAACGAAGTCGGTGTCGGATGCTTCTCTTCCCGCAATTTGCCTCTCTGATTGAGTGGATTTTTTTTTTTTTGTTTGTCCTGGATGGCCTGCGTAAACCGTAAGAAGCTCATAAACGTTGAAGCGTTGGGTAATAAAAAAATCAACACAAACGATAAGCCATATAGCGTTGGCGCCAACACACTTCCCTGAGGCACATCGTTCTTTTGTCGTTGCCATCTACTCTTTCCAAACTGGAAACAAACCTGGGAAGCGGTGGTTGAGTAGAAGTACGCTTAAGGTGTTTAAGAAACGCAGGACGTCAGTGTATGTGTTTTGATAAGTAGTATTGCGATGTGACACTATTAAAGTGTCGTAAGCTATTGAAGGATCAATAAATATGACACCAGCAACTCTGTTGGCCTCACATCCATCCTCGAAATATCGTCACTCTAATTAATTAATCGAAGGACTTAGCTGGAACAGAAATAAAGTCAATGAGAAAACCCACACACAAGCGCCTGGAATTATATTTGTAGCAAAACTTTCCAGCGCAACATTAGCAACTATCTTCCACGACTGCACATTAATCAAAATATTAGAAGGCTTATCTAGTGCCATGTTCGTCAAACTCAATCAGGAATTCGAAATCTGTTTCAAATCGGAGGCCTTTCAGATTTTGTATTCCATTCTGAATGGATTATGAACTGTGCATCCCGGTCTAATGTCTATATTTAGCTAGCTACGGAATCCATCAATTGCTCTAAGTGTAGACTACTTTATTGTACTTTCTAATACAAAGTTATTGTATTGCGTAGTAATGTCTCCTACTTTCATATGATTTTTATTCTATTCCATTCTGAATGGATTATTAAGTATGCATCCCAGTCTACTGTCTATATTTAGCTAGCTGCGAAATCTATCAATGGTTCTAAGTGTAGAGTTATTTAAAAAACTTTCCAGTACGAAAAAAGTTGTATTTCCTGGTAATGTCTCTTACTTATATAATATACTTATTCATCACTCAGAGATGAGTATGTAGCCACAGCAGTCATCACAGCACAATACCACGTTTTTGACATTCCGTAAAGAAACAATGACGCATAACAGCCCTGAGAAGAACTGACACCACGTTTTGATTAGTCTTTAAAGACTAATCAACACAGCAAATTGCTATAAGAATATTTACAGGATATCACATTTACTCAACATGGTGCTAAAACAATATTGATAGGCGCTATCCAGCAACATAGTCGTTTCAGCTTTTTAACATTAATATTAACTTCTCATTGTTCATAACCAAGTCCAATTGAAAACGAATTGGTATTAAAATATTATTATTTCCACAAGTAGACGTTTTATTAAGACACCAATTACATCATACAACAAGATTTCTAAAAGAAAAGCTTCTCATTATAATTCCGAAACGAAAAAAAAACCTGCTGAATAAAACATACGCCACTGCATTTAATATTTTTTTGACAAGGAGAAGGTCTTCGACTGTGTTTCGTGTATGATGATCTAGTAGGTAATGCGGTTCAATGGAGTACCACAGGCCTACTGACATCATCAGAGACATATACCACGATTCCAATTCTGTAAATTTGGCGGCATCACACCCTTTCCTATCACAGTATACAGAAAATACTGTTCGACTCCTTGTGAGCCACTATAACATGGACAGACACACAGATACATTAAGCTTATCACACCCCTCTGTTTCCGTTCGGGTCAAAAACGTTTCCTAAAAACTTATAACGGTAAAGTAAAAGGGTGGCTTCTGCCTAGCAGTGGGACATTACGGGCTAAATAAATAGATAGATGTTATTAAAACAATAAATTACAGACTTAATTCAAAGTCATTTATGTTACATTCAACAGACTGGCAATGAAAACCCGTAGGTCCAAGCAAACCTTGATTGGATTAAACAGTTTAGTAATGCCAAAATACTAGTAATAATAATTTTAATAATGAAAAATAATACCTATTCATCATCATAACTTTAGTTGAAACAAGTCCACTGCTAGACATAGGCCTGCCGCACGTACCGCCAATTTGACCGGTAGATTTTTTGGGAGGGTTTGCGATATTCACCACGCTTGGCCGGCGGGTTGGCGACCGGAGTATGGTAATTAAAAGCATAAATAATGCTGCAGCTTATTCCCCGGTAAGTCCCTTAGTCGACTTTTACGACACCCACGGGAAGAAATGGGGTGCCATACGGTACCAATACACAGTAACCAATTATAAAGAGCTAATATTGGTAAGTTTGTATGTAACGGGAAATCTTCGTAACTATTTTTCTGATTCCAAAAATTCTTGCTGTAATGGGTAGTTGTAGATGTATTTTTAAAACAAGGAAAGGAAGAAATGGCATGATGCTATTATTTACATCCGACACCACACGACACAAGTAACCAATTCATCATCATCATTTCAGCCGTAAGACGTCCACTGCTGGACTTAGGCCTCCCCCAATTTGGGGGGCTTTGCCATAATCGCCACGCTCGGCAGGCGGGTTGGCGATCACAGTATGGTGGTAAAATGCATAGAGAACGCTGCTGCCCATTCTCTAGTAAGTCCCTCAGTCGCCTTTTACGACACCCACGGGAAGAAATGGGGTGCCATACGGTACCAATACACAGTAACCAATTATAAAGAGCTAATATTGGTAAGTTTGTATGTAACGGGAAATCTTCGTAACTATTTTTCTGATTCCAAAAATTCTTGCTGTAATGGGTAGTTGTAGATGTATTTTTAAAACAAGAAATTTTAGTTGACAAAGTCGCGGGCTAGCTGTGCTAGCTAGTGTTAAATTAAAATCATATTTAATCTGACATTTCCAAACGTAGCGAAAAACGGGACGCTTTAGTTTACTTCTTAAAAGAACGAATTTTGAACTAGAATATCCAAATGACCTTATTTCTGCTATAAGTACCATAAATACATATTACAATAGCATACAACTGTATATCAAGTACAGTTGGATTAACAATGACTCACCGTCTAAAATTAGACATATGGTCAAGGGCCCCATATACATAGTATTTAAGGGGCCTCAAGACAATGGGACCAGAGTAATAATTGAACTAAGTTTCAACTGCCACAATTTAAAGTGACCTTCAACTATAATAATGATTAAGGTCATTAAAAAGGTATTAACAACTCCGGATATTCCATAATGTTTTGTTTTGGCCTGATTGTATTTAAATAGGACGGGGAAAAAGTTTTTCGTTTTTATTAGTCTAGTATTCGGCGTGCGTGTATGACCAAGGGGCTTAGGGTCAAGCACACATATCAACTCGGAAAGGGATCGTCACCGTATCGCCTTTCGCCTCGCCGCCAAACAGGCGTCAACCTAACGTAAGCACGTAACCAACGCGGAGAAGCTCCGATACGGCGACTCGGCTACAGCTAGGCAACGCCGCGCTTACGGCTTGCCGATTGCTGCTTGACCTGTCTGGCACCAGATCAGTTTGAATCGACTTTGAAGTTGCCTTGTGAATGACAGCATGTGTGTGCTGTGGCGCAGGTGGGGGCAAGGGTGGACGAAGAGACGCAAGCTCGGCGACGGAGAGGCGTAAGCGCGGGCACGACGAGCCGTAAGCGCGGGGCCGCTGGTTGCCACGCGCCAAACCGCGGTTCGTGAATCACTTACGTTACGATTCCGATTAATGAGCTTTTCAGTAGGGAGTTGCATACAAAGAATACTAAACGGCTCGAGTTGATATGGTTACGATCCGTTTACGAGTTGACGTGTGCTGTGACCCTTACTCTTCAACCTATTTTTAATTCCAGTCTAAAGCCAGTACGATGTTAATTTTGCATACACGTGATTCGGTACTCTTGAAAACAGTAGGAACAACAACAACGTCCGAACCCGATTGCACTGACTGGCGCTAGCGTCGAACTCAAGAATACGAAACGTCAAAATTCCAATGTCTATCGATCGGAATTAAAATCAAGAGTAAGCACCTTTTTTTATTTTTTGGGTGGATTATCATCAAGCGACGTCTCCCGCTCTAGGGTGGAGCGGAAGAGCGTGACAAACTTTCACTGACTAAAACCCACCCGTGTTCCTTCAGTTGCCCATATGCTAGGACCACGGTATCTCTTTCGAACAAATATTGCGACCCTGACAGGAGAGTAAGTACCCTGATGTATGAACTTAAACGAGGCAAAAGGAGTATGTAAGGATCGTAGCAGGTGGCGTTCTGTAGTTTCTGCCTACCCCCATGGGAAAAAGGCGTGATTTTATGTATGTAGGTAGTACAAAGTTGTAGTAAAAATCTTTGGCCGTACACTTTGTACCTGGCTGGTTTTGATACCATTAAATAGATGACATTAAAAAAAAAAAAGTAAAAAAAAATCCCGCCATATTCCAATAGGGAACATGCAATATTTTTATTTTTGTTTTCACTTTAAAGAATTCCATGTAGAATAGACCACAAATATATTAAAAAATTAAAACATTGTAATTTATCGGGAAAAATGCGGTTTTAAAATGACAGTTTAAATTTTCGCGCGAAAACGGGCCTATAGTTCCGATGACGTCATTCCTGTCACTGGTCGTACTTGTTCGTCGCTGGCTTTCATACTCTTGCATATTTTTTCGACTTTGGAAATATTTTTTGTAAAAAATTAAAATGGACTATCCATCAACCAATACTACTATACCACTAATATTCCGAAAAAAGCCGTGTTGACTCATCTTTTGTGCCAATGTGTCCCTGTCTACTTCGACAAAGTTTCGAAATAAATTGTTTTTGACTAGACGTTCTAACCCAAAATTGAGAAAAAGTGATATCAGCTGCAAAAAGAAATGACAATTATTCTCCAAAGACCACTATTCGATGCTGTGAAGAACACTTTGACGTAAGTCATAAGGCGAATATACTTGTTAGACGAGTATGCTTAGTTAATCTGCTTGTACGTAAAAATACGTTAATTACCTACCTAATACTTACAAAACTTGTCTATAGTCGATTTTTAATTTTACAGTTTGAGATCGACGTCGATAATTGGTAAAAGTTTAAAATGTCTGGAGGAAACCTTTTTCTGAAAAAAGATCTCATGTCAACACTAACTCTTGGTAAATAAATTCCTGGAACCTACTTTGATAATCCCAACTATCATTTTTATTTAAAAAACGCAATTAATATTCCCATAAAATAATATTCACTTTTACAACCATAACCTCAACAAGTCGTCGTAACGGGAGTGACGTCACTAAACGCTGATTGGTATTTTGAAATACGTTTCGTTTCAAGTAATTTTAATACGTAATTATTGTTAAAAAACAACATTATGTAAAATAAAAACATTGCAGTGGCCCTTCTTTTATACTTTTTTAACATTTAAATCATAAAATTTTCATAAATATTATATTTGCATCTTCCCTATTGTGTTTCTGCAAAAATGAGTGAATCTAACGAAGAAATTCGATTAATTTTGAAGTTTTATTACATAAAAAGGAAAAGGGCGAAAAAGCCTCTACAAAAATATATGCCGTTTATTAAATTAACGCAGTGTCTGTAAAATTGGTTCTAGCATTTTCAGTACCAGAATTTTGATAGTATCTAAACCACCATTTTTGATGCAGCTCGCTCTTGTCACCCTGTTACGGATAAAGGTGTAGTACACCCACAATTTCGCCAGTTATGTTTAAGTCCCATGTAATATGGGGCGAGCATATTGCCATGAACCGGGAACAAATCCAGACTCCGCACTGCTACTAAGAAATTCTAGATACAGTACCCCAATAACACTGCCCGACCCGGGAATCAGTCCTGCACCCTAATTCCGAAACGCATTATTTATCAGAATCTGAATGGGATTGAAGATTAGTTCTAAACCATTGCGTCATTTGTTCGAATAAATTGTCGGCTCAGCAACGTAAATAACGCAATGAATGTTGTTTAACTATCATTATGAAACCAATTCCTACCGATAAAAAGTTACGAAATTACCCCTCTGTTGCTCAGCAGTAGCGGTTGCGAATACTAGACTAAAGAGGCAGTCCGGAGTATTACAGTATAAAGTATTTTATATGAGCAAATAAATAAATAAATAATTATTTGTTTCAGATTCATCTTGCGATTACATCCTATTTGTTAATACGATGCGAGCTTACAAACTAGTGTTTGTAATTTTTTTTATTTTTTTTTATTGCTAAACATTAAACATTAATTTGCCAGTCCGGGTGAACTTCCCGATGATGGTGGAAAATCCCTATACGACTGCATGCAGCCGTATCCAGCAAGCCAGCATCGGAGAGTCCCACCGGTCCGCCATGCCAGCGCGCGCAGAATGGTGTTGGGACTGTCGCGCGTACGGCGCATGATAGAAGCGCACCGTTTGCGCATGATGGCCGCAAAGCCGTCTGTGTGGGCCGCAAAACATCAGCGTTTTCAACTGAACAACTTTATAGCTAGATCTAAACTCTACTGAAATTATGATGATAATGACTAAGTTGATATTTCAATAATAAAAATGATTACTGTTTATTTAATGGAGATTGTTTTAATGTAAAGTACAGCTAAGTAGCATTTATCCACTTCTAGCAACTTTTTTCAGCAAAAAATATGACAATTTAGCAAGTTTTTACAAAATGTGTGACTAAAGGTCGGCGGCTACGCTAGATAAAATTCCCAAATAAATTATAATAAACTAGCTGACCCGACAGACGTTGTCCTGTCTCTTTGATGATATTTGAGCACGCATTCTGTCAATTCTATGTCAAATGTCATAATGTTACATTAAAAAAGTTTACATTGTCCTATTATTTGGTTGTTAGGTATTCTTAAATAAGTGTTCTTAAATTTTCTAATTTTACGCGCAATTTTTTATTTTTTTTCTTTCATAAGAACCTTCTCCTGACAATTACAAACACAACAAAAAAAGAAAAAGTGAAATCGGTCCAGCCGTTCACGCGTGATGGCGTGACCAAGGGAAATAGAGATTCATTTTTATATATATAGATGGTTTTGTAAGTAGGTTAGTTTATAGACTTTTACACGTCATTCATATTTTTAAACTAGATGAGGTCGGCGTTACGACCTGCACCCTAATTTGCGAAACGCACAATTTATCAGAATCTGAATGGAATTGAAGATTATTTTTAAACCAATGCGTCATTTGTTCGAATAAATTGTCGGCTCAGCAACGTAAATAACGCAATGAATGTTGTTTAACTATGAATATTAAACCAATTCCTACCGATAAAAAGTTCCGCAATTACCCCTCTGACTAGTCTCAGAAGAAAGACCGAAAGAAACTCAGAGACACTCACAGTCTCTTTTAAAGTCCAGACATGATCTTGATCATATCATGTAAAGACCATGTAGATTGGTGTCAGAAATGGTCTTCTGAGCATATAGACTATTTAAAAAAACCGGCCAAGTGCGAGTCGGACTCGCGCACCGAGGGTTCCGTACAAACCTGTAGGTATATAAGTAAAAGTTTACTCATCACGACAATCGATTCGTAGTTCTGTTCTCTGTCTGTGTTTTGTTCTGTTTATTATATGATGTAACTAAAAATTTACTGTTTTCGCAATTTTTCCTTTATCTGTGCTATAAGACGTTGCTTCGACCCAAATTTCAAAATTCTAGATCAACTGGAAGTACCCTTTAGGTTTTGATTGCCTTGCGAGTTTCGAAAATTTGTGGAAATTTGCGGCATAAACGGCTATATCTTTTGATTACGTTAGCTTAGAAGTTTGAATTTTTAACAGCTTCAAGGGACAGTAGTCCTGAGTATTTGATATAAATTTCAGCTTGATATCTCCACGCGTTCCTGAGAAAAAAGGTCTTGACAGACGGACGGACGGACAACAAAGTGATCCTATAAGGGTTCCGCTTTTTCCTTTTGCGGTGCGGAACCCTAAAAAGCACTTTCCTCATTATTTTTACACACCACTTGCATAGGCCACCTTTTAACCGAAACAAGAGCATCTACTCCTACACACACACACATTGTATACGAACAAGGCTTTGCTTATGTAGTAGTGATGGGTATGTGGTAATTAGGTGACGTACATTTTGAACAAATACGTGATGGTATGGGGTGTTAAGTTACTTCGTTATCGAGGATCGGAATAATGTATTATCCAAGCCATAAAGTGCGTGAAAATAATGCTCAAAATTGATTATACCCAGTTAAAGTAAAGGCTAAGAGGTGAATGAAAGATAACGTGTGCTACTACTAAAAGAAAAAGATAAATAATGTTACTAAGAGGATGTAAATCTATATTAGTGTAGGACCCACCTATAACACATAACATACTAGCTTCTAGCCGCGACTTCATCCGCATGTCAATCGACACAGTGAATACTCGTAAAAAGTTTCACAGCAAATTCAACCCCCATTTCACCCTCTTTGGGATGGAATTTCAAAAAACCCTTTCTTAATGGATACCTACTATTCACAAAGAACACACGCTCCAAATTTCATGTTTCTACGACCAGCGGTTTAGGCTGTGCGTTGATATATCAGTCAGTCAGTCAGCCAGTCACACAGGACTTTGTATTTTTAACCGACTTCAAAAAGGAGGAGGTTCTCAATTCGGATGTTTATATTTTTTTTTATGTATGTTCGGCCATAACTCCGTCATATATGCATGGATTTGCAAAATTATTTTTTTGTTCGAAAGGGGTTTATTCCGAAATGGTCCCATATAAATTTCATATAGATCTGATCACGAGTTCCGGAGAAAGACACCGGAACTCTTTTAAAAAATGACAGCAAATCAACCGCGATTTCTGCTATCGCATAAATATGCATTGTTTGTTTGGAATTAGTGCGGGGTATATACCATAACTAAAAATTTAAAAATAAAAACTTTTTTACAAAAAAAAAAACAACCGACTACCTTAAAAATACTACAAAGTGAAAAATAACTTTAATTTCGGCAGTCGGTGTCGTAGGCTTTGTATTTAAGGTTTTTGCCACCGACTTCCGAAATTAAAGTTATTTTTCACTTTGTAGTGTTTTTAAAGAAGTCGGTTGTTTTTTTAAATATACAAGCCTACGCAAAGAATGATTTTTTTAAACTTAACCACAGACTGAGATTAAAGGAAAAACGGCCGTGTGGTGCAGGACGAAAAGAATAGCACCATCCTATTTCTTTCCGTGGGTGTCAAACAGGTGAAACATTACCGTTGTAATGAAACTGCCAACTTTTTGCGAATGTGCTCGCAAACTTTAGCTTTGAAAGTCAATCGGTTGGGTGCCATCCTGATTTCTTGGGGGAGCGCATTCCACAGAGAGATAGACTGGACAAAGAAGGAAGAGTGAATGAAGTCTGTGCGATGACTGGGACATTGAAGAAGACGATTCTGCGATGAGCGTAGATTTTTATGATGGTTAGCGCAAATGTACTGAAAGTGGGAGGCAAGATACACGGGGAAAGAGGGAGAATCAAGAAATGAAAACAAGGTGGTCAGCGCTCTTTGCTCTCTGCGCTGGCGTATGGGCAACCACTTAAGAAGTGACCGATGCGCAGACACATGATCATATTTACGCAGATTGAAAACTTATCTACAATATGTATATTATATTATTATATATTATAATAACACAATATATATATTAGGTTGGAGCAAAAGTCTTTTCACACTAAAGTATGTATGAACTTGTAATAAAATCTCTTTGGCTATACTATTTGTATCTGGCTGGTTTTTAACCGACGAAAAAAAACGGAGGAGGTTATCAATTCGACGCGTATATTTTTTTTTTTTTATGTATGACCACGCATAACTTTTTACATAGTAGTCCGATTGTGATGAAGGGTATACTCCGAGGGTGGTCCCATATAAATTTGGAAAACAAAATCAAACCCTAAGGGTCAGAAAACAGGGGATGATTGATTGTTCACTCACTGATTGTAATGTTTAACGCATAACTTTATACAGAGTAGTCCGATTTTGATAATTCTTTATTCATTGGATAGGGTATACCTTGCCAAGTATTATAAGTACATTAAAAAGCCACAAAAAATTACAAAATAAAAACTTTTTACCAAAAAATTTAACCGCCGAAAAAACTGAAAAGCAAAAAATAATAAAGCTTAAAATTATGAGTCGGCGCTGGAAAATCGATGAACAAAGATGCGCACTCAAAGCGCCGACTCATAATTTTAAGCTTTATTATTTTTTGCTTTTCAGTTTTTTCGGCGGTTAAATTTTTTGGTAAAAAGTTTTTTGGTATCATTGAAAGTTCAAATTTTAAAGAACATAATTCCAAATTCAAATTAGGAAAATGTGTGATTTTCATTTGTTTTTCGTACAGTCAAGATGAGTGAAACTAATGAAGAAATTCGATACATTTTAAAATTTTACTACAAAAAAGGTAAAAATGCAACGCAAGCCGCGAAAAAAATTTGCGATGTTTATGGACCTAGTGTAGCGTCTGTGAGAGTAGCACAAATTTGGTTTAAGCGTTTATAATCCGGAAATTTTGATGTCAAAGATGCACATCGCTCTGGTCGCCGTATTACGGATAAAATGGATGCCATTTTTGAAAAAGTGGAGCAAGATCGGCATACCAGTAGTTACGACGTAGCTGAAGAACTGAAAATTGACTACAAAACAGTTTTGGCGCATTTGAAAAAAACTGGGTACACAAAAAAGCTCGACATTTGGGTACCTCACGAGCTCACTGAAAGAAACCTAATGAACCGTGTACTCATTTGTGATTCTTTATTACGACGTAATGAAACCGAACCATTTTTGAAGAAGCTGATAACTGGTGATGAAAAGTGGATCACGTATGACAAGAACGTGCGAAAAAGGTCGTGGTCAAAGGCCGGTCAGGCTTCACAGACTGTGGCGAAACCCGGGTTAACTCGCAACAAGGTGATGCTGTGTGTGTGGTGGGATTGGAAGGGCATTATTCATTATGAGCTGTTACCACCAGGCAGGACCATCGATTCTGAACTCTACTGCGAACAACTGATGAGATTAAAGCAAGAAGTTGAGAGAAAGCGGCCGGAATTAATCAACAGAAGGGGTGTGGTTTTTCATCATGATAACGCTAGACCTCACACATCTTTAGCCACCCAACAAAAATTAAGAGAGTTTGGCTGGAAGGTGTTAATGCATCCGCCGTATAGTCCTGACCTTGCACCTTCAGATTTCCACCTGTTTCGGTCTCTTCAGAATTCTTTAGGCAGTGTCAGGTTAACATCACGAGAGGACTGGCAAAACCACTTGTCGCGGTATTTTGACCAGAAGTCCCAAAATTTCTATAGCAATGGGATCATGTCCCTACCTACAAGATGGCAAAAAGTTATCGAACAAAATGGTACCTACATACTTTAGTTAAATGTAAATAAACTTTATTAAAAAATGTTTTGAATTTTCTTAAAAAATGCGAAGAAACTTTTTCCCCAACCTATTATAATATTATAAAGAGGAAAAATTTGTGTTTTTGTTTGTTTGTTTGTAATGGATAAATTCAAAAACTGCTGGACCGATTTTAAAAATTCTTTCACCATTAGAAAGCTACATTATCTGCGAGTAACATAGGCTATATAACATCACGCTACAACTAAGAAGAACGGAGCAGTCATGAAAAATGTTGCAAAAACGGGGAAAATCGCACGGGTAGGTGATTTGACGCGACGGAAAGGGTCGGGGGAACACGAAATTTAACGCGGACGAAGTCGCGGGCAGAAGCTAGTCTATTGATAAAATTCTTCTCTAATTTTAAATTGTCAAAACCTTTAGATCAAGAAACCGACGCAAACACAATAAGACATCTTGTGATGACTGAACCTACTGATATGAAACCCCTCTAATTTTATAGGTCAATGACTTTACACAGCAAACTGATAAAGAATATATTATCATTGATAAACAGATGACTCATCTTAAACGTTTCAGTGCGTCTACTGGCCTGATACGAGAACCTTGTCGAGACAGAGCCAGCCATAAGCAAGACGCCATTGCTTATAGCTTTTTACCTTATAAGGACGGTCAGACCTTCGAGAAAGTTCTCATGGGCGCAATGGGTAAGTAGTACTAGAAACTTGAAATGAACGAATTTGTTCCATATAAGTTTTACGATGTTGATTTGAAGACAAGTTTTGAGAAATCGACTGCGGTAGACTATTGTGTATTGGGAACAAATTATTATTTGAGTATACATAGATACAACATGAATATACATATATAGTTAAAGCCTTTCTTCTTAGGTAACAATAACACAAGAAGGATCTCACTGATTAAAATTACATTACAGTTATAACAAAAGAAACAACAAACAAAAGAAGACCTGGATGGAAGAGAATAAAAGTATGAGTGAGAGTGAAATCATTAACAGAATGCTTTTAAAGAAAAAAAAAAACAACTGCTTATGTAATTCACGCGCACGTCTCCTTCTTAAAAAAAAATCTCTTAAACTGGTTCACTCACGTGACCAGAGGGCTGTCGCTGTCACACGAGTACTCCGACGCCGAAGTGTCCTGTTATTTTTGTATTTATTTCTATAGTTAGTAATTTATTGAATTAAATAAATAGTATATTAATTATAAAAATGAAAACTAAACTTCAATTAGATTAGGCACAATTAGGTACTTTTGGGCATACTCATTCCATCATAGAATCTTTCCATCAGGTATGATCGAGGTCAAAAAAGTCCATTCAGAAAAAAAACTACGTTGAGTTAGGCAGTGACGAGGAAAAAACAAAGTCAAACTTTTTGGACCGAATGCTGTTGGATTTAGTGCACCATTATTTTAGTCGTAGCTTATCAGTTCTTGATTAAACAGAAAAAAACTATATGTATTTTATTCGGATAAAATGTACCTAGTTGCGTTGTTAATTTTTTTTTCAATATAATATAAGTGCTTATAATTAAGTTAGCTAATTTCTCTCATTCATTGTATCATGCATGTGGTGTTTACGTTTATGTCAATTAAGCACTGTTTTTTTTACTTTTAAAATGTATAATTTGTTTGTATCAGCGTAATCAACTGTTAGAGTATCTAATAAAAAAATATCTCATTTTGTGTGAATTAAATTTTCTTGAGAGAATAAACGAGAGTAAGCCGGTAGGAATAAAAAAGGAGTAGGATCAGAAACAGGACTGACTACCTAATAGGACTTCGTGTTTGTAACGGTAAGGAGATATTATGTATTCAGCAATGTGCCACATGCAGCCAAGAAAGTTAATTGTATTAAATATTTCTGCAAAAATTTTACACTTCTTCATAACATTTATGCAAGTTTTCATACAAAATATGTAGGCAAGTCACGCCACGTGTGAATACAACTAACTTCATTCTGGCTCATTAACAGCTGATTCATTAATTTAGTGTAATACACACTCTATTTTAAAGTGTTAAAAATCACAATTGCTTGAACATTTCCCACGCATGGTTTTTTCGTACCTACACATGATCACGCGATAAACACGCTATCGAGTCGCCTAAAAAATATCGAATGGGGTCATCGTCACTCATTCATTTAGATAGCAAATCGATACTAATGTAGTTATAAGCATTTGTGGTATTTTTCTCAACGCAGCACAACATGATGAGATTATGTTAAAATGCATTAAACATTAAGCGCACATTGCATATATCGACCAACACATCTACAATCTGTTACAGAACAATTGGATTTCTTGAAATTCGCTATCCGATGCCGCTCGCACAGTAGAATACGTAAACAAGCCGTTAAAATAAACAGACATGGAGTACGTGCAAGCGATGCCAACGGTTGGAATGGAAACCGGCGTAAGCGCGTCGCGCGATAAAATGACGTTTGTGTGACGAGCCAACTCGCTCGGAACCAATGCAGTGTCGAGCCCGCTAGACGTTTCGCCTCAGTCCGACGCGCACGCTTCGCCGGCCGGCCATTCTTACCCAAATATCGTACAAAAATCCGTGTCAATTTAACTCCAGCTGCTTTTAAAACTTCATTCTTCTGAATTGTGTACAAAACAGATGCATTTTCAAGTGTCTTCGTGATTGTTTTAAGGTTATAAACTGCACATTCCAACGTGGTGTTCTGTGAATTGGGTCATGGTGTACAATTTATACGTTTCTCGGTAAGTATTACTTTTTAAAAATTTCAAAAATCGAATGTGAAATCAGAGTAGTGGTGGCGGTGTACCTTAATTTAGTTCGGCTCGATTAATCGATTATTTATAGTTGATACCGAATTGAAATTTATGTGGCTATTTTTAAAATTTATTCCATCTACATCCGAGCAAATTTTTCTTTCATAATTATATTCATTATGTTTCAACGAAATTGAATAACACATTCCACGTAACATCATAAACGTAACGAGTGTCGCAACATACGGTTCTTTTTTAACCGACAACGTATTCTAAAATCGCTGTTATAATGTTCAAATTTTTTGACCTATTTAAAAGTGCCGATATCTTTTACTTCTGCCACAACTTTTAAAAGAAATATCTATTGTCTCCGTATATCTTTTGAACTTCATCATTTCCAATAACTCTCACTCACTCCTGCCTAATAAATCGGAATACAATAAAGCGTCTATTATTTTTATTAATGACAACTCGAATATACAGATTAACTTAATCTTTTAGTTTAATAATTTAGCGTTGAAGAATCGCTTACTTGCGTGAGCAAACTTCATTGTCTTGGCTAGCGTGTTTCTTCGTATTGTTAAAAATTACCTGACACGTCTTACAATACAAACACGCTGGGAGTTCAGCCTTATGAATAGCCATAACTAACGGCCCTAATGTTGCTAGCAGAGTTACCGTAGAAAGTAAAACTATCCAGCTGATGCGATATTATTACAAAACCTGTTGAATAAATAAAAATTTGATTCATTTAAATCTACTAAAAATGGCAGAACTTATGGAGCAGCACTACGAAACATTGTGCTAGCTAGTTGCAACAATATGTAAAGGAATACCACACCTAAAGTTTTCGACAAGTTTAATTTCAAATAGCAAAGTTACTTTCTTGCATTTTATGGAACTGTAAAATGTACATACAAGAGTCTAAAATTAAAAGGGATTAATATAGAACTACTTTGTCAGTCTGATGTCTAAGGGCAACTGTCTTAATATAGCGTTTCAGTCATTCAAATAAAGCTTTTATTCCGTTAACAGCTGTTCCAAAAATAGCTTTGTGATTCACTGTCGTCAGGGAAGATAATCCTACAATGGCAGTATATTGGACTTTGTTTCCTTATTTATACTTAAGGGCGTAATATTCTTCACTAGAAGAATAACATCTTATTCTCTTTTAAAACTTTTTTGCTCAAAATTTCACTTTATCCGATCAGAATTACAGTTCTTGAAGAACTGCACTTCCGATTGGATTATTTCTGTACTAGTGAAAGCTACTGAATAGTCTCAGTAGGTTGCAGTTCGTCAGAAGAATTCAATTACTAATACAAAAAAACAGTCTTTTAACAATATCGACAGTATCTGTACACTGTCAAGAAACCGAGTGCAATGTTCTACATGATTGAATTTTAAAAAGGGTCACCTTTACGTTGATCTTTCCATCTCATACATGATAAAGATGAATAACGAAATACCATTTATCTACACAAAAAAAAAAAAACTAAGGATGAAGAGATTTATTTAATTCGATTTTAAATTAAGAACCGTTGAATCGTATTAGGATCAAAGCTAGAAACTTTACGCTTATTATTGTAATCATGCAAACCAAATGACCGTAAAAATAATATATTCAACGTGCCTATTCGGTGGATAAATTAAAATTTGTAAAGTACACGATACTTGTTTCAACTGAACTGTTTGATGAAGGTCGTATGTTAATATACCTACAGATTTCGAGAGGTACTGTATACATTAACACAGTTAAAAAATGTTTGAGTACCTATCTTTGTTTTATTCGACCTAATTTTATCATTCAAACCAGAAGTCGGTACAAAAAAAAACGTACTAAATAAGTACGATATAGGTAGTATTTTAAGTTTAATAGTTTTTGTCATAAGAGGCGACTAAGGGACTTACTGGAGAATGGGCAGCAGCGTTTTCTAAGCATTTACCATCACGCTGCGATCGCAAACCCGGGTGCCAAGCGTGATGATTATGGCAAACCCCCCAAATTGGGGGAGGCTTATGTTCAGCAGTGGACGTCTTTTGGCTAAAATGATGATGATGATTTTTAGTTTAGATTATAGAAAAATGATATACTTTAAGATTTTAATACGAAGATGCAAATGCAAAAGAGAGTGTAAAAGATCTCATAGAAGTATTAGATGCTTTAGAAAACATAAATGTAATTGATTATTAGTTGGTAGACATTTATTGAAAATTAAAACTGAAAGCATCATAGAACTGTTTAGTCGAAACTGCTATGGTAACCATTAAAGTCAAGAAGCACTCAACAGATAATTTGGATACACATAACATGTTTAAATAAGATAATTTTTGCAATGTTAATCATACCGATGATAAATCACAATATTTGGTTTTCGATAAGGAGCAAATGTCAAAGCAGTCAAAGAGGACGATTGAGTTTCATACAGATCAATCTGTTCCATGAGTTTTATCCTATAAGGATCCCAGTTTTAGTTACCTGTGATAAGAAACTATTCTTCTTCGGCCTGCCCTTGACCCAAGTTACTGTTCAAATTTGTTAAAAGAAACTCAATAATAAAACAATTAAAATCAAAAACTGGTTTTTTATCAGGTTATAGGCCTAGCACGCTTCCTTTGTGTGAGGTTAGGTCCGCGTATTAAGTTTGTCTCTTCCATTCCCCTACGTCCTCATAATTAACTCCGTCTTTTTTTTTTCATATCATCCTTTGTGCAATCTATCGTGTCTTTTGTTTCTTCGCCGCTTTTATTCATAATATTTATTTCTTACTTTCCTTTAATGATGTTTTCATCTTTGCTCTTTTCTTCATCGTATCGATACATCGATTAGTCCTGCACATCAACTTGCTCAAACCAACACAATTGATTTCGTTTTAACCCTTCTGTCCATGTTGCTACTTTTAAACGCTGATATACCTTCTCATAAAGTGTTAATAAGTACAGAACAATCTAGAACAGTCCGGATGCAGTTTGTACGAGTAACGTTGCAGCAATATTTTTGTTTCTGTCGGCTCAATGTTGGCTTGCTATTGTCCATTGTCAGCTGTGGATCTTTTGTAACTGTATACTTTGTGGTTTTGGGTATTGAAACGGATGCGATATCGTTTCTGCTAGTTTGATTATTGACACGTGATAATAATTTTGTTAGTCATGGCCGCAATGTGTGGAACTTATACCTATATTTGACTTGACCCTCATAGAATCAGCTCCTATTTTGCAAAATCTAGCATGTAAATTCCTTGATAACTACAATTATTAACTTCACCATGTTGAGTAACTCTGACCAAGTGAACAGACGGCGAGTTTTATCCCGGACGTGATAATAATAATGTTCCATACATGTGGATACACTTTGATGAGAAATAGGAAAACTAAAATAGCTAATCAAACTAATTTTAAAAATATTTGCTAAAGGTTTTATGATTATACTGTTTCACAATGTGAAGCAAAATTAGGCGTGGTGTTGACCATATGGCCTTCCGAACCGCATCTATCAACCCGGTCGAATTAATAGACATTCAGTAGAGTAATATTGAGTAGTCTATTTGGGTCTAACTGAAGAGTTTAGATTATGTCTCTATTTTAGTCTATTAGTGAAAAGCTTCATTAAGCAAGATCCTTTAATCTAAGTTTCATCTATACATCTATACATACACAAATAAATAAAATTGGAGTGTCTGTTTTTAATATTAAAATAACTACTTTTTACTAAGTGTATATGAATGTATACATGGTACATATACCAAAACAACATTTTTTACAATTTTTGTCTGTCTGTCTGTCTGTCTGTTCGTTCCGGCTAATCTCTGAAATGGCTGGACCGATTTTGACAGAACTTTCACTGGCAGATAGTTGATGTAACAAGGAGTAACTTAGGCTACTTTTATTTCAGAAAAAATTAATAATAGTTTAAAAAAACTAAAAACACGCTGAATTTTGAGACGTATGTCAGCGTAGTTTTCAAAGACAGTTTTTATGAAAAACTTTTTGTTAAATACCACGCGGACGAAGTCCCGGGTAACAGCTATTACCTATAATATAACCTGAATTAACACATCTTACCGCGGTAGTACGTCCTCCTGCGTTAATTTCCGACATCCACGCGGGCGAAGCCGCGGGCAAAAGCTAGTTCAATATATAATTTTCGTCATCAATATCTTTAATCTCAAACAAACTGTTGTCTTCTACTTATATTTAAGAATGTGACTCATTTTTATTGTTCTCTAAAGTCTCAGTTCCCACACCCGATTAAGACAGACCCATCTTTATTCCCGATTTAAGCCCCTGATGAGATCGTACCTTACCTGCCCCGCTCATTCCACAGGGGATTATCTTAGGACCCCTTGAGATTCTTCGTTGTATTTGGTAAAAAAGGGAATAGATATCTATTAGGACATTATTATTATGTCTCAGAAAGTTATGCTGTGTTTAAAACATTCATTTCTTTATAACTATGTTCATTGGAGAGTGAAGAAATCGCGGAATCTTTAGCTTGAGCAATAAAAACTGACGAAGTTAATTAATTAATATATCTACTCCCACTTACTCGATTGGTTTCATTTTAAGCTAATAACATTTATAAACTATATTGCTACAACGTTGGTCAATAACTTCGTTTAATGGTTTTTTCTCGTCAACAAACAATGGAAGATTTCTATCGGAAATTATAAAGTGCGCGTTGCGTCTGTACACGTGGACTGATATCTAAAAAGGTAAAAGATAAAGAAAGAGTGAAATTTGGACAGTTATCAGCCCTACTTATTAGGAGTGTCTTTAAAATAATTTAAATATTATGAACCTCAACAGTGTAGAAAATATTGATATCATAAAGAAAGTATTTTTGTTTCGTATAAGTACCTACTGGTGACATTTACAATAACAGTACATTTTAATCCTTCAGTTTTTCATTATAACAGTTAGAATTTAAAACTCATGGGTGCAAATTTGAAATTATGTTCATTTCGAAAGAAAACAAAGTTATTTAACGGTAGGTAATATACGAATTACAATAGCAAAATATTTATTCACAATGTGATGCAAAATCTTTGAATATTTTGGTAGTTTTAATATTAATGTTATTTATTACGTCGAATGGCAATGAAAGAATATCATCGATCATTTAAATATTGTAGTGTGAAAGACCGCGAAATGTTTTTCGTATTACCAAGCTGTAAGTCCAAAGGGGTAATTACGAAACCTACTACAACAGTAAGAATAAATAAAAATAAAAAAGAGTTTTATTTCTCACCAGCATAGCAACAATGATTACATATTAATAATCCAGCAGCATTTGTGGTGGTAAAAAGAGGTTTGCATCAATATACTTCAGAACTAGGCGAGGCCTGTATCTCAGAAGATAGCATTCAGCTGACAATTTCATTATTTTGTAATATATTATTATTTTGGAATAGCTTACATTTTGACAGTTCAACCATGTGGTTTTTAACCGACTTCAAAAAGGAGGAGGTTCTCAATTCGGATGTCTATATGATTAATTTCTTTTTTATGTATGTTCGGCCATAACTCCGTCATATATAGACGGATTTCCAAAATTCTTTTTTTGTTGGAAAGGGGTTTATTACGAAATGGTTCCATATAATTTTCATATAGATCTGATAATGAGTTCGGGAGACAGACACCGGAACTCTTTAAAAAATGACAGCAAATCAACCGCGATTTCTGCTATCGCATAAATATGCATTGTTTGTTTGGAATTAGTGCAGGATGAATACCACAACTAAAAATTTAAAAATAAAAACTTTTTTACAAAAAAAAAACAACCGACTTCCTTAAAAACACTACAAAGTGAAAAATAACTTTAATTTCGGAAGTTGGTGGCAAAAAAACCACAAATACAGGTCCTAAGACACCGACTTCCGAAATTATATCCGATATTCCGAAAATATAAAGTGTCTGCTCAGCAATGTAAAGAACGTAATGAATGTTCATTACGTTCTTTACATTGCTGAGCAGACACTTTTTCGAACATTTAAAACATTGGATTAGCAATATTCTTCAAATATTCAGATTCTGATGGTATGTTACAAAATTAGGGTAGGTACTAGTCTAACCCATAAGATCCTGCCAGGGTTGTGAGATTCGTTCGAAAGAGTTACCGTGGCCCTGGCATATGGGCAACTGAAGGAACACGGATGGGTTTTAGTTAGTAAAAGTCTGACACGCCCTCCCGCTCCGCCCAGAGCGGGAGAAGTCATTTGATGAATTCCCAACCAAAAAAAAACCCATACGATTTTCATTACGCACTGGATTGTCACAGACATTTGAAAATTAAACAGTATTTTCTTTGCAATGATTGTTTATTCATATATCATATTTTATTTCTAATTTATTCATATTACTTATTTTGTCCTTACAAAATGATTTTTAGATACTTTACCAAACTATATGGTAAAAACTCCCTATTATCATTACCATTGAAGCAAAGTTTGCAGCAACTGAATTCTACATCTCTTTTCTGATCAATTCAATACGCAAGCATAGACTTTGTTTACGAACGAAATTGTAGTTTCCCCAGACATTTCAAACGATTCTCCATTTGCAATGTCTATTCTACTACCAATCAGTAACTTCTTTGAGGTGCCATTATATAGCTTGTTTATTCGTTCCATCGCCAAACCTAGGGAAACTACAATTTCATTCTTATAAGCATATGACATAAAAGTGGATTGAATATCAGCTGTTCTATTCTGTAAAAATCTCACTGTGATACGTGGTAAGATGAGCTTGAAGTGAGTTGCATGTCAATAGTATCGATCCCTAACATCAGGTGCAATGACCGCTCCCTTCACAAAAACTCTCGTAGAACACACTCACTCGTCACGCAACTCACAACACCCTACACACCTTCACTCTCTCTTACTCAACATTGTTTAAAATACTTTTTTAAGAATCTATTAATCTTGAAACAACCAACCCTCTCACTAGGAGTCGGACGTTGGTAGCTGCGCCTCAGTTTTAAACTAATGCAGCTATCATCACATTGTTTTTCTATGAATGTTTTTGTATTTTGTTCCCAATAAATTATTGTTACTCCACCTAAGTTTTTACGGTGATATATTGTACAAAATAGCATCACTGAAGTAGACCAACGAGAAGAAAAAATAATTTTGTACGAACCATTACTATGAAGAAAGTGAAACGGAGATGACGGCAAGTAGAACAAGTACCTATAGCACATTCTAGAAATAAACTATTACAAGAGTAGCAAGATGGTGTTAAAGATGAAAGAACTATTACTATACTTACTTACCATCCATTAGATTTAATATGAATGAATCTTATCAATCAAAGATTAGTGCACTTGCCTTGTTTACTGGTACAATCTAATGAGTAGATAGCTGTATCTAATCGCAAATAGGTACTAAGACTTGTGATCTATTTTTCTAAGCAGAGTTAATAAATGTTAAGACTGGCATTACCTACACGAGTAAAGTATGATTAAATGATAACACAAGTTATAATTGTTATGAATATCGAATAGTATTAGTAGAACAATAACTCAAAAAGCAAGGTATTTGAAACTCAAACTTCCAAGCGTTTATTTCAATAGGGAAGATGCAAATATAATATTTATGAAAATTTTATGATTTAAATGTTAAAAAAGTATAAAAGAAGGGCCACTGCAATGTTTTTATTTTACATAATGTTGATTTTTAACAATAATTACGTATTAAAAATTACTTGAAACGAAACGTATTTCAAAACACCAATCAGCGTTCAGTGTCGTCACTCCGGTTACGATACGAAGACTTGTTGAGGTTATGGTTGTTACAGTGAATATTATTTTATGGTAATATTAATTGCGTTTTTTAAATAAAAATGGTAGTTGGGATTATCAAAGCAGACTCCAGGAATTTACCAAGAGTTAGTGTTGACATGAGATCTTTTTTCAGAAAAAGGTTTCCTCAACACATTTTAAACTTTTACCAATTATCGACGTCGATCTTAAACTGTAAAATTAAAAATCTACTATAGACAAGTTTTGTAAGTATTAGGTAGGTAACTAACGTGTTTTTACGTACAAGCAGATTAACTAAGCATACTCGTATAACAAGTATATTCGCCTTATGACGTATAACACACACGACATATAACAAGTATATTCGCCTTATGACTTACGTCAAAGTGTTCTTCCCAGCATCGAATAGTGGTCTTTGGAGAATAATTCTCATTTCTTTTTGCAGCTTGATATCACTTTTTTCTCAATTTTGGGTCAGAACGTCTAGTCAAAAACAATTTATTTAGAAACTTTGTTGAAGTAGTCATGGACTCATTGGCACAAAACATGAATAAACGCGGCTTTTTTCGGATTATTAGTGGTATTGTTATGATCACCTGATTTTGATGGATAGTCCATTTTAAATTTTTACAAAATATATCTCGAAAGTCCAAAAAATATGCAAAAGTATGAAAGCTGACGAACAAATACGGCCAGTGACAGACAGGAATGACGTTATCGGAACTATAGGTCCGTTTTCGCGGGAAAATTTAAACTGTCAATTTAAAACCGAATTTTTTCCGATAAATTACAATGTTTTAATTTATTAATATATTTGTGGTTTATTCTACATAGAATTCTTTATAGTGAAAACTAAAATAAAAATATTGCATGTACCCTAATATCAAACACTCTTCAACAACTTAAGCACTCTTTTAAATCAAGACATTATTATTACAAAATCTTGGGTAGATAATTCTTTTTGCCTTCTATAAGTGAGAATAAAAAAACAGTCGATAGGTGTGTAGGGCGTGGAACACCTAGTTTTGCACGCTAAGCGAAAGAGAGCTAGACCGAAATATGCTAGTGTAACGTGCGGGAAGGAACTACGTTCGAAAAATAATATAAAGCCACTGAATGTCCGAAGACACGCGTAATGTGTGTCCCAGTACGAAAACCTACAATAGGCCCGCGGGGTAAATCATAGTCCACTCCCTGTCGAAGAGTCCTATGTAGCAACAGTGGGAACATTATAACGTGAACACGCCATGAGCTATGGCGGTATGATCAGAATACGAATCTTGTTAACACTATGTGAGAAGAAACCGTCTTTCTATTAAGCCTTGGCAACAGCCGAATCTAACGATTCAGGGTGAAGATCAAATGTACCCACGTCAGTCGATAAATTATCTCCGAATGTTTTGTGCGTCAAACGCATCGAAGTTAATGCACAAAATATATTAGATGAAAAACGCAGCACTCTCTCAAGATTGCTAGTTTATGAGCTTACACTTTCTTTGCTAACACTGTGCGCTACCGGATCAACTATTCTGTTGAAATAAATAACTATATTTTATCATAGATCACGATCAAAGAATATCAGCCTGTGTGATCCGGTGCAATTGGCTCTGTCTATTCATGACTTCTCGATCATGTGTTCATGTTTCTCTCTCTGACGCCACCGCATTATTGAAATCTTACTTTAGTGTGGGAAAGCGATTAAGCAATAACGTCCAGTATAGCTCCTGGTCATTTCTCAAAACGATATCAAAATCAAAAGTCATTTATTCAAATTAGGCTGAGGATCAGCACTTTTCGAACGTCAAAAAAGGTATCTAAGGCCAATCGGGTGGAGGTCAATCTGCCTCCACCTCCAACTTTGTAGTCTTCCTTCTCAGTCAATGAATTTATTATTCTTTCTGAATGGCAGTTTAACAATAGTATGATATTAGGAGTCAGCAAATGACCTGAAAGAGTGTCATTGCAAAGAGATACTTTACCGTTCATGAGCATGTTGCTATGGGGTGCATGCTGTCGACATCCAGAACCATGTCTCTTCTACTCTTGCACTTCAATAAGAATTGCCCTTACCGTATAAAGAAAATAATCAAATAACAAGCATTCTGGACTGCGCTTAATAGTTATCATACTTTCATACTTATTATAACTATGATTATTAATTTAACTATGGATTCAGCAGATGATTCCAGATCCGCGTAGAAAATTTCGTAGGTTAACAAATAAAGATCAGCTATTTCATAGAAAGTGGTGAAACTTTATGAAACAGTATTGATAATTTGAACGCATACAATATAGTTTATAACCTGGACTAACAAATAGGATCATTTTCATCCGATAGAACCCTCCTGTGAGATATTTTCCAACCTCCATGTGGGCCAAACCTCGAGTAAAACCTAGTAAGTAGATACCTACATAACTCTTAATTTCCTTTGACATCAAATTAGTTTGTTTTCGAGTAATTCAAAGCGAAGTTGTACCGATGGCTAGTTATTAAAATTAAAATACATAATTTAATTCCGTTCAACATAGATCAACAGACAAATAATAAATAAGACAAGATTTACACAAACAGAAATCGGAACTTTATGCAGACGTTAACTCCGGGCAGCAAATAAAACATTAATAAGTCTTCAACTTGATAACTGTGTAAATACAGAGTTTGCAAGAATTCCCTAATTATCTGCAGGGGAATTTACCTATGTATTTTATTTATGCATAGAATTAATTTATATGTTTAACTTGTCTTAACCTGTGAACTTAGATCAACGCTCCGAAATAAGTTACAGTCGGCTGCCAGAGCGTGTATACAGGGTAGTATTAAATTCTCTAGCGGAACTCCGCAGACGTGATGGGTATAAATATCTAAACATGATCTTTGCCAGGGTCGCGAGATTTGTTCGACTGAGTTACTGTGGCCCCGGCATATTGGCAACTGAAGGAACACGGGTGGGTTTTAGTCAGCAAAAGTTTGACACGCCCTTTCGCTCCACCCCGAGTGGGAGACGACATATAATGATTTCCAACCCACAAAAATAAAACTAAAACATGATTAAATAAAAATATTGTCTTCCCTTCCCTATTTCTTTGTCTGGATGAAACATTTCTTTTTAAAAAGCTGTAACAAAACACTACCGCCTCATGGCAACAATTGATAGATACGCTAAAATTGATAAATATACAAGGTGAGAGAGACGAAGTATACAGTGACATTGCCATGGATTCAAGACATGATTCTGAACCCTGTGTTGAAATTTTTCGCTAGCTATTAAAATTAAAGTAGCTGTTCTCTACATATTGACCGCGTAGGTTTTACACTTTTCTATGAAACAAAAGTTTTTTTGTTATTGATAACCACGAATAATCTATACTAAGTGGTCTAGAATGATGTGCTGAATTCATGATTACAGTTTGCGCGACAATGTCCCGGCCACCCTGTATAGTAGTATGTATGACACCTGACACTTTCTATACCTACGTTATTAACGTTATGGATTGTTGCAACAACATCAATACTAGATAAACCAATGAGCTAATAAAGTTGGAATGTCAGTGAGATTACCAGGAAATTAAACATGACAAACACAAGTAAACATTATAATAATAATATTATGTAGGTGATATGAAAGTGTAAGTCAACTTTCGCACGGACGTAATAATATCAAGGTGGGCTTTTTTGGCGCACTGGAACTTCAACCTTCAATACACTGCTTAACGTCGAAAGTTGAAAAAATGAATTGTGTTTTTTCGACGCGCTAAGATGCACTCTGTACAATTCTCAAAGCTCTGTTCGAAATTCATTATCATAATCAGCCCAAAATGTTCCTACTGCTGGGACATATCCCTCCTATCTGAGAGATGGAATGGGCCGCAATCCACCACGCGGGCTCAGTACAGGTTTGTAGATGTCACATGTCTTCGAATTTTCGGTTCAAGGACATGCCGGTTTCCTCACGATGTTTTCCGTCACCGTTTGAAGAGCACTGGCTATGAAATTATTGACACTAAGTAAAGCGCATATCTGCGCTCAAGCCTAAAGCAGGCCACCACTGTTCTCGGTTCGAAATTGCGAATTGAAAATACACAGCTCGATAAAATACCGCCGTGATATTTTTACGTCAGTCCGTCCGAATGTAGTCCTATCATTATATGTACTTCAAGTAGGCACAGAAAAACAGGTAACTAGAACCTTTTAACCTTAATTTGTTGTAGAGGAAAATTCAGTAACAAATTGCCAGATTTACCCACAATATTTGCGGTGTTTTGAAACGTTACGTTAATAACGAACTTATAAAAACAATCGGAGAAGAAAACAATTACATATCTGAATCGAAACGGGGTAATAGCATGTTACCATGTAAGGAAAATATTGTTCATTTATTTTTTTGTGATTTGCCTGCAAGACTTATGAAAAAACATGAATAATAGAAATAATTTATTAAAAGTAACGTCTACTTAATTCAAATATTTAAACTGAGAACAAATAGAACAACTAGAACATTATTTAAAAAATTCCGTTCATACCAAAAGTGCAAAGGTCAGAAATCATTTTACTGATAATACTTTTTTCAACTATAGTCAAACAAAGTCACCTCAATGAAACTCGAGGTTTAAACCGAACAGTCCATTTATTCATTCAAACGATTATCTTGAGCTTGTGTCGGTAATTAACGGTAATTAATAAGATAAAGCTTAATTTATTACCTCAGTAAGATATAATTTATGTATGTAAACATGTGTATACCTAAATACATATTTAAGTCTTGTTTTGTTGTAAGGTTAACCAGAATACTTTAATATATGATTACATCGTAATTTATCCCTTCATCATTATTGGCTACCTTATTCCACCTACTACTGAGTATAGACCTATTGAGCCAAACTCCCTTGGGCCTCTTTATCAAGGTTTTAGTTGTAGTCCTCTATACGACATCTGGATCTGCCAAGGCTTGACAGTCTTTCAACAGAATCAATCAAAATCAAAAGTCTTTTATTCAAACTAGGCTGAGGGTCAGCATTTATGCGAAATACAAGAAATCTAATTGAATTAGTTGTCATAATATGTCAGCTAGCCCATGCCAATTGGGGGGCACGGTAGTGCCCCCGCCAAGTCGAGCGCGAAGCAAACACTGCCGTACCATCCTTTACTGGAACCATTTCGCCGCATTTTGAGGCCCCTATTTGAGAACCTCTGGATAAGACCAGAGCGCAGAAATTTTCGTCATCTAGTAAGCTATATCACATACTTAAAATCCAAAATTTCAAGTCTGTAGGTCATTTAGTTCCGAAGTTAAGCGAAAGCAAAATTTCGCATTTATGACACTCACTCACTCATGATCATCAGAATAGAACTAGTACTTCCCATAAACTCAGAGACCTGAAATTTGGTACAGAGTTAGGGTTTAATGGCCAAATAAAGGGAAAACTATAAAAACTGGGATAATCGAAGATCTGGAGTACCTGGTGACCCTGATTAGAAAACACAAGAGCCCAACCAAACTATTAGAGATCGACATACCGCCTTTACAAAAAATATTCTACTTGGTGTGCCGCTTCATTTGATGTCAAAAATCGAAGGTCTGAAGTATCTGATGAAGAACCCTCAGCTGGTCTCAGCTGTATTAGAGATATGGTAATGCCCCCTTCTACTATTGGTACATAAAAAAATCGACTGTCATTGCAAAAATCCAGCGTAGTGGGACACATCTTTTAATTTAATCTAGCCTGTAGCGTTCCACTGCTGGGCGAATGCCTCCCCTTCTGCTTTTAATACGCATATAAATAAAATTAAAGGAAAACTCTGGATAAGACTAGACTGGTTTTTATACTTATACTTACAACTTTACAAGAAGAAATAGTCGAACGATTAACTTTATTCTACTCGAACATTACACAAATTAAATAAACAAATTACACTAAAATATTAATTTTGCTCAAAATTTGGTCAAAATGCATTATGACAACAAAGAGTAACTTAGACTACTTTAATTTTAGAAAAATAAACGAATGAAAAACTTTTTTGTTAAATACCACGCGGACGAAGTCGCGGGTAACAGCTATTACCTATATAACCTGGATTAATGCATTCTTAATACATTAACCGCGGTAGTACGTCCTCTTGCGATAATTTCCGACATCCACGCGGGCGAAGCCGCGGGCAAATGCTAGTAAATAATAATAACGAAAACTGTGGAGAAAACGCCGACCTCATCTAGCATTAAAAAAATACGAAACATATGTGAAAGTGTTTGTACAAACCTACTTACAGAAATAATATTATTTACCATTTATCACTGAAACGCCTCTTCATTGCTCTTTGCGGTAACTTCTATGAGTGAAAAAAAAATTCAGTAACCAAGGTTAGTAACAGGGCTATGTGTCCTTGAATGCGTAGATACATATATTTGTAGTTGACTCACGGTAATTTACGTCATTCGTGGAGGCTCTTCTAATGCGTCCCCCTCTGTTATCTGTACCTATCCATCCATATAAGTGCAGATAAGGGGATTATAATATTAGTTCAAATTGTCTAACAGCACTTATGCATAGCACAATTAGCTTATAACGATCCCACTGCTGGGACACAAACCTCTTGTCTGTGAAGTTTAAAAGGAGAGGAGGGTTCAATAACTAGGCTTACTTTATATATTCACTGTGATTGGTATGACCCAAGTCAATAAGCCGTTCCTTTACGAATAGTAGCGTATGAGTGAATAGGCCGTGAATCCATGATACTGTAAACATCGCTAGATGGACCTGGATGAGAAGAGCATGATTTCGTGAGGTGTATACCCATAATTAAAGAGGTAGGTATTGACACTTTTTTTTTTTTTGGATGGGAAATCATCAAATGACTTCTCCCGCTCTGGGCGGAGCGGGAGGGCGTGTCAGTTTTACTGACTATAACCCACCCGTGTTCCTTCAGTCGCCAATATGCCGGGGCCACAGTAACTCTGTCGAACAAATCTCGTGACCCTGGCAAAGATCATGTTAAGATATTTATACCCATCACGTCTGTGGAGTTCCGCTACAGAATTTAATACTACCCTGTATACACGCTCTGGCAGCCGACTGTAACTTATATGCCCATGTGCCAGGGTCACGGTATCTCTTTCGAACAATCTCGCGACCCTGGCAGTAGGTATTGACACTACAGTGGGAAATGGTTGAGAACTTAAAGACCCCTATCCTACGGAATATCTCATCAATGCCATTTCTACTGATAAGATAAGAACAAAAAAGAGTATTCCGTCAAGGCACGCGTTGCCGAGGCCGACTTGGAAATATCTAAATAGACTTCGAACCCAAGTCGACCGAAGCAAAACAGTCTCCACAGATGGGGGTCACGGACGGCTCAGATATTCAACGATCCCAGGCACAGGCCCACCTACTATCCTGCGCCGCATACCCTGTCACATGTGCATTTCATGGCCGTATGGCTGCGTCAGTGAGCGAAGTTTGCGCATCTAAATTTTGGGCCAGAGATGTTTGAACTTCTTGCCATCGACTTCAACTGTACTATTCTGTAAACATCTCACCATGATAACTGGGATGAAGTGAGCTAAGAGTGAGTTGTCATTAGTATCAGTCTTAAGGCCCTCTTGTAGTTGAAGACGTTTCGGCGAACACTGGCCGGTAGTTGCAAGCGCTTGAGCTGCTAGATTTTGTGCATAATTGTTTCGTGGAGACAAAATGATAAGGAAATTATAAAATATTTTCTCAGCATGCCCTAAAAAACAATAAAACCTATCTTTTGGTATGAGTTTTACATGGTTTAATTATGGAATCTCTTCAAAGTACACGTTTTAAATGGCGATTTAGTGTCATCTTTATGATTATTTTTTATCGAGCCAATTGTTTTAATTCACGTTTCTATCTTCACACAGCGCTTAATAGTATGCTCAATTTTCCTAAATATTTTTTTTTTACGGAAACTGTCCATTTTGCTAGATTTACAGAGGTTTAAAAAAGTTAAAAAGTACTGCAACCTCGCCTTAAGCATGAGATGGAATGACAGCTCACTTTTTTAGTCACTTTACCGAAGTTGTCACGGTGAGATTTTAACAGAATAGATCGGCAGAGCATTGAAGAATCTCTAACTGTACGCAACTTTTCTGTGTAATATACCACACTTTCCACTCTTGTGTGTAAGTTACATTATAAGATAAACAATAGGTCCTCATCTCTACCTACTGTATTTCCTATGCTATGCCCGACAGGGTCCACGATTGTGTCTAAATTTAGATTTAGGTGTTTTACCACCTAACAAAAACATTGTGGAATGCAATAAAGTAGTACTGAGTATTTTCACATCCCATTTTCACATCCCATTGAAAACAAAACACAGTCGTTTCCTCCACTGACTCCAACTCGCACAGCAACACGTGACGAACATGTGATACTTCCTACGTTAACACCTACATACTTGTCAGACATACGTCACAGTATTGTACTTGAACTTTTGTGTGTCTTCATTGTTTAAATACTCAGTTGCGACAGTTTGATGTTGTACTCATTTTGTATATCTACCTTTATTGTTCGACACAGTTTACGAGGATATGTAGTCCATTATCTACACGTGGGTTTCGGTTTTTGAAGTACGAAGGTACTGGTTATTTTGTTTTGTTTATAGTTGGGTGTTCTAAATATACCAAGCTGCCATTTTCAATCGTGTTGGGCTTGGAATGATATAAATTTTCGGCTCAATAATTCATACAGATTTTCAGGACATTCCAAAATTAATAAGCAAATAATTTATTATTTCAAAATCAGGTGCGTATTCCTAATGATGATAAAAAAAACCATTGACTAAAATTACAACGTATAATACCCAAAATATTGTGAAAGGTAAAATCTATTTAACCACATTTGAAATAAATAATATTAAAACATTGATATTATAAACAGTAGCGGTAACGGTTTAGCAGCATTTTTATCGAATTACGTAGATAACATTATCTGTCGCGCTCGCGCGTACTATTTTACAATAGGTAGGTACTATTTTCCGAAATACCTCTTTGTCGACACATTCCGAAACAAAATCAACACATTCATCAATATATCATACAGAACATGTCAGCAACTCCGTGCCTTCACTAAAACTTTGTTATCTTAAACAACACCATCGAGTACTTTCTATCTGCATTTATCGATATCGATAACCCTATTTTTATCTTTTGTTATCTCTATTCAAGTTATTGAACTTGCATGCTATGCTATAAAATCAGCTTATTAATTATACAAAGGAGTCACAGATTCAGTTTATCGATATAATAAAGTAGTCTTTACTGTCCGACCCGAGCTTAGAGCATCCGTTCTGATCGACGCGGCGTCTTCAATCGAATCAACTGCTGAATAAACGGAATCGATTATAAATATTATACCTACCTCTTTAAAAACCATAAAAATATGTAAATATTTATGATAATATTTGTTTGACTCGTGTCAGTTTTATCTTATCTGACTTTCAAAGCTTTAGTGAAAAATCAAATATAAACTCTTTTAGGGATTTTGTTTTATCTATTGTTATTATAATTTAGTGCTGTCCCCGATGTCCTCTGTAAAAGGTATATTTTTGGCGGAATGAGGTATCATCGCCCACTTCACTCATAAAGATCATTGCAAACAGTTCTTCTGTATCAAAAATAATGGAGCAGGGAAAAAGAAACCCATGTACTTAGGTGAGTTATGTATTATCTTCCGTGTGCTCATTTTGAAGCCTGCCCTTGCTGCCCTCTACCAGCGATGCCCTAAGCCGAAGTCCGTATCCCACAGGGGTCCCCTTGGGGATTGTCGCTGTAGTTTTAAGTCTCATAGTTCATCATAATCAGCCCATAATGGTCTCACTGGTGGCACACTGTAAGAGAGTGTGGGCCGTCATCTACGATGCGAGCCCAGTCATGCGGGTTAGTAGATATCACATGTCTTCGAACTTTTGGTTCTAGGACATGCCGGTTTCCTCACGATCTTTTCTTTCACCGTTTTGAGGGCAGAGGTGGTGACATTATTCTGGAAGGTTAATGTTACTATTAAAGTTACCATTAATTAATAAATCTCGATGTATATTGAAGTCGTAAAAACTGTGGTTGGTGGCTAGTTTTACATGTTCTCGTATATATTATATAACTGTTGACGGCGTAGTTACTTGGAAGTCATCAACAGATTTTTCTACGCCCTTTTAATAATTTTAGAGACCTGTTTGTCTTTCCATCACTCTGTATGTCTTGCCAAAACCCTGTTTGTCTTCCCATCCCCATGTATGTCTGCCCATCTACCTGTATGTCTTTCCATTGCACAGTATATCTTCCCATAATCCAATATGTCATCCCATAACCCAGTATGTCTTCCCATAACCCAGTATATCTTCTCATAACCCAGTATGTTATCCCATAACTCAGTATGTCTTCCCCTAACCCAGTATATCTTCTCAAAACCCAGTAAATCATCCCATTACCCAGTATGTCTTCCCATAACCTAATATATCATCCCATAAAGGGGTATATCTTACCATCACCCTGCGTATCTTCCCATCACTCTGTATGTCTTCCCACCAGTTGTATATCTTCCCATATAGAAATCCTGAATACCTATCTACTTCGATTTGTGTATTCCAAGAACGCACCGCATCTGATAAATCTACAGTGAAGATTGGACCTGTTAAATAGTCAATGAGAATTGAACAATAGGATTTAAATGGACGGAATGATTCGTTCACGAGTCGCCTGAGTGCTATCGATAAGTAGTTTGGTAATAAATTCAATGTTAGTCTATTTGTAATTTCAATTTAATAGCTTTTCACTACATGCATTTGAAAGTATATATGTACGGTATTTACATCAAAAAACCAATTTTAAACATTTTTTTCTGTCCGTCTGTCTGTTTGTTCCGGCTAATCTCTACAAGCAACGGCTGAACCGATTTTGACGAGACTTTCGATGGCATATAGTTGAAGAAGTAACTTAGGCTACTTTTTGTTAAGGGAGCAAGTTCCCGTGGGATTTATTTATAGTTAATTAAAACGGTACAACACCAATTAAATTAATTAACATAGAAACACATAAAAGGTTGATAATATCAACGCGGGCGAAGCCGCGGGTAGCATCTAGTTAGTTATAAAACAATACCAGCTCATTTTTTCCCACTGCATTGCAAAGCATGAGACCAAGCATGAGGTTCTGGGGTCAATTCCCAGGTCGGCCAAAGTGTAAATGGGTTTTCCATCTGGAATTTCTCAGTAGCCCACCAAAGTCCCGGCGGTTGCGAAAAGAACAGAACCGGTCGAAGTGGCGATGCTTGGGTGAGATCTATGGCCAGCACTGGACGTCTTTCTGCTGTAATTTTAATGATGATGACCAAAGTTTAATTGTGCCCGGTTGATGGTAGTAAAGTCGTCCCCTATTACATGGGACAAACATATTTGGCAAGACATTGGTGGCGAGATACAGCTCTGCCCAACCGAATCCTTCGAAGACACAAGGCGTGGTGTTATGTCATGTTTTATTGACAGTGCAAAGATAGTAAATATATAATTTGATTTCAGTAATCATATGATTTCTTTCAATAGCAAAATTTTTGAAAATTCTGTAGACTAATTGGACGTAGTTAAGCGAAAAGGATCCAATCCACACCCAATTACTTTTGAGATATTGACGTTTTATAAACGACTTCAAAAAAAGGAGGAGGTTATCAATTCGTCTGTATTTTTTTAATATTTTTTTTTTTTGTTACCTCATAACTTTTGACTGGGTGAACCGATTTTGATGATTCTTTTTTTATTTGAAAGCTGGTGCTTCCCGAATGGTCCCATTTTAATTTGGTTCCATTCGGACAATGGAGTCCGTGTGAAAACCATATAAGTCTTTGCATTAAGTATTTGCGCGACTAATGAACGAATAACGCGATTAAATTAGTGCACCCCGCACTAATCTAATCGCGTTATATCTACCATAACTAATAAGTTAAAAATAAAAACTTTTTACAAAAAAATAACAACCGACTTCCTTAAAAAAACACTACAAAGTCATAGGTAACTTCAATTTCGGAAGTCGGTGGCAAAAAACCTTATATACAGATCCTAAGACACCGACTTTCGAAATTGTAGTTATTTTTGACTTTGTCGTGTTTTTTTTTTAAGGAAGTTGGTTTTTTTTAAATGGTATATTTAGATATATTTAATATTTTGTTAGAAATATTAGTTAAGTACCAGAAAGTTTGAATAGTTTATGCTGAAAAAACAAAATAAGAAGCTTCTAAGGGTCTAAAGTACAAGTTTACGAAAAACAAAGCTATTTTTAGCTGGGTCGTTTTTATTGACCCGTAGTATGTATAATTTGGATCAGTTTCGTGCACTTAACTCATTTTTAACCATGTTGTTGATTGGATCCTTTTTGCATCTACGTCCAATTTTAGTAAGAACAACAATAGGTACATGTCTACGGAAATGAGTTAAGTATGGTGGTTTTACCCAAAACTAATCGTATTTAGTTACCAAATGCATGCTGGGAATGACCAATTCCACCCCTTTTTATAGTGGGAATTCCCTTTAGTGTTCAACATTTCAAATGAAATTGCGTCTCAGTCACCCTGTTGTCGTGGTCTCACTCTAACTTTCATGTCAGTCATTCATTTTCCGCACTTTGTACACCGCGTGTGATCTGTAGAATGTATTTTGAGATTTACCTTTGAATAATATGATAATAAAAATAGTAAAATGGTAGAATGTGACTTCTTAAATTTTAAAGGACTGGAGTTGTAAACGGGAACTATTTGTAAGCGCAAAAATTGTGAACGGCTTTCTGCTCATTAGGATTTGAACTTGAATTGTGCACAATAGGAACTGAACTATGTACAAATTGTAAGTATAGATAAATCATATCGGTCTATTGACATATATAAACTCACACCTTTATGCCATGGGGTTAGGCAGAAACTACGGAACGCCACCTGCTATGATCCTTACATACTCCTTTTGCCTCGTTTAGGTTTATACATCTAGTCATACACGCACGCCTGTTGCTAGTACTACGCACCTGACATTACTGAAGATCGGTCTGTTTATTTTATTTTAAAATACTGAGCCGTTTTGTCGATAGGAATCTTATTTCACCTTAAAAATAATTATCATTTTTTTTTTTTTTTTTACAACCAACACACCGTTATCTGATCCCAAACTAGGCAGAGCCTGTACTATGGCAACTAGAAAACTGATAAACATACTTATATATTTCTAAATACATACATATTATAGATAAATTACACCCAGACACAGAACAAATGATTGTGCTCATCACACAAAGATTTGTCCTGGGTGGGAATCGAACCCACGACCTCAGTCTTAGCAGTCAGACTAACATGCCAGTCGAATATTAAATCACATACGACCGACCAGCTTCAAAAGAAGATAATTATATCTGGAAATTATAAGTAATTGCAGCTCTTTCCAACTTTTGGGGCAAATGATAAATTATTTTATTTCCGTAAGTAGATTTGTTTTAACACTTTTACATGTCAATCATGTTTAAAAAATTAGATGAGGTCTGCGTTTTATATCTGACTTCTCTGAGAAGAAAGGTTGAAAACACTTTTTTTATTGGGAATGACATCTCGCATGTCAACCTATGAGGTTGTGGGCTGCTTGACCGGACTCGCCTGGCTTAAAAACTTAAAACTAGAGCGACTAAGTGCACCCCCTGTGCGGTACGGACCTCGGCTTAGAGCATTGCTGGTAGAGGGCAGCAAGGGACGAGTTGGAGCTGAATAACGAAACTAACTCAGAGGTCACAGTTTCTTTTAAAATCCGAACAAAATCTTAGCCAGAACACGTGAAGACTATGTAGATGGTCTTTTGGGGACAGAACCGCCTAGATTCATAATTATGAGGTCATAATTATGTCTAGTATAAAAATCGTGACATACAATCGAATGAAACAAAAGCATCTAAATGTCCCAAATTAATCGGTCACGACTCACGATTCACGCGAGTGCTATCGTTAGGTAGTTTGGCAGTTTCGCTCCAGGCCAAGGTTGGCCGTATTTTATATTTTAAAATATATATTTTTATACGAAATTATGTCATGTTGTTTGTCTTAGTTATTAAACAAATTAAGCTGATGTCCCTAATTGGTTGATTAAGTACTAGATAAATGACGATGCAGTTTTAAATTTAGCCTTTAAAACGTTTCGATAAGTGTAACACTATCAGTAGTATCTTCAAATCTACGACGGCAAATTCATCCGCAAAATTTAATCGTTATGGCAATTAGAATTTTGATCATTTTGGCCTCTTTTTAAAAATTCCCAAGTCCGAATCGACCATTTTTATCTTTTTAGGGTTTTGTAAGTTCGAATGAAAAAACGGAACCCTTTTAGTATCGGCGCGGCGGTGCTTGGGGGAGGCCTATGACTAGCAGAGGACGTTTTTTGGCTGAAATGATGATGATGATGATGAGGTAGATTCCCAGTGACGTTGTACATCATTGTAGATTTCAGACCGATCTATGTACCTATAGTATATTTGCTATGTTGTAGAACAATTCTGGTCAGGTTATCTCAAAAGTCGCGTGACCATAACAGTTTTAATCACTGATTTGTTTCCTTCATTATCAATAATTTGACACTATCTTAAATCTCTTGGTCAAGGCCTCAAGTTAATCTTTATGACAACTGTTATCTAAATCGTCTAGACTTAAAACAGATAAAAGAGAAACGAATCGGATAACTAATTTACCTACATAAAACCACAAATATGTAATTTTGAGGGTTACGTATATTGAAAGGAAAAATGGAACACCTTTTGAATCACTTAGTTGTCAGTCTGTCAAGATCCTTTCTCTCAGGAACGCGTGGATGTTCATATTTAAATCATTCATTCATTGTCATTATTTTCAAATACGTAGGTCTACGGTTCTTTGCAACTATAAAAATATTCGGCCATTTACGTTCATGCCATGCCATGCCACATTTGAGACTGCATCGATTTAAAAGTTTCATCATCTGTCTTGTCTTTTCCCAACTATGTTTTGGTCGGTTTCTAGTTTAACTGCATGCCAACTGAGTACCAGTATTTTACATGGAACATCTATCTGACCATTTTTGGACATATTTCTAGAATCATGTAATTTGACAAGAAGCAAGGTCTTGCAGCACAAGTACATAAAAAAATGCGAACATCGTTAATTTTCAGTTAGAGAATTGACCGTGACCTATATAGTCGATGTGTAGGAGAACATGGTTAAGTTTGTTTTTGGCATAAATTCAACCCAACTATGGAACCCTTCACTGCGTTTGGTCCAACACGCACTTGGCTGATATTTTTTACTTGCTTGCGCTTTTCCAATCTTGGGCAAGGGCCTCCCTCCAATTCTTTCATCTTACAAGCCCACACGTCCGTACGAACATGAGGTAAACACGTGTTATGCTCATGTTATCGTGGTGATAGAAAAATGCACATTGGTTACACGAGGCTAAAGATGCGTCAGATAAAAATCACGAGTCAGCATGATTTGTAACGACGCCGTCTGTTAAGAGTTTGCCGGACGTGTTTTATGTAGGTTTTGGTGGAGGCCATGCATTGAGTAGACATGAATGAATACTAAAATAGTTTAAAAACACTAAAAAACACGCTTTCATTGATAACGAAACTAAAAAATAGAAAATAATGGTAAAAGCGTGAGGTGGTTTTTGAGGCATTTTTAATCTATATCAAGCACCCCACGCTTTTTCCATTATTTTCTACTTTTTAGTTTTGTTTTCTATGAAAGCGTATTTTTTAAACTACTATTTATTTTCTCATTTTAGTTCGGCTAGCTACAGAATTTTTTTTTTTGGAACGAAGTTCCTTATCGCGCCTTGTGAAAGGGGGCAAGACGGAAAAAAATCTCACGAAAAGTTGTAACGACACTTTTTAACCGACTTCAAAAAAGGAGGAGATTTCTCAATTCGACCGTATATATTTTGTTGTTTGTATTTGTTTGTATGTTGTTGTTTTTTTTGTTGTGAGTAGAGAGAGAGAGGGAGAGAGAGAGAGAGAATATTTTTGTTCAGTTTATACTGGTTTTTTATACATAATAAATAATAAAAAAAATATAACAATTATGAATCCTGGAAAGGAACTTCGTTCCATCCGGGTGTCCCTTGACACCTCTAAAGTTTTTTTTTTTGCTATCCTGGTGATCTTGGCCAGGATAATGACACAAATTGATGAAATTATTGTATTGTCATCGGTCCTTGATAAGTGTCCTAAGTTTAAAATTAATCCGACGTTTTAAAGGGGGTGAAAATCACGTTCAAAGATTCCATTACATAGATACATAAACACATACAAAGCCGATAAAAGCGTGTTAGAAATAATTGTTAAGCGGATTGGTGAGCTAAATGTTTTGTGGTCTTGGGCCACGACTCTAACATTCAGTGTCGACTAGTACACGGCTAAACATCAAGCTATACATTTCCAGTTTAAGTTGACCTCGCATTGTATAGGCTTTGCGTGCAGTGAGAAGTCAGCTTATACTGGAACTGTATCTGTGGCCGTGCGTACTTCTAGCGTCGCTTGCTAATTTTATACAAATGCGTATGGCGTTCCTAATACGGTCCTCTGAATTTAAGACATGTGCAACCAGGCATTTACGGTGAATGCCTTGCGGTGACTAATCTTGTCTTGAGAAAATTGCAGAGTAATCTTTAAAATACTTGTGGCTAAGTAACAAAAGCCGTGTAGGTCGATCGATCAGATTAAGCGAGACTTGCCACATTTGGTCCACGGATGGGCAACCATATCTTAACTTACCTTTTCATGCCTAGGAAAGCACGTTATGCCGTTTGTCGCTGATGTAATTCGTGGATCTCGGACAGTCTCACGGGTCCTGAAAAGCCCGAAAGTCTGATACATAGCAAGTAGGGATATAAGTATTGATGTGGATACCATAACAAAAAATAAATAAAAATCTACACAAATAAAAAACAACCATCTTCCAGAAAAAACTACACATTGAAAAATTACTGTAAACGAAAATTACTTTTTTTTTCATTAATTTCAGAATTCGTTGACAAACAATTTAAATACAGATCCAAAGACACCGACTTCCGAAACGATTTTTCACTATGTATTTTTGTTTTAATTTGATTAGTTTTTTTTTTTTAATTCCAACGATATCTACCACTAGCTTCTGCCCGCGACTTCGTCCGCGTTAAATTTCTTGTACCCCCGACCCTTCCCATCGCGTCGAATCGTCTACCCATGCGATTTTCCCCGTTTTAGCAATATTTTTCATTACTGTTCCGCTCCTCTTCGTTGTAGCGTAATGTTATATAACCTATAGCCTTCCTCGATAAATAGGCTACCCAATACAAGAAGAATTTTTGAATTCGGACCAGTAGTTCCTGAGATTAGCGCGTTCAATCAAACAGACATACAAACAAACTCTTCAGCTTTATAATATTAATATAGACTAGCTTTTGCCCGCGGCTTCGCCCGCGTGGTTGTCGGAAATTAACGCAGGAGGACGTACTACCGCGGTAAGATGTGTTAATTCAGGTTATATTATAGGTAATAGCTGTTACCCGCGACTTCGTCCGCGTGGTATTTAACAAAAAGTTTTTCATAAAAACTGTCTTTGAAAACTACGCTGACATACGTCTCAAAATTCAGCGTGTTTTTAGTTTTTTTAAACTATTATTTATTTTTTCTAAAATAAAAGTAGCCTAAGTTACTCCTTGTTACATCAGCTATCTGCCAGTGAAAGTTCCGTCAAAATCGGTCCAGCCATTTCAGAGATTAGCCGGAACGAACAGACAGACAGACAGATAGACAAAAATTGTAAAAAATATTGTTTTGGTATATGTACCGTGTATACATCCATATACACTTAGTAAAAAGTAGTTATTTTAATATTAAAAACAGACACTCCAATTTTATTTATTTGTATAGATTTACGAACGAAATCTCCTCTTTTACGTCCCAGCAATACAATTTTACCACTAAACACAGCACCAAGCAATTGATTAACAAATGTTCCTTTTATCCCAGCGATATATTCCCAGCGTTTTGTCATCCGATGCAACGATAAATTAGTAGATCTACTTTTAATCTGTCTATCGAGATCCGTTTAAATTCCGCCAATGGATCCGTTCCGATTGTCCACTCCACTTTTACCGTTAACTTGGCTTCGAGCCAGGGAACTACTTTCTGGTTAAACCTTATTTTAATTAGCTTAAATATGTGCTACAGGCTGTCTCTTTAACGTTTTGGGTTACTTTAGCAAGTTAAGGTTTTCAACGTAAGTTATTTTACCTTTGAAGTAAATTCTAAGATAACATTTTGGCGGTTTGGTAGTTATTTTTTGTATTATTACAATTATTTATTAATAATAAAGTAACTATAGACTCATTGTTAGGTACACAATTAAAATAACAACACATATACAAACATAGGATGGATAAATAAAATTATTATTCCATATTATTTTTTAAATTATATTACATTACCTACTGGTGATCAAAAATAAAAGAAATAGAACACAATTATTATATTTTTCCAACCGGCTATAGAAGCAATAGCAACAGCAACAAGCCTGCTACACCCATGCCGGATATAAGGGGAGTCTAACCTGTCAGCGATCATTGCCAGGATAGCATTATCTCGTACATGTTTTTATCACGTGGGCTCCTTCATTTTAGATCCCAATGCCACTAGTTCCATACCCCACAGTCTTTCATTACTTAAGTCTTAGTCACCAAACATCACCCACAAAATTAAACCCTAGTTCCCACGATCAACTCCACCATTCATCAACAACAACCAACAACCGGTTTAGTGATAATTACGCAACTGCATTTATGTAACGTTATGATTGCTACTTGTTGGCCAACTTGCAATTACTGTCAGGGTAATGCGACAACCGTATGACAAAAATTGCCAGTTACGTCATGAGTGCTGAAAGCGAAAAAATACATGTAACTATCTGGATCGACATGTCAAACAATAATTAATGCTTACAAAATTCGCATAGTAAAAGCACTTTCAGTTTGCCCGAATTTTCCCGGGATTTTTTTTTTCTGTCTTCACCAATCTTACAAATAGTCCATTGCCTAAGTACTCTAAGATTCTTATCCGGTACGGCTCTCAATCCTTCCCTATCCTTAGGACACATCTTCTCTACCATGACAGCGCCCCCCTGTCTACTCCATGATATGCAATGGCATCTGTAGCACCATGAAACATGAAGCCTCAGGGGCTAGTGCAAATCTCGGGGTCCATTCGATTAATCGAGTTTGGTCCAACCACGCTGGCGTCGGTGTAATTCATTTATTCATTAGTAAGAGCCTGATTTGGACTAATACAGTCATTTTATAAAAACTTTTTTACAAAATAAAAAAAAACAACCGACTTCCTTAAAAACACTACAAAGTGAAAAATAACTTTAATTTCGGAAGTCGGTGTCTTAGGATCTGTATTTATGGTTTTTTTGCCACCGACTTCCGAAATTAAAGTTATTTTTCACTTTGTAGTGTTTTTAAGGAAGTCGGTTGTTTTTTTTTTTTTTGTAAAAAAGTTTTTATGTTTAAATTTTTAGCTGTGGTATCCACCCCGCTCTAATTCCAAACAAACAATGCATATTTATGCGATAGCAGAAATCGCGGTTGATTTGCTGTCATTTTTTAAAGAGTTCCGGTGTCTATCTCTGGAACTCATCATCAGATCTATATGAAATTTATATGGGACCATTTCGAAATAAACCGCTTTCAAACAAAAAAAGAATTTTGCAATTCCGCTTATATAATTATGATGGAGTTATGGCCGAACACACATAAAAAAATATATATATAAACATCCGAATTGAGAACCTCCTCCTTTTTGAAGTCGGTTAAAAACCAGAAATAGCCAAATCGGTCAAGTTGGTCTCAAGCGATGCGGTTAGCATCATACAGCATTTCAATTTTTATTTTTAACGACCTTTTTCAGCGACTTTGCCCGCATATTATACATATAAACCTTTGTCTTGACTCACTCTTTATATGAATAAAACCGCATTAAAATCCGTGGCGTAGTTTTAAAGACCTAAGCGTACAGACACGAAATCCTAATTCATTTTCCATACTGTGTAAAGAAGATTAGTCCTATCTATGAACGATACCCAAATACCCGGCCCGGTTTATCGCCAGTGCCCCAGGTGGAATTCGGCCAAAGTGAAACGGTGTGTCAAGTATCTAAGCTATACTAGCAACTGCAGAGAACTAACTAGAGGCGGTTTTCCTCGAGCTAATTTTGGCCTCATTAGCAGAGTTCATCATTTCGCAATACACTGCAATCCCATTTTGTCCCATTCATAAGTGACGCCGCGCCGGAGCATAGACTCGTTTCGGAAACAACACGTTGTTGGAAAATCCTTCTCGTGAACTACTCGACTCGTGTATTTGTCTCGGTATCATACTATAGTTAACTGGTAGAAAATACTTAGACCTAAGGTCTAGGATTCCTAGCTGCCACATAGCGTCTGCAATTTACCGGCGAATGACGTGGCAGAAACGTTATTTATGAAATTGAGTTAATGTGTTCACATGGATGTAAACTATAACTTTATGTGGAACACACCTTGTGTTATCGGAGAGCTAGATATACACAGTTAATTGACCGCTATCCATGATTTCCTAAGATTATTCTAATTACTAAGATGCTACAGGATCCTACACTGCTTTTTAAGTTAAGAGGGGGCTGCATTATCCTTCCGTGTAAACACTATACTGTAATCACAATCAGAAATCTGATACCTAGATAGAATATCCGGACAAGATAACTTACCAAAGGATATCGTTGTTGCCTAGTAACGGCTTCACGAAGGTCAGTTGCATACGTACCGTGTGAAATTGTAAGCCACATCTGAATTATATCGAAACCGTAACTAAATTAGAGCCTTTGATACGATTTATATTAAAGAATCGAGAAAATATTGACTAAATTCGAGATATATATTATTCAGTTTGTGCTCTTGAAAATCGTACGGTGGGAATGCATAAAATATGTGAAATGAACGTCCAAATACATGCAGTGGAATATAAAATTATTGTTACTTCTGTACCTGTGTATTATGTATTTGAAAGTTTTTGTACGCCGTCACTCTTGTCCCTAAAGGTTCATTAGAAAACCCGGCGTCAATTTCCTGCAAACAGACGAACTCTAGAAGAACAATCTAAACTAAAACTTCATGGAAATTGTTCTAGAAGTCTCATTACGCCTGTTTGCCTCACCTTTTTGAAGGCGCAGCCGTGGAGCAGTATGTGCTTTAAACATTATTTTCGTGTTGTTTTTGTAGTTTGTATTTTGTGTTTCACGAACTGTGTCCCAATACACCTTATTATTTCTTTCTACCAAAATATTTGAAAGCATTAGCAGTAAACAATGAAACGTGTCATTTCTTATGATCACTATTTAGTCCTGCCATTCATCTCTCTGGTAGGGATAGATTGTCGTCTCATTGCACTATGTGAGTGAGAGAAGAGAGAGTGCACCTATGTCTTGTGCACTATAATATCTTTTGCTACGAAGGCAAGTCGCCGCTGAGATTGGCTTCATTTATCCTCGTATTACGTTTCCGTGGGATACTTTCCGACCTCCATGCAAGTAAAGCCTCTGACAATAGTTAGTATTGAAAGTTTGTATCTTTAGATGTTTTGAAGGTCACACAAGGACTCACGTAGAAACAGCAAAACAGATTTGGATAAAATTTGCATACAGATAGTTTATAACCTGGATTAACACATAGATTACTTTTAACCTGATAGGAAGTATCCGTGGGATAGTTTCCGACCTACACGTGGACGAAGCCACTGCCAAAAGCCAATAACTCATAAAAGCGAGCAATCTAATCCATAAACATTGCTTACTCATCTACCACCAAGAAACACAACCATATCTGCCAACATTAGTCAAAACACAATCACATCATGTACTACAAAGTATTGGACGAGTCTGTCACCCGACACCGACCTTCGCGGTAACACTTCAAGGAATCACGCTCCAGTGCACAGCACATCCACGTTCATAATGCCTTATAATGCCGACACAGTGCTGCAGAACTACGCACCAAATTGATCATGTGAACATCCTGTTTGTGTGTTTGTGGGACGTGATTTTTGGAGTTTTTGTGAGGCTTCGTTGGTTTTTGGTAGTAAACTTGACCAAATACTATCAGTGCTTAATTGAGCTTTAACGTGATTCGTAATTTAAGTTTCTTTCTAAGTTAGGCTTTGTATTTTATAATTATTTTTCTTTCTCTGCTCGCGTCATGTTCCCTTAATTGGAAATGCGGACGATAAAATAATTTTGCTTAAGTTGGTTTACTTAAAACAGTCATCATCTGCCCCTAGTCTTTTCCCAACTATGTTGGGGTCGGCTTGCAGTCTAATCGGATGCAGCTGAACTCAATTATTTTACATGGAGAGACTGCCTATCTGATCTCTACAACCCAGTTACAACACAGTACTTTTGGTAAGACTGGTTGTCAGACTTTCGGGCTTTTGACGACCCATAACAACTGTCAAATATTCACGAATGCCAGCCAGGACCAACGGCTTCTTTTTGTTTGTGGGTGCGAGATCATCAAATGACGTCTCCCGCTCTGGATGGAGCGGAAGAGCATGTCAGACTTTCAGTGAATAAAACCCACCCGTGTTAGGACCAACGGCTTAACTTGCTTTCCGAGGCACGGAGAGGTATTGGTAGGTATGTAAAGTTAACTATATAAAGTACGTAATAACAACTAAGTAGATTTTATAAATAATTCTCCTAATTTTGGAATCCTATTTTAACCTTAAAAAGCCCCTAAATTGAAAAATTAAAAAGACAATACCAAAATAATACAAGTTTGCAATGCAAAGTTACCAAAAGTAACGTGTCCAAAAATATACTGTATCAAAAATTTAACTGAACTGGATTAATCAGGTTTCCAATACTTGATAACCGGTCACAGCCAGTATCTGCCGTTGCATTGCGAAATATTTCACTCTATCATACCGTATGTGGACCATGAATCATCTTTAGCATTATCGTGCTTATTTCTAAGTAAATAAAATGACTGTTTATGCCAAGAACAGATGTTTTATACCCATATTAGTAACGTGTTAATAAAATTCTTTAATTGAAACGTTTTACTTTCTACATATCTACGTACGTACACTCACGGCTTTTGGAACGAAGTTCTTTAACGTAACTTGCGGTAGGTAAGAGTAATATTATATTTTAGAAATCGTTACGTGACGAATGTGCCCCTTAAATTCGTTTTTTTTTTTTTTAGATAATATTTAATAGAAAGAGAAAGAGATAGAGAGTGAGATAATGATGATCCAAAATGGCGGCTGTGAAAGTATTAAATTTTTTCAGCACGTTTTCATGGTTTTTGAGGGTGCCAAATGAAGCGAAAAACAAAAATCCTAAATTTTTTAAGTTTTCATCAAGGGTGTCGATTTCATGGTTTTCGAATGTGCTGAAGCTGGTGGTAAGGTCAAAATAAAGACACGGTTAACGATATTACATTCGAAGTTGAAAAAAAAAAGTGTGAGGAACTTCGTTCCTAACGGGGGTCCACGCAACCCTTCGCATTTTTTTTTTAATTTGCGTACTAAAGTCTAAGGTCTAGGAATTCTTTACGATGCATGTTTATCTTTGAAACACTTTGGTATGAAATCACCAAATTACAAAAAAATTGTTTCATAGTGAAACTTACCATTTACCTTATAACGTAAAAATTTAAAATGCTTTATTTTATCATGTAAGGGAAAAAAGTAGTACCGACTCATAATATCTACACTAATATTGTAAGGAGGTACAATTTGTTTGTTGAAAGTTCATATGTAGGGGTTACCCCCCACTGCTTAAGTTCCGTTTTTAAATAATGTTTGCATTTAATAGCCCAATTCTTGAGAAAGGCTATTTCACATTACGCTACGGCTTTTCGATGCTTTGCGATATTTGCGGTCGGGCGATGCAAAGCTATAGAATATTATATTTTACTAGCTTCTGCCCGCGACGTCATCCGCGTTAAATTACTTGTTCCCCCGACCCTTCCCGTCGCGTCGAATCACTTACCCGTGCGATTTCCCCCGGTTTTGCAACATTTTTCATTACTGCTCCGCTCCTATTAGTTGTAGCGTGATGTTATATAGCCTATAGCCTTTCTCGATAAATAGGCTACCCAACACAAAAAGATTTTTTCGATTCGGACCAGTAGTTCCTGAGATTAGCGCGTTCAATCAAACAAACAAACAAACTCTTCAGCTTTATAATATTAGTATAGATAAAAGAAATTTCACTCAGTAAAGTCGCGGGCAGAACCTACTTTAAAATAAACAGTACAAAATAATGGATAAAAAGCGTGAGGTGCTTTTTACACGCTTTATATTAGCTTCACTTGTATGTTTGTATGTTTGTATATTTGTATGTTTGTATATTTGTATGTTTGTATATTTGTATGTTTGTTTGTAACCGACTCCTTATAGTGCGATTTTGACCCACTTTAAACGACCAGATTTCATTCAAACTTTGCACACCTGTCAAGGACTGATGACAATGCAATAATTTCATAAACCAGGGTTACCAGGACAACAAAAAAACTGTCACAAACTACGCTGACATACGTCTCAAAATTCGAAATACCCTAAAAAATAGAAAATAAATAATAGTTTAAAAAAACTAAAAAACACGCTTCCATGGAAAACCAAACTAAAAAGTACAAAATAATGGAAAAAAAGCGTGGAGCACCCCACGCTTTTTTTCCATTATTTTGTACTTTTTAGTTTGGTTTTCCATGGAAGCGTGTTTTTTAGTTTTTTTAAACTATTATTTTTTATTGATATCAGGCACCCCACGCTTTTTTTCCATTATTTTGTACTTTTTATTTTGGTTTTCCATGGAAGCGTGTTTTTTAGTTTTTTTAAACTATTATTTATTTTCTATTTTTTAGGGTATTTCGAATTTTGAGACGTATGTCAGCGTAGTTTGTGACAGTTTTTTTTGCTGTCCTGGTAACCCTGGCAAGGATAATGGCACAAATTTATGAAATTATTGCATGGTCATCAGTCCTTGACAGGTGTGCAAAGTTTGAATGAAATCTGGTCGTTTAAAGGGGGTCAAAATCGCACTATAAGGAGTCGGTTACAAACAAACATACAAATATACAAACATACAAATATACAAACATACAAGTGAAGCTAATATAAATAATAGTTTAAAAAAACTAAAAAACACGCTTCCATGGAAAACCAAACTAAAAAGTACAAAATAATGGAAAAAAAGCGTGGGGTGCCTGATATCAATAAAAAAATACCTTAAAAGCACCCCACGCTTTTTTTCCATTATTTTGTACTTTTTAGTTTGGTTTTCCATGGAAGCGTGTTTTTTAGTTTTTTTAAACTATTATTTTTTATTGATATCAGGCACCCCACGCTTTTTTTCCATAATTTTGTACTTTTTAGTTTGGTTTTCCATGGAAGCGTGTTTTTTATTTTTTTTTTATTTTTTTGTTATTTTCTATTTTTTAGGGTATTTCGAATTTTGAGACGTATGTCAGCGTAGTTTGTGACAGTTTTTTTGTTGTCCTGGTAACCCTGGTTTATGAAATTATTGCATTGTCATCAGTCCTTGACAGGTGTGCAAAGTTTGAATGAAATCTGGTCGTTTAAAGTGGGTCAAAATCGCACTATAAGGAGTCGGTTACAAACAAACATACAAATATACAAACATACAAATATACAAACATACAAACATACAAGTGAAGCTAATATAAAGCGTGTAAAAATACCTTAAAAGCACCTCACGCTTTTTTTCCATTATTTTGTACTTTTTAGTTTGGTTTTCCATGGAAGCGTGTTTTTTAGTTTTTTTAAACTATTATTTATTTTTTACGGTATTTTTTTATTGATATCAGGCACCCCACGCTTTTTTTCCATTATTTTGTACTCTTTAGTTTGGTTTTCAATGGAAGCGTGTTTTTTAGTTTTTTTAAACTATTATTTATTTTCTATTTTTTAGGGTGTTTCGAATTTTGAGACGTATGTCAGCGTAGTTTGTGACGTATGTCAGCGTAGTTTGTGACGTATGTCAGCGTAGTTTGTGACGTATGTCAGCGTAGTGTGTGTCGTATGTCCGCGTAATTTGTGACGTATGTCAGCGAAGTTTTCGAAGACAGTTTTTTGCTGTCCTGGTAACCCTGGCAAGGATAATGGCACAAATTTATGAAATTATTGCATTGTCATTGGTCCTTGACAGGTGTGCAAAGTTCGAATGAAATCTAGTCGTTTAAAGTGGGTCAAATTCGCGCTATAAGGAGTCGGTTACAAACAAACATAGAAACATACATACAAACATAAAAGTGAAGCTAATATAAAGCGTGTAAATAAATGGGAATAACTTAACAATAATCTTAATATGTAAAAAAATAAATGAATGAGAACTTAATAAATATACTACCTGATTAAATCTTCCACAGATTACAACGCTTTGTTAAGTTACGAACTTAGCAAAGCACATTAGTAAAAGAAGCGATACCTAGCAACAGCGGTACTAACGACTAAGTTACTTATAGAAACCGAGACTTAATTCCTAAGCTCCCTCCCACCATCTCATGAGTCAGCCTGACAATCCCAGTTAATAAAGTCACTCCCATTCATAAATTAAAAGGTCAATTAGGGTATTGAGCAGCAGCTAATCGCTACAATTACCAATTGGACGATTAATTTATACAATTAAGATAACTACGGATTAGCTCTGTGTACAAAGGTTGCGCCCACGCGTGGTTAGAAATAAAGGATGATGGAAAAATTACCTATTCTTTATTAGAATTAATAATGATTGGTGTATTCTGTAGAATACTTATTTTCATAAAATCTTAATATTCATAGTGAATAAATTTTCCAACTTGTTCTTGTCAGTTAGGTACACATTTATGTCAATAATATAGTAAGATAGCTCAAATTAGATGGATCGTTCGTTGGGGAAATTGAATGGGTAAACTATTATTTATAAACGAAAAAACCTGATTAGACGCAAAAACATGTGCTCTATTTATTATTCTCTTGTACAATAACATTAATAACGTTAGTAATTAATGACAGATAAATCATAAACTAAATTTTGTGTTGCCAACAACGTTATAGCCTGATTTTATAAATAATTTACTTATATCTTTGTAAACGCTGTCGCTTTTAATTCCTATTTAGTTTCGATATCCAAAAGTAAAACACTACTTATACTTCATTTGTATTATTATGTTTATGAAACGTATGATTTTTATAATTGTTTTATAATGTCCAGGCTTATATTATTTAATTATTGAGACCTGGCTGGCTTCACTAGGTACTTAATTGCAAACATAATGTACGCCCGCTTGAGAGCAGGGATGGCCCAGTGGTAACGGCCACGACTTATGAGTGGTCGTGAGTTCAGTTATCGAGTTATTAAAAACGTCAGACAAAACACATATACGCCACGTATATGTGTTTTGTCTGACGTTTAATAAAAAAACTGCCTATTACTTACATTACATTAGAAATCTATAAATATATAATACCTAAATGTTTGGCAAAAATTATTGGCTGCGTTGTTCTTCTTAACAACGAAACGGTATTACATGCAGTTTTCACTGTCAATAATTGGTGTAAATATAGTTGACAAATGAAAAATTAAATCTGATTGAAATTAAATTGAATGAAATTGTCATTCAATGGGATATATGAACTTAGAGGTGAATTTCGCAGACAACCCTGAAACTTCACCCGTAAGTTTAGTTATCTCAAGGTAATAATCCTCATAATTAGGTAAAGGTTAAACAGTGAGTAAATTTCATAAAATAATGTAACAAACGTGATTTCAAGAGTTCACACACCGTAAGAACAGATTAATTTTAAACTTTGTATGTATTGAGGTAAAGTCAAATAAATATTAATTACTTACACGTGTGATATCAGTATTATAGCCTTACACACTGTAGAATAATAAAACTATTTATAGAACTTTATAATTATGTGAAAAACAATGACTAAACCTGCCTATTTATTTTTTAAACAAAAAAATATGTACTTAATAACTTTTAAATGTACATACATTACATTATACAAACCACAAAAAAAAACCGGCCAAGTGCGAGTCGGACTCGCGCACCGAGGGTTCCGTACAAACCTGTAGGTATATAAGTAAAAGTTCACCCATCACGACAATCGAGTCGTAGTTCTGTTCTGTTTCTTGGCTTGGTTTTATTTCTGTCTGTGTTTTGTTCTGTTTATTATATAATGTAACTAAAAATGCATAGTTTTCGCAATTTTTCCTTTATCTGTGATATAAGACCTTGCTTCGTACCAAATTTCAAAATTCTACATCGACTGGAAGTACCCTTTAGGTTTTGATTCCCTTGCGAGTTTCAAAAATTTGTGGAAATTTGTGGTATAAACGGCTATATCTTTTGATTGCGTTAGCTTAGAGGCTTGATTTTTTCACAGCTCTAAGGGACAGTAGACTTGAGTATATGATATAAATTTCAGCTTGATACCTTCACGCGTTCTTGAGAAAAAGGGTCTTGACAGACGGACGGACGGACGGACGGACAACAAAGTGATCCTATAAGGGTTCCGCTTTTTTCTTTTGAGGTGCGGAACCCTAAAAATATCTAGAAGGTCATAATAATTTTCCTTAAACAGTATCACTAGATGTGCCATGGAGTAATAGCGTAACACACTAACAATAGGAATAGTTTTCATTTTGACAGTTCAACAACATTCATTGCGTTCTTTACATAGACGAGCAGATCAATTTTACTAACACATGAAGCAATGTACTAGCAATTTTCTTCCAAATGATTGAGATTTTTATTGACTTAGCCTTACGCAATTAGGATCTTTCCAGGGATAAAAAGAAGATTACAAACAGCAAGTTTAATAATAAAACTATTATTAATATCATGACATAATAAAGCAAGCACAATTAATACAATAAGCGCCACAAGCCATACTATTATGTTGAGTGTGTGAATCATACTCAGATACATTAAAATTCTTGTGACGTGACAGCGTGTGACGATGTGGGATTTGAACCAGGAAGGGACTACCCACGGGCATAGCAAATTGCTAAGTCGGTACAAACCATCACGTAATTTCATGGATTTCTAATGGATTATGGAATAGGAGGCAATCTTAGACGGAGTAGCAGGACTTTTATTTATATCGGATGTGGCAATGGCAATTCGTAGGTCAGAGTCAGGTTATAAATTGATTAAAATATCATTTATACCTGTTATAGGTGCATATGGTTCATATAATCCATCCATTGAATTACTTTTACATTGAATAGGCAATAGAATTATATGAACTTAGTAGTATTGGTGATTATAATTCTGTAAAAACTAAGTGTTATTTATATATATACTTTATTGTACACCATAAAAATAAACGCAAAATAATTACAATGATTACAAAATATACAATGAGCGGCCTTATCGCTTTATGCGATCTCTTCCAGGCAACCATGGAATGGAAAGTGATAAGCGTGGACATAAAGTGGGTATGTCAATGGTGTAAACCTACTCATCATCATCATTTCAGCTGTAAGGCGTCCACTGCTGGACTTAGGCCTCCCCCAATTCGGGGAGCTTTGCCATAATCGCCACGCTTGGCAGGCGGGTTGGCGATCACAGTATGGTGGTAAAATGCATAGAGAACGCTGCTGCCCATTCTCTAGTAAGTCCCTAAAACCTACTAAAATAACTAAATACATATTCATATCCTAAATAATAAATACATACGTACTAAATATATAAGATACAAAAATTAATGACGACAGTACATAGAAAATTACAATTCGATTAGGACAACCAGATCACAACGACAAGTAGTGTACCTTTACGAGTCTTTTAAAAACATGTTGGTAACGTCTGCGCGCGTTTTATTTCAACCGGCAACGCATTACGGTAGCGAATCGTATTTTGTTCAACATATACATTTCCTGACACTGACCTGTAAATTGCCAACTGCAAACAGAAATAATCGTGACCACGAATTATTTTGTATGAAAAATTAAAATGAAAGATCATATGCCAGTTGATTTTTTCACATGGTTTCATTAATACCCTAGAGTTATGATATATCAATAGGAACGCGGTGTACATATGTGTATCTATACTTCTCTGTTCCTTAAAAGCTTTTAATATTGTTGTTATATTCGACTCTTATATTTTCATTTTGTGTACGAAACAAAATCCAGCTGGGCATATTAAGTTACCACTAAAATATTCAAGTAAACTAAAAAACCAAAGCAATGCGACTATTGCTATAATAACAATTGAGAGAGACATAAAGATCAATTCATCTCAAAACAGAGTTAGTCATAAAACAGAAATAGATCCAAAACCGCAGGTAATAAAGGTAGATAATAAAGAAGATACTATTGGTCACAATAATAATAACAACAAAGTAACATATCATGCACACAATGGCTAATTTACATTTTCATAGCGTTATGGCTGACTTAAAACTTGAATAATGAATTTGAATAATAATGTAAAATGACCTAAATACTTTGCCAAATGAATATCATTAATATGATAATAAAATGCAATGTGATCCACCCAAAAACTGGTTTCGTTTGATCACACAATTATGTGAAATTAACAAAGATAATATTGTACCTACTTACAAAGATATCCAGCATACTAATTGCTTGCAGTATCAATATAAATCTGAATAATTTTGAAGGCTAACCCAGTGCTTCATATGTTCGAAAAATTTGTCAGCTCAACAACGTAAATAACGCAATGAATTTTGTTGAACTGGCTATTCTTATTTTTATTGTATTTTGCAAGTACCCCGTAGATCCTACGTAAATCTCATATTAAATATCAACCTTAGTAAAACGCCTCAATGCCTCAAATGAGGTGGGCAAAAAAAAAATATCTTTAATATTCCCTCTCGATATCTTGTGTCAGTAATGCTAACTTTACTTACGTTACGTGTAGTATCTTTTGTATTGTCTTTTGTTTTATTGTAAAAATATGTGTTTGTAATTATTTCTTGTCACTGAACTTCAACTTTTAAACAACCTATCAGATTTTTTCTAAATTCAGTTTTCTTGTTATTTTTATCACTCAGCCATTTTTACTTCTATATGCGACACTGGTGCATTTAACACGCAACAATACAGATAAGACTAAGTTGGATCAAATCAATTAGTTTTGCTCTAAAGTATAAGATTAACGGCCTAATTAAAATCTCTGTTTAGAATCTTGTTTACGTGTTAGGACAAAGAGCTTAACTAGAAATAAAGCGGAACAAATGATTTCGTTCCAAATAAACACTCTGACGCATTGTGATCTTGGAAAAAATTACGAATCGCTCTTGACTTTGCATGTGCAAGTTCCATATCAAATTGTACTTAATATAGAACTAAACAATAGGCAAATTAGATAAGCAATGCAGTCATAATCCTAATGTCATGCAATGATAAATATAAATAATATTAATGACGCATACATAGCAATGTTTAGGCTTGATACGATTCTTGTGGTCAATTGTTTTAAATATTAGCTTCAATAGTACCTCGCAAAAAGTGTGTGCTAATCTGTGATAGCCATTACCACCTGTGAATATCCACTGCTTCACTTGATACAGAGTAAACTTCTCTTACAGCAAATTAATAGTTATTATATATAAAATCAAAAGTCACTTATTCAAATTAGGCTATGGATCAAGACTTTTCAAACGTCAAAATTACATAAGACAGTCCCCCAATAGCTGAATACACCAAAATCCCTTCATATTCGCCAAATTCCTTTCATATCCAAGTCTATCCTCAGCCTTGGATATACGCCACTATCATCATAACTAACCTTCCATTCTTCTTTCCAGATAATCTTCAAGCCGAGTGAAACACCTGAACCATGGAGGAAATCAAGAAAGAGATCAACCTAGACTCGGTCCTCGAAAGTTTGGGACCTTATGGCAGATATAACCTACTGAACTTCGTCTTACTTCTCTTCCCTATCCTGCTCAGCAGCTTCTTCGAATGTGGCTTCATATTTGAAGCCCAGGAACTGGCTTATAGGTGAGTTTTCCTTTGGTACTCATCAATATTCAACCGAATGACGTCCTCTGCTGGATATAGGCCTCTACCGAGCAGTGCCACGTAGACCGACTTTAGCTCGTTCGTGTCTTCTTTAGCCATACATCTTGTCTTATGGATTATTAATTCTCTAAAGGTGCACACAATTAAACTGTTCAAGTTGTTTTAGATTTTCTATTTTATATAATTCACATCGTATTTATAAACAATGAGTAGTCTGTTTTTGAAGTAATGACCGATTTGTCCTTATTTTGACCCAAAAATACGAGCAGATGTCTAATCCGTATGACCCAATAGTTATGTTTTGTTCTTGTGATTAATTTACTGTGCGGCGCTTAGTTTAGATTCTTCGTCAGCCGTTATGTTTCTAGATTCTCCATTTCAAATAATTATACAATTAATTAAATCTTCATGATTCATAAAACGAATATGGAATATTCAAAGACTCGGCATACTAATACTACTAATTTAATAAATATTTATGTTTAACGAACGTCCTCTAGCCGTCAGTCGGTTAGAATTGCCAGTTGCTATACGTAAATGCTTCGCCTTCTATGGGTGTTCCGCCATGTTAAGTATAATTTGGTTTCTCAGGACCTTATAAATGACCTTATCTAAAGTCACAATACATATGTTTCGTAAATGATGTACGTACATCGGAGAGTACTTTATAATTGTCATCAATTCTGTGAAATAAGCTAAATATACTGTGATTATTTTAATTTTCGGGTTATCGTATTAATAGTCGATTTGTATGAATTCTCGCCCGCGAGTCGACTCTTTGAAATTATAATTTTTTGTAGGCGATTCGCAAGAACTTATTTTATTGGGCAAATGGCATATTTTGAATGTCGTGCAAAATCTTCAACAAAAAAAATATATACATATTTTCTTACTAGATGGAGTAGAGACGAGGAGTACCAATTTTTGTCAATTTTCTTATTTGAGCTCATCTTTATTCACTTTATCATCGATAACGTAACTTACTCCATAAAATTCTATAAATCTTATGTTAATAACGCTATTTTATTTAATATCGTTTTTACTGCAAAGCCATTTACGATATTGATGCCCGATACCACTTTATACGGTCATATCAGCAATCAAAGGTATTAATTACACCTGTTGGTATTATGATACTTTATATATCATTATACACTTGAATGACTCATTTACATGAAACATTAATTTAACTTTTCTAACAATTAGATGTTTGAGACAGAAGCCATGAACATTCATGAACTTATAAATATTTAAAATATACAAGATGGCAAGGACATTGACGTGCATTCTACTAAAATAAAATAAAAATGCCGTGTACATACATTTTGACCGCTTAGGTATATTGCACTTTTTCATGAAACAATTTTTTTTTCATAAACTATGAAAATTTTCTATGTCTAAAATCATTGTGAGCTGAATTTATGGTTATATGCGCATCGATGTCATGCCACTCAGTTTAAGTAAAAGAACAAAAAACTAAATACAATAAAAACAACAACAACCAGGAGTATGTTTTATCTATGCATGAATGATGGTAGTCATAAACAGATGGCTTATAAAAACCAAATTTGTAGAGTCTGAATTATACTCGTACTAAACAAGTTCATATTCTACATTTTCTAAAGATAAACTTATAACAGCTAATCAAATCAATTTTATATAAAAGCTTCTTTAAAATACTTTAAATCACTATCTCTTGTTCTAAATAGGTGACTGAACGATTCTTTTTTAAATTTATTTAAGGATCGGAGTCTGGTGTACAGTCTCAATTTGCCCCGGTTGTTGCTCTCGAGATGTACTAAAATAATCTCCGAGTTCACTTTCCTTATAAGTTTTAACGCTCCCATCATTAGGTATTTTAAAAACAGGGTAAACGTTATTTTAATTTTTTTTTTTTTTGTTTAGGTATATCAGGATTTTACCATTATTTTTTGTATAAAATGTTACAGTAATGTCTACAGTAATTGCAATTCCATGCTGATTGCACGCTATCCATAATTCAAGGTACAACAAATTTGGTCATAATGTCATTTAATTGAATAGCTAGTGTAAATAGTTACTTGAGTTTAAATTAAAATAAATGATAATTAGTTAAAAAAAACATAATGGTCTTTTAAATTGGTTTTAGACTGTAGACAAAAGCATCCAAGCTATATATGAAGTACAAGGCTTAGGTACTTCGTATTGACAGGATTTCTAATTTTGTCATCAGATGCGAGATTGACGGCTGCGAGCAACGCTTCAATGACACCTCATGGATAAACTACGCCATCCCGACGAACGAAATACTAAGCAAACCAGAGCCTTGCAAGATGTACATACCACTTAACCACTCGGAGTTCCAGTGTCTGCCCCACAACTTCGACCTGAACAAAACAATGAACTGTGAGAGATTTGTCTATGAAGACGAGTATTCACTTGTTAAAGAGGTCAGTAGAAAAGAGATGTATTAATTTAATTGTAGTTAGTATTACTTGAATGCCATTTCAAAGACGAATGCTTGGTCTAATATTGGAAATGCTTGATCTAAGGCTCGTATTCTAGAACGATACTCAAAAGAATTGAAAAGAAAAGGTGGAGAATCAGAACTTTTTGAACGTCAAAAGTTAGAAATGGCAGCCCCCAAAACGCCCACACTACAACACATCCTAGTACTTACACAAGCATAAATCTCAACTCTTAAAGGTTTTGAGTAAAGGTTAATGCTTGAAATTCATTCTAGAATATAGACTCGATAATATGTCTAGCCTTTGAAGCATAGCAGTTGATATATTAAGCGTACAAACTGAGTATGTTTTCTCGTTCGGAAAGTACTTACGTGAAGTAATACTAAAATATTTGCGAAAGAAACTCTTATCCTTATTTGTGTAATATGAGACTGTGTCTATTTGTATATTCCACTTTCTCATGTCAACTGCTCTGTGAATATTGTTTATTTTGGCAAAAAAGACGCTTGTACCATTGAAATGTACATTTTCAACCATATCTGATACATTTTATTTTGTATATACTACCTCGCCCAAAAGTTTTGCATTATGTGGGCATTTGTAGTCCGAGTCCATATGTAAATTGAACATCCTAACAAATTACACGTGGACTCGTAACAAAGTTATTGGCTTTACATAATAATACTATATTTGTCCGCAGTAATCGAAGTACAGGAGGTGGACGCCACTGCGCTAAATATGTAAACTCCACGCTCTAAACATGCTACTTAATTATAAGACACTTGAGCAATTTCTAAGTCATCTTCATCTTTCAGTTTAACCTTGGCTGTCAGGAATGGAAGAGGGCTTTGGTTGGCACCATTCACAACTGCGGGATGTTCGTTGCCATGTTGTTCACTGGAGCTATTTCTGACCGATTCGGAAGGAAAATGGCTGTTGGCTTCGCGGCAACCACCAGCTTCATATTTGGATTTTCGAGATCGTTTGCGCCAAATTATTTGACTTATGTAGCGTTGCATTTCTTGGAGGCGGCATTCGGTGGTGGATTGTACCCGTCGGCTTATGTTTTTAGTGAGTATTTTTATTTTCTTAATGTCTAATTTTTCCATAAGTTCTAGAAAATGGCAATACTACTCCAGAGATATCAAAATTGACACACAACATTATTATTCGGAGGAGCTGACTTGCTCCCCTAGGTAAACCAGTTAGAATAAGTTAATAACTTAGAAATTCAGTAACTTAGCTAGTTGCCAACTTGGAACGATATATTATTCTAGCGGTTAAAAAAGTTCTATCAATCAAAAGTTTGCTAAGATTCGTAGACTATTAGGCCAAATGCATAAAGCTTGTTTTACCAAAGTATTAATCAATTCGACTTACAATGTACTTTGTCTCATATCGATAATTTGTACGCACACTATTAGTTATCTTAGTAAAAATCATGAATATACAATCACACTAATCGATGTTGTTGCCCATCATCAAGATATAATCTTAAAGAAACTCGTATTTTTACGATTTAATCTTTAGGTAAATGTCTTAATGATAGATGTCACTTTAGATAGGAGTGATTCACTGATAGCACCTACAGTCAAGAGCGATCGAAACCTGGAAATAATATAAGATGCCTTTATTAATTCCGCTTTGAGTTCCACTAAACGTACTAGGAAAGACATCACAATACGTACTATCTTCAATATCGTTAACCATATACGGCGTTTCTCACGACATGCCCATATAAATACTAATTTATTCCTTACAGTTATCGAGCTGGTCGGCCTCAAACAGCGAGTCATAGTATCCGCCATGTGCAATATGACCTTCGTCATTGGCGTGGTCCTCATCGCCCTCCTTGCTTGGGTCATCGACAGCTGGCGCACTTACATCCTTATCCTCTACTGTCCAGCCCTTATCGTAGTCATCTACATCTGGTTCATGAATGAAAGCGCCCGCTGGCTCCTCAGCAAAGGCAAGAGAGACAAAGCTGTGACGGTACTCAAAAAAGCAGCCAAAATCAACAATTTGGATCCTAGAAAACTTGAGCTTGACTCTTTAGGAGATCCTCTGTTGAAAGTTGAAAGCCTGACCACAGATAAGAAGTCTCAGTTTTCGAAGGCAATACGTTCTAGTATAATATGGAAAAGACTAATGATTTGTTCTTTCTTGTGGATGACATGTTCTTTAGTTTACTATGGATTGTCCATTAACTCTGTGTCATTGAGCAGTAATAGGTACGTGAGCTTTATGCTGGTGACGCTGGTGGAGATCCCGGCGTACATCGTGGTTGTGATAGTCCTGGACAAGTACGGAAGGAAGCAGACGCTGGTGGCCACGTATCTGACCTGTTCGCTGATGAGCTTGCTGTTCGCTTTCTTGCCAAGAAGTAAGTATCTATTGTATAACATATCACATCACGTTTCACAGGTATAGATTTGCTATATATCTTTAAATTCTTCATTTACATTTAAATTGAGCCATTACACGTCCTTATTAACTTAATCTAAACCAGGTTTTATTCTATTTCTATATTGATCTAACAACGAGATATTTTTAACCAACAATTTAAAACCGATAAAGAAATACTAGGTCAATGCCATTATATATATTAATATGTATAATGCGTTGCCAGCAACACATCTCCAATCGTACATATTAATCGTTTCTATTAAACATATATTTCAATCTATCGCCGATTGGTCACGCTATCGTGATATTAAAATGAATACGTGTGCAATGGATATATCCATTATTCATGACTAAAGATATTTCATTCTATGTGTCGTATATATTTTTTCTCAACCTTTACTGTCACTCTGGTGGGTAAAGGACATAAATCCCTTTTACATTTTATTTTATCTCTAAGAGCTTGCTTGTATATTGCTAAACATCTGCCAACAACCTGTCATAGTAAGACTATTGCAATAAATATTAAATTAAATAATCACCACGTTTGCTATAACAAAGTGGTTGGGGAGAGTGATCGCTGTATATTTTAACCAGCTTATAAAAAAGTAGGAGGTTCTCAATTCAGTTGTATTGAAATTACAAAACCCATAATTATGTTCGGAATACGAGCGTTCGGATATTCCGGAAACAATTATGACAAGTTTTCTGTTAGGGAAAAGTGCTGCAATGTTTGTAAGTATCTAAGAATTAATCGCAATCTACGTTTCTAAACATATATAGTTACTAAACATTCTCTATTTTGACGATAACACGCGGGAAAATAAATACGTAGGCGCGGTGACCCTACCACACTATGAGTTCTGTTAAGATACCAAAAAAATTAAAAGTGCTTAGATGGTTTGGTCACGTTGAGAGGATGACTGACGAACGGCTTACAAAAAGTATTTACAAGGCAGATGTGAGTGGAAACACCGGGAGGGGGAGGAGGGGGTGCCCTAATAGACATTTAGTTACCTTATTGGTGATATTCTCCAGAAAGGTCAGGTGCGTAGTACTCGCAACTGGCGCGGCGTCTATGTATGACCAGATGTATGAACCTAAACGAGGCAAAAGGAGTATGTAAGAGTCGTAGCAGGTGGCGTTCCATACTTTCTATCTACCTACATGGGAAAAAGACGTGAGTTTATATATTTATTTATTATTATTTATTTATTTATTTTCACCAATATGTATGTCATACACCAATAAAATAAATGCAGGGCATGGAAAATTAGAACGTCTCATTTTGGACCTACCGATTAATTCCGTAATCCAAAGCGCGGTCAGTTATTAAATTATAAATCATTGCCTCATATAAATCAACAAGGCTATCATAATAGAGGTACATAAGACAGTACATAAACAAGCCTATTGAAAACATTAGGACGTAAATAACGACTCAATAGTAAACATAATGCGTTTGTAAACATGTTTTGTTTACTACGGAAACAAAATGCGGATATAATGAATTTAGTTTACAACTGGATTTAATTAAGGTTCGTTACACATTTGCGGTTTTGAACGCGCGACAAATTTCATGACGCGGCAGTCGGGAACATTTATTGCCTATCTTAGTAATTAAACATTCTCATACAAGAGAATATGTAAATATTATTCCGCGTGAAGCTCCGTACAACACGTGATAGAAGTGAATCTTCTTATAAGAACAAAGAATAGGAGCGATTTGGTGTGAGAGACTGAGAAGGTTATAAGTTACTAGCTTCAGCCCGCGACTTCGTCCGCGTCAAATATTTGCTCCCCTGACCCTTCCCGTCGCATCACAGCCTGCCAGTTTCCTCCATTTTTTTTGTTGCTGCTCCGCTCTTATTGATCGTAGCGTGATGTTATATAGCCTATAGCCTTCCTCAATAAATAGGCTACCCGACTCAAAAATATTTTTTCAATTCGAACCAGTGTTCCTGAGATTAGCGCGTTCCACCCCCCATTTTAGGGAATTGGGGGGTTAGAAAGAGACAAAAAGTAGCCTATGTCACTCTCTATCCCTTCAACTATCTCCACTTAAAAAATCACGTCAATTCGTCGCTCCGTTTTGCCGTGAAACACGAACAAACAGACACACACACTTTCCCATTTATAATATTCTTCTCTCTCATATAACGTGACTTGTCTTTTAAATTTCTTTTATCGAATCGCCCGCTCCGCCTAAAGCAACTTGCGGAAGATGTTCTGTAGGGAAAACGTCGCAGTTTTGGAAAAAAAAAGAGAGAGTCCTCTCCTCCTCTCTCTCTCACCGAGAGGTGGTGAGGACTCCTGTGTCCTAGCAATGTGAACCTTATAGGCTTATTATGCTATCTATAATGTATTCTTTAATCAGCAAGAATAAAACTAGCCAACGTATTTTTAACATCAGCTAACATCGGAAGTATCTAATTAAAATCGACCATTAAACATAGAAATGTTTAGTTACATTCAATAGTCGCGCGATAAATCGCCAATGTGAAAGCGGTCTTCGCTGACGCGTCAGTCCGTCGACCTTGCGATGTGTGGCGAAACATTCTACACGTGTGTGTACTGTGCTTAGGTACGTAAACGTTCGATCACGATCTTATGACCGAACGAAATCAGGGACGATAAAGGTATTGTTTAATTACTCATCTATAAATGAATACGTCAATTAAAAACTTTTTCTGAGGAGTGCATAAAGCATATTTTTGATTATTGTTGATAAAAAAAATGTTTTTATAAATGCCTGCCTTTTTAGTCTATTAATCTCAAGCGCTACTCCTGAGCATGGGTTCGATTATCATATCGGGCATAGTGTTATTGGTTTTTCCCATCTGAAATTTCTCAATAGGAGGCCGGATACTGGATTTATCCCGGGTTATCTTCGCCCCCTGTTACGTGGTACTGGCATATAACTAGTGAAATGTGGGTGTACTATAAGTACAACTCGGCACAACCCTTCGGTGAAAGAAGGCGCAATGTTATTATTTATTTATTTTAGAACGGCCGAAGCCAATTACACTATTTAAACATATAGTAAAACTATTTTGATATTTACAATTCATTTCGCACAGTCATGCATTCTTCTCACAAAAATTCAAACATTCTGACAGTATCATCTTCCATTCATTCGCAAACATATATCAATATCTGTGTTTGAGTTCAGGATAGCGTTAGTAGTGTTATGTTATTATTATAAACATGGTGTCTATAATTCAAGCATAAACGTGGTCTTTTGTGGACTCTTGTGCTGAATTCTTGATTCCAGTTTGCGCATCGACGTCCCAGCCACCCTGTATTTACCACAAATTTTCTATACTCCAACTTTCTGACATGACTAAGGCCCAGTAGCTACTAATGTCTTGACCAGAACACCCTAATTCGGCAGCTTATTAAACTCCCATTTCTCTTGCAGATGACTACTGGTCCATTCCTCTGTACCTGATCGGCAAATGGAGCGTGACCCTGGCATACAGCTCCGTGTACATCTACGTGTCTGAGGTGTTCCCGACGAATATGAGGCAGACCCTCATCAGCATGTGTTCCATGGCCGGCAGGATCGGCTCGCTTATTGCGCCGATGACACCTTTGTTGGTACGTAGGAGATAATCCAGACAGCTTTATTTACAGGGAAGAAGCTATCATGTAAGGTACAGACTCCAACACATCAAGCTACCCGAAACTGACATATTTTGCCAATCAACTTTGAACCTAATGCTTTAGCGATAAAGTTGAAAATCCATTTAGGAAATTTAGATATTGTACTAGCTTGATATGCTGGCGTCTGTACGAAACTTATTTTCTAAAATTCGAGACTTCTGGAAGAAAATAATTTGATTTTTCTACAAGACCTGTGGCGCCATCTAGATCGCCACTTGCGAACCACGTAGCATAGTGACGTCACGCAAATTCCTACATCGCGCGAGCAAAGTTTACAACAATATTTTACACTTTGTTCCTCATGCTTCTGTAGAGTAGACGTGTGAAAATAAAGACAGTCTAGTCTATTCCGATTCACTACTTCAAAACTCAAGAATAAAAGTAATCAGCTAGAGTTAGCCCAGTGTTAGACAAAAGACTGCTTCCTTTTACCAGCCAGTTCGATCTTGAACCAAGAAAGAAACGAGTGAATACTCTTGCTTTTCAGTATTAGTGAATTTATGTTTAGTGAACGGGCTTTATTATGCGTGCAAACAAAGTGTAGAACTCTCTGCCAGCGTCTGTTTGGCCTTCCACATATAACCCGACTGCCTGCCTTCAAAGCAAGACTGAACAGGCATTTTCTGGTCGTACAAACAGGCGTGAATTGTCACGCGACGTGTTGCGGAGGCGATTCTGCGATTTATCGCGACGCAACACCTTTCACACTGGCGCGACGAGCAGCGCGACACGTTGTGGTACCTTTTGTTCGGCGTCGCTGCGAACTGCCGCGACTGTGGTGTCGCGGACATGACGCCACACTAACCTCACGACTGACGCCACGTACCTTATGTTGTCGCGCTGCTCGACGCGAAGTGACCGTCTCACAGCGCGACAGGTCACCCCTGTGTGAAATGTCACGTTTTCATAGAAACTGTTCTACGAATATAAAAAGCCGAATCTCGTGCGACCGTCGTCGCATCGCGCTAGTCTTCAAAAACCTTTATTCGTTTGTAGCGTCACTTAATATTGAGTAAAAAGTAAAAGTAGCAGAATGTATGCTTGCCTGAAGACCGGAAGAAACTTTTATGTTTTCCAATCTTTCAAAGCAAAATCCTCAAAACATGTTGATTGCAAATCAATCTAGAAAATAACCAAAACATTTTCTTTTACAGTCCCTATACCACAAGTCCATGCCAACGGTGATCTTCGCAGCCATGTGCCTTATATCCAGTACCCTCGTTCTGATGTTGCCAGAGACCAGGAACATGAGGCTGCCAGACACGATCGAGGAGGCAGAGGCCCTCTCCAAGAACAGAACCAACAATTGAGGCTGTATATCCTAAAACTTAAATTAAGTAGGTATTTAATGTCCAAATTATAAAGACATCAGGAATCTTTTAGACTTTTTGTAATGAAATGCAGCTGGTTATATTGAGAAAAGGGTTGTTAGTCCCTGGTTTTGTAAAAAGTTGTTTTATTTAAAAGCTAACTGTGAAGGTTTGTTCTTAGTTGGTCACATTTATAATCGAACCTCGCTTACAAAACAAAAAAAAAACAAAATGTGATATACGCCCGTAAATATTTTTTTGCTTTGTCTTGAATGTCTCTTAGTTCAGTGTGCTTCTTAACAAAGGCCTCCTCTAAGAAATTTTACTGATTACGGTCTCTCCCAAGTCTTCACTAAGTGGGGTTAATATTTGGGGCGAATTAAGAACACACCACCAAAGGATCGCTGGTTGATCCAATGGAGCCTCGTTGTATAGAAATGTTCCAATGTGTCGTCATGTTATATTATGTGTAGTCCTTTTTTACAATGCACGTTTATATTATACTTATCTACTGATCTTACAAGACTAAGTACTTACACAAAATACTTAAACATAAGTAACACAATAGTATACTATTAAGTGTACTCTGTTGGTTCCGACCCAGAATCAATCGTAAAATTCCTTACACATATTTAAATAGGTATAGATATGTACACATACTATAAAGGGTTGGGACATTGACAATGGACCATGGATTCAATAAGTACGCGATTCTGGAAATGATGTTTTTTGAAGTGAAAACTTCTTTAGCGGCGTTGAGCACTTTTTCTGTAATGGGTATAAAATCTTAAACTCGCGTCAGGACACGTGACCTGATCGAAAAAGCGTAGGACGGATGGAGAGTAGACAGCTATCCCCTCTCTACGGCGCGGCGAAAATGTATGCCTGGGCCTACTGTTTCGTTTAGGCGGCGCAGGGCGCTTGCGCGAATGTTCGTCTATGTTACAGCGTGCCACGCGCATCCATGGATGGTGACAGCTGATGGCTCGACCGTCTGTGTAGTGATCACATTGTTGTGTATTCGTAAAATTCGTGAATATAAAGTGCTTAAAATATGGAAATTGAACAACAAATTATTCCCTAACCATTCCAAAATATCAAACATGCTCAACGTTAATAATCAAGTTTTCACTTCTGTCGGCACTCCCGGAGTGCAATTTTTTTTTTTTTTGTATAATGGTCTTAATACTTTAACGGGGTTTGAATCATGCGTCCATGTCCCAGCCAGTATTGATTGAAAATTTACTTTTGGAATTGATATCAAAGCCTTCTTGTTTGTGAAGAAATCTATGAAGTATTTAAATAACTCAGTGAGCTTTGATTCTTGTTTAAAACTTTGTAGACTATTATAGACCCTTTTACGAGCCATTATCATTGCTTACGAACAATTAACTTCTGAAAAACTTACAAAACCACTTGAATTCCCTTCTTAAAATTCTTCTTTCAATACTTCATAGATTCTTTTCACGAATAAAAAACTTATCGCTACCAAATAGTGATTGGCAATTTTCACTATGGACTAATTGAATCCTACCCAACATTTCCAATAATTATTTAAAATAATTAACAATGGAATTTAGCAGTTTTGCGAATTCACAAATTAACGCATTAAGATGTAATTTGTAAGTGCTCGAATACACAGTCCATTTCAGCAATCCAAATGATTTTAAAAACTATTCCCAATCCATTGCTCCTTATGTTTGAAAACTCGACTGCTCCACAACATAAATAACGCAATGAATGTTGTCGATTTGTCAAAACAATTTGCAATTGCTGGTGATGACTGTAAAATAGGGCGGGCACTAATAAAATTAACAAAAAGTACGTTCAAAAACATTACAATTTATTTGGTTACTTAACTCGAATATGATACATAAATAACTTAATTTCTACTTAATCATAACTTAATTTTTTATATTAAAAAAAAAACATTCACGTTGCTCTGCGCTGCAGAGGTGGATACTCATTAATTAAAAATGAAAATGTAAAAAAAAAACAAAGATGTTGTCCAGTGTTGGGCGAAGGGAGTTGATTTTATTAGCACAAAGGTTTACACAACGTATCTAGAAAACAAAAAACATTATTATTCATATACTTGTGGTGTATTATTGAAGTGAATACAGTGAACGAAACTGAAGGTCTATTCTCTATGTACGATGTCTGTAGTTTCCGCCATAAATGGGTGACAACAAAGGAGATGTTTCATTTTTATATGGGGCTCCGGCCATAACGTGTACCGTTTAGCGAAGCTGGGTAAATTACTCATGAATAGAATAAAGTAACATTTTTTTCATAATATCAAATGGTTTTTAAGTACAAAATAAAAATTAAAAATGTTTAACGTTTGTTTAACGTTTAACTCTTAAGTTAGCAAGTGGTTATTTTGAATTCGTTTAGAAACACACTTCAAAAATGGAAACTAAAGATTTTTGTAACGATGAAATGGTCACACTTAATTATGTTTACTCAAAAATATTTACAAGAGAATAATAGTAATTTATTTTTAACACTACAAGAATACACACATTTTTTAATTATTTTCTACTTAACATTGATTTGATGAGACATGATTTCAGAACGAATGAAGTCTGCAAGCAAACGAGACGCCATGTTGAATAAAACATGGTAATAATTGAAAAACTATTATTTTTTGTACACAACAAATCAGGCGCAAAATAACCAGGGAATATTTTTCCATAATTTGTAGTATTTTTTCTTCTTTTTTGTTAAATGTACATCTGATGGCCGAAAATGAAACATCTCCTTTGACAGTTGTCCCTACTTCGGAAGTATATTTCCCCGTTCGAAAATTGAATTTCGCACTTTTTTTTGACGGATCAACTTCCTTTGGACTGGCCTCTATATTCCTTGACGGACTTAGAAAGTAGACCCAACCGTCACGGTAACGCTGAATCGGGTATACTCGACTCCAGTCGGTCGGTGACGCTGGATTGCATGTACTCGACGCGGAATCATCTATACCTACTCGGCTTCAGTCGTAAGTTTTCACTTTTATCATATGTTCATAAGTATATACCCTCTTTTATATATTTTAATGTTATATCTATAACTTCCGATACTGACTACTTCTAATTTCACTTTTCTCTTATAATACGAACAAATTGTGCTGAAAATATCAACTACCTACATAAATTTTAATTTATTTAATTATTACGTTAATATTTTACAGTATTTTTGTATTAAGTGTCCACATTTTATAATTAGTAGTTTTTAAGTTTAGTGTGGGACCAATATAAATAGACCATCGTCCATAAACTATGTTTGTATTTAGTTCACTAAAGCTGCTTCATTATTGAACAAATTGAAATAGCATGTAAAATATGTTTTTTTTTTAATGTAATATTCAAACATTCTTCACGATCGAGCAGCATTTTATACAAGAATCATCACATATATTCCTAATCTTAACTATTTTATTGTACACTGAAATATGTATCTAAAATAATTATCTTCGTTCTTTTGACGCATTTAAATAGTAATACAAAACCTTCATAATCACAAGATTACATAAACATTACAAATCTTCGATAAAGGTTTAATTAAACTGAAGTTTTCCAATACGCATGCACGTCTTAACATGCATAACAAATGCTTTGATCAAATGAATGATGACTTCAATGAAGAATTCATTTATAATGACTAAATCATCACGTAATTATGTTGCCACCTTGATTGCTTCATTATTTTAATCATTACTTTTATTGTGATTTCAATGCTGAGCATCATAACAATGACAGTTTACCATTTATCATCTATTATTACGCGATTGGAATATTTATGCAAAAACTTAAATGTATATTTAATCACTTTTTGGATTGGATCTTTGTGGTACTGGTAGCAATTACTTGGTTGTGATAGATTAGCGCAACGTTATGGCAGATTTGTAATTTTAAATAGCTAGCTTGTTGCCAACGGTTTCGCTCGTGTGGAAGTCGGATATTATAAATTGTCCCATAATATTTTTCGTAGTACCCGGATATAAAATATCCAGGTATAAACTATCAGTGCCAAATTTATAAATTCGTTTCAGCCGTTTTTGCATGTTTTGATAACAAATATAGAAACTTTCACATTTTTATTACATTATCAATAGAATTGTCAAATGTCATGCATATTTGATACGTTATTTAGCGGGGATTTACATATTATATGTAACTGTGACCTCTTACTCCAGCTTATTAATACAATGAATGATATCAAATGTCATGTTAGATATTATGATTCATTTAACAAAATGACAACGTCATATAGACATGAGATTTGACAACGCTGCAAAGAAGTAAATTGAATTGGCTTTCTCAAATCGGCAGTTAGTTACAAAATATTGATGGCTTTCTTATTAAATGTTTATTTTAGGACCATTTAGAGGAAACCTTTTTCATAGTACCAAAAGCGTCAAAATGCAACAAATAAGTTAAATAATGTTTTTTTATTGTTGATTTTGTTTTCATTTCAAAAATTGTTAACAAATCACTTATGTGTATCACGCGTTAATTTTAATTTCCTAAAAAGACATGCATCATGTCAAATTAAGGTTATTGTCAAATTGGCTTTTGGAAAAGGCATTTTTTTTTTTCTAATGACGTAGTTTATGGACGTACCTTATGTAGTATACGATCGAATTACTACTGCACCCAGCATTTTTAGTTTATATTAAAATACATTTTTGGTATTTTATTAATTAAGGTAATTATTATTATAATATTATTATTATGAAGTAGTGCATCAGTGATTGTCATTATTGTACTTTTACGATACCTATTATTATTTATTACTTTATTTGTATTTGGTACAAATACATTTTTGTTGAATACACAATTTGTATAATAAACTTTTTGTAAAATAGTTTTTCGTTTTATTATTATGTCTTTAACCCTCCACATTCGACGTTACTTATTTTAAGTTGAAAAAATTGTTTTGTGTATAAATTCATAGTCATTCTATAAATTTATGCACAGATCTAAATATCTTTCAGCAATAAACTTGTATGCTATGGTGTAAAACAAAGGTCCCCAATTTTCTGTCTTCACAAACTCAAACTAACCATCTAATTTATTTCGAATTAACCAATTACAGGCACTTCTGAACTGTCACAGTCGGTGAGTGAGAAAGATGAAACAAATTTTCCATTCCAAAAGAGTATTAGGTACCTACCAATGTACAAACAACAATATCGAACGATATGTTCTATATTCATCTTCACAGGGTCATATTACACGCTTTATATTAGCTTCACTTGTATGTTTGTTTGTAACCGACTCCTTATAGCGCGATTTTGCCCCACTTTAAACGACCAGATTTCATTCAAACTTTGCACACCTGTCAAGGACCGATGACAATGCAATAATTTCATAAATTTGTGCCATTATCCTTGTCAGGGTTACCAGGACAGCAAAAAAACTGTCTTTGAAAACTACGCTGACATACGTCACAAACTACGCTGACATACGACACAAACTACGCTGACATACGTCACAAACTACGCTGACATACGTCACAAACTACGCTGACATACGACACAAACTGCGCTGACATACGTCACAAACTTCGCTGACATACGTCACAAACTACGCTGACATACGTCTCAAAATTCGAAACACCCTAAAAAATAGAAAATAAATAATAGTTTAAAAAACACGCTTCCATTGAAAACCAAACCAAAAAGTACAAAATAATGGAAAAAAAGCCTGTATCAAAAGGCAAAGGTGCGCATTTTTTCCATTATTTTGTACTTTTTAGATTGGTTTTCAATGGAAGCGTGTTTTTTTGTGGTTTTAAACTATTTTTTTTTTATCTAGTTCAGTGCAGATACAAAACAAAGCAGTTTACTAATTTAATTTTCGTATACTCACAACCACAACAACAGAACACCACCCTATGTTTAAGTATCATTACCATAGTAATAGTTCTCGCATACCTGGCTCATTAAACTTCCCCGCAACGCTCCAACTTACTTTAAATATTTAACCAAGCTTAAGTAATTACTTAAGTATGCAAGGGGCGTGATGACGTTGATGTAACTCATGATTAATTGTTGTAAAGTATGGTCGCGGTTACAGGTTTGGGAGTTGATATGTCACTCGCGTTTGACGGGTTAGGTTCGACGTGGTAGAGCGCAATCACGATTATTGCTAGAGGGTTAATATGATTTTGTTGTGCAATTTAGGTAAAAGCATTGCAGGGCTTTTGCAGATATTATTTGAGTGAATTTCAAAAAAAGTGTACATCACACAAAAGAAACACAATGGAATATTACAATATCTGTAACACAAATGAATATGTGTCACACAAAAGAATATAAAGGTGCATTTATACAAACACATTAGACGCATAACTATGAAGTTTAATTTAATTAACATGTAGAATACTTAGGGTAGATAGGTATTTATTTAGGATAGGTCGGTGTTATAAAAAAAAACAGTGAAAAATAAATTAAAAAAATATCAAACAAAAAACAAACATTTTACTCAAAAATCAACATCAAGAGCAAAATTAAACAAAACCAATTTAATCACAGTAATCATTGACACTATTATTTGGTGGCGGTTCCAACAGACACGAACGATTTTAATAATATATCTATAGAGAATATTAATTTGAGCCATTTTTTTGACAGAAGTTAAGAGTGTTATCGAAGTATACGGCATTTCGTACGAACTTTCAACTCTTTATTTTTTTAAATGAATAAACCGATTTTAATGAAACTTCCCACGCCTAAGCAGGACACAACAATCTAAAAAGTTATTTGAGAAAATTTTAGATATTTTTATGGTTACAGCTAAATTCAACCGATTTTAGATTTTCCAATAAAATAGATTTCCCATTATCTTTTTTAAAATAAGATATTTAGAAAATGTTCTCATTTCGAAACATGAGAACATTTGTATGGAATGCCGTACGTCGTGAACTCTCTTAAGTACTCAATAAAAATATCAGATAAAATTAATCATAAAATGAAACAAAAATAACACAACTAAATATGGCAATACTTATTGCTTAAACGAATAAACATCTGCAATAAAAAAAGTGTTTGAAAAAATTATTCAAACAGATTTATTTAATATAAAAAACAAAGTTGTTATTCGAAAAAGAAAACAAATCCCGCAATAAACCGTACATTAAATAAAAAATACTGAATCACCTTCTTCGCAAAGCATTGACTTTGACTCTAACTTTAATTCTATTTTTTTTACCACATTAATACTTGGAACTGTGTGTTTGTATTTTCTTTCTTTTCTCTAACTTTTCTTTTTTTTTTGTGTGCTTGTTTCTTGCCTTTTTACCGTCTCCAGGTGAATGTTTCTTAAATCTGTGTTACAGTAGTCTATTCCTGTTTTTCTCCCTTCAATTTCAAAATCATTTGTTTGCTTTCTTTTCATTCCCGACGTAGATGGTACAGGATCGTCGTAATTATTTTTTACATTTTCTTTAAGACAGTAAGTAGAAAATAGATCAGTATTTTTGTCGATTTTCTTGAATGGACCGTACGCTTGTAAATTTCGAAAGGCTTGATTTTCCAATGAAAATCTTATGTCCGATAGTAGTGTAACTTTATTGGCTTCCTTTATTTTTGCGCTATCATCTCTGCATTTGCTGTCAACTGTTTTGTCTTCCACTAACATTATTGATTCTTCAACGTCTTTAATATTATCACTATCTAGCTTTTCAATTTTTCTCCACTTTTCTCGCTGTAAGTTCTGTTTTATTTGGGTTAGTTCGCTAACTTTTTTGTATTTTTTTTTTGTTCTTTCTAAATTTTCCATTTTTTGCTGCAGCAGTTTTTCCGGATTTTCTTGAATCAACTTTTGACGATATCGTCGTTGTCTTTCTGCTCCAGTCAAAGGCATTTTGTACCATTATCTGAAAGCACAAGTTGTAACAATGGATCTACCATGTAAATATATCTACAGACATAATCATGTATTTTTTCGCCTAAAAATAATGACTATTATTTTTAGGCACAAATAAATACATACTAATTATTAATAAAAATGAAAAAGACTGCTTAGATACATAATAACAGAAAACCCCCCCAGGAATTAGTTATACGGAATAATCCCTATTTTTCCGGATTTTGCCCACTCACGATTCAGATGTACAATTTGCCTAGTCATATAGTGCACAAACGAAAGGATGTTAAATGATGCTCAAATAAATCGAAAAAGAAAATGAAAAATTAATGTTTTTTATAGTGATTTTTATTTGTCAATTTATTGACAATAACTTATTAACTATCAGGGTTATCGAGTTCAAATAAACACAAAAATAATTGTAAATAATACGTAATAAAAATAAAATTAAAAACCCTTGAAATAAGTTTAATAAAAAAATACAAAGTAATGGAAGGAAAATCCCAAAAAATGCAGTATTTTTTCAATTAAGGTGACTTTTATTTGAAAAACGTCCCTGTAACACTTTTTTTAATTAAAAAAAAAACCGATGTTTTTAGTCTGGTTTCTTGTCCTTTAGATTGTTTTTCACTGGGCACATTGTATTGTATATTACTGCATAATTTGTTTTTGTCATGAAAAAATATAGTTAATTTTTCCCAAAATAACATTTTTCTAGAACTTTCCAATTTATTTTTCAGAATAAATAATTTGGACTATAACGTACATTTTAAAACAAAAAAATAACCAATGAGTATGCGCCCTGATCTTTTTGTGTGACGTCACCCAATGTCACACAATGGAAGCAAAATTTAACCTACAAAACAAGAAACCACGCACAACAAACAAAGTGAAAAGTTTTTCACAATTCTCGTCTATTCCACGATTTACTTAATACAAATAATGTCTAATGATAATATGTCTGTAATAAAATCATTAAACTCACCTGAAATTTTGCGTCACACAAGTATATATTTTATAAAGCGACAAAACGGTAAACACATGTTTCGACACCAATACATCAAAAGTGAGATGGCTGAGGTATTTTTTTGTAGGATTGGTAGTAAATTGAATGTTGCTAGATGTAATAAAATGCAGATACGTTCAGAAACGATCTATGTAGGACACAAAATTTCGTCACACAAGGTTCGTCACACAAAGGAACGAAATACGGAGACATCATTTTTACTTAAGTTTTCTCATTTATTACAAAGTTTATAAAGAAATAAAAAGGTTTCTCATGCATAGTGATCATTTTCCAAGTATACTGTATTAAATAAATCTGTATTAGTTCGATTATTAAAAAGTATGAATTTTTTCTTTTAAAATTGGCACGTGGAGACAACTCTTTTTTGCATGACAAAAAAACTCCACATCATTATATTTCGTTTTTATTTTATTTGTTTTGCTTAATTCTGTTGATCTGATATTTATATAGGCAAAAACGAATAATAAAGAGCCTTAAGAAAAAAAAACGACTTATTTATTCACTAAATAGGATTTTTTACGCCCGTGTTAATAATGAGGACACCGAGCTGTTTTCTTATGTACATTTTTTTTGATATTCACTCATTTGGCATTAATAATAAATATTGTGAGTGATGAAAGATTAAATTAATTTTGATTATAAGTGTTAATGGATTTTTCTATTAAGAATTTTCTCAGTCGCAGTGTGGATTCTGTTTCTGTACCCGGTTGATGGATTCGCCCCTAGGACATTCGCCCCTGGGACATTTCGCCCTGAACATGGAATTTAAACAACTCTGCTTAACCTTTTGGGGCATACAGGTGCCATGTAGTGTTATTAAATGTAAATGATACATATTGGAAGTGATGAATTTTTAAATATAAGTTACGAGGTAATTGTGAACGGAAATGCTTAGACATTATAGCTGACTAGCTTCTGCCCGCGACTTCGTCCGCGTTAAATTTCTTGTTTTCCCGACCCTTCCCGTCGCGTCAAATCGCCTACCCGTGCGATTTTTCCCGTTTTTGCAACATTTTCCATTACTGCTCCGCTCTTCTTAGTTGTAGCGTGATGTTATATAGTCTATAGCCTTCCTCGATAAATTGGCTATCCAACACAAAAAGAATTTTTCAATTCGGACCAGTAGTTCCTGAGATTAGCGTGTTCAATCAAACAAACAAACTAACTCTGCAGCTTTATAATATTAGTATAGATTAGGTAGGTAAAGGTTGTGGTGTCGGACGAAAAGAATAACACCATCACAGTTCTTCCCGTTTGTGTTGTATTCTGCGACTAAGGGACTTACTAGAGAGTGGGCAGCAGCGTTCTATTTGCCACCATACTGCGATCGCCAACCCGCCTGCCATGCGAGGAGATTAAGGCGAACTCCCCAAATTGGGGGAGGCCTATGTCCAGCAGTGGACGTCTTTCTGATGGAATTATGAGTTAGGTATGTACTATCACCTGTCAGGGTCGCGGTTTTGTTCGAACGAGTTACCGTAGCCCTGGCAAAGGCAACTGAAGGTGGGTTTTAGTCAGTAAAAGTCTGACACGCCATCCCGCTCCGCCCAGAGCGAGAGCCGTCATTTGATGATTCCCAAAAAAAAAGGTATGAACTATCAACAATATATATTTTTATTTTTAGCTCTTCTCTCGAAAAGTAATTCTTATATTTATTACCTCTCCAAGCTATAAAGTCAAAGTAGTTTCTTGAGAAAATCTTTTATTCGCAATTCAACATTAAACTCGTGCAAAAATATCTTCTAAACTCAGAATGCTCCGAGGAAAGCACACATTAAAAAAAAGACTCGCTATACGCTAGAAAGCGTTTTAATTTCACAAAAATTGCCTTCTAGAAACAGAGCCCGTGCTATTTTTCTCTTGTTTTTCGTTTAGAGCTAGACACATGGCCACAAACCGTGTTTTTTGGGGTGTGAAAACGGCCTACAGCAAACCTTAGCGCTCTACGTAACAATGCAGCTAGAAGGAATGAATCGTGAAAGCTGGAACGTTGGATATGGCTATTTTCCTCTCATTTCCTACAATACATTGCAGAATATTTTATTCCTATTTAGTAACACCAATTAGAGCAGTAATAACCCAGTGGTAATGGCTCCTACTTACGAGTAGAAAGTCGAAGGTTCGAAACCTATCAGGCGCTTTACTTTGTGTATATTATTTCATCATCACCGCTCTCAAAACGGTGAAGGAAAACATCGTGAGGAAACCGGCATGTCCTAGAACTAAAAAATCGGAAACATGTGACATCTACAAACTCACACTGGGCCCGCGTGGTGAATTACGGCCCACTCCCTCGCACCGAATGGAGGCCTGTGGCCCAGCATAGGGAACATTATAGGCTGATATTATGATTGTATAACCAAAACACACTCTGCATGACGTCCAGTGCGTAACAAGATTCGCTTTACAGTGTATCAAGTTTTTGTAACGCGTAAATTCTAAGGTACGGTAGTAGTAGTGATTCGCGGGTTCTGGCGCACCCATCGTAAAAAAATTATTCATTATAATTTTATTCGAAAACATCATTCGGTTTCTTACTAAACTTTCAACTATATCCTACGAACCAGCACCCTAATTGCGAAACGCACAATTTATCAGGGTCTGAATGGGATTGAAGATTATTTCTAAACCATTGCGTCATCTGTTCGAATTCATTGTCGGCTCAGCAACGTAAATAACGCAATAAATGTTGTTTAACTATGAATATTAAACCAATTCCTACCGTTAAAAAGTTCCGCAATTACCCCTCTGGTGACTTATCTACATATTTTGATGACCGTAAGTAGTAGTGATTCGCGGGTTCTGGCGCACCCATCGTAAAAAAAAAAAAAAAAGGTTTTGGCGTGCTCTGATCTCAAATCTGCGGTCCATTTTAGCGTAGGATGCGTGGTTCTGGAGTTATGCAAATCAATTAACTGTTATCTCATTGATTTCCGGTGGTCCTGCACCCTCATTAGCATTCCATTGTTCGCCTAATCCTTTTATCTATTATACTTCGAACACCTCATTACGTTGCGCCAGAACCCGCGAATCTGTTGCCCTACGGTTGATTTGGCGTTCTTATCTATTACTCATTGTATGTCTGCTTTTCTATGTCATCAATAAAACACATTCATTTTTATTTCAATATTTTATTACTTTTTTCTACAAAATATGAGCGGAAGATCTCATCCACAAAAATATCATTGTACAGTGTGTTCCCTGTAAATATGTTCGTAAAACTATGCATTGAACATCCCTGAAACTTAAATAGCAAATACATTAAGCAATATTCACCACAAACTGAAGTCCAATCATTCTGAATCCTATCAACATTCCAGTCCCATCTCTTACAATTCCTTTTCAAAAACTGGAGATGATATCGCTCAGGTGTTCGTCCATATGAATCAAAATATTGACCGATACCATTCGCATCGATATGTACAGCTACCCAGTGTGAACCTGGTTTATCATCCGCATCCAAATTGCATATTATATACGTTGGTACATGTGTATACATAGGTAGTCTATTAGCAGCATAAACATTATTTTCTAGACTGGGATGAATCTTTTTCATATGTTTTTGTAATTCTAGTGTATCCATGATATTACTGTTATTAGCAGATTATTACAGTACCAATCTATTCAATGGTTGTCATAGGAATGTTCAATTATAGTGATTTGTAAATATTAAATCGCATTCTTTGTGGGAGTCACAAAGCAGGTTGATGCCTGTTGCGAAGGAACGTGAGATAAGTTTGTTGACTCATAGAGTTACAATCAGTTTCGTATGTGCTTATGTAAAGTTTAAACTCGAACACTGTTTTGTATAAGATTAAATAGGGGAGGTTTATAAAGAAATAAAAAATAGTATATTGCATACAATTTGTTTTATTTAATTTTATAATGTTACCTTTAGTTACACACACACAAAATGCATTAAGCATAACACATATATCTAAAACACAACACACATTATAATCCTAACTACTATAGTCTACAGTAACATTTCTATTTTTATCTATTTCAATAATATTATCAAACTCAGCATAAACAATACAGTTAATTGTTTGTATTAGTGAGGATTCAAATCGTACTTCTAATCTTACACTACCATGCTTTATGAGATTCCAATGGGCTGATGAGTTAGCTGATAAATCAGGAGTTAAATCAAATGCTAAAAGACAGTAACCTTTGGCATACTGTTCACGAGAGATTGCATTTCCTTCATTAAGAAAGTGAATACCAGTCCCCGAGAATAGAGTATGATATGCTGATGTAAATATATTATTATTAAAAGATGGTTGCAAAGCTTTGGAAGGTATTTGTTGACCATCAATATATAAGCTGAAAGAGTTAATACCATAGTTTTCAAAGTTAAATGGATTTTTAGTAAGTGAACCATTAAATGCAGAATTATTCACAAAACCAATAATACATCTTTTGGGTACCTGTCCTAAGAATATATTATCAAGAGTTTTTCCTTGAACACCCGATGCAATTGTTAAAACTTTAACTTCAGCACGAGTAATAGGATATTTAGCAGTGGTAGAAGCTAAAACTTTCTGATGTGCGAGTAATACACTTGGATTAATTCGTGCTCTTCGAACAATAAGAGTTGCGTCCGTAATGCAAACTTTAAACTTTACATCATTTGACCCAGCAATTAAATTAAAACTCTCTCTTGACCGAACTAATTTTACACTCATTTCAACGCCATTAATTAAAAATTTATCTTGATTGAAAATGTCACCATGAAGATGACCAATCATTTCTATTTCCCTGCTTTCATTAACTAATTCCTGTCTTTTAACAAATCCTATGTTTTTACCATCTGTGGAATCCATTTTTCCTGCTGTATCATCATACCAAAGACTACAAGTAAGATGAGATTGTTTAGCAGCAGGAGCATAGTTTAAAAGGGTTTCCATGTATGCTCGATAGGCATAGGTATTATTAGGTGGTGATACAAGTTTTTGGTTTAAATAAACATCGAGTTGACTAAAAAGTGAATGCAACCAATTATTTACAGGTGCTACTGCTGTAGCTGATATCAAGTTTGTTGAATCTTGATTTAATACTTTTGCCTTTATGTGGAGTAATGTATGAGACAAATCTATGTAGTCATCGCCTGTTCCAGGAACTTGAAACTCGATAGGTCCACCATCAGCAAGAGATGAAATTGGTTTATAGTGAATCCACAATCCATTTTCAATGCTTGTTTGTGTAGACGGTAATGCAAACAAATCTAATTCTGACTTAACGCACTCACAAGAATGATTATGAAGGAAAGACATACTTAATTTGAAAATATATCTTTGATGTTTTTTGGTTTTAGACCAAGTTTTTTCGTAGCTTTCACTTTAGCTGTTAGTGGTGGAATGAACGAGGCCAATCGTTTTCTTTTACTTATATACCCAGATCCTGTCATGTTAAATCGATCAATTTTGTCATCAGCCTTTCGTTTTAAGTTTGTACTAACTTGCTTTAGACGATCTTTTATTGAGGCTTCCATAGGACGGGCTTGAACCATATCCGATAAAAGTCCTACTCCAGCGTTTAATGCCTCCTTACCAACCACTCGAGCACCACTTGAAAGTAAAGGTAAAACTGATCTAAATAACCCTCCTAAGAAGCTCCCAATACCATGACCGCGTTGGTATGGTGAACCCTTATAAATTACTCCAACTCCTGATCCAGCTTGATGTGAATAATAATTTTCATATGGACATTTATGATGATCATGAGGAGAATACATTATTATAATTTGCGGAAATGTAGTTTAACACACACGGTTCCAAACTGGAATGGTATTTTTTGTCCTGTGCTCGATCTTATATCTATTTCCAACGTATCGAACTCTCTTCGCATAACAGGTAAGTAGTGAGGTGGAGAGAAAATGTACATTTTATTCGCACCATAAATGTATTTTGAAGGATCTAATGAAATGACTCTTAATAGTGGAGTCATAACATCACCCACAATCTGAGGATCGATAATGTCGCAATATAGAAATAGTTGAGATGGTAACCCTAAGTGTAAATTAGCAGGACACTTCCCAAAATTTCTGTCTAGGAGATTTGTATTTGGTTCATAACCTAGTTGCAAACTTAATTTGGGTGATAATGTTACGGATGTTATATTTTTATCCAAAACAGAAACAGACACAAATTTTGTTATTTCATCCTAACGAAATTTCAAGCTCTCTCTGATACCATTTAACGCTCTTAAAATATGTTCAACGTTATCTTAGTTGGTAGCGGGAATATGTTTTTTGTAGTACACTGTTGATGGTTTATCTTCATTAGGCATTAACATGGTTTTTGTGATGTATACAACATTTTCATGATCTTGAACAGTAAACATGGTGCATGGATATTGAAACTCAACAACTCCAACCGACCATTCACCTTCTAATTTCATAGCTTTTGGTAATTTTGTTGAAAAATTTGTGGTCTTGTTATCAGGAAAGTATTCCATTGAACTATTGCTGAGCAAAGTTAAATAAAAACTTTCTTTATTCATATTTCTTTTAAACTAGAAGCTAAAATCCAACTGTTAAATTTATCTGGATAACCTTTCCACTTCACTAATACTTCTTTTCTGTTACCCGAATAACGAGTGCCAATTATTTTATCTATTTTATATTGTGAGGTGGGGTTGTAAGTGACCTTCTGTAATTCTCTTTCATAAAAAGTACCAACTATTGGTTCATTTTGTAAATCTGTTATTGTATAAACAACCCATGGAGATCTATCAATTATTGAAGATATAATAAATATTTCATCACTCCAATTTGATTCATATCCTTTTTGGAAAACATGTTTATATTTAGTTATTCGAACATAATCACCCACGTTGAAATTTGGTTTTGGATTTTCTAAAGAAAGTTTGTTTGACCCTCTATCATAAAGATTAGTCCAAACTGTCATAATATTGTTGGAACTTACATCACATGGGCACATCTTAATACTCGAGTGAATGCTGTGATTATAAGAGTATATTAAATCTTGTAAAACATCTATATATCTATAAGTATTATTATGAGTGAAATAACGCCACATTTTCATTTTTAGAGTTCTTTGAAATCGTTCAACAATACTAGCCTTAATATCAGGATTGTTAGTGGTATAGTAATTTATCTTTTTGGATTTAAAGTATTTTTGTACATCTTTTGAAACAAATTCTGTACCTTTATCAGATTGTATGTGAGTAGGTGTTGTATTACTTTCAGTAAATATACTTTCAAAACATTCTTTAGTTGTTTCTGAGTTTTTCTTTTTCATTGGTCTTGCAAAAGCATATTTACTAAATACATCAATAACACAAAGTATGTAGTTGAAACCATCATTATATTGAGAATAAGTTCGCATATCACTTAAATCAGCTTGCCACAGCTCATTAATATTTGATAGAATGTACTTATTACGCGGGAATTTTTTTCCGAATGGGTTTATGTAATGTATATGTTTCTTGTGATTGTAACCATTCCTTTGCTTGCTTTTTATCCATTTTACCCTTCATAGCTTTTGATAATTTATCAATACTACCAAAACCAGCGGGGTTAGATGGATCATAATAAATCCTGTTAATTTCTTCTAGTACGGGGTCCATTTTTCCCAATCGATCTTTTTACGTATTTTAGTTATAGATCTTTTATCTCCACTGCTCAGTGTAGAAAACTCTTGAACTTCAATCTCAGAGGTTTTGTTCAGATCTTTTACTTGAAGTTGGTTAATAAACTCACATCTCTTTGGATTTCCAATATAAGTAAGTGGTACTTTAATATCTTTTAATGCTTTAGCAAATCTATCCCACCCTATCGGATCACTTTTTTTTAAGGGTCTAAGTGAATCATTTATTAAATCAACAATATTACTTCCTGGAATTTTTTCATTATCAATTATGACTGTGCCTTCATTATCCCAACGTATTTTACTTTTACTTGTTCCAATTAAGTTTAATAATGATTCACCTTTTTTATTATAAGTTTTTGGTATTAAACTGAGTATTTGTGTTGGTGAATACAGTGGATTTGCCTCACTTTCTATACTTTTAATAGATCCTTTCTCCTCCAATTCCAGCATCAACTGAACTTTTTAGATCTCTATCTTTATTTTTAAAACCAATTTTAGACCCATTTGAATCTTCATTAGATGTATCAGAATAAATTGGTAATCTGAGTGGTTGACGATCCTCTTCGGTAAAGTGAAGGTATCTTTGTAGTGTTTGTAAATATAACATCCACTTCTTTCGCTCTTCCATCTTACTATTCATAATATTTTGCATTTCAATATCTAATCGAGACAAATTACTAGTAACCTTATTTTCTTGTTTTAATTTTTCAATCAATCCCGGTTCAATAAGTATCATTTTCTTAGCATTTTCCATGTTAACTGGCTAGTCCACTTACTAATCCACTCAATATTGCACCTAATATTATTGGTAAGAAAGCCCCTCCTTTTTGTATAATAATATTTTTTCTTAGTTTATGTTTACACTTATGCACCAGTTTACGGAGTATATTTTTGTGTTTATTCAATTTTTGTTTATCTTGATCTTTAAGAGGTATCTTTCCTTGTAAAACGTTATGAATACATTCACAAATACAATTTATTTCTTCTTCATCACACGTTTTAAGTAACGCTCTTTGATATTTTGGTTTAAGCGTATGCAAAGCGTTTAGCAAATGTTTATGCGTTGTGAGTCGACGATGCATCATTTAGAAATGATTTGAATTGTTTGATTCTTGGTGTATTTAAACTGCAAAGCGTTTAGCAAATGTTTATGCGTTGTGAGTCGATGATGTATCATTTAGAAATTATTTGAATTGTTTGATTCTTGGTGTATTTAAACTCTTTCGTGGGGACGTAGACTGTGCAGTAACCATTAAATGGGAATACATTTGTCTTGATACGACAAAAATCATTTGTATTCTGTTTTAAATCTACCATTAAATATCCATGCGCTTCTAAAGTTGCATCCCTGTAGGCGTCTTCAATGAATTTTGGGTTATCTGGTGACACTTGTCGTGCTAAATATCTTATTTGAGTTTTATCTCGAGGGTTTTTAAAATAAATTATATAACTTGAGTTTAAAGAAATGTCTCTTTGACCTTTACCTTGATGAAATAAATTTTGTGTTAAATAAAATACACTAAGATTCCTGTGATGACTACCTTTTGTAAATATATCCACAATTCTTCCATCAGACTCTCTCATTAGATCATCAATAATAATAAGGTGTGGGTTTTCACCATCAAACATATTAAGATTTGGAATTCCTTGATGATAGTTAACATTTGGTAAATTATTTAAAGCCTGCATTTCATCAAGGCACCATGTGATCTGATTAAAATCACAATTACATATTTCTTTAACTGATTTTATGAAATTTGTTACAAAATTTGACTTCCCACATCCACTTGGTCCTGCCACAATAGCAGTAAACGGATGGATAAAGTGAAACATTTCACACGTCTAGAGTTTTAAAGGGATGAAATAAAAATGAAAATTTTGGTGTAAAAATTAAATATATATATATATATTGCTAAAATTATATAAAACATGTAATTTGTGAAAAACAGAATGATCTGTATACTATTTCTAACACAATTAGTACTTATCAGAATTTCACAATCACCTCAACGTCAAATTTAAGCACACAAATAAAAACTACAATTATTTTACATTATTTACAATCAAACAATAAATTTTAAATATGTAATAAACTATTATATAACATTACAGTAATATCATAATTTTACAATCAGTACAAAATTTGTATATACACACAGAAATAAAAGTAAAAAGTATTACACTTAGCGTAATTTATAATGTCCCCAAACCAATGTATCAATGCTGTTGTTCATAATACATCGTTTGGTATCATTATATGATAAAGATGTTTTATTTATTTTTTGTGTAAAAATAGTGTGTTTGATTGACTTAAATCGAAGCATACTACAATATAATACATTTTTATTAAACAAACACGATTTGTAATTTTCCATATTCATTTTTTTGGTAACACTTTTGTTAACCCCTTTTGCCTTTGCTATAAATTTATCTTCTATTTCTAAGGCATACATTTTTGATCGCAACCCTACAAATTCCTTCAATACTTTACCATTATTCTCATCTTTAAAAAAACCTAACTTTTTTTTATTTATTTTTGGATATCCGTAAATATTATTTTCCGGGTAATCTGATGTATCGAAATAGTGAAGTAGATCTGGTTTTATATCCTCATAAAAATTGTCTGTAAAAATTTGATATATCAAACTATCGGTATCGGTGTACAATAACTTAATTTTATTATGAAACTTTTTAATCATGTAGTTATAATGAAATTCATACATAAGGGTCTTAGATATATCTAAAAACTTTTTTACAAAAAAAAAACAACCGACTTCCTTAAAAACACTACAAAGTGAAAAATAACTTTAATTTCAGAAGACGGTGTCTAAGGATCTGTATTTATGGTTTTTTTGCCACCGACTTCCGAAATTAAAGTTATTTTTCACTTTGCAGTGTTTTTAAGGAAGTCGGTTGTTTTTTTTTTGTAAAAAAGTTTTTATTTTTCAATTTTTAGTTGTGGTATTCACCCTGCACTAATTCCAAACAAACAATGCATATTTATGCGATAGCAGAAATCGCGGTTGATTTGCTGTCATTTTTTAAAGAGTTCCGGTGTCTGTCTCCCGAACTCATCATCAGATCTATATGAAAATTATGTGGGACCATTTCGGAATAAACCCCTTTCGAACAAAAAAAGAATTTTGCAAATCCATCTACATATGACGGAGTTATGGCCGAACATACACCTCCTTTTTGAAGTCGGTTAAAAATATAATAAATGGCCAGGCCAAAATGATTAAGGCTGCTTTTTTTTTATCAAGCAGACAGTAGAGTGGGTAAGAGCCCACTCTAGTGTCTGCTGAGGAATCAATTCTCGATGTCAACGAGTATGTCTATCTAGGACAAGATATCTTCTAACTCCTGATCGATAAGGAGTTGTACCTTCCATCATCAGCTCAACGGAATATAAGAATACAAGTAACGGTCTAAACGTGCCTATAATATTCAAAGAATTATCCCCTAACCTTCTAACCTTTCACTGTAAGTTCCTATATGTACTGTTCACCGATGAGGAGTTCCATGCGGTATCTTCGAAGACTATAATTAGTTCACCACGGATGGATAGATAGAACCAGCAATTATTTTTGATCTTTAGTACAATATCCAAATCACATTACGTGTACTGTTTGTTTTTGAGGAGTTCCTTCGTTTATCTCCCAAAGTATACATCAAATCTTCACAAAATTAATATGGAACCACCTCAGGAGTATACCCTTACGAATAAAAAAAGAATTTTCAAAATCGGTTGACAATTGGCGGAGAAATCGGTGAACATACATAAAAAAAAAAAATAAAAAAAAATACATACAGTCGAACATATAACCTCCTCCTTTTTTTGAAGTCGGTTAAAAATACAAAATCCTAAATAAATCGGCTTATCATAAATTAATTTTGTTTTGTGTAATTGTATTGCAACTAAATGTTCTGAAAATATTGATAAACTATGGAATTCTGGTTTTGCAATCCAATCCTGAGCACCTAAAACTTTACCACGATTATCCCAGTGAGTTAGTAGTTTAACGTTTACTCTTTTTTCAATATTTTCCATAGTCTTACCGAAGACAGAATTGTTCATTAATTTAAAAAAGTATTTTTCAAAGTTTGATGTAGCTAACATTCTCAAACTAGTATTTAAGTCTATGTATTTCTTTAACCAAGAACTCTGTTTAAATTTTAAAATTCTATGTACTTTAATTAATTTAATCCCCATTTCAATGCATTGTTTTAAATTCCTGTAGTGAATGATGTATTTATTTTTATTATTTAAATTAGGAACTAATTTAGTTTCTTTAGTATTACCCACACATATGTTTTCAGGACATAACGGAAAGTCAGAATGCAAATTATGAAGTTCATCAGGATATTCCAAATCAACTTCTAAAACATAACCGAAATCAGAGTTATCCGACACATTATAATCTGTATTAGAATCTATCCATTCGAAACCACCAACAGGAAGACATTGAGACATTGCCCAACCATATAAATTATTCGCATCAAAATATGTTAGATATGAATTAGGTTTTTCACTATCATAATCTTCCATGAATTTATTATTTGCTCTAGCAAAACGATTGCTACACTGAGATACACCCCCTCTAATACCAGCTTTAAAAAAAGCAATTTTGTCATAGTCCGTTAACAATTCTAATTCTATTTTGGTAAATTTTAACATTGCATCCCAACTTAAACCTGGGGCAGTATAGTAATGAGCAGGATCTAATCCATAAGTTTTAATACAAAGCTTTCTAAAGTTTTCGAATACATCAGTCATAAAAACTTTTTTGCAAAAAAAAAACAACCGACTTCCTTAAAAACACTACAAAGTGAAAAATAACTTTAATTTCGGTAGTCGGTGTCTTAGGATCTGTATTTATGGTTTTTTTGCCACCGACTTCCGAAATTAAAGTTATTTTTCACTTTGTAGTGTTTTTAAGGAAGTCGGTTGTTTTTTTTTTGCAAAAAAGTTTTTATTTTTAAATTTTTAGTTGTGGTATTCACCCTGCACTAATTCCAAACAAACAATGCATATTTATGCGATAGCAGAAATTGCGGTTGATTTCCTGTCATTTTTTAAAGAGTTCCGGTGTCTGTCTCCCGAACTCATCATCAGATCTATATGAAAATTATATGGGACCATTTCGGAATAAACCCCTTTCGAACAAAAAAAGAATTTTGCAAATCCGTCTATATATGACGGAGTTATGGCCGAACATACATAAAAAAAAAAAAAAAAAAAAAAACATAGAAACATCCGAATTGATAACCTCCTCCTTTTTGAAGTCGGTTAAAAAGTAAAACATCAGTTTTTAAATATAAATTGGAATAATCAGACATACTACTACACTTAAAATGTTGCCAAATATCTTTTGCGTGATTATAATCATCATTTGAAATATTTGAATCTGTGAGTGAACTATAAAATTGGTGTTGATCAGGAAGTGATGGATGTTTCAGACAAATCTTAAAATAAAACATTACTACAATAATATTTCTTATTGAGTTTGTACTTCTAATACTTACATCAACTTTGTTTCAACCATCAAACATTGATTATACAACTCATCATCATACGATGAATCGAACAGTTCATGCTTCTCTATTTCATCATTGGTTTCAATTGATGATGTAGAAGCTCCTTCATCAAATTTTGCTTTCTTGGTAACCTTATTTTCATCAGTAGTGATACCTCGTTTGATACCTCTTCCAACTTGTTGTTGACTGTAACAAAAAGAAAATTATTAGACAAATCTTAAAATAAAACATTACTACAATAATATTTCTTATTGAGTTTGTACTTCTAATACTTACATCAACTTTGTTTCAACCATCAAACATTGATTATACAACTCATCATCATACGATGAATCGAACAGTTCATGCTTCTCTATTTCATCACAAACTTTAGACAGCTCCTGATTGAATTCGCTGTTGGATTGTTCTATATTCTCTTCAATGGGCGCGGAAAAGAAAGCACTGGTGCACATTTCACTGAAGTTTTCCATCTTTATAATAAAGAAGAAAGTATGTAGCACAGTAAGTAACAGTTAAGTGTTGGTAGAGCAACTGATACCCAATTTCAAATAATGTCCAATATTTATAGTCTAGCAAAGGATTAGGAAAGTCATGTAAAATCTAATGAGTACACAGAAGTACTTTAAGTAAACAGAATCACATTCACTAATCCACTAATGAGTGTCATTGTTAAAAAAGTATTTTTTAACTTTTTCACTTTCTGCTATTGTCTTTGTAATATTGTATACGAGGCCGTTTGTGTTGTCGTAGATGCTATCCTTATTATTCTTTACGTAATATTTAATCCTCGTGGTAGCGTGCTTCCAGTGATCACTAGTTGGAATCTTGGATAGTTTCTTCATATCATACATTTCAATTTTTATGAGATGCGTCGCTTGGTCTCCGTCGTCAGAATTTGTAGAGATGTATGATACGCCATCTCTAGCAGCTCGTGTCACAGTCGAGGATAGCAGCTTCTTCCTTTTTATTTTTGGTACCACTTCAAAAAATTGATCAATCGGTTGCGATTTCCTTTTTCCACCATCGTCTGTGTTATTAACGACGATGTCATCACTCTCTTCTTCGTGTTGAGGAGAGAGTGGCGAGTAGTAATACTGTTTATAGGTATTTTCATTATCGTCTGCGAAGCTGAATGATCTCTGCAACAACAGAGTTATCACGTTAATATCAATTTGTTTACACTTAATCACATACGTTAGGAAACAACAACAGAAATACAAGTAAGTTTGTCAATAGAATAAACACTTCCCTCCATGGCCATTGATGCGTTGAAGTAACACAAACGTAGTATTGGTAGACGTATACAATCCACTGTGGTCAAACGACCATAGACTGACTGCATGACTGCAACTGTTCGATCTTATATAGCACCATTCTTATCTAAAGCAAATTACTAAGTACAACGAAACTGATTGTAACTCTATGAGTCAACAAACTTATCTCACGTTCCTTCGCAACAGGCATCAACCTGCTTTGTGACTCCCACAAAGAATGCGATTTAATATTTACAAATCACTATAATTGAACATTCCTATGACAACCATTGAATAGATTGGTACTGTAATAATCTGCTAATAACAGTAATATCATGGATACACTAGAATTACAAAAACATATGAAAAAGATTCATCCCAGTCTAGAAAATAATGTTTATGCTGCTAATAGACTACCTATGTATACACATGTACCAACGTATATAATATGCAATTTGGATGCGGATGATAAACCAGGTTCACACTGGGTAGCTGTACATATCGATACGAATGGTATCGGTCAATATTTTGATTCATATGGACGAACACCTGAGCGATATCATCTCCAGTTTTTGAAAAGGAATTGTAAGAGATGGGACTGGAATGTTGATAGGATTCAGAATGATTGGACTTCAGTTTGTGGTGAATATTGCTTAATGTATTTGCTATTTAAGTTTCAGGGATGTTCAATGCATAGTTTTACGAACATATTTACAGGGAACACACTGTACAATGATATTTTTGTGGATGAGATCTTCCGCTCATATTTTGTAGAAAAAAGTAATAAAATATTGAAATAAAAATGAATGTGTTTTATTGATGACATAGAAAAGCAGACATACAATGAGTAATAGATAAGAACGCCAAATCAACCGTAGGGCAACAGATTCGCGGGTTCTGGCGCAACGTAATGAGGTGTTCGAAGTATAATAGATAAAAGGATTAGGCGAACAATGGAATGCTAATGAGGGTGCAGGACCACCGGAAATCAATGAGGTAACAGTTAATTGATTTGCATAACTCCAGAACCACGCATCCTACGCTAAAATGGACCGCAGATTTGAGATCAGAGCACGCCAAAACCTTTTTTTTTTTTTTTTACGATGGGTGCGCCAGAACCCGCGAATCACTACTACTTACGGTCATCAAAATATGTAGATAAGTCACCAGAGGGGTAATTGCGGAACTTTTTAACGGTAGGAATTGGTTTAATATTCATAGTTAAACAACATTTATTGCGTTATTTACGTTGCTGAGCCGACAATGAATTCGAACAGATGACGCAATGGTTTAGAAATAATCTTCAATCCCATTCAGACCCTGATAAATTGTGCGTTTCGCAATTAGGGTGCTGGTTCGTAGGATATAGTTGAAAGTTTAGTAAGAAACCGAATGATGTTTTCGAATAAAATTATAATGAATTAATAAAAACCAAGCAGTTTATTTATCAAATTAAAATCATTCGAAATAATTCATCGGTTTCTCAATTTTCTCTTTTGATGACTGTACATTCAACGGTTTACCTATAGTAGGGTTCATTCCCGGGAATTCTCGGCTCGAGAATTCCCGGGAAATCGTTGGGCCTTGTTTCCGGGAAATCAGGCTCGAGAAAAGTCGAGAACTCGAGAAATCATGTACCTATATAGAAATTAAATCGCCGTTTGTTGTGTTGCGTGGCGGCGCGGGCCAAAGCGCAGCAGCACCCTTTGATCTCGGTGCAAGCGCTCTGCGGCGTCGTTTTTACACGTTCACTCGTGTTTCGACTCTAGCCAAATATAGTTTACGTAGTGAGTGTTTACGTACCGTGTGGTGCCGGACGTAAAGAATAACACCACCCCATTTCTTCCCGTGGGTGTCATAAAAGGCGACTAAGGCACTTACTAGAGAATGGGTAGTAGCGTTCTCTATGCATGTTACCACCATACTGCGATCGCCAACCCGCCTGCCAGGCGTGGGGATTATGGCAAAGCCCTCCAAATTGGGGGAGGCCTAAGTCCAGCAGTGGACGTCTTATGGCTGAAATGATGATAACGATGAGTGAGTGTTTCACAGATGATGTGATAAATTGAAATCAAACAGCTAAGTCTTTTCACTTTTATTGACACATCATGGCTTTATTATTCATACCTATTATTTTTATCAATAATATAATCTAAATATGATCTTAAATTTTACTAGGTACGAGTACCTATCTGTTCTTTTCTATTATTTTTTAGTCAAACTTTAATACATAAAATAACTAACGATACATTAATTATACTACTTAGTTAAAATTAATTAATGTGTCATTTTAAATTTGTAAGACGAATATTGCCAGTTGTGTTGTGTGTGTATCACATATTAATCCAAGGGGCTTATTTTTTATTTGAATTGCGTTTGTTACACATTTTACCGAAACGTCACTGTAACAGTAAAGATAGAAGCATCAAAAGTATGGAAATATTTAAAAAAAAATAAGGAATCAACAAAAGTTTTATTATTCATTTGAATTCTATTTGAGAGGAAAACCACTGAATTTGTTGACGTTATTGGAACCAAATAATATGAGAAAACGTACGTTAATGTAAATTTCTCGACAACCCGAGAAGCCACGAGAAACTAGCCTCGAGAATTCTCGAGACCCGAGAAATTAAAAAGCTCGAGAAATCATGAACCCTAACCTATAGCAACTAATGAAAACATCGATACAAAGTCTCTAAACAGCTCTCGATAGCTCTAGACGGCTCTAGACAGCTCTAGACGGCCCAGACAGTTAGCAGTCTATTGTTGTTATAGGTTGAAAACATTACAAATCCTTCACCACAGCACGAGGCATCTCGTCCACCTGTAAGTGTTTTTTTTATTTTAGCCTGACGAATGCGATCTTTAACAGAAGTGATGGATTGTTAGACACACCCAATAGAAACCAATAGTCAGTACAATCTAACGGTCAGATCAGCAGTGGTAGCCAAGTATATGTTTCACTTTCTTTAAAAATATACAGGGTCAAAATAAAATAGATATACTTTACCCACGTGTATTGAAAACGAATGTTTTTTTTTTCCAACTTTGTTCAAAACTTTTAATGACACGATTTAGGCTAAGTTAATAGAATTTATATGGGATCACCCTTAAGGAAAACCCTCTGCATTAAAAAAATATAGGAACATAGGTACAAAAATATACAAAAAAAAAACAGACAGATTGAGAACCTCCTTATTTTAGAAGTCGTTTAAAAACGGGTTGCTCACTATCCCACCTTCCGGGCAAAGCTATTCTCAAAAGCAGAAGACATTTGCCCACGGACACCCCTGTTGGCGATATCAGACTAAAAACCCAAGCTTTGTCGATGTGTGGTTTTCCTAAAAAATGCCACATCAAAAAAAATGTAAATTATAAGTGTATGTTTAAAGTCTGAGTCGAGGGACGGTATCTCGGTGCAACAATGGCGCGGTCCCGTCCCTTTTGTGTGCAACACTCGGGTCGCGGCGCCTCCCAAAATATTGCACTTCTCTAAATCGCCACACAGTGATGTGACTCATACCGATAGAAAAAAATAACATAAATACTACAAAATACTGGCACATTGAGTCTCGCAAATACCCAGAGTTCTTCCTGTTCCGTTTTGATTTTCGAATGTGCTATTAAGTTCATATTTAAAAAAGTGAGCCGTCGCGGGACGTCTGGCAGATGAGAAACATTGAAATTATTTTGTAAAGATAATATTTATAAAGCATACTTTACGAAAGGAAATAAATATGGTATAATCAAAAATAACCTATAAATTATATGTTAATTGTCACATCAAAAAAGATCGCATCGATATTGGAACTTTGTTGCCTAAGTCCACAAATTTTCAGTATGGGCCCACTGTGCGTCACCGCGCTCACCAGTCCAAAATTTAGGTTTACCCCTCGCCTATAGATGTTTCACATCAAAAAATCTCGGTAACAACAGTGCCAGTTGCAAGATTTTATTTGATATTTACCTGTTAAATGAAAGGAAACGGTGAAAAATTACAAAAACCACATCGGTAATATTTACCGTGTGATTTAATTTAAATTACTGCAACACGTTGATTGAAGTGTCGCTGAATTATCCTTTGTGGTTCACAATGAGCGTAAAATACGATAACATCATAAAATGTGAACGTGTACATAACAACGTATTTCTATTATGATTTGCGTTACAATAGCAAAATATATAATTAAGTATGCATCGGTTTATGTTGTGTTGCTAATCAACACAACGAACCGATTCAGGATAATAAGGTTTAAGAAACAAACAAATGGTTTTAAACGATGTGTTATTAACTTATTATGGCACATTATAATAAAAAGATTTAATATCGACATGCCTCATTATCTAATTGGAAATAGTGTATCCTAGAATTATTCTGTTAAAAGATAATAGAATAAAGATATGACCATTCAGAATTTCAATGAGGTGAGTATTTTAAATGAACGTTTTGCATTGCAATAAGCGTGCCGGATATTACAAAAACTGCAGGAAAATTGTACAATGTTCCAGTTTCATCAAAGGAAATGTTGAAAATCTTTTAGTTTAACGTTATCTCGAGATCTGCATTGAGGCCATATATTAATAAGAACATATTACCAGCTTTATATTGCATTCAAAATAAAGTGTATTCTAACCTTTTGTATTCAGCATGGCTACACCAAAGATCAGCACAAATACTCCTTAAATCGAAACCAAACGATTTCATCGATATCGATAACTAACAACGTTCCCTTCCCTACTAGTTGACACCAGTATAAAGGCTTTTTGTGTGATTGAAGCGGACTCCGTAGCCTATCTGCTATCACCTCACTATGCTGATCAAGATTACAGGTGCTTCACGGCTGACACATGCTTTTAACTTAGAAGCTGTTTGAAAGCTTAGCTATATATACGGGAGCAGGTAGTAGGAACATTGGATAGATTAGGTTATACTAACAAGCACTCTGTATAGACACGTGTAACGAATATATTGCTGCAAGGATCTTTTGTCGTTGAAATGATGTTGACAAAGCGTTATTGGTATTAATTTGGGAAATTGTTAGTGAAATGTATCAAAGAAGAAAACATGCACGGTCGGGAGACCTCGGGCTCCGTTCGAAACAAAGTTCCTTACACAAAACGTTTAGAAAGAGACAAAGAGAGAAAGTATGAATTTAATACGCATTATTAATTCAGAGCCCCAGCTTAAGTATTTGGAAGCTCTCATAAAACTATCGCCATTAGACATTTTTAGCTTATTGCCGGCTGTAGCACCCTCAAAAACTATACAAACGACACCTATGATGGAAAATTTGATTATTGTGTAGGTATGTGTAATTTTATTTATTGCTAATATAATCTGTTTTATTGGATTTAAATTAGTTTTTAATGTATTTCTGATTATGGACTATGTCTGAAATAAATAAATTAACTAAATTAAAAAATTTGAAAGTCTCACAACTAGTCTTACCAAGGAGTATCGAATTACCCAGTAATGGGTTGTTGAGGTGAGATAGGCAGTCATTTCATGTAAAATACTGGTATTCAGCAGCATCAGGTGAAACTGGACACTGACCCAAAATTAGTTTGGAAAAGGCTAGGCAGATAAGGTGATGAGCGGACCGAAGTCCCAAGCTGAAGCTACTTTAAACTATTACTCATATCATTTCATCATCAAAGACACCGAAACGACCACACACTCCTCCTAAATCTTCCCAGAACTAAATCTTATGCCATTTGATAACAAACTCCAGAGTCGGGTAATAAGCAGTACCTAGTTGTAGTTTGTTCCTTGTAGCTAACTGCAATATACGTAAGTGAGCGAAGCCGAGCGCATAAAGTTTCTTGCAAGGCGCTCCAAACTACTATCCGATGATATTAGAAATAGATTTGCTTGATACGAGTTTTATACGGACATTTTTGTTATTATATTAGAGAGTAGAGCGGTCAGCGTTGAAGTAATTAAAATGAGGTTTTAATTTGAGTTCGTGTAAGAATTTAGTCTTGATTCAAAGTTTTTAGTAGATTGAATTTGGAATTCGGTTTTTAAATCCCAGCGACTTATTTGGCAGTTCAAGTCTGTTGTTTTTTTTAATGGCATCTCGCAGGTCAACCTATGAGGTTATCAGCTGCTTAACCGGACTTTCCTGTGGCTACCTTAACCCTTTCATGGGCGGTGGCGTGTCTATACGTTCCAAAACAGCTACGAGTGGTGACAGAACGTACTACCACGTCTATTTTAATTTACTTGTTTTAAGCAGACCGTATACTCACGTTGATTCACCATACAAAATTGTACTAGCTACGTCTTTCCGCCAGAACGCATGAAAATTTCAAAATTGTTCTGTTTTTTTTTTCGACTCGACGCGACGTCACTAAACGTCTAACCATTTTGTACGAAGAATTGATGTGTCATTCTACATATACCACGTGATCGAGTACCGTCCGCAAAAGGGTTAAAAAATTAAGGCCTCCAGCCAGGGCTTTAAAAACTTAAAGCAAGAGCGACTACTCGCTAAGGGCACCTCCTGGTGTTATAACTTTGCATCCAGGTGACGCCATTTGAAGCTGTTTCCAGCTGAATGAATAGCTTATTATTAGTATTTATGATTATAGAACGAACTGTAAATCTTCTCTTTGAGATATTAATTGTATATGACCTGCAAACGAGGCTTAATGAGATCATAGATCTTTTGAGTGTGCTATTCATTACTGAACATCAAACGACGAATTTCGAAAAAGCCTGTTTCCAGTTACTATTTAAAAGTAATTTTCAAATTTAAATAACAAAGACGTCACCGCGCCTGAAGTGTCAAAACTGAAGACAATAAAATAGTTTACAATATGTTCATCATCATTCATCATCATTTCAGCCGTAAGACGTCCACTGCTGGACTTAGGCCTCCCCCAATTTGGGGGGCTTTGCCATAATTGCCACGCTTGGCAGGCGGGTTGGCAATCGCAGTATGGTGGTAAAATGCATAGAGAACGCTGCTGCCCATTCTCTAGTAAGTCCCTTAGTCGCCTTTTACGACACCCACGGGAAGAAAGGGGGTGGTGTTATTCTTTACGTCCGGCACCACACGGTACGATAAACGGTACAATATGTTATAATATCTACAGGGTTATTTGTAAAACACCGGTAACCTCTCAGGACTATGTTACTAACATCATAATCAACAACTTTTGTGCTATGACTTTTAAAAATTCATCATATTTTAGTTCATCAGATTTTCATACAAAAATCGGCCGCCCGTAAATAGTTCAAGTTCAAGCGCTCCCGCCACCCTAACTCCGCTCGCCTCGCTAATGTACTATGTGCTTTTTTTGTTTCGCATAGACTTCGTAATATTTAGACCGTTCAATTTAAATATTTTAATTTTTTTATTAATGTCTGGTGAACTAAAATATGACGAATTTTTAAAAGCCATAGAACAAAAGTTGTTGATTATGATGTTAGTAACACAGTCCTGAGAGGTTGCCGGTGTTTTACAAATAACCCTGTATATTCACAAAAATTCGGCTTATATGTAGACAGACATTCTCGTTTAACCATTCGATGTGTTGATCAATTTGTTGGATGAGTTCCTTCTAATTATAACATTTTGATTTATAAACGACATATTAGTCAAATATAGAATGTTTAAGGAACATTTATAAATACAAAATTTTATCGAATACTAGCTTCTGCCCGCGACTTCGTCCGCGTTAAATTTCTTGTTCCCCGAGCCTCCCCGTCGCTTGGATTTTTTGCAACATTTTTCATCACCGCTCCGCTCCTCTTGGTTGTAACGTGATGTTATATAGTCTATATCCTTTCTCGATGAATAGGCTACTCAACACAAAAAAAAAAACAATTCGCACCAGTAGTTTCTGAGATTAGCGCGTTCAATCAAACAAACTCTTCAGCTTTATAATATTAGTATAGATTTTATAGGCTTATCGAATAGTTTAACTGTAAGCTTTTTTTATAAATAAGACCGTAAGTATTTACCTTTGTAAAGAATAAAGCAACTCGAATTATCAAAGATGACATGTCCATAAGGTATGACACGGGTAAGACAAAATATGAAATGAGTCTTAGTAATCGCAAGATTAGCCTTAAGCTAAACTTGGATAATCTTTGGGAAGATTACGGACATGAAACGATCAATTTAACATACAGTTGGGTAAATAGATATAAAATGCTGTATTGCAAAATGGTTTACCATGACCATAAAAATACCTTAGATATAGATTGGCTTCACGCGCCAGGCAATCCCGCGAATTATTATTTTTTTTTTTCTTCTTTTTTCTGCAATGTGCACACACATCTATACTAATATTATAAAGCTGAACAGTTTGCTTTTTGTTTGGTTGAACGCACTAATCTCAGGAACTACTGGTCCGAATTGAAAAATTAGTTTTGTATTGGGTAGCCTATTTATTGAGGAAGGCAATACATAACATCACGCTACGATCAAAAGGAGCGGAGCAGCAACGAAAAATGTTCAGGGGTGCAACAATTTGACGCGGATGAAGTTGCGGGCAGAAGCTAGTACATACATAATAATATGCCTACCTAGGTTTAAACCTAAAATCGCGGTGGGATTTTTCGAGCTCTGGATTTTTAACTCTTAGTGTTAATCTAATCTTTGAAAATCTAATAGACTACATCCTAGCGCGTCGAAAAACATACCGTTGGATTTCGAGCCTCCGAGCTAAGCAGTACGTAGTACAATCCAGAACGAGCAAAAATCCTGGTGCTATATAATTTAATTACGTCTAAACTACGTATTGCAAAACAAGGAAACCCAAATGACTTCTTCTTAAGGTGTGGGTGTTTTGTATCCTATCCTTTGAGTATTTATTTGTTTATTTATTTATTAAACAAATAAATACTTAAACACTTGAATTTAAGGTGTAGGTGTTTTGTATCCTATACTTTAAGTATTTATTTATTTATTAAACAAATAAATACTTAAAGACTTGTACTTAAGGTAGGTGTTCGGTTTCCTATCATTTAATTATTTATTTATTTATTAAACAAATAAATAAATACTTAAAGACTTGTACTTAAGGTGTGGGTATTTTGTTTCCTATCCTTTAAGTATTTATTAAACAAATAAATAAATACTTAAAGACTTGTACTTAAGGTAGGTGTTCGGTTTCCTATCCTTTAAGTATTTATTAAACAAATAAATAAATACTTAAAGACTTGTACTTAAGGTAGGTGTTCGGTTTCCTATCCTTTAAGTATTTATTAAACAAATAAATAAATACTTAAAGACTTGTACTTAAGGTAGGTGTTCGGTTTCCTATCCTTTAAGTATTTATTAAACAAATAAATAAATACTTAAAGACTTGTACTTAAGGTAGGTGTTCGGTTTCCTATCCTTTAAGTATTTATTAAACAAATAAATAAATACTTAAAGACTTGTACTTAAGGTAGGTGTTCGGTTTCCTATACTTTAAGTATTTATTAAACAAATAAATAAATACTTAAAGACTTGTACTTAAGGTGTGGGTATTTTGTTTCCTATCCTTTAAGTATGCGTTGTTATGATTGTTTGCATAATTTCCGCATGCAAATAAGGGCTCTTATAAATACTCACCCACGCGTAATTGTAATTTAAAACCGCTTAAGTGTTTTAGAGGGGGCTAAAAAATAACAGGCACATAGGTCGATATCGTATAGGTCAAGAGCAACCCAGTGGTAACAACCGTGATGGTTTAGGTTCGAACCCAGGCAGGCGCTTTACTTCGTGGAAATTACTTTTTTCAGCACTGCTCTCAAAACGTTGAAGAACATCGTGAGGAAACCAGCATGTCCCAGAAACGATAATTTAAAGACATGTGATAACTGCTAACCTGCACTGGGCCCGCGTGTTGAATTTCCGCCCACTCCCGCTCATCGAGAGGAGTTCTGTGTCCCAGCAGTGGTAAAATTATCGGCTGATTACACATAGGTAAAATAAAATAAAATAAAATAGGTCGATCGGAGGTTGAGCTATGCTTGCCGAGGCCGGTTCGTAGATGGGTAAAATGGGTAATATATGGGTAGCCCTCCGAATCGCGGAAAGGTTGTTAAATCGTTTCAGTCCTGGCACCATTTGTAGATTTTTGACAATAGTTACGGGTAGTCAGAAGCCAAAAAAAAACAAAAAAAAAACATACGCTTCGAAATGATAACCTCTTCCGTTTTTTTTTTTGTCGGTTAAAAAGACTGACAACCAGTCTTACTCGGGTCTCGTATTATCCAGTAACTGGGTTGTGGACATCAGATAGACAGTCGCTTCATGTAAAATACTGGTATTTAGAGCCATCCGGTCAGACTGGAAGCTGACCCCAACATAGTTGCAAAAGGGCTAGGCTGATTGGATTATAACGCTTAAGGCTTGAGCAGACTACAGACGCGCGTTTCAGCGTTTTGTATCCGTAGAACAATTTCTATGAAAACGCGCACGACACTTCACACAGGGGGCGTCCTGTCGCGCCGCGACACGTTAATAGAAATTATTCTACGGATACAAAATGCTGAATCACACGCGACCGTCGCGTCGCGCTAGTCTGCATGAGCCTTTACTTATTTTTACCTACCTGTTTACAATAACACTACTTAAGTTGTTGTTGATTAGTCATGTGTAGGAGTAGGTAATTATAAGCTAAGTTGTAAATATTTACGGACAGTCCTACGCATGATAATAATTTAAAACCGGTAGGCTTTACCGAGGGCATACAATAGCCTGCGCACACAGTACAACAACACGTTCCGGGTGTTGTTGGGGCTGCCGCGTTTTTGCAGCGCGTCTGGCATGTTTGCCGACGCGGAAATCGATAGTTTTTCGGCTTTCATGCGCATGAGATGCGTATCTCTGCTTCGCCGTGTTCGCGCCAGTCTCAACAGTATTCTTAGAACGTTGGCTGATAGGTGGGACTCTCCGATCTTGGGGCGGTGGATACGACTGCACACGTTCCCCAGGATCGGCGAGCCTCACACAGCTTAGAATAAATGTTACTAACATTAGTTCATAAGTTTTCACTGTTACTAACACTTATGGAAGAAATCCTGTAATAAATGTTAATTAATTTATTTAATTTTTGTCGTTTTCACATAGGTGCAGCCTAATTGCGTCATTTTGAAGGATATTGCTCCAAACGTTCGAAAAGGAGATCACCCATCATCATCATGTCAGCCGAAAGACGTCCACTGCTGGATATAGGCCTCCCCCCGTTTTTGGAAGATCACCCATATTTGGCTGAAAATCCAAAGCCAGTGAAAAACAAAAAAAAAAACAGTGTGACACTTTTCGAAGAAGTCCTCTTTATCCTTTTTTATTATTGTGCTGAATATCTACAACCATTCCTTCACCGTACCGTGGTACCGTGTGGTGCCGGACGTAAAGAATAACACCACCCTGTTTCTTCCCGTGTGTGTCGTAAAAGGCGACTAAGGGACTTACTAGAGAATGGGCAGCAGCGTTCTCTATGCATTTTACCACCATACTGCGATCGCCAACCCAGCGTGACGATTATGGCAAAGCCTCCCAAATAGGGGGAGGCCTAAGTCCAGCAGTGGACGTCTTACGGCTGAAATGATGATGATGATGATTCCTTCACCTTGAATTCCTACTATGACAACAAACCTCTGCGAGTATTCCTGTAACTATTTTGTTACATATTAACTAAATCAAGGTCACCTTTCATTTAATTTTCGGGAATCACTAGTAACAAAGAATATTAAAATATATTTAGAACTTGAGTTTTCAGGTTAAAGGAATGGATGGTTACAGAGATTAGGCGCAAAAATGAAAAATGATACGGATTTCCCCGAACAGATTATTTTTGCTAGCTTGACTTTTGAGTTTTGGGCCGAACTTTGTATGAAATGTGACTGGTCTCCTTTACCCACGCAACAACGTAAATAACGCAATGAACGTTGTTGAACTAACAACATTTAAAATAGTCCTACTTATAGTTTATTACGCAATTACCCCGCTGTTTACTTACAATAATACTGCTTCAAAAACAAATTAATTATATCTGTGTAAAGTATTTTTTTAATGGCATCTCCCAGGTCAGCCTTTGAAGTTGTCAGGTGCTTAACTGGACTTGCCTGTGGCTACCTTAATAAAGTAAGACCTCCAGCCAGGGCTACATTTAAGCTAGGGTGAATACTCGCTAAGAGCACCCCTGTGGAGTACGGGCGTAGGCTTAGGGCATCGCTGGTAGAAGGCAGCAAGGGACGACCTGGCTCTGAATAAAAATTTAAAGATAGTTTGGGGAAATTATTTATATTAAAACAAGCACCTAATTAATTTCAACACATTAAGACTACGTTGGCAAAGAAATAAAAATATCGCGACTGGATTTTATCGCGCACTCCATTTTCAACTCTCTGTGTTGAACCGAGTATTGAGAATTCAACAGAACGCATCCAAGAACGTCGAGAAAACACAAATTTCGATTTTCAAATCTCTCTGAGAAGAAGAGCGTAAAAGATTCAATGCGCGAAAAGAAGACATTACTAAATGGTTTTGCTAAAATGTTAAAAAAAATTGAAACTCTTTGGAAAAACCAAAGGGTTTCTACAACGTGGTGATACCCGCCAGTCTCTTGGGTACATTACCAGTTGACAGCGATGTGTAGACATTTTTCGATGTCATAATATGATGCGTTCGATTTTCAGTGGCACTGGCAAGGCAACGTCGATTTAAGATAGTATCTTAACTAATATTTAAAATGAGTCTGTGAAAGTAAGTTTCTTGTAGCGCTTTCATGTTAAAACTTCTGAATGGATTTGAATAAAATTTGACATACAGATAGACCATGACTAGGGTTACCACCCGTACTTTATAATAAAGTATTGTACGTTATTACACATAATTGTACTCTATACTTTATGAGAACAATAAAGCACACAAAAATACTTTATTTTGCAAGATTTGATTTCTTTGGGATTTTGAAAAGTTTATTCGTAAGTACTTTTTCGTTAAACGAAATTTATGTAATACAAACTGCAAAACGTAAGAAAAAATTTTTTTTTAAATATAAAAACAAATAAGTCATACTTTATGTGTATGTACTTTTTTTTCTTATCTATAATACCAATGTACTTTAATTGCAAGAAATAAAGGTGGCAACCCTAACCATGACTGAGGTAAGACCATACGTTGCTTTTCATTCTAGATAGGCAGAGGAAGTCGTGGATAATAGCTATTATTATTTTTAATTAGTTATTTGTGTACCGTTCATTTAATTTCAGCAATAAAAGAAATAACCCAGAAACATGTATCATTGTTTGTACCAAATACTTGGGCCCGTATTACAGAATGACACTCAATACTCGAGCGTTAATTTCGACCAATCAAATGGATGTAAACTAGTTTTAAGTAAAGCGTGAGGTTCTGTAATACGGGCCTAAGTATTGGTACAAACAATGAAACCACTTTTTAATTTAGACACCCAATACGGAAATCAATGATAATAAATCTATTATAAGTATTCAAACAGCAACATTATTATAGCAGAATTATTTTTAAAAACGCGTCAACTAATGTACGTAGTACGTGTTTTCTGCAATCATTGTTATATTTTAAAAGCCTGTTACTGACAATACATAATTTCAGGCTGTCAAATATTTCGAATAGAAATCGGACACAAAATAGACACTTAACGGAGACTAGACATCATGTAGATAATTACATTGATTTTCAAAGTGATACACTACATCTATTTGCCGTCATCATCATTATTTCAGCCGTAAGACGTCCACTGCTGGACATAGGCCTCCCCCAATCAAGGGGGACTTGCAATAATCGCTACGCTTGGCAGGCGGGTTGGCGATTGCAGTATAGTGGTAAAACGCATAGAGAACGCTGCTGCCCATTCTCTAGCCTTAGCCACCTTTTACGACACCGACGGTAAACAATGGGGTAGTGATATTCTTTATATCCGACACCACACGTGCTATTTGCCGTAATTAAGTCATATCATACAACTCAACAACAAAACAACAACGCTAAAAAAAACGCTAAATTGGGTAGGGAAAATAACACGTAACACATTGTATCATTTAAAGGTACACCACACTCCTCATTTATTTCAAATAGACACACCTTTAAATAGAATTGACTCTAGTTGTCCGTTCCAAAGAGTAATCACACGGTTGGAGAAGAAGGACAAGAAACTCCACCGCTACTCTTTATTAAATGTTTTACAATGTTATAAGTACTTAAGATTTAAGAATATTATAGTAACAAAACTTACACAAACTTACAAACTCCAGGCGCAACTCATCCACAATATGCAAGTAGAAATATATAAACATATTTATCAGTTGTCTGGTTACCATAGCACAGGCTCTGCCTAGTTTTGGGATCAGATAACGGTGTATTAGTTATCCTAAGATAATTATAGACCTCGAGAGGTTCAAAACTATAAATATATACCTAATATATCTATAAACATGTTCTTTCTTTTGAGCATGTCCTACAAGGATTGACCATATGATTGTTCATTAATAAATTAGGTAATCTTGCGTTTCGCTCAACTGCTCTCAAAACGGTGAAGGAAAACATTGTAAGGAAACCAAAATGACAAAGGATGGCAGTTCTTATTTGAATTTCCGAACAATTTAAGTAATTAATCAATTTACCTAACATTAAACTTTCCAGACTTTACATATAATAAAAAGGGTTCTTTTGAGTCATATTATAGATACACATAGATAGAAACAGTTTCTATGGGCACACGAAATTGTGGTCAAAACTTGAAACATTACCCATCTTGGCAATCGGATAAAAAGACGTAGATCATAAAACGATTTTATCACTTTAGAAGATAATCAACAATGTACGTGGGTACCTACTGTTTACAGGAGATCCAAATGAAGTCAATAATTACGTAGACTTTTCACAAATAGTCTCTGTTAACGTATGTTAATTCTTCGTAAAACACCTTTGTAAATATTTGATATTACTAAGCAGCTGCTAAAAATGATACTATGACAGGAGTTCTATATTTACTTAATAACTTGCGTAATACACAGCTTTATTATGTAAACTATGCGGTAAATTTATTTTAGATGCCATTATGGATATAAATCTGAAATAAATGAATATAATAATAATTATCATCTTCATTCAGTTGAAACATCACACTTCAGGGGGTCTAACACGATTGGCGGCGGCGACCTCTTGCGTCCGGCCCTGGTGCGAGCCATGGTTCGGAGCGAGAGGGCATGCCGTCACCTCCTTCTGCGAAGTAGGAGGCGGGACGCGTGAGGGATTGGCAGTCTCTGCGCCCTCACGTCCCTAGCCGCCGCAGAAAGAGACGCCCCGGGCGTCGGGAGTCCATTGCAGACTCCCGGTCATCGTAGGCGCGAGGTTGTGGGCGGCGAGCAATGGTTAGCTCTCCGCCCGGTAAGGACCAAGCTCGTGTCGACGGCGCGTCGTGTTCCACGCGTGTCTCAAAGAGATGTCAGCAGTACTGAAGGGGTCTGCTAGGACCGATGCCTGCCAGGGTCGCGAGATCTGTTCGAAAAAGGTACCGTAGCCCTGGTATACGGGCAACTGAAGGAACACGCTTGGGTTTTAGTCAGTAAAAGTCTGACACGCCCTTCCGCTCCACCCAGAGAGGGAGACGTCATTTGATGATTTCCCACCCAAAAAAAGGGGATCTAACAATGTAACAATTATTGTTTGAATCATCCTAATCATCATTTCAGCCGAAAGACGGCGATCTCTCGCGTCCGGCCCTGGTGCGAGCCATGGTACGGAGCGAGAGGGCATGGGAAGCCGTCACCTCCTTCTGCGAAGCAGTAATGCTCGCGAAGGAGGAGGCGGGGCGCGTGAGGGAGTGGCAGTCTCTGCGCCCTCACGTCCCTAGCCGCCGCAGGAGGAGACGCCCCGGGCGCCGGGAGTCGATTGCGGACTCCCGGCCACCGTAGGCGCGAGCTTGCGGGTGGCGAGCAATGGGTAGCTCGCCGCCCGGTAAGGACCAAGCTCGGGTCGACGGCGCGTAGTGTTCCACGCGCGCCTCAAAGAGATGTCAGCCACACTGAAGGGGTCTGCTAGGACCGATGCCTGCCGGGGTCGCGTGATTGTTCGAAAGAGATACCGTGACCCTGGCACATGGGCAACTGAAGGAACACGGGTGGGTTTTAGTCAGTAAATGTCTGACACGCCCTCCCGCTCCCCCCAGAGCGGGAGAAGTCATGTGATGATTTACCATCCAAAAAAAAAAAAAACCTGCCTCAATTTGGGGGGTTTGCCATAGTTGCCACGCTTGCCAGGTGTGTTTGCGATCGCAGTATGGTGGTAAAACGCATAGAGAACGCTGCTGCCCATTCTCTAGTAAGTCCCTCAGTCGCCTTTTACGACACCCACGGGAAGAGAGGAATGGACCAATTCTTTACGTCCGTAAATACAGTCCATCCGGAATAACATGATTAAATTGTCAATAAAACCAAGCACTCAATTTATGACTGGAAAATCTTTCAAAATAAACAGCCTTAGCCGCACCGTTTTCTTTATACACAAATAGAATGATGATAATATGTCTGCCTTGTTTCTTAAGTGAGACCAAGGCAAATGTTGCTCAATTGATCATGACTTACGGGCCAAACCCCAGGTTGAGTAATTTCTTTTTATATTTTCCGGCTGGACGGAAATTTGTCTTTACCTCGGAGTCTAAACTTGTAACCGGTAAAGACAATATTCTTCCTGTTATGCTGCGGTCGAGGCCTGGCGCGGTCTGTGCTGCATTCCACGGCCTTTTAAATGACAGGTCGGGCCATGCGTTTTTACGCCTATCGACGCCATTCGCGGCCCGTACCGAGCTTTCCAATGCAAAGAAATATAAAATAAACGCACTTGCACATACCGCGACAGGCACCCTTGCGCCGCGCCACGTCGTGCCTGTCAGCTTACCGACTCCCGACGTATCTGACGAGCGGCGACGACCTTCGTCGGATTTGACACGTCTACGGCCTATCGGCCTGGCCTGGCATGGCGCGGCCTGTAAAAAAGAGGGCCACGGGGCCACAAAATTATCGTTGACTTCCACATAACTCCCCGTTCAGCGAATGCCGGTGCTATATTTTGCTATGCTGAATTATAATTGTGGAGTATACCAACTAACGTCAGAATAATTAATTTCTTCGACGACCTTTGTAACTATAATGACTGCGTCTATATTGACAGCTTAACCCTGGAGTAGTCGCGTGGACTACATTCGACACCTCCTACGTAGAGTATCGTAATCAACAAATTTAGATTTTTTACTTTTCTTTATTTTCATACTTCTAAATATGCATATTTATATAACAAAATTTCGATTTTTTACTTTTCTTTATTTTCATACTTCTAATTTCGATTTTTTACTGTTCTTTATTTTCATACTTCTAAATATGCATATTTAGAAGTATGAAAATAAAGATAAGTAAAAAATCGAAATTTATGTAGGCCACTCATACAAAGAGTTTTTTATTTTTGTTGATTTTTTGGAACACAGAGGTTGTGATTAGTTTATGTTGATCATATTTAGTTAAGAAAACTATACTGACAATATTTTCATATATTTAATAAAAACGTTAATGCTTATAAGTTTATTTATTTCAATTTGAAATTGGACACTCCCGTTACTTTTAGGTGCGCGACTATACTGTAGGGTTAAATTAAATAATTTATCATTTTTACTATCTGTTATTTGACAGTAATTAGTTAATTAGTATCATTCTAAGTACAATCTGTCGTGCTAGTTGACGTTGTACCTGTCAGATTCATTCGATTCTTTTGACGTCACGATATAAATAATAATAGCAATAAAACTTAATCATAAAATACTGGCCAAGTGCGTGTCACGACGCATAATGAAGGGTTCCGTAGTTAGGATGAATTGATCCCAAGAACAAATGGGATAATACGCAAATGTAAATGTAAGTTACGATCGCAGTATGTTGGTAAATGCATAGAGAACGCTGTTGCCCATTCTCTAGTAACTCCCTTAGTCGCCTTTACGACACCCACGGGAAGAGATGGGATGGTGCTATTCTTTACGTCCGGCAACATACGGAACATCGGAACATTGGTAAATATTTGTGTGAACAAATGTCACAGAAATCGTTTCGCCAAAACAAGATGGATGTGAGAAAAATACATCTAAAGGAATACTAGTTGTCGTTGTGATCTCGTTCTCGTACCTAACTGTAATTTTCTATGTTTATGTTCCTTATATATTTATGTATCGACTATTTTGGATATAAGGAGTCTCCTAATACAGGCATTGTTTGCTTAAAAGGAAGCTCCAATCACGTCTAAACGTAATGTAAATAGGTACTAATTGTGACCAATAAATTATTTTGTATTTATATTTTTGTATTTGTAAGTATCTTATTATCTATTTTAGTATATTGTATGTTTGCGCCAATGACATACCCATTTTATGTCCACGCTTATCACTGTCCATTCCATGGTTGCCTGGAAGAGATCGCAGAAAGCGATAAGGCCGCCCATTGTACATTTTGTAGTATTCATTGTTTTTTTGTTATGTATTTTTTTGATGTAAAATAAAGAATAATATATGTATAAGTAAATAAGAAAAGTTAGTCCTAATTTTAGACACGCGCCGAATAACCTTGTACTTTGTACCGTCGTACCTCATTCTCAGGTACTTAAAGCATGTGCCAACATTACACAGGTTCGTGCGATATTCCCAACACGAGGACGCACTTACTCCCAGAGAATTATACTCCTATTGGGATTAACATGTTTGCCGCTTAAATAATAACTCATTTGGAGGATCTGTCTTGAGATAATAATAGTTGTAATAGTAATGAAATATTTATCTTATAAGAAACATTTCATCATCTTCATCATTTCAGCCGAAAGACGTCCACTGCTGGACATAGGCCTCCCCCAGCGGATTCCTGCGGCCTTCACAAGGTCAAGACACATTTACACGTCAATATTTTGTTGGTCAATATACAAAAACTAGATAGCACCGACACTTCCTAGCTGACTGTTCCTTGAGAAGAAATTCCGAAACAAACTTAAGAGGACATGCTCTCTTCTGAAGTCAAAAACATTATTATTATTAAAATTTTATGTGACTCGAACAGACAGGGACAAGTCTTGTCATAGGTACTTACATATTTTTACATACATGCAGAGTATGTTGATCGTAATAGACTGCAGCATGGAGTAATCAATAAGTAATTATTATTTATCAATAGATTTTGGATGGATTTTGGATTTTTGGACTGGCCTGTTAGTCTAGTGGTTAGTGACCCTGACTGCAAAGACTGAGGTCGTGGGTTCGATTCCCACCCAGGACAAATCTTTGTGTGATGAGCACAATCATTTGTTCTGTGTCTGAGTGTAATTTATCTATAATATGTATGTATTTAGAAATATATAAGTATGTTTATCAGTTGTCTGATTATCATAGTACAGGCTCTGCCTAGTTTGGGATCAGATAACGGTGTGTTGGTTGTCGTAAGATATTTATTTATTTATTTTATTTTATTTATATTAAACCCACCATAGCGGGAAAACTTTATGAGACAAGTAGGTAATAATTTATAATTCTATCTTTGATAATGCTAAGATTTCTGTTGTGGTAACATTTTCGTGATATACCTTTGTACTTCGGAGACAAAGATGTCCATAGTATATAAAGCTGCCCCACTAAAAGCCCGCGAAGACCGACGAGACGCGACAGCGTGCCGCGAATTTCCATTTAGTTTTCATAGAAATCGTTCTGTTAGAGCCGTGACGTGCCGTCACGTCGCGCCAGTATGATGGGTCATCCAGTTTAACCAGATACTGCTGAATACCGGCTACAATCTGGATACATGGAACGACTGCCCATCTGACCTCCACAACCCAGTTACAGAGTATACGGTAGCTCTGGTTTTCAGACTTTCGGGCTTTTGGCTACCCTTAACAATTGTCAAAGATCTACAAATTAAAACCGGGACCAACAATTGAACGTGCTTTTCAAAGCATAGAGGGGTCACGATATGTAATGGATGGTCACTCATTCACGGATGGACCTCGGCAAGCGTAGCTTAACCTTCGATAAACAAGTGCGGTTGTTATTATTTAACCTCGAGCCCTTCGTGTGGTGTAGATGAAAAGCTTAATTACAAACCTCTATCACAACAACATAAAAAATAATTACACTGGCCTCAGTTACGTCGGATCAAGTAGATTTCGAATAACAGTAGTCGAAAAAAATACTACGATTTGACCTCTCCAACATTGTGAGCCGATACAAACACAAACAAACCGTAGAAAAAAAAACCTTCGTTTTGACAGCCAACAACAACACCTGATTACTTCATTATTAAGAAGAACTTAATGATTACAATCTATACTAATATTATAAAGCTGAAGAGTTTGTTTGTATGTTTGTTTGTTTGATTGAACGCGCTAATCTCAGGAACTACTGGTCTGAATTGAAAAGTTCTTTTTGTTTTGGGTAGCTATTTATTGAGGAAGGCTATAGAATATATAACATCACACTACAACTAAGAGGAGCGGAGCAGTAATGAAAAATGTTGCAAAAACGGGGAAAATCGCACGGATAAGCGAGCCTACGCGACGGGAAGGGTCGGGGAGCAAGAAATTTAACGCGGACGAAGTCGCGGGCAGAAACTAGTCTATTGTAATATTAGTATAATATAATCAGCTTATAATGTTCCCACTGCTGGAACACAAGTCTCCTCTCTGTGAGAGGCAGTGGGCTGTAATACACCACGCGGGCCCAGTGCGGGTTGGTAGATGTCACATGTCTTCATATTACACGCTTTATATTAGCTTCACTTGTATGTTTGTTTGTAACCGACTCCTTCTAGCGCGATTTTGACCCACTTTAAACGACTAGATTTCATTTAAACTCTATAGACTTATCGAGGACTGATGACAATACTATAATTTCATAAATTTGTGCCATTATCCTTGCCAGGGTTACCACGACAGCAAAAAAGCTGTCTTCGAAAACTACGCTGACATACGTCTCAAAATTCGAAACACCCTAAAAAATAGAAAATAAATAATAGTTACAAAACACGCTTCCATAGAAAGCCAAACTAAAAAGTAGAAAATAATGGAAAAAAGCGTAGGGTGCCTAATATCAATAAGAAAATACCTACCTTAAAAAGCACCCCACGCTTTTTTCCATTATTTTCTACTTTTTAGTTTGGTTTTCTATGGAAGCGTGTTTTTTATTTATTTATTTTTTGGTTCTAGGACATGCTGGTTTCGTCACAATGTTTTCCTTCATCGTACGACGAGTATAAAGAGGTAAAAGTAAGTTTGAACGTAGCGGGTAATCTTCGCCTTCTTCCGAAAATCTTTTCAAGCCTAATGGATTCTCGTCAGCTTTTGCCCGCGGCGTCGCCCGCGGATGTCGAAAATGTAATGCCTAAATAACAAATTTAATGATATTTACTATGAAAATGAAGGACTTTTCACAAAAATTCATCCCCTTTTTTCAGCTTTTCGCGAGTAGAATAATCAAGAACGCTGAGTTGAGTATGTTTTTTTTTTAACGTCAAACTTAACACAAAATTTGAAAATCCTAGCTTCGAAACTGACGGACTTTCATACAAACTTCCACCCCCTCTTTCACCCGTTTACGGGAGGAGTTTTCTAATATTGTTTCTTAGCTGACATCTTCTACTCATTAGATTATGACAAAGTTAATTTTCGTAGGTCCAGATGTTTTTCAGATGTCGTGATTAGTTAATGAGTGACTGTCCTGCCAGGGTCGCGAGATCTGTTCGAAAGAGGTACTGTGGCCCTGGCATATGGGCAACTGAAGGAACACGGGTGGGTTTTAGTCAGTAAAAGTTTGACACACCCTTCTTGCTCCACCCTAGAGCGGGAGACGTCTTTTGATGATTTCCCCCCACCCAAAAAAATAAAATAAAAATAATGAGTGACTGTTTGAATGAGTGACCTTTCTTTCGCGGGTAAAAGCTACATTATGTTAAAACAAGAAACACACCGACGAGGTCGCGGGCAGAGCCTGCTTACAAATAATCATACAAATGGCTATAAATCATTTCACTTTCTTCTCAGGCACCTCAAATAAGGCGAGTAATCTGTTTACCCTCGAAAAGTACTTATAATTTGAGGAAACTTCCACAACACTCTCGGGTCAGATTTTCGTATTCATAATTCAGAACTTATTCAAGTAAATTACCATTCGTCCTTAGACCTCTGGGACCTGTAGGGTTGCCAGGAGAAAATTTAAAAATATTTTGTTGGGAATATTTGTCTGGTTTGGGCTGTGACACGGGTAACTTCATTTTCTTGGCTAAGATAGTATGCTACTTGCTTTTGCGGCTGCATTCGAATAGAGGTCGGGAATTATCACACGAGAATTTGCAGAATAATGAGAAAAGATAGAAATACTTATCCTTAGTAATAATCCAGGTCATAACTATTTTTTTTTAGTCAGTGGTGATGAAATAATTTACTCAAAGTTAACCGCCTGTCTAGGTTCGAACCTTTAAACTCGTAAGTCGTGCCAGTTGCTACTGGGTCTCCACTACCCCACTATAATATTGGTATGGATAGATTGAAAACACACAAATAAAACTTCTTTCAGCGGCGTACTCTCATATTACCTTCATTTGTGTAACTTTTCGTAAACTATTATTTATTTTCAATTTTTTAGGGTGTTTCGAATTTTGTGACGTAGATTTTGCTATCCTGTTAAGCTTGGCAAGGATAATGGCACGAAATAAAATTATTGTACTGTTATTGGTCCTCGATAAGTCTACAACGTTTAAATGAAATCTGACTGTTCGAAGTGGGTCAACATCGAGTCCAAAAGAGTTGGTTACAAACATACAGGTGAATCTAATAAAAACGTGTAATAATTTTTTTATCAAAATCGGACTACGCTGTATAAAGTTATGCATGGTTATACATTACAATCAGTGAGTGAACAATCAATCATCCCCTGTTTTCTGGCCCTTAGGATTCGATTTTGTTTTCCTAATTTATATGGGACCACCTTCGGAGTATACCCTTTCCAATTAAAAAAGTATTATCACAATCGGACTACTATGTAAAAACTTATGCGTGGTCATACATAAAAAAAAAAACAAAAAAATATATACGCGTCGCATTGATAACCTCCTCCGTTTTTTTTCGTCGGTTAAAAAGAGCATACACGAGCTGGCAGACCTCAAACCGACGACCTCTAACAACCCAATCCATTGCTCGGACCACTGAGCTAGTGCTGAACTGCTAGTTGCTTATCCTTCTTCGCAATAACAATATAGTGTTGAGATTATCTTTCCATGACTGTCATTTGTTTCCACTTGACCCAGTTGCCTGGCAATTGAGTATATTTCCTTTTCGATTTGTTTCTAAAAGGTCTCGTCGTGATAAACAGTAAAACCTTGCACGTGTCAGAAACACAATGGTTGGTTGTCAGCCCTACAAGCCAGGCCACCTTCAAGTTACAAGTTCTCATTCCATAATTATAAAGTTGCCTTTTTCAAGCACAAACGCCATTTTGTTTTTAACAATAATAGCACTTAACCGTGATTAGTTTATAAAGGTTTTTGGGAACTGAAATTATTGACAATAATTTTCCTCCCGCTGAATCAACATTTTAGAGACTCATGGACCAGCAGACTAACGGATTGATAGAACGTTTATTTTAAAGAGCTAGAGAGATAAAGAGAGAAGAGAAGAAGAGGAGGAGGGAGAAGAGAGAGTTTTTTTATTATTAACCCTTTCGCGGACGGTACTCGATCACGTGGTATATGTAGAATGACACAACAATTTTGAAATTTTCATGGGTTGTGGCGGAAAGACGTAGCTAGTACAATTTTGTATGGCGAGTCAACGTGAGTATACGTTCTGCTTAAAACAAGTAAATTAAAATAGACGTGGTAGTACGTTCTGTCACCACTCGTAGCTGTCTTGGAACGTATATACACGTCACCGCCCATGAAAGGGTTAAGGAGCTTTGTCACAGTAGTGTCTATTTCGCTCCAATAAAGCCAAAATTTACACGTTCGGAAGTCTCGACATCCGTTATCGGCTTAGCTAAAACACTATTTCAAGTACCTACTCCAAAAATATTTCTATATTGGAATCAAACAGATTTCTCTATTGGGGTGATTACCCTGCTCCCAATCATTCAAGATATGATTTACATACGTCCCCGATTACTCCATATTTCTCACAATTTAGTGAACATACACATAAGGAACGCAAAACTCCTCGATTAGATAGGACCGGATCCAAATACGTTAATCCGTTGTTCCCGATTGTAAATCCTGGATTACTCCACATTTCTCATAATTAGATAAAGACACCCATATGGAAGGAAACCTCCTCGATGAGATGTGACCGGATCGAATCACGTTGATCCGTTGGTCCCAGTTGTCAGTCGAGTCTTTGAAAGTTGTTACCGGTAGGCAAAAGCTCGAAAGTCTGACAAGTCTGACATGTCTTGATAAGACATGTTACCTAGTAACTGGGTTGTGGTGGTAAGATATGCAGTCGGTGCAAGTAAACTTGACTGGCTTGTTAGTCTAGTGGTTAGTGACCCTGACTGCTAAGACTGAGGTCGTGGGTTCGATTCCCACCCAGGACAAATCTTTGTGTGATGAGCACAATCATTTGTTCTGTTTCTGGGTGTAATTTATCTATAATATGTATGTATTTAGAAATATATTTCTCAGTTGTCTTTTTGCCATAGGACAGGCTCTGCCCAGTTTGGGATCAAATAACCTTGTGTTGGTTGTCCTAAGATATTTATAAAAAAGATAGTTATTTATTAAAAATAAAAATAAACCTGTATTCAGCTGCATCCGATCGGAGTGGCAGCCGATCCAAACATTGGGAAGATTTATTAAATCAGCGTATTTAAAATTAATCGTTAGTTTATTGAGGGTTTAAATAATTAACAGGAATACTGAAAAGGCCAAGGTTTTTTAATTAAAAATAGCTTTGTCGCACAATGACTTGTGACATTATTTTAAGCGTGGGAATCCCACAGACTATACTAGATTGAATTACGAACTAGTGAAGGTCGGAAGGGCACTAACCATGTTGGGCGTAACTTTTAATAATAATATCTTAGGACAACCAACACACCGTTATCTGATCCCAAACTAGGCAGAGCCTGTATTATGGTTACCAGACAACTGATAAACATACTTATATATTTCTAAATACATACATATTATAGATAAATTACACCCAGACACAACAAATGATTGTGCTCATCACACAAGATTTGTCCTGGGTGGGAATCGAACCCACGACCTCAGTCTTAGCAGTCAGGGTCACTAACCACTAGAATAACAGGCCAATCAATTTAAGGCCAGGCCAGTCAACTTTAAAACGTATAAGAGAATCATTACCTTTTATGACTAGTCGATATTAAAATCAAAGCTGATGCAATAAATGGCAGAAAGGTACTTAAATATACAGGATAAGTTTTATCCAGTGCGCAAATTATAACCATGAATTCAGCATATCATTCTAGACCCCCTTGCGCAAGACATTTTTCGTCGGTTTTACAAAAAAAAATCAGCTGTTTCATAAAAAATGCAATACCTACGGGGTCAAAATGTATGGAACAGCTGATTTTTTTTTGTATAACCGACGAAAATTTTCTACACTGGGGGGTCTAGAATGATATGCTGAATTCATGGTTACAGTTTGCGCACTGGATAAGAACTTATCCAGTATATCACGCCTCGTTTCCCTAAAGGTGTATGTTTAATCCTATGTAATAGGGGGCCTATTATCATCAACCATACACACATCTAAACCACAAGCTGCTACTGTCAAATTCCAGATATAAAAAACTCAATAACACTTTGCCCTGCCTGGGAATTGAACCTGGACTTCATGCTCAGCAGTAGTGCTCGCAATCACTAGATCAACGAGGCAGTCAGTAACGATTACAAAGTCTTTCTTTGTATTTCTACCTCCACAAGTATTTTGTTGTACTAAAAGGTCTACTGGTTCTAGAGGGTCTCGCGACTAAGTAATAATAGACGGTCAATCCATCAGGTTAAGGGATGTTTGCCGCGATCTGTCCGTGGGTGGATGGGTAACCATCTGTACGTACCGAAACCCAATTTTTTTTTTTTTTTTTTTGGGTTGGTAATCATTAAATGACGTCTACCGCTCTTGGGCGGAGGCGATGGGCGTGGCAGACTTTTACTGACTAAAACCCACCCGTGTTCCTTCAGTTGCCCACGTGCCAGGGTCACGGTATCTCTTTCGATCAATCTCGCGACCCTGGCAGGCATCGGTCCTAGCAGACACCTTTAGTGCTGCTGACATCTCTTTGAGGCGCGCGTGGAACACTACGCGCCGTCGACCCGAGCCTGGTTCGTACCGGGCGGCGAGCTACCCATTCCTCGCCGCCCGTAAGCTTGCACGTACCGAAACCCTCTGTGTCTCAGAATGCCATTGACATGACAGACACATTGCACATGATCTTCGACGGTTGTTACGGGTCTTCAAAGTGAGAGCAGTGGTGGCCCAGTGATATCCCGACTTACGAGCTGTAGGTCGATGGGTTCATACCCAAGCAGGCGCTTTACTTTGTGTAAATAATTTCATCACCGCTGCACTCAAAACGGTGAAGGAAATCATCTTGAGGAAACCGGGATGTCTTAGAATCAAAAACTCGAAGACATGTGACATCTACCAACCCGCACTGGACCCGCGTGGTATATTACGGCCCACTCCCTTTCACCGACAGGAGACCTGTGTCTCAGCAGTGGGAACAATATAGGCTGATTATGACGGGTTGTCAGAAGCCCGAAAGTCTGACAACCGATCTTACCAAAGGAGTTCTTGCCATAGTGTCTCTCATAGTGCCTGTAACTAGGTCTGCAAGGAAGTCGCTCCACATAAAATAATGATATTCGGCTTCTTCCGGTTAGACTAGAATCTGACCTCAAAAATCGTTGGAACAAGGCTAGGCAGATAATGAATAAAGCATATTCTAAATATATTATTGACACCTAAATACAGGTAGCTTGTCTCCCATTCAAATAGTTTTTGTACTTTACAATATTCTAACATAAATCAATATGGAAGTTGATACAATTGTCACGTCTATTAAACAATGATTTACAACTCATGGATAGCATTAATAAGTAGGTATATTAATTACTAACGCCAATCAATAACGAAACAATACCAATGATTTCGTTATTAATGGTGTTGTAAATGACAATTTATCATTTTCATTCAGAATACATAATTTCATTCAGAATCTTAATGCAAAAACATTGTTCTTACAAGAAAATCTTTTACCCTTATTTGTACTATCTGTATCTTCTACTTTGAATCATAAAGGCTCCCGCAAATGGAGAGACGCGACTCTAGTAGAATATCATCATCATCTGCATCATTTATTCTTGGGGTCAGCTTCCAGTCTAACCGGATGCAGCTGATTACCAGTATTTTACATGAAGGGACTGCCTATCTGACCTCCATAATGCAGTTACTGGGTAATATGATACCCCTTAACCAGTTGTCACCCTTTCGGGCTTCTGACAACCCGTAACAACTATAAAAGATGACACCAGTAGAAAAATGTCTAAGAAATTGTCATGGAAATTGACGAGAGTCACGTCCGTCGCGCCTATCCTTGGGAGCCATTTTTTTTTTTTTGGATGGGATATCATCAAATGACTTCTCCCGCTCTGGGCGGAGCGGGAGGGCAACCCCTTCAGTGCTGCTGACATCTCTTTGAGGCGCGCGTGGAACACTATGCGCCGTCGACCCGAGCCTGGTCCTTACCGGGCGGCGAGCTACCCATTGCTTGCCGCCCGCAAGCTCGCGCCTACGGTGCCCAGGAGTTAGCTATCGACTCCCGACGCTCGGAGCGTCTCCCTCCGCGGCGGCTAGGGACGTGAGGGCGCAGAGACTGCCACTCCCTCACGCACCCCGCCTCCTCCTTTGCGAGCATTACTGCTTCGCAGAAGGAGGTGACGGCTTCCCATGCCCTCTCGCTCCGTACCATGGCTCGCACCAGGGCCGGCCGCGAGAGGTCGCCGCCGCCGATCGCCTCCACGTGGACACGGTGGTGCTCCACCCAGGCAGGGCACACCTCCACCGTATGCTCCACCGTGTCCTCCAGACGATCCTCGCAATGGAAACACCCGGGCGTTTCCTCCCGCTTTATCCTGAACAGGAACCCACCGAAGCACCCATGCCCGGTGAGAACCTGCGTCAGGCGGAAGGGGAGACGCCGTGGCGCCTCTCTATCCACTCGTCAAAGAGGGGACATACCGCAGCAATTGTGGCGTGCCCAATCCTTGGGAGCCTTCGAGCTGAAGAGTTTGATTTTTGTTTGAACGCACTGATCTATCGAACTATAGCGAAGGGTTATAGCGTAATGTTAAATATTTGACTTAAAAAACACTAAGAAAAAATTAGAGGTGTCAATTTAAGGGACACCCGGATGGAACGAAGTTCCTTTCCAGGATTCATAATTTTTATATTTTTTTTTATTATTTATTATGTACAAAAAACACACTCAATAAAAATATTCTCTCTCTCTCTCTCCCTCTCTCTCGCCCTCTCTCTCTCTCTCTCTCCCCCTCTCTCTCGCCCTCTCTCCCTCTCTCCCTCTCTCTCCCTAACTCCCTGTCTCTCTCCCTCTCTCTCTCTCTCTATCTCTCTCTGTCTCTCTCTCTCCCTCTCTCCCTCTCTCTCTGTCTCTCTCTCTCTCTACTCACAACAAAAAAAACAACAATACACAAACAAATACAAACAACAAAATATATACAGTCGAATTGAGAAACCTCGTCCTTTTTTTGAAGTCGGTTAAAAAGTGTCGTGACAACTTTACGTAAGAATTTTTTCCGTCTAGCCCCCTTTCACAACGCGCGATAAGGAACTTCGTTCCAAAATTTACTAACAGCGCGGACGGGCGACACGATGCGATGCGGTAGGTCAAAGGCCGACAGAATTTTATAAAAATATGCCTGTTATTTGAGAATATTGTGTATCCACGCGAATTTTCAAGTAGGTGTAAGTGGGTTGGTACAAGCCAAACTACAAGATATTTCAATGAAAAGTAACTTGTATTGTAAAAATCATAGCAATACTCTGCACAAACGAATAAGTTAGAAAGTGGGAAGCAAAGCATACATTTGAAGCTACTTGTCGGATAACAATCCCTCTGAGTCAAAAAGTTTCAATCCCACAAAGAGCTCGGCTTCAGAATAGAGTTGGCTAGGGTTGGGACATGACTGTGGAAAATATCGATGATTAATTTTAGGATAAATACTGGATAGTGCTTGTACTGCAAAATGAGTTTGCAAATATTTTCAGCGATGTTGTACAAATATTTTGTTTTTCTTTCGAATATTCTTTTAAACATAATACTTCAAATTAGAAACCAACTTATGGACAGTTTCATCAATTTTTAGGGTTCCGCACCTCGAAAGGAAAAAGCGGAACCCTTATAGGATCACTTTGTTGTCCATCCGTCCGTCCGTCTGTCAAGACCGTTTTTCTCAGGAACGCGTGAAGGTATCAAGCTGAAATTCAAATCAAATACTCAAGCCTACTGTCCCTTGGAGCTGTGAAAAAATCAAACTTCTAAGCTAACGCAATCAAAAGATATAGCCGGTTATGCCGCAAATTTCCGCAAATTTTCGAAACTCGCAAAGGAATCAAAACCTAAAGGGTTCTTCCAGTCGATCTAGACGAAGCAACGTCGTTAAGCACAGATAAAGGAAAAATTGCGAAAACCGTAAATTTTTTGTTACATCATATAATAAAAATATTTTTTTTAAATTTTAAACTTTATACGTACAGGTTTGTACGGAACCCTCGGTGCGCGAGTCCGACTCGCACTTGGCCGGTTTTTTTTTTAGTACTACTTGGCTTGTTTCAGTTCTTAATTTCTTCTGAGGATCTTTGTCAGACAATTCCTGCGAAAATCCCAATAAACAAAAGAATACTAACTACATGCAGTTATGCGTCAAGCCGTCGAACTGCTTATAATGCAGACTTGCAGTTGCGATTGCAGTTGGTAAAGAATAAATATGTAATATACTGTAAGCTGTTACTATTAATACTGTTACTGTTGTCTTACCCGTAAGTCATATTGAAAAATAAGTAGCTATTATCTGTGCCACTAGATGCGGAGTTCTTTATTTTCTCTGCCTGCTTGTATGCCAGTCATTGTACCAAGTTTTGGCTATACCTACTAATATTATCCAAAAGTAAAATTTGTTTGCATGGACCGATTTCGATTTTTAATATGAGGATAATTTGAACATAGACTACTTTTAATTGACGTACAACAAGGGCAAAATCGTGGGCAGAAGCTAGTAACAAAATTACTAATATTACTCAATTTTGTTTATTCAAAACCTGAAGTCCATAGGAATCACATTAGATAGTCTAATCACAGCTGCATTATCCTTACGCCATCTAGTGTGTTCTCTCAAATCACTCAAATACCGATTATTGAGTCATTTCGGAATCGCGCATCGTTAGATTCTCTCATTAATGGTCCAAAGCTGTGCCTGTTACTAGACAAACGTACTATTACTCCATTATTCACCTGTGTTTTTCCCCTCACATTTATTTTAGCACGACATAACTTAAAGGTTTCATCGACAAAGCTATAGGTTCATAGGTGAGTGACGATTGCCATGAAAATAATGATAGTTGGTTTTGTCTTAAATAAAAACTTTTCACTCACTCCATTCTCTGGTAAATCGTGGACGCTATATAACGGTTATAAGGTAGCTCTAAAAATCGGTGCAATTATTTTTAACACGCTTTTATTAGCTTCATACGTATGTTAGTATGTAACGGAAACTTTGAACATGATTGTGACGCCCATCAAAACGTCAGATTAACTCGAAATTTGGCATACTTATCAAGGACCGATGACAGTACAATAATTCTATAATTTTGTGTCATTCATTATCCTTGCCGGGGTTACCAATATAGCAAATAAAAACTGGCTTCGAAAACTACAATGACCTACGTCACAAACTACGCTGACATACGTCTCAAAATTCGAAACAGCCTAAAAAATTTAAAAAACACGCTGTCATAGAAAACCCCATCCCACGCTTTTTTCCATAATTTTCTCCTTTTTAGTTTGATTTTCTACGGAAGCATGTTTTTTAGTTTTTTAAACTATAATTTTTTAACCATCGATCACTCCGTTAATCGCGTAACACACTATTAATCACAGAATGAAAATTTTTCAAAGTTTGCTACACCATTCCTACACATGTTCGAAAAAATTGTAAATAATGCAATTAATGTTGTTAAACTGTCAAAATGAAATCGATTCCTTCTAAAAGTGCACCGCTGGTACAAAATGCGGGCATTCATAATATGGCACATACAATTTTAGTAATAATCAGCCTCATAGAGCATCGTCTAGAGTCATATCTGAGTAATAGTCTCATTCAAAAGCTTATAATACAATGACCCATAGTAACGCCTATGCAACCTCTACATTATGTCATACTGTAACATTAGCGTTTCGCGACCATTACAATCTCGATTATATAGTAAATAATGCAGTAGCCACCTTATTAGGGACGAGCCGGTTCACTCGTTGGGAGAAAAAGAGGTATAATTGATGGTTGTCGTGATTGCTTTAATTATATTTTGTTTTATCTGTTACATTGTAATTAAATTATGACAAATTGTTTGTTTGGAGTTTAATAGATTTTTTACAGCGTATCTTATATTGTTCTTGTTGGCAAAAGTGATGTTGGGCAGACACATTTTTCGAACATAATGTAGCAATGGATTAACAAGCAATGTATACTTTAAAATGATTCAGATTGTGATCTGTATGATAGTGTGTTACGCAGTTAGGTTAGATTAGTATGATTAGTACAATCATCATACTACCCTTCGCTGTGAGAAAGTGTTAAAACAAAAATACTCCTACCTCGAAAAAGTCGTTTTCAATAACCAACAACAACAAAAGAAAGAAGATATAGTTCGTTATTGAAATCTCGGTAGTAATTTGTAAGGTGTAATGTCAAATTCCGTTACTAAAAACACACAATTTCTTGAAATGTCAGATTACTATCTGGAATTAAAAAACGAGCTTTAAAAAGCAATGTTCTATCTTATTTAGACGTAACGACGGATTTGAGTAGGTAATAGCTACTGGCCACTTTTCGCTTGAGGAAAATTAACTAGTTACTGTGAGTAATAATTGGCCCTAAATAGTTGCTAATCGATTGCTCAACCTTATTTCTTTTGAACTTAATCACTATAATAAAGCAATAGACAACCATTTATTGATGCCGTCTCTTGTCATAATCCGAGGATCACCTTGCAAATCAGTAGGAAAAGAAAGGTCATTACGTTCGTATCCGGCTCAAACTTGGTTTATTAATAACTGCAGTTCCGAGTGAAAAATAAACTAGTCGCAAGGCTGAAAGCCATAAAAGCTATTATTAACCTTAAAACAAAGTAAAGAAAAAAAATACTTTCCCCAAAAATGTTTGTCCATTTTAATTATATCGATAAAATGTAAGCGCATCACTAAACCGCAGGACGCGCAATATCCAATACTAGTTCACGTCAACGGTATAAAACATGGAAATCTCTTGCAATACAAGTCGTGTTGCCACCAATGTAAATTGTTGGTGCTATTGCATTATATGCTTATCTGATTCTGGCCGGGAATCTGCTTTTGTATTTCAGCCGAATTTAGCGGTTGTAGAATTGTAGGAAGTTTGAGGAAGGGCTGTTACAGTATCGATGAGTTCATAAGATGATAACCGACAACCAATTCAATGATTTGAGATCATTATATTATTTTTTAATATATTTTTTTGTGTTTATACTGGATAATGAATTTTAAATTTAAGTGCAATGTTAATTTTTTTTTTTTTTGGTTAACTGAATTATTGAAATTTATCGGTGTTATTGTTACATTTTAAACGCATAAATAATGAGTGAATGAGTATATTGTGTATCAACAATATAATCATTTTCAACACATCTGTATTTTTTTATGAAATAAATAATAACTTGTGACTTATAGCTCTAAAAGAAACATGTGAAAAGAATTTTGGCTGGGTATGCATCCACTTTCAAAGCCATCGAATACCACACTCACGCACTTCATCATCATCATCATCATTTCAGCCGAAAGACGTCCACTGCTGGACATAGGCCTCCCCCAATTTGGGAGGGTTTGCCATAATCGCCACGCTTGGCAGGCGGGTTGGCGATCGCAGTATGGTGGTAAAATGCATAGAGAACGCTGCTGCCCATTCTCTAGTCTCACGCACTTAACTACGATTAATTGTGACTTGAACTTGGCAGCCGATCTGACATTTTTATCTAATTTGTATTGTATGTTAATGTTTGACACCTCAGATTTACAAATAAGGATGTAGTTCCTGACTACAACTTATGATCGGAAATTAAAGGCAGACAGTTGGCAAGCCACCAATCAGAGAGAAGAGTGATTGAGGAATAGATTTAAAGAAAAGGTCTTTATATAGGAAATAGGACACATATAAGTGATTTTATTATAGCTGTATATCTAAGAACAACATATGCTGTGGGTGGCGTAGATGAAATAAAAATAAACGAAGAAAGAATAGGCAATTTTTTTATAACACATTTTACACCTATTCATCACTAGCTGCAGCCCGTTTTGTTTTTTTTTGGGAATTACATCTCGCAGGTCAACCTATGAGGTGGTCGGCTGCCTAACAGGACTTGCCTGTGGCCTCCAGCCATAGCTTAAACAAAATAACTATGTGTGACTACACGCTAAACGCAACTCCTCAGACATACGGACCTTGCCTTAGAACATCGCTGGAGCGCGTGAGGAAGAGGCAGTGCGCCCTCATGCCCCTAGCCGCCGCAGGAAGAGACGACCCGAATGTCTGGAGTCGATTGCGGATTCCCAGCCACCGTAGGCGCGGGGTTGCGGGCGGCGAGCAATGGGTAGCTCACCGCCCGGTAAGGACCAGGCCCGTTTCGACGGTGCGTTGTGTTCCACGCGCGCCTCAAAGAGATGTCAGCAAAACTTAAGGGGTCCGATAGGACTGATGCCTGCCAAGTTCGTGAGATTTGTTCGAAATAGTTACCGTGGCCCTGGCATATGCAACTGAAGGAACACGGGTTTCAGCCAGTAAAAGTTTGTCCCGCTCCGCCCAGAGCGGGAGACGTCATTTGATGTTATTCCACCCACAAAAAAAATCGCTGGAAGAGTGCAGCATGGGATGTGCTGGATAGGAATGAACTGCTGCCCGTACCTTCGCCAGCAGGAATGTCGGAACTAATCCTACTGGAACGTGCTGCCGGGACAAAAATTATGCCTTGCCTATGAGACTTTTCTTTCCAAATCAATTGCATGTTACTAGCCATAAAAGAAAACAACTTTGTCAATTTACAGCTCTAGGAAAGACTATTTCAGCAATTCATCATGTATCAACTGATTGCCTTTGCATTCAATTCGATCCATATTCAATGGTTCTATCACAAGACCACGAAATGAGCAGTCTTTACTGTTGATTGGACTGTGATTTTATTACGGAACGTTATAATGCTAAGATAATTCAGTAGATTCCATTATTGCAGCCACAACTCAGGTAATTCTAAGTGTCGAGTTGATTCACGACAAACATCTTCAATAAAGCGTTGTGGTTTAGAGTTAGCTAATAAAATTACAAATTGTATTACTGTGGTTAACCCCAAAATTAGTGTCGGGATACACGAGTTTTATTGCAAGTCTGCAGATTGCAACTGGACGTGAGTCGCATATTTTATCACAGGTTTTGTTCCCAAACTGTGATAAAATGTGTGAATGTGACGCCCCGCAGCAAAAGAGCGCCTAGTCCCGGTTTGTCACGTCAGCTGTCTTTGAAAAGTATGACTTTTTCGACCCAATACTGCCTTTTCTCAATCAGTCTTGGCTAGCGGAAGACCAATCTATATCAACCTAAAGCCCTATGACAGTTGCCAAATTTCAAGAAAGTTTGCAACCATTTTGATTGCCTTTTGTTTTAGACAATTAATAATACCTATTAGAGATGCCAAATTTGCAATTGATTGCCAATACTTGCAATTCCTTGACTCCATAATGTTATTCCTATTCTTCAACACACTTTATAACCATTTTTATTGCCTTCATTTTAGACAATTATCATTTTAAGAGATGCCCAATTTGCAATATTTTCCAATGTCTCCAAATCTATGACTCCATAATGTTATTACTAGTCTTCAACAAATTTTGTAATCATTTTGATTGCCTTCTATTTTTGACAATTATTAATATAAGAGAATCCCAATTTTTAATTTATTACACCGGCTCCGGCTCTTTAATTAAAATTGGGCATCTCTTATATTGAAAATTGACAAAAATGAAGGGAATAAAAATGGTTATAAAGTTTGTTGAAGAATAGCAATAACATTATGGAGTCAACGAGCTGCTAGCATTGGCAATAAATTGCAAATTTGGCGTCTCTAATATTATTCATTGGTAGTCTTCACCAAACTTTGTAACCGTTTCGATTGTTCTTTATTTTCAACATGGTCAATATATGAGATGGCCAAATTGCAATTTTTGCCAATATCTCCAGCTCTGTGACTCCGTAATGTTGGTGCTACAAACTTTGTAACCATTTTGATTGCCTTTTAATTTTGCCCACTTTTAATATAGAAGATTCCAATTTCATAGAATAGCAAAATAAACAGTGTTATAGACAAGCTACCGTAGCCTTGCAAAGACTCAATGCCCTGCAATTTTCCACTCAATTAGACTTAGGAAACACTAGAAAGTGTGCCAAAAATTAAGGACATTCCAACGTCGGTAAACAATAAATACGCAAGCATACCTTCCTTGTTTCTTTACTCACTTACTTAGGCATTTTAAGAAGATGCGTATTTTGATGGTTGTTAGATAATCAATAAGTTCTACGAACTGGCAAAGTCAAGTCAAAAAGTTTCGCCTTGTGATGACTTGCACAATTACGGCAATCAGTCATGCAGCAGATTTGGCTATAATACTAAATACAATATTATTGAAAATCATAATTGATTTTATTACTGGAAGTACGATTATACAAACACTGTTGCACACGTCAAAATATTGAAACTAAAATAAGGATCGCTGTTTCCGACCCGACTACTCTAAGAAGAAACGCCATAACAGACTCTGAGGTTACTACCTCCTAGTAGTAGTAGGAAGAGAGACTGTGCTCTTGAAGTATTTTAATTTCGTTTTCCATTGGCAATAATGGTCTCTTAGGTCTTTTGCGTAAGAAATTTTAAAATTCAAGCTCCCTGCGCTAAGCCTTTCACTATAATTAAGGAGAAGCGCAAGGGTAGCACGATAAAATGAAACTTGTCATTCTTCTTCTGCAATTTCCAGGTCAGTGTCAAGTTGTATGTTGAAAACATATCGCAAATCATGTTTTCAACATACAACTTGACACTGATATTTTTTAAATAATAATCAATTAATAAGGTCATATGAACTTAGAGGGTTGTATTGATGATACTAACAATGTTAATATTGTGGATACATAATGTACTTGTTACGGTCGCAAATCATATTTTGAACAACGTGCAAGCTGACATTGACCTACAAATTACAAAAAACTGTAAAGATGGACCGTGACACCAGGGCATAAGGTTTTGATTACCGATAGAGTTTCTTTCACAATAGTGTTGTTAACTGAATACTCGCGATTAGAATAGTATATTAAATTTACACAGTCAGTTCACTTTTATAAAATTTGTAGAAGTAGATTTATCTCTAACTATTTTACACTGTTTCACTCCTTTTTACACGTTTTATATTAGCTTCACTTGTATGTTAGTATGTTTGTTTGTAACCGACTCCTTATAGCGCGATTTTGACCCACTTTAAACGACCAGATTTCATTCAAACTTTGCACACCTGTCAAGAACCGATGACAATGCAATAATTTCATAAATTTGTGCCATTATCCTTGCCAGGGTTACCAGGACAGCAAAAAACTGTCTTCGAAAACTACGCTGACATACGTCACAAAATAATTTGTGCCATTATCCTTGCGAGGGTTACCAGGACAGCAAAAAAAACTGTCTCCAAAAACTACGCTGACATACGTCACAAACTACGCTGACATACGTCTCAAAATTCGAAACACCCTAAAAAATAAATAATAGTTTAAATAAAAATGCGTGGGGTGCTTTTTAAGGGATTTTTTTATTGATATCAGGCACCCCACGCTTTTTTTCCATTATTTTGTACTTTTTAGTTTGGTTTTCAATGGAAGCGTGTTTTTTTAAACTATTATTTATTCTTTCTTTCTTGGGAAAGTGCCTCTCTACACTCTTTCCATTTTTCACACACCACCACATCCATAGCTGGACAAAGGCGTCCTCCAGTTTGGGGGGTTTGCATAATTGCCACATTTGACAGGCGGGATAGCGATCGCGATATGGAACTATAGCATAAACTTAAAAAAATACTTTTAAGACATTTTTTTGCTAGTTGCCGTTTTAGGTTATCGGTGCATTATCCGGCTCGTTAGTACCTTCAAATTGTATGTTATTAAACCTCTTACAAACACGAACTACCTTTCAATGATTACTAACATTATCAGCTCAACTAGCAGCAACAGTACTAGCTCAGAGAGGCAATTCTCTTAGTTATAAGAAAGTTCACACTCTGATCTCAGTCTCAATCTGTTAAAAATACCTCGGGTTTCCATACTTTTTTGATAAGTTTTTGACATTTGATTGTCGCCGAGATGAGAATGCAACTTAATTTATATACGAGAATTGGCTTTCTGGTCTGCGAACCTTGTGACACAGAACTGATACATCACTTAAAGGCTGACCGTCGAAAGAACATGTTCTTGACACCTGTCAGCTTCGAACAAACGCATAAATGTTTTGCGAATTTGATCTTTATTGGTAACTTGAATTGTCGCAATGACAGGTGTCCGGAACGCATTCTCTCGACGTCCTGTACACAATTTTACGCTCTTCATCATTTGCCTACCCTTTTCCCAACTACGATTAAGTTGGAGTCGTCTTCCAGGCTTACCGAATTCACTGAATACCAGTATTGTCATGGCGCGACTGCCTATGTAACCGCTACAACCCACTTACTGGGTTAGATGGATACCCATCTTCATCTTAACCAGTCTTACCAAGGGGTCTTGGTAAGACTGGTTGTGGCAACGGTCTTCTGATTTAACCTCTTCTAACTTTAGAAGCTCGATCATCATCGTCTTCATTCATCATTTCAGCCGAAAGACGTCCACTGCTGGACATAGGCCTCCCTCAAGCTCCGCCACTTCAACCGGTTTTGTGTTTCCCGCATCCAGCGGATTCCTGCGGCCTTCACAAGGTCATCGGTCCACCTTGTTGGAGGTATAGGAGTAGCTCGATACCCCAAAAAAAATACCTAAACATACAACAACACTGTATGACCTTTATGACTGAATGACCGTAGTCATTCACCGTTTCTGTGACTAAAGTGGTAATTTTTTTATGGCTCAGATAGGCGTAACTGATATTCAGGCTTATGTCACACGAGGTATAAAATTGTAGACGATGGGGATCAGTGGTACCCCAGTGGGAGAAGTGGTACCCCAGTGGGAGAAGTGGTACCCTAGTGGGAGAAGTGGTACCCCAGTGGGAGAAGTGGTACCCCAGTGGGAGAAGTGGTACCCCAGTGGGAGAAGTGGTGGCCCAGTAGTAAAAGCCAGCCTATCGAGTTGTAAGTTGTACGTTCGAATCTTGGCAGGCGCTCTACCATGTGGAAACAATTTCATAACCACTGCTTTTAAAACCGGTGAAGAAAAGCATCGTGAGGGAACCAGCATGTCTTATGACCAAGATATTAAAGACAAAACATCTGCCAATGGGCCCGTTTGGTGGATTATGGCTCGTTCCTTCTCACAGAGACGAGGACTGTGGCCCAACAGTGGGAACATTATAGGCTGATTATGATTTGATAGCACATGAACCTTCCGGAAAAAAAAATCTAAATGATGGTAAAAACCGCATCAAAGGTATTTGCCTAGTTTAGAAGATCAACGCAATCACACGAAAAACTTAAAAAACTTTAAAAAAAAAAAAAACATAATCTTAGGACAACCAACACAACGTTATCTGATCCCAAACTAGGCAGAGCCTGTACTATGGCAACCAGACAACTGTTAAACGTACTTATATATTTCTAAATACACACATATTATAGATAAATAACACCCAGACACAGAACAAATTAATAATTGTGCTCATCACACAAAGATTTGTCCTGGGTGGGAATCGAACCCACGACCTCAGTCTTAGCAGTCACGGTCACTAACCACTAGACTAACAGGCCGGATTTCTAATATTATAATAACATCACGCCTTGTTTCCCCGAAGGTTTGGGCAGAGGTGTACCTATAGTACACCCACATTTTGCCTGTTATGTTTAAGTCCCATGTAATAGGGGGCGAGCTATTTATAATATTTTTGATGATAAACTTAAAACAAAAAAAAAAAACTCAAAAATAACTTCACCCTATTTGCGTAACACACTATTATTTGAAATCTGATTCATTGCTTCATATGTTCTAAAACTCGTCTGCTTACCAACATAAATAACGCAATTAAAGTTGCTGAACTGTCAAAATGACAACAATTCCTACTGAAAGTGTGCCACCCAATTACTCCTCTATAGCTTGTTCCTAATTTAAAAAAAAGAACGAACCGTGAGTCCCTATTCCTACGGATAGTATGTTACGTAGCTAGATTCTAATTTCAAAAAACGAACGAACCGTGAGTCCCTATTCTTACGGATAGTGTGTTAAGTAGCTAGTTTACTAATTTCGAAAAAAAAAGAACGAAGCGTAAGTTCCTAGTAACCGATAAGCCGTGGTCGAACACAGGTTTCCGTTGCTACGTGTGTGTTTATAAAACATGTCTTCCGTTACGTAACACCAATATAGTAAGTGTAAATAGTCGGTAACGATTAGCTTGAACCTTGTCGTAAGAACTGTGATAGGTAATGAACCAAGTACCTAATGAGACTAGAGTTCTAAGTACCTTCACTATTATTATAAACCGTAAACTCTTCCAAATAACGTAGTACTTACAGCCGAACTGTCAAGAATGAACTCTACTATTAATGAAATTAAATTCGGTGGCCTATGTGATATCGTATATATTGCAAACGAAAAGTAATGAAAGAATATACATTTAATTTTTCTTCCTTCCCTGGGCGAGGGTCAATGTCCACAATCGATCAGCTGCTTTTGTATTTTTTTCGGTTTTCTTAAAACCAAACAACAGTCATTTGGTTGCCTTAATTTACATGTCACTGTAATGTAAAGTTTTAAACAGAGTTGGAATGTTAACATTTTATTTATATTTAAAGTTTAAATTTTAATTGTCTAAAGTTTTCGAGTTCAATATTCAACACGTGAATGACTTACTCACTATTCATCAATCTTTATTGCCAGCTAATGCAATTTGACCCCGTATACACTATTTTTTCAGTGGTAATAAAATAAATAACCTAATGTAATACAGCTTGCCTGGGTCCCAAACCATGACCTACGATACATGAGTCGGGAGTTAGGACTGTGTTGGCTGGTCCTCCGTCTTTCGGCTAAAATGACGATGATAATGATGATGAGAGAGGAATATAAAGATTATGAAACCAAGATTTAGACCCTTTTTCTCAAAGCTTTTTCTCATTTCATTGGTGAACGTTAGCAAGCATCTGAGATTACCTCAAAAGACAAAAGGCAGTTACAATGACAGTTCTGCACAACTTTCCATTTTAGAAAGGAAAGTCTTTGCGTAATTTATTGTTTACAACAACATTGTATAAAACAATTAGTCATCAATAGTTAACACTAACATCAAACACTACTCAATTGAGTTTATAGGTTTTGTCTACTCATCCAGGTTTCCTGCTAAAAACCACCTCATTGAAAGCCGTTTTTTAGTTCTCAAGAAGAAATTTTTCACAAAATATATCGGTATCCTTACGAATTTTTAACCGACTTCAAAAAAGGAGGAGGTTCTCAATTCGACTGTTTTTTTTCTTCTCAATTCAACTGTATTTTTTTATGTTTGTTACCTCAGAACCTTCAACTGGGTGAACCGATTTTGATGATTTGTTTTTTATTTAAAAACTGTTGATTCCCGTGTAGTCCCATTTCAATTTGGTCCAGTTTTGACAGTGGTATCTATGAGAAAACCATATAAGTCTTAAATATCACCTGGCCAGTATAGGAATAGGATTAGGAACTGTGCGAATAGGTATTTGTGCGGAGTATCTACCATAGCTAAAAAGTTGAAAATAAAAGAAGTCGGTGGCAAAAACTTAAATACGGTCTGTATTTAAGTTTTTTGCCACCGACTTCCGAAATTAAAGTTATTTTTTACTTTGTCGTAGTAGTTAGAAGTCTTTTTTTTATTAGAAGATGGAAGCATATCTACTGTTGGCCATACTTTAGACTTATAATGGTACCAATTCTATTGTACAAAAACTTTTTTACAAAAAAAAAAACCACCGACTTCCTTAAAAACACTACAAAGTGAAAAATAACTTTAATTTCGGTAGTCGGTGTCTTAGGATCTGTATTTACGGTTTTTTTGCCACCGACTTCCGAAATTAAAGTTATTTTTCACTTTGTAGTGTTTTTAAGGAAGTCGGTGGTTTTTTTTTTTTGTAAAAAAGTTTTTATTTTTAAATTTTTAGTTGTGGTATTCACCCTGCACTAATTCCAAACAAACAATGCATATTTATGCGATAGCAGAACTCGCGGTTGATTTCCTGTCATTTTTTAAAGAGTTCCGGTGTCTGTCTCCCGAACTCATCATCAGATCTATATGAAAATTATATGGGACCATTTCGGAATAAACCCCTTTCGAACAAAAAAAGAATTTTGCAAATCCATCTATATATGACGGAGTTATGCCCGAACATACATAAAAAAAAAACCAAGCATGGCCAGGCCAAAATGATTAAGGCTGCTTTTTTTTTTATTAAGCAGACAGTAGAGTGGGTAAGAGCCCTCTCTAGTGTCTGCTGAGGAATCAATTCTCGATGTCAACGAGTATGTCTATCTAGGACAAGATATCTTCTAACTCCTGATCGATAAGGAGTTGTACCTTCCATCATCAGCTCAACGGAATATAAGAATACAAGTAACGGTCTAAACGTGCCTATAATATTCAAAGAATTATCCCCTAACCTTCTAACCTTTCACTGTAAGTTCCTATATGTACTGTTCACCGATGAGGAGTTCCATGCGGTATCTTCGAAGACTATAATTAGTTCACCACGGATGGATAGATAGAACCAGCAATTATTTTTGATCTTTAGTACAATATCCAAATCACATTACGTGTACTGTTTGTTTTTGAGGAGTTCCTTCGTTTATCTCCCAAAGTATACATCAAATCTTCACAAAATTAATATGGGACCACCTCAGGAGTATACCCTTACGAATAAAAAAAGAATTTTCAAAATCGGTTGACAATTGGCGGAGAAATCGGTGAACATACATAAAAAAAAAAAAAAAAAAAAAATACATACAGTCGAACATATAACCTCCTCCTTTTTTTGAAGTCGGTTAAAAACACCACGCCTCGCCTTCACGTGCAAAAACAGTGCTGAATATTTTTGCTTATATCTCGAAAATGACGTGTCCTTTCGCAAAAATAAAGTAATTTTCGACCCCCTTTAATAAACGCACACATATATAAATCTCAACACGTGGATAATCTTTTTTTTATTTTTTGAAACAAAAAGTGAAAAATTCCATATAAAACACGTCCAGGCTGCCCCATAGCGCGCGCCTTCGTCTCTAAAAAAATTCATTGCGTAGCCACACAAGTACCACGTTGCGAAAAGAAAAAAAAAACACGTTGAGTCGCGATTGTCAAATTCCATTTTAGTCGTGTCAAAATATTTTTTTAATTTAGAGATTTTTTCTTCCAGAATAGCGTTAAAATTCTCATAGCCATAAGTAAGGAATTTTAGAAATAGTTTAGTTAGTTTAGTTCGGTGTACAATAGAATCGGCACCAATATCTTCTTAAGAAAAAAAGTTTTTCGAAAAAATAAATATTACCAAAAATATAGTATTGTAAAAAAGTCCTACCGCTTCTAACAGAGATGAAACCGTTTCACGGGTTTCTACCGCGCATCGTGCATCGCTCATATCACGAATTAACGACCAGTAAACAGCTCAATATCTTCTGTCAATAAGTGTACTTCTCATAGTAAAAGTAGTTGTAAATAAAGTTAAACTATAGTCAATGTTATCGCAAGTAAACTCCGCTTCAATAGGCAATGATTTTTACATGAACAATAAAAAGCATAGATCGAGTCGTTCGCGCGCACTATCAGCCCGGCGACCAACGCCGCACGCGCGCGTTCCATATTCAAATAAAAATTACAATTAATTACGTACGTTGTATTTATTGTACATATTTTTTTAATAATTGTTATAGTGCTGTGCAACAATTATGGATCCAGAAAAAAAACCTAATTCTGAAGTGTCTGTGGACGATATTTTGACAGTTCTTGGACCTTTTGGGAAGTTCAATGTTTACAGTTACATTTTGATATTGTTCCCTGTGTTTTGTGCGGGAATGTACTCTTCAGTTTATAACTTTGAAGTTATGGATCTCAAATACAGGTAAGATTATTTTGTTTATATTTGATGTGACTATTTGTATTTATTTAAATATTTTGGGGAGAAGTGCTTAAATTCTTTAATTGTTTTTTTTTTACATTTAAAATTTAAACGATTTAGATAATAGGCAAGAAACATTAACATATTTCAATTACTGTCGAGCAATGCTTTTACAATGCATTTATTTTTAATATAATACATTTTACAACAATAAATTTGTATTGTTATCTTATAAATTACGTTATTGCTTGCTCGATTTACATAATTTATAAAATTTTATATTATTCTTGAGGGAATTGGTATACACTTTATTAAAATATAAATAACTCTTCCTTTGTAATAATTGTGCCTTCATGATATTATGATCAGGTTGCTAGGGTCACGTATTCGTTCCAAAGGGTTACCGCGACCCTGGCACAGGCAACTGAAGGAAGACCCACGTGTTTAGTCAGTAAAAGTATGACATGCCCTCCCGCTCCGCCCAGAGACGTCATTTTGGTGATTTCCTACCAAAAAAAAATATATGAATGAAAAAAGACTGAATTGACATTGTATACGAAAAGAAGTACAAGATGACAATTAAAAATAACGATTAAAAATGACATCTATCCATACAAGAAGGTTGGCCTATTAGTCGACTCGCACAAATAAACTCGCCTAATACACATTTCTGAAATTGTCGATTCGCCCACACATAACTTAGCTTCGTGCGGTCTTTCCAATACCTTCGCCTTATTTTTAGGAAAAAGTCTTTGTCCGTGTTTGATATTTCTTGGAATTAAACACTAGGATTTAATTATCCCAAAACAGCAAAAAAACTGTGAAATTTGAAGCATGTTGTCTATATCTTTTATTGTTAGTGAGATAGATTCATCAACATCGTGAGGAAACCGGCATGTCTTAGAACCAAAAATTCGAAAACATGTGACATCTACCAACCCGCACTGGGCCCGCGTGGTGGATTATGGCCCACTCCCTCTCACCAAGAGGAGGCCTGTGTCCCAGCAGTGGGAACATTATTGGCTGTAGATTCTGTAGAAACACTACATAACACACAACACAACATTTCACCACTGCTGGACATAGGCCTCCCCCAAGAACCGCCACTTTGACTGGTTCATTTTTTGGGATGGTTTGCCATATTCGCCACGCTTGGCAGGCGGGTTGGCGATCGCTGTATGGTGATAAAATGCATAGAGAACGCTTCTGCCCATTCTCTAGTAAGTCCCTTAGTCGCCTCTTACACGCGAAGAAATGGGATGTTGCTGTTCTTTACGTCCGGTATCGCACGGAAGAGTACGTACAGATACCCATAATAATGTATGTATGGGGTAAGGTCAGGTATAAAAATAATGGACGTGTTAGTAAACAGAAAGTGATGCGTGGAAAGATATTTGACGCGGATTACTGTTTTGACGCGACACTTATCACTTTCTTGTCTACTGGTTTATAAATTGTATGCTTGGGTATCAAGCCAATATTTAGGAATTAATAAACACACTCGATAGCATACTTCTTTAAAAAAATTGGTAAAATGTGTAAAAAGCCGTACATGATTTCTTTGCAAAAATAAATATTTACGGTCGCGGTATTATACAGTTTTCAGTGACCAGCAATTTTATTAATAAAATAAAAGTCCACTAAATAGTTGTGTAACTAAATAAACGAAACTGTTTTTTTACAATTTCAGTTAAAAATCAATATATCATCTTAAAAAAAACATGAAATTATAAAATACTACGGACCCTTCCCGTCGCGTCGAATCGCCTAACCGTGCTATTTTCCCCGTTTTTGCAACATTTTTCATTACTGCTCCGCTCCTCTTAGTTGTAGCGTGATGTTATATAGCCTATGTTACTCGCAAATAATGTAGCTTTCTAATGGTGAAAGAATTTTTTAAATCGGTCTAGTAGTATTTGAGTTTATCCATTACAAACAAACAAACAAAAATATTATTATTTATTATTATTATATAGTGTAGAAAACTTAAATAAGTGTTCATTAATGTCAGAAACATCTTAAAATTTAAAGTGGTATTATCAATTAATTACTTAATAGGAACTTCTCACACTAAGGTTATCAAGATAAAATGACTAGGACAAGTACGTACACTAGTATTGCAGTTAGATATAGTGTACTTACATGGTGCCTTTGCATGGTTGTGTAGTGCATGAGCAGTGGTGACCCAGAGAGCAAGGTGGCCCAGTGGTCATAGGTTCGAACCCAGGCAGGCGCTTTCCTGCCAGGGTCGCGAGATTTGTTCGAAAGAGATACCGTGGCCCTGGCATATAGGTAACTGAAGGAACACGGGAGGGTTTTTGTCCAGAGCGGGAGACGTCATTTGATGATTTCCCACCCAAAAAAAATGTACTTACACTAGTACTGTAGTTAGATATAGTGTACTTACATGATGCCTTTGCATGGTTGTGTAGTGCATGAGCAGTGGTGACCCAGGCAGTAGTGGTGGCCCAGTGGTAACGGCCCCGACTTACAAGTTATAATAGATCATAGGTTCGAACCCAGGCAGGCGCTTTCCTGCCAGGGTCGCGAGATTGTTCGAAAGAGATACTGTAACCCTGGCACATGGGCAACTGAAGGAACACGGATGGTTTTAGTCAGTAAAAGTCTGACACGCCCTCCCGCTCCGCCCAGAGCGGGGAGAAGTCATTTGATGATTTCCCATCCAAAAAAAAAAAAAAAGGGTCACGAGATTTGTTCGAAAGAGATACCGTGACCCTGGCACATGGGCAACTGAAGGAACACGGGTGGGTTTTAGTCAGTAAAAGTCTGACACGCCCTTCCGCTCCACCCAAGAGCGGGAGACGTCGTTTACTGATTTCCCACACAAAAAAAAAAAAACAAAAAAAAAATGTTTTACGCAATTACCCCTCTGAAGTGAAGACCGCGTATCGCCAAGCGTAGCGTGGGACGCCCCCCAGCTATATGGACGACGATCTTAAGAAAGTCGCTGGGACAGACTGAATGCGGAAGGCAGAGGACAGGGTGTTGTAGCGCAGCCTGGGAGAGGCCTGGGCCTATATCCAGCGATAAGCTGAATCGATTGATTGAAAGAGTACAAAAGATTTACTATACAAATCGAAATAAATTAATCGAACAATAACAAAAAACCAGCTGTATTGTGCGTCGGTTATTCTTAGACATTTCTTTAGACAAACAGAGTTTTTCTTGTGCTGTCTACCAGCCTGTGACAAACAATACAATTTCCAATTTAAACCTTTCCTAACATTAGCCAAGGTTAAGGCTTAGAAGTGGGAAACGATTGGCTTATTTTTTACTAGCTTTTTCCAGCGGCTTCACCCGCGTATTATACATATTGGTCTTCGTCTTCAATCACTCTGTCTATTGCTAAAAACCGCATTGAAATTGCGTAGTTTAAAAGATCTATGCGCGCAAACGCGAGAAGCTATTTGGTTTTATACTAAATTTAGGTGTACGGATAGTAAAATATATAGAAATACGTCATATAACTTATTAGTTCAGTGAGCACTTTACAAACTCAGAGTACAGGGGAAGAAAACAGTTTGTCGTATAAGTTAAAAATTCTGCCAAGTATATCGTTCTACGTGTCATTCATTCATCATTTGCTTCCCTTAATTAGGGGGGGGGGGGGGTGCCATAATCGCCACGCTTGGCAGACCGGTGGGCGATCGCAGTATGATGGTAAAATGCATAGAGAACGCGGCCATGGGAAGAAATGGGATGTTGTTATCCTTACCGACACCACACAGAACAAATCATCAAAACAACCTCTTATTTCTTAAGACATGTCTTCCAGCAGACCTGCAAAAGGAGAAATCAAAAAGAAATTGAGACACTGGTGTGAGAACAAGAAAAAACAATGAACTTATCATGAAATTAAAAATCATTTATTCAAATTAGGCTGAGAGTCAGTACTTTTTGAACGTCACAGTTACATAAGACAGTCCTCCGAAACACCCGCCCTTCACCACTTCTAAGTGCTTTAACTAGGAATAAGAAGAGGCGCAACAAACTCCCCAGAAGCACAGCTGTCTGTAAGTTAGAACATCATGACGTCTTAAACAAATTTCATAAATATACAAAAATTAACATTTATACTAAAATAACTACATAATGCAAAAATATATACGCAGTCACACATAAATTACTCATAAGTACGTAATTATTTTGTAAACAGAGTGCGTAAAACGGAATTATGTCACCGCGAGTTTGAGTTTGATTCACAATGTTTGTGTAAATGTGCATCACTTTGCACAAATTGTAACTTAATTCATTGAATTAATGTTTATTTTTAAAGGAAAATGGATGTATTCGTAATGATTAAGTATTACAATATTGCTTACATTATTGTTAAGAATTTCGTAGTAACCAAATAAGCCCGAAGTTTGGAAATTGGCGATGTGATACCCCCGTGCCTGGGAAAGCACGTTAAACCGTTCGTTGGTCCTGCGCCTGATCTCTCTCCGGTCGTATCGAATTTCCGTTCTATCGGACTATGAGAGTAAAGGAAGACGCACTTTACCCGCTCTGGGCGTGTCAGACTTTTACTGACTAAAACCCACCTGTGTTCCTTCAGTTACCCATGTACCAGGGTCACGGTATCTCTTTCGAACAATCTCGCGACCCTGGCAGGCATCGGTCCTAGCAGACTAGAGACCTAGTAGACTGGAGGACTATATTGTTTACATCTTATGGTAAGATAGAGACATCAAACATCAAAATCTGTTCACAATTGGTGGAGAAATAATAGAGAGAGAAATACATACAGTCGAACATAGACCTCCATTTTTTGAAATCAGTTAATGAACTTACCACTCCATCAAAGCACAGATCATTGCAAATGGTGATCCCCTATACATAAGTAACAAGAAAAAAACTGTTTTTCAACAATGAATGAATCTGTCACCGAATATTTATGCTAAAAAGTCCTTCAGAAATATACAACCTTGTACATGTTGCTAAAATTAAATCATAGCATATAAATATGTTTAAACAACGTATTCACACTTGCTGGGGTCAGAACCAAGGATATTATTACCATCATGGATGGTAATAATATCCTTGACGCCTCGACACATATTAACATAAGGATAGTAATGAAACTGATCTATAAGCGGAATAATAATATAATATCTTAGGACAACCAACACAACGTTATCTGATTCCAAACTAGGCAGAGCCTGTACTATGGCAACCAGGCAACTGATAAACATACTTATACTGGGTGACTTTTTTTAGCGTTTTCATATTTCTAAATAAATACATATTATAGATAAATTACACCCAGACACAGAACAAATGATTGTGCTCATCACACAAACATGTCCTGGGTGGGATCGAACCCACGACCTCAGTCTTAGCAGTCAGGGTCGCTAACCATTAGTCAGAATGGATATTGAACCGAGATTTATTGATCTAACCAATAATCTAAGATAAAATTGTTCAATCTAGAATTAAGATTTAGCTATTGGTGTCTTTGGTGATCTCATAGACAGTACAGTGAGTTATAAAAACTGATGAGTTATATATAAGTTATGGAATCAGATGTTACGTTGTGGAAATACTGACACTTAAATTACTACAGGAATACCAGACGTACTAGAAGGGAACATCCGCACTTGGTTGATATCCCAACTAGTCGTACTCAACGGTTCTCCTCCACAAACATTATGCTCACAGCCATATTGTGGAACTCTCTGCCTGTGTCTGTGTTCCCTTCCACATTTATCCCATCTACCTTTAAAACAAGAATGAACAGGTATCTTCTGGGCACACGGATTCCATAATAGACCTCATCAATCGCTTTCCATCAGGCGTGGTCAAGAGCAGGCCCATCAGTCATAAAAATAAAAAAAATGTTCTTTAAATGTCATCATCAGCTGCCTAGCCTTTTCCCAACAATCTTAGGGGCGGCGTTCTGTCAAAGTATTTATTTATTTATATTATATTTAATTAAAACGGTACAACACTAATTAAATGATTTAACATAGAAACACATAAAAGGTTGACAATAATTGCAAAAAGTTAAACAATTGCCTATATTAACAACTAATATGGAACAGTGGACTCCCTTGCATACTTTCTCTCACAGAACACCAGACACATACGCATCATTTTATTCCATTAATCAACAAACACATCACATTCAGGGTTTGCAGTCAGGACGGTATTTAGCATTTTTAAGGTGCGACAGACTGGGGATTCGGCTTTGGCTACAGTCTTCGATGGCAGTTGTGCAAAAAGGTTGTGTTGGCTCTGACGGTGTCCAATGTATTTATCGGGCACAAATAACCGACAGAAATGGCCACGGAGCTCAGAGGCAGTCGATACGTCCCTGTAAGGTCTTACAGGCTACCAAGAGCTGATCAAGGCCTCTTCTCACGTCCAACGAGTTAAAGCCCAACTCGTTGGAGGTGAGAAGAGGGTATTGAATTTTAATTCCGCAATTTAGTCTAATTTCCCGGATAGTTTAGAAATCAAGCTGCGTGATAATCATCCTCCTGCTATCGTCCCAATCTGGGAATCGTGCAGCATAGTTCCTTTATATCCTTCTTTATATTATTAGCAGACATCTCAAATCAAGTCACTTCCTTTCTAGCTCCCTCCATGTCTTCTTTGTTTTCCCTTACTGCTAAGAGATATTTCATCTACATATCGTCAGTCGTCCTTTTAATCATTGAAGAATTCAGATTGAAGCGGTGGCGAGTCAGTGCTTTTTACCCATAAAATTTGTTTCACCTGCTGAGGATCTCCCAACTGAGCAAGAGTTGCCTTCGGTAACCTGGAAGTCTTTAAACAGATTCCAGGGTCTTTAAACAGGTTGGCCGCAGCAAGGAAAATTTGCTCAGTTGAAGATTCAAAGACAACTACGTCTTGGAATGCAAATGCGATGCTGTTACACAAACGATACTTAATATCGTATCCTTGGTGTCCTGTCGTTAGCACAACTACGACGTGACGTGGACGCTAGTGATGGCACCAAACATGTAGCCGAATTCTGGGCCGAGTCGGTAAAGATTGCCATGAACACGCTAAGAAGAAGATCATAGCTTCTGCCCGTGCAATGTCTTGTTCCACCAGACCCACCCCGTCCATCGCATTAGTTTTGCGTTCTTTCTGACTCTACCGTAACTTTGCTCGTCTCCTAAAAGCCGGAGCGTTAAGTTAAATAGCCTAGAGCCTTCATCAAGAATCGAGCTATCAAATGCAATTATATAAACTCGTTTAAATATGAAAAGTAGTATAAATTCTAACAAGTACCTACTTCTAGAGTTGCGAGTTTTAGCTTTAACGTATAAATTAATATGTGTAGTTGTAATTCTCGTTCTGTAAGCTATAACGACGGGAGAGTCATTTATGCTTTGATATTGGTACTTCATTCATGAGTCGTAATTTCTATCACTATGCTGTGTTCGAGTTTTAATTGTACACTCAGCGAAAATGCAAAATTGCATCGAACACAAGTATACACATTCGCTCGTTCACCAAAATGTGGACCAGTTCGCGTTTAGATCTCATTGGAGACACCACGTACTCAGAACCATTACAATCACCATTTTATCAATAAGTTAGTGATATAGTTTTACAATTTCTTGTACATATATGTCATAGTGTTTTGATGTAACTATTTCTCTTAAAATTTGAGACTCACATTTTTACCATATCCTATCAATGAGAAAGAAGTGTTAGGTCACCATAGCACCGAAAACACTCAGGAAACTATCGGCCACAGGTAAACTATTTAATACAACGAAAATTATAACAGGACATATTTCCGTACTTCAACGATATGTTTATTGAAGAAAGGAAGAAATAATTTTGTATATTGACACATCTAACGGTCTCACCGTTGAATGTGTCAATATACAAAATAATTATGCTATCAAAAGTACTTATTTCGACGTTACTTTGTGATCTGTTTGATAACCTACGGAGACAAAAGCCACACATTGGGACAGACCTCTCTTTCTCAACAGTACCCATTATTCTTAACGCTAGAGTTGATTGTATACCGTCAAGGCGTCAATGGCCTAGTATCGTGGATCTTAAGGGGGAAGCGCAAGGTAGTCCACAAAATTCTAATTTTCTAACGTTTTTGGAATTAGCAGATCAGGTTGACTCGTAAAAGAGACATTGTTCGAAAGAGTTGCCGTGGCCCTGGCCCAGAAAAATGAAGGAACGCGGTAGGGTTTTTGTCAGTAAAAGTCTGACAGGCTCTTCCGCTCCACCCAGAGCGGGGGAAGTCATTTGAAGATTTCCCATCCAGAAAAGAAAAATAGGCTAACAAATAAAAAGTTATTCAAAGTGATTAAATGAACTTAGAGTTTTGGTGATTTTAACACGTTAACTGCCATGGTGAAAATCAGAAAAAGTCAAAAAATTTACTTAGTGTTATTTCATTTTTAATACATTATTTATTCCATAAATACAAATATATCATATTTATTCAATTACATACAGCCTAATTTTATAATTTAATTCCTTACTTTTATTTAGACTTCACACTTTCCACAAAGTGTAAGAGTAATGGTTAACAAAAGTTACATTGACAGTGATTTTTGGGCCGCGCAGGTCACTTAATATAACTGAAAGAGTAATAAACATGGCAATCAGGCAGCAACGACACGTTCAGATTTGGTATGTTTGTCGGTCATATAGTCCGACAAGGCCTGAATGGAACAAAAAGTGTCGGACACATAGTCCGACATGGTAGTTAACGTGTTAATGATTATAATTCTGTAAAGCCAAATTTGTTAGGGTCGCGAATCATATTTTGATTAACATACAAGCTTATTGTTAAATACAAAACGTACCAATTGCCTTATACGTATTTCTGGAATATTCAATTCACCCACAAATAAAATAGACTAATTTTTACATTCGTGCGAACGTGGATTTGTTGTAACATACCTACTGTTGAAATCTAGCTGTTGCATCAGAATTTCGAGGAACACACGTATTGTTGCAATTCTGTAGATATTGATACCTAAACTTACCCACGCAATAACTATGATAAATCTATCAAATGTTAGAAGTAAATTACAATCGCAATATAATCTATTCTATGTTAACATAATAGAGATATGACACATTCACGAATGGAGGAATGGTGAAATCCAGAACTCTTTGGTTATCAGTAAGGAGAAACTCAATTTCTCTATCTAGCTAACTCATTACTTTTACCGTGTTTCTAAATATGTGAGCACCTTGTATCTATCATATAATGAACTAGCTTTTGCCAGCGGCTTCGCTCGCGTCGCGGTCGGAATTACCCCGCGGGAACGTAGTACCGGGATAAAAAGTATCTTATGTGTTAATTTAGATAATAAACTAAGTATCTGTATTCTAAATTTCATCCAAATCCGTTCAGTAGTTTTTGCATGAAAGAGGAACAAACATCCGTACATCTATACATCCATACATACAAACTTTCGCGTTTATAATATTATCTACATCCATACATACAAACTTTCGCGTTTATAATATTAGTAGGAAGTAGGATTCTAAATTTTATCCAAATCCGTTCAGTAGTTTTTGCGTGAAAGAGGAACAAACATCCAAACATCCATACATCTATACATTCATACATACAAACTTTCGCGTTTATAATATTAGTAGGAAGTAGGATTCTAAATTTCATCCAAATCCGTTCAGTAGTTTTTGCGTGAAAGAGGAACAAACATCCAAACATCCATACATCTATACATCCATACATACAAACTTTCGCGTTTATAATATTAGTAGGATATACATCTCATAATTATTTAATGAATGTATCTTAAATATTGCAAAACATTTTGAAAAGAGTATTGGTAGAGTTTCTTGCCCATTCTTCTCCATACGAAATTACCTTTTGGAAGGGGCGACTAGAATCAATTCTATTTTAGTAAATGTTGATGTTCAATAGTGCCATTTATGTTCCTACCTATTTGAAATAAATGCTTTGACTATTACTCATTGCTCGTTGATCTATTTTTTACATGAGCAGAAAATAAATATGGTATGGTTTTCACCAATCGAACCAAAGGACTAAAGTTGACTATCCACAAATTGTTGTTCTTACTCTGTCACTAAGACAAATAAAAAATCGTCAATATTTACACAAGACTGTCAACTTAAGACTCATCCTCCGAAGTCATGTCATGCAGATTGACCGTTATGGTCGATTGAGGACCCTCCATACTTAGGTAAACCATTAATAATAAGAATATATATATATATATATATCTTATATATCTTAGGACAACCAACACAACGTTATCTGATCCCAAACTAGGCAGAACCTGTACTATGGGTAACCAGACAACTGATAAACATACTTATATATGTCTAAATACATACATATTATAGAAAAATTACACCCAGACACGGAAAAAATTATTGTGCTCATAACACAAAGATTGGTCCTGGGTGGGAATCGAACCCACGGCCTCAGTCTTAGCAGTCAGGGTCACTAACCACTAGACTAACAGGCCAGTCGAAATCGAAATTCGAAATCAGTCAGGCTTTAATAATATTAGTATTTCATAGTCATCGCTGATCCTGTGTTTACTTAAAAAACTATGAATATACAGAACTGTTTTATCTGCTTAATCAGTCTCTTCTCATAAATTAAAGAAAAAAGAAAAGAAAAAACGTTTCATTGCAGCAAACATGACGCAGAAAGAAACTAAACACAAACATAGCTGGGGGTAAACATGCGTCACATCCACGCAAAACGACCATCGCTCAGCATAATGCTGCGATCAAAATCATCGTGCATCGATGCGAGACAGAGCCCCAGCGCTGGTGAAAAAGAATTTACATCTGATACGTGCTTTCTTTCTTCCCCAGATGTTCAGTACCAGAATGCGAAGATAACCCGCAACACATAAACTTCACCATTCCCCATGACAATGATGGGGTCCCATCAAAGTGTCTTCGTTACGCTCCCTTTGCCAACGCGTCACACTTCGCCAACTTGAGCCAATGTTCACCACACTATTATGATACTTCCACGGAGATCGGGTGTGAATCTTATGTCTATTTGGAGGAGCATTCTATTGTTAAGGAGGTAAGATAGAACTCTTCATTTTTACACGCTTTATATTAGCTTCACTTGTATGTTTGTATGTTTGTATATTTGTATGTTTGTTTGTAACCGACTCCTTATAGTGCGATTTTGACCCACTTTAAACGACCAGATTTGATTCAAACTTTGCACACCTGTCAAGGACTGATGACAATGCAATAATTTCATAAATTTGTGCCATTATCCTTGCCAGGGTTACCAGGACAGCAAAAAAACTGTCACAAACTACGCTGACACACGTCTCAAAATTCGAAATACCCTAAAAAATAGAAAATAAATAATAGTTTAAAAAAAACTAAAAAACACGCTTCCATGGAAAACCAAACTAAAAAGTACAAAATAATGGAAAAAAAGCGTGGGGTGCCTGATATCAATAAAAAAATACCTTAAAAACACCCCACGCTTTTTTTCCATTATTTTGTACTTTTTAGTTTGGTTTTCCATGGAAGCGTGTTTTTTAGTTTTTTTAAACTATTATTTATTTTATACTATGTTGAGATATCTATCCGAGTTCTACTTGAGGTCTCTAAATTGAGGTCTACCTTGCAGTCTAATCTATTAATTACAGAATACCACACAAAAGCTACCCATTTCATAGAAAAATAAATAAAAGTTAAAAAAAACTAAAAAAACACGCTTCCATAGAAAACCAAACTAAAAAGTAGAAAATAATGATGATGATGGTGATGATGATTTTTTTATTGATATCAGGCACCCCACGCTTTTTTTCCATTATTCCATTATTTTGTACTTTTTAGTTTGGTTTTCAATGGAAGCGTGTTTTTTAGTTTTTTTAAACTATTATTTATTAAGTATTAGATACTAGTAAAAGGTACGTGTGTATTCTTCCCATCCTCACGTATGGTTTTCAAACGTGTTTTTTGACAATTCAGCAGACGTCCAAGCTCGAGGTTTGCCAAGCTATGGAACTTAGTATTCTGGGTATTAAACTTTTGGACCGGGTAAGGAATAAAACAATCCGTTTCTTTAATAAGTAAAAAAATACCCCAAATTGGGGGAGGCCTATGTCCAGCAGTGGACGTCTTACGACTGAAATGATGGTGATGCGGATGACTCAAGTGACTGATTTCACTTGGAAAGCTGCCACGCTCAAATGGAATTGGGCAAGACACATCTACCGTATGTCAGACGATCCGCCGATCTTACGACCCTGTGCATCCTGGTTAGTAGCAAACGACATCTCGGCAGGCCCGGACGGAGATGACGGCATGAGCTGGACTTTTTTTTAATAAAGATTGATCTATGGCAGCTCTGGGCAGAGAGACATAGAAAGAGAGTAAAGGCGCGGGCCCACCGCAGCGCATGCTGTGCACGGGCACGCGGCGCATTTTAGCTGCGTGTATTAATTTGTTTGACAACGTGGGTCTACGTTTCCACTGGAGTACACGAAGACCCAAAACTATGTATAGCGTGGCACAGCGCACGGAGAAGCTACGCACGTGCCAAATTCATCCTCAGAAGAACTGTCTAGCAAAGTCAGTGCCAATGCCATTCTATGAGTACCTCGATAAGATATACCTATACGAGAAACATGAAACGCGTCAGTTCCACAAGTTGTACGTCTGAAAACTGCGCTGCGATAAGCGAGCTGTACATAATCGTGGGTCACATTCGTGTACTCCAAAAACGTGTGGAAACGTAGACCCACGTCGACAACGTTGAGCTATGTAACCGCCTATTCAAGCAAGCCACGCGTGTATCAATGACGTCAATTCATGCTTAGCCTCTCCGTGGGTTGCAGTGGACACAACCACATACATTTTCTTACAAAGCGAAGCTTAATACACGTGCGTAGCCTCTCCGTGCGCCGCAGTGGGCCCGCGCCTTAAGGACGCCTTCGCCCGGCAATGGGACATTAATGGCTAAAAAAGAAATAGGTACATCGATTTAAATTTTCTAACTAACTCACCGAGTTCTTAACAATATAGAAATGCCTGTATATTGCTTGGGTGGGTATATACGTTTTGGGTCTGAGTTTTAATAATAATCTCATCATTGTAGGAACTTTCATATGACTGGCCTATTAGTCTAGTGGTTAGTGACCCTGACTGCTAAAACTGAGGTCGTAGGTTCGATTCCCACCTAGGACAAACCTTTGTGTGATGATCACAATCATTTGTACTGTGTCTGGGTGTAATTTATCTATAATACATAAAGTATTTAGAAATATATAAGTATGTTTATCAGTTGTCTGGTTGCCATAGTACAAGCTCTGCCTAGTTTGGGATCAGATAACGTTGTGTTGGTTGTCCTAAGATTTTATTATATTCCAGCATTTATGCGTTTACTTTTACTCTCTTCCTCTTCCTCTTGAGTTAATTCAAAAGATGGATGGATGAACAGCATAGCATCAATTGTACATTTTTTTGATTATTTACGTGCCACATTCTTTCGAGAACGAGAAATCTTTCTCGCCGCGGTCATCTGATTATTCTGACGTATGCTTTGCGTTCAGATGTGACAAGTTATCCCACTAAACATCGTGTTCTCGATATAATTCCACTCATCCATTGTTTTCCATTCTAAATTCACTCAATCGTTTCACCCTTTAATCTTTACATAACGCGAATAGTGTTATGTTTGACATTATAATACAGGGTGCCAGGAATATTGACTCGCAAACTGTAAACATGAATTCAATTCATGATTCTAAACCCCCTAGCGTAGAAATGTTTCGTCTATCAAAAAAAAAAACCGAATCAAAATCAGCACACATCTACGCTATCAAAATATATGGAACAGCATTTTTTTTAATAAATTAATCCATGGTACAGACTGTGAGGCAGGCCACCTAGGAGACGGCGGGATAAGCTGGTCAGGTTCCATCGAAACTAGAAGGAGGACGCGTGGACTCACGGAAGATGGAAGAAGTGTAGGGAGGCCTTTGTCTCGCAGTAGGACAGTGGAAGCTAGTAAAATACTAAAAAACACGCTGCCATTGAAAACCAAACTAAAAAGTAGAAAATAATGAAAAAAAAGCGTGGGGTGCTTTTTAAGGTATTTTTTTATTGATATCAGGCACCCAACGCTTTTTTCCATTATTGTGTACTTTTTAGTTTGGTTTTCAATGGAAGCGTGTTTTTTAGTTTTTTTAAACTATTATTTATTTTCTATGTTTTAGGGTGTTTCGAATTTTGAGACGTATGTCAGCGTAGTGTGTGACGTATGTCAGCGTAGTTTGTGACGTATGTCAGCGTAGTTTGTGACGTATGTTAGCGTAGTTTGTGTCGTATGTCAGCGTAATTTGTGACGTATGTCAGCGTAGTTTTCGAAGACAGTTTTTTGCTGTACTGGTAACCCTGGCAAGGATAATGGTACAAATTTATGAAATTATTGCATTGTCATCGGTCCTTGACAGGTGTGCAAAGTTTGAATGAAATCTGGTCGTTTAAAGTGGGTCAAAATCGCGCTATAAGGAGTCGGTTACAAACAAACATACAAGTGAAGCTAATATAAAGCGTGTAAAAAATACATGGTAACAGGCTGGCCGTGGATGTCCTAGCCATCCTGTATATGACGAAAGGTCATTCTTGTTATTAGCTTGACGGCACACAATGTAATTGTAATCAATACAAACAAACAAGCGGTCACTTCTAGTTAAGTCTAATTGCTCATTAGTCTAAGTCCACCAGTCTTTGTAAATATTTATATTTATTTATTTATTTACTCAAAACAAAGGATTATGGTACACGTTAGAAATACAGTTATACAAAATAAGAACTATTTATACAAACGTGTGGGTGAGCACTGCTCTCCTAGCTAGGTTATGAAAACCTGTGTTAAGGAGAAGCAGTCCGGTCCCCTAAGGTACAATGTCGTAAAGTTATACAGGGTTATTTGTAAAACACCGGTAACCTCTCAGGACTATGTTACTAACATCATAATCAACAACTTTTGTGCTATGACTTTTTAAAATTCATCATATTTTAGTTCATCAGATTTTCATACAAAAATCGGCCGCCCGTAAATAGTTCAAGTTCAAGCGCTCCCGCCACCCTAACTCCGCTCGCCTCGCTAATGTACTATGTGCTTTTTATGTTTCGCATAGACTTCGTAATATTTAGACCGTTCAATTTAAATATTTTAATTTTTTATTAATGTCTGGTGAACTAAAATATGACAAATTTTTAAAAGTCATAGAACAAAAGTTGTTGATTATGATGTTAGTAACACAGTCCTGAGAGGTTGCCGGTGTTTTACAAATAACCCTGTATAGTGCTTTTGATGTTACTGTACAATTTCAGAGAATTAAGTTTAAGTTTTAGAAACGTTTTATTAAATAAAAATAAAATAATTTAGGAAAAATATGTGTGTGTGAGTGTGTGTGTGTGTGTGATTGGGTGTGGTGTGCTAATATCATGTGTGGTGTGTGTGATATCGTGTGTGTGTTTCAGTGCGTGGTGTGTGTGTGTGTGAGTGTGCGTGTGTCTTTGTGCTTGTCCATGCTCACCACCTATTAATCATATATCCACCTATTAATATTTATATAACAGTATTTATTTATATGTATGACTCCTCTTTGGTCTAGTGGTACTGCTGAGCATGAGGTCCTGGATTCGATTCCCAAGTCTGGCAAAGCGTTATCGGGTTTTCCATCTGGAATCTAAATGAAAAACTGGCCAAGTGCGAGTCGGACTCGCGCACCGAGGGTTCCGTACAAACCTGCAGGTATTCACGGTTTATGCATAAGGTTTATGTTTATGAAATTAAATGTTTTTTTTTTAATTTGTATAATTGAGTTGACTGAATGAAAGGTAAATTGTGGTTTACGATTTATGACGTATTAAAAAAAAACTACTTACTAGATCTCGTTCAAATAAATTTTCGGTGGAAGTTTACATGATAATATACATCATAATTATATTTTTTTTAGTTTTATCATTCCCTTATTTTAGAAGTTACGGGGGGGGGACACACATTTTACCACTTTGGAAGTGTCTCTCGCGCAAACTGTTCAGTTTAGAAAAAAATGATATTAGAAACCTCAATATCATTTTTGAAGACCTATCCATAGATACCCCACACGAATGGGTACGATGAAAAAAAAAAATTGAGTTTCAGTTCTATGTATGGGGAACCCCAAATATTACTGGTTTTTTTTTCTATTTTTGTGTGAAAATCCTAATGCGGTTTACAGAATACATCTACGTACCAAGTTTCAACAGCATAGCTCTTATAGTTTCGGAAAAAAATGGCTGTGACATACTCGGACAGACAGACAGACAGACAGACGGACAGACAGACAGACATGACAAATCTATAAGGGTTCCGTTTTTTGCCATTTGGCAACGGAACCCTAAAAACTGCATCAAAATCTATTGTGTAGTTTAGAACTAGCTAAATTCAATAAAATAAAGGTTTTTATTTTAAGTTAATAAATAATTTTTTACTTGATTGATAATAATGATTAAAATGTACCAAACATACAAACTCGCTGTCACGTAAAGATGTTTATTTATAAAATTAAATAAATACCGTAGGTATCCATTACAAATTGAATTACTGGTTTTTATTCACAGATTCTTGTGAAGTCATTGAAATAAATACCTGAAAATTTTATATTTATTTGATTACCAACACAATACAATTATGTTGCCAAAAGCTTGAGGTCGCGAGGAGGTCGGAAATTATCCCACGGGAACGTACGGGCAATAAGTATGCCCATAGCACCAGCTTACTTGCTGGGAAGACAGAACAAATTGCTTCCAGGTGAAGACTTAGTCTCACAACATAGACTCATCGCCGGGAGTCAATTGTGGACTCCCGGCCACCGTAGGCGCGAGTTTGCCGGTGGCGAGCAATGGGTAGCTCGCAGCCCGGTAAGGACCAAGCTCGGGTCGACGGCGCGTAGTGTTCCACGCGCGCCTCAAAGAGATGTCAGCAACACTGAAGGGGTCTGCTAGGACCGATGCCTGCCGGGGTCGCGTGATTGTTCGAAAGAGATACCGTGACCCTGGCACATGGGCAACTGAAGGAACACGGGTGGGTTTTAGTCAGTAAAAGTCTGACACGCCCTCCCGCTCCGCGCAGAGCGGGAGAAGTCATTTGATGATTTCCCATCCAAAAAAAAAAAAAAAACTTAGACTCATAATAATGCAGGCAAAAGTCAGTGTCTTATCCAGTAGGAACAAGGGACGACCCGCACTGAAAACTAGATGGCGTATTATAGACAAAGAGAAATGTGCCAGCATGTTAAAGCGGCAAGTCGTAGATGAAATTATTGAAACGAAGGATTTGGAAGGAAAATCTTTAAATGAATGTTGGAAAAAGATAGTGAATTGTGTAAGGAGAGTAGCAAAAGATGTATTTCGAAAATCGAAAGGGAAAGAAGACATGCTAAATATGCTAAAAGAAGAAAAAATCGCGTTTAAAGAATGACAGAGCGTAAAAACAGAATTCTTGTAGTTTGAAAGCAGTTAAAAAGATGCAACGATAGTCACCCATCCACGGATGAACCTTGGCAAGTGTAGCTTAATCTTCAATTCAAAAATCAAAAAAAAATCAAAAGTCATTTATTCAAACTAGGCTGAGAGTCAGCACTTTTTGAACGTCAAAGTTACATGAGACAGTCCCCCCAAAACGCCCGCCCTTCGACACTTCCTAGTGCTTTAGCTGGGAAGAAGAAGTGGCGGAACAAACTCCCCAGCAGCACAGCTGTCTGTTAAGTTAGAAGAACTTGATTCTATACAGTATTGTGTAAGTTATTAATATTATAAAACAAAACATATATTATTCGCCATATGTCAGCTAGCACACGCCAATATACCAACAAAACATTGAAAACTAAACTCAAGCTGAAATAAATAATAAAACAAAATCGAAAACAGAACTTAAAACCTTAATAAAGCCTCCAGGCATAAAGGGCGTGCCCGCTTACATATACGATGCAAATGATACATATACACAATAAATGAAATGAAAAGAAAATAAAAATAAACTAACAAAAGCAGTTAAATAAAAACAAAAAAAAAAAAAAAACAATTATATGAACTACCCATATAAACTTTTAGTAGGAAGACTAATTCTGGATTGAAAGAACATAAACATTGTCTTGAGTTGATCACAGCGACCAACTATTCTTATCGTTTAAGTAGTCGTTGATAGAATAGTATGCCTTTGAACAAAGGTTGGATTTTACTTTAGCTTTAAACTCATTAAACTGCAAATCTAGCAAAGTAGAGGGAAGCTTGTTATAAAAGGTAATACCAAGACCAACAAAAGAATTATGAACCTTATGAAGCCGGTGAAAGGGAGCACGTAGTTTATCCCTACTTCTAGTATTAATATTATGAATATCACTGTTTTTAGTGTACAGGTGTATATTTTGCCTAATATATAAGATGTTGGCGAAGATGAATTGTGATGCCACCGTAAGAATACCAATATCTTTAAAGAAATCTCTCAGAGAAACTCTCGCACCTAGTTGGTAAATCGCTCGAACAGCTCGTTTTTGAAGAACAAAAATATTTTGAATATCCGCGGCTTTGCCCCACAGCAGAATGCCGTAGGACATTATGCTATGAAAATAACTAAAATAGACTAATCGAGCTGTATCAACGTCCGTGTACTGTCTAACTTTCCTTACGGCGTAGGCGGCCGAACTGAGCCTTCCCGCTAGGCTTGATATATGTGATCCCCACTGAAGTTTGGCGTCTACTGTTATACCGAGAAAAACTGCCGAGTGTACAGTTTCAAGCACCTCATTATCTAAAACGACATTGGGTCCCAGATTCCTAACATTCGGTAAGGCGAACTTTATACATTTCGTTTTCTTAGCATTAAGAACTAGGTTATTTGTGGTAAACCAATCCGTAACCATTGAGAGCGCACTATTCACGTCATCAAAATCTTTTCTATTCCTGTCTACTTTAAAGATAAGTGAGGTATCATCAGCAAATAGTACAATGTCACAGACATTCTTTAAATAGAATGGTAAGTCGTTAATATACACTAAGAATAAGAATGGACCCAGTATTGAGCCTTGAGGTACACCTAACTGAACTAGTAGCCCGGAAGATTTTACACCATTGACATCTACACATTGGTGCCTATTTTGCAAATAAGAACTTATGACATTGAGAGCTTCGTTTTGAACACCGTAATGACGTAGTTTACGCAAAAGTGTGTCATGGTGAACGCAATCAAAAGCTTTGGAGAGATCACAGAAAACCCCGATAGCATTTTGCGAGTTCTCCCATGCGTTGAAAATGTGTTTCAGCAGAGCAACACCCGCATCTGTTGTCGAACGACCTTTTGTAAAGCCATATTGCTCATTATGAAGGAGGCTATTTAAATTAAAATGTCTTAGCAACTGCTTGAGTATTAATTTTTCAAATATTTTACTAAATGCAGGTAAGATAGAAATGGGCCTAAAATTGCCAACGTTATTTTTATTACCTGTTTTAAATAATGGTATGACTTTACTACTCTTCATGAGGTCAGGAAAAGATCCTGAATCAACACATTTATTAAAAGTTATAGCTAGATAGGGGGCTACGATGTCTATTATATTACTTAACAGTTTAACGGAGATGCCCCAGAAATCTCCAGTGTTTTTTGATTTTAGTGTGTTAAAAATATTAACCACGTCACGAGGCGTCACATGTTCGAAACTAAATAAGCGACTACATCTGGGCACACTACTATGCAAAAGGTTTTCAGCTTTAGACGGGGACGAATTTAAGGAGCAAGTCGTAGTTATAGGTATGTTGGCAAAAAACTCATTAAATGCCTCAGCTACGTCGGCAGCTTTATTAACCAATTTGTTGTCAATCATAATCTCTAGTTGTTTTTCCTGTTTAATCGATTTACCCGTTTCATTGTTAATAATTTTCCAAGTGGTTTTTATTTTATTACTGGATTTTTTTATGGTATCGCTTAAAAATTTAGATTTAGCGAAAGCACAGATTTTTTTAAATAACTTTGAATAATTTCTGACATACTCTAGAAAAGGAGTATCAAATATATATTTTTTTAAACCATATAACTCGTATAGTCTCGCTCTACTTTTATAAATTGACCTTTGCGGCGCTTATTACTTAGCCACAATTTCCTATAACTTGTCAAATGCACATAACTACAGTTCCATTAGGTACATATTTTTTTCCTTTTATTAAAACGTCTCGTAACGCTTCTGTGAGCAACATAACTATTCGAGTTATAATCATTATTATAATTTTCCGTGATAAATAGGTTTGGCGTAAATTGCTATACTGGTAATACATTGTTCGTTTAAATGCTCAAATTGCTCCCAATTGGTCTTCTGGTTGAAGTTTACCGCGTTATGCTTTTTTTGTGGGTAGGAAATCATCAAATGACGTTTCCGCTCTGGGGAGAGCGGAAGGGCGTGTCAGACTTTTACTGACTAAAACCCACCCGTGTTTCTTCAGTTGCCTATATGCCAGGGCCACGGTATCTCTTTCGAACAAATCTCGCGACCGTGGCAGGGCCGGATTATGCTTAGTGTGTGGTTTTGGGCGTCGATCAAAATAGTTCCTATACCTATCTAAATTACGTCCGTGTGATACCGGACGACCAGAATAGCACCACCCCATTTCTTAGTGTCGTAAGAGGCGACTTAGAGACTTACTAGAGAATGGGTAGCCGCGTTCTCTATGCATTTTACCACCATACTACGATCGTCGACCCGCCTGCCAAGCGTGGCGATTATGCCAAAGTTCAGCATTGGACTTCTTTCGGCTGAATAATGATGATCTGAACTAGCTACCAAGGAGCTCCTTAAGTTCTTAGTTTAACTACTCGATTACTGATAAATGCGTGCACTGACTGAACAGGTGCACTCAACTTTTTGTGGTTCTTCCCTCAAAAGACCATTTCAGACACTACGTGGTCCTCACATAATCTTACACAATAACGTTTTCCGACATCTTAATTTCAAATTCTGGTGAAAATGACTGCTTCTCATGACTGCTATTATAATTTTTACTTCACGTGGGAAAACAAACAATAGTATACTAAAGATAAACAGAAAAATAACATACAAATTAACAAGTATCAAATTAATTTAATTCGGGCAACAAAGACCCATATCATAAATAACTTTCAGGCTATCATACATACAAATAAAAACTCACCACTTTTTTCACAGATTAGCATTTACAAAGGGCTTAGAACCGATCTGGCATATCTCACCCGCCGCCTGCCGCGCTACCATTGCGATGCTATTTAGTAACAAATAATGAATAAAAGCGGCAGTTTTCTCGTACCCTCTTCCAATGAACAGTTATAATAATAGTCAACCTGGGAACTATTATTTGCATATCTGACGACTATAGACACATAATTAGTCAATTTTTAATTTTTATCTTTGTACTATGTAATATGTCGATGGTTACCTTAAAATATCTTGGTAACCTGACACTTTCGGGTACTGTGTTACTTGACATTCTTTGTTCGTCTATGTGTCTTCTACCCATACATACCACTTTCGTCTTGATTTCGAAAAAATATCAAAATGGCGGCGGGTCGATATGCCAGCTCCCATACAAAAAAGTTCGAACCCCTTTACGAACTGATGCCAAACATGACGGCTCTTCTCGGGAACTCGGCTGATTTTACCAAAGTCCAATTATCTTTTATCCGTGGCTTATAATTGTGGTAACATAACATAACGCCTTTTTTTCCCCGAAGCGTTGGACAGAGATATATTTAGTCCCACAATTCGCCAATTGTTTGAAAAACATGTGATCGGTCAGTTTCATAAATTCATAACTGTCAAAAATTCAGTCATGTGCAGGGCAAGACCTAGCTATGCTATATACAAGTTTAGGCGAATTCACCTTTAGGAGTATTCCCCTTAGCAAATTTTTTGCTACCCGTATCTACCCACAAACTATGGTTTTTCCTACTTATTATAAAAAGCTTGTATTCTAAGAATGTCACACACTTTAATTTATGATTTCCTTTGACAAATTGTTGTACTAACGTATGTTTACGTAAAACTCAAGACTTAATGTTACCTCCGTCCGCCATTTTGCAATAATTGCCTTTTAATAATAATGATCACGTAGGCGATGACGATTATCTATTTTGATTGATTATTTATACTAGAACATTTTGTCATATTAGAGGCAATATTTTATATTACGAATAAACGTAGATGAATGTAAATAAATAATCGCTTAAGATTTGAAAAATCTAATAGCTGTATCCAGCTAATTTGCATCAGTAAGGTGTGTGATCATCAAACTTAACAACTTTCTCCTTAGAACCAACATCGTAATCGTGGAAAAATTAACAATTTAAATATCTTCGGACAACTAACACACCCTTATCTGATCCCAAACTAGGCAGAGCCTGTACTATGGTAACCAGACAACTGATACACATACTTGTATATTTCTAAATACATACTTAATATAGATAAATTACACCCAGACACAGAACAAATGATTGTGCTCATCACACAAAGATTTGTCCCGGGTAGGAATCGAACCCACGACCTCAGTCTTTGCAGTCAGGGTCACTAACCACTAGACTAACAGGCCAGTCACAATTCTCCCAACATCATCAGTATTTCAGCCCAAAAACGTTCACTGCTGGACATTGGCCTCGGACATTGACGTCTTTCGGCTGAAATGGTGATAATGATGATGACTCACCCACATCTACATAAATAAATAAATTGTTTATTGTGTCTCAAATGATTATATTTACAAAATTTTAAATGAAACAGCCCCAGTAAGTAATTAATAATACTTGTGTTGGGGTTGCCTCGCTCCTTCCCAGAACGTTAAACAAAATTGAGACTATATAAAACAAAAAATCTTAATTAAAATCAAATCACAAATTAAAATTAAAATTAAAATCAAAATTAAAATTAAATTCAAATCACAAATTAAAATTAAAATCAAAATATAAATATGCATAGTTTGACCACACTCGATTAATCGGATGAACCCCAAGATTTGCATTAGCCCCTGAAGCCTCATGTTTCATGGTGCCAACAAGACCATTCAAATCAATCAAATCAAATCAAAAGTCATTTATTCAAGCTAGGCTGAGATTCAGCACTTTTTGAACGTCAAAGTCACATAAGACAGTCCCCCCAAAACGCCCGCCCTTCGACACTTCCTAGTGCTTTGGCTGGGAAGAAGTGGCGGAACAAACTCCCCAGCAGCACTGCTGTCTGTTAAGTTAGAAGAACTTGATTCTATACAATATTGTATAAGTTATTAATATAATAAAACAAAACATACATTATTCGCCATATGTCAGCTAGCACACGCCATTATACCAACAAAACATTGAAAACTAAACTCAAGCTGAAATGAATAATGAAACAAAAATCGTAAACAGAACTTAAAACCTTACTAAAGCCTCCAGGCATAAAGGGCGTGCCCGCTTACATATACAACGATGCAAATGATACATAGACACAACAAATGAAATTAAAAGAAAATAAATTAACAAAAGCAGTTAAATAAAAAATAAATAAAAAAACAATTATGTGAACTACCCATATAAACTGTCAGTGTGTGAGTTACAGTAATTACAGAATGTAAAACAGTGTCATAGAAGAAAAAATAAATATTATCTACACAATTAAGTTAGCAACTAGTTTGATAAACTCTAAGACTGTCCTATGGAGCGAGACCAGCATGTTTCCAAGCGTTCTTATCTTGGATGTAGTCCTCTAATTTGCAATAAGCTCGTTTACAAAGTGTACTTTTAATATGACTTTTAAACCTCCTTTCATTTAATTGCAATATATCAGAAGGTATTTTGTTGTAACATTTAACACAGTACCCCATAAAAGATGTATGTACTTTAGCTAATCTGAAAAATGGTTAATCTATCTTGTCTTTATTTCTAGTATTAAAATTATGTCTATCGCTTATTTTATTAAAAAGATGTAGATTTTTTCTTACATACATAATATTTTCGTAAATGAATTGGCAAGGTACCGCCATAATATTAATCCTTTTAAATAGTTCCCTGAGGGATTCGCCGCGACATAGATTATAAATGGCTCTGACAGCTCGCTTTTGCAAAATAAAAATGGATTCAATGTCAGCAGCCCTACCCCACAGTAAAATGCCATACGACATAATGCTGTGGAAGTAGCTAAAATAGACCAAACGCGCGGTTTCTACATCTGTTAACTGTCTTATCTTTCTAACAGCATAAGCGGCCGAGCTTAACCGCCCCGCAAGAGATGTTATATGAGGTCCCCATTGTAATTTCTCGTCTAGCGTGATTCCTAGGAAAACCGTTTGATCAATAAATTCCAGTTTTTCCCCATTCAATAAGATGTCACATTCGCTACCTCTGACATTAGGCAATTGAAATCTAATGCACTTGGTTTTTTTTTTATTAAGTACCAAATTATTTACCGTAAACCAGTCTTGGACCTGAAGAATGCAGTTATTGACGTCGTCAAGATTTTGAGACCGTCTGTCGATTTTAAATATCAATGATGTGTCATCTGCAAATAACACCATCTTCGGTTGGTTTGGAAGTAGATGGGGTAGATCATTAATGTATACTAAAAAGAGGAATGGACCCAATATCGAGCCTTGAGGAACGCCTATTGCCATTTCAGACCCCAATGAGTTTACGCCGTTTACTTGGACTTTGACCGTTCTATCCTTCAGGTATGATCTTATTAAGTCAAGAGCTGTATTTCTAATTCCATAGTGCTCTAGTTTCAGCAAAAGTGTCTCATGGTTTACGCAATCGAACGCCTTGGAAAGGTCACAAAAGATTCCAATGGCATCTTGTGCTTCTTCCTAGGCGTTAAAAATGTTCTTTATTAGAGTAACACCAGCGTCGGTGGTACAACGCCCTTTGGTGAAACCGAACTGTTCTTGAAAGATGGAGTTTTTATTAAAGTGACGTAACATTTGATTGAGCATTAACTTTTCAAACACCTTACTGAGAACTGGCAGAACTGACACGGGCCTATAATTGTTTGGTTCTTTACTATCACCGGATTTAAACAAAGGAACTACTTTGCTGTGTTTCATCAGATCCGGAAAGACTCCTTGGTCTACACTGGTGTTAAATATGAAAGCTAAATAGGGTGCAATGGTTTCAATAATAGAACTACAAAATTTGACAGACATTCCCCAAAGATCTTCTGTTGATTTAATTTTAAGATCTTTAAAAGCTTTTATAATAGCCTGGGGGTTAGTATGCTGAAACCTAAACTCTAAAGGGCATGCCCCTACATTCTTTTTGAGTAAGGCAGCGGAAAGCGCGGGTGACAAATTTAAAGCTTCAGTAGTTTTAACGGGAATATTAACGAAAAAATTTTGAAATTCCTGAGCTATTTCTATATCTGAGTTAATGGGGCCATGTGCAGTCTCTAAATTAAATTCAGTATTACGCTTTTTTTTCCTACCTGTTTCATCATTTTATTTCATTGCATATCAAGGAGTAGAGGGGCACCGTATTGGTAAGAAGAAAGGCGTACCCTTAGGATAGGGAGGTATTGCGAGCCATGCCGGATATGCATCCTAGAGTAGGCATTGTGCTAGTGGAAATACTCAATACTTTATTGCATTCCACAATGTGATGCCTAGGTGTTAAACATTTGCTTTAGACACCATCGTGGACCCTGTCAGGCACAGCAAAAAAATAAATTGTAGGTAGAGATTACGACCTATCGTTTATCTTATAATCTTAATTATACTACGAACAATAAAATACTAATTATCGTCTAATTATTCTATTCTATATACGGTCGAATTTATCTATGGGATCTTCCGCCAGGTTGGTTCTGATTGAGCTTCACCAGTGTATCGTTTGACAGTGAACCCAACTGCTTTCTAGGCTCTTTCTAAGTCATTGCTCAATGTTGCTGTTTTCAATGTGCACGTCTGAGGTTTCTCTACTGATTCTGGTTTTTTATAAATCTCAGTTGCAGTATTTTTTTATCTTATTTATGTTATCTGCCGCGACCATCCAAAATTTTCTCTTGTCGAAGTATTTGATGTCTAGTTTTAGCCATGGTTCCAGTGTCAAATGTCGGTGGGTAGCGATAGAGGGCTCGTAACGCGTCCGATTCGTATTTCCACCTTTTTTATATTATTATTTACACACTTCACCTATATATTTTTAATTTAGTCACACAGTCATTGCTTGCAACTTGCAAGCCTTGGCAACAGTTGGTATGATAAATTGTAAATCCATTACCTCATGCATCGGAATTTAATAAATCGTTTATAAATCAACATTCAAAGTCAATAATATCAACCATAGCAAAGTCAGAAATGTTGTTCTACTTCTCATTCATATCAAGAAAAGTTGAAAAGTTTTAGTAAAAAAAACGTTAAACAAATTTAACAATATTATGGTTTAGTAAATCAAATAGCTAACTTCAAAACTGAAGAGCGAAGAAGGTTACTTGCAGTATTTGGGTTATTTATTCCTGGCATATTTAAACTGTCCCAATAATAGACTAAGTAAATTCTCTCTCTAAGCATGTTCACTGCTACTTCACTCTTAACATCTTTGAGCTGCACATTTTCAAGATCACTTTTGTCAACTGCCTTTCATATTCTTCTAACTGCACACTAGCCAGCATCTTCTTTCCGTTCAATCGTTATTTAAATCTCTCCATTATTTAAATCACAATCAATCCATCGTATATTAATCAAAAAGCCTAAAATGTATCGAATCAATGTTCTGTAGTGCACGTGTAATGATTTGATTCAGACCAGTTCAACTACGCACTTAATGAAACCGATGCAAGCGTGCAAGGATCCGATACGGTTCATCGATAAGGAATTTTAATATCGACTTTGTATCACAAAAAAGAAATAGAGACGTATTTGTTTGTTGTATTTTTCGTGAAACTAATTGGAGTATAGAAATTATTCAGTGGCTAACATTTTGTTTTTTTTTTCATGATTTAGTAGTTAGTAACCTTAGATATCAATGTAAGAACAATGTAAAAAGACGTGCACGTTGAAAGCATCCGTAATTAAAACAAAAATAAAATAACATTCTGCAATTAAAATAAGCCCTAGCAGCTAAGAGACGACCAGTCCCTACGCCACGCAGTGTCGGCACTCGTTCACGAATATGAGTATAAATCACTTACAAAACCCAAAAATCAAACCAATAAAAAAGAATTGTGTGTGTCTGCTCCGACGCATGACTGGAGTTTACTCTTTAGGAACGATCATAAAATATATAGATTAATTAACATAAAATAACGCATAACGTAACGTAACGGAGAAAGTTTGATTTTACTCCTCATAAATGTTCATACCCCCGGGCTTATAATAGGTTAGGGAAAAAGTTTCTTCGCATTTTTTAAGAAAATTCAAAACATTTTTTAATAAAGTTTATTTACATTTAACTAAAGTATGTAGGTACCATTTTGTACGATAACTTTTTGCCATCTTGTAGGTAGGGACATGATCCCATTGCTATAGAAATTTTGGGACTTCTGGTCAAAATACCGCGACAAGTGGTTTTGGCAGTCGTCTCGTGATGTTAACCTGACACTGCCTAAAGAATTGTGAACAGACCGAAACAGGTGGAAATCTGAAGGTGCAAGGTCAGGACTATACGGCGGATGCATTAACACCTCCCAGCCAAACTCTCTTAATTTTTGTTGGGTGGCTAAAGATGTGTGAGGTCTAGCGTTATCATGATGAAAAACCACACCCCTTCTGTTGATTAATTCCGGCCGCTTTCTCTCAACTTCTTGCTTTAATCTCATCAGTTGTTCGCAGTAGAGTTCAGAATCGATGGTCCTGCCTGGTGGTAACAGCTCATAATGAATAATGCCCTTCCAATCCCACCACACACACAGCATCACCTTGTTGCGAGCTAGCCCGGGTTTCGCCACAGTCTGTGAAGCCTGACCGGCCTTTGACCACGACCTTTTTCGCACGTTCTTGTCATACGTGATCCACTTTTCATCACCAGTTATCAGCTTCTTCAAAAATGGTTCGGTTTCATTACGTCGTAATAAAGAATCACAAATGAGTACACGGTTCATTAGGTTTCTTTCAGTGAGCTCGTGAGGTACCCAAATGTCGAGCTTTTTTGTGTACCCAGTTTTTTTTAAATGCGCCAAAACTGTTTTGTGGTCAATTTCCAGTTCTTCAGCTACGTCGTAACTACTGGTATGCCGATCTTGCTCCACTTTTTCAAAAATGGCATCCATTTTATCCGTAATAGGGCGACCAGAGCGACGTGCATCTTTGACATCAAAATTTCCGGATTGAAAACGCTTAAACCAAATTTGTGCTACTCTCACAGACACTACACTAGGTCCATAAACATCGCAAATTTTTTTCGCGGCTTGCGTTGGGTTTTTACCTTTTTTGTAGTAAAATTTTAAAATGTATCGAATTTCTTCATTAGATTCACTCATCTTGACGGTACGAAAAACAACTGAAAATCACACATTTTCCTAATTTGAATTTGGAATTATGTTCTTCAAAATTTAAACTTTCAATGATACCAAAACCAGCCAGATACAAATAGTATAGCCAAAGAGATTTTATTACAAGTTCATACATACTATAATGCGAAAGGACTTTTTCCCCAACCTAATATATGAAAATCGATTCTTGAGGAGTAAACTCCAAAAACATTCAATGCCATAAACTGAAGCCTGAACGGGCAAAGTCGCAACCGCTGCTAGTTACAACCGACAATGCAATCGCTATAATTACTCAATAAAAACGTTCAATCTAATACAAATCAAGGGTGAAGGTCGTTGAATCAACGCTGGCCATTTGCCAACGGTCATCTTTACTGCGCAGGCGCCAGGACGCATCCTGTCATCCTTGTCACAACTATTGCCTTGCCTGTCGTATAGTGCACTACTGTTTCTTGGTCCTTTGCATCCAAACCGTTAGTGATGCATTTATGCATATAAGATAAGACTGTGCTGTATAATATAATATGATCAGCCTGTATTGTCCCACTGCAGGACAAAGTTCTCCCTTTCCTTTTTCCACTCAACTCTATCCTGAACCCATAAGGACCAATCCCTCATGTAGCCGTCGAGTTCGTCCCGTCTTCTGCGCCTGGGTATTCCGCGATGCCGTACTACGTTTTCGGGGACCCACGTTGTGGTGGTCTGTGGTTACAAATATTTATTGACTAGCTTTTTTCCGCGGCTTCGCCCGCGTGATTGTTAGGAATTATTTCTTGGAAATTTTCTACCGGGATAAAAAAGTATCTTGGGTCCTAATTCACAATCCGGATGCCTTTCAACCAATGCCGTTCAATCGTTAAGGCATGACAGGGTAACAGACGGCCAATATTTCCAATCCTTTAAATCGCTTAAAATTGCAATATCACTTGTTAATTTTAAAATCATCCCCTATTTTACCCCCTTAGGAGATAAATTTACAAAAAAACCGAGACACGTAATTCTTTATTGTTTACCAAAAGCTCAAAGAATTATAATATTCCTTACTTTGGGTTTCCCATACAAACATTATTCCTCTTTATCATCCCTTAAGGATTACTTTTGAGACAAAAAGTAGCTATATCCTTCCTCAAGATGCTTCCGTCTCCTTTCGAATCTTATCAAAATCTATTTAGTGGTTTAGGCATCAAAAGGTAACATACATACAGACAGATAGTCAGAGTTACTTTCGAATTTATAACATTAGTATGAATTGCACAATGTACACACAAATGCTCCTGTTCTGGTCTTAATTTAAGATAATGAGAATAAGAAGGAGTTAATATAGCTGATTCAGAACCACCGATGTTCAATGCTAGCTCAAGAAGAAGTAACAAATTATCACAAAATAATATTCTACATTTAAAACCTCCTGTTGTTAATTGCTTGATGGCTCCCGAACTCTGAACAATTTCTATGAAAACTTCGTGGAGACTTTCCTACCACAATTTCATCGCACCGTCGCGTCGCGCCTGTCTCCGAGAACCTTGATTAGTCTATTGGTACATCATAACTCTACGCTTTCTGAAAGAACCATTACAAATGCTGACGGCAATGAAATTCGAGCTGAAACACCAAAAAAAAATGGCTGACACAAAAGACCAAATCAATGGCATTTCACTGATTCGCTGACCGTGAATAAAGAGCGCGTTTTGATTTCCGTACTATCGAAACGTATTGATAATTAAATTTCACAGTGTGCGACCTGTGTCGTAATGTGCATGACTCATGCTCATGTTTCAATAGGACGTTACGATTGTTGGAAAACTCACAATGTATGTTGTTTTATGTCCTTGTAATACCTCGATTATTGTTTTCTGTTACACTCATTTTGATACTGTTAATTACTTTCTTTGTTGGCAAAAGTAACGGCTCCTTCTTGCGGTGCATATTTTTGTTTTATTTAAAGTTTTGTCGTATCTAAACACCTTTTTATTTTATTAGGTTCACCAACAATTGATTACACCGATACAATTAATAATACATTGAGAAAATAAAAAAGTAAAAGTGCATCAGTTACTTAAAGGTAAACACCACATGCATGAAACAACAATTCCGAGAAATAAGGTAACTTATTTAGTGATAAGCGCTAACATTAAGAAATTGGTAACATTGGTAGAAAAAAAAACAGTAACATTATACATATAATACAGAGACATGCAAAATTAAAATTGATGAAATTCAGATTCGTTGACACTGATAACATTGGTAAAAATTGTTAAGAATTTAATAAATAAAAGTTTCATGTTTTTTTTCTATATAAATCACTGAAACAATAATATCATTAAGAAAATTGTTACAAAAATTTATAAACAACTTGGGGACTTCCATTACAAACCCTTAGCATTCTCAATTAGTGCGTTTGTGCTAATCACTTACAAAACTCTCTTTTGCGATTCCTTTGCGAAAAATTGTCCTTTCTGCCATTGATAGCTAATATTACATTAACGTTCCGTGTGGTACCGGACATAAAGAATCCCATTTCTTCCCAAGGGAGGGAGGGTGTCGTAAGAGGCGACTAAGGGTCTAACTAGAGAATGGGCAGCAGCGTTCTCTATGCATTTTACCAGCATACTGCGATCGCGCACGTCAAGCGTGGCGATTATGTCAACAAACCCTGGGGGGAATTGCGGGAGACGTAAGTCCAGCAGTGGAAGTCTTTCAGCTAAAATGATGATGATGACATTAACAAAAAAATTTTTCTTTGTTTCCAGTTTGACCTCGCCTGCCAAGACTGGAAGCGATCCCTAGTGGGTACGGTCCACAACGCTGGATTCTTCATAGCCATCCCTCTTACCGGACTCATATCAGACAAATATGGCCGTCGTCCTGCCCTCGTATTTGCTTCGGTGGCCAATGGTGTCTTCGGAGTCATTCGGGCATTGTCGGTTAACTACGACATGTTCGTTGTGTTTGAATTTTTGGAACCGGCGTTCGGCGGGGGAGTTTATACAGCTTGTTTTGTTCTTGGTAAGTAAGCTTTTTTGACATTATTTTAAACTATAGGAAAATTTCTTCTACAAATCACTTTTAGCTAAGTACTTGGTGATCTTAATACTGCGACAGCTGATATATCAGACATAAGGGTATAAGTACACCCACAGTTCGCTAGTTATGTTGTCTAAAGTAACAGGAGGGATTCCAAACTCCGGGATTCTATTGAGAAAATCCTGATTGAAAAACCCGATCACGTTGCCCGACCTGGGAATTGAAACCTCATGCTCAGCTGTTGGACTGGCGATCTCTAGACCAACGAGCCAGCCATCAGAAGATACATCTTCTAAGTAGATACATCGTATCGCATTGACTATTCCTTGTAACAATTCAACTGGAACCAAGAATGTTACATTAAGTAAAATGATACATTAATTAAAATACATACCGCTAACACAAACACGGCTCAATAACTAAGGTCATTGTACGCGGAACACTGACTATAGAAGTACCACCATTTTCCTTGAAATTGGAACGGCGAAGGCAAAGTGACAGTTCTAACGGAAATAACAGCCATAGACATCTACTATGTTGTAAACTTAATATGGCATTTAAATAGTGTATCTACCTGCATTTCGTAATAAAATTAGAGGAAAATTCCAAATAAATATTTATCTCGAATTTATGTGGCTAAGGATCACGTGTCAGCCAACGTTGGTGTTAGAGCATGACCAATATTGGATACAATTGACTGTGCATTATATATTTTGATAAGTATGTTCCAATTAAGGGGAAAATCGATTGTGGAGTGAACATGGCAAGGCAATCCTTTCGTTTTGGAAGATGGTTATGAATTGATTTAGACTTATACAATTCGATAATATTGGAAGGCTTCTTTATTTTTCGGGAAAAAAAATTAGCGAATTTCGTCGATGTCTTTGGATATGTATTTAAGTTTTTGTCATGGACTTCAAAAATACAATTTATTTTTCTGGATTTGGAGCGTTTTTTTTTTTAAGTCAGATGGTTCGTATACCACTTCTTACTAAGTAGACAATACTGGCAGGAAGTTTTAGAACATCAGCAGGATACAGAAAGTGGATTAAAAACGTACATATTATCGAATCTATCGCAAAAACTACCCAAGTAAAGTTCATAAAATTTATATTCCGGTGAAAATAAAACTGCTTTCAATAGTGTAAATGGATGATTCGTTTAGAAATCAGAAATTAAAAAAAACGTTCTCAGTGTTACTTAACGTGTTTCCTTGTATCACGGCCGTGTAGGTACTATGTAAGATATACTTAATAGTAATTGATACATTGAATCCAATTAAATTAACTGGCATAAAGATTGATTGCACTTTATTATTCCATTCCTACGAGTACAAGGACCAAACACTGTTGTCTCGTAAAGAAGGACCAATAATATTTCTGTTGCAATTACATCATTAGTTTATTTATTTTGTAAAGTATTACATTGTTTTAATTAATGAGAATGTAAAGACTATGTGGGTTTTTTTTTCTTTTTTGGTTTCTTTTTTCTCAGTAAGTTGTAATCATGATCTGGCAGTTTGAGTAATTTCTGAGGCCTAGCGAAATGTGCTTTCTTTGATATTGTTCGTCGAATCTGACGATTCCACGAACAATATGTGGTTATTTTCTCAAAAGCTCATTACAGACACCAATCTATATGGTCTTTACATGATCCGACCAAGATTATGTCTGGACTTTAGAAAATAATGTAATCTCTAAGTTGGTTTCGGCCGTTCTTTTCAGAGAAATGAGTTAAGAAACGCCAGACCTCATCTAGTTTTATATTAATTTAAATATGATTGACGAGTAAAAGTGTTTCTGCAAACCTGCTTAAAGAAATAAATTAATTCATTATTTAAGTATCCAATACTTCGATCTTTTAAATATGATTGGTGAAGACAGAGCGTAGAACGAAATGACAAATAAGTTCGAGGCTTTAAATTATCTTCCAGTGAAAGAGCCAAAACCCTAGGTCTATTTCAATTTAATCTATTTTTGAATAGTCAACCTTTACAGAACATCTCTCTTTGTACAACCAAATTAACACACAACTCAATTTAAAAAGTAAAGCAGCCGTATTTACCCAAATTCTGTCACCAAATTAATGTAACGACAAACACCGAAATTAGTTAGAGTTTGTCCTAAACAAACTGGCTAGGACTCAGTTTGGGACCTTCCTCAACAAATAGTGGCTTCAGGCCTAAGTAACAACAGGTATAATATTTGAGGACTTGAAAATATCACGACCTCGACCTTGAGTTTGTGTGGTCCTTCGGCCCTTTTTAAGTGAATATTAAAAATGGCAATTTTTTTTGCGGAAATGTGCATAATATATCACAGTACTCACGCCTGTTTCCCCCAAGGATTCGGCAGAGGTGTACTTATCACACCCACATTTCGCCAGATAAGTTTAAGTCCCATGTAACAGACGGCGACCCTATTGCCATCAACCCGGCACAAACCCAGAATCCGAGCTGCTACTAAAAATTCCTATCAGAGCAACCAAAGTGCACCTAAGTCCAACCCCGAAACCCCATTTTCGGCATTAACGCTTACAACCACTAAACCAGCAAGATAGTCACAAACCTTGAAATTGATTTTGAAAACCATGAGATGTACAATTCGATTAAGGCTAGACATTTTTCTTTTAGAAATTTGGACTATAATTTACATTTCATTGTTGGTTTCCACCACACACTCTGCAATTCCTATCGTCTCATATCTCAGATGTTTCTAGCTGAAAATCTTTGTCTGAAACGTTGAAAGATCTCAAACATTAATGTTGATGACCAAAAGACCATTGAACCGATTTAGACAAATTAAACAATTTGCCGCTTCATTGACTGTAATAGTACCGTTTTAGCCGTCTTGAACTGTCTCTGTTCATTCAGAGTATTTATATCTACTGCTTTATTTTTTGCTATCACTTTTCTTTTTATTTACAATGTATTATGTAGATCATTTTTATACCTCATAAAAAGACCAACATTCACTTCATTGTTATATTTTTTTCGTTTAGTAAAAACAAGAATTGTTAAGTGGCCATTTTTATTTTTATACATGAGTACGTGTTATTTCTCCGAAGGATAAGGTAAAGGCGCAATTAGTATATTCTTATTTCGGCAGTTATATTTAAGTCCCATGAAATAAAAGACGAGCCCATTGCCATCAACCGTTCCAAATTCCCGTTTCCTGAAAAACCGACTAGCACATTGCGTGACCTGTGACCTGGTAATTGAGCCCTGGACCTCATGCTCAACAGCAGCGCTTACGGTTAGTAGACAAACGAGGCAACAGTTGTTAGTATTTTGAATATCATCATATCAGCCGAAAGACGTCCCATGCTGGACATAAACCTCCCCAAATTTGGGAAATTTGCCATAATCACCACGCTTGACAGACGGGTTTGCGATCGCAATATGGTGGTTAACATGCATAGCGAACGCTGCTGCCCATTCTCTAGTAAGTTCCTTAGTCGTCTCTTACGACACCCACTCGAAGAAATATGATGGTGCTATACCTTCCGACTGGCATCACACGGAACTCGAAATTTCGATCATAGGATAGTTAAAATTTAAAATGCAGATGTTAAAGCAAAAGGAACATGTCATGCAATTACAAGGCACAACATTGAAACTAATTCATCAATTCACAATGCAACAGTTTTTGCTGCATATACTCTTGGAATTTTTAATTTACTCTCCAGTCAAAATGGAACTTTTTCAGTCGATGTGTGATTTATTCAGAATGACTCTCTGGAATTTCCGAGAATCATTTAACAGTTTGTCGCTATATTTTTCCTTATCAACCATCTTGTGATTTAACGTATCGTATTCATTGCAATTGTCACCAATAATACAAATCTAAGTTTAGCAATCAGCACCCAAATAACCTTCGCGATTGATTGCTTTATAATTCAGTTGAAACTAATTTGCGGTTTTTTGTAGCTCATCTTCCGGTCTTTGTTTTAGATCCTTTCTTGCAGTTTTCATGGGAAACCGGTAGTTAGGCTTTGTTGCTTCATGGGGACCAAAAAATTTGCCATTCATACCTTTTCTTTTTTTTGCAAAATCCCAATGAAGCGTTAAAAGATTGGAATCACGAGCCATTAGGTTGTTTATTTTGCGAAAGGTTTATAGAGAGTCATCGACACTTGAACATTTATAACCACAAAATTATTCTAAAAATAGAAAACGCTTTCTATCAAAATTTAAGCAAAACAAAAAAGATTTGTCTTTTCATATATTTATTTAAAAGTTGAGTCATCATATCTTTATTTACATTCAATTTCCTCTTGTTTCAGCATTGGAACTCGTTGGACCAAAAGGCAGAGTCTTCGTCAGCCTCCTCTTCAACACCATGTTCATTCTCGGAGGAGTGTCAGTCACTTTACTCTCCTGGTGGCTCCTCAACTGGCGTTACCTCCTCTTCATCATCTACACCCCAGCAGTCTTTGTCTTCGTTTACACCTGGACCCTCACCGAAAGCTTCAGATGGCTCTTCAGCAAAGGAAGATACGAGGAAGGTCTGAAAGTTCTTAGCAAATCAGAGAAGATGAACAAAGCTAATGTCCCTAAAGAACATTATGAGCAAGTTGAGAAGCACGCAACAAAACAGAGAGACGAGAGAAAATTTGAGAACGTAGAAAGAAACCAGTCGACGTTCAACCAGCTCTTAACTTCACCAATGATTTGGAAGAGGCTGTTCACATGTTCGTTCCTATGGATTTCTTCAACTCTAGTCTATTACGGACTTTCTATAAACGCCATAGAGTTATCCGGGAACAGTTATGTGAATTATATCGTGATATTGGTGATAGAAGCTCCGGCTAATATCTGCAAGCTGATATTCTTGGACAGATTTGGCAGGAAGAAGGTGATTGCTACCGCCTATTTCATGACTGGATTGATATTGATCAACTATGGATTTGTGCCAGGTATAGTAATGTCTATTATTATACATATATGTAGAAGCTAAAAGTAGGTAAATGTTTTTTTTTCAAAGCGGTGTAAGAATAGAAGATTGTGAAAACCATGGATGAAGAGTGCCCTTAGAATTTCTCGCCCTTTTTTTTCCATAGCCCTTTCGCGGACGGTTCTCGATCACGTGGTATATGTAGAATGACACAACAATTTTGAAATTTTCATGCGTTGTGGCGGAAAGACGTAGCTAGTACAATTTTGTATGGCGAGTCAACGTGAGTATACGGTCTGCTTAAAACAAGTAAATTAAAATAGACGTGGTAGTACGTTCTGTCACCACTCGTAGCTGTCTTGGAACGTATATACACGTCACCGCCCATAAAAGGGATAGGAACCTACTACACTTTCGTGAGTGCAACTAGCTTCATCTTTCTGATTAACAGACTCCTTTAACAATTCAAAGTAAGACTGTTGTTGAAATTAATGCTTTGAAATTAGATTTTTTATATAACACACAATATACTATACTATTTCTACTATACGGTGTTTAAAATCATGTATATTAAATCTGAATATTTATTTTCCTGTTTGAAAAGTATGGGTGCTAGTTTAATGAAGTGCAGAAGCGATTTCAGATCTCTCTGTGGCAACGAATTTGCTTTACCCCTGACCATCAGGCGAACCATCACTTTGATAGTCACATCAAAATAATTCAATTATTTAATATATTTAATCTCCACATTGATTCTGATTCTGAACTAACCTTACACAACCGATACTAGGTACGTTTGTTATTGTATGCATTACACACACATTGAAATGGTAATTTCATACCATAAACTGTTTAACTGTTAAATGTGTTTGCACAAATCGCTGTTTTATTAGATAAACAAGTTAATTACATCCTCATACCGACTGTGTGGTATACAACATTGCTATTATGTTATTCAATTTTATTGATTGTTTTATTGAAGTGGTTTTTAGTAGAACGTCTTTTTGCGATTGCTATTATGCAACGCCATGTCAAATCTATATTATTATCTATACTATTTATAGGGTTAGTACCAGAATTTCTTCCTTCTTGGGTCTTTAGACCCATTGTTCTTAATTCGAAATCTAATATATAAAATTCTCGTGTCACAGTTTTCGTTGCCATACTCCTCCGAAACGGCTTGACCGATTTTGATGAAATTTTTTGTGCTTATCCGGTATCTATGAGAATCGGCCAATATCTATTTTTCATCCCCCTAAATGATTAGGGTGACCCACCCCTAAATATTTTTTTTAATATTTTGACAATTTTTTATTTATTTAAATTTATTATGATTTGGCATTGAAAAATACATACAACTCTAAATTTTCACTCTTTTTCACCCAGCAAAACAACGTTTGCTGGGTCAGCTAGTAAAAATATAATAACGTAATAATATCAGCTTTTCCACGTACTGGAAGACGTAGTGTTGGTAGACGTCTTTCGGTTGAAATAATGATTTTCAACTTTTGAGACTACAAACTTACAAAGATAAGCTTAACTTTTCTTGGAGTCTCCTAATACAGGCTTTATACGCTTAAAAGGAGGCTCCAATCACCACTGATGTAAGTTAAAACTTGTTAATTCGAATAAACCTTTTTCATTTTCTGTTTAACTTAAAAGTTATTTCCAGTTTTCCTATTGTTTTCTTTTTCTTAAAACCGTTGCTGGACTCACAATGTGCCTGTTTATCAAAAAAAAAATATCTACAATGCATTTTCCTGGGTACGGTTACCTATATTTGCGATAATCATGCTCTTAATCACAATCCGAAGGATTTTAAAGAAAATTCCTAATCTATCTTTAAAGGTTTGAAAAAATCGCTTACTCTACAACGTAAATAACACAATGAATGTTGTTGAACTATCATAATGAAAGCCACAGTTAGTCCGTTACAGAATTGTCCCGCAGCTTTACATAGATAAATTTCATTTTATGCGGGTACGTCTCATAACGTATTTTATTATCGTTCATAAGATATAATTTCTTTACATATTACATCAACTAATCAACGTGAGATATACCAACTGTTGATATAATTTCTTTACATATTACATTTATTTAATCTGAAACTTAATTAGTATAACGTTGTTTGATATAACGTTTATGTAATCGAAAATCATTTGTTGTAACGTTTAATATGTATATTGTTTATTTAATCGAAAATCATTAGTTATAACGTTTAATATATATGTCGTAGGATAATTTGATACTTCGAATCTTCGCGAAAATCCTAGGGGTTTTGCGAAAACGCGGATAATTAGACATAGGCGAAAAATTATCAAATCTTACTGGACAAAGTCAGGATTTTTGCGAAAATACTCGTTACTATAGTAAGATTTGATGTGCTCAACACTGATTGGCTACAATTTTGCTGGCTGACTTCTAATTGGTTCCTAGTTTGCCGATGATTAACTTCAAGTATTGTATCACTTAGTACATCCGTGTAGCACTTTTATTTACCACTTTATTTAAGTCCAAGTAGGTACACTATTTACGATAAAAAACAAAACACTTCTGCAATTTAACTCAGACACAAACGTAAACAAATAACGTGCGGCAACAAATGATTGACATTTAAGACGTCAACCAATCAGAGACGATCTCTTATTGAACGCGCTGACCGACCAATCAGCGTTCTTATTTCATAACAGCCAGCGTTTCGTTTCGCAATATTGCTATAATAACGAGTATTTTCGCAAAAATCCTGACTTTGTCCAGTAAGATTTGATAATTTTTCGCCTATGTCTAATTATCCGCGTTTTCGCAAAACCCCTAGGATTTTCGCGAATATTCGAAGTATCAAATTATCCTACGACATATATAAAAAAACGTCATTATGGTTAACACCCCGGCTCAAAGTACCCCGACTCGGATAGGTTAGGTTAGAAGGCTAAGGCGGGAGCGAAGCGGAGCGGAGCTCCCGCCTTAGCTAAACGATGTTATATTTATTGTATGTTATGCTTATAAAAATTAGTTATTTTAAAATTATATCAGTCCTTCATTATATTAACTAATCGCTATATTAAATAAAATTATAGGTTCCGTTGTTATATGTTGTTAATATTAGAGATTTTGTTGTTATATAACATCTATATTACTTACCCATTTTAGGCAGTTCATGCTCTAGACCTCTTCTCATCTGCCTAGCCTTATCCTAAGTATGTTGGGGTCAGTCTAACCTGATGCACCTGGTTACTAGTATTTTACATGGAGCGATCTCCATAACCCAGTTACTGAGTAATACTATACCCCTTGGCATGACTGGTGGTTAGACTCTCAGGCTTCACGTTCTAAGCCTCTAGTTAAAATACCCACTTAATTATATTTATATTTGTTTTGTTACAGCCGGCAATTGGTCCATTCTCCTATACCTCGGAGGCAAGTTCTTCATAACATTAGCATATAACTCGCTATATGTATTCGCCGCAGAAGTATTTCCAACAAACTACAGAACATCATTATTAGCCATGTGTTCTACCATTGGAAGGATAGGGTCCACTGTAGCACCCCAAACGCCTTTACTTGTAAGTATTCGAATTGCTTTTTTGGTAACTTCTATGTCCATAGAACCTTTATTCATTAAAAGCGGTTAAGAGCAAAATAAATTTCTTGCACCTAGCCAGAGTCTATATTTATATAGAAGGAAATCCAATTGCATGGCAATCAAAATCTTCAACAATTTACCCCCACGCTGCGGTGTTGTTAATTAATAAATTCAGGAATACAATATTTGCCTGGTTTTTAGACAACTATTTCTATTCAGTCTATTAAAGTCAATTAAAATCTAACTTCAATTTTAATATTTCTACACCGGAAACGGTAGTATATGTGAAGCTGTTTATTAATATAAAGATCTCAGTGTGCCATATACTTAGAAATAAATTATATCCTATTCTAAGTAGGTCGTTTCTGAGAAAAAATGCAGATATAGAGATAGTTAACTTCATACATCCATGCAAAAAGGTCGATAACATAACCCTTTCGCTTTGAAGCTGATAAAAAACAGATGTTTTTTTTACGCAAAGATTGACAAGGCTGCATCTTACACGACCTCTGCCTGCCTATTACAACATCATTAATAAACAAGGCATTTATAACCAACGAAAAAAAATGATTAATAATACCTACATTATTTTGTTTCCGGCCCATAATAATTGGTTAACTGTTATTAATATTACGAATGATTTAAATATTTTTTTTAATTTCCTTCCTCAGACAAGGTTCTACGAGTACCTACCAACTATGATATTCGGAGGAATGGCGGCATTATCAGGATTCCTCGTCCTCACGTTACCAGAGACAAACAACCTAAAGTTACCAGACTCCCTAAAAGAAGCAGAGGATCAGGACAGAAAAAAAAATGTTGAGGAACCTGTAGAAAAAACAACAGATAACAAAACTAGGTTATAATAGCTAATATTGAGCCAAAGAAGAATGGTTGGAACAAAATAGTGAACTAAATAAAACAAAAATTTTACATATTTTAGAGATCGTTTTATAAGCTTAATGCACGGAATTAGTATGTAGTATAATACTAAAAGTCTGTGAAGAGACTGAATGGCGGAATGGCCATGGTCAAAAGAAAGAATGTGACATTTTTTATATTGGCCTGTTTCATTATAATTTTCAGTTCTTTTTTGATCTAAAATCATTTTTCTTTTAAGAATTTGCTCATTGACTACTCCATCAGTGAGTTGATTAGGTACCTATCGAATGTTAATTAATTTGGATTCAGAACAACGCTGCGTCTGGCACACGCGAATTTGAACACTCAAGCTGGTTGTGAACTTGTCCCAACATGCATCCAGTTTTCTTTTTGTGTACTGATTTAGGTATTACATTATCTGTGCTCTAAAATTAAAGATCTGCAGTGAAACAAGTGGCCATGTTGGATTCATTAAGACTGACACATGCTATTGTTTTAGGCAAATCATAAAAAGCATGAAATGTGATTTTTATACTGTCTCCATCAATAATGTGTGACACTCCTAATTAATTAATGCTGAAAGACAGTAAAAGCTTTACGACTGTATTGTAATATCTAGAGAATTATCAATCAATAGAGTTATATAACACTACAAATTAACCATTCAAATTTTCTGGAGTTCTTATGAACTTATGAACATTAAAAAACGCCCTTTGGTTACTTTATTTTACCTACTTTAAAAAGTAAAAGCATGTCAACAGAAGATGCGACGAAAAAGTCAAATCTTAAAGGTTTTATTCGTATTCCCAATTGACGTTATTCGTCAAAAATATTATGAGAACTAACATGAGAGATGTGCTCGTCTTTCTTTTCTTTTATCTTTCGAATTATATTTCTTCATCTCTAAAATATTTTTGATTTACTAAATCATAAAGCATTTCATTTTTTTTTTCTGTTAAGAAATCTATGAAATATGAAGTGTCTAATAATAATTATCTTTTTATTTTTTACTCGTCCTTATTTTTTTGTATTGAATGAGTTTTTTTTTGTATTGAAAATTGGAAATATTCGGGAAGTGCAAATTGGGCAAAACCCTGTGTGGCATCTAAACAGAAGTGACATTTAGAAAAAATAAAATACTTTTTAGTAATTAAGCAAGGCTTGTGATTATTAATATTAAATTACATGTAATGTTTTATAATATAATAGTACGATAAGATTATTTAAGATAGGTAAATACCTAATGCAAGAATTAATGAAATGAGCCGTACCACGACTAAAGTTTCTTTTATAGTCTTTTTATTAAGTATTGTGTATAAATTGTGTCACTCCCATAAGTATAAAAACAAACCTATAAAATGGTACAACAACTGTATTTTCATATATCTTAAAATCTAATGTAATTTCCAATGTACAAATAATACAAAGCAATTATCTATAGATAAGTAGGTACATAATAATACTAGGTAAGCAACTTAGTAGATACTCTTATTTAATCTGACTTATTATCAAATGACAAACTGAAAGCAAAGCATTAGCATCCTGGGATCGATAAAACCACTTTTCACCCTTATGACTTTAGTATTAAGGTTGAAAAATGGTTCTCCACCATTGTCCGCGATAGTACCTATAGTGGCTCCCACTTCTGATAAGTATGACGAATGCTTAATTTTTATAATACAACACCTAATTAATCTCTACCAATTGTAACTAAGTATGTCCAACATAGATAATTGTAGATAGTACCGTGATAATAGAATAAATTAAGTTTTTTTTTTTTAATTCTGTGTACCTTATTTCCTTGACCAGTACTTATCCAGCCTACAATATTTCTCCATGATTTTTTAACTGGTTAGTAATTCAGCGACATTTGGAACGGTTACTCTTTCAAATGACGTTGTATTACGATACAAAATTGTTACCTAGAAAATTCATGGAATTACAGGTACTATGTTTGTGAAAATCTATTTGAAAGCCATGGGGAAAAAATGATATACGAAAAAGTCATTCAGTATCCAGAACCTTTTTGGTAGCATAAAAATAAATAAAACTGGCAAACGATAAAACCCAAACGGTTCACGTCCGAGTTTTAATTTGAAAACGGATTAAAAACTGACGTATTACCCCTCCTTCGCATGTTTGGGACCAGCTTTGGATAAACATTGGTTGATTCAACGTTGGTTCCAACAACACCTATAACAGTCTTTATAGAGTGTTTTATATCTGTGATGAGCCAAAAATAAGAATGTATAAATAAATTATAAAAAATCCTACATTTTAATGTAACGCAACCATAAATATATTCTAATTAAATCAACAAATTAAAAGATAATAATTGACTATTTTACAAAAAACAAAAAAAAATAGAACAAGGTTCTTTTGCCCGAAGATAAATTGCTCAACCATTCATTATAAAGTGAACTGCAAGCCACATAGCCCATTTAATACCATGTTATCGTCTCAATGGAATATTAACATAACTACCAATTAAGTAAGCTACTTATATTAAATGACCAAGTAGATAAGTTATATTAATACATGATTACCTCTTATAACTCGTCCTTGCGTTTGCCTGTCAATGTGGGTTTATTGGTATGCCCTCTGTCAGACCTTTCATAAGTACCTAATCAATAGAGAATATTAAAAAATAATTGTTTTTTTCCAAGAGCAAGTTTGTGTTTAAACAACTTTAAAGAGTTTCTCAATTCATCCGAGTTTGTTATTTTGGTTTGTACCTATGTATGTTTTCCGGTATCTCCGAATCAATTAAAAAAGGATAGGGGTGATCCCATATAGATTTTGTTAACTTTGCTTGGGTAGTTTTAGCATCGTCAACACGTTTTTGTATCTTGACCATGTTCTAATACTTCTTGTTAGTATTGTTAACCGACTTCAAAATAAGGAGGAGTTATCAATTCGACAGTATTTTTCTTTTTACATAAGTTGTGGTATTCGAATTTATGTGGGATAGGTAAAAACCACTTATTATAAAAATTACTGGAAGTCGCTGGCAAAAAACTAAAATACAGTCAAAAGACGATACCGATATTAAAGTTATTTTTCACTCTGTAGGTAGGGTTTTTTTTGGAAGTTGATCTTTTATTTTTTGTAAAAAGTTTTTATTTAGCTATGGAATGAAAAATGCGACTACCGATATGATTGCATAGTGCGGAAACAGTATATGATTGCGTGGGAAAGGTACCTCTATCACTACCTACATTTGTAATCTAATGACCACATCATCCCAGCGAAAAATAATAAATGAAATAAATGAATTCAAAAAGCTGCTGATTTGCTACGTTGCAAATGTTATGTAACTATTTTAGATGTTTACCTTTGGTACCTACAGATGGCCAGGATCAAAGTAACGTATACAAATTTTTGGCTATTACATCATTCAAAATTCAAATTCTTTACGTCAAAAACATTTGGCGCCAACGTTCGCACCAAGAACCGGACTAATATTTTTTTTAAACGTTCCATTCCACGGTCCTCTGCATCTAACGGGGAGCGTTCATTGTAATTATGCGTTTACTACGTGATCCCATTTCGTTGGACGTGACTGCGTGGACTTAGCAATATTATAAACATAAAAAAGCCTATTCATTTTACTGATAGCCTTGCAGATAAGGTGTGGATAACGGATGTGATTTTTTTAATGTCACATTTTACTTGTAGTTTTTTTTTTTTGGATTTGCCTTGTTAGGTGTACCTAAGTGTAAGTGTATCTATAACAAGAAAATTGGTAGTCTCCGATAATTATAATACCCAAACACAAAATACTGTCTGTTATGTTCGTATAAAGTTCGTTGAAATAAGTAAATATACAATTGATTTACAGTAATAAGTTCAGTTATTATATTTTATCTACTATACGAAAACGTAGGCAATTAATCATAACCAGCCTATAATGTTCCCACTGCTGAAACACAGGCCTCATCTAGGTGAGAGGGAGTGGGCTGACATCCACCACGCCGACCCAGTGCGGGTTTGTAAATGTCACATGTCTTTGAATTTTTGGTTCTAGGATGCCTCACGATGTCTTTCGTCACCATTTTTAAAGCATGGTGTGTGTAAAGTGGTGACGAAATAATTTACACAAAAGAAAGCAGTTGTTGGCGTTCGAACCCACGACCAACTCACAAGTCGCGGGCGTTACCACTAGGCCACCACTGCTCACTATCCATAGTCGATCTATAAAAATATGTAGGTATGTGGGCAAAGCTAAAATTACAATGAAATAAAGTCCTTTGTGCCTGATTTTTCAAAGTGGGTTTCAGAGGTTCCGATTTTCTGAGGTTTTGTTTTAACTTATGATTGGCTGAAACTTTTATTAATCAACAGTACACATGTTGTATGTTCGTACGTGTGTATGTTCGTCTTCACGGACATTATGTTATGTTCGCATGTAAGGTCTACAGAACTCAATTAAAACTGAAATAATAAAACAACCCAAATTATTCATTCGAATGATAAATTATTTTATGTTTGTACGAGTAAGTAGGTTTGTATTTTTCTAAACTAGATGAGGTCGGCGTTTCCGATGTGCTTAACTTGGGAAGAAAGGTCGGAACAAACGTAGAGGTCACATCATGTAGATTGGTGTCTGAAATTGTCTTTTGAGGAAAGAACCACACAGGTTGAGAGGACCTGTACTGTCAGTGCACGCATGTGTCACAAATCGTAAAGCTCAAATCAAAACTAAGTAGCACAAAGATTAGAATAACAATACCAAAGAAAGTATATTTGGTTAGGCCGCATAAATTACTCAAATTGTCAGATCATGATTACAACTAATAAAAAAAAAAGAAAACAACAGACTCACATATGTATAGTATTCTCATTCACAATAATTAAAACAATATAATACGACCTCAAAATGAAAACTCGGACAATATTTAACAAAAAAGTTTATTCTTAAACAAGTCATATATCCCTCTATTTAGATTTACAGTGTTGGGTAAAAAACTGGCAACACTCGGTCAGAGGGCAAACGTTATTCGGGCAAAAACAATTTGTAAGTTTTTGTTAGAGAACCCTTGGGCCCTTTTGGCTGAATACATGAATACGTTAGGCCGAAAATGCCTTTTATGATAGCTATGGTTTTTCACAAAGTGTGTTAGGTTAAACTCTATAATGTATGAGCTATTGCGTTAAGGATCTTGAGTAAGGAAATAGGGTGTTTGACTTCGACTACTGGGCAAGCAGGTTAAGTTAATGCAGAATGGATGATTTTTAATTCACCACGCAGGCAAAAGCTAAGAAACTCCTCTACTGTCTGTGTCTAGTTGGAAAATGTGACCAAGATTTTAAAAGTTGATGCGTACCAAAATAAAAAATACTGTAGGTATTGGGTATAGTGTTCGTAACTCGTTTAAGAAGCTTAGTGATTATTACAGGTACCTAACCATCCTATAACATTCCCACTACTGGGACACAGTGCACCGCTTGGAGTTAACCACCACGCGGACCCAGTGCGGTTTGGTAGATGTCACTTGTCTTCGAATTTTTAGTTCTAGTGCAGGTTCCTCACGATGTTGTCTTCACCGTTTTGAGGGCAGTGGTAATGAAATACTTAGTTTACACAAAGTAAAGTCCCTGTCGCGGTTCGTCGCGGCCGCTTTCACTGGGCCACCACATTATTACAGTATTGTCTTCTATTAGGTTGGTACCTAATCTATACATATAAATAAAAATGAGATGCTGATCGTTCGTTGGTGTAAGCGCATTACTTGAGAGGCTGAATCGATTTAGGTATTTTTGGAACGAAGTTCGTTATGGCGCGTTGCGAAAGGGGGCTAGACGGAAATTAAGAGAAAAAGTTGTGACGACACTTTTTTAACCGACTTCAAAAAAAGGAGGAGGTTTCTCAATTCGACCGTATATATTTTGTTGTTTGTATTTGTTTTGTATGTTGTTGTTTTTTTTTTGTTGTGAGTAGAGAGAGAGAGAGAGAGAATATTTTTGTTGAGTGTATCCAGGTTAATAATTAAAAAAAAAATAACAATAATGAATCCTGGAAAGGAACTTCGTTCCATCCGGGTGTGCCTTGACACCTCTCAAGTTTTTGTTTTAAAATGTTCGTATTATTTCGAATTAGGTTTTAATAAAAAATCATTTGGAAAAATTACTCGCAAAATTGTATAACTCGAGCAAAACTGAAAGTGCTTTTTGCTATAAATTGAAATTTTGACCGTACAACTGTCCGTTTGATTAGTCTAGTAGAAAATAAGGTTGGTCTATCAGTATAAGTTGGCCCGCACTCGACAGTGATTTAAGTTGTAACGCAAGAAAAGTATTTCCACATTTTCCTGTAACGATTTACACATAGTAAACGTTTTCCCATAAAACTTAGAATTAATAATAAAGTACCACAACTGTCCTTTCTACCTGGTTTACGATTGATTGCGGCCCGCCACGCAGTGACACGACTAAATTATTGCCACTGCATCGATAGCCGTATAAAAAAATTGTACAATATTGTCCCTGTCATGTGAATGCGACATTTTATTGTGGCGCTGGTACCTATGTAATTGTGACGTTTTAGTTGTACATGACGTTGGTGAACAGATTTGAATTTCGAACGTATTCTTTTTTTTAAGGGCTGATTTTTCAATAGCCTGATAACTTTTATCTGAAGAATAAATATGACAGTTTGATATATTTTCTGAATAAACAAAAGCTGTCAAACCGCAGTTCTAATTCAATCTCAAATAAAAAAATCTAACTGTTAAAAAATCAGGCATGACTGAATGTCATCATCATCAGCCTATAATGTTCCCACTGCTGGGACACAGGCCTCCTCTCGGGAGAGGGAGTGGGCCATAATCAACCACGCGAATTCTGAGTGAATGTAACATTGTTGATTGCTTAATGGCGGCATCTAAATAATAATAATAATAATAATATAAGCCTTTATTCAGACACAGAAATTTACATAGTTTGAACTCTTAATCTAATGACTCTGACGAGTCGGTGACACCAACAACCCGGTCTGTTTGCCCAACTTTGGCAAAGGCCTCCTCCATCTCTTTCCACTCTGTTCTGTTTTGCGCTCTCCTAGTCCATGTTTTCCCTGCTATCATTTTTATTTCATCTTCCCATCTTCGAAACTGTCTTCCTTGATTTCTTTTCCTATTTCTTGGGTACCAAAATACTATGCTTTTGTTCCACTTTTCAATGCCTCTGACTATATGACCTGTCCATTTCCACTTTAGTTTCTTTATTCTGTTTGTTACGTCTTCAATTTTTGTGCATCTTCTGATAGTTTGGTTCCTTACTCTGTCAGACTTCCTTATATTCAGCATGCTTCTTTCCATTGCTGTCTGGCACGTTTCAAGTTTATTGTATTGCGCTTTAGTGAGGGCCCAAGTCTGGCACCCATATGTTAACACTGGGAGTATGCAGGTGTTATATAGTTTTGTTTTGACGGTTAACTTAGTTTCTTTGTTCTTCATTATTTCTTTGAGCCCCCAGTAACATTTCCATGCTTTCCCAATTCTTGTATCTATCTCTTTTGACATTATATCAGTCATTGAGATTTGTTGGCCTAGGTAGGTGTACTCCTTCACGAACTCAACTACCTCGTCGTTAATAATGATGGTGTCTTCTAATGCGTTTGTCATGGCTTTAGTTTTGGAAGTGTTCATCGTTAGACCTATCTTACGACTTTCGTTATCCAGGTCTATGAGCATGTTTTGTAGATCGTCTTTTGAAGTGGCGAATAATATAATGTCGTCAGCAAATCGTAGGTGTGAAAGTTGTTCACCGTTTATGCTTAATCCATACTCATCCCACTTTAATTTTCGGAAGATTTCTTCTAATACAGCTGTGAATAGTTTAGGTGATAGCGGGTCTCCTTGACGTACACCTCTTTTTATTTTTAATAGTTTTCCCTCTTTTTCCAATTTTATTCTGGCTGTACAGTTGGTATATATATTCTTTAAAATGCGAATGTACTTGTGTTCGACTCCGTAGTTCTTTAGGGAGTGCCAAATACAGTCGTGCTCTATTGAGTCAAATGCCTTGTTGTAGTCGATGAAGCAGCAGTAAAATGGCACCTTAAATTCTTTGTTCTTCTCGAAAATTTGTCGTACAGTATGGATGTGGTCCAATGTTGAGTAGCCCGCCCTGAAGCCAGCCTGCTCTTTGGGCTGATTTTCGTCCAGAGTTCTAGTTATTCGCCACAGAATTACTTTTGCAAAAACTTTGTAGATATTAGACATTAAGCTTATTGGCCTATAATTGTTCATTTCATTCCTGTCGCCCTTTTTATGGAGTAGGATGATTGTCGAAGTTGTCCATTGCGTTGGTATGTTTTCGGTGTACAATATATCGTCGAAAATGCATTTTAGAACTGGTGCAATTTCGTTTTTGCAGTCTGCAAGCAGTTCGTTGCTGATTTCGTCGGGGCCGGGAGCTTTATCCATCTTTTGTGTTTCTATTGCCTTGTTTATTTCTTCTATTAATATTGGTGGTACATTGTCGCTATTATTTAAGTCAATATTATCTTTTTGTTTCTTGCTCGAATAAAGGTTTTCGTAGAAATTTGTTGCTATTGATAGTATATCAGATCTTTTTGTGTTTGTCTTACAGAATTGATCTTTCATATTAGGTATCCAGTTTGTCATGTTAGATAAAAACTTAAGAGCCTTTTTTATACCTCCAGACTTGTTAATGTGTTTTTCAAAAGTGTTTAGTCTAAGGAATTCACGGTCTCTTCTCATTTGGATTTTTATCTCTTTGCTTGTTTTACCTATTTGTTTCCTGATAGTCTTTGTTTTGGTTTCCATACTGATTAATTTTGATCTTTTTTCTAGAAGTTCGATCACTTTTCCTGATAAGTGTCTTTTATCTTGTGATTTATCCTTGTCGCTAGTTTCCGATCTTGCTGTCAGTATTTCGTGTATTATGTTGTATTTTTGTTGAGTGTTTAAGTCCTGAAGATATGGTTGTGTCGCAGATTTGAGACTTTCCTTGATATTAGCTATTCTTGCTTTGTTGTTTAGTATTGATGTTTTGACTTTGAAGGGGCGACTTAGTTTTGAACTAGATGATATGTTCAGGCGAGCTCTGACCATTCTATGGTTGCTGTTGAAGTTTAAATTGGCGATTGTGCCACAATCCTCAAATGATTTGGGCCTATTCGTTAGAAAATAGTCTATTTCATTTCTATATCGGCCATCTGGCGATACCCATGTCCACCTTCTGGAAGCTCTTTTTTTGAAAAGGCTGTTCATTATTTTCATGTTGTTTTCAAAAGCCATTTCCAACAATTTTTGCCCGTTTCTTGTTCTTTTCCCGCTGCTGTAAGGACCTAGTACAACATCTTCTCCATTCCGTGGTGTTCCAACTCGTGCATTGAAATCACCCATTATAATGCAGTTTTTGTGTGTGTGTTCTTTTATGGCGGTGTTAAGGGATGAGTAGAAGGAGTCAATTTCTAATTTAGTTGACTGCTCAGTTGGGGAGTATATTTGCACTATAGACCATGATTCTTTGCTTGGAGGAATCTCAATATTCAGTATAGCGATTCTGTCTGATATACCTATTATTTCTACAATAGAGTTCTTGAGTTCTTTCTTAATTAAAAATCCAACTCCATGTCTTCCTGGAGTTTCACCTTTATGATACAATATGACTTGACGGTATTCTTCAATAGCTTCGCCATTCCTTCTTACTTCGCTCAAACCGATGATGTCCCACCTAATATCTTCTAAAGAATATAACAATTCTTGTAAGCTCTCTTCGGTCCTTAGGGAAAGTGTGTTGTATGTAGCTATATATATTTGTTTCGTATTTTGTTGTTTCTTGGTTACAAAAGTTTGAGGTAAAGAGGTATTTGGAGGGTATTGGTCGCCATTCCCCACGGTGACCAGCCGGCTTGGGGAGAGTTTTTTAAATGTTTCTTTGGGTAAGTACTGTTTGTTGTTTTGGTTGGGTTTCCTGTTGTTGGCGGCATCTACATCGCCACAACCGAACTACGCATCACACTGACGTCACGTAAAATCCTGCATCGCGCAAGCAGAGTTTACTGCGCAACTATAACTTAATGTACCGAATCGTCCGGCAGTTGCCCACCGGACACGACACCCATCTGGTCGGAAGATCCTCCCTTTTCCACAGAGGTTATTTTTTTTTCGTGGATGGGAATTCATCCAATGACATCTCCCACTCTGGGTGGAGCGGAAGAGCGTGTCAGACTTTTACTGACTAAAACCCACCCATATTCCTTCAGTTGCTCATATGCCAGGGCCACGGTATCTCTTAAGAACAAATCTCGTGACCCTGACAGGGAGGTTGATCACTCACTCATCCTCTAAACAAACAGGAACAGGGTGTACACACTTTACACCCTGTTCCTCATACCATATAGCTTTATTAGTTTAGATTTTGTAGGCTTTAGGCCCAAACATAAGACAATAAGGCACTACACTACTCGGTTCTTGTTTACATAACCGGTGAAATGTACTTACTATATATTCCTCTGCTGACCCCTTTTGGGAATACAGACGTGAAGCTAAAGTTAGCTTCCGGTTTAATTAACTCATCTGACCGAGGTAGTTTCCAACGCTCAACGATTCATCTTACTAACCGGAACATCTCAAAGTGATGGACAGTCGCGTATCATCTTGTCTGTGCGGTCACCAAGACGGTTTATCATTGTGGTTCTGATAGGCATTAGGTGCCCCTCTATTTAATAGTACCCTCTATATAGTTCTATACTATTTGAAGTTGTAAGCCGGTGGTGTAAAGAACTGCGTTTGCATTCACTGGGTACATAAACAACTGGTAAAGCAACTTCCAGCAAACGCAGGTGAGTAAGTAGTTTTACTATTATTTTATAACAATGAATTACCTGTTAGCCTAAACACACGTAAACCTCATGATTTATTCACTCCAATCCCCACTAACAGGCCGTCAACAATTAATTCCAGCAATATCTCAGGAGATTGCAACTGATATACGACCTCCTTACTGCATTCGCGCCATCACTCAACCAATCCAATATGGCGGCCGTAAATCGCTTCAAGTCATCTGTTAAGTGCTGTGTTGGTATGTAATTAAGCATTCCCACGTTGAATCAACGCTGTACACAAATTAATGGTGGGTCACCGCGTAGCCGGTGACATTCGGTATTGCGAATTCCACATGCAACGGCCCCCACCTGTGTCTGAATATCTGTATTACACGCGCTTACAGACGAGTTGTATTAGCTCACGCTGCACTGTTTGCATTGTTATGGAATTTATGGTTGGGACAGCAATTTCTATGGCGTATTGAGGCCAGTTCTAGGCGGAATTTCAAATTATATCTCGTCACTAAATTCGCATGCATTCATGGTTTGGGCTCCTAGCACAAAGGCATCGGTTATTTAATGCCAAGACTTTTCTTATAGTAGGAATTGATTAGGACTTTTCCGAAGCCTCTGTTTAAAAGTAGCAAAATTTCTAGACTTTCATAGACGCAACTCAGTAAAGATGATACTTTTTTGCCGTCTCTAAGAGATTCATCAGGCTGACTCATTCACAGGCAGAAACCAGAAACATTTAACTCGACAAAAGAAACAGAAATGGTTCACGAAATCACAACGTTGCCAAACAAGATTCTCATTTCAAAGAAATCGGAGGAGAAAAGCTGGCTGCCAGTGACACCAGCCTTTTACTTTTTTTTTTCATCCACCGCCACAGTTAAATAATAGTGTTCATTATAGCGGCTGACGTTTTTCCGCAAGTTGGGCCCACAAAGGGTGTCGGGACGTAAATGCAAATAACTGTCACAAGCCAGATGATTTTATGAGGATTTTCCTCGTTTGATTTGTTAAGTTTTCTTTAATGTTGGATGTTGGCTACGTTTTGTGGGATCAAGTTGCCTTTGTTAACCGACTGGCGACTTTTAACGTACATACAAGACCTATATTGGTAAGAATAGCTTTATTTTACAACTCTACTAATTCTGCTTTTAACTTAGGTAGGATAAATGAATTTCCAGGATCCCTATTTAATCTATTTTTGGTGTGACGACGTGTAAGTGACGCGTAACTAACATCGTTCGAACCTCATAGGTACTTAGGGACTAATATTCTACTGAATTATTTTCCAATCTTACTGAAAATTCGACCGAGTAGGGAAGCTCCAAGCATAGTCCTCTCCATCGCCCTTTGGGTGACTTTCAGGCTTCTAATAAGGCCCATTGTGAGCGACCACGTTTGGGTTCCATATGTCATCACTGGCAACACACACTGGTCAAAGACTTTCGTCTTGAGACACTGCGTACTGGAAGACTTAGAGTTGGAAGGCCTCCCACAAGGTGGACCGGTGACCTTGTGAAGGCCGCAGGAATCCGCTGGATGTGGGGCATAAAACCATTCAAAGTGACGGAGCTTGTGGGAGGCCTATGTCCAACAGTGGACGTCTGTCTGTTGAAATGATAAATAATAAAATAAAAACCTTTTATTTCAGACAACAAAATCCATAGGCAAGGCAAGGTTGTTAGTAACAAAGATTTTGCTTATAATATACCTAACTAATGTTAGTAATTATAATTAAAAATAACAAATACACACCGTCTACCCCCCTGCACAGTAGGTTCATCGGTCTCGCAAAACATGGAGTTCAGTGAACCTACTGAGCAGAACAGTATCGGTTCTCTCACCAATCATCCTTAGGACGCTATTCGGGCTCCCCCGAACTCGTCGCACAACCGACGCAACTTTTTACGCATAATTGCGTAGAAGTCATCTACGCTGGCGTCAGCAAACATGCCGGATGCACTACAATATCGAGGGAGCCGGAACAGGGCCCTGAACACATTATTGTACTGGACGCGGCATTGTAGGCTTTTGTGTAAAGTTTGCCCACAGGCCGCTCGTGTAAAATGTCTTGCAAAATGCCCTGAACATTGTTATTTTAACAATAATGATGATGATGACTGAAAATTATGTTCGAGCCGTTTGGGATTTAAACTCTAAGGCCATGGGCGTCGAGTGCGCACTTAGTATTTTGAGACATTGTCAAGCGGCTGGTCGACTCTTCGCGTGACCAGAGGTCTGGCCTATTATTTGGGCAAAGAATCAGCTTCACCATACAACGTGGCAATGCTGCCAGCCATTAGCATTGCCTACCTTTACAACGATGCAGAAGTATTTGTTACGTTTTGCTGGTTTTGCTTGTCTTTTTTTTTAGATTCTGGTACATTTGTTTAAAGTAGCTTTTACATTGTACACGATGTACATTTTGTATTTAAGTTTTTCAGTTTTTACATTCTTTCACATTTACTCATTTTTGAAATTGTATACCTACAATTGTACATTGTACTCTTTAATATTAGTTGTCATGGCAATAATGACATTTGGTTTAAATAGTGTAATATGTCTTATTTATGTAGATTATTTTATACTTTGTGAATGTGAGAACGTTGTAGGCCTTGTAGACTGTAGACAATTTTCTATCTTATTCAGTACCTGGTACTTGTTGACAGGCCTACACCATCCTCCCATACCCGTTAACACTGTAATTTGAAACAATTGTAAAAACGAATTATTTTTAAAAGAGTAACCGTGGAGTTTCTTGCCGGCTCTTCTCCATAGGAACCAACTATTTGGAACCGTGCACCTAGCTTCTGACGTTTCATAAGTGCCCATGTAGGTTTAAATGAAATAAAAATATTTTGATTTGATTTGATTTGATTTTGAATTATGTAAATGTTACATAAATGATGTATGTTCCCTTATTCATAAAACCATACATGTCCCCAGTAACCCAGATTCCTTACACCCAATCTGTAGCCACACAATAGCTTACAATAAATCGACCAAATCTAAGCAGCAATCCAGGTGTTACACTGGTATTTGCAAAATGTCCGCCACCATGCTATGTCGTGCATTCAGACTCTATCCGCAATATAGCCCGGCCACAGAATAATAGCACAGAAGGTCAGTTACGTACCATGAGCGAAAACAGCGTACAGCAATTTCATAGGATCGTGTAGCAGGCTTCTTCATCTCCCCATCCGATCTCGATGGCACGGTGTGTTCTTGGATCGCATAGAACCAAAGAAGGTGAAGGTACGCAAGGCGACAAATCAAGCTATACATTTCCAGTATAAGCTGACTTCTTATTGAACGAAATGTCAATGCAATGCAAGGTCTGCTTAAACTGGAAATGTATAGCTTGATATGTACCCAGCCACCTTCATACCAGATTTCTGTGGTTACAGCGCAGTAATTGCGCAGTAGGAATTGCTTTAATTTTGACAGTTCAACAAAATTCATTGCGTTGTTTACGTTGTTGAGCAGACATTTTTTTCGAACTTAGGACGCAATGGATTGTAACTAACCTATACAATTATTCAAATTCTGAATAATAGTATGTTACGCAATTAGGGTGCTGATCAGATTTAACGATTGGGATCGCATTCTGTTTGCTGAAGCTATAACCGTATACCAGCGGTTCTCAAACTTTTTTAGTGATGGAACCCTTTTTGAAACCGAACTATTTGACGGAGCCCTAAAATAAACAAAAATCTGTTCGTTATTTTGTTTTTGTAGCTGCATAGGTCGAAAATCCTGTTTCACACGGTTGGGAACGGGAGAAGAACATTCGGAGCCATTGTGGCAAGAAGTAGATATTCATTACGGATTCTTCACCAAAAATCATTGAGAACAGAGACTACATACTAGTGTCTGATGATATTTCTTCTCATATATGTTGGTTGACCTACTTTCGGGCTTATGCAAATTGGGTAAAAAAGTGTTTTTACCTAATTTGCTAAAGCCCGAAATATCCATGGATCCGTGGACCCCCACAGAGGCTTTGCGGAACCCTAGGGCTCCGCGGAGCACACTTTGAGAATGGCTGCCCTATACGATTAAATAATTTGTTTTGATCAAAACTTTTATTTAATAAAATGCCCATAGCGACATGGGAAACTCCGGACATTTTTATGTGTTATTAAATGTTCCTTTTTTCTAATAAAAATGTCGTAAATTATGATGAATGACAAGGCCAGCGAAATTTGGGATGGCAGGCAAAAAACAAACTGGACAAATCTGAACGAATTGTAACCCTATGTCCGTAAAGCGTGTCTATGGGTACTTGCATTTTTATGCCCGTTATATAGAACCGACCTTCTGCATCTTTCTAATCTGTGGCTCGGCTCTACGATAAATCGCGTCGGACCTGAGAAATGCTTCATTACAAGTCGCCACACCACTCGACTGCAATACGGCTGTGGACCTGATAAGAGAACGGAAAGCAATGCTTGGGGTTGCCCGGAGCTATTTATGATTGTCGAAGTAATATCGGCACGGGCTATCAGATTGTATTGTAACATTCTTATATCGGAGCGGGAATTTCAGGTATTTCAGGCAATTTCATTCTGGAGTGTCGCTGCAAGTTGTTGTTATGTGAGAATTTCGGAAGTTTTATTCTGTTCAGATTGTCAATGCTTTTTGTGCATTCAAGGTACAATCGATCTAAGTTTTTTTTTTTTTTCGCTGTGTTATTTCTTTCCACCTGCTGTTACGATACAGTTACTATCCCATTTATGATATCAATAAACCTAATCTCCTTAAAGCAGCTATGCCCGTGGCTTCGCCCGTGTGAGATTCGGAAATTATCACACGGAAACGAGCTACCCAGACAAAGTAGCCTATGTTACTGCTTATAACATCAGCTATCTGCCAGTGAAAGTCCCGTCAAAATCGGTCGAGCCGTTTCAGAGATTAGCCGAAAAATGGATTATTGATGTAGGTGAAAGGAAGGCAAAACGGACCACTTAACAAAAAACAAGTATAGCCTACAATGTAGGAACCTATTCATTTTATTAAACTTCTTCAAAGTCAACAACAACTTCAACATAATCAACATTTATATTACGTACGAATCAGACTTTGATAAAATTACAGACAATGAAGATAATAGATGATTTCTAATACCTTCAATATGTCCGTTTTACCTTCATGATTGAGGCAAAATGGAACACACATGGCACACATGAAGGAAAAATGGACTTACAATTAATTAGTCAGCACATTTTCCCCATAATAATACTGTCTCATCCTCCTCATCCTTTACTCCTGCGCAAACGCAGCCCATAAACGACATTTTGGATATTACACCCAACCTCCGCTTGATTCTGAATACAAATAAAAACAGTACAGACACTCAACGTCATCGTCGTCAGACGAACTATCATTTGTCCTAGTTTTTGATCTTTTTTTATCAGATTTCTTGCTTGCCTTCCCTTTTTTTGAAATTATTAGTCTGTTTTCACTTTCGTCTTACCTGATTTTCTTTTTTTCGGTCTTTTTTTGCTTTTTTTAATCTTTTCACCCTGTTTATTTGGAGAAGTTTTCAGTCCAAAGCGATAGGACGATAACGTAATAATTGCTGTTTTTCCTCGCTTGACGTTAGCTCCTGTAGTGCTTTCTGTTTTCGGGAAAGGCATTATATCTTTAGGTCCAAAATGAAATACACTGCAAGGTTCATTGACAAGCATAATTGTGGTGGATGTTGAAGATTCCATTTCACTTTGATTAAAAATAATGGCTGTAATACTTTTGGTTCACCAGCATTCTTTGTTGATGTGGAAGTCATGACAGGTTGGCTGTCAATTTGGCTAAGCGAGGCAAAACGGTACCTCAGTCCATTTTGCCTGGGTCCGTTTTGCCTTTTTGCTATAAAAAACAAAAATTTAAAAAAATAGGTTATAAGTTGAGGTATATTCGGCATACTTGGTTATTAGCATGGTTATTAGCTTAAACACATGTCAGTTTACATACAGTTATCATCAGAACACTCTACCATAAACCAAACTGTAGCCTAATTGAAAAATGCAAATTTTTCATCAAAATCTAAAAAAAAAAAACTTTTCTTGCTAAATCAGTGCATTTGCGGTCGGTGGAATTGAGTACACTGTCCTAGAGCGGGAACATGGTGGCCAACGCTCTGACGTAATAAATTCATCGATAGCATTACACGTTTCAAAATTATCAAGGTGAACCGTTTTGCCCACAGGGTCCGTTTTGCCTTCCTGTCCCATAAGTACCGTATTTACAATATGCATTTAGTGAAAAGCTGTTCATTTAAAATTACAAAGAGACACTTCAATTAATAATAATAAATAATAATATTAACTTTACTTTATTGTTCAAGAAATGCTATGTACAAATTGAAATAACACTAGCCTCCACACTAGGATTCCCTGTGTCGTGGAGGCCAGTCTCTTTCGTCTTACACTATTACATCACAGTAGGGTGGCACATATGTATCTAATGTTGGTTGGAACGATAACAATAACCAAATGATATTCCTAAACAATAAATTAGCATAGTTAAATGAGTGTTAAACTAAAATGATTTTAAAAGGCGTGTTTAGTGTATTATGTACGGGTATGGTGTGAGTGTGTGATGAATGAGTGAGTTAAGATGGATTTGGACCAGACGAGGCCAATCAGACCACGTATGAGAGCACTCCCTGTCAACCCTAGGCTTCCCCTAGGCTTGAATAAACCCACGAGAGAATACTCCCACCCTATAGGCATTCACTCGTCTTGTCCAAATCGACCTTTGTGTATTTGTGTGAATGAATGTGTATGTTGTGCTCATGTGTTAATAAATTTCTCCGTGCTTTCATAGTCCATTCTTGTCAGAAATTTTAAAAGTTGATTTTTGCATCTGTTCTTGGTCAGTGGCAATAAATCTATCTCGTTATTGAGCTTACCGTTAATAAATGGTCCCATATACCGAAAGCATCTGTTGCGAAAAAGGGGTCTACATTTAGGTTTATGCCATTTGGGCTTATTTGCATTTCTAAGAAAGCGCACTTTGGAGTAGCTTATCAAATTATGAGCATTTTTATGGTATCTCAGTGCTACTGCCATTATGTACAATTGGCGTACACGCAGAACACCAGCCTCTTGGTACAGAATGTCAGTGGAGAAGCGCATAGGTTTCTTATAGGTTACCTTAAGAAGAGCCCGTTGCGCACGCTCCACTTTCATTAGACGCGTCTTGTGTGCTACACCCCATGCTACAATGCAGTAGTTGAGAACAGATTGGCCGAGTGTGTGATAAAGCATTTTCAGAAGAGTGTTACTAGCAATACGTCCCATTTTTTTGAAAATATGTAGAAGTTTTCTAACCCGACCACTTACATGCTCAATTTGTTTTGACCAGTTAAGGTGTTGGTCTATGTGGACACCAAGATACCTAATATGGTTGACTTGCTGAAGGGTTGGGCAGGTACATCGTGATGGTGGTTTACTATCACAAGAATGCAATATGACTGCTAGATGATTAGGGCAGGATGTTCTACTGCTTACGCTAAAATTCACAACCTTCGTTTTGTCTACGTTGAGTGTAAGAAGATTGTGAGTGAGCCAACTGGAGACCTGGTTTACACCCGTGTTAGCAGCCTCTTGGACTCCTTCCAAAGTTTTGTCAAAGAAAACTATGGCGGTATCATCAGCGTAGGCAAATATTTTGGCTCGGTCCAGTTCTAAATTGCAAAGGCTGTTGATGTATAAAATAAAGAGTGTTGGCCCGAGCACACTACCTTGAGGGACTCCATAGTTTAGGATGGCAGAGTTGCTGCACTTGTCACTCATGCGTACACTTTGTGTGCGATCTGATAGGTATGATTGAAACCACTCCAAAGCCAAACCTCGAACACCAATAGCTTCCATCTTTTTAAGGAGAATACGCCTTGACACCGTATCAAAGGCTTTTGCCAGGTCAAGGAAGACTACAGTGCATTTATAACCGTTGTCCATTTTATTTACCACAAAATCGACTAGGTTATTGACTGCGTCTTCCGTTGACCTGTGCTTACGAAAGCCATATTGATTTTCTGATATCAAACCGTATTTCTCAAGGAAAGCGAGGAGTCTGCTGTTCATAATCTTCTCTAGGATTTTAGATAGGGATGTGAGTAGAGATATCGGTCGATAATTTGATGAAACTGTTTTATCACCAGATTTAAAGATGGGGCACACATTCGCGGTTTTCATTAGCGTAGGAACTTTGCCAGTCGAGATACTCAAATTGCACAAAAAGGTAATTGGTGCAGCAAGAACGTTTCTGCACAACTTAAGTATCCTGTTCGTGATTCCATCGCATCCGGGTGCTGAATCATCTTTGAGGTTTGTTATGATCTTCTTAACTTCAATTTCGTCTGTTGGCGTGGCAAAGAAGGATTCGCTAGATGGGTTTTGATCGTGTAGTAGTGTCATATCTGCAAGGTCTGTTTCAGTTTTATTAATTCGGAGCAAAGTCTTTTTAGCAAGCTGCTCACCTACTTTCGTGAAGTATTGATTCACGTTATTTAGTGACTCTATGGGGTCCGGTTTTATGTGAAGTGGTTCTACGCCACTGTGGCTCTTATTTTTAATATTGCAGATATTTTTAATAGCCATCCATGTTTTTTTACTATCTCCTTTTGCATCTTCCAATAGTTTCCTTTCGTGTTCCGTTTTCAAATTTTGCATTAAATTGTTACAGAAGTTTCTATACGTTTTATACCGCTGCTGTATGATAGGGTTGTCTTTATTAACGGTTTTTTTTGCATCCATATGTAATAGGTCTCTTTTTCTAATGCACTTTAACAAGCCTTTGGTTATCCAAGGTTTTTTAATGGTCTTTGAGTTTTTTATAGTCTCCGTTGAAGTATAAGCGCATATTTTTTCACTAAGAATTGCTGTGAAATCTGTAACGGCTTCGGTAACATTGCTGTAGTTATAGATGTGGCTCCAGTCAGATTCTGTGATTACTTTAAGTATGTTTGGATCACGTGTAGGGTAACGATGGCCAGGATAATAACCATAGTGTCCAGTAATGTCTAAATAGTCACTCGCACGTTTGTCTCCAGAATCATTGGCTATATCAATATTGATGTCGCCTACAATGACACTGCTAGCTATTGAATCACCTGATTGCATAATTTTCTCTAGAGAATTACAGAAATTATGTGTATTATGAAAAGATGGGGATCTATAGAGAGCACAAATCATAAATTCTTTACCAACGTGAATAAGCAAACAATTAGCGTCTTTAAAAGGCGGTTCTTCGATTTCTACTTGGAGATTACGTTTGAAGAAGACAGCAATGCCGTCGTTTTGATTGAGGTAGCGTTTAGAGTAAAAGCAGTCATAATTTTCAAGATCAAAAACAGGTGTGGCATTACTCAGACGACACTCAGTCAAAATGATTAAATCAGGCAAAAAGTTTAAACGAGATATGAAAACAGCAAAACTATCAAAATTTTTTTGAATACTCCGGATATTTTGACTGATTATCGTCAGCTGTGAGTTCACATCCCCGAATTATATTTTATTGTTTGTATAGATATAATAATATAGATTCTCAACACGAACTAGGTACTGTCTGTGTAGGCACGGATCTAGGTAAATTCTTGGTCGTATGTTGGCTTTGTTGGGCCACGCTCAAGCCACAAATGGGTCAACGCATAAGTATACATACAATATACTCCATGCTCTTGTGGCCGACGTAATTTAGACTAGCGTATTACTGTATTAGCAGCTTGTGATGTAGCTAAATTTATTCTAGTGCTTTAAGACTTGTAGTTCTAGTAATAAAAAAAACTGAAAGATACATATAAGGAGTCAGTGAAAATAATGGTCCTAAGCGATTCGATCCATAACTGATTTTTCGTCTTTTTTTATTATTTACATACATACATATGCTCACGCCTTTTTCCCATGGGGATAGGCAGAAACTACGGAACGCCACCTGCTACGATCTTTACATACTCCTTTTGCCTCGTTTAGGTTCATACAATTGGTCATACACACACACCGATTTCGAGTAATACGCACACAGACCTTTCAGAAGAACATTACCAATAAGGTCACTATATGTCTTCCTAGGGCGTCCCTTTCCGGCTTTTCCACATCTGCCTTGTAAATACCTTTTGTAAGCCGGACGGCTTCATTCATCCTCTCAACATTACCAAACCATCTAAGCACACTGTTTAAATTTTTGTCTCCACATCTTCTTTTAAACCACAACGTTGTCTTATCACATCATTCCCCAGCCTATCATTCATAGTCACACCACACATGCTTTGCATGGAACGCATTTCCACTGCATTAATTCTGCTTTCAGCTCTTTATTGTTTCTTGGTTAGAATTTATAATCTTAAGAATGCTGAACCGCTAAATGGATAAAGTCCAAAATTTTGACGCATTTGCCCAATAAAGTGTCCCAATCTTTTTCTTAAAAACTACGTGTGTAAGATTTTTACGACAATTAATACTTACTAAACTTAGGTTATTTGTCTAATGCGCCAGATATTCCAAGTTATAGAATAATCCTCGATAGCAGAGTAAATTAATTAATTTCTCCATAAACGGGAGCAAATTATGTAAAAATGCCATAATTATTTTGGAGCGGGAACTTTGAGCATAAAGCTGAATAAGTTTTATGTCACATAATACCTATAGGCTAAATATCGAATTCTACAGCAAAAGCATATAATTGGCAAACTTTTTCTAATAGATGGTGTAAGCAAATAACGGCTATAATATGCTTATTTTCAGTTTTTTTCATGATGTGTAAAGAACACTGCACAACCTGACAACGGTCCGTTGTGAAAATTAAAACCCAAGTACTTACCTAATTAACATTCTGAAGACTTAACAAAACTTGCTCAAGATTATACTCAACTTTATAGATTTTTGCTACCATTTTGTGCCACTATTGTGTCACCGTAGTGTAAATTTCTGTGCGACCTTTGTGTCACTGTCGCACAACATTTTGTGTCACTATAGTGTCATTTGCGTCAATATTTTGGACTTCACCCAAATAATAACAAACGCTACGCTTGCCACGGTTGGTTTGTGGATAGATGACCATCAATACATATCGAAACCCCTCTGTGTCTCACGTTAAGCAGTTGTTCCTGGCTGTCATTAGTAAAACTTTGTGTAGTCAAGGGGTTATGTTACCCAGTAACAGATTTGTGGAGGTCAGATAGGCAGTCGCTCCATGTACAATACTGAGTATTCAACTGCATCGAGTTTAACTGGAAGCCGACCCCAACATAGTTGATAAAAGGCTAGGCAGATTTATTGAAGGTGGTTATTAGTTACTTACCTACACACATCAAGTGCCTAGGGATCAAAGTATTGAAAAATATGCCCTATTGAAATTAAATTAAAATGTCTATATAGATTTAATAAACTTTTTCGTACGTGTAGGTCGACGAAGTACTCTCAGATTTTGCGATTTTTGCTTGTTCTGGATTTTTAATGTGTTTAAAAGATTTAAATAAAGTGTTGACGGGGAGTAAGGGGATTACGGACTCAACATCTTTTCCGGCCCAATCGTCAACCTCACCTGCACGCGCCCTACGGCGACAGAAAGAAACTCTGTGGTGCTCCCTGCCAGATAACAGACGAGGCCCTGGCGACCGAACCGTGGCGGTATATCCACAAACCTGGCCGTGAGACTGGCTGGAGAGGCTACAGCAAGCCTTGGTTCTAAAATAGTTCCAAAAATGACTGGATTGTGGAAGAGTAAAGAAGAAATCATGGAAGCAATATTGAAAGAAAAACTACCCCAGGAGGGTACCAGCGACGCTGGAGAATCCCTCCCTGAGCAAATCTCAGGCTGCCCTTCGTATTCTGGGGGGGCACAATTTTGCATCTTATGAACGAGCATGAAAAGGCGGGAACCCAGCTCCCTCTGTTGTCTAACAGTACTGGTCTAAACAAAACCCAAACGATTGATAAAGATCACTCAACGCCACCTACACGAATGGTACAGCAAACCTTTCATCGCAGTATGTTTTACAACAAAACCAAGTACCTATCAACAGGAGACCTCACCGATACTGACATAAGTAAGAACACTAATAACACACCAACCACTGACACGAACAAACCTCCTAGAACAGTAGAATGGCAGAGTGTACCTGTACCAAGACAGCATAAGCGAAGAAGAACCTCTCGCACACCATCTCCAACAAACACGGATATACCGCTAAGCAACAAATATGATACCCTCAATCTAGATGTTTACGATGCTGAAACTGCTACAAAACACACCAAACAACAACCGAGTAAACCCCCACCTATTATGCTTTACGGTGTAGAAGACATCACCAAACTTTCAAATCTGATCAAAATGATACTGAATTCTCAATGAAAATAATCACCCGAAAACAATTAAGGCTCAACTGCTCAACCATTGATGCCTACAAAAAACTTATGAACATAGTTAGAGAGAATAGACTGATAGGTCATACATTTACTAGCAGAGACACTAGACCGTATCGCATAGTCATAAAGAACCTTCATCCCACAACCCCATTCGAAGCAATTAAAGAAGCCGTAGAGAATACAGGAAACACTGTAAAAGGAGAAATTATAAATGCAAAATATGGCCCTGATAAAATACCTCTGTCAACATTTTTTGTAAACCTAGATCCGCACCCAAATAACCATCAAGTAAAGACGATCACTCACATATATCATACTAGAGCACAAATAGAAGATCCCATAAATAAGAAAACCGTGCCACAGTGCAAAAGATGCCAACAATATGGGCACACAAAAAATAATTGTTTAAGACCATACAGATGCGTCAAATGCGCTGAGAACCACAATACCGCCGACTGCCCAAAGAAAGATAGGAACACGCCAGCTAAATGCGCTCTATGCCTCGGCAGTCACCCTGCTAACTACAAAGGCTGCCAAGTTTTCCTAGAAATTAACAAAAGAAAGAACAATACGTCGAAAACAAAAACCATAACGCAGATACCCGATAGCAACCCAGCAACAATAAACATCAGAAAATATGACACTGGCAATTCACCAGCAACAATTATTGATAGAGCGTACTATAATGGAACTCATGACAGAAAAATACTATTGTCTACTATAAGTCCTGACAAGACATACGCAGGAGCGACCAAAGGTCAGCACAATCACACAAAAGAAGAATCAAACCTAGAAATCTTACTCACAAAACAAGCTGAAAAGCTAGATAAGCTTATTGAACAAATGGGCAACATGATGATATTACTCACAACTGTTATTAACAAACTGGTAAGATAAATGGCTACCCTAAAGATCGCAACGTGGAACGTTAATGGTCTTCTGTACCATAGGCAAGACGTTATAACAACAATAAAACTGCACAACATTGATGTACTATTAGTTTCCGAAACACACCTTACCTCAAACAATAACTTTGTAATGGACAATTATTGCACATACTTGACCTGCCATCCAGATGGGACAGCGCATGCAGGAACTGCAGTGATAATAAGAAAAACAATTAAGCATGAACTTATACAAGAATACAGAACGTCAGAGATACAAGCTACATCGGTGATAGTACATGATAGAAAGGGTTCAATAACCTTATCAGCCATATATTGTCCGCCAAGACATGCTCTGAAAGAAAAAAATTTCACGCAATATTTCAAATCACTTGGTCAGAGGTTCCTGGCTGGAGGTGACTGGAATGCAAAAAATATACATTGGGGGTCACGCTTAACCGTCACTAGAGGAAGAGAACTAAAACTTAGCATAGATAAAAACAAGCTACAAATTCTAAGCACAGGACAACCAACATACTGGCCAACAGACCCACACAAAAACCCAGATCTATTAGATTTCTTTATATTTAAGGGTCTTTCAAACTTGTACCTGAAAGTTGAAAGCTGCCTGGATAGTAGCTCTGATCACACACCTGTGATAGGAACGATAAGTGCAACTATAATTACAACACCAAAAAAGGAATGTTTATACAATAAGCGGACAGACTGGGATGCTTTCAGAGCATATATCGAGGCAAACCTCCAATTAAAAGTGCCACTGAAGACATGTGACGATATTGACTCGGCCACAACATATATTACTAACCTCATTCAACAGGCAGCATGGAAGTGCACACCAGAGACGAAGCAAAAAACCTCTAGTAGTGATATCCCTAGAGAAATCAAGGAAAAGGTTCTGGAAAAAAGAAGACTCAGAAGGGTATGGCACAACAGTCAACATGCCATGGACAAAAAGGCACTGAATAAAATAGCCGCAGAATTAAAGCAATTCATAAAGAACATTGAAGCTGAAACCCTGAAAAATAAATTAGAAAACTTATCAAGCTCAGCAAAGAATGAATACTCACTTTGGAATGCAGTAAAAACAAGCAAAGCAGCACCTATGCCAGCCCAATATCCGTTACAGCTAGATAATAGTACCTGGGCAAGAACAGATGAGGAACGATGTCAAGCCTTCGGAAAATTCCTTAGTACAGTTTTCACGCCAAATGACAGTGTTGCCGAGACTGACGACGAAATAAACAGCTTCCTGAAATCGGATCTTCAGCTGAGCCCTCCATTAAAAAGTTGCTCACCAAAAGAAATATACCATGAGATAAGGAAACTAGACCAAAAAAAGGCTCCAGGATTTTGCTTAATAACAGCGGAAGTACTTCAACAATTACCCAGAAAGGCGATAGTATTCCTCACGCAGCTGTTCAATGGTATCTTGAGGCTGTCATACTACCCCAAACTATGGAAAGTCTCAGAAATCATAATGATTCTAAAACCAGGCAAACCACCACACCTTGTATCATCATATAGACCCATAAGCCTCCTACCGGTAATTTCAAAACTATTTGAAAAAGTGCTATCACGTAGATTAAATCCTATACTAGAAGAAAACAAAGTTATTCCAGAACACCAGTTTGGATTTAGAAGTAAACACTCCACAACAGAACAAGTTCATAGAGTAGTCACAAAAATAAGAAATGCAATGGAGAATAAGGAATATTGCTCAGGGGTCTTCTTGGATGTGCAACAAGCCTTTGACAAAGTCTGGCACCCAGGACTCTTGTTTAAGCTCAAAAGTAATCTTCCACACAATCTTTACCTGCTTTTGGAATCGTACTTAAACAACCGCATATTCAGAGTTAAGATTAACGAGTCATACTCCAACTGCTATGACATAAAAGCAGGAGTGCCGCAGGGTTCGGTATTGGGCCCGGTATTTGATATACACAGCCGACCTACCCAATACCGACAATATCCTCTCCACAACTTTCGCTGACGATACCGCAGCCCTCTGTAATAACCAAGATCCAATTAAAGCATCGCAAATGCTGCAGGTACATCTTGATAAAATTAACACATGGATGGAGAAATGGCGTATCAAAGCAAGTGTCAGCAAGTCAGTACACGTAACGTTCACTCTTCGAAAAGGAAATTGTGCACCAGTTAAACTCGGAAACGATGTATTGCCCCAACATCAGACATCCAAATACCTTGGTATGCACCTGGATAGAAAACAAACCTGGAGACAACATATCGAGAAAAAACGAGATGAGCTGAATCACCGCCTGCAATCACTGAAATGGCTAATAGGAAGAAATTCACAAGTATCTATCGATAACAAAATACTCATCTATAAAACTATCTTGAAGCCGGTATGGACCTATGGAATTGAGCTATGGGGAACAGCCAAAAACTCCAATGTAGAGATCCTGCAAAGATACCAAAATAAAGTTCTGAAAACCATAACAAATGCTCCGTGGTTCACCAAAATGACAGAGCTACATGACCTCCTCAAAATTAATACTGTAAAGGAAGAGATTGAACACCGAACAAAATTATACAAAATGCGCATTGAAAAGCACGTTAACAGCCTGGCTTCTGTACTGACTAACCCACTGGAACTCCGTCGATTGAAAAGACAGCACACATGGGACATGGCTTGATCTAGTCAAGCAGCAAGAAGAGGGACGGCCCTCACTGGAGGACCGTACTCGAAACGCCAACAAGCACAGAACGCATCTGCTGAAGGCTTTGGAAGCCGATTGCAAGATTAAAAAAAAAAAAAAGTGTTGAAAGGTTTTTATACAGTTAGTCGAAGTACTGTATTTCCGCTGTCAACGCGTCTAAAACTATCGGAGCGATTCGGCATACTCAACACGAGTTCATCCGAATCACGTTGCTAAATGACCACCCACGTCATGTATATATTACTACATGCCAAAAAGATTTTCTGTGTGTTATCATCATCATCATTTCTGCCGAAACACGTCCACTGTTGGACATAGGCCTCCCTCAATTTGAGGGGTTTACCATTATCACCACGCTTGGCGGGCGGTTTTCAATCGCAGTATGGCGGCAAATTGCATAGAGAACGCTCCTACCTATTCTCTAGTAAGTCCCTTAGTCGTCGTCGCCTCTTACAACACACACTAGGTACTATTCTTTACCTCCAGCATCACAAGAAAACTCTGTGTGTACGGTAACCATATCTGGCAGAGCTCTTCAACAAAGCATATCCCACGCGTGCTCAGTGGGATTCAAGTCTAGCGATTGAGCAAGCCATGGTAGGTAGGTCTTTGACATTCGCTGTGGCAAGTGAGTTAGCAACAAATGACAGTGTGTGGACATGCATTATCATTATCATGCAGTTATCCAACGTCGACTTGTGGATTGCCACAGCATGTTGCCGAGAGCCAGCTTCCAACAATCCCATTATTCAGACCATTAATTCTTCTCGACTCAAATGACGTCTTCTCTCCATATTCTGTATTGATTTCACTCAGAAGTATGGCAAAAATGTTACTGATTTGGCCTCACAACCATAACATGATTTTATAGCAATACGACATCTTTTGACCGAAATTCAGAAATAGTTTTCAAATGAGGAAAATTACTAAATATAATACCATAGGAGTTACAAAAATATCAAATTTTTTGAGTTTAAAATGTACTATGAACGGCAATCAATGAAAAGGGGTTCAAGTAAAACAAAATATATTTTTTGAAAAATATGATATATTTTATTCCTATAATAAAGATACTACATTATCAACTTTCATCAAATACAATCTTTTTACCTTCATACGGTAAAATACCAGATTTCTTTTTCTTAGCTTCCCAAGATGGATGCAATTTCTCTGGCTTTTCATCATTATTTGTATCATTTCTATTATTGAACCCTCTTTTATTATTAAAATCATTATTGAAAGACTTCCTATCATTAAAGTTTCTTCTGTCACTTTGTCTTTCATTGAATCTGTTATTAAACTTATTTCCTCTATCATTACCATTTTGTTTATTAAATCTATCATCATTATTGTAATTATTCTTTTGTCTAAGCTTATGTTTAGGGACCAGGCCAAACTGAACTGCTCTCCTTAGTTTTCTGTTTCCTCCAATATGCTCTTCTTTAACTTCATCAGGTGCTCTTGGTTCAACCACAGACATATAATTTTCTCCTGTTGAAGTTATAAAGAATGGATCTACAATTTTATTCTCAACTACAGGAGTATCTGAATCTTTCATTAATTTCTTTTGAAGTATTTTCTCGTTAAAGTGCTTAGTTTTATTTAATTCTTTTTGTTTCTTTACTGGATTTTTCTTGATGATTTCTTTTGGTTTCTTGTATAGAATGTCTTTAGGTTGATTCACGTTTATGTTACCTACATCTGATTGCTCTGCTTTTAATTTAACATTGTCTAAAGATGGTTTGACATTAGGAGAAGCTTTCAAAATGTTACTTTTATCTTCGGTAACTTCATCATCACTACTCTCTGCAGCAACATCACTCTGTTCTTCTACATCTTCTGGTCCAGAATCATCACCACTTTCATTATCTCCTTCTGACTGATCACTCCCTTTATCAGATACTTCATTATCATCGTTTTCATCACCGGACACATCATTGTCATCATTTTCATCTCTTGATGTTTCGTTTCTACTACCCTCATCTCCAGAAATCACATCATCCACTCGACTTTTGACTTTACTATCATCTCCCATAGCAATATCTTCAACATTCCAATCTCCTTCAGAATTAACAACTTTATTATTCTTTGCCTTTTTCTTGTTCTTTTGTTTTTCTTTAGCTTCTTTCTTCATCTTTCTTCTTTCTAGTCTTGACATGAACAGATCTTTTATAGGCACATTGGAAAATCTGCCTCTAATGAATTTGTACTTGTCCTGTAATGCTTTGTGTAGAAGTAATCTGGCACATGCTTTATCTTCATCTACTTGGGGTTTATTCAAGAAAGTATTTAACTCTCCCTTGTGTGTTACTATGAATTTAGCTAGGTCCTTCGGCTTGATTTTCTGTAAAGTATAAAATTAATGTTTAGTATAGACAATAATACCATCAATTTTCTTCAAATAAATGTAATCTATTATAATTTACTATCTAAGGTTGGACTTTTAATCCAATTCAGTAACTTGAACAGTTCACAGAAAAATAATGATACCATACTGAAACTAATAGTGTTGGAGAGGTGAACGATTTCACATGAAGAATGAATGATAAAAATGGTAAACTTTAAAAAATCGTTTTTAGGATGTGGAATATAAGAAGAAGTAATAATTTTTAGTAATAGTTATTTCCTTTTTTATTTTCTTCTGATAGAAACAAAACTAAATATAAAAATCATGTAATTTTACTTTTTTTTTACTATAGTTATTTCTTCTGGCAGCCATAGACGATGTATATATCGATTTAGCATATATATCGTGTTTTAAGACAACTGATTAAATTTAAAATGCCAAGTTTGCATGTATCATTCATTCTTGCACCACCTCACTATCTTTTTTTTTTTGGTGAATTCTGTTATCCCTCCAATTGTCAAGTTACTGAATAGGATCAAAAGTCCAACCTTAATGCCAAGTTAAACAAAGTATTCAAATTTCGACTGACTGCCAGGATTCCTCCAGTTTGATACTTTGCATATTTGGTTTGGTAAAAAAAAAATGTGTATGAATATTCATGTAGGTCATTAAATACAATGTAGTTCAAGCAATAATACTGTTATCTTACCTTCATAATCAAGACTTCTTTAACAGCAGACTCCGCTTTCCTTTTTAACTTTTCTTGTAGCTTTTCCGGAGCTTTCTTCTCTGTCAGTTGTTTAGCCTTTCTAGTCAATTTGTGTATTATCTGTATTTTAGCCTGGGTCAGTTTCTTTTTGAGTAATATTACCTGGAATAATTAAAAGGAATATAAATTAGTTATAAGAGTTTGTATAGGCAGAATAATTTGATTATTAGGACTGACTAAAAAAAAAATGTAAAGTATAGTTCAATGTGGATACTATCAACTTGTCATTGCTATTCGTGACTGCTACGGCAATCAACTTAGAACTTACGACTTAGAACATACACATTATTCTCTGCGTGTGATAGTTGTCACAATAATGTTATGTAAAAATCATGAAAATACAGTCACCAAATAGTAAATACTTAAGAAGATAGTAAGAAATGTTTGTACCTCAGTATTGAAGTCTTGTTTTACTGCTCCAACTTCCATTTTGTCAAATAATTAGATTTATTCCAAAGAGAATAGGTTATGGTAACAAAAGTGAATTTTAAACCATTAAAACTGGTATTACACAATATTTAACTACAAATGACTTAGGTACCAGGTTCGTTTTAAAATTTCTCTTATTTCTTTATCAAACTAAGCAATTTTTCACATGAAATAAACGTGTTGTAAAATTTATCAACACACGACACACCGATCGATTTACGAAATTGACAGTTGAGTTGACATCAAGACATGACATTTTTAACAATGTGACGGATGACGGCTATAACTTCTCAGTGACAGATACCACAAACTGATACTCTCTTAACACTGTCTACGCTGCTATACGATTTTGTTTGCGTGATTCCTACTCTAAAACTGCCATTTCACGTTTAGTACTTGCAGCTAGATTGAAAAGCACAAACATATGGTTATGCATAGAAACCGCTTCTCGCAAGCTTTCTTGTATAAGTGGTTTTCTCTTTTCATCGACGATAAAATTAGAAAATTGTTAGATCTCCAGAATAAATTAGCACTCGGCATTCACCCTGATTAGATACTGTTTTTGGCCAAAATTTAATATATTTCTACCCTCTTCTCATTTTTTGAAGCAGCCACATCCCTTAGACATATTTGCAGCAAACTAACATCCATATGACCGGGCGTGGCGTCAAGCAACTATACTCATCCGTTTTGCTAGCCTCAGCGTCCGCAAAATTACTAGTATTAGCTTACTTCTTGTCCTCTGTCCCAAGCACTGTTAGGTTGACCGAGAAAATGAGCTCCTCCTCTGGTTGTCTCTGAAGTGCCAACCGACCGATATGGTGAATACCTGAAAAATGGCTCGGATACAGATCGGCCTGTGAACCTATCTTCCCAGATTTAGTAATGAAAAGAAATGAAATGTTCAGGGCCAGATTTGGGGGAGGGCAACCCACAACGAGAATATCAAAAAAAAAAAAAAACATGTTACCGCTAACTACTAAGAATGATAATATTCTTATTATTTAATTATATTGTTGTTATTTTTTTTTTTAATTTAACCATATTCGTTCACGTCAATCTATCAAACACCATTATAATATATCACACAGCCCTGATAAATGTGTAACATTTTCCATAATTATTCGGTTAAGTACGCCCGTGACGGAATGGGGTAATGCTTACCAATAGGCTCAAAGGTTCAGTGCTTGGTTCCTAGTCGTAGCACTTTTTTATTTTATTTTTTTCTGATAAAACGGTCATGTTGCCTGTTGGTCTAGTGGTTAGTGACCCTGACTGCTATGCCGGAGGTCGTGGGTTCGATTCCCACCCAGGACAAATCTTTGTGTGATGAGCACGATCATTTGTTCTGTGTCTGGGTGTAATTTATCTATAATATGTATGTATTTAGAAATATATAAGTATGTTTATCAGTTGTCTAGTACCCATAACACAAGTTCTGCTTAGCTTGGGACTAGATGGCGTTGTGTGATAGTTGTGGAATATTATTATTTCCTTTATTACGTATTGTACACATATTAATTATATTTTTAAATATTAGAAAAATAAAAGTAAAAAAAACATTTAAAAATATAAAAAATAGTAGCCCACCGGTATCGGGAACAGGGTCCAAGCTACCGGTGGTCAGGGTTCCAGAGAGAGGAACCTCCTGACAATGCGAGCCGTGTCCAGAAGTACCGCTTTCTGAATCAAGCCCTTGACCCAGCTGCCTAACGAGAGCCTCCTTAGGTGTTGGTCGAGGCTCTTGGCTATCAAGCCATTGGCAGTGACGACTATCGGCACAATGATCGCTGAATCCACATCCCACATGTCGACAACCTCGCGAGCCAAGTCAAGATACTTGATCTGTTTATCTTTCTCAGCTTTCACGAGGTTCTCGTCATGTGGGACCGTTATGTTAACAATCATTGTGCGCCGCTCTACTCGATCCACCACCACTATATCAGGCTTATTTGCGACAATAGTCCTATCAGTGATGATGGATCGATCCCAGTACAATGTGATATGTCCATTTTCGAGAACTGGGTCGGGCACATACCTGTAGTACGGCACTTCCGATTCCACAAGGCAGTATTTCAGAGCAAGTTGCTGATGGATAATCCTGGCTACTAGGTTGTGCCTATGCAAGTATTCTTCGTTAGCTAGACGAGAACACCCGGAGATTATGTGCCTAATTGATTCGCCTGGACGGTGGCATGCCCGACAGATGTCAACCGTGCCGTCTTTCACAATAAATCTCCGGTAATTGTTCGTCATCATAACTTCGTCCATAATTGCACAGACATATATATTATTATTATTATTATTATCATCATATATGTTAATATATCTCGGGATCCTAGGATCCCGGTCTTTTGGAAGGCTTACGAGGGGCCGAAGCCAACTCGCAGAGGCCCCTTAGAAATTTTAGATAAAGTGAGGCACTAACCGATGATTATCCCCGTATGCACTGTGCAATTGCACCCAAGGACAACCTCCGGTTGGTGTTGGACTATTGCAGGATGTGGAAACCAAGATGCTGGACTATGTATTTGGCTGGCTAAAATGGACTGGTTACCAAGAACTATGGAAGGCCTATGGCCCCTGCCGCATCAATGTTTTGAATATACACGGATTAAATGGCAGGGGGTGACTTGCACACTCAATAATGGGCCCCTGGGAAACGTCGCTAGCACATAGTGTCGTAGCAACAAGGGGGCAACACTTCCTGAGGTGCTTGAGAAGTGGAGAGGTATTCCACGGCTTTCAGAACAATCCCAGAGCCCGGAAGATGGTCAAGATCCCTACGAGCACTTACTGGAATACTTCCTTTCCCCGAGCACGTTTGCTCTTGCGAATCTCCACTCAAGCCAGCCAATAAAGGCAAGAATGAGGTGGGAGCTCTGAACCTCGTCGGTGTTCACTCCAGCCGGCCAATAAAGTTTTATTATCAGATACTCCAGAACGAAAATTTCAGAGCTACATTCCCGAACATTGAAATCACACTGAGGATGTATTTGGTATTGATGGTGTCAAATTGCACTAAAGAACGCTCATTTTCAAAAATGAAAATTATAAAAAATAGACTTCGAATTACGATGAGACAAAACCGCCTATCAAAGCTATCTTTACGAAGCATTGAAAGTGATTAACTTCGGGAGCTGAATTTCACCGAAATTTTCAACGATTTTTCGTCAAAAAAGGCTCGCAAGGAACGCGATAATTTAGTTTCATATAATTCTTGTACTTTACTGTACCCACAAATGTTTCTTAATAAAATTTAATTTAACTAAACACTACAATTCAAAAAATTGATTCATCAATTTGGAAAATTATTAGGGCCAGGGCCTCCAGACCTCTAAATCCGGCCCTGAAAATGTTTATTTCTGTAAGTAGATCTATAAGATCACACACAAGACGACACTTTTACACGTCAATATTTTTTGATCAATGATTTTTAAAACTAGATGGCGCCGTATAGTATAATGTATCATAAAAATACTTCCACCAATACCGCTGAGCGTGCCCGACTTCTGGCTGTGGACGAGTGGGAGTGGGGCCTCTGGCTTCAGGCACTATCGTCACCCAACATCCGCACTATGCTGAGTGACACAATCCTCCGGCTTGATACTTGCCTGCATCTGGGTGCTCCTTGTATGGCTCAGTACCACTGACAGTGCGGTGAAAGAGTCGAGTGCGTTGAATACCATAGCCTATCCTGCAGTAGGAGCGCTAACCGGATAACTTAGCACGCCAGCATCATCATCAATTCATCACACATCATCCGTTGAGCTCTGGTCAGCGCTGGAGCTAGATGTTCTAGAACGCAATGGTTGCAACGTTACACATTATATGCGACTACTCAAAATCAAAATCAAAAGTCATTTATTCAAATTAGGCTGAGGATCAGCACTTTTCGAACGTCAAAATTACAAAAGACAGTCCCCCCAAAACGCCCACCCGTCGCGCACTTCCTAGTGCTTTAGCTGGGAAGAAGAAGTGGCCAACAAACTCCCCAGCAGCACAGCTGTCTGTCCAGTTAGAAGAACTTAATTCTATACAATGGTATAGAGTAAAACATTAAGAGACACAAATTAAATTAAATGATTTGTTATATGCCAGCTAGCCAACCCAATATACCAACAAATAAAATGAAAACTATACTCAAGCATAAGCAAAAAAATATGTATAATGTAAATATGGCTGCAAAAATAATAGCTTCCTGGCATAAAGGGCGTGACAGCTTACATATGCAATGCTGAATTATGTTCACATAGCTGTTACGACCTGAGTTACAACTCGAGGCCACAAATCATAAACTAGGACCATCGACGTAAAATAAATTAAACAGATAAGTACTATTAATAATAATATCAACATCAAGGACAGCAAGACGACCAGTCACCACAAGCAGCACCCGTTCACGAGCATAACGCAAAGATTAGCCATTACCCCCCTCGCCATATTTGAGGGAAGAGGGTAACCCGACCCCCGACACTACCGCAAGCATTGACATCCAAGGGAGCATGACGAACTTGCTGCCGGTTGCTCAAGCAAGAATTGAATGATTACTTGTCGAGGTCGCTAGCTAACCACATTATGCAATACTACTCATTATAATAAGTCAAAGCATAGATCATGTCAATACTAAAAAATAAATAAAATTAAATTGGCATAAACAGTAAAAAAAAAATGGAAACAGTTAAATTGAACCTATCACTAGGTACGCTAACACTGGAGAAAGAACATAAACATTGTCTTGAGTTAATCACAGCGACCAGCTATTCTTATCATTTAAATAATCGTTGATGGAATAGTACGCCTTTTGACAAAGGTTGAATTTTACTTGAGTTTTAAACGCATTAAAAGGTAATTCTAGTAAAGAAGGTGGTTGTTGTTAAATGTTATACCAAGGCCAACAAATGAGTTATGCACCTTATGAAGCCGGTGAAAGGGAACACGTAGTTTGTCCTTACTTCTAGTGTTAACAGTGTGAATATCACTGTTTTTAGCGTATAAGTGTATATTTTGCCTAATATATAAGATGTTGGCGAAAATGAATTGTGATGACACCGTATGAATACCAATATCTTTAAAAAAGTCCCTTAGGGAAACTCTGGCACCTAGCTGGTAAATTGCTCGAACAGCTCATTTCTGAAGGACAAAAATATTTTGAATATCAGCAGCTGTAACCCACAGTAGAATACCGTAAGACATAACGCTGTGGAAATAACTAAAATAGACTAACCGAGCTGTATCAACGTTAGTATATTGTATTACTTTTCTGACCGCGTAGGCAGCTGAACTGAGCCTTCCCGCTAGACTTGAAATATGAGGGCCCCACTGAAGTTTGCCATCCACTGTTATGCCCAGAAAAACTGCCGAGTCTACAGTTTTAAGCACCTCTTTATCTAAGACGATGTTGGGACCTAGATTTCTAACATTCGGTAAGGCGAACTTTACACATTTCGTTTTCTTGGCATTGAGAACTACGTTATTTTCCGTAAACCAATCGGTAACCATTGAGTGTGCATTGTTCACGTCGTCAAAATCTGGTCTGTTCCTGTCTACTTTAAAAATAAGAGAAGTATCATCTACTTACTGTAAGGTTCATTCGTTTTTATGTGTAACATATTTCCCTTCTTTTTCTACAATCTGTGGGAGTGATTTTGTGAAAAGAAACGAAAGTGTGTAACAGGAACCCGGGAAACCGTGCGCTGTTTTGAGGGTATGTGTTTATTATTAAACAGAACACTTTGGTGCTTGCAAGCCCATGAACGACGCCAAAAGCCTGTCTATATAATTGCATAGAACAGGAATAATATTTTACATAGAATTAGTGTGTCCTACCTGTAGAGTAGTTTATTAGATTAATTGATTAGATTGATAGTTTTTTAATCTACTAACTTTAATAATTATACATAACAAAGTGCTGCGAGCTTTGTCATCAAAACGACTAAATATCTATGATCATCCATTCGGTCAAAGTTGTTTCTACAAATTAAAAAAAATACAAATTCTTTCTGGTCGGATCTGTCAATCCGAAATGTACGTAAAAGTTTTGTAAAAATAAATTCCATGAAAATCAATGTAATCTATTTAATTTCGCATGGTGTTACAGTGAATTAGGATTTTACATATTTAGAAGATAGTGCTGATGTGCTAATTTTGTCCTCATAGTTTCTGTGTTTGTTATTTCAGCATGGCTCCTCGATTTGAGTTAGCAGTCGGTCTCCGAAAGGGACACAAAACGACAAAAATATCCGCCGGCAGGAAGGGTATTACTGACAAAGCCATCAAAATCAGACCCGCCAGGCTAAAGGGTGTAAGTATTTTTAATAGCTCAATAGGCACTAAGTAATTAAATTTCACTGTGAGGTTATGTTTTGAATCTCGTTAACGTAGCGGTTTGTTACATTTCATGTTGACTTTTACGATAATACCCGTATATTTTGATATAAATAACTTCTAAGTTGATTTCATCACTGCTACTTCAAAGACAAGTACCCAGGAGTAGTTTTATTATGTTACCAAGACAAACCTCGTTTCCTTCTGTTTCGACGTAGTACCGAATCTGGCGTGTAAATGATCCGAACATTATAACCTAGTATAATCTATAGTTTTTCAGTGAAGGATTCTAAACAATTTCCAATGACTGCTAAAATATTTTAATTACTTTTTGATTCTATTTCTTAGATGACCCTCTGGTCATTCTAATATTTCAAACTACCTATTTTTTTTTTTTTTTTGTTATTGCCATTTCTTTGAATTTTGTATTCATTGTTAAAGAAAATGCTTTAATACTGTGATATTTACTAACAATTGTATTCAATTATTTACAGCTCCAGACCAAGCACTCAAAGTTTGTGCGTGACCTGGTCCGTGAGGTTGTTGGACATGCTCAGTATGAGAAGAGGGCTATGGAGTTGCTCAAGGTGAGAAACAATTTCATATTACTTTATTAGATCACTTTGCAGTGTAAGAGTCAGAAGAATGTATGTAAATTTTCTCAAATTTATAAGTGCTGAATTTCTGTGAAAATTCACCTCTTCAAGCTTCACCAGGTTTTTATAAGAGATAAATTTCTTCAGTCAATTGTATTATCTATTATAAAGCTGGTAAAACTTAAAGTGGTGAGGAGAGGATTTTCACAGAATTTTAGCACTCTTGGTTTTGGCGATTGGCGAAGCATGTGTGGTGTGACTATGAATGATAGGCTGAGGAATGATGTGATAAGAGAATGGTGTGGTGTAAAAGAAGATGTAGTGACAAAAATTGAAAAACGTATGCTTAGATGGTTTGGTCATGTTGAGAGGATGAATGAAGGTCGGCTCACAAAAGGTATTTACAAGGCAGATGTGAGTGGAAACACCGGGAGGGGACGCCCTAGGAGGACATATAGGGACCTTATTGGTGATGTTCTTCAGAAAGGTCAGGTGCGTAGTACTCACAACCGGCGTGTGTGTATGACCAATTGTATGAACCTAAACGAGGCAAAAGAAGTGTGTAGAGATCGTAGCAGGTGGCGTTCCGTGGTTTCTGCCTACCCCCATGGGAAAAAGGCGTGATTCTATGTATGTATGTATGTTAGCACTCTTGTAAAATCCACTTTCATCATTCTTCCGACTCTTACACAGCGACTTACTAGAGAAGGTGAAGCAGCATTGTTTATGCATTTTACCACCATTCTGCGATCACCAACCCGCCTGCCAAGTGTGGTGATTATATCCAACAGTCAATGTCTTTCGGCTTAAATGATGACTAGACCACTATATGATCATAAAATTAGTCCTGTGTCATTATAGAGGCAGGGCTTACTCTGCCTATTGTAAACATTTTCACAGGTGCTAAACAAACAAACAGTATTTATTTTCTACAAACAGTAAATGCTATAAAAATTTGGCTTTTTGTTAGAAAACCATTATCAAACATTTTAAGTTATTTTGTTTTACTTTTACCAGAGTGTGGATTTATCTACCCACTTTCAATCCTACCACTATCTGATTTAGTGACGAAGTCAGCTGGTTCATTTGACCATGTCTATTATTTTCTTGAACTGTGCCTTGGGACTTACAAAACAAATAAAAATTAAACAGCAACTAATAATATTTTTGTTACTAGGTCTCAAAGGACAAGCGCGCCCTGAAGTTCTTGAAGCGTCGTCTGGGCACACACATCCGTGCCAAGAGGAAGCGTGAAGAGCTCAGCAACGTCCTGACACAGATGAGGAAGGCTGCCGCACAGGCCCATCACGCCCCACACCCCGCTAAGTGATCAATAAACTAAGTAATTGTACTTATGTGGTGTTTTATTGAAGTTTCAAAGTTATTATTGGTGCCACAATTTGGTAGACCAATTCCCATATCCAAAAACATTCAAAATGTAGTTGTAATCTTATCTATATCAAAATGTAGGAGAAATATAAGCATTTTTGACTGATTGTGACTAAAATTAGAAAAAATAAAATTCTAGATATGAGTATTGTGCCCTTCCCTCATGTTTTAATCTCAGTCAGTGATCCCATATAAAACTGCATGTTTCTGTAATAGAAATGTGTCTGTTGCAGATAAATGCCAGCTAGTACTGGTAGTAAACTTTGTCAACACTTGAAAACAAAGAAATCGCCTGTATCTGGTGTTGATAAGTAGAGGTCACACCAAATGCAGTGCAAACAGGTGCTTTTGCATAATCAGCAAATAAAGTTCCCTCTACTGGGACACAGACCTCCTTTCAGTGAGCCCTCTCACAGGCCTAGTTAGGTTGGTAATGTCACATCTTTTAATTTTTGGTCCTTGGACATGCCATGAATGTTACTTCACCTTTTTGAGAGCAGCACGCGAAGCATGACCACCATAGAAAGAACTGTTGTATATTCTTAGTAGAATAGAGATAGAATTGTCATGCTACGCCAGCATCATCATTTCAGCCGTAAGACGTCCACTGCTGGACTTAGACCTCCCCCAATTTGGGGGGCTTTGCCATAATCGCCACGCTTGGCAGGCGGGTTGGCGATCGCAGTATGGTGGTAACATGCTTAGTCGCCTTTTACGACACCCACAGGAAGAAATGGGGTGGTGTTATTCTTTACGCCAGCATAAAACGGTACAAATATTTCTACAATCTTTAATTCTGTTTCTGTCTTTAATCTTTCTACAATCTGTAATTTTGTCTATTCTTCCGTCGACAAAACCCATTTCTACGGTTGTCATGTTACGCGTGCAGTAGTGATGAAATTATTTACACATTTAAAGCGCCTATCTGGGTTCGAATGCGAATGTTGTAATTGACGCAGCGGTGCTGTAACCGCTTTCAGTCTTCAGGGTCACGAAATCGATTCCCAGATCGGAACGAATATTTGTGTGACCTATGGATGTTTGTTCCGTTTGTTTACCTACGTAATGCTACTCCCATGACGTACCAAGTACAGACGCTAGCACATCAAGCTACTACAATCTGTTAAATTTCTTTAATAGATGTTCAACTTTATCACTAAAACATTAGGTTAAAGGTTGATTGGGAGAATGACAGATTCGGGTGGCTCGATGCGCTGGCGTCTGTACAAAAAAGTGACAATTATGCTGTCTCAAAAATCTCAGGTTAAACCAAATTGTGCCCCAATCTGCCCTAGATCTTGTTGATTAAAGTTGACTAGGATTAATATGATTCCTACCAACTCACGACTATACAGTGTCCACCGCTTCCCTGTTGGCATGAAAGTTAAGAATAGTTTCTTCTTCTCGATTTACGATTTAGGTACAGAAACATCCTGCCAGGGTTGCGAATTTTGTTCGAAAGAGTTACCGTGGCCCTGGCATAGACAACTTAAGGAACACGGGTGGGTTTTAGTCAGTAAAAAAAAGAAAAAGCAGGAGTTGTCATTTGATGATATAAAAAAAAAAAAAATGAAGTACGAGTTTCACAGACAGCGAGCTCCATATCCTGTATTAGGATTGTTCAATTGTGTTTGTGTTTATCAAGCACAAAAAACTAAGTAAGCTGAAGTGGCAGTGGGCTGTCTATTTCTATCGAAGGACTGATGACCGATGGAATAGACGACTCCTATTTTTTTTTGTGGGTGCGAAATCATCAATTGACGTCTGCTCCTCTGGGCGGGCGGAGCGAGAGGGCGTGTTAAACTTTTACTGACTAAAACCCACTCCTGTTCGTTCAGTTGCCTATATGCCAGGGCCACAGTAAGTCTTTTGAACAAATCTCGCGACCCTGGCGCTCTGCCAGACGAATCCTGGAGAGGAGACTAAGATTTTTATAATTCTGGCTAACTCATGACTATACAATGTGAACCGCTTCTCTGTTGGCGCGAAAGTTAAGAAGAAGAATAGTTTCATCTTCTCGTTTAACGATTTAGGTACGAGTAAACAGACAGTGAACTCCATAACCCGTGTTCAGGATTGTTTAATTATGTTTGTGTTTATCAAGCACAAATAAGAGTACCTAAGCAAGCTGTAGTCACAGTGGGCTGGCCATTTCTATCGAAGGACCGATGGGCGGTGGAGCAGACGAGTCCTGGAGTGGAGACCGCGTATCAGCAAGCGTAGCATGGGACGCCCATCAGCTAGATGGACCGACGACCTAAAGAAAATAGCTGGCACAGACTGGATGCGGAAGGCGGAGGACAGGGTGTTGTGGCGTAACATGGGAGAGGCCTATGTCTAGCAGTGGACTGCGATAGGCTGAATTGATTGATTGATGAAGCACAAAAAAATTTTCATAATTCAAGTTTTATTTGGCCAGTCTGTAAAATAAGTATGTTTAGGCTTTGGTTTAGGCAGTTTGGCTCGCTTCCGCGACCAAACCTGTTCAGTTTTTTTTAAACATTACGTTGTCGTGTGGGTGGCTCGCGAAATTTAAATTTTCTTACGGTTTTTGCATTTTGCGCTTTTTGTCGGTGGCAGGTTGTATGTATATTGAATGACTATTTCATGAAAAAATCATTCAGTCGAATTAAATAAACTTATAGGGTTGTATTAATATCCCTGTAGCTCCCGCTTCAAAGAAATTATTTTACGTTTTATTCTTCTATTATGACATCTTTGGTTAGATGTTAAGCAGCTATTTTGTTTTCCCTAACAGTTTGTCTCTACCTAAATATAGTAAGTACTCAAGATATGGTGGTCATAGGGTTCCTTACCAAAATGGTAACAAGGTACCCTTATGGTGAGACTCAGTCTGCCTGTCTGTCACAGCGGGACATCTCAAGAACTACTAATACTATCAACTTGAAATTTGGAATGGTTTTAGATGACGTTTGCCCTACTATTATGTAAAAAGAAATAAATAAAAATACGTATATTTTTTTCGCAACAGCTACTGAATGTGGGGCTACTAGGGCATGTGGGGTATCACATGACAAACCGAACATGTACAGTCTCAAACATTTTTAGCCGCATAGCTTTCGACTTCTGCTGAAAAATGTAAAAAATAAACCGTTCTTTGAAATTATTTTATGCGATAGAAGTTTATGTAAGGATTACAGGAAAAATAAAACGATATCTCTAAATAACACACCTTTTCAGAAATCATTGACAAATATGGCATTAGTTCTACTATCGGTCAACAGATGGCACTAACCTAAAACTGCAATAAAATACTATTAAATCGATGGTCCTTATTAACAATGTCGCTTATGCATTTTTACCAATATTCACTTTTTTACATAAATAGAATCACAATAAAAAGATCTATAGTTCGTAATATTTTTTTTTGAAAATCATGATATTTTGCCAGTTTCAAAGATAATATTGTCGGTTGTCCGCGCAACAGTGTTAGTAGTAAAACGTAGTTTGAACTGCTCTACTGAACAGTTGTCTTATTGCAGAAGCGACATTGTTAATAGGGACCATCGAAATATTTATCTATTATGGTACAGAACCCTTGGTTCGTGAGTCCAACTCGCTTTTGATCGGTTTTTTTTTAAATAGCTACACAGAGGATGAACACTATACAACATCTAGGTACCTACCTACTTATTCCTCAAAACTTAGGCTCTGCATAACTATAAAGGACATAAAAATACATTAAAGAAGCTAGTTGTATTTCGATCGTACTTGAATTTCCCGCTGTTTATTTAGAACTAACTTCTTATCAACACATGAACCAATCTTCAAAAGAATATCAATACGAAAACTTACCTACCTAGCTACCTACTGAATGATTCGGTTGCTTAATGCTTTGTTTATTTACAAAGAATTCATCATTTCAGCCGTAAGAAGTCCACTGCTGGACATGGGCCTCCCCCAGGTACCATCAATTTGACCGGTACATTTTTTGGGGACAGTTGCCATAATCGCCACGCTTGGCAGGCGGCTTGGCGATCGCAGTTTGGTGGTAAAATGCATAGACAACGCTGCTGCCCATTCCCTAGTAAGTCCCACAGTCGCCTCTTACGACACCCTCGGGAAGAAATGGGGACAAAGAATTAATTGATGTCAAAATGGTTTAGAAACAAAGATGGCAGATACCGGATCCAATCCAAAATGACAGTCAGTTTTTTTTTAGTTCATTCAGCCTAACAATACTTTTATCATTTTGCGATAACATTATTCTTAGTTTTGTTTGTACACTTTCGCGTCTGTGAAGCAATAGAAAATGAATCAGCTGTTTCGGGCTAGCCGCAACATAATAAAAAAAAAAGAATTTAATCAGTGTTTTTAAATAGGTTGAGGAAAAACATGCTATTTGGGTAGGTTTCTAAAGGAATAGATTCGATGCATTGAAAAAAATGTGACCCGTAAAGGCGGGGATCGCGGAAGTAGCATTAGATCCCGGTGTCCCCGGTGAAGTGTGAGAAGGGAATCCGGAACCGGGGTAGTTTTAGTAAGAGTCTGCGAGAACCCTCCGCCCCCATCCCAGAGTGAAGTACATCCATGAGGATTTCCAGGGTTATCAACTAAAAAACAAACAAAATAACAATTAGGGAAGTATTCTTTACGGTCCAAGAATCAAACCCTGACAGTCGCGTTTACGACAACTAGTCCAATGACCGATAAAGAATAGGATTGGAATTAGACCGAGCAAGATTATTTAAACTTTCCAATAGGTAGCATAATTATTAACTGACATAGCAATACCACACACCAGTGTGTGGCATAGGTAACCATAGCTGGGCCTGCAGTCTCGACATAGAAAGCGACACTATCGCAAAATACCGATTGCTAAATAAAACCGAAAACAATCGGTTGCCGTAACGATGCCAGCGACAAAATGGAAGTCTCGACATCTGAGATACGGACCAAAGTCATACATTAACTTGAACAAAACGATGTCAGTTGGCGCAAAACGTATTCATAGTTCGGTTTAGTAGCAATGTTACGATATTTGGTAGTCTCGACACTCAAAGTTATTGATGGACATCGACATTTCGATGAACTTTACCGTATTTTCTTAATGTTTACGAGCATGTGTTGCGTCCATTTTTGAAAGCCCGCAAAGTGATTCGTTAGCAACGCAAACTAACAAAATGGCGTACCCGAAGGATGTGACTGTACTAATGAGGCTTTAAGACCATATATTTATGGGTTCCGACAAAACTACGTGCGAACGAGCGTCGCCAACAACCATCGTATTAGAGGGAGCCAAATACATTTAGTATCTTTTTGAAGGGAGCCGATCGTTCAGTTTTAATATACATATAAATAAATAACACAACTGCAAATCATGTTTCCAACTTTATTAAATCTCCATTAATCCATTGAATGCAGTAATTACAGACACAATTAAAAAACCATTGTGTCTGGCGAGGATCCACGTTTACAGCATATGAAGAGTTAAGTATCATCACAGACAATCATCTCCTAATTACACACGTTCGTTTTAGCTTGAATTTCTACATGAGACATGTTGCATTCATACCCACTCATACATTTCCAATGCATTCTGCAGTTTAATTAAGTAGCTCGACATTATTAATCTAAAAATATAATATTTAGTGATTGATGATGATTATATAAATAATACACAACGGCAAATAATGTTTTCAACTTTATTAAATCTCTATTAAGTTTCAACAGTTCATCACATACAATCATCTGATTACACACATAATTTTAATCTAAACACTTTACACGGCACATGTTGCATTCCTATTGGCATAACATTTCCACACTTTAATAAAGAAGCTTGACAATAATAATTTAAATATACATATCCAAAAAAATGATATCATGCACTATTACTAAAGGATAGCCGTGAGAGACTTGTCATAAATTACAGTAGTCAAACCGTTAAACTGAATAAATAAAAAGTATTTATCATTTTCTATATAAAAAACATACAACGGCAAATCATGTTTTCAATTTATTAAATCTCCATTAAATATCAACAGTTATTCTCTCTCTATTCTATAAAGTTTCTACAGTTCGTCACACACAACTGTATTAAGTTTCAACAGTTCATCACACACAATAATATAATTACACACATTCTTTTATACACTTTACATGTCACATGTTATTCCTATCCGCATAACATTTCCACACTTTAATAAAATAGCTTGACAATAATAATTTAATTATAAATATCCAAAAAAACTGAAATCATGCATATTAGGTACTAAAGGATAGCCATGAGAGTCCTGACATAAATTACAATAGTCAAACTCACTGTTACTTTATAATTTAAACATTGCAATCTTAAATCTCCACTACGTACAGAAGAGCACCATATTCACTACATTATGCGCAGACAATAAAGAAATGCAATAAACTGGTTTATAAATAAAAAAGTTAATCTGGCGACAATATGGGTGGCCTTCCATGTTTTGATACTTCTTTGTCTCCCTACAAGGAGCCATACTTGAAGCTAACAAACAATATTTTGTACCTCAAATGTAACTGCCTATGTATAGCTCTCGCCAAACTTCTAGGCCGCCCTGAAAATGGCTTTCTGAAGCGCAAGGCACGGATCGGTGCTGTTTTTCATTCGATCCAGCCATTGTAGCCAACTTCAGGGCGGCCAAGAAGTTTGGTAAGAACTATAGTTAACGTCGGATCTCAATATCAAAACTAATTGTGAATAAACATCTGTACTCAAGAAACATTTTGTATTTTATTTTTTTGTTTTATGCCTGTAGTTATAGACTTTTAAATAAAACACCTTCCAAAATTGAAAGACATACCATTGCAAACATTAAAAACAACAGGTACAATAATTAAACATAGAACTTTTTAATATTTTTGCACAAGATTTCTTAACCGACAAGAACTATTAAAATTTTGTTTTTGTAATTTAAATGTACTAAATTTACTAACTTAAATAGGTAGAAAGTACATAGATTCCTCACAACTGTAACAACTGATTGTAGTACATACATTCTTTGCAATTAAATATATCTATTCTATTGAAAAATACATAAATAACACATAACCGCAAATCATGTTTTCAATTTTATTAAATGTCCATTAGCAGAATCATTTAAGTTCACACATTCTTATAATTAAGATACTGCTTACATGAGGCATGGTGCACACCTATTGAAAAATCTTTATCAATTGTTTACACTTTCACTATCCACTTAGTTCAAACTGTTTTCTTCCATGTTGTGGCTTCCTTACAGCAGACAATGACTCAGGTACCACAAATGATGCATCTCCAAGCATAGTTCAAGCTGTGGGGCCTTTCAAAGTGTGGACCGCATGTTTCACAATGCCTGTCCTCCGACAGTCTTGATATGGCTATGAGACGGCAAATCTCACGCAAATGAAAATCCTTTGGACTTGTTCATATCTGTACATTTACAGAATAACAGTAGAGGCGTTAACCAAGCTCTTAACTAAACATTAACCATTTCTTCGAATACAACAACCCCTCGGAGTTCTGTGTCTGTACGCAGCTATGATATGATTTAATAAGAAACAATATGAAGAGAAGTCACCGCTTCATTAAAAATAGGTTAGCCGAGTAATAATATGCTGTAACCTTGGCTATTAATGAAAAATTATCATGTTAAATACCACAAAATTTGCTATATCAACAAATTATAAGACTTTTTCCATAATTATTTGACACTTGACAACTTTGGCATTATGTTAACTGTTTAATTTTTTTAATGACTTGAATACGGGGCTTTTGGCTCCGTTGCATTTTATGTATCTTTTTGAAATTTTTATCTTGTTATGTGCGTTTTGTTTGGCAGATTAAACAATTTTTCTTTCTCTATTTGTTTACAATGTTGCAAGGAGGCAGATTGTAAAGACCATATAATTTTTTTAAATCCTAGCTGACCCAGTAGTAATAACAGATTCTACAAATTTTTCACTCATTATTTTCATACAATCAAATTCACCGACTTAAAACCATTTCATGAAAAAAAAAAATCGGCCAAAATTTAAAGTGATAAGTAGGTACAGTATCGGAATGTTGAAATTGAACACTCAGATATTATACTCTTTTTGAATTAACATTTCATTTATCTCATCTTAGTTTGTAATCAAATTAAAAAAAAAAAAATCACATTAACCTACATGGGCACTTATGAAATGTCGGATACTAAGTGCACGGTTCCAAATGGTTGATTCCTATGGAGAAGAACCGGTAAGAAACTCCACGGTTACTCTTTTAAAAATAATTGGTTTTTACGATGGATTCAAATTACAGTTGTAAGTCAATACCACTTCAAATAAGAATAACTAAATAAATAGGCAATAGACTTGATCACTTTTAATTAACGATCAGTTAAATAATTAAAACAAATATGGCAATGATAAACAATATAGTAATATTTCTATGGCGAAGCGTAAGCAGCCAGTAAGTCCAGTCCCCTGAGCTCAGGGTCTTTTAAAGACTTTGTATTCTCCCGCCGAAGTGACGTCAGCCGATGCAGACTGCCAATCACTCGCCAGCGTGTTCAAACGTCCGGTCCGGTGCAGGTGGCAGCACTGCGCCCCACAGTGCGTCGCTTAAATCGTGATATTGGGGCTAAGTTAGGTCGCCCGAAACGGTGGCGCCAACACAGTGTTAATGTCGAAGGATATCATTACCTTGATTAAGTCTAATCATGTTTTTTAAACTATTCTTCATCATCATTTCTGCCGAAAGACGTCCAGTGCTGGACATAGACCTCACCCAAAAACCACTACTTTGACCGGTTCTGTGCATTTACAGGGGGTGTTGCCATTATCGCCATGCTTGGCAGGCGGGTTGGCTATCGTCGCATTATGGTGGTAAGATTCATAGAGAACGCTTTGGCCACTTTCTAGTAAGTCCCATAGTCGCCTTTTACGACACTCACGGAAAGAAATAGGATGATGCTATTCTTTACGTCCGGCACCACACGAAAAACTATTATTTACTTTGTAATTTTTTAGTTCAGCTAGCTACAAAAGCGTATATTTTTTTTTTATCTGTCCTGATAATCCTGGCTAGAATAATGGCACAAATTTATGAAATTAATGTTTTGTCATCGGGTAATAAGCATCTTATAGTAAATTTTAAATAATTCCGATGTTTTGAGATGAAAATCACTTTCAAACATTCCGTTACATACACACTTACATACTTACACCCATACTAAGTCAATGAAATCGTTTTAATAAAAATCAAAATTAAATACAAAAAAAAACAAGCATGAAATACTTACACGTTTTTGAGGTAATATGGAGATTAATAAACAAAAAAATGTGTCTATTAAGTTAAAAAATAATGCACTTCATAATTATACAACGATGTAAGAGAGTTGTATCGAACTTACACCGCCATCTATTAGTGATTCCAAGAACTAACCAATAAATAAACACTATTGTCGCTTAAATGATACTATTTTCCAAACTGTATCGTTTGGAAAATAGTATCATTTAAGCGCAATTGCACAATTAAAATACAATACACACTATAATAAAAAAAAAAACATTCACGAATAATTAAAATAGTATTGTTATGTCGTGAACATTACTTACATCACCATCTTTTAGGAATTCCTAGAACTAACCAATAAATACAAACTATTTTCGTATATTAAACATTTTTTTTTTTCAAATATAAAGGACAGTAATAATTGAGATAAAAACTATCCTATCTTTTAGGTTGGATCAAATTATAACTAACTAAGAAGTTTGTTATGAGTCTGTTCAGTAGTTTCGGATTTTACCCGTAACAAACATGATGGCCCGAGATTTTTTTTTTATAATGTTTATCACTCCTTCTAAGTTTCTTTAATAAACAGTTTCCAAGATATGGTTTAAAAAGTCACTATACAGTTTGTAGTAAAAAAATATTTTTTTACTAATCAATGGTCTCCAATTTTTTTCAGAATTCAATGAAAATTTCTCGCGGCCAATAATTGAAGTCGAACTATAAATAGTAGTCTTCGGTAGTGTCTCAACATCATTTTATACGATTTTGCGAGGTATCTCCGATGTAGAGACTTGCTTTTGTCGTATGCATCGGTACGACAAGCGGGGTGTTTTCGGTATTATCTAGTGATCCGAATGTTCGATGACATAGTAGCGGCCGTAAGAATTTCTCCTTGAATTCACGGAAAATTGGAGAACATTTATTAATAAAAAATTCCATTTTTCTAGAAAATTGTGCAGTGGAATTGTTAATCATATCTTGCAAATACTCGTTTTTTTATGGAATCTACTAAGTAGCAATAACTGTTTTACAGGATTAAAATAACTTGTTAAAAATCTGAGGTCATTACAATCTGCATCCTTGCAACACTATAAAACTAATGCCAAACTTGTGAAGTCATGTCTATTTGGTATTTGTTTTCATTGATTTTCTTTCTCAAGTGTATTTTACACATATTTTCATAGATAGCCAAAGTTACAGCATATTATTACTCGGCTAACCCATTTTAATCAAGCGGCGACTTCTCTTCATATTGTTTCTTAATAAATCATATCATAGCTGCGTACAGACACAAAACTCCGTGAGGTTGTTGTATTCGAAGAAATGGTTAATGTTTGCCTAAGAGCTCGGTTAACACCTCTACTGTTATTCTGTGAATGTACAGATATGAACAAGTCCAAAGGATTTTCATTTGCGTGAGATTTGCCGTCTCATAGCCATATCAAGACTGTCGGAGGACAGGCATTGTGAAACATGCGGTCCACACTTTGAAAGGCCCCACAGCTTGAACTATGCTTGGAGATGCATCATTTGTGGTACCTGAGTCATTGTCTACTGTAAGGAAGGCACAACATGGAAGAAAACAGTTTGAACTAAGTGGATGGTGAAAGTGGAAACAATTGATGAAGATTTTCAATAGGTGTGCACCATGCCTCATGTAAACAGTATCTTAATTATAAGAATGTGTGAACTTAGATGATTCTGCTAATAGACATTTAATAAAGTTGAAAACATGATTTGCGGTTATGTGTTATTTATGTATTTTTCAATAGAATAGATATATTTAATTGCAAAGAATGTATATACTAATATCAGTTGTTACAGTTGTGAGGAATCTATGTACTTTCTACCTATTTAAGTAAGCAAATTTAGTACATTTAAATAATAAAAACAAAATTTCAATAGTTCTTGTCGGTTAAGAAACCTTGTGCAAAATACTAAAAAGTTATGTTTAATTATTGTACCTGTTGATTTTAATGGTATGTCTTTCAATTTTCTTAGGTATTTTATTTAGAAGTTTAGAACAACAGGTGCAAAACAAAAAAAAAATGTTTCTTGGGCACCGATGTTTATTTACAATTAGTTTTCATATTGAGATCCAATGTTAACTACATGGGTAGTTACATTTGAGGTAGAAAATATTGTTGGTTAGCTACAAGTATGGCTACTTCTTAGGAGACAAAGAAGTACCCAAATATGAAAAGCCACCCATATTGTCGCCAGATTTTTTATTTTTATGTATTAACTACTTCATAGTCTGCACATAATGTAGTGCATATGTTGCTCTTTTGTAAGTAGTAAGGAGATTAGACTTAAGATTGTAATGCTTAAATTATAAAATAACAATGTATTAATAAAATAATTTCAGTTTTTGGGATATTTTTAGTTAAATTATTATTGTCAAGCTATTTTAGTAAAGTGTGGAAATGTTATGCGGCTATGAATGCAACATATGCCATGTAAAATGTTTAGATTCAAATAATGTGTGTAATCAGATGATTGTGTGTGATGAACTGTTGAAACTTAATAATAGTTGAAAACATGATTTGCCGTTGTGTGATATTTATATACGAAGTGATGAATACTTTTTATTTATTCAGTTTTCATACAGTTTGATTGTTGTAATGAACTACAGAATGCATTCGTAATGTCAAGTGAATAGGAATGTAACATATATAAGCAGCATCTAGATTATAAGAATATGTGTAATTAGGAGATCATTGTGTGAGATGATGATGATACATGGAGATTTAATAAATTTGGAAACATGATTCGTGGTTGTTTGTTATTTATTTATAAGAGGCGATCGTACGATTCACTCCCTACAAAAAGATATAAGGCTCCTTCTTATGCAGTATTTGTTGGCGACGCTCGTTTGCACGTAGATTACCCGGAACCCATAAATAAGTGGACTACAAGCCTCATCAGTATAGATACTCAGACACACTTTCAAGAACCCCCATTCCCCATAATTTTTGTTTATATTTACTTCCAAACACCTAAAAAACATAGTTTATGATGCTAACAAATTGCTTTACGGGCTATCCAAAATGGCCGCAAAACGACTCGTTAACATCAACCGAGCTCAGTTGCGACAGACCAACGACAGTTGATAACTTTGAGTGTCGAGACTACCAAATATCGTTCCATTCCGATCTTCGGGACTTTGCAACTTTTTCGTTTGTTAAAATGGTCGCTATCTATGTCGAGACTGCAGGCCCTGGGCATTAACTCGTTAATCCGTTAATCGTTAATTAACGAAGTTAACATTTTGATTAACGGATTAACTTTTAAGTTAACTTTTTAAAATGTTAACGGACACGTTAACTTCCGTTAATATGCAGAAGTCCGTTAATCGTTAATCCAATGCCTACTATTTACCGCACAGCACCGCGCCACGGCGCGAAAAACTGGCTTATACAAGTATGAAACGACAAAGATATTTTAACACCAAAACGAGCCTCGCTTTCAGACGAGTACTTCAACATGTTAATGTTCATGAAGGGGATTATGCACCTTAGGCCCGACGATTAAATCACACATTTGAATTATACAAGTATTTTGTTTTGTTCCTAACCTGTTAACTTCCAGATCCTAAACCAACATGTTTTATTAGTTCACTAACGCAACAATATAAAAATGCAATTTTACACATATTAACGGATTAACGATTAACGTTAACTTGCGTTAATTCTTCCGAAATGTAACGCTTTAACGTTTAACGAAGCTAACTTTTTTTGTAGCGGATTAACGATTAACGAAGTTAACTATTTGATTAACGGTGCCCAGCTATGTAGGTAACTAAGTACGTATAGGTACCTATAGGTAAAAACGAAAGTCGTACTTTAACTCCATGTACGTTTCCTACTAGTTACTTAAGTCTCAATTTGTTTTATGACTTAGTACCTACACCGCTGTCTGTTTTTAGGGTTCCGTTGCCAAATGGCAAAAAACGGAACCCTTATAGATTCGTCATGTCTGTCTGTCTGTATGTCCGTGTATGTCACAGCCACTTTTTCCGAAACTATAAGAACTATGCTATTGAAACTTGCTAAGTATGTATTCTATGAACCGCATTAAGATTTTCACACAAAAATAGAAAAAAAAAACAATAATATTGGGGTTCCCCATACATAGAACTGAAACTCAAAAAAAAATGTTTCATCAAACCCATACGTGTGGGGTATCTATGGATAGTTCTTCAAAAATGATATTGAGGTTTCTAATATCGTTTTTTTCTAAACTGAATAGTTTGCGCGAGAGACACTTCCAAAGTGGTAAAATGTGTGTCCCCCCCGTAACTTCTAAAATAAGGGAATGATAAAACTAAAAAAAATATATGATGTGCATTACCATGTAAACTTCCACCGAAAATTGGTTTGAACGAGATCTAGTAAGTAGTTTTTTTTAATACGTCATAAATCATAAACCACAATTTACCTTTCATTCAGTCAACTCAAATATAAAAATTAAAAAAAAAAACATTTAATTTCATAAACATAAACCTTATTTATTGCATATACCGTGAATACCTGAAGGTTTGTAAGGAACCCTCGGTGCGCGAGTCCGACTCGCACTTGGCCGGTTTTTTTTTAAATGTATGTAGATTGGTTGTTGCTGGTAGATTTTCAGGAACAGCTGTTCCGTTTAAAAAATAGTTTATTATTTTAAATCATTGGTATTACCTATGATTTAAAAAAAAAACTCCGTAGTCGACTTTTATGCAGATCGTACCTACCGAACGAACCGTAGACGAACGTTATGAAATTGTAGGCCATACAATATCATGTAAATGGACTGGCTGGAAGAAATAAGTTTTTGTATCTTGCACTTACCTAATTACGTAACACATTGTCAATCAGAATCTAAATCTTATTGAACTTTATTGAAGGATCATTGCCAATCCATTGCTTCTTAAGATCGAACAATTTGTCTGCTCAGTAACATTAACAACGCAATGAATGTTGTTTAACTGTCAAAATAAAAGCCAGTCGACGTGATTTTATTGAACTCCATTTTCAACTGTCACTGTTGAACCCGAGAAGAGAATCCAACAGAGTTCAGCGCACTGCGCGAGTGAGTCTCACTCAGCGCGTCGAAAAAAAATAATGTTCTTCTATTTTCAAATCTCGGGACTTAGCAGTGCGCATGCAGTGCGTTGAAGATACAGTGCGCGGAAAAAATCCGTTGCGATTTTATTTTATCTGTGGATACATTGTCCAAGTGTCTAACGGACCTCAAAAATAACCTCAAATGTGTAATTTGAGGTCTTTCTGGGGTCACTTTTTTGTATGTACCTATTGAAATGAAAATTGCGAAAACATCATGTTGATTGTAAGTCTAGGTAATAAACATTTTTGCAAAAACATATTTATTATTGACATTTTATCTTTGAATTGTTATTGTGACGCTTGTTATACCTAGAGGGGGTCTTTGACAGGTCAAGGGCTATCAGGTTGCGTCAAGAAACTCGAGCAGATATTATGACGTTACGTGCAGATGTCTCATTACTCTTGCTTACCAGTTAATATTACGTAGACTGTTATCTTTAGTGTGAATAAACAATGAAAGTTCGTTACTAAACAATTATGACTATATTTAGATTATTGTCATTACATCAGCCTGTACTACTGAACAAATCTACCTACCTATTTTTTAAGGAATTCTGTATCCTAATTGTGTAACACACTATCAATCAGAATTACTTTGAAGGATACCTATTGCTAACCTAGCCATTCGAGCAATTCCTGGCACCCAGCAGTGTTGCTGGTTGCTGTGTTTCGCAAGGTTATTGCATTTTGAAGGGTATTGGTAATCGATTGCTTTATATATTCAAAAACAATATCTGCTCAGCAAAGTAAATAACGCAATGAATGTTATTGAACTGTCAAAATGCAGGCCATTGCTACCGTTGGTGTGTTACGCAATTACATCTCTGCTTTTGATTACTAAGCAAGAAAATATTTCTCGATGATTTTATTGAATATCAGTTCCCCAAGGTGTAGTGTTACCCTGTTACTGAGTTAGGCAGTCAATCAACAATCAACTAGTCTGACGCAGTCCACTGCTGGAAATAGGCCTCTCCCATGATGCGCCACAACACCCTGTCCTCCGCTCTCCGCATCCAGTCTGTCCCAGCCACCTTTTTGAGGTCGACGGTCCATCTAGCTGGGGGACGTCCCACACTACGCTTGCCGATACGCGGCAAGTTATGCATTCGCTCCGTGTAAAACAGGTGCTGGTATTCAGCTGCAGCCGGTTAAACTGGAAGCCGACCCCAACATAGCTGTGTAAACGCTTTGCAGATTGAACTTCCTCGGTCCTTTTATATTAAAACTAGGCCTCTTGTATAGCATGGAAGCGATTTATGTTTGTTCACGACGACACTGATAAGAATTACTTATTATCAATGACACGAGAGTTTTGTTGCCATATCTGCAAGATCTGGACAAAAAAGTAGATAGTAAGGTACTTGTACGTAATCATAATTTGGTATTCGTTTCAAGAAAAACTGCATCTTTTCTTAGTAACTAGTGTTTATGATAATGTAGCTTGAAGTACCGTCAGCAACTGACACTGTGTCGGTAGAATGAAGTAGGTGTAGTAGGTACGTCCTGTACGCTCTTGCAACATCATCGCAGGGAGAAATGGGGAACATTACATAATCATCATCATCATTTCAGTCGAAAGACGTCCAATGGCGTTTGCACTAATAGCCACGCTTGACAGGCGAGTTGGCAACCGCAGTATGGTGGTAAAAAGCATAGAGAACGCTGCTGCCCATTCTTCAGTATGTCCCTTATTCGCTTCTTACCCACGGGAAGAAATGAGGTGATGCTATTCTTTACGTCCAGCACCACACGGAACATTACATAGTCGTCGTTTTATCTAAAACCCTGACTTTGACATTGCAAATACACGAAATCCTCTTAAAAATTATAACCATTACCGGCTTAGCCCACAGCCCACAAGCGCTATAAAATCTCGACGGGATTTTTTCTCACACAGGATTTTCAACTGTCGGTGTTAAACCGAGCATTGAGTACAGCGTAACTGCGTGAGTGACAGTCAGCGCGTCGAAAAAACACAATGTACGATTTTATCGCGCTCGTGGGAATGTGGGCTTATTTTGTTCGTTTCATTTCCATGAGAGTCCAGCGAGTACCTAACTACGTTAGCAGGTTTTTAAGGTATAGGTTCAACCTGACGGACTGCTATGTTGGTCTAGTGGCCGCCAGCACTACTGTTGAACATGAGGTCCTGGATTCGATACTGAGGTCGGGCAAAGTGTTCTCGAGTATTTCTCAGTGGCACTTCGCAGTATGGACCTGTGTCCGGTTGATAACAATTGGCTCATCCCGTATTACATGAGACTTAAACATGTCTGAGTAAATGTGGATGTACTAAAACAAGAAAAGACAGAAAAGAAATAAAAATACATTTATTTCGCACATACTAAAGGTACATAGTAGATATAGAGCAGGAAAGAGTAAAATTAAAAGTAAAATAAAAAGTGTAAGGTGTGATCTCAGAAACGAGCATAAGATATAGTGAGCCACACGTGTCACGGCTGCGCCAAAAAGGCCCAATTCAGCAAAAATGGCGAGGCGTGGCAAAGTGTGTATGTTATGTAAGATCAACCTACAGTGCATCATGTTTCATTTCAAATGGTGTAGGTATCGAGACGGTCTATATGACAATGTCAGTGAAATTATGTTCTCAAATTCGTTGTGTAAGTATCACACAACCTTGACTGTGACAAGTTGTTGATTAATGTATTTCCTTCACGCACTAAATTGAGCAGACAAATTGATGAGTAATAAGATCCAGTAGAAAACCAGCCTTAGGCATTGGTAATCTGGCATTTTTATTGAACTGGGGACCTTTTTGATGCCGTGAGGCACACAATGATGCTAGTTTCTGACATCACACCTTCCTTTTTTTTACTCTTTAGTGCTGTATACCTATTGTGTGCCTTTTAAACTGTGCTAAATAGATGGTTTTTTTTTCTTTCTAATAAAAAAATCCTTATATAATAAATACCTAGCTAGATGTTTGTAAGACTGGTCATAATAGATATTTATGTACAATTTCTACACTAATAATAAAGCTGATTTTTTTTTTGTATGTTTGAATGCGCTAATCTGTAAAAGTACCCGTCAGATTTGAGAAATTATTTTTGAACTTAGTTCAATTCTTGAAGAAGGTTATAGGCTATTTAACATCATACCATACGATCATTTAGACCCGAGCAAAAAGAAAAAAAGAGCTAACGAATTGCTAAGCGATAACGAAGTAATAGCGCTGGCGGACGATGCGATGCGCACTGTGGGTCTGAAGCAGAAAGCCGCGAACATAGTCGCGGGCAGAAGCTAGCACTGGGCTCCCGTGGTGGATTATGGTCCACTCCCTCTCTTAGAGAGGCCTGTGTCTAGGGTTGCCACCTTTTTTCTTGCAATTAAAGTACATTGGTATTATAGGTAAGAAAAAAAAAAGTACACAGTATAAAAATAAAGTATGACTTATTTGTCTTTATTATTATATTTAAAAATATTTTTTGTTACTTTTTGCAGTTTGTATCACATAAATTTCGTTTAACGAAAAAGTACTTACGATTAAACTCTTCAAAATCCCAAAGAAATCAAATTTTGCAAAATAAAGTATTTTCGTGTACTTTATTGTTCTCATAAAGTATAGAGTAGGTACAATTATGTAAAATAACGTACTTTATTATAAAGTACGGGTGGCAAGCAACCGTACCTGTGTCCCAGCAGTGGGAACAGTATAGCCTAGGATATGTTATTAATTACTTACTTAAAAGCAGAGGAGAACTTACATTTTTAGGTATATCAAGTATCGAGTATTGTATTACTATAACCGTACCCGTATCAGCTGTTTATCTCCCTAGTTAAAGAAGTCATCTGGGGTCAGAGGAATACTACAATTCAGCGGCGATATCTACCTACTTAAAATTAACTCTATTAAAACTCTAGCTCGCACTTTGACCCGCACCCTAATTGCGAAACACACTATCATACAGAATTTTAATCATAAAATTTGTCTGCTAAACAACAAAAATAACGCATTGGGATTTTGTTGAACTGTCAAAATGAAAGCCATTCCTATCGTTAGTGTGTTACACGAAAAAAAAACCCACAGATCTCAAGTAGATAATATCGAGGTAGTTAACCCATTCATTGCCACTTAAATTTTAAAAACATCACCTGGGTGCCACTTAATATTTTTCCTTCACCGAGACCTTCACATCACCAACCGTTTTTTCCTTACCAAAACAAGAATGACAGTTCGAAGCAAAAACGAACAGTATTTCCACATTTAACAATTGTTTCTAGCCGTGTATGTTGGCATTGTTGGCAAATATTTAAACTTTCTATAATTTTATGTAATGCCAAAAAACGTCCTAAAGTACACTCAATGCATATGGTACGTTGGTGGCATGACGTTAGTTATCTCGATCAACGCAAATGGTGCGTTGGTGGCAACGAATGGGTTAAGTTAGTAGCCTCGTTAGGTATACCTAGTAATTATAACCCAAAATAACCAATAACGTGATTAGTGATGTAAGTTTAATCATTATTGAAGTCACACTTTTTTTATTCTGTGGCATGTCGTTGTTGACCTTGAGAGGTCGTGACTACTTAACCGGGCTATCCTATGGCTACCTTAAGCCAACTGAAAACCTCCAGCCACCTGCCAGGGTCGCAAGTTTTTTTCGAAAGAGATAACGTGGCCCTGGCACATGGGCAACTGAAGGAACACGGGTGGGTTTTAGTCAGTAAGTTTGACACGCCCTCCCGCTCCGCCCAAGAGCGGGAGTCGTCATTGGTAGATATCCCAACCCACAAAAGAAAACCTCTAGCTAGGGACGAATTTCTTCTAAAACTAAGCGACTGCACGCTAAGGGCACCACTATGGGGCACGAATCTCGACTTAGGGCATCGCTGGGCAGGACAGCAAGATGGGCCAGGCTGGATCTGATCTGGATCCTTATTATTAGCAGGGGAATTTTCAGCCACATGCCCGGCTACGGCACGGGCTGGCACTTCGTCGGGCAAGGGTCAACTATCTATAAGGGTTCATCGCGAGGGAGCTCGGCAGCGACGTCGGAAAGATGAACGTTTCTTCTTGTGTACTGTACAAATCAAATCAAAAGTCATTTATTCAAACTAGGCTGAGAGTCAGCACTTTTTGAACGTCAAAGTCACATAAGACAGTCCCCCCAAAACGCCCGCCCTTCGACACTTCCTAGTGCTTTGGCTGGGAAGAAGAAGTGGCGGAACAAACTCCCCAGCAGCACTGCTGTCTGTTAAGTTAGAAGAACTTGATTCTATACAATATTGTATAAGTTATTAATATAATAAAACAAAACATACATTATTCGCCATATGTCAGCTAGCACACGCCAACAAAACATTGAACACTAAACTCAAGCTGAAATGAATAATGAAACAAAATCGTAAACAGAACTTAAAACCTTACTAAAGCCTCCAGGCATAAAGGGCGTGCCCGCTTACATATACAACGATGCAAATGATACATATACACAAATGAAATTAAAAGAAATTAAAAATAAATTAACAAAAGCAGTTAAATAAAAAAAATAAAAAAACAATTATATGAACTACCCATATAAACTGTCAGTGTGTGAGTTACAGTAATTACAGAATGTAAAACAGTGTCATAGAAGAAAAAATAAATATTATCTACACAATTAAGTTAGCAACTAGTTTGATAAACTCTAAGACTGTCCTATGGAGCGAGACCAGCATGTTTCCAAGCGTTCTTATCTTGGATGTAGTCCTCTAATTTGTAATAAGCTCGTTTACAAAGTGTACTTTTAATATGACTTTTAAACCTCCTTTCATTTAATTGCAATATATCAGAAGGTATTTTGTTGTAACATTTAACACAGTACCCCATAAAAGATGTATGTACTTTTGCTAATCTGAAAAATGGTTGATCTATCTTGTCTTTATTTCTAGTATTAAAATTATGTCTATCGCTTATTTTATTAAAAAGATGTAGATTTTTTCTTACATACATAATATTTTCGTAAATGAATTGGCAAGGTACCGTCATAATATTAATCCTTTTAAATAGTTCCCTGAGGGATTCGCCGCGACATAGATTATAAATGGCTCTGACAGCTCGCTTTTGCAAAATAAAAATGGATTCAATGTCAGCAGCCCTACCCCACAGTAAAATGCCATACGACATAATGCTGTGGAAGTAGCTAAAATAGACCAAACGCGCGGTTTCTACATCTGTACTGCTGGCCCTACTGCTTTCCTGGAGGAGGGTAATGGGGTTAACAGGGTCGGTGAGATTTTGAAGTCAGGCAAATTCCTGACTGTACGTTTATCTACCTGAAACTACTCCGACACAATACTTACGCTGCTCCGTTTGGGCCTGGCAGTGCTGTGCCCTCGCAACACTTGGTACGGGTGATCTCTGGCTACCGGCCGTGTTTCAGGGCCTGCAGTCTCGACATAGATAGCGACCATTTTAACAAACGAAAAAGTTGCAAAGTCCCGAAGATCGGAATGGAACGATATTTGGTAGTCTCGACACTCAAAGTTATCAACTGTCGTTGGTCTGTCGCAACTGAGCTCGGTTGATGTTAACGAGTCGTTTTGCGGCCATTTTGGATAGCCCGTAAAGCAATTTGTTAGCATCATAAACTATGTTTTTTAGGTGTTTGGAAGTAAATATAAACAAAAATTATGGGGAATGGGGGTTCTTGAAAGTGTGTCTGAGTATCTATACTGATGAGGCTTGTAGTCCACTTATTTATGGGTTCCGGGTAATCTACGTGCAAACGAGCGTCGCCAACAAATACTGCATAAGAAGGAGCCTTATATCTTTTTGTAGGGAGTGAATCGTACGATCGCCTCTTATAAATAAATAACAAACAACCACGAATCATGTTTCCAAATTTATTAAATCTCCATGTATCATCATCATCTCACACAATGATCTCCTAATTACACATATTCTTATAATCTAGATGCTGCTTATATATGTTACATTCCTATTCACTTGACATTACGAATGCATTCTGTAGTTCATTACAACAATCAAACTGTATGAAAACTGAATAAATAAAAAGTATTCATCACTTCGTATATAAATATCACACAACGGCAAATCATGTTTTCAACTATTATTAAGTTTCAACAGTTCATCACACACAATCATCTGATTACACACATTATTTGAATCTAAACATTTTACATGGCATATGTTGCATTCATAGCCGCATAACATTTCCACACTTTACTAAAATAGCTTGACAATAATAATTTAACTAAAAATATCCCAAAAACTGAAATTATTTTATTAATACATTGTTATTTTATAATTTAAGCATTACAATCTTAAGTCTAATCTCCTTACTACTTACAAAAGAGCAACATATGCACTACATTATGTGCAGACTATGAAGTAGTTAATACATAAAAATAAAAAATCTGGCGACAATATGGGTGGCTTTTCATATTTGGGTACTTCTTTGTCTCCTAAGAAGTAGCCATACTTGTAGCTAACCAACAATATTTTCTACCTCAAATGTAACTACCCATGTAGTTAACATTGGATCTCAATATGAAAACTAATTGTAAATAAACATCGGTGCCCAAGAAACATTTTTTTTTTGTTTTGCACCTGTTGTTCTAAACTTCTAAATAAAATACCTAAGAAAATTGAAAGACATACCATTAAAATCAACAGGTACAATAATTAAACATAACTTTTTAGTATTTTGCACAAGGTTTCTTAACCGACAAGAACTATTGAAATTTTGTTTTTATTATTTAAATGTACTAAATTTGCTTACTTAAATAGGTAGAAAGTACATAGATTCCTCACAACTGTAACAACTGATATTAGTATATACATTCTTTGCAATTAAATATATCTATTCTATTGAAAAATACATAAATAACACATAACCGCAAATCATGTTTTCAACTTTATTAAATGTCTATTAGCAGAATCATCTAAGTTCACACATTCTTATAATTAAGATACTGTTTACATGAGGCATGGTGCACACCTATTGAAAATCTTCATCAATTGTTTCCACTTTCACCATCCACTTAGTTCAAACTGTTTTCTTCCATGTTGTGCCTTCCTTACAGTAGACAATGACTCAGGTACCACAAATGATGCATCTCCAAGCATAGTTCAAGCTGTGGGGCCTTTCAAAGTGTGGACCGCATGTTTCACAATGCCTGTCCTCCGACAGTCTTGATATGGCTATGAGACGGCAAATCTCACGCAAATGAAAATCCTTTGGACTTGTTCATATCTGTACATTCACAGAATAACAGTAGAGGTGTTAACCGAGCTCTTAGGCAAACATTAACCATTTCTTCGAATACAACAACCTCACGGAGTTTTGTGTCTGTACGCAGCTATGATATGATTTATTAAGAAACAATATGAAGAGAAGTCGCCGCTTGATTAAAATGGGTTAGCCGAGTAATAATATGCTGTAACTTTGGCTATCTATGAAAATATGTGTAAAATACACTTGAGAAAGAAAATCAATGAAAACAAATACCAAATAGACATGACTTCACAAGTTTGGCATTAGTTTTATAGTGTTGCAAGGATGCAGATTGTAATGACCTCAGATTTTTAACAAGTTATTTTAATCCTGTAAAACAGTTATTGCTACTTAGTAGATTCCATAAAAAAACGAGTATTTGCAAGATATGATTAACAATTCCACTGCACAATTTTCTAGAAAAATGGAATTTTTTATTAATAAATGTTCTCCAATTTTCCGTGAATTCAAGGAGAAATTCTTACGGCCGCTACTATGTCATCGAACATTCGGATCACTAGATAATACCGAAAACACCCCGCTTGTCGTACCGATGCATACGACAAAAGCAAGTCTCTACATCGGAGATACCTCGCAAAATCGTATAAAATGATGTTGAGACACTACCGAAGACTACTATTTATAGTTCGACTTCAATTATTGGCCGCGAGAAATTTTCATTGAATTCTGAAAAAAATTGGAGACCATTGATTAGTAAAAAAATATTTTTTTACTACAAACTGTATAGTGACTTTTTAAACCATATCTTGGAAACTGTTTATTAAAGAAACTTAGAAGGAGTGATAAACATTATAAAAAAAAAATCTCGGGCCATCATGTTTGTTACGGGTAAAATCCGAAACTACTGAACAGACTCATAACAAACTTCTTAGTTAGTTATAATTTGATCCAACCTAAAAGATAGGATAGTTTTTATCTCAATTATTACTGTCCTTTATATTTGAAAAAAAAAAATGTTTAATATACGAAAATAGTTTGTATTTATTGGTTAGTTCTAGGAATTCCTAAAAGATGGTGATGTAAGTAATGTTCACGACATAACAATACTATTTTAATTATTCGTGAATGTTTTTTTTTTTATTATAGTGTGTATTGTATTTTAATTGTGCAATTGCGCTTAAATGATACTATTTTCCAAACGATACAGTTTGGAAAATAGTATCATTTAAGCGACAATAGTGTTTATTTATTGGTTAGTTCTTGGAATCACTAATAGATGGCGGTGTAAGTTCGATACAACTCTCTTACATCGTTGTATAATTATGAAGTGCATTATTTTTTAACTTAATAGACACATTTTTTTGTTTATTAATCTCCATATTACCTCAAAAACGTGTAAGTATTTCATGCTTGTTTTTTTTTGTATTTAATTTTGATTTTTATTAAAACGATTTCATTGACTTAGTATGGGTGTAAGTATGTAAGTGTGTATGTAACGGAATGTTTGAAAGTGATTTTCATCTCAAAACATCGGAATTATTTAAAATTTACTATAAGATGCTTATTACCCGATGACAAAACATTAATTTCATAAATTTGTGCCATTATTCTAGCCAGGATTATCAGGACAGATAAAAAAAAAATATACGCTTTTGTAGCTAGCTGAACTAAAAAATTACAAAGTAAATAATAGTTTTTCGTGTGGTGCCGGACGTAAAGAATAGCATCATCCTATTTCTTTCCGTGAGTGTCGTAAAAGGCGACTATGGGACTTACTAGAAAGTGGCCAAAGCGTTCTCTATGAATCTTACCACCATAATGCGACGATAGCCAACCCGCCTGCCAAGCATGGCGATAATGGCAACACCCCCTGTAAATGCACAGAACCGGTCAAAGTAGTGGTTTTTGGGTGAGGTCTATGTCCAGCACTGGACGTCTTTCGGCAGAAATGATGATGAAGAATAGTTTAAAAAACATGATTAGACTTAATCAAGGTAATGATATCCTTCGACATTAACACTGTGTTGGCGCCACCGTTTCGGGCGACCTAACTTAGCCCCAATATCACGATTTAAGCGACGCACTGTGGGGCGCAGTGCTGCCACCTGCACCGGACCGGACGTTTGAACACGCTGGCGAGTGATTGGCAGTCTGCATCGGCTGACGTCACTTCGGCGGGAGAATACAAAGTCTTTAAAAGACCCTGAGCTCAGGGGACTGGACTTACTGGCTGCTTACGCTTCGCCATAGAAATATTACTATATTGTTTATCATTGCCATATTTGTTTTAATTATTTAACTGATCGTTAATTAAAAGTGATCAAGTCTATTGCCTATTTATTTAGTTATTCTTATTTGAAGTGGTATTGACTTACAACTGTAATTTGAATCCATCGTAAAAACCAATTATTTTTAAAAGAGTAACCGTGGAGTTTCTTACCGGTTCTTCTCCATAGGAATCAACCATTTGGAACCGTGCACTTAGTATCCGACATTTCATAAGTGCCCATGTAGGTTAATGTGATTTTTTTTTTTTTAATTTGATTACAAACTAAGATGAGATAAATGAAATGTTAATTCAAAAAGAGTATAATATCTGAGTGTTCAATTTCAACATTCCGATACTGTACCTACTTATCACTTTAAATTTTGGCCGATTTTTTTTTTTCATGAAATGGTTTTAAGTCGGTGAATTTGATTGTATGAAAATAATGAGTGAAAAATTTGTAGAATCTGTTATTACTACTGGGTCAGCTAGGATTTAAAAAAATTATATGGTCTTTACAATCTGCCTCCTTGCAACATTGTAAACAAATAGAGAAAGAAAAATTGTTTAATCTGCCAAACAAAACGCACATAACAAGATAAAAATTTCAAAAAGATACATAAAATGCAACGGAGCCAAAAGCCCCGTATTCAAGTCATTAAAAAAATTAAACAGTTAACATAATGCCAAAGTTGTCAAGTGTCAAATAATTATGGAAAAAGTCTTATAATTTGTTGATATAGCAAATTTTGTGGTATTTAACATGATAATTTTTCATTAATAGCCAAGGTTACAGCATATTATTACTCGGCTAACCTATTTTTAATGAAGCGGTGACTTCTCTTCATATTGTTTCTTATTAAATCATATCATAGCTGCGTACAGACACAGAACTCCGAGGGGTTGTTGTATTCGAAGAAATGGTTAATGTTTAGTTAAGAGCTTGGTTAACGCCTCTACTGTTATTCTGTAAATGTACAGATATGAACAAGTCCAAAGGATTTTCATTTGCGTGAGATTTGCCGTCTCATAGCCATATCAAGACTGTCGGAGGACAGGCATTGTGAAACATGCGGTCCACACTTTGAAAGGCCCCACAGCTTGAACTATGCTTGGAGATGCATCATTTGTGGTACCTGAGTCATTGTCTGCTGTAAGGAAGCCACAACATGGAAGAAAACAGTTTGAACTAAGTGGATAGTGAAAGTGTAAACAATTGATAAAGATTTTTCAATAGGTGTGCACCATGCCTCATGTAAGCAGTATCTTAATTATAAGAATGTGTGAACTTAAATGATTCTGCTAATGGACATTTAATAAAATTGAAAACATGATTTGCGGTTATGTGTTATTTATGTATTTTTCAATAGAATAGATATATTTAATTGCAAAGAATGTATGTACTACAATCAGTTGTTACAGTTGTGAGGAATCTATGTACTTTCTACCTATTTAAGTTAGTAAATTTAGTACATTTAAATTACAAAAACAAAATTTTAATAGTTCTTGTCGGTTAAGAAATCTTGTGCAAAAATATTAAAAAGTTCTATGTTTAATTATTGTACCTGTTGTTTTTAATGTTTGCAATGGTATGTCTTTCAATTTTGGAAGGTGTTTTATTTAAAAGTCTATAACTACAGGCATAAAACAAAAAAATAAAATACAAAATGTTTCTTGAGTACAGATGTTTATTCACAATTAGTTTTGATATTGAGATCCGACGTTAACTATAGTTCTTACCAAACTTCTTGGCCGCCCTGAAGTTGGCTACAATGGCTGGATCGAATGAAAAACAGCACCGATCCGTGCCTTGCGCTTCAGAAAGCCATTTTCAGGGCGGCCTAGAAGTTTGGCGAGAGCTATACATAGGCAGTTACATTTGAGGTACAAAATATTGTTTGTTAGCTTCAAGTATGGCTCCTTGTAGGGAGACAAAGAAGTATCAAAACATGGAAGGCCACCCATATTGTCGCCAGATTAACTTTTTTATTTATAAACCAGTTTATTGCATTTCTTTATTGTCTGCGCATAATGTAGTGAATATGGTGCTCTTCTGTACGTAGTGGAGATTTAAGATTGCAATGTTTAAATTATAAAGTAACAGTGAGTTTGACTATTGTAATTTATGTCAGGACTCTCATGGCTATCCTTTAGTACCTAATATGCATGATTTCAGTTTTTTTGGATATTTATAATTAAATTATTATTGTCAAGCTATTTTATTAAAGTGTGGAAATGTTATGCGGATAGGAATAACATGTGACATGTAAAGTGTATAAAAGAATGTGTGTAATTATATTATTGTGTGTGATGAACTGTTGAAACTTAATACAGTTGTGTGTGACGAACTGTAGAAACTTTATAGAATAGAGAGAGAATAACTGTTGATATTTAATGGAGATTTAATAAATTGAAAACATGATTTGCCGTTGTATGTTTTTTATATAGAAAATGATAAATACTTTTTATTTATTCAGTTTAACGGTTTGACTACTGTAATTTATGACAAGTCTCTCACGGCTATCCTTTAGTAATAGTGCATGATATCATTTTTTTGGATATGTATATTTAAATTATTATTGTCAAGCTTCTTTATTAAAGTGTGGAAATGTTATGCCAATAGGAATGCAACATGTGCCGTGTAAAGTGTTTAGATTAAAATTATGTGTGTAATCAGATGATTGTATGTGATGAACTGTTGAAACTTAATAGAGATTTAATAAAGTTGAAAACATTATTTGCCGTTGTGTATTATTTATATAATCATCATCAATCACTAAATATTATATTTTTAGATTAATAATGTCGAGCTACTTAATTAAACTGCAGAATGCATTGGAAATGTATGAGTGGGTATGAATGCAACATGTCTCATGTAGAAATTCAAGCTAAAACGAACGTGTGTAATTAGGAGATGATTGTCTGTGATGATACTTAACTCTTCATATGCTGTAAACGTGGATCCTCGCCAGACACAATGGTTTTTTAATTGTGTCTGTAATTACTGCATTCAATGGATTAATGGAGATTTAATAAAGTTGGAAACATGATTTGCAGTTGTGTTATTTATTTATATGTATATTAAAACTGAACGATCGGCTCCCTTCAAAAAGATACTAAATGTATTTGGCTCCCTCTAATACGATGGTTGTTGGCGACGCTCGTTCGCACGTAGTTTTGTCGGAACCCATAAATATATGGTCTTAAAGCCTCATTAGTACAGTCACATCCTTCGGGTACGCCATTTTGTTAGTTTGCGTTGCTAACGAATCACTTTGCGGGCTTTCAAAAATGGACGCAACACATGCTCGTAAACATTAAGAAAATACGGTAAAGTTCATCGAAATGTCGATGTCCATCAATAACTTTGAGTGTCGAGACTACCAAATATCGTAACATTGCTACTAAACCGAACTATGAATACGTTTTGCGCCAACTGACATCGTTTTGTTCAAGTTAATGTATGACTTTGGTCCGTATCTCAGATGTCGAGACTTCCATTTTGTCGCTGGCATCGTTACGGCAACCGATTGTTTTCGGTTTTATTTAGCAATCGGTATTTTGCGATAGTGTCGCTTTCTATGTCGAGACTGCAGGCCCTGGTCATGGTCGGAAGCGAAAACGCGTGGGATTGTATCGCTCTTTTTGTGAGAATCTGTGATGCATGCAAAGGAGGTAGTGGAGAGGGAGAGAAAGCATACCTCTCACTACACCCGCACCAGCAGAGTAGCGCATTATTTTTGGTTTATAACCATAACACTGAAATCACCAGTCATGAGACTTTTTACTTCTTAACAAATTCTTATCGAAATAATACAAACTCTTGACTACTTACATCTACATTAAAATACTGAAAATCAGAGCGTAGATATTTTTAAAGTTACAAAGTGTGAACCAATTTTTGTTGCTGACCTTACCGTCCAGCTTCGTGAAATTTTATCATAATACTGAGCATTTTATTGTTATTCGAGCTTAAAACGAAAAGCATTGAAAGTGCGTGTCATATTGCCAGAATGTTAGCGAGGCCTTGAATTGTGAAAAACATTACTGCAGGTATTTTTGAGTAGATAAAAGGTACCAACGTAAGACTGGTACGTCTGGTACCAATATGCAGTGCCAAAGGTATTACCGATCCAATTTTTATACCGTGTCATTCACTAATAATTTCAACGTACCTACTTTCTCACATACCTATAGTAAATTTTGTTAGAATTGATCTTCGACTAACGACTAACGAACAGTAGAATTTTCAAACGGTTTTTTGTAAAGTCACTACATTGATACCTAATCATTTGACATAATAAATTGTAAGTTTCTCCAGTCAGATTATGCTCTTAAAATGAATTCATAAAAAACCTTCGCTTCTAAATCAGTAGGTAGCCAAGAAAAAAATTAGCACACGAACAAGATTAATTATTAGCTGAATAGAATCTATGAATAAAAACCAGCTGATACCTACACCGCCATCTTGCTTTCCAACCTTGGATCTTAAAGCGAACGACTTTTTAATTGGGCATTTAAACATTATTGTAGAAAATTGTAACGTCCTTTTAATTTTTATATCTCTATTAACACCATTTTAATTTTATATTTTCTGTAGGTATGTACTATCTGCCACGATTGTGCAGTATGCGATAACTTCTAATCTAGATAGTTGCGTGTGTGTTTTATTATGACGGATAGACGCACCCACTGACAAACAATTTACATCATTGGCCCGTGACCTTAGGGTCAGTTTTCATATTGATACTGTTAAGACTTGTACTGTGATGTAACAAGGTCATTGAATATCTGTTTGAAAGATACCACTAGTCGAGAGCCAAAAATGTGGAAAAATAATTATGTTAACGAGATAAAATAGGTTGACTAAAATAAAATAGGTTGTAAAGTAGGTACCCGTACAACCTACTTTCAGTCAGACGCACATCAATGGTAAGAAGTTGACATGGGATAGTTCAAGTACCTACTTGAACTATCCAATGTCAAATTCTTACTAATAGTCGATATCGACTCAGATGCCAAAAAAGCGAATTATGTGTTTAATTTACTAGATGACTGTACTTCCTACGGTTAATAAACTGCATAAAAATAAATTAGATATCATACCTAATTTATTTGAAACATTTTTTTTAAAGTAACTATATTGTAATGAATTAGTTTCGTTCTTTCTGCTTCAATTCTTGGTCTTATCGCACTTGGCTGATTGCTTGAGCTAGCGGCAATAAGCACCACAATTTGGTATGGAACTGAATTAATTTGGCAGCTCTAATCTTACTCCTCTAACATAATTATCAGAATGCCGTTTGTACAGATTTAATTTTCGGAAACGCAGTCCTAACTCCAATAGGTAAGAAAAAAAAATACAATTCGAGCTCGTTCCACGGGTGGAGTTTACTGCAGTCCTTAGCCTTGTGGCTTAGTAGCCGCTATGAATATTATAGAAATCGATATCAATGAAACCTTTGGTATGACCGACTTTCGTGTCAGTTTCACTAACATTGTTTGGTGAAGTTCGCAAGGACAGTATCGGTATAATGAAGTTATGTAACTTGCAGATTGGAAGTACTTACTTACCAGTTATCATAAAATAGATTTCCAAGAGTTTTGCCGTTTGCGGTAATAATTGCACTTGATAATGATACTTAATGTTTATTCTTCCAAACCTCAACTTGCTTAGAAAAAGGTCATGTTGCAGTACCGAACAGCCCTGTTATCCATCCATTGTACTAGGTAACGGCCAGGTAGTCAATCTGGGACATCAATCTTTGGAGGCCCATAGAAATTCCGGGGTACATAAAAACGGGTGGTTCCGAATTTCTTTTGTAAAAGTGTTTTTACTGCCCTATGCGAACTGCGATTTGCCAAGGTCTGCCTTCACTAAAGTAGCTTTTTCTTTGACATCCCTGGCTTTGTTAGTGAATGTTAATGTTATCTTTCACAACCAAGGATATTATGCAACCCTCGTTTCTTTGAGCAGAGCACGTTTAGAAAACTAATGAGGTAGGTAGTGAACTAGTTTAGGGAAATTACAAGACTTGTCTTCAAGTACTACCAAAGTCTTTGGATCAAGATGTGCGTGTCACGTGACGTGCCAGTCACACCCAATGACGGAGGCGGACCCTGTAGCCATCTAATATTAAATAGGACATCGTCCATTTATCAATCCAGCGCCGTCTTTAGCTCACAATAGATTAAAGATATTGACGAGTGGACAATGACCTCTAGGTTTTCCGTTACGTCACAAACGCCAAGGCTACAACGTAGATACGTTTGCGTATGAATGAAAACCGAATTTGGAATGGAAGATCTGTGACATCATGACTACTATTTTATTCACACATACATAAACTCAGACCTTGAACCCATGGGTTAGCAGAAACTACAGAACGCCACCTGCTACGATCTAACGATCCTTACATATTCCTTTTGTCTCGCTTACGTTCATACATCTGACACGCACGCCAGTTGCGAGGCGAGTATTTTATTCATAAGTCCCCGAATTACGTATTTAAAGTACCTACTGGTTGTAAACAGTAGTATTTGGTGGTCGGTGACGTCATCGTTTTCATTAGCGTGTTGCAGCAGCGTGTGGGCAGGTTGTTTAACTTTTGTATTGACATTTTATTATCAAATCATTTGGCTAATAAAATATTATTTTACTTAAATCCTTTTTATTATCTTAATCGTAGTTATCAGAACCAAATATACATAATTCTTTTTATATAAATTTAGAAAAAAATATACAATATGAGGCAATATGCATAGCTGGGCATTAACTCGTTAATCCGTTAATCGTTAATTAACGAAGTTAACATTTTGATTAACGGATTAACTTTTAAGTTAACTTTAAAAATGTTAACGGACACGTTAACTTCCGTTAATATGCAGAAGTCCGTTAATCGTTAATCCAATGCCTACTATTTACCGTACAGCACCGCGGCGCGGCGCGAAATACTGGCTTAGACAAGTATGAAACGACAAAGATATTCTAACACCAAAACGAGCCTCGCTTTTAGACGAGAACTTCAACATGTTAATGTTCATGAAGGGGAATATGCACCTTATGCCAGACGATTAAATCACACATTTGAATTACTTATACAAGTATTTTGTTTTGTTCCTAACCTGTTAACTTCCAGACCCTAAACCAACAGGTTTTATTAGTTCACTAACGCAACGATATAAAAATGCAATTTTACACATATTAACGGATTAACAATTAACGTTAACTTGCGTTAATTCTTCCGAAATGTAACGCTTTAACGTTTAACGAAGTTAACTTTTTTTGTAGCGGATTAACGATTAACGAAGTTAACTATTTGATTAACGGTGCCCAGCTATGGCAATATGTTTTTTTTCTATAGGTACATCAATTTGCTTCTAATTTACTATTATTTGCCAATTATAACAATAGCCGTGAATAATGCGTCGCATTTATAACGATTACCTTATTTAAGAACGATTAATACAGTAATTTAGAACATTTAAATAACAATTTCTAATTCATGGTTTATTTTTCAGTTGTATTTTTATGAAAAGAAAAGATAAAACTGAATACATTTTATTTCTAGATAGTTGTAACACAAACAACTTAAACTAGACTGAAAAAAAAAAACAAAATTCATTAAAATATACAGTAGGATGTTTGCAACACTATTCTCATTAAAAATTTTTTTTTTGTTGACAATGATCCAAAGAACTGAATATAATAAAATGCACTACTTTTCTTTCATTATAATTTTAGGCACATTTTATACTTTGCTAGTTAAACTAACTACTTAATGTAAAAAAAGAGATTACTCAAATCTGTTATAGATTTGAGTAATCTCTTTTTTACAAGTTCATAATAGGTTTCTGAATCTGTTTTCTGGTAACCAATATTCAAAACAAGTAGGTTTTTCTAATAATATGTACGTACCATAGATACTGCTAATACATTTTTTATTGTCTCTAGTTTGACAGATATCACTAAACAGAGTCAAATTTTATGTCATGCTAAAACAAATTACAACAAATAATATGAGGTAACCGCAAAAACAACAGTTACCAACTAGTACTGGGCTTTGCGTAGTGGATAAAGGTCCACTCGCTCTCATGTAGAGGCGGTCTGTGTCCCATCAGTTGGAACATTATAGACTGCTGATGATGAACCGCAAAAATCGGCAAGACTAAACTTGCATAATTTTTTAATCAAGTACATATTGGATAGTAGTAGCAAAACACTTGATTAAGAATTTTAGCTATCCTCTATTTGACATCAGCATATTTACGAATAGATGGCAATGAGTGTATAAATGCTACATACATTGTTATTATTATGAAATAAGAACAGATAACCCTTAACATCCTTACTGCTTTAAAGATACATATGTTTAAAAACTAAAGTGTCTTTTATTTTATAAACTAACAAATTGATTTCATCTATAAAAACAGTTTTTGTGAGGTTCTAAGGAGAAAATATGTAAGTTAACAGCTAAAAATACAAATGCAGACCTAGTTTCCAAAAATCATAAAGGATTAAATGGAATGAAGTGTTATCTGGCAGAAAAAAAGTATTTGTCTCCAAGTTCATTTAAAATAACATACTTAACTAAAACATAATCAAAATGGCATTTGATTATGTTTTAGTTAAATATTATTATTTTTACTTAAAAAAACTGAGGGTATTTTTAATATTTAGTCAACAATACTATAATCTTTGCTTTTTAAAATTGTTTAAGGCTGGTTTGTAAAATGTAACTCATATTTGTAAAAAAAATTGGCTATTTCGAATGCCTGGATTTTTTCTAAATAATACATTTTATCTTCTTAACAAATTAATCACTTACTTGCTTATCGCCATGTCTGCGTCCTAACACGACCCCGTCAAACCCAGACATCTGAGGTCCCAACAAAATAATCTTCCTTCACTTTCATAGCTCAATATAAACTAACATTTTTTTTTTCATAACAAATATGTAACACTAAGATTTACTCAAGCCATTATATCAATAATGTTACGAGTTACATGCCATTTAATTTTATGATACGAATCATAACACTCACCTATTTTAAAGTAAAATATCATATAAAATAAAGAAAACTATCCTAGTATGGAACATTAGAGAATAGGTAGGAAACAGATTCGCCATTGTGTGTACGTCTAACGGCCTCCGCAAGCATCATGGACACATCAATACACTGGATTTTGGGGCACTCCTGCATGTGCCTCTCTTGAGGTATTGTGTTTGTGACGACAACTGCTTCTAAACATGCATTGTTGATCCTGGAAATAGCAGGCCCAGAGAAAATACCATGAGTGAGTATGGCATATACTTTTATTGCGCCTGCTTCTATCAGTTTCTCTGCAGCATGACAGATAGTTCCACAAGTGTCTGCCATGTCATCAACTAGGATAGCAGTCCGGTCCTTTACGTCTCCAACAAGTACCATGGAAGCTACCTCATTAGCCTTTTTCCTCTCTTTGTGAATCAGAGCAAACTCAACATTCAACCTGTCGGCAATAGACGTGACTCTCTTTGCTCCTCCTGCATCAGGAGACACCACAATACTGGTCTTCCAGTCAGGAATATTTTCTTTGATCCATTTTAAGACAGCAGGTTCCGCAAAGAGGTTATCCACAGGAATGTCGAAAAATCCTTGAATTTGAGACGCATGGAGGTCCATTGTGATGATGTGGTCGGCGCCAGACACCGACAGGATGTTGGCGACCAGTTTGGCAGTGATCGGCGCTCTGCTCTTGTCTTTTTTGTCTTGCCGCGCGTACGGGAAGCACGGAATCACGGCTGTCACCCGAGACGCAGATGCAATCTTACACGCGTTAATCATGATCAGTAACTCCATCAGATTGTCATTTATTTCGCCACTGCCACTCTGTACAATGTAAACATCCTCGCCACGTACAGATTCACCTATTTCCACGCATGTTTCCATGTTGCTAAACTTCTTGGTTACAACTTTTCCTAAATCAATGCCCAAGCGATCGACGATCTTCTGCGCCAGGTCAGGGTGGGAGCTCCCGCTGAATATTTTGATGTTAGGCATTCTGGTAGTTAGAGGTAAGGCTAGGTGATCTAATTTATTTACTACTTCTTGTATAGTTACGGTTGATTTCATCAGCACAGCACCGATACGACCCTTCGACCGTCACTCGCGGTATATGCGACGGGAATAACAAGATGAACTATTTATGTGTGTCTAATTACCGATAAGAGACACCAGCGGCAACGTGGGGACCCACTGCGCCGTGCTGTAAATACGCACCACACTTGACCACACTTCACGCGTTCGCCTTGTCTCAAATCGTCGCACGTTTTTTATTTTACTAAAATTGATTTGACCTGTCAAGAATGTCAAGAACAATAAACTGTTTATGTTAGGGTTTATATGCCAAAATATTTTTTAAATATGAAATGCTTAATCGCTCGTTTGTGGCAAAACTGTAAATAATAATGCCTGATAAAGTTGTTGATTTTATCAATGACGCAATATTTGCAGCATTACGATTGGTTCGATTCGGTTCGAACATTTTTATATAGTGTTAGATAATATTTTAACCTAATTTTGTGACATTCTTATAACAAGTTGGCCCATAAAACGAACGTGGCCACAATGGAATGGAAAAAACAAAAAAACCTAACAGAACAAGTTTTTATTCACCTGTCGACAGCAACATGGAAAAAGTTCTTCCGGTGTGATAATTCATTACTTCAGAAGAAAATTTAAGAGGATATTATTTGTTTTCCGTAAATACATTGAATAAACATTATTTAAAGTTTGGCAGTTAATGCAAAAATTTCATATAATTTGAAATCGTATTATTTCCCGCCTGCTAACATAGTTATGAGCTAAGTATAGTCGAGTGAGGTACGGTCATGGTTCAAAACATCCAATCGCCTAATTATTTTTATAAAGATGGCTACATTAGACGTGCTCAAATAAAAAACAAAGCAATGAGCAAAAGGACAATAATTACTGAAGACGAGGCGGTATGGTCTAAGACCTTAGCCTGCCCAAGTAGGGCGAAGAGAAGAAAAAAAAAAAAAAAGCAATGAGCAATGTCAAAATTGTCAAACCAACCAAACCAACTGTTGATTGAATGAAACCAAACTGAAATCCGAATTAAATTCCATTAATAAATTCTTGTAGTTTTTGACAAAACATGTGATGTAAAGATCCGCAAAGCGTTTCATTTGGGATTAAAAACAAGAGAATAACAAACGAGAATGGGTGAAGAAGCTAGCAATAGAAAAGATGGTAAACAGAAACTAGTTCGATGTATGGAATGGTTGCAAAAACAGAATAATGAGGACACGGAGAAGTTATCATTGGAGAATAAAAACGACATACAGTTTATTATACAAACTCATGCTGCTAGGAAGAACTTCTTACTGACAGTGGCTGAAGACGATGCGACTGTCCCATCTGGAGTCAACGAGTCTACACTGGAACCTCAAAATGTGGTGAGTGAACCAAAAAGATTTTATTAGACTTACAGCCAGTAGCCCCAGTTAGTTAGTTTTATTCATGTTCTATTATCGCTATTTCAAAGTACATGTCCGAAATCGTTTAAAACCTGGCTCTAGCATTTTGGCGCGAAATTTTGTGAACCATGGTGTCATTTGCTTACGTTTTTAGAAAGTTGATCAATGATAACAAGGTTAGTTAATTAATAATATTAAAAAAGTATCCTGTTGTAATATATTGGACATAATAAGGACACTGAACAAGGCACAATAATTTTATGTTTATTTCACCTGGAGCATCTAGTGTCCCAAAGTTTAAACTTTGCATCACAAAGTGTTAATTTGTTAGTGCTCGACTAATAAACACTTCAATGAACCTAAACTTCTAAACCTCTTAAGAAAAATATAAAATAACATCAAACTGAAAACTGGCTCAACATAAATGGTATGTAGACATTGGTAAGTTTGAAAATACCATGTGACCCTTTGCATACTTTATACCTGGTAACTCTCAAAATAAACAACAGTTGCAATCAAAGAACTCGAAATCAAAGAATTCGTCAGTTATGGGTATTACTAAGCATAATCATTCACAGCCAGAATTCTTGCACTGCTTTCTTTACTTGTGCCAATCCCCATAAGCGTAAAGCACATCACCCATATTAGACCCAAAAATGCAATGCAATTAAAAGTTTGGTAAAATATTTGGTGGCATAGTGTGGCCCCCAAGCAATTTTCACTACAGAACCATATCTCTATGACCTTTCCCACAACTGTTTTCTTTAAGTCTATTTTATGTATTGTGAAGTAAATCTCCCAACTGTTTGTGGGCTTACCCAACCTATCCATGAACAGCATTCCTTTTCAAAATCAAAATTCATTTATTCAAACTAGGCTGAGAGTCAGCACTTTTTGATTATCAAATTTATAAGTTGGTGTTGTTCAAAGTTTTTAAAAGCCAAAACTGATGTTTTCCTTTATTACAATAACGTTAACGCACAAACAGTGTGTTCAAAACTGAAGTTAATCAATAAGCTAGTACTATAATTTATGCTAGAGATGTTAATGACACCTGCAGTTGTTTCTGCTAACAGTAAGTTGTACCGAAAAAGCACTTGTTGATTAACATTATCTGGTACCCCAACCAAGGTAACATATTCTTTTTTGCTGACCGGTACTTTGGGGTGTAGGGTTCAACTTTGTATGAAATGTGACTGGTCTCCCTTGAAATAATACTCCACAAATAACCCAAACATAACATTCCTAATTTTATTACAATACTAGGTTTGGCATTGGCTTCACCCGCATATTATACACAGAAACCTTTCTCTTGAATTAGTCTCCCTATTGATGAAAATCACATTAAAATCTATTGTGTAGTTAAAAAGATCTAAGTTTACCAACAGCAGCACCTTTGTTTTATAGTATGTAATGATTCTGAGTACAATTGTATTTGTTTCTTTTATTTACAGTCCCGATATAGGCTGCGTGTTGCCAACCTGCAAATGGAATGTGAATGGCAGTCATGTCGACACAACTTCATTGATTATGAATTTTACCAAAAACATGTCAGCAACCACTCTTCGGATGTGCATGTCATTGAGAAAGGCTCAGGAGGTTTGTACTGAATAGATTTTATTTCTATGCATGCCAAATAGAATGTACAATGTTCTTTCCATGCAAACAGAGGAGGGAGATATTTCGTAAAGATATGGAAAATCCTGAACTTGGACCAAAGACTGACAATTTAAAGTTTACTTAGTACTGAACCACCCAATATCAATGTTCAATGGAACATCATAAAATCAACTCCCTACCTTTGTAGATTGGATTGGGATTGGAGATTGTGTCGAGTGGTAGGAATAACAATGCGCAAAATGTAACTACAAATTCAGGACTGCAAAAAAAAAAGAAGCTTAAACATTTTCACCGCATAGGTATTGTACTTTTCTATGAAACAGCAGCATGTTGTTTTGATGACCAATGAAACATTTCAACACAAGGGGTTCAGAATCATGGATTGAATCCATGGCAACAGGTTGCACTTCAATATCTCTTCCAATCTGTAAACCTGTGAAACCATTATATTATAAGACAAAATAAAACTCCTCTGTTAAGGAGACATATTTATATGTAAACACATTTTCTATTATACATATACTTATTTACATAAATGTACTAGACATTAAAAGTTAGTATGTTGATGTAATCATCTGTTGATAAAATAACATTGATTGAACTTGTTGTTGATAATGTTATTGTAAATGATGTAAGTACAGATTATTGTTAAGACTGAAACTTTTCAATGAAAATATTGTTCCAATTATAAAATTAGAACAACATTTTCCTTACAAACTTCGAATAATATTCCACAAACCATAAAAACGATAATGTTGTGTGATTTGTGGAATATTTTTCTAATTTAGAATAACAATGTGTTGTTCAAAACCAACCATGTGCTCGATGGTATTTCTCATCTCCAAAAACGACTAATTTTCATGCAAACTTTGATCATTTATTTAGGGGATGAATTTTTAACATACATCCTTAGTGCTCACGTACGTTAAATAAAAACACTTCTACAAAATGTCATGTTTTTAGGTACAGCGGTTAAGGCTGTGCGTTGTTGTATCAGAGAATGAATGAATTAAAGATTTTTATTCAGTCGTTGACGTACACGCGAAATCAATTGAGGCGCGTGTTTGTCAGTCGTTATGGGTCGTCAGAAGCCCGAAAGTCTGACAACCAGTTTTACCGTAGGGGTATCGTATTACCCATTAACTGGGTTGTGGAGATCAGATAGGCAGTCGCTCCTTGTAAAATACACATTTAGCTGCATCCGGTTAGATAGGAAGCCGATCCCAGCATGGTTGGAAAAAGGCTATACCTAGCCATCACACAAATCACATCATATTTTTGTTAGCCTGCATCACTGCTTGGCAAAGAAATCTCCCCATGACTATCAGCTCTATCGATCCAGGGTTTAAGTGGACCACATCGCGGCGAGGCGTATTTCCATTCTATACATGGCCAAAACGCAACCATAGGAATCTGCTCGCGTATACTTTAATGCAATTTTTAAATTTGTGATTACAATGTATACACGAATTTTGCGTACTACTTGTATATAGTTTGTAACGTAGACACGCACGTGCATCTTTCCAATTTATACAAGGCCATAATGCCACCATAGGAATTTGGTAAGACTTCTGACTGCCGGGCTTCGATTTAAGAGGTGGTAGGGAGGGAGGGAGGGAGGGGGTAGGTGTAGAGCCCCTCCTGTGAAGGAAGAGTTCCGAAACCCCCCCCTTTTTTTTAAAATATTCTAACCTAACTTTCGAATTTTCGTCTATCGACATCGATTTAAAGGCCGGAAGAGGTGTGAGGTTGACGAATAAAATGAAGGGGAAGTAGCAACGCTCAACAGGACACTTCGCTGACAGGGCTCGTCAACAGAATCAAAGCGTTTCCATAGGATGTCACAGTTTTAACCTAACCTCCCCAAACCATCTCGTTTCTGGAATTCGCCGGCCGTTCGTCAATACAGGATTATTTTGCATGCGGACTAGCACTGTATATTATGGAACAATTTTGTTACTTTGGCAACTACAAAGCATACACGAGTATTTGCGTACTACTCTTGTATAGATTGGAAGACCTTAATTAAAAAGTGATTTCCAATCTATACGCGACTAGTTTCACATCCTTGCGTTCTAACCTTGTACAGAATGGAAATACGCCGCGGCGAGCACGGCCTATATGATAAAAATGTGTGACTCAAGCCGATCATAGTAGGTCGTACTTGCTTCGCTGGTTGTTTGTTTTCTCCAGCTCGTCCCGCCATCTTCTACGGGATCTACCGCAACGGCTTCTGAATGTCTGGGGCGTAGTGGTTATTTTAGTCTACAGCTGGCATACGGCAGACGTGGCCAGCCCAGTGTCACTATCGCTTAGCAGTTATTGACTGAACCATCCTTTATTCTTTTTTGTTTCCAGTTGAATATGTATGCCTCTGGGACGCATGTGGTCACAAGACATCAGACTTCAATGAAATGGTGCGTCACCTGAACTACCACGCTTACCATGGCAAGTTGTTGGCTATCGGCTTCAACGGCAGGGCTACCCTGAAGCTAGCCGCGTGCAAGAAAGACTCCAGTAAACGAAACCAGATACCTATTCAAGTCAACGATTATACTTGTATGTGGATTGGCTGTGAGGAGAAAACTAAATATAACTCAATGCAGGTAATTTTACAAGAGTTCCTAGATGAGAGAGCAAAATCACTCGGCACGCAAATATTGATACATACATAATCAAAATTAAAAGTCATTTGTTCAAACTAGGCTGAGAGTCAGCGCTTTTTGAAAGTCAAAGTTACATAAGACAGTCCCCCCAAAATGCCCGCCCTTTGACACTTCCTGGTGCTTTAGCTGGGAAGAAGAAGTGGCGCAACAAACTCCCCAGCAGCACAGCTGTCTGTTAAGTTAGAAGAACTTGATTCTATACAATATTGTGTAAGTAATTAATATTATAAAACAAAACATACATTATTCGCCATATCTCAGCTAGCACACGCCAATATACCAACAAAACATTGAAAACTAAACTCAAGCTGATATAAATAATAAAACAAAATCGTAAACAGAACTTTTAAAACCTAAATAAAGCCTCCAGGCATAAAGGGCATGCCCGCTTACATATGCAATGATGCAAAATGTAACATATACATACATTGATGCATATATAGCTAAGTTGAAGATACAATTGTTAAACTAGGACTCCGGAGTAAAATAACACGCTAGACTCACGCCTTTTCCCCATAGGGGTAGGCAGAAAATACGAACTGCCACCTGCTACGATCCTTATACCGGGTGACATTTTTTACCGTCTTGAAAAAAAAATGGGTGTAATAGGTGAACGGAGTAGAAGCCTTTGGCATAGAATTTAATTTATTTTTTATTTTTGAATAACATGTAATGAAATTGATCTAGCAATAAATACTACACATTTAAAGTAACATTTTCATACTAGAACAACAAAAACAGAAATTTGGAAAAAAAAAACATAAAAAATCTATCGAAACTCAAATCATACGCACCCTACTCAATGCGCGGCATGTATCAATGATTTCGTAGCGCGGTCCTACCCATTGAAGCCGGCCGATAGGCGGCCTCATTGATCTTTCGCAGGCGCACGAGCCGCACACGCATCCCCTTCCGCCCGCGTCCCGCGCTCCTTGAGTCACCTGCGATGAATTGAAGGCCTTCCTGCCTTCTATTCTAGTTACACAACACACCATATGAAGGTCGAGACGGTAAAAAATGTCATCCGGTATATGTACTCCTTTTGCCTCGTTTAGATGCATACACACACGCCGGTTGCGAGTACAGAATCTGATAAAATTTCCTTATGCACAATACATTGTATGAAATAGATATAACAATAACATGCCAAATAAGATAAATAATTCTTTGATTCCAGATATTCCTAGACCACGTAAAAGTCCACACGAACTATTCAGAGAGCTACCTTTGCTCCTGGGCTGGTTGTGGTGCCATATTCCCTCGGAAAGAGATGCTGAATGTCCATGTGAGAACTCATACGGGGGAACGACTGATCGCTTGCTATCATTGCGGGCAGCACTTCGCCAATAATAGGAAACTCTCCGATCATTTGAGAAGGCAGGTACGTTTTGTGATCGTGTTTTCGTATAGAGAAGTAGCTTGAAACGGTGTAGTTGCTATTTACAAGCATGCGTTATGTGATCTATCTGTCATTGATATAGAGTTTAAATTTGGTAACCAGCTTTATATGCCGAGATGCCCTCCGTGCCTCGGAAAGCACGTTAAGTCGTTGGCTGTCATTTGTGGACCTTTGAGTCATTACGGGTTGTCATAATCATCCACGAAGGGGTACCAATACGAAGGGGTACCAATATGAAGGGGTACCAATATGAAGGGGTACCAATACGAAGGGGTACCAATATGAAGGGGTACCAATACGAAGGGGTATCGTATTACCCTGGGTTGTGGCGCTCAGATAGGCAGTAGCTCCATGTAAAATACTGATACTCAGTTGCATCCGGTTAGACTGGAAGTCAACTCCTAAAGTAGTTGGGTAAAGGCTAGGGCAGATGTGATGATGATGATAGAATTCCCAAGTAGCACAGAACTGCATTATAAATTGTCACATAAGGCCCACAGCGGTACTCTGAGCATTTACATAGAGTTATTAGTATTCACCCGGGGTGTAACAGCTGTTTAGAAAAAAACGTGGCCAACTATAATGGTATTTGCTGTACAGTAATTCTATTAAGCACCACAAACACGCCACAAAGTCACTGTTATTCAGCGCTTAGTAGTGCAGTACCCTATCAGCTGTAAGTTTTCTGAATAATAGCCCACACGTGTACTATACAACCGTTGCATTTTAAGAGAGAACATGTAACCCACTATAATGTAATCAGTTACTTTGTGAACTTATTTAACAAAAATTTTATGCTTTATGCTGCATACAGGTTCACTTTTCCCCTATTAGTCAGTTGTTACCATACACTCGAATAACATTAACACAACAACATTGGACGCGACGGGTTCCGTATGTTATATTTATAAAAAATTAATAAAATGAAATCAATTTATTTCAGACATAACCCATATTACAAAAATTAAGATAAAAGTAACAATGCTGCAGCAGAAAACAATAAAATGTTATTAACAAACTAAAAATATATGTCACTTAGTTGAAATAAAAGCAAATGTTAAATTTACGTCGGATTTAAATTAAAGTAACAATAAATAATAATTGCACATATTGACAAAACAATACAAAAAAGCCTTTATAAATAGAGATCAGTGTGTTTGGTGACATTAGGCTGAGTAGGTACTCTCTGCTACAAAAATCTTCTTATAACCTACACATTTTCGGGACTAATATGGTTGCCACAAAATTAATATTGGTATGTTTCTGGTACTTTCTTAAAAATGAAGAAGATTTATTAAGAGAAATCCAAGATTTTTAAAATTATAATACATAAATTAATTTCAAGAGTTTTTAAGATTCCAGATTTCAACAATTATTGTCAGAGGTAGTCAGTTAGGAAATACCAGTACAGCTAGCATCTAAAAAAACAACGTAATTTTCTTTATGTTTATTTAATTTTCCCTTTTTAAAGAACAATTTACGGTGTACCACCCTGGTCCAGGCGTTGAATTTTCATCTTTTTATAATTTCAAGGAGTATAAAAGTACTTCTCGGTGGCCACCATAGAATTTCCTTAGTTTTCCACGATGCAGGAACGACTGTTAGATCGACAACATCGCTCTCTATAGTCTGAACTATTTTGAAAAGCTTGTTCTGTAAAAAACAAGAGAAATATATTTATTATAATAGAAGTATCAGTTCCTTAAAATGACAACACTACCTATACAGTTTTTGAGGAAAAAAAACCACAAGATATAATAACATATTAAATACCTAAACATAACGTAACATAATAATTATATACAAAACATCTACAGACACAAACACAGAGGACCCACTTTACTACCTACCAAAATAGCAGGAATTAAGTCGATCGCAACTTATTTACTTTTATTCGCAACCCTAAATTGAAATGATATTGTTCATCTATCGTAGAATACGAACGACCAACCCAGTTGCGATTTAGCGATAAACTGATGATCTATGTAAACAAATAATGCGACATGACGTCGTCACCGCGCCGCGCGCCGGCGCGGGCGTGTGAACGATAGCGTTGCATGCACCATGTTGCAGATCAAGCGAAATAAAATACATTTCACGTCGCATAAATACTGTGCGTATGGCATGTCAATTTCAATTTCATATGGAAGTAATTAATTATTATTAGGCCAGAAGAATACATTATTTTTAGATAGGTATCTACTAAGTTATAGGTATTTCGTCGCATATTGAATAAATCAATAACTTATTATACATACCCATAATTAAATTATAATATCAGCTACTTAAATTACAATTTTAATTAAATACTTATCGTCGAATAACAACTAAAAAAAGGAACAAAATGGCTTTAAACGAACCACGGCGGAACCCTAAAAGCTTGGATCCATAAAGGTAGTTATCAAGGTAACTGATACAAATGTGAACCAATATAACTCTCCTAATCGATCCATGTCTGATTTGTATTCCACAAGTGCCAAACTATTTTACTCTTTGCTGAATTAAAGGCCACATGTGAACACCCGTACAGACCTTAGCATTATATTAACATTAAAACTGTTAACTTGCCATCCGCCATATTCACTGCGTTACTGTGTATTATTATAAAATATTATCTTTAAATTTTTGTTTATTTTATAGGGTATCAATCGTAATTAATTTGGATTACAAATTAATTACACGAAAACAGTTTTATTTTTATTTTCTTTGTACTAAAACAAACAAATTTACTTTATATTCATTCAATTTTTGTTACTTTTCTTTTAGTATTTAGTGGTATTCCGAAGGCGCGTGAAAATTTTGAACTAAATATGTATGGTATTTGACAGTAAAGTTACCTTCCCAATAAAATTTGAAATATAATAGCAGGAAATCGAAGTTTAACTTACCTTAAATTTTAAGTTTATTTTCACAATGGCTCCTGAGATCTTGCACACAACGATACACTTCATGTTTTACAATTTGACACTTCATATTAAAGAAAAATAAATAATATTGAGTTATTGCATTCCACAATTTCACTCAGTGTGTCATTTCAGCTGTTTAAAAGTACACACAATGTACACATTCGTCTTCCTTGCTGTATAGTAAGTCACACGTGCCTTGTTAATCAGGCAATATTCAGCTCTTGAGGTGACTGTTACACACATAAATGCTACTATAATGTTATTATAATGCAATTATTTATCAATTGGTACTCTTACTCAGCTATGTGATGAAAAATTTGTGCCCAAATTAGAGTTATATCATCTGAGGATGCGCTGTCTACGCTATTATTCAGCAACTAATGCATTCACTGTGCACTGTTAAAATGCTGTTAACCAGCACTTTTGTGCTACTTGGGTTTAAATTGCAATGATATGTGCATGATCTTGAAACATATCATATTGTTTGTTTTATAATGAGATGCTGTATTGCTTTTGTCCGCTTTAGTATTTTAAGGATAAATCTACCATGCTGCATTCTGACTGTAAATGTTGCCAAATTATGGTTTCTACCGCAAGAACTACATATATTGCATTGCTGTGAGACTGTCTGGCATTATTCTGAGTGATGGCCATTTTATTCTTAATGCCTCACATTTAGTGCAAATAAATGTACTTTCTTTTACTGTACCTGAAATAACAATATACTTCCAGGATTTCTTAGAAATTGCTTTATGTAAAATAAAAAAATGCATAAAGTTTATCAGTAAATCATTTACTATCTGTGTCACTGTGACAGAGGAACCCTGACTCCTAAGTCACAGGATCACCTTGTTTACGAGTCAGTGTTTAACTTATCCCTGTGACTAGTTTAACTCGTCGAATACCCTAATTAGAGACACAATAGAAAGACAATTGCTTATGTCGCACTGTGTAACATAAGACATTCGAGAGGTTAAAAAGCCATGTATCTCTCTAGTCTTAAACAATGTCAAAGGTTTTTGTAGGAGTTCCTAGAGCATATTATTTCTACTTCCAGAATGTTTACCCAAACTCGCCATTCGTGTGTGAGCTATGCGGTACCCGTTGTGCTACAGAGTACCTACTAGGCGAGCATACACGTCAGCACATATCTACGTACGCGTGTAGTCTATGCGACATGTCGGCGACGTCACCGGCTGCGCTAGCCAATCACGTGCGTTACAGGCATCTCGCAAGGAAGGATACTAGGACGCATGCGTGCCCGCATTGTGAATATAAGTAAGTCATAACAATATATACTCTGGCCGGGGAAATGTGGTTTTGCTGCCGAACAAATATCTACCTTGTCAGAGTTGCAATAAAGTTGAAAAAAAAATACACTCCCAACCAGCCGCGCTAGCCAATCACGTGCGTTAGAGGCATCTGGCGAGGAAGGATACTAGGACGCATACGTGCCCGCATTGTGAATATAAGTAAGTCATTACACATTTTATGGGCCAGCATAACGTGGTTGTACACATGGCTACATATCAAACCATTCAAATCCAGTTTTAGCTGACCTCACTTTGTATAGGCTCTTCGTACAGTGAGAAGTCAGCTTATACTGGAAATGTGTAGCTTGATTTGTCGCTGTGCGTTCTGCCAAACATATATCGACGTTGTGGTAGTTGAAATAAAGTTGAAAATAAATAAACTTGAATTAGACCGAGACCGCACCATACCAGGAGACACTTAGGTTATTCGTTTTCGACTTAATATTAAGGTATACAATTTTGATATTTATTTGGCAGGCCTGCTTTCGTCGGTCCTCAAATTACAAACATGCTCAGTAAAGCAGTTTTCCAAACAAAAATCAATATAGCGACTCTTAAAATAATGTCAAAAATAAATAACCAAAACCATTTTGTACATCTGCCCGTGTTGTGAGTCTCTAGGACTAAATGCAAGTTTATTTATCAGGAAATTTATTTGAAGTAGTGAAAATTACGCGTGCCCCGTTAAATGCTCTACTATTATTACCCACCAAAATGCAATTACCGAATAGGGTATTTTCCGTTTTTTTAAAAACAGTTTCTTTTTGAAGACTGGGAAGAAATATTCAACAGAAAAATAAAATTTATCTTATCAATGTCCATTTTACGCGTTAGAAGTGAAAAAAATCTAATTTGTTTTAATGGTTTTGAATTTACCGCCAAAACGCTCGGTACGCTGACGTTTACCGTGTGACGTCACTTTTGTGTGTATTGAATTTTGACTTAGGTATGTGATCTGTGCTCGATCTGTAAATCTCGGAGTGGATTTAGGATATATTTAGGATTTTTGGAATGGATTAATGGAAATACAATGGAAGCTGGTTTTATAAAAGCCGATAGTGCAAATCTGCCCACAGTAGATGTTTTTATAGTTGGAAATTTCTTTGCAAACAACCCCGATTTTTGTGCTACGGAGTAGGTATAAATAGTTTATGTGGCGCATTTTTAAAAGTATTTGTACACAGAGGCACCACACACCAGTAATAACATTTTCTATCCATTTGATATACGAAATTACTTGATCGAAATACTGTTTACAACGTGTTTACACAAAGATGACGTCACATTATCGTACGGAGCGTTTTGGCGGTAAATTTAAAACCATTGAAAATAAATTAGATTTTAATCACTTCTAATGCAGTAAATGGAGATTAATTACAAAAAAAATATTTTTCTGTTAAATATTCCTTCACAGTCTTCAAAATTAAATAGTTTTTAAAAAAGTGGAAAATACCCTATTACTATTAAACCGCTCTTCCATCTTCCACAGAGCAATAACAAAATCAGACCTCCGCCAACACATACTAACACATAAAAAGAAAAAGAAGAAAACTAAAACAATTAAAAAGGAGAGAGACCCATTATCTGATGAAGAAAATTCAGACTCTGACTGTTACGAAGTTAAAAAGGAGGAAAAAGGGAAGTCTGTTAGGAAATATGCGTGTCATTTGTGCCCTGAGAAGAAAATGAAGATATTCTCTAGAGGAAATCGGTTGACGACGCATTTGGTGAAGGAGCATGGAGCTCAGTGGTCATTTGGACATAGCAGGTTTAGGTAAGTTTATATGTCACCTTCTTTCAAATTCAGATTAATTTTATTTGCAAAAACATTTGTAGATAATATACATGGTATAGTGCTTATTACAGGTGTTACAAAGTTTTTTGTGGCTCAACATGTTTGATCATGACTGGTGTATAAATTACGTCGAAAGACAGTCATTTTGAAAATACAAAGAATAACAATATAATTAAATCAACAATAAACATTAATACTTAATAAAACAATTCAGTCAATAGTCATGAGATTCAAAAAATCATCAAAAAATTCATTAACATTATAATAGGGTTTGTCTGTCAGTATTTTTTTAATGCTTTCTTAAATTAGTCTGTATTTAATGTCTTAACTTAGTTAGGGATATTATTATAAATTACTAGTTTTTGCCTGCGGCTTCGCCCGCGGGTGAGTTTGAGAATTATCTCGCGGGAACATACTACCGGGATAAAAAGTACCCTGTGTTAATCCGGGTACTAAAATATCTGTGTGCCAAATTTCATCCAAATTAGCTTAGTTGTTTTTGCGTGTAAGAGTAACAAACATCCATACTTACAAACTTTCGCCTTTATAATATGATTAGGATTGACGCTCTGCATATAACGCTTTTATACAGTAGCGCTGTCTTAGCTGTAAGGACCAGCTTATGTGATCATCATCATCTCAGTCAAAAGACACACACAGTTGGGCATAGGTCTCCGCCAAGCTTCGTCACGTCGACTGGTCCTTTGTCCAGAAGATTCCCGCGACATATATCTATACCCATGAATATAACCACTAACCAGATCGTCTGTCCATCTTAATGTTGTAGGGGGCCTCTGCTTACTTAGTGAATTATTGTCAAATTCTATAATAGTAATAGCATAAGATGTCATCACCATCACCAATTTATGGTCTGTATTTAATGTCGTAACTTAGTTAGGGATATTATTATAAATTACTAGTTTTTGCCTGCGGCTTCGCTCGCGGGTGAGGTTGAGAATTATCCCGCGGGAACATACTACCGGGATAAAAAGTACCCTGTGTTAATCCGGGTAATAAAATATCTGTGTGCCAAATTTCATCCAAATTAGCTTAGTTGTTTTTGCGTGTAAGAGTAACAAACATCCATACTTACAAACTTTCGCCTTTATAATATGATTAGGATTGACGCTCTGCATATAACGCTTTTATACAGTAGCGCTGTCTTAGCTGTAAGGACCAGCTTATGTGATCATCATCATCTCAGTCAAAAGACACACACAGTTGGGCATAGGTCTCCGCCAAGCTTCGTCACGTCGACTGGTCCTTTGTCCAGAAGATTCCCGCGACATATATCTATACCCATGAATATAACCACTAACCAGATCGTCTGTCCATCTTAATGTTGTAGGGGGCCTCTGCTTACTTAGTGAATTATTGTCAAATTCTATAATAGTAATAGCATAAGATGTCATTTCATGATTTCCCACCCATAAAAAATATGCCTACTTTTATTGGTTGTTGTAACATATTAGGGATTGGATTCAGTATTGAGCCGTTGCATAGCTCAACTTGCTCTACCAATAAAGACTACCAGACATTCATATTTTTGACAATTTCAAAAACGAACTTCTGAAACTTTCAGATACCAAATCAGCGAAGACGGCATGTACAGGCTGACAACTACCCGCTACGAGTCCTTAGAAGTATCAGAAAAAATTATGGACGGCTATAGCAGTCCGAATGTGCCTGTAACAAATCTAGATTTTAAACTAAGACAAGTCGCCGGCCCTACCTTGTTCACGCCCAGGTCTTTCGAGATCACTTTGAAGAATGACGACGATGATGAGATGGAAGTTGATCAGAAACCAGTGATTCAGGATAATGGAGTCGAGATCCTGATGTGTGATGTCGATGAAGAGGGGAATATTATAAGCACTGAACTTATCGATAATAAGTCTAATTTGATTCCGAAGTTGGAGAGGTAGGATTTGTTTTTCTTTTTTTGTTAGGCTGCGGTCAGGCTCTGTGTAGGCTTTTTTAATTCTGAGAAAAATAGTATTGATCCTTTTGCCTATCACAACTGCGTTTAACAGGATACTGGTCAAGAATTCAGGCGAAATAACATTGAATATCCATAGATAAACGCTTTTCGTGTTTGCCTGAGTGACCGGGTTGTTCTTCTAAACACCGCATCGGATTTTGAGTCAACCGTTTTCAGTATCATTTAGAGAATTTATTATGTAAGGTATATGTAGATATAAAACTGAAATGTCGATGATTTGTCCAATCGTGAAAACCGTACGAGCATTGGGGGTGCCATGTTAAGTAAAAGTTTGTGTTTTTCTATTAGGAAGTTCTCAGGGGCAGCCCGGAGTCGAGATTAGTGCCCGATAAATGACATAGTGATGATATAAGTGTTCTATACAACTCTGCCGACTCCATCGTAAAATATAAGCGTTGTTATATGAAGTAGGTGGAAATTTGATTTGTACTATGTTGAATGCTTATGAATATGCGAATATTCCTAGTCGCCCGTACATGGATTGCCACCTGGTGGCTATCAGGAATAAAAGTTCCTAATAATATCACTTGTCGATTAATAAAACCACATTGGAAAAGTCTGACCGCCAACCCCCTTATCGCGGCCGTTAGTCAGACAGCGATGAGGGTAGTTGGCGATCCACACCACAGTGTGCAACGATTTGAAATGGGGGGCAATAACTTTCCAGTCACTACCTGGTGGGAACTGGGAATTTTTCGGCTAATGGGAATATTCGTGAATAAGGTAGGACAGAGCTTCCGTCATAAGCAGAGGTCGGAGTAGGTAGATTGATTTTACGTACTCGCATCATGAATAGTCAAAGAAATCACAACATGGATAAGCCTTTTTTCCGGAATTTCATTTTGGTACATACGGGATTGAATCAAATATTGTGAAAGTAAGGATTTTTAAACTAGGTACTACATTAGACATTTATATGAATGCGATAGAAAAACATATAAAATTGTTTTTTTCTCACTGTAGAAGGCCGATCACCTACATATTATTAAAAATACAGCAAAAAGGTCATACATTTCTTATTCATATTGATGTATTCTTTATTCTACACATTACTACATTTGAAATTAATTACAAAATCCCTGAATCCCGGAGGCATATCCATACTAATATATACGTGCCAGTTCATTGATCCCATTTCAATCTACCTACTCCGACCTCTGGTGATAAGGCATTATTTTTTTACCATGAAAATAATATTATTTTGATTTTCTTGTATTTTTAGATGTACTTTGTATTGACTGGATATTGTAAGGAATTTTATGAAGATTATGACTTTTTATAACATTATAAATAAGTTTTCTTTTAGTTATAAGGAGGAAGGAAAGTACTGTTACGAGCTGGGTTTCGGGATAAATTAATTTAAGCCAAAATTATCGAAACACACCACAGTTTAATTAAACAATCACAATATCGCAATAGTCAAACAGAGTCACTTGTTTCGCTTGTACTGTATCGCTTGATTCGTATTCGCTCGCTTCCGAAATCGAACTGCCCGTCGGGCCGACAATCCGCTATTTATATCCCGAGCAGAACATTCGCGAACATTCAACACTTTTCCATAGTTTACAAGTTGATTAGAAACTTCGAGAACCTTCCACAGACATCTATTTACTGTTTAATCCCGCTACTCGATAATAGATGGCGTTAGCGTGTCGTTTCGAGTAGTTTCGAACACTGCCCCATCCTTAGATGGAATTAGCGTGACGTTTCTAGACTTTTCGATCTACGTAACGCTGTCTCTTTCTGAGATGGATTTAGCGCGATGTTTCTAGACTTTACGATCTACGTAACACTGCCCCCTCCTTAGACATGCTCGTCCCGAGCATCATTATTCCCGTAATATCGTGCCAATCGATCTACATGAACAATTTTAGGCGCAGTTCGCATACCCTTTTGTATTCGGTAAGTGACGACATTGATCTTGGTTACAATCCGGTACGGCCCGTCCCATTTTGCCTGTAGTTTAGGGGACTTCCCTTTGCAGTGCACTGGGTTATGCAACCACACTAGCGAACCTTCGTCGAAGCCAGTATTGTTCATCTTTCGATCATAACGAGTTTTCATTCTCTCGGACATCTGCTGGCCTGATTCTCTGAAATGCTCATATACGTCATTCATCTTGTTGCGCAGATCATTTGCATAATCTGTTATACTGCGTGGTGAATCAGGCGGAATGCCGGTTATTAGATCAGCTGGTAACCTTAACTCCCTTCCAAAGTTCGCGAAGGCTGGCGTCACAGTTGTACTCTCGTGAACTGCACTTCGGTATGACAGAAGAAACGGTTGTATGTGCTTGTCCCAATCCTTTTGTCTGCTTGCTACAACTTTTGCCAGATATCTTTCCAACGTCTGATTAAATCTCTCCACCATTCCGTCAGATTGTGGGTGGTATGAAGTGGTTCTGGTTTTGTGAGTACCCATAACCCGACATGTTTCCTGAAACACTTGAGACTCGAAATTCCTTCCTTGATCGCTGTGGATTTCCAAGGGTACCCCAAACCGACAGAAGACTTCGTGGACTAATTTATCAGCGACTGTTGAAGCTTCTTGATTAGGAATGGCGAAGACTTCCGGCCACTTGGTGAAGTAATCCATGACAACCATGAAATATTTATTTCCACTTTCACTTTCGGGAAATGGCCCAGCGACATCTAATGCTATTAAAATTCTCTGGATTAAATTGCTTATGCTTAGCAGAGTATTGTTTTACTATCTTGGTTATGATTAAATCTCTAGCACCCTTGTTGGTAACCCTCTTAGTGGCACAGATAGCTGCTACTACAGGTCATATCTGAATCAGCTAAATACTGACCACCTGAACAAGTACTAGTATTTATTATAGCAATTACTTTCTCTGCTGATATATGTAGCTTTTCTGAAATTGGAGTTATACAATCCCTTGAGAAGATTGCTCCACAAAGTGGTGTCATCATGATAAGTTGGCTTTTAGTGTATACATAATTTATAGCCATTACAAATACATCCATGGCTAACATGCCAGCTTGTTTAAATGTCAAAATCATCTTATTGTCTTCTACCTTATTAATATAGGTATTTTCTCTGAATGTTGAAACAATTACAGTTTTAACTGATAATGTTTTCTTGTCACCTATAGTCCTCAAAAAAAAACTCGTTATGATCGAAAGATGAACAATACTGGCTTCGACGAAGGTTCGCTAGTGTGGTTGCATAACCCAGTGCGCTGCAAAGGGAAGTCCCCTAAACTACAGGCAAAATGGGACGGGCCGTACCGGATTGTGACCAAGATCAATGACGTCACTTACCGAATACAAAAGGGTATGCGAACTGCGCCTAAAATTGTTCATGTAGATCGATTGGCACGATATTACGGGAATAATGATGCTCGGGACGAGCATGTCTAAGGAGGGGGCAGTGTTACGTAGATCGTAAAGTCTAGAAACATCGCGCTAAATCCATCTCAGAAAGAGACAGCGTTACGTAGATCGAAAAGTCTAGAAACGTCACGCTAATTCCATCTAAGGATGGGGCAGTGTTCGAAACTACTCGAAACGACACGCTAACGCCATCTATTATCGAGTAGCGGGATTAAACAGTAAATAGATGTCTGTGGAAGGTTCTCGAAGTTTCGAACACTGCCCCATCCTTAGATGGAATTAGCGTGACGTTTCTAGACTTTTCGATCAAATCAAATCAAAATCAAAATAACTTTATTACTCCTCACAATGACAAGCTTATCCTAGGTTTTGCATATTATTCTTGTTTTTGAGCAATGTGAGGAGCTGGTGTCTGAGTTAAGCGTAAAATGCCTGTATTACAAATCACCAGGTCCCCACCCCACGGATGAACAGAAATTTTTACTTAAAAAATATGATACTACAATCTTACATTATAAAAAAGGAGATTTAGATTACAAACTTAAGTTATTATAATTTTGGGGGTAGAAGTTAAAAATAAATTATAAATAAACCAAACAAAAAGTGAATCAGGGCGCCTGTGTCTGTGTGTATGTGTGTGTCTATGAGAGTGTGTAATGTTAGTGTGTAGTGTTCAGTAGTGTGCCGATGTGTACGTGAGAGGGTGTGGTGCAAGTTATAAACTTATATCGTCCTAATTTAAATTGAATGGAGCAGGCTTTCTGTAAAATTATAATCCAATTTTTTTAACCAGTCCGTAACCAAGGATTTACATTTTGTTTTTGGCAAGGGATATAGCGTTAAGGCTCGATTTACCTTATTGTATAAATTTGAACCCTGATAGCAGAAAAACCGATGTGCAAACTTAGTTTTGAATGACGATGAAGAACAGACTGTGTTTGCGACGTTTGTTTCTGATTCTTTCTGGTTCAAAAGTTATTAGGGCATGTTGTTTCATAACCGTTTTTAGGATGAAGAGCTGCCTCACAGTAAGTACCTCCCATTTCGAGTAGAGATCAGTAGTTGGGTGATAAAAAGGTAGAAACAGACTAACCTTTAGGATTGCTCTTTGTGCTCTCTCAACTTTTAAGACGCACCGATCTACGTAACGCTGTCTCTTTCTGAGATGGATTTAGCGCGATGTTTCTAGACTTTACGATCTACGTAACAGTACTTTATAATCTTGTGCTGTGCCATAGTATTAAGAAAAACACATATAATTTGTAAAATTTGAAATTTTTATGAATAGCGTATTTATATTTACATAATTAGTGTCAGTGGTACCGTGTGGTGCGGGACGTAAAGAATAACACCACCCCATTTCTTCCCTTAGGTGTCGTAAAAGGCGACTAAGGGACTTACTAGAGTATGGGCAGCAGCGTTCTCTATGCATTTTACCACCATACTGCGATCGCCAACCCGCCTGCCAAGCGTGGCGATTATGGCAAAGCCCCCCAAATTGGGGGAGGCCTAAGTCCAGCAGTGGACGTCTTACGGCTGAAATGATGAATTAGTGTCATTTGGTATTTCTATCTGAATTACTCAGTAGCAGCCCGGAGCCTGGATTGTGGCCCAATTGATGGCATATTTCATGGGACTTGAACATAACTGTCGGAATGTATTGTACTATAGGTGCATCACTGCCTCACCTATCGAGGAAATAAGGCGTGATGTTATTGTTATACAGGATAATTTTTTATCCAGTGCGCAAACTGTAACCATGAATTCAGCATATCATTGTAGACCCAGCAGCGTAGAAAATTTTTGTCGTAAAAAAATCAGCTGTTCCATACATTTTGACCCCGTAGGTATTGCATTTTTCTATGAAATAGCTGATTTTTTTTGCGAAACCGACGAAAATTTTCTACGCTGGGTGGTCTAGAATGATATGCTGAATTCATGGTTATATGCTTGTCGTGTTCCATAACATGTAACTTGTTGCCAACAAGTTACATGTTATGAAACAATAATGCACTTAACCGAATATGTGCACATCAATAATATGAAATACAATTATTACTTATTTACAAACTATATTTTCTAATGACTTTTTGACTAAACTGTTATTGTTGATATTGTTATTAAGTACAGCTTGGCAAAACTGTAAATAAGTTGTTATTAAGTACTGTGATTTCGTACTGTTATTAAGTACAGCTTGGCAAAAAAGAGTCTGTCGTGGTGATAATTGGAACTAAAATATATTTTTTGTGGCAACACTGCTTTGTTTATCAACAACAAGTAGCTTCTCTGTCATTGTGTTATGTTCCCTGTTGTATTTCACTTATTTCTAATTAACTATCAATTATTAATGAATTTCCGGGATCTCGTGTTTGTTGATTAAAACAACAAGTATCTTATCACTTTTAGTCCTAGTATACAGGGTGGCCATACCTGCTAAACAGGCGTCCTCATTTTTTCCAGACTCTTTTTTGCCAAGCTGTACACTATACTAGATAACTTTTTTTCTTAAAAAATATTTGTATATCGTTCATGGTGAGACGTGTAAATCATTACCCTATTATTAAGACTATTATTGTACCAGGTTTTATTGCAAATAAAAATGCTGTGTTCTATTACGCAATAAAGATTTGAGAATTTGAGAATTATTAGGTCTTTTGTTTCTGAAAAAAGGCCAAACACCACCTTCCTTTCCGTAATTGTTAGGCGTCGATAATTGAGAATGAAATTTCTGTGATGCGTCACGTTTAAATGCCCATTTCGTTAGACGAGAGAGAAGAAAGTCTGTCGCTCATACTAAATGTCTCGAAAAATATCAACCGTCCCATTGAGTATGTATTGAAGTTTTGTATGGGACAACTGGTAATTTCTTGTCGATTACAGTGTTGGTCCCATTGAAATAGCTATTCAGTTTGATAATATTGACTTTAAATTTTACCACTCGTTTCTGATAGACCCTGTATAGACATATGCACTAATTCTATTGATTGTATAGTGAAAAATTGGCAACAAGTGGAATCGTAACTTACGTCCTTAAAATGAATAAATGGATGAATTTAATTGATGTTGACCGTAACCTTTGTCAAAAATGTTGCATCCTAAAATGAATACGTAGGATTCCATGTTGAGGATTTCCTTTCTTGAGTTTTTCGCAAATAGTTCAAAAAGGAGCCGTCCCAACCAATACTAATGAAATAATTTTATGGATCACGTTTAATTGAACGTCACCGTGCGTGACCTTTGTCTAAAATTTTGGATTAATAGTTCATGTCATTTAAGTTGCATCCTAAAATGAATAACTTGGAATCCCAAACAATTTTATACACATGTAACGTTCAACATCTCGTTGTTGCGTGTGTACCATTAGAAAATAAAGGTTTTCTAAGAAATTTTATGAATTGTTAATTGTGATTGCAAGTTAAATGTAAGTACCTAAAATGTTTCTATCATGAATGTGATAGGAAAGTTTGAATAAAAATACTATTTATGAATACACATGCATTTTAATATAACAAAATCATATAAACCAAGTGGACATTAGCTTTTATAATATCTTTACAAAAATAGTTCTGAAGATTGTTTTGCCCATTTAAATGTTTTTTTTTTTTTGTTGGTATAGTTATATGAAAGGTATACAATTCAAAACTAGAAATAATTAGTTAGATTTTGATCAGTATTTAATATTACACAAGTCAGCAAAACCATCATCAGAACGATATCCAACAAGCATTTTATTTAAATCCAAACTCCTTGAAGCTTTCAATCAGACGATCAGCCTCCCTAAAGCCTGACTCCACAGCGCCATGGCAGTCTGTATGTCTATGATGTGACGTGGCTTCTCCCGCGAAACAGACCACAGGGAACTTGTTGGGGTGGTACAGCGGTTCTGATAGTTCGATGGCACTGCCACCATTTTCTTCTAAGGTGACTGTTCGGTAGGCGTAGGCGCCTCGGGCAAAACGGTTTGTGCCCCATTTTGTTCTGAAATCGAATAAGAATGTTTATTTTGCTAAGCATTTTCGTTTTACAATAAGTATTAGATTTCGCTTTTACTATACAGAAGACTAGTAAAAAAGTGCTAGGGCATGGCAAGATGGCAACGTTAAAATAAAAATAAAAAAACAAAAGCTAGCTTAATAGCAAAAACGGAACGCTTTTTGTTTGGTCTCCGTTTTCATTGATTCTTGAATTCTTAAAAAGGTGCAGGATTTAAAACTCACCTCAAAAGATCCTTAATCGGCGAAACATTAAACTTCTTCTTGATAATAACATCAAGTAACTTCTGAATTCCCGCTTTCACTTCTTCCTCGCTAAGTTTCTCCATCGTCTCGGCTCCTTTACCATAGATCCAAGCTAGCAGGACATTCGGCTGGTGATCCACGCTCCATAGACCAAATATCTCCGTGATCCATTGGTCCTTAGCTTCGAATTGGGCCTTATCTTCGTCTCGCCACAGCAGAGTGAACTTTGCTGGAGTTTTGGGCCACCACGGTGTCTCGAATTCGACGTACATTTTGTCCAAGACACACATATGGAGGTTTTGGATTGTGTTCACTTTTTCGGCGGGCAGTGGGGGTGAGAAGAGGTTTTCGTGTCTGTAAAAAATGTATGGTATAAATTAGATATGGTATTCTTCAAATTATAATATTTTATAACAGTTTCAACTGTGTTCATGGCAATTTGAGTGTTGGGGTGGCTTTATTTCATAGCTTTAAGAGTCGTTTTGGGGTGGCCTCTAGACTTGTGACTAGTAGTGGACGTCTTTCAACAGGAAGATGATGTTTAAGGGCAGCTTCCGTAATGGAAGTGCTACTTAATACCTATTCTAAAACTTGTTAGAATACTTAGAGCCGATTTTTCACCAATTTCATATTGGTGTCAACCCGACATATTTATTTATTTCACGGATAAAACTTAATTGACGGTTGAAAAATCGGCCCTGAAACGGCACGTTGGATACATATAATTTCAACTAAATACCTACCTACCGCTCTCTGATTTTAAAAGACGGTTGAAAAACCTATTTATAGATGGAGTGCAACGGAAATACGTCTAGCCTGAAAGCATTAAATTGTTATGACGCTACACATTACCGAAGTTAATTGTGTTTACTTGAAGTGTTAACAGAATTAGTGCTTAACGCTTTATGATGAATCTTAACACGTTAACTGCCATGGGTAAAATCAGAAAAAGTAAAAAATGTACTTAGTGTTATTTGACTTTAAGTCGATTATTGATTAAAAAGTGTCGGACACATAGTCCGACATGGCAGTTAACGTGTGTGACGAGACGCCACTAGAACAATTTGTATGAAAACTTCATGGAGATTAATCTACAAGTCCCGTCTCGCCAGTCTGCGGGAGCCTTGTCTCTTTAGTAATGTTTTATTTTATTATTCACTAGCTTTTGCCCGCGGCTTCGCCCGCGTGGATGTCGGAAATTAATGCAAGAGGACGTATAACCGCGATAAGAATGTGTTATTCCAGGTTATATAGGTAATAGCTTTTGCCCGCGGCTTCGCCCGCGTGGATGTCGGAAATTAATGCAAGAGGACGTATAACCACGATAAGAATGTGTTATTCCAGGTTATATAGGTAATATAGACTGTGTGCTATTTTCGATCCAGATCCATTAAGCCATTTTTGTGTGATTGAGAAACAAACACCCAATCATATATATTTTCACATTTATAATATTATTAGTAGTAGGATTATAACTCATATTACTTAGGATTCATAGTTTATGAGAACATCACGTGTGTTGGTGTTTTTAAAATAAGAGTAGTATTCAGAGTAAGAAGACTGCGACATAGGGCTTGGTTTACTTGAATATAAGTCTTCCTGGTTTTTCTTAACGATCCTATTTTACCTATACAGACACTCAATCATTTACCAGACACCGAACATAATTATAGGAATAGTACTTTTGCCAGTGGCTTGGCCCGTATAGCTGTCGGAAAATATCACCCGGGAACCTACTACCGGGATAAAGTAGGTATCCTATCTGTTACGTATCCATGATATAATATATATCTTTGTGCCAAATTCGATCTAAATCCGTTTGGCCGTCTTTGCATCATTGAGAAACAAACATCCAAACATCTAAGCCATTTCGCGGTCTCTTACTTGGAATAATACTATTAGGTTTATTTTGAGTATAATAAACACACATGATATTCGCAATTACTATGAAGCCAAAGTAATATGAATTACAATCCTACTTATCCTGTACTACCCGGCCGCTGCCAACGGATGGACGGGACGTACGTACGACCTGCTGCTCTGCGCCCGCTTTTTAAATCTCTAATATCTTCTAAGATATTCATTTAAATTACATGCTGTAAGGGCCATATTGATCTATATTAAATGCACAATGTATTTAAGGTACTTAATTGGATCAGGATTAATGCTGCATTGCTTAAAATCGCTTCGTAAATAAGCCCTTATTTCTCGTAAAAAGTAAAAGATAAAAATGGTTATTGTGGGTTATCCCTAAGAGATAAACATATACCATTGCGGACATTTTTGTAGGCCTTTTTAAGGTGTACAATACTGTAGTACATTATTTTGATGTATTTCGTAGGATTCAGCCAGGGTTTTTCGAATTTTGAGACGTATGTCACCGTAGTTTTCGAAGACAGTTATTTTTTTCTAAAATAAAAGAATTTTTCTAAAATAAAAGTAGCCTAAGTTACTCCTTGTTACATCAGCTATTTGCCAGTGAAAGTCCCGTCAAAATCGGTCCAGCCATTTCAGAGATTAGTGGGAACAAACAGACAGACAAAAATTGTAAAAAATGTTGTTTTGGTATATGTATCGTGTATACATCCATATACACTTAGTAAAAAGTGGTTATCTTAATATTAAAAACAGATACTCCAATTTTTTTTTTTTATAGATGAAAACAAATACACTTAAACAGCACAATCTTGTTGTCCAAGTGGTTTTAAGCGCGACTGACAGACCTGTCCAGGTTTGATCCCTAGGTCGCACATTGTATTACCTATTGGGTTTTTCCAATAGGAATATATCAGTAGTCGCCCCCCAATTAAGCTACTTTAATTATAGTGAGGGACGAAAACTTAACGGGGCAAATGTGGGTATACTTTAGAAGATACTATGCATTATTCATAGGCGTGATTTTATGTTAAGTGCGACAAGATTTCTTTCAGGTCACTTGGTAGGAAATAATTATCTACCAAACTAAAAAAAATGTATACGATGTAAGGGATAGGTATCTAAACTGTTGCCAGGAATTCAGCCCATAATTCTAGACACGCGTAGAAAATTTTTCGTCAGTTATAAATAAAAATCTGCCACTCCATACAATTTGACAGCGTACGTGCAGTTTTTATACAACAGCCGATTTTTTTCAGTGTGTACGTATAAGTACCTTACACCCTTCATAAAAAAATGTGGAAGTATCTCTTACCTCTCCTTCAATACTCCAACTGACAAAGTAACAATAACACTCTTGGCAGCATACAAGCTTCCATCCTTACACTTCACTTGCACAAGCGGGTTGGTAGGGTCAACTGCCAGTTGGCTGGTGCCCCACCGAATGTTCTCCACTTCTTTGTTGAGAAGAATCTGTAGGGGAATCTCCTTAGACGGGTCGGGGTATTTTTTCTGGAAAATAAAGGAGGTTCAATCATTTAGGGCAATTTAGAAATCGTAAAGATTGGTAGGATTCCCTACTTTTGGGGTTCACGTGTAGTTTTGCCATGGTTGTGCCAATAGGTATTAGACTACGTTACATTTAAATGATGGCTTCAGACATGGATGGGTTGATAAGTAAAGAATGGTCAATCATCTCCTGAATTCCAAAAAAACCCATGTGTGTTAGACAAGGTAGCAAAATTGAAACTCCACGCGATGGAATCGAATTGTTCCTCTTTCAGCCGTTTTAAAGCAAAAGGGTGGCTGAAGTTGAAAGAGCGCACCTGGGTTTTACTGGGTACTTGCACTTGGTTTTTTCGTTTTCCATATTTTCCAGGGCCAAGTTAATGATGACAGAAAAAAATAACAAGGAAGAGAGTAACTCCATTATCTACACATTCATTTTCTTTCGTGTCTTTCTTAAGGACTGCGTTATTCACATTGATCTTCTAAACAACACAACAAATTTTTAATGCGATTTTCCCCACCAAGTCCTTGTAAAGCAGGGAAGGTTGCTTGTAACTGAGTGTAGAAGTTTAACTTACCGTCAAAACATCAAAAACAGTCTTGTATCCTCGTCCCTTCCAGTTCAAGAAGGGGTCACCCTCACTCTCCCAGAACTCGGCTAGCCCTTTCATAGACTTGCCTTTCTTCGGATCATCCTGGCCACCCAGGTGGTTGTTCCTTTCAAACCATTCGACGAACGAACTTGATAGCTCTGGGTCATTCTTTAAGGCGGTGTTAGAGTTGGCTCTGGAAATGGAGTGGACATTTTTAGTATTAAATTGTCTCGATAACGACGATCCTCAGCCCTTCAAGCCATCAAACTTGAAGATGTTGAGGATTGGATTTGAAAGCACCAGGTTGAGGGCCCAAAATCAGGGATGCCTGTGCTGACCTGTCTCTTCAATTTTACTTGTAGTTATTGCACTTTTTACTAAAAAAAACGATCCTGCTTTACGTGTGACAAAACCATTTCTTTTTTAAATCACCAAAATGCTGAAAGTCAGCCAGCTGGTGACCAATTATAATCTCCACATTTTATTGTAAGTAAGACTGATAAAACCATCTGATATTATTTATTTCCCTTATCAGATGCTGATTCTAAACCTTGTGGTAGGTAGGTAGTGGGGCAGTCAATTAATACAATTTTAAAGAATACTTACACGCCCCTCACAAACTCGGAAATTGATTGCTTGGTGTTCTTGTCGGCACTTGATACCTCATCGCCCAAAGCCTTCAGGATACCATTAGCTTTGTCTTCAGGTACCAGTTCGCCGTTAGAACGCACGTACCAGTTAGTTTCAGGATCTGCTCGGCCCAGAAGGCCTAATGGATTCACCATTTCGAAGATTACATTGTCTTTCTCTCCGTGGCACCTAGAAAGTGTTAAAGATTAATTAATTATAAATTCATATTATCCAAATGGGCTGTGTACGACTGTATATAAATACTTAAGTGAATGCATTGAAGTATTAACTTACCACGCAGCGCCGATATCAATAGGTTTCCCAGCAAACTCCGTGGTACAGACTCTGCCGCCGATCCTGTTACTGGCTTCGAGGCCCAGGACCTGAAGACCAGCTTCCTGCAGCTTAGTCATCGCGGAGATGCCCGCAGCACCACACCCGATCACAATTACGTCCATTATTCGCCTGAAACAAATGAAACAGTTGCGTTAATATTTGCTGCCTGTGAAGTTCTGTCTCTTTTACGGAAAGATTTTTCATGGACACATTTTTTACACTAACACCTAACGGAGCTCTGTGAAACGACACACTATGATTGACTTTAGGCCTTGTGACTAACTGATCTATTTCCGGGTTTCGAGCCACTGGATCGTACATAACAAACTATTTGTAAAAGGCCTCCCACATGGTGGACCGATGACCTGGTGAAAGCCACAGGAATCCGGTGGATGCGAGAAGCACCAAACCGGTTGAAGTGACCGTGCTCTGAAGGGAGGCCAATGTCCAGCAGTGGGCGTCTTTCGGCTGAAATGATGATGATGATGACTTATGAAGCCTATAAACATAGGTACAATTGTTCCGAACATGCACAAACACTCGCGAAGTTAGATTTGTATTGTGGCGGAACAATAATTAAGTAAACCACCACTTCACATAAACATGAGCGGAAACGCTCCGCTTATGAATCTTGCGCCAAGCACAGGAATCATCCGATGTTTGCACCGAATGTACTGACGCTTACACGCGCCACCCGCACGTACTGCGCGCGTGATATTTCTATGGGCGACGGCGACAACGACCTTGGGCCTCCGAGAGACTGCGTGCACGCACCTCCACCTGCTCATGCGCCGAGCGGCGGAGACACAGTCTTCCTTCAACCGCCTACCGAACCATTCGGATCGCGCCGCGCTTGTTATTGTATTACCATTTTATTTTTGCTTGTTTTATTGTCAGTGTAATTTAATTTAATTCAATTATAATAATTCTAAATCGCTAAATAATATTATTCATTTCACTCATCTGTACTCTCTTCATTCTTTCATCCTTCCGCTACGCTTCACGCTTACACATCTCTAATATAAATAATATTAGTACGGGTTCGAATCCCGATCAAGTTGGAAGTTTAGTGACCATACTAAACCCGTCCACATTGGTGACCCTCGACTACCGCGCATAGTGAAGACTCGTCTACCTGAAGAAGCAAGCAGTTTCAGTGAAGCAAGAGTGGTGATTCTACTGGTGACGCCTAGCTTGTTTACATAGGTGTGAAGATAAATCGGGTGTGGTACAAAACATAAGCGGTGAGCGATTTAATTTTTTTTTAAATGATGTCTGATTCCGAGACTTTCGTGGACGCTGACGCTAAAGAAGCAGTATCTGCTGTCACTGGAGAAGTGTCGAAAGTCGGACTGCCACTGCGTTGTCCACCTTTTTGTCCAGAGGAACCGGCTTTATGGTTCGCCCAATTAGAAGGCCAATTTATACTGTCAAGGATTACCAGTGACACGACGAAATTCTATTTCGTGACTACTCAGCTGGAGACTAAATACGCCATACAAGTCAAGGACATTATCACAAAACCACCAGAGACCGATAAGTACAACAAATTAAAAACAGAATTAATTAATCGCCTGTCTGCCTCACAGGAAAAGCGGATACAGCAGCTTTTAATTCATGAAGAGCTAGGTGATCGCAGGCCATCTCAGTTTCTTCGACACCTGCAAAACCTGGCTGGACCTGCTGGAGCTTCGGATTTTGTGAAAAGTCTCTGGACTAACCGCTTGCCTCATAATATTCAGACTGTTATTGCTTCGCAGATTGCTGACTTACAGGTTGAACAGCTAGCAGAAATAGCAGACAGGGTTTACGAAATTGTACCATCCACTCCACAAGTAGCTGCTACCTCTGCCTCCACTAGCACTGAACCAGACTTGCGGAAGCAAGTAAGCGAGCTCACAAAGCAAGTAGCTCTGCTGACATCGCAGATGAGCAGTAACTGGAGAGGACGGGCCCGCTCACGTTCACAATCAAGGCGTAACCAAAAAAGGTATGATCGCACACGCTCTAATAGCTCTAGGAGACCTCAGCAACCACCAGAGAATCACCCGCATTGTTATTACCATTACACCTACGGAGAAAAAGCAAACAAATGTAAGCAACCCTGCACATTTACGTCGGAAAACTCAAAGGGCGGTCGCAAGTAGCGGCTAACGACTGCCCCACTTCAACAGGCCGTTTATTCATAACCGACCGGACTACGAAAATGCAGTTCCTTGTGGACACTGGTTCAGACTTGTGTGTTTTCCCTCGGTCGGCAGTAAAGACGCCTGTCAAACAATCAAAATTTGATTTGGTCGCCGCCAATAATACCGTGATACACACGTATGGACCAACACAACTGCGACTCGACTTAGGTCTCAGAAGGGACTACACCTGGAGTTTCACAGTAGCTGATGTGTCACGACCTATCATAGGGGTTGACTTCCTGAGTTTCTATAACTTACTCGTAGACTGCAGAAACCAGCGCTTGATAGACAACACTACGACACTATCAGTTTCAGGAACTCACTGCAAATCAACGGAGGATATTGCATCCGTGAAGGCCGTAGTTGGTAACACTGACTACCACGAAATTCTACGTGAGTATCCGGACATCACGCGACCTCCAGGCACACATTTACCGGGTAAGCATAACACGGTACACCACATAAAGACCACTCCAGGTCCACCAGTCTCAAGCAAACCTAGACGCCTTGATCCAGCTCGAACGCTAGTTGCTAAGAAGGAGTTTGAAGACATGCTAGCGAGTGGGGTGGCCAGGCGTTCAGAGAGTCCCTGGTCTGCTCCACTACACCTGGTAAGGAAGAAAGACGACGGATGGAGACCATGCGGTGACTACAGAGCACTAAATGCTAGAACTGTACCAGATAGGTACCCCATCCGCCACATTCATGACTTCTCCTACCAGCTATCAGGGTGTTCAGTATTTTCAACTATCGATTTAGTTAAGGCGTATAACCAACTGGCAATCAACCCAGACGACATTCCAAAGACAGCCATCACTACACCATTTGGACTTTATGAGTTTCCTTACATGACTTTTGGTTTGAGGAACGCTGCCCAAACTTTTCAAAGATTTATCGACGAAGTTCTGCTAGGTTTGGACTTCTGCTACGGGTATATTGATGACATCCTCGTATTCTCACAGACTCCTGAACAGCACAAACAACATTTACGGCAACTATTTGACCGCTTGAAAGGCTACGGTATAGTTATAAACACGTCAAAGTGTAATATCGGTCAGTCAGAGGTAACTTTTTTGGGATACCATGTCTCAGCTGCAGGTACGAAACCTCTCGAGACCAAAATCCAGGCTATCCAGGAGTATCCCGTACCCAAGACGGTCAAGGAGCTTCGACGATTCTTGGGTATGATAAATTTTTATCGCCGATTTGTCCCAAGCGCAGCTAAACTCCAAGCACCTTTAAATGCTGTCCTTGCTGGTCCAAAAATAAAAGGATCACACCCAGTCGACATGACTCCTGCACTTCTGCAAGCATTCGAAGATACTAAAACGTCATTATGCAATGCAACTCTACTGGCTCATCCAGATCCATCAGCAGACTTGACAATAGTCACTGATGCGTCTGATACCGCCATCGGTGCTGTGCTTCAACAGCGAAAAGGAGATGACTGGGAACCTCTAGCTTTTTACTCTCATAAACTTACAGGTGCTCAAATGAAATACAGCCCCTACGACCGGGAATTGTTAGCGGCATATGAAGCTGTCAAATACTTTCGGCATATGGTCGAGGCAAGGAACTTTGCAATCTTCACCGACCATAAGCCACTGGTGTTCGCCTTCAAAACCAACAGAGACAGCCATTCTCCAAGGCAATTCAGGTACCTAGATTTCATAGGCCAATTCACCACAGACATAAGGTACATACCAGGCAGAGAAAATGTCGTCGCTGATGCATTGTCACGGGTTGAAGAGGTGTCAGTGGCAATAAACTTTGAGGATCTTGCAAAATTTCAGGAAACAGATCCAGAACTGCAAGACCTCATCCGAAACGGCTCTTCACTCAAGCTGGAAAAGATCCCTGCACTGACGGGAAACGCACACATTATATGCGATACTTCAATGACGAAGCCTCGCCCATATGTGACACCTCAACTGAGAAAGCAAGCCTTTCTATCGTTGCACAACATACATCATCCAGGATGTTCTGCTACAGTGCGACTGGTGACGCAAAGCTTTGTGTGGCCGGGGATTCGCAAGAACTGTAGAGAGTGGGCCAGACATTGCTTGCAATGCCAAGCAAGCAAAATAACCCGTCATACCGTTACTCCTCTTACCTCTTTCCTTACTCCTTCTTCGAGGTTTACCCACATACATCTCGACATAATAGGGCCCTTAACCATTTCTTGTGATTACAGGTACTGTCTTACCGTCATCGATCGATTTACACGATGGCCTGAGGCGTACCCCCTCAAGGACATTACTGCCGAGACCTGCGCAGCTGCTCTAGTGTCTGGCTGGATAGCTAGATTCGGCTGTCCGGCACGGGTGACTACAGACCGTGGTCGCCAATTTGAGAGCCACCTTTTCAAGGCTCTCACTACCATGGTTGGTGCGAACCACTTCCGCACTACCGCCTACCACCCAGCTGCAAATGGCATCGTTGAGCGGCTGCACCGCCAGCTCAAGGCGGCTATCATGTGCCATACTTCTTCGCAGTGGACAGAAGTCCTACCGCTGGTGCTACTTGGCATGCGTAACGCTTGGAAAGAAGACATCCAAGCTACGCCTGCTGAACTTTTATATGGCGAAGCTCTAAACTTGCCTAGCCAGTTTCTGTCTCCTACAGATTACACTGCAGCCGATGTCACACAATTTGCAACACGTCTTCGTGCACACATGGCCAAACTCACTCCCAGGTCAACCTCATGGCATACAACTTCTCCTTTCTACATTCCACGAGATCTGCATTCTTCCACACACGTCTTTCTTCGCCGAGACTACGTACGAAGCTCATTAGAACCACCTTACGCTGGTCCCTACAAAGTAATACAAAGATGCCCTAAGTATTACACAATAGACGTAAAAGGAAAGACAACTAACGTCTCTGTTGACAGGTTAAAACCCGCCTATATTTTGATAGAAGAGGAAAAACAACCAGAAGTCAAGTCTACTCCACCGGCCGCTCCAACAGCCGTTCCAGTACCAAACACAGAGAAAAGAACCAGAAGCGGGCGACGAGTAAAATTCCCCGATTTTTATCGACCGTAGTTACGGTCTGGCCAGGGGGAATATGTGGCGGAACAATAATTAAGTAAACCACCACTTCACATAAACATGAGCGGAAACGCTCCGCTTATGAATCTTGCGCCAAGCACAGGAATCATCCGATGTTTGCACCGAATGTACTGACGCTTACACGCGCCACCCGCACGTACTGCGCGCGTGATATTTCTATGGGCGACGGCGACAACGACCTTGGGCCTCCGAGAGACTGCGTGCACGCACCTCCACCTGCTCATGCGCCGAGCGGCGGAGACACAGTCTTCCTTCAACCGCCTACCGAACCATTCGGATCGCGCCGCGCTTGTTATTGTATTACCATTTTATTTTTGCTTGTTTTATTGTCAGTGTAATTTAATTTAATTCAATTATAATAATTCTAAATCGCTAAATAATATTATTCATTTCACTCATCTGTACTCTCTTCATTCTTTCATCCTTCCGCTACGCTTCACGCTTACACATCTCTAATATAAATAATATTAGTACGGGTTCGAATCCCGATCAAGTTGGAAGTTTAGTGACCATACTAAACCCGTCCACAGTATAATTAAACGCACACTTGTTTCGGGAGAAATATAAGTGGAAGCATACTTAAAACATAATGTTAAAGTAAATTGTTGATGTTACCTAGCTATTGATAATGGTAATATAAGAGTGTACCTCTTCTATTATCAGTCAATAATTTAATGTCAAAGCCTTCCATATACCTATTGTAAAACAATGATTTAGGTACCTACCTATTACTCTAAGCAGAATTCAAATGTTTGATGTTACAGAATAGGGAAGTTAACAAATGAAGCAATGTTTACTTTTATTAGGTAACTTCTTCACGATTTTAAATTATAACTCACTGACAAGTCCAGTTGCTCCGGCAGATTATTTTAATACGCGATCGGTCTAAGCCCACCATTTGAGTGATTATGAACTCTCGTTTCTTTAACTGACGCGTTAGCCGCACGGTCATTGAGTGAATTAAAAATATATACAGAAAACGATTAGTAATTGTAATAAGGCTTACCTTATTACAATTACTAATAGTTTTACAAACAACTTATTGTTTGCTACTTAATTGAAGCAATGTCAATGTTGACCGCCCATCGTACATTAATCTTTATCGTTTTACACGATGGTAAATTGAGACGGGACTTGAAAGGCAGTTACTATAAGAAATACGGTCTCAGAAGAACATCTTTAACTTTTTTTACCTTACTTTCTAATTTATTGATACATTCTTTTATTCCTGTAAGTTTGTACAATCACTTTTACGCGTCAAACATATTTTAAAACTAAATGAAGTCGGTGTTTCCTATCTAAGTACTCTGAGAAGAAAGACCGAAACAAATTCAGCGGTCACAGTCTCTTTATCAGAAATGGTTTAGGTAACCTACGTCATTTAATTAATAATTTAACACTGTTGGAAACGATGTATTTTCCCACTGAGAAGAAGAAAATCGGGAATTAAACAAAACTTAAAGCGTTTAATATTGCAAATACTTTAGAAACTCACGCCACTTTTGCAGATTATAAGAAGTCCGTTGTCACAATAACTATGCCACTACACAGCGGAGTATAAACTAAAGATTCGTCTGTTTATTCATTCAATATCTCATGTTATTACTCATTACGTAATGTGTGTAATCGTTGGATCACGATCTTATTCAATGTTATCAATTTTTGCTGCTGTTTTAAGGAGATTAAAGTTGCGGACACGCTTAGCTCCCATATTAAATTAACAACGAAATTGTGAATAAGGTGAGAGAGTTTCATTTAAGGTACTAGGTTTTAGTTAATCACTCATTTGACTTTGCAAATTTATTGATATAAATACAAATAGGAATAGCATTTGGTTATTGTTATCGTTCCAAGTTCCAACCAACATTACATAATGTGCCTCCCTACTATTAATTATGCTGTAATAGTATCTATAAGACGAAGGAGACTAGCCTCCACGACACAGGGAATCCTAGTGTGGAGGCTAGTGCTATTTCAATTTGTACATAGCAGTTCTTGAACAATAAAGTTTTTTTTCATTTATTTTAACTAGATTTTTACCAATGTTGAGTCTACGAGTTCCTTGGTAAGTATCATAGATACAAGAACTTATAATATACTATTTCTATGGTACTTAGGTATAGACTGGTAGGGATTTTTGTCTATTTACTAAGCATCTCATCATCACCATCATCATTTCGACCGAAAGACGTCAACTCCTGGACATAGGCCTCTCCCAATTTGGGGGGGTTTGCCATAATCGCCACGATTGGAGGCGGGTTGGTGATCGCAGTATTGTAAAATGCATAGAGAACGCTTCTGCCAATACCTAGTTAGTCCCTTAGTCGCCTTTTACGACACCCACGGAAAAAATGGGTTTATTGGGATTGGATTTTTTTTTGTGTTACTCTTTAGGTCCGACACCAAACGGAACAAGCACTAAGCAACTAACTAGATATTATAATGTTGTCTTAATCTTCCAAAGTTTCATTTAGCTCGTTTGTATTCGTAAATGAGCAGGCTGGAACCTAGAGAATGCACACCAGTTACACATAAACTAAGACATGCCCTTCGATAATGCTTCAGCATTTATTTCTGCTCAGGGTTTTTTTTCGGAAATCTGTCCCGTTTAAATCATATTGGGCTGGATACACCTGCTGTATGTCAGAACATCAATGGTCCAAACTAACGGACTCAGTCGGTCCCGCTTATGGCAAACGACATCGCAGCAGGCCCAGACAAAGATGGCGGGATGAAGTGGATTCCTTTAATTGGTCCTTGGTAGCTCTGGACGGAAAGTAGGGATACTTTTGCTCAGCAGTGGGACATTAATGACTAATAAAAATAGTAAATTAAGTGTTTTCTGCTATTTTCCGGCCTATTATCTCAGTTGCTAGTGCAACAAAGAGGTTTTATAAAAAAATATTGTATTTAAAAGTTTTTTCGGGGTATAACCAAGGTTACAGGCTTTCGTACGATTCCGTGTTGAATTGTTCAGAATATTTTTTTTCTTATCTATTAAGGTCACGTAACCTAATCTACTACAGTCAGCGATGGGTTTCAACGATTTCAAGAAAGATCTACCTACTCCTATGGGGCATGGGGTTCATTAATTACGTGAGGTAATTTTGGCGATTTTTCGAATCCAAGGGGGTCAATAAGATACCCCTTATGAGATGTCATTAGATTTAGATCGACCCGCCCCCCATCCCCGTCATAAACACACGTGAGATTTTTCAAAATGCTTATTTTTAGTGTCAATACGTTAATTTGTGTTTATTTGCGTTGGATTGATGTGTTGCGTTTGACTGGCTCGGTCGGCCGGTGGCGGCTTTACAATCGAGGCGCTACTGGGCTACTTTTTGGAGTTCACATAAGAGCGATAAATATATTTTACGGGATTTAGCCATATTTTAGCGGCAACACGTGTTTTAATTCATTTATTATTTTTTTGCTGAGCCCCCCTCTCTCCCATATGAGATTGTGTGACATTCGATGCGACGCCCTCCCCCCCTTAAATCCCTCACGTCGTGTAATTAATGGACGCTCCTTTATGGTATTGTACATAGCCCCCATAAGTTTAGATAAGGCACTTATTACATAGAGCTTGGTAGATCCACTCCTAACAGGATCAGCAGCATTCTTAGAGCCATCCTTGTGACACGCGACCGACTACTAGACTTACCATGCGTTGTATCTAACTTGGGATAGGATTAAAAGAGGCCTCGTTGCTTGAGGTTCGATTCTCAGGTCGGGTAAACTGTTATAGGGTTTTTCTATCTGGAATTTCTCAGTAGTATCTAGCCTGGAAATTGGATTTGTGCGCGGTTGATGGCAATAGGCTCGCCCCCTAATACATGGGACTTAAACATAGCTAGTGAAAAGTGGGTGTATTGTACATAGGGTTGCCACCTTTTTTTCTTGCAATTAAAGTACATTGGTTATTGTAAGTAAGAAAAAAAAGTACATAGTATAAAAATAAAGTATTATGTATTTGTCTTTATTATTATATTTAAAAACATATTTTTATTGCTTTTTGCAGTTTGTATCACATAAATTTCGTTTCACGAAAAAGTAATTACGACTAAACTTTTCAAAATCCTAAAGAAATCAAATCTTGCAAAATAAAGTATTTTCGTGTACTTTATTGTTCTCATAAAGTATAGAGTACAATTATGTGAAATAACGTACAATACTTTATTATAAAGTACGGGTGGCAACCCTAATTGTAGGTACACGTCTGCCGGACCCTTTGGGGAAAGAAGGCGTGATGTATGTAAACGAGGCAGACCCGACACCAGTGGTCCAGTACTCAAGTTGTCACAAAATTTGCAAAAAAATATATACAAAAAAAATACACACTATAAAGTTGCCAAGGCTATCTGGAAGATATCGCAGAAAGCGATAAGGCCGCCCATTGTAGATTTTTAATGTTACATGTTTTTTTGTTGTTATGCGTTTGCAGTGTACAATAAAGCATATATAAATAAATATGTATAAAACAAAAGGTCTACTTAGTCTAAAACTCAATATTCATTGTAAAGGAATTTTAGCAATGTCGCTTGAAAAACGGCCAACAATATCCAGATATTTTGGCAGATATTATATAGGGGCTTTGGTACCAAATTGGCCATTTGTAGCTAGGGCCCCGGAGTACCTACTTTTTAATGAAACTTTGAGACTACGTCCGATAAAGCTAAAGCATGGCGTCCCTACATAAGATGCAAGTTTTTGCTTGACGTGAGGACAACGTCCTCTGTAGCTTATGTAACATGTTATGACTATAACACATAACACCAGTAACTTTCCTGGAATATTGGCTAAGAACCAGTAGTCCTACTATCTCTCTTTAAGGCTGTGAGTAGACCTAGTCAAAAAAGTTTTGTCAAAGTAGATTTATCTGCAGGTAAGGCCGATCCCGTGTGGTGCCGCAATGACGCAAATAATAACACGATCCAATTTCATCCCATGGGTAGGGTTGCCACCCGTACTTTATAATAAAGTATTGTAGGTTATTTCACATAATTGTACTTTATACTTTATGAGAACCATAAAGTACTCGAAAAATACTTTATTTCGCAAGAGGGTTTTGCAGAACTATCAACTGCACAAAAATGGGCAGCAAGTATTTAAAAAGAGTGATAAGAAATGTTTAAATTTGTTTATAGTAATTTCATTTTCATTGTCTATTCCCGCCACGTCAGTATTCACAGAAAAAGTTTTTTCTGCGATGAATAGCAAATGACGAGACGAAAGAAACAAAACGTCTCGGAATTTGATAAAAAAATAATTACTTATTCACTTTAATTGAAATTTATAGACTGTAAAGATACTGTGCAATTGTTTAGTAGAGATACTAATTTGACACAAACTGCAAAAAGCAATAAAAGAAATCTTTTTAAAATTATAAAGAAAAATAAATTGTACTTTATTTTTGTACTATGTACTTTTTTTTCTTACCTATATTATCCAATGTACTTTAGTTGCAAGAAAAAAAGGTGGCAACTCTACCCATGGGTGTCGTAAGAGGCGATTAAGGGACGTACTAGAGAATGGGCAGCAGCATTCTCTATGCATTTTACCAAGATACTGCGATCGCCAACCCTCCTGCCAAGCGTGGCGATTATGGCAAACCTCTCCAAATTGATTGCCTATGTCAAGCAGTGGACATCTTAGGCTGTAATGATGATGATGATGCAGGTAGGACCTACATTTAAAAAAGAATTCCTACATTTCCTAGCATTAGGTGCACACTTACTAGGTATTTAATATTTTTTTCGTACCACTTGCTCAAAAAAGTGACATTCTATGCCACAAAAAGCGAACATAACAATAGTCAGTTTTAATCTGTTAAAAACAGGGAAAGAAAATTGTACTGAATTTCATTCATCCTCTAGGGGGAGAATGTGATTTAAATTTGGAATACTTACCGAAATGTATACTGAACTACATCTGTGTTTACACCATTGAGTTTGTATATAATATAAAGCATTAAATACACTTAAACTAAATAACAAATTATAATAATTAACTCAGCGTCACACGAATTAAATGAAATAATTTAACTATGCATCTATTTACTACACTTAATTAACATAATAAAAATTGTTCACTTCCGCAAGAAACCAAAATTACGGTGAAAATCGCATCAAATTTCTACAAGCAATTTAGAGTTTAGAAGAACTGCGAATACACAGACAAACTAAACAATGCATTAACAAAACTCATAGGAGTTTGGTTTTTAATCGGATGAAGTGAAACTGAATGTCTCGTTCGATAGAAAATGTATTGTTATATTACGTTTGGGGGCATTTAGTGTCTCGCAAGATACGATCCGAGAGGAATTAGTCCTTCTGGATTTAATTGGTTAGAACTTTAGCAGTAAGTAACAGCGTAATTTACACTGTCTTATAAAAATGGATATAACATATCAAATATAGGTATTAATGAATGTAAAATGAGGTTGACTAAAACAACCAATGCAATGAACAAAATCGTCAACAAACAATAAGAGTGTATTTGTATTATTATTAATAAATTTTAACATAACCAATAATATTGAGAAACATATAACTATTGTACACCCCATGAGTATGTTTCAGTGATACTATTATGCTAATTATATATTTTCACCTGTGGCAAAGAATAAATAAATGAATATAAATAAGTAATATAAGTAAACTGTACTTACTCACAAAAAAAAACTTAAAACACCGACTTATGTCCAAATAGTTGGCTTGACAGTTGTTGCATACCACTAGTTAACTATTTGACAGTTGTATTGCCGATCAAGATGAATATAGATTTGACCTTGTATAGTCTATTGTGGCATTTTGGCTGTCAAACTAACTTCAGTTGAGAATTTTGTTAAGTAATATTAGGATAACTTTAGAGTGAAGTTCGTGCGATCGCAGCCAAGGTCAGTTACACTCTTTAATTTCATTCGTAGACAGAGTTTATCTACAATTTCATTGGATACGCCGGGTATCCAATAGTTGAACTATTGGGTACCGGCAAATCCAGTTCCTTTGAAATATAAAGGATTTTGCAAACTGATAAAACAAAACATTCTTGGTAACTTCAAGTCATGAGTTTTAATTTCGTTATTTTGCATTGATTAGCAGAGTCGATTTTCATTCACAAAAGTTTTGTAAAAACCTTGCAACTACTAAGTAAAACAATTGATTGATATCTGACCCAATTTCTAATGTTACAAATGTAATGAATGACAAAAAATTGAAACTTGATGTTTAATGTTTGCGGTTTTATGAAAGAAATTCTACACATAGTTCTAGGAATTAGGTACGGAGACGTGCACAAATATGCAGACTGTGTATTTTATAAGCAAATTATGCAAAGCGGCTTTTGCATTCGTTCTTTCGATTTTGTTATTGTGTCTTTAAATTGCTTCCATTGTAAAACTAGTACAAGAAGAACATGAAAATTTAAAGCTGGTCTTTTGGGTACCAAATCAGAGAATCAATTTGTCATGATCAGCCGTAGTATTCCATATTCAAATTATTAGACCTAATAATACTGGCTGGCCTGAATGAAGGTAATGTGTACTGTCAAAAAAATATAGATTAAAAAGCGAGACCGTACGTCGCGCTGCATTCAAAAGGTTTGCAATGTTACCTTAGTATCTCCTTGAAAGATTCTCCTGAAGGTTGTTCTGTCAGGTTTTGGAGCAAAGTCCGTTGTCAAGGATAAAACTGGCATGTCAGTAACAGTATACGCTGTGGTTAAGATACGAGGGCAGGGCAGGCAAACCTAATATTTTAATATCCCGTTACGCCTTTGTTGGCTGCGGTTTGGACTGCGCTTCTTTCCCACAGTGCAATATTGTGGCATTTTATAGCGTTTAAAGGGAGCTTGAGTGACGAGTTGCCAGGTAATAAAATTATATAGTGCATTTGTTTATGAGTATTTTGGGTGAGGTTTTCTTAGGTCATTGATTCAGTTGCAGAGGTGTGCTGTGAAACGACTCATTTTTTTAAACCAGAGCAGTTTACATTAAATTTTTCTTATGACATCATTCTAAATTTGACGGCACTAGTAAGTCTAGTAATTACTAGTGCTGTCATGGCTTGAAGAACAGAACTAGATAATTAGCTGCCTCCACAAACCTCTTTCTTTGGCACTATGGCGGCTGCCTCCACAAAACTCTTGACTTGAATAAAATCGAACAATAATTTAGCAAAATTCTACAAAAGTTTTCGGTAACTTTAGTGATGTTTCTAGATTGTCACTTGAAAGTATCACATTTTTAGGGTGGTAAACGGTAACCATCAATTAAGCACATGCTTCGAGATCCCCTAGCGCAGAAATGTGTTTAATCGAAAAGTGCAATACTTGCGAGGTCAAAATGTAGGTACTGAAAACATAAATTTATTAAAATAACCGACGACATTTTTTAACGTAGAGTTGTTAGAATCATGTACTGAAGCCATGTTAACAGCTTGTGCCTGGATGTCCGTGCCACCCTGTTTATTATTTATTTAGCAAAAGCGCATAAGCCTAAATTATTCTCCTTGAAACTCCCGCGCCATTTGGTCAACGTCTTTTCCCTGGCGCAAGCGCCTGCTCCAAGGCACACGTTGCAGGCGCTAGATGTTTTTTGTGATAACTTGATACACGTGCACCTGCACGACAGGTGTGCACGTGCCATGGGTGGGCTCGGAAGGAACCAGCTTCTTTGTTAGTTTAATGTGAGCAATTTCGAAACGACTTCTTATGAGTGTTAGAATATTCATGAATGTAACAGATTTTTCAGTTCTTAGATCAATAATAAATCAGGCTACTACGGTGTCTGATTTTATGGTGTTAAGGTCCATTGACCATTGACATTGATTGAACTTGAACATTCAAGTTCAGACGCACTTAATGGCTAACGACATCGCAACAGGTCCAGACTTAGATCGACATCTCCGTCTAGGCCTGTCGTGGCCTGCACCGCCACCGGATAAGCTGGACTACTTTAATAAAGATCGGTTCTTGGCAGCTTTGGACAGAGAGAGGTGGAAAGAGATTAGAGAGGCCTTCGCCCAGCAGTGGAACATTTATTTTTGGCCAAAAATTCGCCATATTGTTTTTGTATAAGTGGCGAATAGATCGCCATACAATGTCTTGAGATCTCGGATTTCGGGACAGCATTGATTCCAGCATAAACGCTGGGATTGTTTGGTCGCCTTTTCATTAAAATACCAGTAAGTACCTATTCCTGATCCGTGAGATGCCGAACTAAAAGAATGGCACTACCCCATTTTTACCCGTGGATGTCGTTAAAAGCGACTAAGGGAGAATGAGCAGCAGTGTTCTCTATACATTTTTACTACGTAGTCAACTCGCCTGCCAAGCTGCTAAAACCAAATGGCCTCTAGTAACCGACAGAACCGGTCAAAGCGGTGAAGTTTAGGGGAGTCCTATGTCCAATAGTGGACGTTTTTTGGTTCCTGATTCAGAATTAGGATGGATTCCTTTCTTTTATGCTCCAGTGTTCCTAAGAACTACTAACTAACTGAACAATGTAAGAACTCCACTAATTAACTGACGTAATGCCATTGGCTGTTAATTTAACTAATTGCTACATCTGAATCGCATCAAATGTCTACCAATTCTGGTTTCAAAGCAAAGGTCATGTAAATGTCAGTACGTTCAAGTAGAAGTACCTATCATTATGACTTGTTTAACTGAATATAGTTAAAGGCCGTTGTTTAGGTAATTGTCATTGAAGATGATATTATAGAAGGTTATTGTGTGTTCGGGTATCAAAGCTTTTAGCTCTTTTGAAGATGTTAAGAGCTGGTGAATTAGAATACATAATTATTTCACCTGTATTTTTTTATGGCCTGCAACTTACGAGTTGTAAGTCGTAGATTCGAACACTAGACAGGCCGTTTTAGCTTGTGTGAATTATTTTCCTAACGGCGAAAGAAAAACATCGAGAAACAAAAAAAAATTAGTCATGTGACAACTACCAACCCGTGCTGGGCCCACATGGTGGACTGCAGCCTCTCCCTCTCACCGAGCGAAGGCCTGTGTCCCAGCAGTGGGAACGCTATAAGCTAATTATGATTTATTAATTAGTTACTGAATTGAAGAGGTCGCTTCTTAGTTGCTGGTGCAATCTGAAGTTGGATATCTGTATTTATATTGTAATTTTGGTGAAAATCCACCCGCCTATCTGAAATTATTTTCTGTTGGAATGGGTCCAGCATGAGGTCAGATTAGCGAGATGTCAAAATTCCTTTCCTCATTTTTTGCTTGACTCTATCTAATATTTTTGACATTAATCAGAAATTTCGCTAGAAGCGCTCATTTTGTTTAAAGTTCGTTGACTTAAGTTATCATAAAATCCTCCATTATGCCTTGATTTCCTGTTTCGTTGGACACAAGGAAGATGTCACATCGAAAGAATTTTGTACGTAAGAGTAAACTGTATATCCATTGTGGCAAGGGTTACGGGAAAATATTTATGTAACAGTCCGTACATAAGTATACCTACCGTTCTCCATAAAGATAAAATAAGATCGTCACACACATAGTTATTATTTGTAGAACACCATGGGTTTAATCTATACTAATGTCAAAATGTTTTGTAACTTATTTAAAAAATATAATTGTATGTTGTGTGTCTGTTTGTTCCAAAACGCTGGACCAATTTTGACGGGATTTTCTCTGATGTTATTGTAGCATCGGTAGCACGTTCCCGTGGAACGTCCTCGCGTGGGAAGCCGCCAGTTTGTAAATAAACGTCATAACGTGGAAGACCTTCACGGCAAACCTTCATGGATCTCTTAAATTAATGGCTTAACTATTTAGGAGATAGAAAATATGAGAGAGAGGAAGAAAAGAGGTCGGAGAGCTGACAGCGCTCGACAAGATGTAAAAAAAATAATTAGGAATAATTGTCCTTTCTCTACCAATATGTATTCGAATCGAGTAACTAAGAACTTGCGTTGTACTAGTAGGTACCTACCTAACTAGATCATCATCATTATCATTTCAGCCGTAAGACGTCCACTGTTGGACTTAGGCCTCCCCCCATTTGGGGGGGCTTTGCCATAATCGCCACGCTTGGCAGGCGGGTTGGCGATCGCAGTATGTTGGTAAAATGCATAGAGAACGCTGCTACCCATTCTCTAGTAAGTCCCTTAGTCGCCTTTTACGACACCCACGGGAAGAAATGGGGTGGTGTTATTCTTTACGTCCGGCACCACACGGTACCTACCTAACTAGATATAATTCATCATCATCATCATTTCAGCCAAAAGACGTCCACTGCTGGACATAGACCTCCCCAATTTAGGGGGCTTTGCCAATGGGCACGCTTGACAGGCGGGTTGGCGGACGCAGTATGGTGGCAAAATGTATAGACGATGACGGTGCTGCCCATAGTTTACTAGATCCCTAAGTCGCCTCTTACGGCACCCACGGAAAGAAATGGGTAATATTAGATATAATTAAAGTAAATGAAACAACAGACAGAAGGACCAGTTAACAGTCACTAAAACTTGTCAACCAAGTGCCCCAAGTTACTCGTACAATAGATACTACCTAACTCCTCATAAAACTGCTGCTACTTTTGCAACGTAAACTTTATGTCGTATTGTAGTTACGACGCTGAAGATGACCGCGTCTTGATAACTGTAAACTTGATGCCTGGAAGTCGCAGGTACGTAGGTACATAGGTGCAACTTTTTGCGCCCCTCTCAATGCTTTTCACATCATCATAGACAGGCCTTAAGGGCTGTCATATGATAGTTTTGGAGTTAGAATAAAATGCGTAGTAATAATAGATTGTTTGTTTATGAGGAGGGGGTCGTGACATGTTGATTTCCAAGGTTAAGCAACGCTTGCGGAGGCCGATCCGTGGATGGGTTCATTCATTACATACCGAGAGGAAATTACGTAATGGTGTTGTTCCCGGCTGTCATTTAAAAATCTTGGACAGTCATTACGGATAGTTAGAAGCCCGAAGGACTAACAATAAGTCTTTCATAGGTATCGTATTGTCCAGTAACTGGGTAATGGAGGTCAGATAAGCAGTTACTCTATCTCTATGTAAAATACTGGCTCAGCTATTCAGCTGCATCCGGTTAGACTGGAAGCCGACCCCAATATAGTTGGAACAAGGCTAGTCATATTAATTGAATAGATTGTTTGTGAGAAGGAAGAAAAAGATATGTTTCGCCGATCCCAAATCAATTTCGATAAGGGTGCGGAGTATGGTGATGCAATTCAACAAATAGTCTAGAAAGGTCAAAAAAAGTTAAAAATAATAATTAAATAAACCGTTGACGAATGCTTGCTAAACGCAGTTGCGAACGGGGCATATAGAAGGATTCCTACTGGCTTCCCTTTTGAAAACTTTCACCCTTCGTTTGTAGAAAAATTGGTCCTTAGTTACGAATGTTCATTCAACAACAAATTTTGAACTTAGTGAATCATTGTACACGACGAAATATAGCTGGTGAAGGAGCCATGTTGACAAATGAGTCAGTAATAAATACTGTAGGTACAAACAACAGCAGTGACATAACAACAAACAAGTGACATGTAAAAATTATGTTTTGTAAACATCTGTAGGTATTATTGCGATCAATAGGCCAGTTGTTTATCTAAGGTATAGAATAATGACGCTGAACAGCCATTATTCTATTGTTAGGGTAGATTAGTTAACCGATGCGTCCTAGGTCTGCATGCAGTCCTGCAGCCCTCCGGTTTGATTGACATACATACGCGCGCGCGCAGGTACGAAGCGCCGTCAGTCGTCCCTCGCCCGTCGCCCGAGCGCCCGCGTCGCTGTGTCGTGCAATAAAACCGGCCCGAATGCCGGAGAACCAGTCGGCGGGATGGCGAGTCTCGGCGTGCTAGTAGCGCCATGTTGAAACATACGCAGCGGCCGCCAGCGGCGAACGATGCCGACCACCGCTACCAGAACATGCCGCGGCGGCCGCACCACCACCTGCCCCTCAACGTGTCAACCCTGGACTCTTCGAAGCACTCCGTCGGCGGCACCTCGGCGAGCGTCAGTCCTGGAGCGCAGCCGGCGACGAGTACCGCCCCAGTGTCAGTCGTCGCCCCCTTACCGGTTGCGTCTCCGCCTAAGCTGGCAAATGGAAACGCGACAGGCATCCCGCCGCATCGGCCGACCGGCAGGAATAGGAGTACGAGAGCGGCCACGGAGGAGGCCTTGACTTCGCTAGCCTTGTTGTGCCTCGTCAGCTTGCTGCTGGCCCTCCTCGCGTTGTTGTTCTTGTTGAAGATATCGGCGCCCGCGACCAGTGCTCCCGAGGAGTTTGCAGTGGTGTACGAAGTGACATTAGCGTTGTGTGCGTTGACGCTATCATTGAATCTCTGCTGTTTGCTCGTGTGTGCAATACAGTTCCTCTTTGCTGTGAAATTGGTGCATTCCCCTTCAGCGCCTAATGGACGGTAAGTCATTCAAACAACCTTATTTTGTTTACTTTAAGACCCTTAGAATCAGAATGATCTCACTGAGATAGGAATCCGAAGATTACCAACACAAATATTATAATCTGTGAGGTTATTACTTGCGGCATGCATCGCTGGCTGAGTTCCGAACAGACTTATCTCAATTCAGGTTATCTCTTACACAACGGCATAACTGTAAGAAAACTTCAAGTTTTCAACTCGACTGTCGGGTTTTTAAGTATTTTTTCGTATAATTAATGCTATAACTGTTGATGGCAGAGACTTCTAAGGTTTATTATGGAAATCGGCAGTTTGTTGAGATTGTGTCGTTTTTTAACAGCATGTGTTTGTGTAAGGTAGCCAAGGCAGGTGTTAACGGTCCGAAGTGGCGGTTATTCGTGAATGGTTCGATAAAAAATGCTCAGTATTCAACGGTTGATATTGGCTCGCACGCGTCTAGGCAGTTCTTTATCAAGTTTTTCAATCCACAATCCACATACCTACGTATTAATATTGTTTTCAGTTGCGTGAGAATATGATCCGTTATGCTATCAAACCAATGCGTTGTACAATTGTGTTAATTTACTGAGCTCGTTAGCTACTGTTATCGTTTTTTCTTCAAGATTGTGATTGCTGCACCCATTTGACTATTATGGCATTCAGAGTGGTTGGCATCAAAGGAATGTGGGTTGTTCATTTACCATTCATTCCATGCAATAGTTCTAATTCTAGAACTATTCCAAGTCCAGAAAAGTTATTTAGAAAAAGAAGCTGACAATAATGAAACCATACAAATAATCGGTATACCTACCTATATGTAAAATTGATATATATGTAAACTTCGAAGACCATCACATTAACTCAAAACAACAGTTACTCAGACTTCAAACGTCTCCTAAACAATTGTTGTGGTATTAAAATCAGCTGTTCCTATAGAGATAGTGGCACTACTAGTACTAGTTAAGACTTTGATTACCGTCAAACACAACTGGTTTGTTACCTACTTCATCTAAATTGTACCGGCAATCTTGGTAAATGAGAAGCCGAAACCTAAAATTAAGCGTTTACATAAGAAGCAATATTAATAGTGGTGAAAGAAGCGTACTTCTTTTATCTCCATCACCAAATTTCAACCAACTACATCGACTAATCGATCTTTTAATTCTAATATAAAGCAAGATGAATGAGATGTTCAGTAAGGCTAATTTTGACACTGAGGTTCGTAATTTTAATAATCTAGTAAGTTTTGAAGAAGCACACAAATATTTGGTCAATCTTGAATAGAAAGAAAAATAAGTATCCCTTTAAAAATTATGGACCACTTTCAAAGCTTAAACAGTATTTTGGAAAAGCAAAGCATGTAGGACAGAGCATGCGACCCTACGTTACGTGCCTCAACCGGTATTACTTTCCGGGTTGCCTGTATTTATACCGTGACCGCATAGCTCAGGGAGCACTAGCACAGAGACAGGTCAGAAAGTGCTATTTTGATGTTTCAGATAACGAAAATGTTATGAAATAACTAGTGGAGAGAAAAAACCAAAAGTTTGGGCGAAGGACCAAAATTTTTGTATGTTTGTTTTGAGTGATCAATGATGATAATAGAAAAATGTAAATGAACGTAATATGGGAATCGAACAGAGAATTCCAATTAGATAATGCAAATATTCATCATATTGTATTAGATACTATAAAATAACCCGACCATCTGTAATGTACTACAATTCTTGCAAAATAAATTTCATTTCATTTCAGATAATTACCGGTCTTTTTTTTGTTTTTTTTTAAAGATTTTTTAATCATTACCGGTCTTAAGTTTGAAGTTGTAGACCGTATGCAAAACATATTCAAGACCAAATCTTTCCAATCTCGATCTTTACTTGTCTTGGGCTCTTCTGAAAGCTTCTCAACCAGATGCAAATATCTCCACTATACATGTCGTAACACTGGCAGTAATTACTTTGCAGTGTCCATACATTCACCAACCATGCCAATGAGCTCTCATGGTCAAAGGACAGAGGTGATTTAAAAGGCACAATAACAATAAACTAAGCACGAGCGCAAAATAAAGCATTAAGTAGGCAAATCATTTTCTACTTTGTACATGGAACCGGTTGCAGAGGTCTCTCCGTTCTGACCTTTGGCGACTGCAAATTGTTGTAAGCAATACCATCAGCGGCATTCAGACCCTCAGCTTATAATATCGAACTTGTAAGTAGAAAAGATGAGGAGAGATGTTAGTACCAACGGACCAACTCAAACCTGGTTCGAAGTTGGGAATACTATAGTATCAACCTTAACTTGTTGGTACATCAGCATTCTTTAGCATTACTTAATCATTCTCTGCCTAAGTCGCAGGATATATCGAACTATTTGTAGAGAGCAGATGATTTTTTAAACCAGGGACTGATAACTGTCAAAATATAAAGTTTATTTAGCTCAGGTGCATCTAATTGGGACCTCTTATACTATATTGATCCACGTAGTGATAACATCTGACATATCAGATAATGACAACATGGAAACGAGATTGTCTGGTCAACTAGAATAACACGACTCAGACCTCCCAGAATTTGAACCATATTAAAACTTCGGAAGCAACTTAATACTTGCTTGTTGTATGGCTTGGAGTGATGCCAAACAATTAGCTCTGTAACAATAGATTGTCGTTCCTTGGCCTGCACACCTCGTTAGAGAAAATATGCGTGAAGCTATATATTGATCAAAGTCTACCTCTTCAATTGTGGATCAAACTCTGGAGGTTGTGTAGCTGTGAAATGTTGATTTTTCTACTTAATGATTGTTCATCTGCTTTAATTACTTTTATAGAAATAGGCAAAAAAAAAAACTGAAGTCTTTGATTACAATGGCCACCGTTTTCTTCAAAGAATCAACAATGATGGTCCTATTTTTTTTAAAGAACCAACCGATCTTCGCCTAGAAAACGTAAGTGCAAGCCACATTCTAGACTTCAAGAGTCATGACCATTACAAGAAGTCTATTCTCGACGTTCTCATGGAAACACGACCAAAAGAATTCAAATAACATATTTCTCAAGAGCTATCGGACTATAATTGCGTACAAACTTGTTTTCTAAGCAAGAATCGACCTGTGTTCATAATTTATGGCAAAATCAGGAGGCAGGTGCAAGCTTCCACCGAGAAACGCGTAACAAACGACATAGCTAAACAACATCGAGATTAGCATGATACATTGCTGGCATAAAACAGTTGAATAGTAAGAAAATAGAAGAAAATCTTCAATGTATCACAAACAAAACGAATTAGGTTTACTCGATGGGGTTAAGTATTTCGGTGAATGTGTGTTTTGTTTAAATTGCAGACAAATGCATTATGGTGTTACGGTTTTGCGTAAATATTTCATTTAATTAATTTTGCAATACTTGACAGAGTAATATTGCAATTGGAGCACATGCTGCTCGAATTACTTAACACGATATTGGAAAGCAAAGGAAAGGTTGCAAGGTGATCTACAATTTGGTCCTTCGAGCCGAAATATTTTGTTTCTTGTTGTTGTCTGGGGTTAACCACGATCTAATTCATAAAAAACACTTATTTTTTACTGATTAAGAAGTTAATAAAACAAAAAAGGGCAGTAGCCTCCACTTGAACGTGATCTTTACCGTCTTCAGGGAAGGTAATGACAAAAACCTGGGCATTTATTTGGTAAAAACCAGAAACAAAATTGAACTCAAAAGAGAATGCCTAAGGTAGTATCTTCAATGAAATTGTATCTAAAAGTTCATTCAACAGTTTTTAATACACCTTTAAATAGTGCCTGTCCGCAGGTCACTCCGCTCGTCCACAAAGAATTTAAATAATGACATTATAAACACACTCTGGGCACATTTTGTTCTATGGAACGTGCTTGAAATATCAGTTAATACAAGTAATACAGCTACTGCTGAAGTAAATTAGTATGAGAATAGCGTACATACAATTGATTTAAACTGTCGTAAGTAACTATACGTTGTAGTGGATTTATAGTTTGTAAACATTGTATCTACATAGTCCAATGCCTAATGCGACGCATAGCTAAGGATGCTTGCATACGAGAAAATATAGCTTCTAGGAGTGATGAAACTCTGGCGTGCTTAATTTATTTACTAGCTAATATAATTACTATAACATGATCTCCGATGATGGGAAAAACTACGTGGAAACTCCATAAAACGTCGTGGCAGGCACAGGAAAAAATTATGATATGAGCTGGACTCCTTTTTAAAGGATTCGTCGAATATTGCAGATGGTAAAAGTTGAAAGAGGGTAGGAAGGCCTTTGTCCATACTCATTATAATTTAACAGTAATGATCTACTCTCATATAGTTCGTACCGATACAAGAGAAAACTGCATCTTCCAACATTTGTCATTTAAGCGAAGAGTTCAATCGACTATGACGGAAGGTCATCAGGAATACATCTCGCCTTTGCTCTAAACGTCGAAGGTCATCTGGAACCTGTAGTGGCCACTGGCCGTTAAGTCACTTTATGTGCCTGGTTTTCTCATAATTATTTTGAGCATGTCGTTCTAGATTCGATTCCCAGTTCGAGAAAAGTGATACCTATTAGGTTTTTGCATCTGGAATTTCTCAGTAGCAACCCGGAGTCAGAATTCCTGCCAATTGATGGCAGTAGGAGACTCGCCTTGCCCTTATTATATGGGACTTAAACATAACTGGCGAAATGTAGGCGTATTATTTGTCAGTGTATACAGGGTTATTTGTAAAACACCGGTAACCTCTCAGGACTATGTTACTAACATCATAATCAACAACTTTTGTGCTATGACTTTTAAAAATTCATCATATTTTAGTTCATCAGATTTTCATACAAAAATCGGCCGCCCGTAAATAGTTCAAGTTCAAGCGCTCCCGCCACCCTAACTCCGCTCGCCTCGCTAATGTACTATGTGCTTTTTTTGTTTCGCATAGACTTTGTAATATTTAGACCGTTCAATTTAAATATTTTAATTTTTTTATTAATGTCTGGTGAACTAAAATATGACGAATTTTTAAAAGTCATAGAACAAAAGTTGTTGATTATGATGTTAGTAACATAGTCCTGAGAGGTTACCGGTGTTTTACAAATAACCCTGTATATTTTTATTATATTTTTTGTCAGTGACAAACCTCGAAGGTTTGTCTCTAAAACCTTGCGAAAAAAGTAAAAGGATTCTACTGGCCTTCTGGAAAGTCGATGCATTTACTAAGAGTGTGGATGCATTGAGTGATGTGGTGAATGGAATGTGTGGACAGCCTTAGTTTACTCAGTGTTTTGTTTTTTTTAAATAGTAATCATCAACATTCTACACTACAATAGTCGATATTTAACAATGATGTTTCTCTCTGTACACAATATCTTCGAATTTAGAGAATGTTCTTGTATATTTATGAATCAAAAACTCTGACATTTCCCAATTTATTATTTACTAGCTTCTGCTCGCGATTTCGCTCGTGTGAAAATTCTTTAACATAAAATATATCCTTTAGCATTGCATCGCTCTCCCGCAATATGACTTCGTTTTCATTTTTCATTCTACTCGGCTCCCTAGTATCGTACCGTGATTTTAAATAGCCTATAACCAATAAAGTTTATAAGACACAACCAACATCTGACATCTATTGAGATTAAAGAACAAATAAAATCGCCTAAAAGGACCAAAATCTCTAACATTTCCACATTTATTATTTACTAGCTTCTGCTCGCGATTTCACTCGTGTGAAAATTTTTTAACATAAAATATATCCTTTAGCATTGCATCACTCTCCCGCAATATGACTTCGTTTTCATTCTACTCGGCTCCCTAGTATCCTACCGTGATTTTAAATAGCCTATAACCAATAAAGTTTATAAGACACAACCAACATCTGACATCTACTGAGATTAAAGAACAAATAAAATCGCCTAAAAAGACCAATATCTTTTGAATGAGCTTTCTCATGAGAACATGCGTTTAAAAAGCTCCTGCCTTTTGTTGAGAATCTCGATCGTGTGAAAGGGAATTCTTTTATTTGCGTCTTATTCAACTTTATGCACTTATTCCTTGCAAGACCCTTCACGTTTTTAAAACTACCTGCGTATTTTAATTTTAATTTGTTTGGCTACAAATAAAGCGCTTTACAAATCTGCTTGTTGTATTGTAGCACTTTAAATTTAAAGGTGGAACTTGCAGGTCTCTTCCTCAGTACTTACATTTATGTTTAAAACATGGGCATGACTTCTATTCTACAAATCGCTGCCATTATCAAAGAACCCATAGACTGGGAAAAACCTTTTAGTAAAGGATACACTGAAAGTGTCTTCTAATATCCTAAGAATAGGCCCATAACTTGCTGTACCTTGGTATGGCTAATTACCCTAGCTTACCCAAAGAATGCTGCACCTGCTTCTCTGCCTACCAATAACGGAAATCCGTGATGTTACACATCAAGCCTCGTGAACGAACCTCGTATGGAATTTTGAATCGTTATTCTATCCGTATGTTCCATACCCGAGGTCATTCAAGACCGGTTCTTTCAATACCTCATTCTATAAAGAAAATTAAACCTTATTCAATTGCAAGAAGATAAGGTTTGTTCTGACTGTATGTTTGCCCTGATCAATGAATTGTGATTGATATATTCGATGTCAAATTAAGTGCTAGGATTAAGTCAGGTGAGTATTCAAATGTCTTAATGAATTTGTGGGTGAATTCTTTATCCTTGTTTCTATAGAATTCATCTGAGATTATTGGCCCTTCTAAATCTACTACGAGCCACAGACACTCCAATTGCCTAACAGATAACCCATTTTTCTATCTGGAAATTCTCAGCAGCCCGGAGTCTAAATTTGTGCTCGGTTGGTGGCAATAAGCTCATCCCCTATTACATGGAACTAAAATATAACTGGCGAATTGTGAGTTTCCTATAGGTACACCTTTGCCCAACTTTTAAGAAGGCACGATGTTATGATAAATTAAGAATTAAAAAACAATGGATGACTTATCTGCAGTCGATAAGACAGTTGACGGGAGAATAGAAATTGAAAGAAGCAATGAGCAAGAAGTCCTTCTTAAATTATGAGATGACTACATCTGATTGGAACAGGCTTGGACGACGAAGTAAGGATCCTCAAGGATTGTAGGAGAGTGCATGATGACTATGATGACAGTCCTTTGAAAACCATCTTTGAATAGCTTTATGAGTTATTTCTAAAATAGTAATCATAAAGAAGACTTGAGGAGTCATCGGTTAGCAACCAAAGAATGTAATTTACTGTAAAAATATTAGTGGGCGTTGATGGGACGACCTTTCACCATAGATTTTTTCTAAAGCAATTCTTGGTACCGCTCATAATCTGTTATTTTCGGGTCGATAAGGAAAAGATTACGATTAATCTATTACAAATTCCTATAATTTTGTTTCAATGGTTGTTAGATATTATATCAGAAACGGATTCTATTGCTCGAATCGGATGAAGCAACTAGGTCTTATATAAAGAAAAATAAATCTCTACTCTTCATTTCTGCGACATTAATTCCCCCATTTCAAAAATCTAGATTACTCTTAATTTTAGTAAAATGTATATACTATAAGATCTACAACAGCCAATTTACGAGCCAAAATGTCATCCTTGAGACTAACATATTTCTGTAAATTCTTAGTATGACAATTCTTTGCAATCACTGTTGTAAGTATTTTGATTGTAGCATGTTTCTAAGTAACGTTATCTAAATCAAAATATCGATTCATCACGTACATGTGCTTCTCAAAACACACAGATTCAAAATTAACCACTATCTTTATCTTTACATCCAAACCATAAATTGAAACTCATCGAAATGAATTCCAAATACAAAAAGTTAAAAAAAACTAAGGGCCAGTCCTTGGGCAAGGCCGCTCGGGCTATCCCAATTATTTCCGGTCATCTACAAATCAAGTTTTTATAGAAACATTTCTGTGGTAAGGTAACTTTGAAATTCCGAGAAGTATGTATGTATCATTTTGATTTAACGTTTTATCCGTTTGATAGAGAGTTTTAAGCAATACTGTTATTGCTTCTGTACCTTTGCTATGTAAATGATTGATTAGAGAATTTACTCAAGCTGGCTTGAGATCAAAATTATTTAGTTTTGGTCCTAAGACCCGGCGGGAATTAATTTCTACTGGTACAGTTGGGTTGTTGATTGAGATATACCTATATATGTATTTTGTCAAAACCGATAGACAGAATCCTAGTTCAAATAATCAGGAAACGTGACTCCAAAGACATTTCTGCGTCACCAAAACAACTTACGCCTTTCAATATTAACCGCATATTTTTCAACACCATCCTGACTGAACTGAGTCATCAAAACTGATTCATTAGCACTACAGTTTATAAATACACTTCGACACGTGCTAAGTTCACCGACTCTGCCTATTGTTAGTGTAATTTGTGTAATTACTGTTACGGCAAGTGTCAACGGGGCTTAAGATAAAGGAGTTAATGAGCTGGAAAAAAACTCATTTTGTGTTATGTAACACTTGAGGCTAGAGAACGATGCATCAGGTAGTTTGTTTAAGGAGTATTACCAAGGTACACCTTAATGTTTAGGAGAACAGTAGAAGGAAAGCAGGTCTAAGTAGGGGTGCATCTATAACTATCTTCGAATAGTAATCTGGATTATTTTTGTTTAGCAATCGAAACAACCAGAACTATCGAATATGTGCGGACAAAAATACGGAGGTAAAGGCATTGGATCAAAGAAAGATTGAAGATATACGTTTAAATCAAATAGACTGAGTCGAATCCTGCGTGGGAGTAAATGTAGTAACGTGTGCGTTTGTATTCTAGTGTATGAAGCTGAAGCATCAAATAATAATAATCCACAAGATTGCATAGCATAGCAATTAACATTTGAAAAAGTTTTATTACTATTATATTAAGTATCGACAATTTAAAGCAAAACTATTAATAGATATGACATTTAAGAATCTGTGCCACTCTAAATTCAAATTTGACCGTTTGAAATGTCCCAAATTAATTTCTAATCCGGCAACATCACTTGATTGAGTATTTGTACTACAAAATGAGATTTTAAAAACGAATGAAGCGGTTAATAGTGTCATTTGTTACTTTGAATGGCTTAAGATTCCTAAGTTGTCTTCTCTGACCCAGTGACGCCTGCCAAAGCTTTACTTTAGATAACTACAAGTCGTGCGTAGAAAAACAGATTCACCATGAATAATGTGCCAAGTACTTGTCGTCCATCTGGCCTTAACCATGATTTTAGGAAAACCAGGTTAAACGCTGGTTGATGTTACCCATCCTAGATAGATATAGAAGAGTTTGTAGAAATTACCATTATAATCTTTAAGTTATTTTGAAAATACGTATAACGCGTTATTGTTAGTGATAAAGCATTTTTTAAAGAAAAATTGATTTCTTTTTTCTCTTTTGATTAAAAACGTTATGGGACTCAATTTAATTCCTCGGAGCACACCGTTGACTGTACAAAAATATTTTTTGCTTTTCTTTATAGATTTTCGCATGTAAGTGTTATCGTTGAAAATGTCTGTTTTTGTCAATCGTAATTCCAATTTCAAAAGCTTTTTCAGCGCTTAACACAGTTTAACCTAAGCTCAAGTATTTAGAACGCTTCAGTCAAAACGTTTTTCGGACCTATAAAACCTGACATTTAACACCGTGTCAGGTATAAGTCCACGACTCTATTGTGATGTTCTGCTCTAGTTATATTGAATGTGTAACCGAGCCGAGTGAATCTCCCGTAGCTTATGAGTTGGTTATGCTTTGCTGGCTCTGCTGTGACCAACTTATAATTGCTGGGCTTCAGATCGTGACTGGTCATTGTCTGGAGTTTCGGAGTTTGGTTTCTGTACTTTATGAATGAAATAAATTGTAGTGAATTATTTACAAAAGGTATATCAGTGTATAAAAAAAATCTTTGAACTTGCTGGCGGAGGTTCATCTTGTTCAATGTGCAAGAATTTGACTTAAGTTGTAGGACAATTGCTCGTTCACTTGTTTTTTTTTCTGGCTCCCAGTTAGAGACAAAGAGCAAAATTTTCCGTAACTCATTCTTTAAAATGTAAATTACAAATATTACAGATTGTCTCATTTTAAAATGCAATTCAACTCGCCCGAGATTCGTCCCTTGATCTGTAATTCCACACTTAATATACTTATCGACATTAAATTCCATATCGATGCTCTTAAACACGTTACTACCTGTCCCAACACGTTTCTACTAAACTTTGTGATTTCAGTTGCACCTGGCTTTGATAAACGTGTTATCTCCTTCCTGTGGAGGGATGGAATCATAAAGAAATAGTTTTTGCCGACACTATAAGTAGTTGAACAGATTACAAGTTATTTCCGCTATAAAGAATGTTACCTTCACCGTTGACCGGATTGCAAGGGTTCAATGTCTCCTCTTCTTGCGTACTCATCTCTTATAGTAAGTCAATGATCATTAGGGATGCCTTCACTGTTATTTTGATACTTATGAGTTATGTCATCAATATTATTATCTGCCTACTATATCTTTTCTGCATTATCTGCAATGATAGCTTCTTGATATTGATTATCCAAATACAATGCTTCATTAGTTAGAGGTCTGTTGAAATTCTCAATAGCGTGTGTTCCATATTTAAATAATTATGATTATGGCTTCAGGGTTACATATTCGTCATTCACCATTTCCTCCATAAAAACGCGAGAGGCGCCAATAAATTACTAGTGTTATAGAACATAATATACCTACGCCATGACCTTGATGACGACAGGTTTAAAACAGGCGGAGCATTAGCGGTTATATCTGATGACGTGACGTTACCTGAATTATGTTAATTGCTAGCTAGACGAAATGTTATATCGATGTGGATTTATGCCTACAAACTAGGCCTCTGACTATAAAGCCTACACTTTTCGCCATCGTCATAAGCTTATTTTATTCTTTACCAATAGAACATTAGACATTGTGCCTGCGATATTCCTCAATGTTTACAGCCTCATTAGTCTAGTTTCGAGACCACTAGACTCTTGTTCGCAACCGGTAATGCTGAGTATGCCTGGGTACGATTCCCACGTCGAGCAAAGAGATATTGGTTTTTTCGATAAAGAATTTCCCAGTCAGCAGCCCGGAGTCTCTATGTGTATCTGGTTGATGGCAATAGTTAATACTATTACATTATGACTCTTGTTTTCCCCAAAGGGTTAAGAAGTGAACTTAAATTGTTCATCCACATTTCGCCCCATTTCTTCCCGTGGGTGTCGTAAAAGGCGACTAAGGGACTTACTAGAGAACGGGCAGCAGCGTTCTCTGTGCATTTTACCACCATACTGCTATCACCAACCCGCCTGCCAAGCGTGGCGATTATGGCAAAGCCCCCCAAATTGGGGGAGGCCTAAGTCCAGCAGTGGATGTCTTACGGCTGAAATGATGATGATGATGACATTTCGCCAGTTATGTTTAAATCCCAAGTAAAAAGGGGCGAACCTATTAACATCAGACAGAAAAACCCAATAACACTGTGCCTGACCTGGAAATCAAACCCGGCACCTCACACTCAGTAGTAGAGCTGGCGACCACTAGACCAACGAGGCAGACAGTTCTTATGAAGGTTCCAGAGATATTCAAGACAAGCATATTATTCATGAAATGATCGTGTCTTCAGAAGATCCTATACAGTCATTAAGTGCTATTAGAAATTATTGTAATTATTTCTTATTATTAATTCCACGGTGTTTCCATTGTTGGATATACACGATTCGTGAGTTATGAACGATGTTATTACTTCATACTTGCACGAACCGTCTATGGGAAGACTAAGCCATGCGTGCAACTGAGATATCAAAACTTGGTTCAATAGAAAACCGCTTTTTTTTTTGGTGACATCTCTCAGGAGCTTGTCGGTTGCTTAAGAGAGGGGTAATTGCGGAACTTTTTATCAGTAGGAATTGGTTTAATACAACATTCATTGCGTTATTTACGTTGCTGAGCCGACAATTTATTCGAACAAATGACGCAATGGTTTCGAAATAATCTTCAATCCCATTCAGATTCTGATAAATTGTGCGTTTCGCAATTAGGGTGCAGGACAAGCCTGTGACAAATTTAACACTAAGCGACTACACACCTAGGGCATCCGTGTGGTACAGACCTTGGCTTAGGGCGTCGCTAGAAGAGAACAGCAAGAGACGGGCGGGATTGGAGTGACTAGGAAACCCAACTTAAGGAGGAATCAATATATAAGGAAATATTCCCTCTGATATTTTTTCATATTCTCAAGTAATTGGATCGGCCAGGAAATTCAACGAGAATTCAGAATACTACTTTTGATTTGAATTAATATGAAATGCAACCTTTCACTTCAATGTATTTTGATGATCCAATTTCTGCTGATGTATCAAAGTCATTGTTCTTAATCGAATATGCTCTTTTGTGCACTTAGCTGACCACAAAGCACACTTTTCCCAAGTTGGTAATGATTCAAAAAGTTATAGTTATTAGAGAATCCATCACACAATCGCAGACCCAATCATCAGACGATCTAATACTGTAAAAATCTCTCCACGAAAATAAGGTGAAGAGAACTCTCAAGTCAATCACTAGGATCATGTGAAATGACAGTTCACTTCATATATATTGTTTTCACGGTAAGGCTTGTACTAAATAGACTGGCCGGGAACCCCGACACACGATAGTTAGATAAGTTGATTCCAGTGGATATTTAAGGTATTTTACGTGGTCGATTCAAATAGTTTTATTTTTAATTATTATTAAATAAACGCGTGTGGCTATTTATTCGATTAGCACGAATTTTCTCGCTGTACTATGTTTTATAGTTTTATTTTTTTTTTAGTTTAAAAAAAAAGCGATTTGAATCGAACACGTAAAATACCTGCAAAATACAGTGGATTCCACACTCATCTCAATTCACAGCATGCATGCAAACGAGATGGGATGACCTAATCTTTACAAGAGACACATTCTTGAAAGGTTAAACTGTTCTCGCCATAACAGGTTCCCATATGGTCTGATTATATTATAAGAATATATCACAGATAATAAATAATTGAAAAAGGTGTTTGTTGAGAAAATTGACTTAATTCCTCTGTGGGTGGTCCGTGATTAAGCCTTGTGCCAGATTAAAGCTCAAACTCAAAGTAAACTTAGTATCAAGTTAGAATAAAGCTTTAAGGGAAATAAAAATTGGAAAATTTTATAATTGAGTCTACGTCTACGTCCGTTTCGATTCCCAGGTCTGTGTTGTTGGGGTTTTCTATCTGGAAGTTTTCAGCAGCAGCTCGGACTCTGGATTTATACCCGATTGAGAACAATAGATTCGCCAACCATTACAACTATTTCATGCGAAATGTAGGTGTACAGTGTTAGTTATCTGCCCAACCAAACCGAAACAACAAACTTGGAAAAATTGCCAGGAAAATATTATGGAAAATTTGGAAAAAAACTTAAAGAGCCATTTTATATCAACTAAAGACCACAGTAAAATGTCCGTCGGGACAGCTAGTACATAATATTTTTCATTTTCAACGCAAATGTTACTACAACTGAATGCTATACATATAAAGCAGTCAGTGGTTTCTTTACTGATTTCAAGTTCGCTAGGTCACCAGGCGTGGGTAAAACGGGCTTGCCCACGCGCACACTCATTACATCGAAGAATCCTCATATTGCTGTATTTGAGACTATATTCGGTATTTCTACTAGCGGCTGCTACATTATCTGTTCAAAAAGTATCTGATAAAAGTGTAAACAATGCTTTGGTTAAATTGTTAAACAATACTCATTAAAGGGAATAAATAACAGAGATATCTATATTTCTATGGATTTAACTTTATATCCTAGTACTTTTGCCAGCAGTTGTGGTTTGAATAAAATTATTCGATTGTAATTGAAAATTCATTTATCAAAGTTGAGATTATAAAAGTTACCTCAATTGTTAATAAATAAAAATTATTTAATTTATGTTGTGTATATTTTTTTATGCAATTGTAATTTAATTTTTGGTATTTCAAACGATGTATTACTTGTTTTTATTATCATTTGTATTACCTGCTCATAAAGTAGTGCATGCTGTTCTTTTCTGTAAGTAATGAAGCGCTTAGACTTAGTTAGCAATGTACAAATTGTAAAGTAACAGTGTACTCATTGTTGAAAAGCCTAATAAATAAATTAACGACTTTAGGGTGAATTTTAAGTACGATTTCGGTTTAAGGTATTCAAATATTAAAACCAAAGCACTCCATTTGTAAGAGGCACTACATATTCGCGTCCGCGAACATTTGTTGATACATTTGTTTACATTTATATCAGATACTTTTGGAACATACCATAGTTTTTTTCTCTCTAGATAATAAATCTTAATTAAAATTAATTAATAGAATACTTAAATGGTTCTTTTAATTAGGTACCGTACCGTATTAGATAACTTACTATAGGTATACTTTGCAAATTAAAATTATTGTGGGAAGTGGCCTTTAAGAATTTTAATTTTTTTCTTTTTATGGTTATAGCTTCATAACTGGTAGCATTTAGGTACAAGCTCTTAACGATACTTGAAAGGAATAGTAACTGAAAGTTCAGTAGAACATTTGAATATAGTAATTACCGCCAAGCCCTCAGTAATAGCTTTGGAAGAAACGGTGTGGCTTGCGTAGGTAAGTACTAGAGTTATAATATTCTGAGACTAAGTCAAGTTATTTACTTCAGTAAATCTGCCTAGCTTTTCCCCAAGTATGTTGGGGTCAGCTTCCTACCTGATGCAGCTCAATACCAGTATTTTACATGGAGCGACTGCCTATCTGACCTCCACAACCCAGTTACTGACTAACACGATACCCCTTGGTAAAACTGGTTCTCAGACTTTTGGGCCTCAGACTAAAACAAGAAACAAACCCGCAACGACTGTCTAAGATATACAAACCACTGATCGACGTGATCAATGGCTTAACGTACTTTCCGAAACACGGAGGGGTCTCGATATGTAATGGATGGTCACCCATCCACGAACCGACCGTGGCAAGCGTAGCTTAACCTTCAATCGACCGGAGCAGCTGTTCTATTTAAGCCCGTTATTTACCTCATTGTTATTATGCCAAAAATGATATTTTTTTAAACATGCAATTAAGTACGATTTTAAAATAATATTCTATATATTCATTCGCAATCGTTACAAAATAGCACATTTAATTAAATTCCAATTGGTTCGATAATAGCACTATCATTATCGCTGTATTTAAATAAGTATTTAAGTCGGAGATGGGTTCACAATGGAAAGGATGACATCCTTGGGCGCGTATTTCCATTCTGTACAAGGCCAAAACGCAACCATAGGAATCTGCTCGCGTATATTTTGTAATGCATTTTTTAAACTTGTGATTACAATGTATACACGAATTTTGCGTACTACTTGTGTATAGTTTGTAACGTAGACGCGCACGTGCATCTTTCCAATTTATACAAGGCCAGGCTTCGATTTAAGGGGTGTTACGGGAGGAGGGGGGAGGTGTATAGCCTCTCCTGTGAAGGAAAAGTTTCGAAACCCCCCCCATTTTTGAGAAATTTGTTTGTTAATATTCTAACCTAACTTTCGAATTTTCGTGTATCGATATCGATTTAAAGGCCAGAAGAGGTGTGGGGTTGACGAATAAAATGAAGGGGAAGTAGCAACGCTCGACAGGACACTTCGCTGACAGAGCTCAGAGCTCAACGCAACAGAATCAAGGCGTTTCCATTGGAGGTCACAGTTTTATCTTAACCTAACCTCCCCAAACCATATCGTTTCTGGCACTCGCCGGCCGCTGCCGCGGCACCGCTCGCTTCGCTCGCTCGGCTCGTGCGTAGGAGGTCGCAGTTTTAACCTAACCTAACCTCCCCAAACCATGTCGTTTCTGACACTCACCGGCCGCTCGTCTATACCTACAGGTTTAGTTTGCATGCGGAGTAGCACTGTATATTATGGAACAATTTAGTTACTTTGGCCACTACAAAGTATACACGAGTATTTGCGTACTACTCTTGTATAGATTGGAAGACCTTGATTAAAAAGTGATTTCCAATCTATACGCGACTAGTTTCACACCCTTGCGTTCTAGCCTTGTACATATTGGAAATACGCTCCTTGGGCATTTGAACTCTGTAAAATTACATAAAACTTGCGTAAAATGGAAAGGCCCAATGTCGAATAATAATGTTTACAGAATCAATTTGTACAATCATTTGAAAGTTGTATCGTGTAACGTGTTAAATTTTTTGAAGGTTCCCTTTGTACTTTATTTCAAAGTTTGAAAACAAGGAAATTTAGCAGAATTTGAATTAAAAAAAAAACTCTGTTTCTGTATTCTTAAAGATGAACGAACTGTACCAAACAATTTATTACGAATAAACGAGATAATACACGCATTTTATGGCAATTCTCTATGTAAACATCTGTCACATGTGAGAAAATTCGAGACACTTAGTTTAACTCAATAGGTCGTCAAATTATTTCGTAGCAACAAGACCGCCGGCAAGACAACGTATTCCTGCGCCCGACAGGCCGCAGGAATACGTTGGATGCGAGAAGCACAGAATAGGTCGAAGTGGCGGTGCTTGGGGGAGGCCTATGTCCAGCAGTGGACGTCTTTCGGCTGAAATGATGATGATGATGAACAAGACAGCCAGAGATTTCACAAGCTAAGTACAATTGAAAACTACTTTCGTATTTTATACCAAACCAACTATCTATACTTAAACCTTCAATCAACTCAGCCTACCGTAGTCCACTGCTGGACATAGGCCCTAAACCTTAATAGTGAGTAAATTCCAAAGTACCTAAATCCACTTTACAGCTATATAAATACTGACAGAATTTGAACACCTATTCCACCCTAATGCCATTTGATACCAAACATATCGACATGAAGTCATCCAAGTGCCATTTCTTCAGTTACTCCTTGAGGAAGTAAGGTAACACCACGGAAGTGTAAGACTGGATAGAATGTAATTAAAGACTGTACCGTAATGTTATTAGGACATTGTCTTCTCATCCAAATTTATTAAAAAAAGACATTCGATAAAATATGAAGTTCACAAACGACTATGCGGTAGGGCTAGAAATAGAAGGCGCTATGAGCTGGAATCTGTCTATATTATTATCCCGCAGTCCCAGTTGACCGGAAAAAGTAGCGAAAAGTGTGCTGTTTCTGTTAAGAGGGAAGTTAGGCCTTTGCCCTGCAATGGGTCAATACAACCTTATAATCAATAAATTAAATAAAAGTAAGAGACTTAAATGATTTTATCAGTTTGACAATAATTACGATTTAAACGCGTACGACCCAATGAGGTTATAAGGTAGAATTACATTTCGCGGTCACCAGTAAGGAATCAAATCAGAAACTTTGGAAAACAGTTCCATGTCACATGCCTTTGAAGGAACACAGGAACTCGAGACTTTAAGAGGCATCAGCAAAACCTTAGAAACTTGAATAAATAAGTAAGGAAAACCGGCCAAGTGCGAGTCGGACTCGCGCACCGAGGGTTCCGTACAAACCTGCAGGTCATCATCATCATCATTCGTCATCATCGTTTATGAAATGAAATGTTTTTTTTTTTAATTTTTATATTTGTGTTGACTGAATGAAAGGTAAATTGTGGTTTACGATTTATGACGTATTAAAAAAAAAACTACTAACTAGATCTCGTTCAAACCAATTTTCGTTGGTAGTTTTCATGGTAATGTACATCATATATTTTTTTTAGTTTTATCATTCCCTTATTTTAGAAGTTACGGGGGGGGGGGGACACACATTTTACCACTTTGGAAGTGTCTCTCGCGCAAACTATTCAGTTTAGAAAAAAATGATATTAGAAACCTCAATTTCATTTTTGAAGACCTATCCATAGATACCCCACACGTAAGGGTTTGATGAATTTTTTTTTTGTGTTTCAGTTCTATGTATGGGGAACCCCAAATATTATTGTTTAAAAAAAAATGATATTAGAAACCTCAATATCATTTTTGAAGACCTATCCATAGATACCCCACACGTAAGGGTTTGATGAAAAAAAAAAATTTGAGTTTCAGTTCTATGTATGGGGAACCCCAAATATTATTGTTTTTTTTCTATTTTTGTGTGAAAATCTTAATGCGGTTCACTGAATACATCTACTTACCAAGTTTCAATAGCACAGCTCTTATAGTTTCGGAGAAAAGTGGCTGCGACATACTCGGACAGACAGACAGACAGACATGGCGAATCTATAAGGGTTCCGTTTTTTGCCATTTGGCAACGGAACCCTAATAAGGAAAAACCTATCTTCTTTCTAAATATTGACCTCATTTGAAATCAAGGAACGACAGGGTGACGTTCTTCATTTCCTTCTACCCTCCATTCATTTTAATTACTTTAAAACTGATAACAGTTCAATTCCCTTCAGTAATCTCGTCTAGCATTGTATGAGGTAACAGGTTTACATTGCTACGGATTCCGACCTCGGTGCATAGACAAAGAAATAGCGGTCCTAGCATATAAATTAGTTGCATAAATTGTACTGCCTATTGGTAAGAACATTTATGTGATGGTAATATGGAGGTGGGAATGAGAAAAAATACTGGCTGGTGAAAACAAGCGCAAATGTTACAACTGTAAAAAATAAAGAAACGATTTGAGGATTGTTCGAAATTGGAATGCAATTCGCCATAAAACCAACTAAAGTGAGCTAAACTGTGTCAGTCGGTCATTCGCTTGTCTATCATTAAAATGAAATAGACAGGGTATGAAAATTATCTACCATAGCTTCAATCATTTCCTCTTTAGTACTAAAATAGAGTCCAGAAATGGTTTAATATCCAGGCCAATCCAATACATGGTGGTCCAGATGCGGAAATTGCACCATTAACACACCAATAGCGTTCTTGCTTCCTGTAGAAATGTACATACTCGTTTCTGAACTCTTGAAGATTGCAACTGCATTTAGAAAAGGTGAACATTGAATTTCGAATGCAAATAGAACACCGTCAGCAGGTGAATCAACCAGCTATTGAGTAAATACTTTGCTAATGCAGTTTTTGGTCAAATTTGGCGAAACGCTTGAGCAGTCACTGAGTTTTGCTTCTGTTCAGAGGGTCGTGGATCTTACTGAGTACATTTTCGTTCAGAATAAATATGAATTTGTATGGCTTTAAGTGCGGGTAGCACTGACTGTAACTGAAAGCCGCTGAGCTGTTCCGACTTACGAAAAACACTGAGAAATATTCAGTAACATAACTGGAAAGGAAGGAAAGATTGACCAGGATACTTTAGCAGGATCTGGGATATCTTCGGGGACTCATGACAAAAGAGTCTCTTGTGAGGCACTGAAAAACTGTATTTTGCGGTTGAAATGCAGTCATCGCTGTATAAAAGATGCTGACATTTGAATGATTTCAGGTACCTATTTAAAAGAACATTGTGCAAAAATAAGGTGATCACAAAAGATGACTTTTACAAGCAATTTTTCACAATAGATTGGCAATATGACCGTTAAATCGATGACACGGATCGAAAGGCGTGACTTTCTGAGGATTTTCTACAGTAGCGACACATATTGGCTTGTCTAATGCTAGTTATGTTTCTTATTATTAGGTATCGCCACGCTTATTGCATTTCATGGGCAGAGTATGCCTAAACCAGTTATCAATTTAAGTTGTGCATATATTTCAATGAAATAGAAACGGATATTTCCCCGGTTTACTGAATCCCACTTCCACTTTCCTACGTGTTGCTACAACGGTACCTACAAGGATTTTTTGGCGCGTGACCAAAATCGGAACTAATGCCGCCATATTGTTTTTTCGCGCTCACGCTCCTGTCAATGTCATTCAGGCGCCAAAAGATTATTCTAGCTCTCTAATAGAACATTTATTTGAAATAACATGAGATTTGATAATAGATTCTGTAAATCAGAGAGCTTGTACTAAGCAGTCTATAAAAGCTAGATAAATTCGATAAACATAGTTCAACTGCTCAAACCAAAAACATCGTTTAGCAAGAGAGAATCGCCGACAATGTAGATAAAACGCAATAATAAACAGAAGCAGTTCATGTCGATTAAAAGCGATTCCGATTAATCGATTACACCTAATTAAACACTAAAATGGCGATGGATAAATCAGTTTTAAAAGGACAACGCCTATTTATAGCAGTGGAGCGGCGAATAAAATGTGCGACGGTAACCTTGGTTTAACTGAGATAACCGACAGTCACGCAATATGTCGGTAAATGTTTGTTTAAATGCTTTTCAAATTAGGAACGAGCTTAATAAGGCGCCAAAGATTTGGTAAGGAATTTTTGGAATAATAAAATAGCTGTTTTGTCCTAACACATTTATTTCTTATTTTTCTAATGCCTACTTCTTAGAGACTATCTTATCGAATCCTATATGGCATTCTTTTAATGTTTCTTATCTGCTTATAAGTATAACAATCTAATTGCTAAGGTGTACAAATACCGATATCGGTAGCGATAAGGCGGCAAAGGGAATTTTTGGAATATTGTTCGGAATTCAAAATGTTAGCAAGACTGACTTTCGTTTTTTTAGTCCGACATTATGGTTAGCTGCAGTTTGAATTTGGATATAATTTCTGGTCATGATCCATTCATAATTGGTCTAGAAGAATTTATAGGGCTAGTCAGACAGCCTATTTTCAGAAGTAGACGGATAAAGAGCAATAAATAACTTAACTACGTGACCTTACTGCCGATGCAAGGCCAATCTGCTACAGCCGTCGAGTTCTTTGCTAATCGAGGCATCTCTCAGTCCTGCCTATATCTGGAGGTTGTGTTCGAGCCGTTACCCTATTATGTCTTTTACAACTATATAAGTAGTTAATAATAAGTATCCTACAAGTAGTTTACCGCTGCTAATGATTATAAACTGCGGGAAGCCGGGTTTCTTAGTTGCCAGTACCGTTGCTATGGCAACGCCAAACACATTCTGTTGCTTTACCAGTGTGCTAAGCGGGGATGGCTAGTATTACCCAGAAGAATGCTCGTTGTAGCTGAGAGGACCATGTTTAGAAGTGGGCGTTTACCGCTTGGCAAAGATGGTTTTTTTTTCTAGATCTAAATATTTCGTAATTAGCTTTTAGACTTATTTGCAGTGTGATTTTTTTTTTGGATGGGAAATCATCAAATGACTTCTCCCGCTCTGGGCGGAGCGGGAGGGCGTGTCAGACTTTTACTGACTAAATCCCACCCGTGTTCCTTCAGTTGCCCATGTATCAGGGTCACGGTATCTCTTTCGAACAATCTCGCGACCCTGGCAGGCATCGGTCGTAGCAGACCCCTTCAATACCAGGCGGCGAGCTACCCATTGCTCGCCGCCCGCAAGCTCGCGTCTTCGGTGGCCGGGAGTCCGCTATAGACTCCCGACGCACTGTGGATCGAAAATCGCCCCTAGAAGACTTAGGGATTTCAATTTGCAAGTGCCGGATTTTTTGCCGGCTATCGCTTCTATTAGTTATTACTTTATTCAAAAATGACACTCGAGTTAATTCTGCACAAAAACGAAGGAATTATAATTTTTTTACGAAAAATTTGTTTGAAGCTAGTATGAAAAAGTTAATTATCTCGTAAACAGCCAGGAAAACCGTAATATCCTCACAGGTGGTTATAGTACTAATTATTTATGATTTTTTGACATATATCATATAACGGTTATCGCTGCTGATTTTTTTAAAAATCGTCAAAATATTTTTATATATTTTTACATATGCAACGGTTCCTTTTAGTGTTTAAGTTGAGGAACACAGACTTTTAACAACACGTAACATAAAATAGCATCACCCCTATATTCCCGAAGGAGTAGTCAGAGGTTTATAGTACATCCACACTTAGACAACTATGTTTGAGCTAGATATTTATCAATGCAAAATGAGTTTTAAAACTTTACATACAACCAAAATACCAAATAACAAATGGTTTAGTCTTCTAGTGAGTCTGGAAATAAGTGATTAAGTAATTACAATGATTTAGTCTTCTAATAAGTCTGAATAGGTGATTAAATTATTGTTAATGATTTCTGATAAGTCAGGTAATTTGTTGATTAGTTGTGTTGAGTTCTAAGAAATGTTTTTGACGATTATAAATTTTCATTAGCACATCTTTTAAAACTCTAATGAGGGTTAAGTTAACTAATTATCGATGTTTTGCAATAAAAGCGCTAACATTTTGCTTTATTATTTAGATTGTTCACAACTGTGTAACTGCTAACACCAAATTTTTGCTCTGCGACTATAACATCTTAAAATGGAAAGTTTAAACACCAATTTGTTCTTGTTTGTTGTTCTAAAAAGTGAGAGTACTTCATTTAATCATGAAGTATTGTTTGGTGCAGTTGTATCCCGCATGGGCGATTGCCTTTCTGCGGAAGATCGAGTAACTCTCAAAGAATTTTGTCGGAAATTCACGCGAGCTACTTTACAGAGGTGGCAGAAATCCAACCGATTCCTTGATCACTTCAGAAGACTGTACGGAAATTGGCTGCAGGCAAATATTGATTGGCCAAGTTGTGTGCAAACTTTAGTTAATCAAGAACCAACTGTTGATGAGATACCAAGAGCACATCAGACTTTCAAGAACCGTCATCATCATCTTCCGTTGGAACAATGACAAAAAGGTGCCGAAAACCATTCGAAGATTTGGGAAGTAAACAGAAAAAGAGAAGATCTGATGATCATACAGGTGAAAACTCCAGTGAATTGGCATATGCAGCTGCAGCGCGTTTAAAAGAAGAAGGGCATGAGGATATCGCATCTGTGATTGAATACCTACATGATGAATAATCCTGAATCAGCCGTAAAAATTAAAGAAACGCTTAAGAAACCAGTGAAAACAGTCATATTTACACCAGAGAAAGCGCTTGGATTGCTTCTTTCACTAAAACTGTCAAAGTGGCAATATATTACTTTGCGAGAGGCTGCCATTCGGGAAGGCGCTAAGGATATTTATCCATCCTACTATAAAGTGCAACAAACTAAGCTTAATTGCTACCCTCCAAAGCAATCAGTGTCAGTTACGGATTCCTCGGCTAGGATTAGACTTCAAGCTTTACTTGACATCACGGTGACGAGGATCCTTCAAAGTCTTTCTGACTATGCCGATGTGCAAAATAAGCCGCTAAAGCTGATATCCAAGTGGGGATTTGATGGTGCTTCCAACCAAAGCCGATACAAGCAGAAAATGGAGGGTGAGCAAGATGATGCAAGCATTTTCATGACCTCCTTGGTGCCACTAAAACTGAGAGATGGAGATAATACTGTATGGACGAACCCAAAACCATGCTCAACTTTGTATTGTATTGTCGTCCAGTTCAGTTTACTTTTGTAAAGAAGAGCGAAGCAGTTGTCATTGGTCTCAAAAGACAAATGGATGATGAAATTGAGGCCCTTATCCCCACAGAGTGCAGTAATAATAACACGGTGACTCATCAACTAATGATGACAATGATCGACGCCAAAGTCTGCACGAGCCTTTCTGAGGCCAGATCAAATGCCTCGTGCTACCTGTGCTTAGCAAAACCTACGGAAATGAACCGCTTAGATGTTGTAACATCAAAGACTGTGTGTGCTGACATATACAAATTTGGCTTGTCATCCCTACACGCACGCATAAATTGTATGGAATGTCTGTTACATATTGCATACAGGCTCGACTTCAAACGGTGGGCACCGAGAAGTAATGAGGACAAAGAAATGTTGCAGAACAGAAAACAATGTATTCAAAATAAATTAAAGATCAGCTCAATCTGTTGATTGATATTGTGAAACAAGGCTCGGGAACTACCAATAACGGGAATACCGCAAGAAAGTTTTTCGAGTTTCCCAATAAAACTGCAGCTATTACCGGGTTGGACGAAGATCTTATTAAAAGATTTGCTGTGATTTTGCAAGCGATAACATCTGGCGAGAAGATCGACATAATAAGATTTAAAGATTTTGCCCGCAAAACAGCAGAAAAGTACGTGGAATTGTACGACTGGTACTACATGTCGTCAACCGTACATAAATTATTAATACACGGGGCTGACATAATCGAGAAAAATGATATTGTGCCGATTGGGACTCTCTCGGAAGAAGCCTCAGAGTCTCGAAACAAAGATTTTAGGAGGTTCCGGGAACATCATTCGCGGAAAAGAAGCAGGCAAGATTCTAATCAAGATATCTTAAATATGCTTGTTGTTTCTTCGGATCCTTTCCTAAGTGCACAAAGGCCTAAGTTAGATGCCAAGAGAAAGCAGAGCTTTGTTGCTGAAACTCTAGACTTAATTCAGTTTCAGGAAAGTGAGTTCGAGTTTTTAGATATATCCAACCTGGATTCTGAGTCAGAATTGGAGTCCGACAACGACAAAGATAAGGAAAATGAATAATATATGATTTATTTTTTTCTATTTTTTTAAATATTTATCTCGTTTTATATATTCTTAATATTTGGGTCAGTAAAATTCTTCATAATTAACAATGATCATAATTTAGTCATTAAAAGGAACCGTTTTATATGTAAAAATAAATAAAAATATTATGACGATTTTTAAAAAAAAATCAGCAGCGATAACCGTTATATGACATATGCCAAAAAATCATAAATAATTAGTACTATAACCACCTGTAAGGATATTACGGTTTTCTTGGCTGTTTACGAGATAATTAACTTTTTCATACTAGCTTCATACAAATTTTTCGTAAAAAAATTATAATTCCTTCGTTTTTGTGCAGAATTCACTCGGGTGTCATTTTTGAATAAAGTAATAACTAATAGAAACGATAACCGGCAAAAAATCCGGCACTTGCAAATTGAAATCCCTATGTCTTCTAGAGGCGATTTTCGATCCACAGTGCGACGCCCGGGGTTGCTGTGTGATTATGGCAGTGGTATTTTAGCTAAAGTGGTCAAGGCGATTTCACTTTACAACGCATTAATATTGACTGGCATTTAAATACCGTAAATCATTGAAGATTTCACAGTCTGTGCATCGTCTGAGAAAGAGATCACTGCACTGTTATAAAAAAGAAATTCAAGACACATTCACACTTCGCATCTTTTTAAACAAAATTCCAAGGGTATACCGTAATTCGCAAACTATTTTAAATTCTGCACGCATATTTTCAATACGGATCCATTTAGCTACAACAAGATAAAATGCATAGCAAAAATTCTTTGGCGTCACCTACAATAGCATTCCACATCTTTTTTGCACTTATACCGAACCAGTGTAGCATTCCGAATAAATGAGCACTATTTAAAAGTGGAAGCTTTTTCTCCCTTTTACTCGGGAACCGATGGAAAGGGATGGATAGCTGTTGGTTTATTTCACTATTTGGGCAATGAAGGCGTGTGTAGTACTGCGTGGAATATTTAATAGGAAGAGAAAATATCGTTTTAATTTTGTTTAGAAAGAATTTTTCTGTAAGTATAGAAGAAATGCCCTTTAGAGAAAGCCAGAATAATATAAAGAAAGAAACAATACTTAATCGCAAAATAAAAATTAAAAAAACAGTCATACACACAGTTAGTCACCCACAATCAGGCCTTTTTGGTCAAATAGTTTCATTTCAGCATTAATGCAAATGTTAGTAATGGTCATTGGTGTTAAAAATCAACCTGTTTCATTTACAAGCTATAAACATATAACAGTTTCAGTTACTTATCATTAAAATGGAGTCTTTAATGTACTTAAAAGCGATTAAATAGAGCATGTCTTATCACCGTCCTATTTCACAAAATCCTGCATCATTAACTTCCTTTACGACTAGGTACCAACATTATCCTACTTTGTAGTAAATTCACGCCAAAATGTTCCCATCACGCTATTTGGAGTAGTTTCGTAATGTTTACGTTCCTGATGGTCGCTACGACTTCCTTGTGCATAACTTTTCATTTATTTACATTATTTTCATAGAGTAACAACTCTTGTTCTAAATATGGCTGCTGTATGTAAGTAATAAGAACATGTATATTATATTCGAGCTCGTTTTATAGGATTCAAGTTAGTTGAAAAAACTACTGCCACCTCAGTCTTAGTTACTCCTAAGGTATCGTATTATCCAGTAACTGGGTTGTGGAAGTCAGTTAGGCACCTGCACCCAGTTTGAAGCCGACTCCAACATAGTTATTGGAAAATTAGTTGAAAACAAAAATACATAGAAAACTTTAGAATGCTACTGCAAAATTCCTAGTGGAACCTGAACTCAGACACTCTTTTGACCAACCTAGGAATCAAAAACCTAGGACCCCAAGGTCAGCAGTCGCACTTGCGGCGACAAGACCATCGCTACGGGGCAGTTCAACACTCGGGGCTCTATTTTCACAAGAAGAGATACTAATTCTTAGGATAGGTACTGACATTTCAATCCCAACTATTTAAAACCACATTAAAGCGTCTGACACAGACTACATCAAAAGTTCAGTACATTAACGATCGCATTAAATTTTGATTCAGTGCTATTAAATCAGATTACACTCGATGTTTCTGTATTAAATATTCGATCATATACATATTTAAACAGCAGTTAAGTGGGTTTGACCATCAAATTGATTTTATTTTTGTTTATTGGAAGCTAACACTTTTTTATTGTGTCTTACATCGCGCATTCGAGCCAACCTGCTTTTTTGCAATAAGTTCTACATCCATTTTTAAATGGTTGTCAATTCAAATTTAGAACAATAATAACACCAAAATGGTGGCTGGTATGATAGCTTCAAAAGTTCATGAAAACTTTTTTTGAGTCATCACTATTTTGCTAGCTTCTGCCTTCAACTTAACGGGGAAATGCATAGAGGCTTCTCGATCAATTAAATCATGAGCTAAGATCTACTTAGGGAATACAAATTTCTGATCATTGCAGCAAAATATCATAAGTATGACGCCTTGACTGACAACTACAAGCTCAAGTGGTCAAGTTTGTTTGTATTGATTTATTTGTATTTACAAGCAAGCTTCCATGTATTACAATACTTATAAGAATTATCTTGTTAAGTACTTGGCTATCATTTAAAGTACTTTCAACAAGTTTGTTCAGTTAAATTAAGTAAACGTTTTTGCAAATATGTTGTTATAATTTTCTTTAAAACCAATAATTTACGAGAGAAGCTCGCTTTTGCATTCGTTACCTATCAGTAATCATATTTTAAACAAAGTAAGTATCTTGTGCGGTTTATTACTCGTAAACGAGGTAAGCGGTGAGTTGCAGGTTATTTTAAGTATAACGTTTGGACAAGAAGTGTCATTTTATGGCACTTATGACTCGACAGCTTACTTGCAGTTAGTCTAGTATTTCTGTTTTCACGTAAAAAATAAACCGAATATTTATCACCTACAAACTGGGTATCTTCCATTATAACTTTAAGTACTGTTGCAAATATACCTAGTAATCTGGTACATTTGTACGATGAATACGACAATATCATTTGGACTCCTGTTTCTGCTTCCTCCATTTTAGTAAGAATTTTACAATGTAATATATTATAAATGTGAAGGTATGGATGTTTGTCATTCAATTACGCAAAAACGTCGAAACGGATTTGGCTGAAATATGGCAGAAAACTCATTACCTGCATTAACACATTGGATACCGTGTATCTCGGTAGAACGTTCCCGTAGGACAATTTTCGACCTCCATGCGGGCAAAACCGCTGGCCAAAGCTAGTAAAATATAAAGAATATTAAGGATTCTACTCGATAACACAGCAAAAACTACTTAAAATCACAAAAAACATAAAAGGCAACTCCCCTTCGCATGTTTAGAGCTCCCCCATAAAAATGCAACGGCGATTATTTTCAAGTTAAATCAATATTACTATAACGAGGTATAACTACGTCGTTTACCTGTTGCGACCTTGAATGAAAGGGGCAGGACGGCAGGTAGGCACTAGTGTTGTGGCCGGCTGAATGATTCGTAACGGACTTTTTAAAGTTTTTGCTCTTTTTTGTCTATGGTAATTTTATAATAAGTACTTAGTGGATTTTAAAGAAAGTTAACAAAGCTGTTTGTTTCCGTATCGGCCTATTACTACGTCAAGGGTTAGTATTTTTAGCAACCCTCAGTGCATTGTTTTTTTTCTAAATGCCTTTTCTTGGTGAATAGCGTTTTTATAGTGGTTCTTATATCCGTTAATATAAGTACGGTTGCAGTAATTAGAGCCGTAAAAAATCGATTTTAACACCAATTTCATACGATTAATCGATTAGCTTGCACAGCACGTGCTGTTGATAACAATGTGAAAGATTTTCCCTTTTCCCTTTTAGTTAAAATACTTAAGTTCAAATTATTGGTAACACTTATAATTTGATTGTAGATGGCAGCTAAGTTATTTCAAAGATTTTTAGGGTTACTATGATTGGTCGATCCAAGAGAGTTATGGCAAAGTTATCCTTGGCGTTAGTAGGTACTTATAGTACCTACTAACGGATGGACGCCAAGACCAGTGGTGCCAACTTAGGGTAATTTACCCTAGATTTAGGGTTAAGTTTAATCAGCAGGGTAATGTTTAGGGTAAAAACTCGGTGAGGGTAATTTTAGGGTAAATTTAAACATGATTCACTTCACAGATTTTATGAACACACATTTAAATTACTACATACCAACCCTGCCCCGCTGCCCGCTCGCATTGTTCGCAAAGTAGTCTTCCCAAGACTATAGTAGTTCGCGACTGAGATCGCTCAGTTTAGTTCACCGCTCCTTACCGAACTAGTTCGCTCTTCTAGTTCGTCAGCTCCCAGCTCGAATCAAAGAGAGGCAGATCGTTCGATCGTTCGCTCGTTTTGATTTTGCTCCTACTGCATGCGACAAGATTATGGAATGTTCTACTTTTACCTACAATTTTTGGACTTTAAAAACAGCAAAAACCTCTGAATGATAATTTATAAAATGATCATGATTGTAAATAATACCAAAGTTTATTGTTGCAATAAATAACTAGTTTAGTGAATATAAAAAAGTTTTTGTATTTTGTTTCGTGTATTAGTTCGGTTGACGCCATCCTCGCTCATTAGGTCACGAACTGACGAACTAACGAACTGCGGATCGGAGAATGAGGGAACTAATTCGCGTAGTTCATCTATGAGAGCGCTCTCACGACCTAGTTCGTTCGCTAACTACACAAGACTATCGCAAAGTACGTTGTATCCTGCTCGCTTGGCGTGTACGCACGATACTGTGATTACTGAGTAAAATGGCGTAAATGTTTTCGACAGTGAAGGAACGCGAATTAAAAAATTTAGGGTAATTTTTTTCATTTAACTGTAAATCTAGGGTAAAATGAGATCAGACTTGGGGTTAAACAAAAAAAGGACCTGGCAACACTGGCCAAGACTTCTTTTTTTTTTGCGCTGGCAATACTGGCAGCCGGCCGTCAAAAACTTTGGTGTTAAAATTAAATTGTATAATTAATGTAATTCGCGTTTAAATATTTAAAAACGTGCATAATTTCGATAGATATAGTGATAAATAATAAGGATTTATGTTTGTGAGTTATTTCGCTGCAAAATCAATGAAAAAACAGTAAATCAGTACCAGCTGTCATCGAACGGGCGGATTTGAAATCACCACCTAACCCGGGGAGTATTTCTTTTAATTTAAGCTTATTCAACTAAAATCTTATTAGATTCCGTTGCACCTTTTGCCCTTTAACGTTTATACTACTTGTAACAGTGATCTATGTCGTAAATAACCCTTTATTTCTCCATACTGTGTTTGACTTCAAGTTCAATGCACTATTAGGATAAAATCCCATAAACAACGTTAAAGACCCCATAGAAATCATTGTTGGATATTACTAGACATACTTTTTTATGTTCAATTGCTGAATTAGAACCACTGTAAGAAATTACTGTTAGACACTTAATTTAACAATATAATAGTAGTACCTACCCCCAACCATTTTTATATTTTTTAGTCTTTTCACTTTTTACTGTTATTAATTATTATCTCTTTTTCATTAAATATTGAGATTTCACCCTTTTAATTCTCTTATTTTATCTGTTTACATTTGAACTCCCGTCATTTACTATCCACTTCTCACCCCTCTCTCTTATTCCATTCACACACTTAGCTTTCTCTTCTCTCATTCCAGGGTGCCTCTAGGGGTTAGTCTGTCAATATGTTGACCCGTAGAGCTGCATCCTTAGAAGAAAAACTGAGGGCTACATTAAAGGAATTGGAATCTAGTAAAAAGCAGTGCAATCAGCTGATACAGGAAAGGGAAGACAGTGAGGTCGAAATTGAGTTCATTAATAACAAGAACACTGAGCTTAAGAATCAGTTGGCTGAACTACATGTGCAGCATTTGGACATACTTGACCAGCATCAACACCTTCGTCAGCTAGTGTCAAATTTCCAGCATTGTAGTGACACCCATGAACTGGCTTTGAGAAGGATTTCTGAACTGGAACTGGAATTAAGCAGAGCTCACAACTCAATAACCCATCTAGAAACTCTCAAAGCCGGTGAAGAGTCTGCGATCACCTGCAGTCTCTATGATGAGTTGGTTGGTAGCGGATCCGGGCCCACATGTGTTGAGCCAATTGTAACGATAGACTTAACTAATGATACAATTACTAAAAACAAATTGTTTACTAGTCACAATAAGTTAAAAAAATACATTAGAATTAATAGACTAATCAGAAAATATCAAAAATCATTGAAATGCCAAAAACTTACTAGATTAAACACAAAACTTAGTCAAATAAATCTAAATTTAAAACAAGAATTAAAGAATTGTTATAGTGATTTACAGTTATGTAATACTATGTATGATACGGACACTCAGCACCTTCGGGATGAATTGTTTGTTAGGGAATATGCTCTAAAGGACATCTTTAGTAAATATGAGGCTACTCAACAAGACCTGAGTAAGCGCATGCACGAAGCCAGTGAGTTGGCAGACTTGGTCAAGTACAATGCGGAGAGGTATGAGTCTCTGACAAATAACTTCTCTAGCTGTGCTTGCTCCCAGACACCCCAGCCTCAACTTGAAACACCCACACCCTCAGCAGCTCACCCAGTAGATAGCTGTTTTGTTGATAATAATAGCATGATAAACACTACTTATATTTTTTCTGACAAATTCGGTCAAGGTTATGGTAGCATATTTAATCAGTGTTCACAACAGTATGTAATTAATAATTGTTCACCCGGTGCCAGTATTAGCCAATTATTAAGTAAAATTAAACTGTCAAAAATAAACCCTGGTTCTACTGTAATATTATTATATGGGGATAGTTTAAATGTTAGAAAAAAAGAAATAATTCAATGTGTCCATTTGATGTTACATCTCAATGAGACCAATCACTGTAAATTTATTTTCTGTGCCTTGCCTTATTCGCAATACTTGTCTGAGGAGCAAAACAGGCACATTTATAATTTAAATATGTTAATTTATAATAGGACTAGTCGTCACAGTGACGCTATTTTATATTTTGATTGTAATCAATTTATTACTGATTACAAACTGACAAATTACACTTTGTATTTGCCACCTAGTTGTAGGAGACAAATTGCTAATCTTTTAGCATACAATTTACACCGTCACACTGGTACCTGTAGTGTACCATCGATTGCTGTTAGTAGTGGTACTAACACCACTTTTGATACACCTGGTAGTTTAAACTGTTAGGTGCGACAACGGGTAAGCTGCATGTGTTGAACGTTGTTCATCAAAATATGCAGGGTTTGTCTGGCAAAGAACTAGAGTTAAGTTTATTTATCGAAAACCATGATGTTCAGGTATTATGTTTGACTGAACACTGGTTGAAAGAACATGAAGTAGTGTTTATGAATGATGATTTTTTTACTGTGCAAAGTGCATTTGTGAGAAAAAGTGCTATACGCGGTGGATCATTAGTTCTTGTTTCAAACAAGTTGAAATGTAAACAACGTTTAGATTTAGTTAATCTTTCCATCGAGCGCACTATTGAGTTGTCTTGTGTTGAACTAGAGCGTTACGTCATAATATGCGTTTATCGTCCTCCCTCTGGGGATTTTATTCGATTCGAGTCAGTCATGGAGGACTCACTCAATAAATTAAAATCAATTAATAAATGTATAATTTTATGTGGAGATTTTAATATTAATATTTTAGATGTTACTCCATTGAGTATTAGACTGCTCAGTCTGTTTAAGTCTTTTAATTTAATAAACTTGTTTTTCGAACCAACTAGGATCACAGCATCGTCTTCGACTTGTCTTGATAATATATTTAGTGATTGTGATGCCAATAATAAGTTAGTGTTAAGTGACTTAACGTCTGACCACTGTGGATTATTAGCCAGCTTCCCTTTGCCATTACTTAAAAAGCCGCATAAAATAGAATGCAGGCCTTATACAGTTAGTCGTTGCAACAAATTTAAAAATAATATTGCTCATAGGATTACACCATCTATAGTAGAACACGAGACCCCTAATGAAATCTATGGAGCCCTTTTTGATATTGTACAAAAAGAATACCAATCTACTTTCAAGACCAAAACTATTGACATTAATAGCACCTCTGTTAGCTTCAACCAATGGGCTACTCCAGGTATTTATAAAAGTAGAGCGAGACTATACGAGTTATATGGTTTAAAAAAATATATATTTGATACTCCTTTTCTAGAGTATGTCAGAAATTATTCAAAGTTATTTAAAAAAATCTGTGCTTTCGCTAAATCTAAATTTTTAAGCGATACCATAAAAAAATCCAGTAATAAAATAAAAACCACTTGGAAAATTATTAACAATGAAACGGGTAAATCGATTAAACAGGAAAAACAACTAGAGATTATGATTGACAACAAATTGGTTAATAAAGCTGCCGACGTAGCTGAGGCATTTAATGAGTTTTTTGCCAACATACCTATAACTACGACTTGCTCCTTAAATTCGTCCCCGTCTAAAGCTGAAAACCTTTTGCATAGTAGTGTGCCCAGATGTAGTCGCTTATTTAGTTTCGAACATGTGACGCCTCGTGACGTGGTTAATATTTTTAACACACTTAAGTCAAAAAACACTGGAGATTTCTGGGGCATCTCCGTTAAACTGTTAAGTAACATAATAGACATCGTAGCCCCCTATCTAGCTATAACTTTTAATAAATGTGTTGATTCAGGATCTTTTCCTGACCTCATGAAGAGTAGTAAAGTCATACCATTATTTAAAACAGGTAATAAAAATAACGTTGGCAATTTTAGGCCCATTTCTATCTTACCGGCATTTAGTAAAATATTTGAAAAATTAATACTCAAGCAGTTGCTAAGACATTTTAATTTAAATAGCCTCCTTCATAATGAGCAATATGGCTTTACAAAAGGTCGTTCGACAACAGATGCGGGTGTTGCTCTGCTGAAACACATTTTCAACGCATGGGAGAACTCGCAAAATGCTATCGGGGTTTTCTGTGATCTCTCCAAAGCTTTTGATTGCGTTCACCATGACACACTTTTGCGTAAACTACGTCATTACGGTGTTCAAAACGAAGCTCTCAATGTCATAAGTTCTTATTTGCAAAATAGGCACCAATGTGTAGATGTCAATGGTGTAAAATCTTCCGGGCTACTAGTTCAGTTAGGTGTACCTCAAGGCTCAATACTGGGCCCATTCTTATTCTTAGTGTATATTAACGACTTACCATTCTATTTAAAGAATGTCTGTGACATTGTACTATTTGCTGATGATACCTCACTTATCTTTAAAGTAGACAGGAATAGAAAAGATTTTGATGACGTGAATAGTGCGCTCTCAATGGTTACGGATTGGTTTACCACAAATAACCTAGTTCTTAATGCTAAGAAAACGAAATGTATAAAGTTCGCCTTACCGAATGTTAGGAATCTGGGACCCAATGTCGTTTTAGATAATGAGGTGCTTGAAACTGTACACTCGGCAGTTTTTCTCGGTATAACAGTAGACGCCAAACTTCAGTGGGGATCACATATATCAAGCCTAGCGGGAAGGCTCAGTTCGGCCGCCTACGCCGTAAGGAAAGTTAGACAGTACACGGACGTTGATACAGCTCGATTAGTCTATTTTAGTTATTTTCATAGCATAATGTCCTACGGCATTCTGCTGTGGGGCAAAGCCGCGGACATTCAAAATATTTTTGTTCTTCAAAAACGAGCTGTTCGAGCGATTTACCAACTAGGTGCGAGAGTTTCTCTGAGAGATTTCTTTAAGGATATTGGTATTCTTACGGTGGCATCACAATTCATCTTCGCCAACATCTTATATATTAGGCAAAATATACACCTGTACACTAAAAACAGTGATATTCATAATATTAATACTAGAAGTAGGGATAAACTACGTGCTCCCTTTCACCGGCTTCATAAGGTTCATAATTCTTTTGTTGGTCTTGGTATTACCTTTTATAACAAGCTTCCCTCTACTTTGCTAGATTTGCAGTTTAATGAGTTTAAAGCTAAAGTAAAATCCAACCTTTGTTCAAAGGCATACTATTCTATCAACGACTACTTAAACGATAAGAATAGTTGGTCGCTGTGATCAACTCAAGACAATGTTTATGTTCTTTCAATCCAGAATTAGTCTTCCTACTGAAAGTTTATATGGGTAGTTCATATAATTGTTTTTTTTATTTTTTTTTATTTAACTGCTTTTGTTAGTTTATTTTTATTTTCTTTTCATTTCATTTATTGTGTATATGTATCATTTGCATCGTATATGTAAGCGGGCACGCCCTTTATGCCTGGAGGCTTTATTAAGGTTTTAAGTTCTGTTTTCGATTTTGTTTTATTATTTATTTCAGCTTGAGTTTAGTTTTCAATGTTTTGTTGGTATATTGGCGTGTGCTAGCTGACATATGGCGAATAATATATGTTTTGTTTTATAATATTAATAACTTACACAATACTGTATAGAATCAAGTTCTTCTAACTTAACAGACAGCTGTGCTGCTGGGGAGTTTGTTCCGCCACTTCTTCTTCCCAGCTAAAGCACTAGGAAGTGTCGAAGGGCGGGCGTTTTGGGGGGACTGTCTCATGTAACTTTGACGTTCAAAAAGTGCTGACTCTCAGCCTAGTTTGAATAAATGACTTTTGATTTTGATTTTTGATTTTTGACTTGTAGTGCAAATTTTGGTTGCAAAATCAAAATCAAAAGTCATTTATTCAAACTAGGCTGAGAGTCAGCACTTTTTGAACGTCAAAGTCACATAAGACAGTCCCCCCAAAACGCCCGCCCTTCGACACTTCCTAGTGCTTTGGCTGGGAAGAAGTGGCGGAACAAACTCCCCAGCAGCACTGCTGTCTGTAAAGTTAGAAGAACTTGATTCTATACAATATTGTATAAGTTATTAATATAATAAAACAAAACATACATTATTCGCCACATGTCAGCTAGCACACGCCATTATACCAACAAAACATTGAAAACTAAACTCAAGCTGAAATGAATAACGAAACAAAATCGTAAAAAGAACTTAAAACCTTACTAAAGCCTCCAGGCATAAAGGGCGTATCCGCTTACATATACAACGATGCAAATGATACATATACACAACAAATGAAATTAAAAGAAAATAAAAATAAATTAACAAAAGCAGTTAAATAAAAAAAAAATAAAAAAACAATTATATGAACTACCGATATAAACTGTCAGTGTGTGAGTTACAGTAATTACAGAATGTAAAACAGTGTCATAGAAGAAAAAATAAATATTATCTACACAATTAAGTTAGCAACTAGTTTGATAAACTCTAAGACTGCAATGAGAGCCAATACGACAGTCTACATCATGCATGTCAAACTTAATACCACTGGTTGGCAAACGTGTAAAGACCGTAGAATCGGGTCGTGGGGCTTTCGGGACCGGGACCGCGGTCCAAGATGCCACCTATTAATATAATAAATATTTTTAGTAGTGTTTTGGGGCCACAAGTAAAATAAACAAAGTTATGTCTTGGAAAAGTACGGTCAACCAAAAAATTAGAAGTTCCAAATAAAATTATTTTTATAAAACGATATACCCTTCGATATAGCCTTCTATAAGAAATAAACCTAAAACAGAATACAAAATACTATTAAAAAAAAGTAATCTTGAGTATTTAAATCATCTATCGTCCCCTTAATCATCCACGAAAACGTAACAATAAACTTTAAAAAAACTTCACTACCATTATTAGACACGACAGCAGCTGCAGTCATAATCATTACAATTATTTAATATCTTTACTATTTTTGTAAATTAAACATAATCAACCTGACCCAGCGAACTCTGTACTGCCTTAGAGTCAATAAATCATGTGTTAACTTATTAGGCTCCTACCAAGTTATGACAACCTGGTACTTCGAAGGCATAAAGCGTTTTCTAGCTAATACATATCCACTCATGTTAGGTGAGCTCCTACCGTTTTATGAACACCTAGTACTTAGAAGGTATAAAGCGATTTCTAGCTTCTAGCTGACACTCCTATGTTTGGAAAGCTCCTACTAAGTTATGACAACCTGGTACTTCAAAGGCATAACGCTTTTTGTAGCTAACACACAAAATGTTTTTTGTTATCTCATAATTCTTTTTTGTTCACTGTACTTTAACTTCAATTTTCTTGTGGTCCCAAAATACTACTGCCAAATAATTATTGTATTTTAGGTGGAATCCGGGACCGCGGTCCCGGTCCGAAAAGCCCCACCATAAGAAGAAAAAAAAGTTAGCATACTTAGTTATTTAATCATTAATAGAAAAATGTATTCAGTCTTTTCCCGGAAATTGTTTCAAATGGGTCTGACATTGAATTTCTATGACATCCAGCCAGTCCAGCTTCCAATGCGCGAAAGAGTTAAGTTTAAAATATGATTTTCGATATATTTTTGTGACACTCGCGGACCGCATTACAAGTACAACGCTGTTCTTAAAATTGGATCAGGTCGCAGGGAAATGTTTGAAGGGTCGCAAATGTTTGACATGAGTGGTTTACATGAATACACTGGAACACACAGGAATAAACTATTCCCTAATAAAATCAACGCCAGGAAATCAATTCTTCCTTCGACACAACGTGGTGGCCAAATCTGGGTCATAAAAGCTAACTGTATTGACACAAATCTAGAACAAGGCCGCAGATAAGGTTGTATATTGTATAATGCATTGTTTGATAACGTAATAGCATTACATGGATACCACATTATATATAGCCCACTTATACGTTCAAGTGTTTGAATAACTTCAAGTGCTTATTATTTGGATGGATTTTAGATTATGTAAAGCTGTACTATCAACTATCAATTTCGTGCTTTATCTTATCATTTGGTTGATGTGACATTGTCAACACTAGGCAAAGTTCGCAATCTGGTTTTAAGTGTTAACTAAGTTAAAAGGGGCAAAGTTGTGGTCGCTTTTCTCCCTCTACTATATTTTTTTCGTTCTAGGAAATTTTATAAATCTTTGAAAATTACGCTGAGTGCGGAGTATAAATAATGGCACGGATAAAGCTTATTTTGAGAAGGAGTGTAGAAAGCGGATATTTTTATGAACTAATGGCGGTTGCTCATAGACTAGGAAATAACTTGTTTTAATTAAAAAAGCAGTTTTATGACTAGCCAGGATTGTACTTCTGGCTTGATGCACAAGATGTCAGTTACGGGATACATAACAAAAAGACCACTAACAGCAATGCTCCCTAAATATAAGCTGGTATGATGAGTTATTTATAGTTCAACCGAAGAATCCTTACTAAATAAAAACTTGATAACTCAAAGAAATGTGAACAAAACGCAGTTTTGCAAACTAAGATGCCAAAAGTACGCCATAACAGCGAAAAACAAAACGAATGTAACTTTCACGAAACACCCAGGAATGTTCACAAATGCTAGTAGGTATTGGTATTACTCCATGAGTTGGAACCTTGGAACCAATGTTTGACCCAACACTTGTGCTAAATGTAAATGGTATCCCGGCGTTTAAGCTGAATCATATTGGAACGTTTAAAACTTTGGAAGCCATCTTGAATTTATGCAGATGTGTAAAACAATTATAATTTTATGATTATTATGATGAATTTTGGTTGAGTATCGTTATCTCTGCTGAAACGTTACCTCAAACATCTTAAGCTCTTGAGCCTTAGGCCCGTCGGTCTATTCTTAATTATCACCACTGTGAAAACAGGTGAAGTGACTTTGATGTGCGCTGTCATTTCACATCATTTCTGAGATTGACACTATTGACAGCTCACTACAAGCCCACTTCACCTAAGTTTTCATAGTGACATTTTTACTATACTGCGGCTGTCACCTACCTATTATGCAATTCATGTGTAAAATGTTGTGATCATGGACCACGCACGCTAAGTCTTCTGAAGACCAATTCCCATAATTTAAAACGTTAAATTTTTTTTCGCAATCTCATCTCAGCAACTATAAATGTCAAAAACTTGTCAAAAATGTAAATTAGATGTATTTTTGACAATACTGCGAATGAGATCAAGCTGTGAGCCTTTTTAAAATTAAGGGAATGGCGCCTCTAACGTATAACTTTATGATTATGACTGAGATAAGTAATTAATTGACCAGCACAGAATTTGTAAGGCTATCTAAGAAATTCTTTACTAATATGTTATTCCTATCCTGTGTCTCAAAGAAGATTAGGATCTTTTTAATTTCTGCATTTTATTCTTTTTATCTCTGCTGTTTGTAAGTTTCGGTCTTTTCAGCGGTAACTCGGATTGGACTGCAAAGTACAGTTTGGCGTAGTATGATAATGTAACAACAGTTTCTATTTTTACACGCTTTATATTAGCTTCACTTGTATGTTTGTATGTTTGTTTGTAACCGACTCCTTATAGCGCAATTTTGACCCACTTTAAAAGACCAGATTTCATTCAAACTTTGCACACCTGTCAAGGACCGATGACAATGCAATCCTTCCTACTAATATTATAAATGCGAAAGTTTATGAGGATGGATGTATGTGTATGTTTGTTACCCTTTCACGAAAAAACTACTGGACGGATTTGGATGAAATTTGGCACACAGATAGTTTATAACCTGGAATAACACATAGGGTACTTTTTATCCCGGTAGTATGTTCCCGCGGGATAATTTCCGACCTCCACGCGGGCGAAGCCGCTGGCAAAAGCTAGTAATTTCATAAATTTGTGCCATTATCCTAGCCAGAGTTACCAGGATAGCAAAAAAATGGTCTTCGAAAACTACGCTGACATACGTCACAAACTACGCTGACATACGTCTCAAAATTCAAAACACCCTAAAAAATAGAAAATAATAATTTAAAAAAACTAAAAAACACGCTTCCATTGAAAACCAAACTAAAAAGTACAAAATAATGGGAAAAAAGCGTGGGGTGCCTGATATCAATAAAAAAATACCTTAAAAAGCAACCCACGCTTTTTTTCCATTATTTTGTACTTTTTAGTTTGGTTTTCAATGGAAGCGTGTTTTTTAGTTTTTTTAAACTATTATTTATTTTTTATCAGCTATGATTTTTAAATAAATCCTTTATTTGCCGTCGCCTCTGAATCATGATTGGGAACGTTAATTATCGAGTAAATACATCAAAATCTGTCATGAATATTGATTTAGTAATTTCGACTACCTGCAAATAAATAAAACATTAATTTTTGATTGACAGTCTTGCAAAACAGTCTTCAAACCACGATGCACTATTAAATCGAGAGATAGGTAGTCACTAAAACCATTAAATTGGCCCCAACATTGGCCCAACTCTAAAGCCGGTTGTACATACCTGTTACCAGGAATTTCGTTGTGTAGACACAGAGAGTATACCGGTTTCGTCAGCTGACGCGGACTAAAATGGCGGCAAGCGCGCGAACGAAGATTGATAACCTAATCTTGTAATTTTTGTATTTGTTTTACACGTGTGGGGATTTGATAACGATTACTTAATCGGTTATTTATTATATTTAATCGAGTGGTATCTAAGGAATGCTTCCTTCTCCCGCAAATTGAAGTGAATAGAGATTTAAAGGGTTTCCACGTTGAATACATTTTGAACCAATAAGAACTCTTTTTAACGAAATTAATACTTGAAAAAAAAACTACAGTGGAAATAGCTCATCTATTTCCATAAACTAAGTAAAAGTAAGGGGTTGTATAAGTAATTAATACCAATTTTAATTTTCGAATCTCAACAAAATTATTAAGAAGAAAATAAAACGCACCCGAGAAAATAAAATACAACTCTAAGAAAAACCTGTCAAGAAAAAACGTGCCCCTCGTAAAGCTGACCGAATTTTAATTTAATATTAAATCTAAGGACTTACCTTGAAAATAACTCCAATCAAATTGAGCACTGGAAGCAGCAAATAATTAATTGCCCTTTTCGCGGGTAATCGGAATTACCAATGCGGGTAAAAACACGGCTTTCACGTTAAATATGGTTCCCAATACTGATAACAAAATGCCAACAGACCCCGTTGTCATGTAAAGATAGTCGGTATCATTGATAATAACATTGATAACATGATTATAGTATTGTAATGACAGGCAGAAAATAATTCTAAAATTAGCTGCGCCATGTTTTATCTAATTACCTAATCATTTATGAATGGCTTTAATCTAATCTTATAATTTTGTTCTGGTTGATTGCACCACATTACAAAATCACATTCTGTGATATCGGATCGGAATATGGTACTAACTATGCCTACTATTTATTTTTTAAATATTAGGATATTTAAAAAATAAATTAGGAACTAAGTACGTTCAATAATATTTTAAACTTTCTGCCTGTTGATGTTTAAAGTGTAAAATGTTGTAGACACCTGTTACAAAAGTAGAAACCGGTGGTTTTATCGTAAATATAATTTTAATTACATAATTACTTATAAAGATTTTCACTTCAATTAGGTTGACGTTACATTGCATGTTTGTTTCTATGACTAAAGTAACTACTTAGAAGGAAATTTTATTAAGAGAAAATTGAGAAAGTCTCGCGGTTTTAGTTAATTTAAACATGAAATACCTATTTGATTCAGGTTTTAATTATCTGAACCCGCGCGGTAGGTATTTGAAATGCCTTTTATTTTTCTTGGTATTTCATTACATGGTATTTCATTATTAAATAATCAAAATCATAGGTAGGTACTTCCTAATTTATCAATAACATCACAAATTAAGATTGTCGTGTCTATCTATATCTGTGAATAACATAATAAATAGCTATACTCCATTTGTTTAGGTAGTTAACTAAAGGTAAACAATCTTGATATGTCTTTTTATATAAAATAAATCGTATAAAAGACCAACAAATATTATTTAAATTAAGTTACTTACCTAACATCGGTTTAAGTAAATACCTAATTGTAAACATTTTTGGATTCAATTTTTAGACAGTTTTTTTAGATAAAAGACATGTTAAGATTGTTTACATTTAGTTAACTACCTAAACAAATGGAGTATAGGTAGTTATATGTATAATAAGCAATAACAATATTTCCGATTTAGAATTTAAGCGGGCAATTTTTTTAAAGTTTGTACTTTAGCTATGGGCTTTACCCGCTTAAATTCAACAATAAATACTACTACTATTCTACTTTATTTTACAACAGAATCATAATTCTGTATTTTCTTTGTTTTTCCTTCTAATTATTCGAATTCTATTTTATTAGTATTCTAATTTGTAAGTAAGTAGGTATCTTCATCTAAAATAAAAACAAGAGTTCCGTGATTTTTTTAACGCAAAGGCCTTTCTTTTAAGTATGGTGAGGTTAAGACCATTCGTACTTTTATACGTTGAAAAAACTTGAGATGAAATCTATTTGCATAAAGATTAGCAGATAGTTACTCATGTGGCTACTGTTTGTTATGTAATAAATGTTGCGCCATGAATTCTTAACAGTTTTTATTTTTACAAAGTTTTTTTTTTGCTATTGTTAGGACACGTTCGGGTGACATTGGTAACTTTGGAACACAGGATTTTTTTTTTAGGGCAATTTTTAATTTTTTCTAGGTTTTTAGTTCTTTTCTGTGAGTGAATAAAATTAAGATGATTACCGAACATGTTTTTTACTCGCCAGTACAATTAGGAAACGTTTTCAGAAGCAAAGCAACAACATATAAGGGTAGGCATGAATATTTAAAAAAAAACAGATTTGGTTCAGGTACCTATTCTTGATTTTCAAGCGTATTAGGTATTTTTTATTTATGTATAAATTATGCATTAAAAATATTAAAGTCTTTAACATAGTTCTGCACAGAAGCAAAACTATTGTGTACGCTGTCTACGCTCGCTACCTGTACTGGAACTCAGACAAATTAATGAAACCTAAAAAAAAAAAAAAACAAATACACGCGAAATAAGGCATCAGTTGAATAGCGGTCACTACGCCCTTTTTGCCCGAAGACCGATCAAACAGATAATATGGTGAATTCCTTCCACGTCGAATCGTTCCCAGACAATGGTAATTAGGGTCGTCACGCGAACACGAAACAGGGTCACGCGGTAAGAGTAAGTCAATATTTCTCGAGTCTACATCGTGTGTAGTGTGGTCGTAGTTACGAAAGATGGGGTAGAGATTAAATGAGGATATGGTGAAATTCACCTATGTGAATACTGATAAAATTCAACTTAAATGCACCTGTGAGGCAACACGTAGGTAATTCATGAACGTAAGCTTTAATTTTGATAGTACAACAACATTCATTGCATCTACGTTATTGAGTGACAAATTTTTCAGACATATGAAGTAATGGATTGCTAATATGCTTCAAATTATTGTGATTCTGATTGATAGTGTGGATACGCAATAAGGGTGCAATGTGGATAATTTTTTGCAATTTGAGTTCAGAGTTGGCACCAATTGATTGTCTGTAATCCGTAAAGGGTCAAGCAGGAGCGACATACATTACATTACACTATTTTACCCTGAAGGGTTAGTCAGATGTGCACCTATAATATCTATACTATCTTAAAAAATCTTTTTGTATTGGGTAGCCTATTTATCGAGGAAGGCTAGAGGCTATATAAAATCACGCTACAACTAAGAGGACCGGAACAGTAATGAAAAATGTTGCAAAAACGGGGGAAATCGGGTAGGCGATTCAACGCGACGGGAAGGGTCGGGGGAACAAGAAATTTAACGCGGACGAAGTTGCGGGCAGAAGCTAGTCTACAATAAGCGTTAATAATACCGGGACCAACAGACTGCTCAAAATGATTTAAACAACTAAGCAAATTAAATATTAACTCTATGACACAAGGAATGACAAGTACACGACCACTGTCATTGTGACAAGAACTTAATCCAATCCAATTGAGTTATAAAGTTTAATTTTCTTAGTTGTTTAGATTATTTTGAACAGGCTGTGCGTCCCGATATTTTTGACGCTTACTGTACACCAACATTTTGACGGTTATATTAAGACCCATTTAAAACAGGAAACATTTTAAAAATCCAGATTGAAGCAGTAACATTAAAAATCCAGACTCGTGCAGAAGCCCGGAGTCTGGATTTAAAACTTTGTAAATACTTCTGTTCATGTATGTACTACTCAGTTCCTATTGATAAATTTGCTGTTGTTGTTTTGTTGCAGTTTTTTGTCATGGCAACCCTACTGAGTTACCCTATTAGTTTTCATCACTACATGAGTCAGCAAAATACCCCACTGGTCTTGGAAGAACGATTGTTTGATCGACGAATGTACAATAGGGACGCAGAAGTCCCTTTGGTACCGGGGTTTATTAATGAGACACTCTAGTTGGAATTATTTCTGTCGTTCTACAAATCTTAATTTTATTATTTCCTTCTTTGGGTTTTTAGCCCGATCGGGACCCTTCTATTGTTTTTTTCTGTTATATTCTAAATTCGATTCAAATTTCGAATGTGTTAAAGTTATTATAGCCAGTCTATACAATCGTAAGGTTGTCTCGTGCTATTAAAACCTCTACAGTATGCCGCCCCTTCTAGTATGTTTGGGATTGATCGATTGTGTTTTGTTTTTCGCCCTCCGTCGACGATCCAGGCACAGGAGAAAAATCATCAATACAGGAACTTTAAGTGCTTTAGTACCCTTCTTTCCATTGTTCCGCTAAGCATTCTATTCATCATCATCATCATGTCAGCCGAGAAATATCCACTGTTGGACATAGGCCTCCCCCAATTGGAGGGGTTCTGCCATAATCGCTACACTTAGCAAGCGGATTTGGTGATCGCAGTATGGTGGTAAAGCATTTTATTGGGCGGCCCAAATAGATACCAACCTATAGCACAAAAAAAAACAAAACACGGTCAAGTTATTGATTGACTAGGTATACATGATTGAAAATAGCTTAATTAAACATCAGATGAGCCCTAAGGCTGCGCCCTAGGTAACATTCCCATTTAACTGTACTCTTTACAGTCCTGCATTTAATTCCTCCACAGCAGCAATTAATTTTCCATTAAACCAGTGTTTTAAAACGATATCCACTAATTTTAACTGCGTATCTTTGGTTATAGAGAAGCCGTTCGATTGCTTCTACTAATTGGTAGGAACATTAAAAACCTGTCAAGTGTGAGTCAAACAGTTACAAGAACGGTTCCGTATAGCGATACAATATTTAACACTAGATAAAAAAAAGAGAAAAAACACGGTTCTTGTATGAAGGAAACGTGTTTTAAAGTTTTTATGATTTGTTGATATAGCGGTGACAGTAGTGAAAATTTGAAGTATCTTCCTAATACGGTTCAAAGGATACAGCGGGCGAGGAGACGGTCAGTGGAGCCTTTGTAATAGGCTTCCGTTGTCAACCTTTGAGTGAGGAACCCTAAAATGAACGTAAAACTAGTATAGAGAACTGATACTAATGGTATTCTCGTTTTTACGATTCGAGCTTCGAGAGTCTTGTGATAACAACTTGTAAGATTTTATAGTCTTGTAGGAGTAGAATCAAGTTATTTTATTTTGGTGTGCTTCCATAATTCTAGGAGTGGTAAAAACTGAAAAGCAGAAAATAATAAACCATAAAATTTTGAGTCGGCGCTGAAAAATCAATGAACAAAGATCACTCAAAGCGCCGACTCATAATTTTAAGGTTTATTATTTTTTGCTTTTCAGTTTTTTCGGCGGTTTAATTTTTTGTTAAAATGTTTTTATTTTATAACTTTTTGTGGCTTTAATGTACCAATACTACTTGGCTAGGTATACGTATACCCTATCCAAAAAAAAAGAATTATCAAAATCAGACTACTCTGTATAAAGTTATGCGTGGTTATACATTACAATCAGTGAGTGAACAATCAATCATCCCTTGTTTTCCGACCCTTAGGGTTCGATTTTGTTTTCCAAATTTATATGGGACCACCTTCGGAGTATACCCTTTCCAATAAAAACAAGAATTATCACAAGCGGACTACTATATAAAAAGTTATGCGTAAAAAAAAATCGATCATACATTAAAAAAAATATACGCGTCGAATTGATAACCTCCTCCGTTTTTTTCGTCGGTTAAAATAAGTAAAAGTTAAGTGTAAACTATAGCATTTTTTGGACTAACTTCTCTAAGGCCGAGATCTTTATTACAAATAGTTAAGCACGGTCTTACGTTGGCTTAGTGTTTTAACTATCATTGTCGTACTACTGTCAAAATACAAGTGCAAAATAGAGACAGAAATATGTCTAAGTCAATGTGAAGGCACGCTAAATTACGTTTATACATAACTCTCAGCCATTAGTGTTTACAATTGTTGTTCGTTGTTTCAAATGAAAATCAGATCACTTTTAGTAATTATAAGCGCCCATGCTCCATGTCCTCTACATATGTTACTATCCCAGGGACAGAAGCTAGGTAATTGACACACAAATGTACTATGAATCATGTTGCAACGCAGCCAGTTTTTTTTTTGGGAACCATTTGCGATAAACTATCTTGAATACATTTTGAAGAGTACACCCCTAATAAATATCTTCGTTAATGTTTGTGATAATACCTTTGTTTGTCTAAATAGTGATACAGATACACCATTTTTCGTTCATTATCTTTTTGCAGTACCCTAAGGGTGCTAACGGAACCCTATTACTAAGCCTCGCTGTCCGGCTGTCTGTCTGTCGGCGAGTTGTATTATCACATGAACCTTAATAGGTATATAATTGAAATTTTCAGAGAGTGAGTTTATTGCCGCTATAAGGGGTTGTCGAAAAAAGCGTGTTTTTGTGATTATTTTTTGGTAAAATGATTGCAGGTTTCAAACTGTTTTTTTTTTCATAGTAGGTAAAGGGTATTTTTGATTATGGTTCATAATTTTTTTATTGCAATATTTCCCGGACCACTGTAACTTTTCTACCGATCACCTGAAATCAAAAAACCAAATGAGTTACGTTTTTGTATTCTATATTATATAGTCTCGAAGGATTTTAAAAATTATCAATTTTTGAAAAAATGGTTGGCGATCGAAATCGAAAGTCTAGATTTTGGTGGAAAAATTACTTTTATTTTCCTTGATATAAAAAAGTAAGCATCGAAAAAAAATCCTTCCCCTTAACAAGAAATGAAATAAAGTTAAAAATGAAAGAACCCTTTCATTTTTAAATACCTACCTGGGATAGATATATAACATTTTACATACATTTTTGTTAAATAAAGAAACGTTTAAAAAAAAAGTATTTATAAATATTATACGGCTGTACGGAACCCTTCATGTAAGAGACCGACTCGTACTTGGCCGGTTTCTTGTAGCATTTTATCCTGTTTGCTTTTGGTAATGACAGTTTTATTGCTAAGTTTGCTGTTGCAGTAATCTATCTGTAACAACTTCTCTGAAATGACTACCAACGTACCAACTAACTGACTATTGTTTTTCTAATGACTATGGAGCATATGATGTATCGCTATCATTTTGAGTGTTCTTAATGACTTTAGGAGTCTCGGTAGCAAACAACATTTCTGTCTATTTTATTTGAAGCTTAATGTAATACAGAATGACAAGGGACATCGAGGCGCAAATTGGGTACTGGTTTCAGTAACCATATTATACTACATGTTTCTAAATTATTCGTCGGTCATAAAAAAATGCTTTTCCATTCATTTCCATCGCGTAAGTACCTATTGCACATTTCTGTGAAACAGCCGATTTTGATAACCGCCGAAAAATTTTTTACTAGGGCGTCTCATGATGGACTCATGTGCTGATTTCATGGTTTTCAGTTTAAAATACAAAGCTTAAAGATTAATAGCAAATCTTTTTAGTTTTAAGCCTCTTTGACTGCTGGATCACATAAGATCACTGTAATCTCCGACGGGCTAAACAGAGGTAGCTATAGTACCTACACGCAACTACATATGCTGGAGGCGGCTTCTACTCTAATCGCATGCAGCTGAATACCAGTATTTTATATGGGGCGACTGCCTTTCTGACCTCAACAACGCAGTTGCTAACACGATACCTCTTTTTTTTTTTGGATGGGAAATCTTCAAATGACTTCTCCCGCTCTGGGCGGAGCGGGAGGGCGTGTCAGACTTTTACTGACTAAAACCCACCCGTGTTCCTTCAGTTGCCCATGTGCCAGGGTCACGGTATCTCTTTCGAACAATCACGCGATCCCGGCAGGCGTCGGTCCTAGCAGACCCCTTCATTGTTGCTGACATCTCTTTGAGGCGCGCGTGGAACACTACGCGCCGTCGACCCGAGCTTGGTCCTTACCGGGCGGCGAGCTACCCATTGCTCGCCACCCGCAAGCTCGCGCCTACGGTGGCCGGGAGTCCGAAATCGACTCTTGATTGTCAGACTTTCGGGCTACCTACCCTTAATGACCGTCAAAATTCCTTAAATGGCAGCCGGGACTAACGTCTAACCACTGCGGTTATTACTTGGTGACAAGTCATTATTCAAAGAAAAATCTAGATTGCTTATATTATTAAAAATAAGATACATAATATTTCATTGTAACGATGAAGTATGTTTATTTTGTGCGTCACTATGACTAATACGTCGGGTCTGCCTACCCAAGTTTACTAATATGGTGAAGGCCTACAGACCTAGTGCGGGGATTAACATAACATTTTAGTCCATTATGTTATGACATATGACAGTGATATGTTTTATTAAAACGTTTTAAATTGGTGGTTTCATTATATGTATGTTGCATCTTCTAGTTGTATTTGTTAGGCGTGTGGGTGCTGTTGAATTGGAATAAATATTTAAATATGTACTTATATTTTTATGCTAAGCTGTTTATATTTAATACGATTTACCCCAGATTAATTAATGATTGACCTCTATTTAGGTTAGTTACTATAAAACAATTATTCGTTAAAGCGCAACAACTATGAAATGCCTTGAAAGACACCATTCAGGTGCGCTAAAAAAATAAAATTAAAAATATTGTAATTTTATTCCACAAAACGCATCTATTGATCAAGGTGTGGATAGACAGGGATTACGGAAATTATCGATAACATGACGCATGTCCCAAATCCCAAAGGGTTTGGTAGATACCACCTACTTAGGTACACCCAGATTTTGGGTGAAAGCTCCAAAGTAACCCGTGAAATTCAAATAGTAGGAAAGTAGGAATCGTAGGAATCGCTTTCATTTTGTCAGTTCCACAACATGTGGAACGTTGTTAATGTTGCTCAGCAGACAATTTTTTCGAACTTAAGAAAAATGGATCAGCACCTTGAAAATGATTCAGTTTCCAATTAATAGTGTTATTCAATTAGGGTGCTGGGTGGGGAACTCTACTTAGTTACTAATTAGTAACAACATTTATATTTCTAGATATGCGGCCCTTTTTTTTTGTCTGCCTCTTCACGAGACACATTTACAAACACTTTGTATAACCAACTCCTTTCTAGCAAACTTTTTTCGTTATTTTTAACCACAGTTTCGTAAGAGCTCCGGATGCATTAGGTAAATTAAACAAACTTATTACGGCTATGCCGGCAGATCTAGGTAACGTAAATATTTCTGTTCATTAAATCATTTTACCTACATTTAGATCTGTCTGTTCAGTTCATATTCTTGGTAATATGAATGTTCCGTGTGTTCCCGTGGTGTCGTAAGAGGCGACTAAGGGACTTACTTGAGAATTGGTAGTAGCGTTCTCTATGCATGTTACCTCCATGACATGATGGCAACGCGCCTGCGAAGCGTGGCGATTATGGCAAATAACCCCTTTTTTGTGGGTGGGAAATCATCAAATGACGTCGCCCGCTCTGAGTGGAGCGGAACGGCCTGTCAGACTTTTACTGACTAAAACCTACCAGTGTTTCTTCAGTTGCCCATATGCCAGGGCCACGGTATCTCTTTCAGGCGCGGTCGTAGCCTAACATTTTAGGGGGGGTTACCATGAGTAATGAAGAATATTTTTAGGAAGGTACTTCCTCTTTGGTCTAGTAGTCGCAAGCGCTACTGATCAGCATAATGTCCCGGGTAATACTTTACTCTTTTTGCAAATGTCCATCGGAGTCTCCACGGCTCAAGTGAGAACAATTTTAAGATAGTAAGACAGGCAAATCGTTCAGGGTTTTGACAGCATGACTGTCTTTGGGGGGGGTCATGACCCCTAGAACCCCCCCCCCCTCGGACCGCGCCTGATCTCTTTCGAACAAATCTCGCGACCCTGGCAGGCATCGGTCCTAGCAGAACCCTTCAGTTTGCTGGCATCTCTTTGGGGCGCGCGTGGAACACTATGCGCCGTCGACACGGGCCTGGTCCTTACCGGGCGGCGAGCTACCCATTGCTCGTTATCCGCAAGCCCGCGCCTACGGTGGTCGGACGCGAGAGGTCGCCGCCGCCGATCGCCTCCACAAGGACACGAGAGCAGGGCACACCTCCACCGTATGCTCTACCGTGTCCTCCAGGGGATCCACACAGTGGTAAAACCCGGGCGTTTCCTCCCGCCTTTTCCTGAACAGGAACTCCCCAAAGCACCCATGCCCGATGAGGACCTGCCTAAGGCGAAAGGTGAGGACGCCGTGGCGCCTCACTATCCACTCCTCAAAGAGGTGACTTGGGGGAGGCTTATCTCCAGCAGTGGATGTGTCTTGGCTGAAATCATGATGATGATGAGTGTGAGAGTGAGTATAACATGTTACACAACTTTTTGAAACATCTTCAAACATTAAAAATATGTCGCAATTTAAAAACATCGTATGATCTAGGATAATCTTTACCTAAATCTAAAAAATAATGTTTACATACATGTACTTACGTAGATAAGACAGGAAATAACCCAGATAAGCTCATGATAACAATCTTCGGACGAGGTCGAAAGTATTCGGGCTTCGGGTGCACCCGAAAATAATGCCGCATAGTACGTCATTTATTCCTCCTATCTAAAGCCGATAACGTTATTAAATAGGTAGATACTACGTAACGATAAATTTAATTTTAAGAAGTAATCGCTAGCGTTATCTTATCAGAGGGTTAATTGCGTAACTTGCTATCAGTAGGAATATTGATAGTTAAACAACATTCATTGCGTTATTTTCGTTGCTGAGCTTACAATTTATTTCAACAAATGACGCGATGGTTTAGAAATAATCTTCAATCCCATTCAGATTCTGATAAATAGTGCGTTTCACAATTAGGGTGCAGGTTATAATGTTCTCATTGCTGGACACAGGCCTCTCTGTGGGTCGCGGAATTGTTCGAAAGAGTTCTCGGGACCCTGGCAAGTAGGTAATTGAAGGAACACGGGTAGGTTTTAGTCAGTAAAAGTCTGACACGCCCTTCCGCTCCACCTAGAGCGGGAGACGTAATTTGATGATGTCCCATCCAGAAAAAAAAAAACAAAGACCTGTCTGTCAGAGGTCCGTAATCCACCGGTTGGTTAGTAGATCTCAAGTGACTTTGAATTTTTGGTTATAGAACATGCTGATGCTGGTTTCCTCACGATGTTTTCCGTCACGGTTTTGAAAGCAGTTGTGATGAAATTATTTACATTCAGTAAAGCGAGCGGATTTGGATTGCTTCGATGATCGTTATTTAACTTTTTGAAATTAGTTATTTAATACCTACTAGCTTCAGCCCACGGCTTCGCCCGCGTGAACGTCGGATATTATCCTACAGGAATGTGCTCCCGGGCCAAATAGCCCGCCTAGCCTAGCGGGCCTATATTCTTCCCCAGGATGCCATCTATATCCTTGCCAAATATCGAAATCCGTTCAATCGTTTTTGCGCGAATAATAAATGTGAATGTTTGTTACTGAATAACAAACATTCACATTTATTATGAGTTAGGATATTTATTCAAGACAGAAACCACAGTCTTTCAAACTTAATCTACCCTTATTCATTTTACCCCAACTTCCCCTCAAACATATCGACAAAACTGTGGTTCTCGTCACGCAAGGTGTATGTCAACGCACGTGCTCGCTATCGCCCTACCAACCTTAGAATCAGTGGAGCAAGACGCACCGTTGCAACGGAAAACCGTTGGTTGTATGTAGGTACCCATCTGTCATCGGATGAACTGGTATTAGGTAACCGTCAAGTTGTTATATCTGTAATTGGTAGTATCACGCGCGTATTATGAAGATTGTCGTTAATTTGAAAATAGAATATGTCGGTGAAATGGAATGTATGGGTGAGTATCTCAGAGGAAATTTCTCAGTAGCAGCCCGGTCACTGGACTTGTGTCCGGTTGATAGCAATAGGCTCGCCCCTATGGGCCTTAAAAATTACTGGCGAAATGTGGCTGTACCATAGGTACACCTGTCTCACTCTTCGGAGATTCCAGGTGTGATGTTATGTTATGTGCGAGATTAAGCAAATAGGAAAAAATATATTTGTGCTCCGCGGGGTAATTGCAGTACTCACTAACAGTTGGAGTGGCTATAATTTTGTCAGTTCAACAACGTTGCGTTATAGACACATTTTTAACCGACTTCAAAAAAAGGAGGAGGTTATCTTTTTAATTGTTTGTTACTTCATAACTTTTGACTGGATTAACCGATTTTGATGATTCTTTTATCTTTTATTTGAAAGCTGGTGCTTCCCGAATGGTCCCATTTTAATTTGGTTCCATTTGGTCAATGGGGTCCATGTGAAAACCACATAAATCTTAAATTTGCATTAAGTGTTTGCGCGACAAAAGAACGAATAACGCGATTCTAAATCTATTAGTGCGGGGTATCTACCATAACTAAAAAGTTAAAAATAAAAACTTTTTACAAAAAAATAACAACCGACTTCCTAAAAAAAACACTACAAAGTCAAAAATAACTTTAATTTCGGAAGTCGGTGGCAAAAAAACCTTAAATACAGATCCTAAGACACCGAATTCCGAAATAAAAGTTATTTTTGACTTTGTAGTGTTTCTTTAAGGTGTTTTTTTTTGTAGTGTTTTTCGAACATAATAAAGCCATGGATTAGCAATACCCCTCAAATGATTCAGATTGTGATGAATACTGTGTTACGCAATTATGGGGAGGCTAGCCTTTTTTAGGTCGTAAATCATCAAATGACTTCTCCCGCTCAGGGGCGGAGCGGGAGGGCGTGTCACAGATTTACTGACTAAAACGCACCCGTGTTCCTTCAGTTGCCTGTGCCAGGGCCACGGTAACTCTGTCGACCAAATCCGAGACCTTGGCAGACATCGGCCCTAGCGGACCTCTTCATTTATTGCTGACATCTCTTTGAGGAAATGCGAGCGTGGAACACAACACGCCGTTGACCCGGGCGGCGAGTTACCCATTTCTCGCCGTCCAAAAGCCCAAGCCTACCGCGCGTACGGTAGCCGGGAGTCCGCTACGGACTATTCACTAAGGGTGAGTGAAGATTGCCTCTCCCTCACAAGCTCTGCTAGCTAGCTTTAGATAGGTAAGTGATCTAAGTGGAACCATTCTGCGATGTTCCTCTATGTGACTTTTGATCCATTCTACACTTCCGTGAAGCCTTAGCTAGAAGTAGGCACCGGAATGCCGTCTAGTAATTCAGTCGTTAGTCAGTGTAGATCTGAACTTGGGAATAAACATGAGAAAGTGTCATCCATTCTTTCACGACGGAGACAAACGTGAGACCCTGTGCTATGCCTATTGTTCAGCTAACGTTGTTAGATCTTATGCGGGTAATGGGCATAAAACAGTCATACGGGGAATGAGTTCATCACAGTAACTTCCTTGCATAAAAAAAATGTCTATAATTTTATACACTACCCACCCAGTAACTGGCTTGTGGAGGTTGGCTAGGCGCTTCATGTAAAATACTGATATTCAGCTGCATCCGGACTGAAAGCCGGCCCCAACATAGTACGATAATGGGCTGACAAATGATGAGGTAGTACTATTAAAATTCTTCTTCTATTTCCCAAGTAGTTGCCGATTTCTTAGTTGCCAATAAGAAACTGTGATTCAGGGAATGAACAGTGATCCTATTCAGACCACCTTTCACTTAGCTTTTACTCAATAAATCACGGAATTTGTCCGTGTATGTTGCGTAAACTCCCCGATGAAATAAATCTAGGTTTAATAGGAAAGACTGAAGCAATGAATAAATCTTAATACCTATAGGTATGTGGAAACTATAAACATCGGGCACAGAGAATATTAATTGTTTATAGCTATTTTATTGCCTATTCAGTCAGCCTATTCAATTTACCTATAAGATATTTCTGGTATTTGCTTGTGGTAGGTAGGTTTCATGTGATCCCGAACGTAATAAATAGCACCATCTCATTTCTTCCCGTGGGTGTCATAGAAGGCTAAGGGACTTACTAGAGAAAGGGCAGCAGCGTTCTCTATGCTTTTTATCACCACACTGTGAACGCCAACCCGCAAGCCTAGCGTGGCGATTATGTCCAGCAGTGGACGTCTTTCAGCTGAAGTGATGATGATGAGGTAGGCTTAAAAGACCCCATTCACACCACAACGCAGCTACGAAATGTGGTCAAGCAGTGGTTCCTTGTGAAAAGTGTCGCTGCAACTTCTTGCAGTTACGATGTAACCACGTTGTGGCTAGTGTTTGCAGATAGACAGATCGTTGTGTGGCCGGCCGCTACACTGCGGTCTCGCTTTTTTTTCTGGGTGGGGAATCATCAAATGACGTCTTCCGCTCTGGGTGGAGCAGAAGGGCGTGTCAGACTTTTACTGACTAAAACCCACCCGTGTTCCTTCAGTTGCCTGTGTGCCAGGGCCACGGTATCTGTCTCGCTGGTGGTTGCTTCGTGGCTGCGACGTGGCCTTGGTGTGGTCGGTATCACCCACACAGTTGATTTTCACGGTCAAATGTGGTCCGTGTTAGTAAACTAGGTATTCATTTTCGTACAAATTAGCGCCCGTCCACGTGTACCAGGTTTAGTTGATATTGTGATTTTACTAAGAGAATGTAGGTAAGAGCCAGCGAAGTGAGCTCGAAAATTTGACCATCCTGAATGCAATACCTACTTACTAGGTTAAGTTGTCAATGAAGCTTAAGAACTGGACTGCGCCTGAAATTTCAGCTTTATTATTTTTCAAAAACAATTTGAAGTTTTGGATAATACTCGCACCCGTTACGTCGGCCCTACAGGTCCCTCCCCTCTGTAGCTTGAGAGTCTCGACTGATTGACACGGCTGATACAGCGGTAGCTACGCTCATCATTATTTCAACCGAAAGACGTCCACTGCTGGACATAGGCCTCCCCTCCTGCATCCAGCGGATTCCTGCGGCCTTCACAAACTACGCCCATGCATTGACTATATCATCAAGATGATTTTGGACTTTCAAGCGGCTCAACAGCACAACAGTTGCTTCATCCACAATATGGACTGGTAACATTGAAACAAACCAGAGATGTCAAAATCCTCAATTTCTTGATAACTCGTCCAAAACACGTTCAAAATGCAGTCCACTTTGCCATACATACTTTATTTCAACAAAATGCAGCAAGTTCGATAAGACATTCGAGTAATTCAAACAAGTTTATTGTATTTCGATAACAGTTACGATGTTGTAATCAATGATCATAATACCCGTCAGAATATGCCAGTGTCACTGACATGCAGCAAATAATATAAACCGACCGAATTCAAAAGCCATTCCACGACTAACATGATCGCTTGATAGATTGACTTCGCAATTGTCCAAGGTAATTCTCGATCAACAGGTGCCGGGGTCCGTTACATGTCTGTTCAAACGAGTTTTGAGTAAAATCGAGTTCTTATAATATACAATCGATTAAAAGTGTGTGTCTCCATTAAATAATTGCAGCTTCTGGATTTCAGAACAGATATGTAAAACGAAATTCTTGTGTGAAACAAACGAGATCGATTTTAAGCTGATTACGCCGGGAATTTGGGGCACGCTGTGTTTACTGCTTTTCGATGTAAAAGTTGTTGAATAAAAACTGTTTGAAGTTTGGAATATTGTTGGTATCTTGTAGGTATCTCTGTAGCTATATTTTGATCAGTTATTGGGACGTGGGAACCCAGTATTAATTACATTGTACTTAACTGATTTTATTACCATAATGTTCTGTAAATATTTACAAATGAACCCTATCAATGAACCCATAATTAAACATGGTTTTTCTTTACTTCCAGATCAAATAAGTACCTGCAAAAGTCAGCGATCACCAGGGTATGCGCCGTCGGAGGTTTCTTTATATCCATACCGGTATTTTTAACAGGTTCGTAAGATTACGTTGTTTATTATTACTCTGTGGTTCCCTTTCGTATATAGAACCACGCTAGCTTCCCACGGTCTTATAAAAAAGCGATTAGGGCTTGCAATAAATGTTTGCTGATGGGAATTAATCATGTGGAGCTTTGGCGTCTTCGATTGAGTAGATTCTTGCGACGTGATAATATGTCTTGTGGCGTTAAATATACATTAGAATGCAAGAAAATCTTAACGCAAGAAATAGGATCTGAATTATAACAAATTATACAAAATCACCGGCCTAGTAGTTTTTGCAATTGGCTGGGAAAGCCGACAATGGTGATGTTGATGATGATTAACTAGTGTTTGGCCTCTCTCTCTCTCTCTTTCTCTACCATTCGATCTATGGAGGTTAAAGATAATTTTAGAAGCCTAGATTATAAATTAAGGGACTGATTTTTCACTGAGTGATGTTTCTTCCCACTTGACTGTACAATGCTACAAAAATTACTTAGATCTATCGATGACCTGTGGCCCTAATGAAGTTTTTTAAACCATCTCGATCTAACGCAGCCTTTCCCAAAGTGGATGATAACGCCCCATTGTGGACGCTGCAAAAAAATGGGGGCGTTGTGTAGACTCTACACAACGCCCCCATTTATTTTCTGGGTCTCTTACCACCCTCCTTTAGGCCTGCAGCGCCCACAAGGGGGCGTTATCGCCCACTTTGGGAAAGGCTGATCTAACGCATCGATCGCTTTCAGTGTTCTGAATGGTCCTTCACCAAACGAGGGCCAATCGGAGCGCCGAATGCGCTCGTTGCGTAAACTCACACTCGGGCCACAGGCCGATAAGGGTAGAAATTGCCTGTCTATCAAGTCCCGAATGCAACTGTCACTAACTCAACCCTTCTCAATTCCAGGCATAATACTCTACACCTTCATACAATTCCACTCAACGCCAGCGATCGTGACATCAGTCTTCATCGGCGTTGGAATCATCTTCTGCGGCTGCGCGATGGTCCACAATGTCTTCGTATGGCAGAAAGAGAAAACGAACCTTGTAAAGGCCTTTCGAACCCAAGAACTAAATACCACGGCTGCTTCACAGAACTTGAATGCGTCGAATGGAGTGATAATTGGGAATGGACATCTGAGTAATACTGGCATGGGGAACTTGAGTTTTCATAGTATGACTGCTGGTGGCGCTTATACACATCCTATCACGTTGTTGCAGCAAGGAGGTCCTTACATAATAAGGTGAGTGCTATCTGTCGTATATTTACGAACCTCCCCAAGAGATTCTGCCCAATTCACTTGAATAAGACGGATTCGCAAAACGTTTTCGGAATTCATTCAAGGGCAAACGATTAAGGATGGCTCCTAAATGAATTCCTTTCATAATAGAAACAAAAAAAAAGTGTCATACAAATAAATAAAATTGAAGTGTCAGTTTGTAATGTCAAAATAACAGCTTTTTAAATACTAAATGCATAAAGTCTATAAGGTATAGGTTTGTTCTGGCTAATCTCCAAAACGACTGGACTGATTTTGACGGTACTTTTAACTGGCAGATAACTGATGTTGTAAGGAGTAACAAGGCTACTTTTTGTCTGTATAGCATGTTCCCGGGATAATTTCCAGAACCCACGCGGGCGAAGCTGCTGGCACGGCTAGTTTAAAGGCCTGTTGGTCTAGTGGTTAGTGGCCCTGACTGCTATGCCGGAGGTCGTGGGTTCGATTCCCGCACAGGACAAATGTTTGTGTGATGAGCACGATCATTTGTTCTGTGTTTGGGTGTAATTTATCTATAATATGTATGTATTTAGAAATATATAAGTATGTTTATCAGTTGTCTAGTACCCATAACACAAGCTCTGCTTAGCTTGGGACTAGATGGCGTTGTGTGATAGTTGTGAAATATTATTATTATTATAAAATTCAAAGTCCTGAGTGACTGACTGATATATCAACGCAGTCTAAACCGCTGGTCCTAGAGATATGATATTTGGAGGGTGTGTTCTTTGTGAAGAGTAGGTATCCACTAAGAAAGGGTTTTTTGAAATCCCTTCCCTAAGAGGGTTTAACGCGAACGAAGTCGCGAGCAGAAGCTAGTATAATATAAAACCAATACTTATCGTAACTCTTGAACTTTCAGGCCTCCAACCAGTACTCCTCCAGGCGAAGGGGCAGTAACTCCTGGCGTCCCCGCAGCCACCATCGACCTCAGCCATGACACGCACGAGCTCAGCACGCTCGTATGAGCCGTGACGTGTCACTTTTTGCCAAACACTTCACTTTATTCCAAGAGTCGACTTTTAAGCGAAATTTCATCACTTTATTCGAGTTTCCTCTATTTAAGAATGTGACGCCATTGTGTATTAGATGTCAGATGTCACTTCATTCGAAACTATTAACTTCATTTGAAGAGCTGACTTTATGCGAAATGTCTTTAAGCGAAAAATCTAAAAGCACATTACGAGAAATCTTTACATTATAGCCAATTTAAAAAGCCGTGATAAATAGTCGCCTCAAAATCACAGATAACGGAACAATTTGCTTGGAATTTTGTCGACTCTAGTCGAGAAAAACCTAGGATAGTTTCTACCTACAATATAAAGAAATGCTGCATATAACATTATTTTACGCCTTCATATGTACCTACTACAATGACTTTATGCGAAATGTCGACTTTATTCCACTTGCCAATTCTGTTCGTGTTACATAAGAGAGTTAACTTTATTCGAAGTTGTCAGTGTGTGACAATATTGCCTTGATGTGTGTCCCAGTGGTGGGAGTTTGTGTGTATGGCTGAGAACTGAGAATGTGTGTTGAGTATTATGAATTAATTTATAATTTTTGATATTTCGTTTTGAGACGTTCAGATGTCTTATTATCATGTTATACGAAGCAGAAAACAGGAATAACAAGGTTTTCTGCTCTCATAAATGGTTTTCATGGTACTTTTAACAGGTTACAAATACAACTGTATTTTTTTATGAAATAAATCTTACACAATATAAATGAGGATCATATTTTAATGACATCTTTAAATCTCAGAGCGAAATTATCACAAACTTTCAGCGTTGGCTGATACCTTTAACTCCAAAGGCCATAATAAGCCTATAACATTGTTCTTTTTGTATATTGTGGTAACTGTAAATATTGTTTCTCTAGTTTATGTTTTAAAATTGCCATGTTTTTATTTTAACTAGTTTTTATAAGAATCTTCCAAATGGTTTTTCCACAAGTTTTCATCGTGACTGAGTGACTTAAGGTCTATTTTTATTTATGTGAGTGATTTCTAGTTTATTTGAAAACTTCATTTTATTAATCACTTGCACAAATTTAATAGTCATTGGTGCCGATTCTGTTGTCACAAAATTCTCTAAACTAAACTAAAAATCACTAAAATTTGGTTTATTCCTGTCAAATTCTGAAATAGACTAAAGTGACACAACTTAACTATATTTTAGTTTGACAGCACTAAGATTGCACTGAGTTATTAGTTTACTGAAAATTACAATTTTGCTATTCTGAGTTTGCCGGTTTTCACCAAAAATTTTGACTGTAATAATTTATTTTAACTATATCTGACTATTTTTTATCGCGATTAAAAAGGTGTGGAATGAAACTAGTGGTCATGAACTACAATTCACACCAATGCCTCGCCTTCACGTGCAAAAACAGTACTTACTTTTTTTTTGTTTTCCTTTTCTTTTGCTTAGGCTCGAAAATGGCGTGTCCTATCGCAAAAATAATGAAATTTTCGACCCCCATATTACATTACACCTCTGCACATATAAATCTCAACACGTGGGTCATATTTTTTTATATTTTTCAAACAAAAAGTGAAAAATTCTATATAAAATACGTCCAGGCTGCACTCATGCGCGCGCGTTGTCTCTCAAAAAATTCATTGCGTAGCGCACACAAGTATCACATTGCGAAGCCAAAAGAAAAAGAAAAGACCACGTTGAGTCGCGATTGTCAAATTCGATTTTAGTCGTGTCAAAATATTTTTTAAATTTAGAGATTTTTTCTTGTAGAATAGCGTTACAATTCTCATAGCCAAAAGTAAGGAATTTTAGAGATAGTTTAGTTAGTTTAATTCGGTGTACAACAGAATCGGCACCACAACCTACTTTAATTTCAATCACAAACTGAATTTTTAAATCGACTTTACCGGTTTGTAAAACAAAAAAGTTAGGACATCAGTCGCAAACTTTTTAACCGACTTCAAAAAGGAGGAGGTTCTCAATTCGGATGTTTATATGTTTTTTTTTTAATGTATGTTCGGCCATAACTCCGTCATATATAGACGGATTTGCAAAATTATTTTTTTGTTTGAAAGGGGTTTATTCCGAAATGGTCCCATGTAAATTTCATATAGATCTGATGATGAGTTCGGGAGACAGACACCGGAACTCTTTAAAAAATGACAGCAAATCAACCGCGATTTCTGCTATCGCATAAATATGCATTGTTTGTTTGGAATTAGTGCGGGGTGAATACCACAACTAAAAATTTAAAAATAAAAACTTTTTTTGCAAAAAAAAAACAACCGACTTCCTTAAAAACACTACAAAGTGAAAAATAACTTTAATTTCGGAAGTCGGTGGCAAAATAACCATAAATACAGATCCTAAGACACCGACTTCCGAAATTAAAGTTATTTTTCACTTTGTAGTGTTTTTAAGGAAGTCGGTTGTTTTTTTTTTTGTAAAAAAGTTTCTATTCGTTTCACAAACCGATAATAAATAATCGATTTTCAAATGAAATCAAATGTCACGATATTTTAATCGTTTCGAGTTTAGACTGGGAAAGGTAATGAATGATACTCGAGATTAAAAACTTGACTATTTCTACAACTTGAAATGTGTAATTGTGTATACTGTTTTGAAATAATGTAACATGTGAAAAAATATTTGTATTTTTGTAATTGTTTTTCTATAATTTATTATTCTTTTTACATATTTTTGACATATTATAATTAAAACATGAATTCAGGCCATGTTTAGCATTAAAAGATGTGTTATTGTACGAATTGACAAAAAAAGAATGATTTAAAAGCAATTTTAGTGCTAATAATTAAACCCACCAATCAGATCATAGAGCTAAAATAAAAGAAAGAAAAAATCCCAAAATAATAATAGTGTCAAAATGTATATTTGTACATAGTGTTTTTACACAGAAATCAGGAGGCATAAATTTATTTATTATTATTATCTTTAAACTGATAACATTTTCTATTTTGCTGTAGTTCATTTTATGTGAGACTAAAAATAAAAATAATTTGAAAAAGAGTACACTTTTTATTTCGTACCTTACATATAAAAAATAAAACACTATTGTTGACAGTCTAGTTTCTGCGTTCTTCCTTTGCCCTGAAATGAAATATTCAAGTTGTAAGTACAGATATCATTACGAATTAAATACTCGGCGAGGTGTAATGACACTTTTAGCCTTAGCACGCATGAGGGATCTATATGTAACGTAAATTAGAAAGCTTTTAACCAACTACAAAAAAGGGAAGAAATTGAGCGTTCGGCAAGTTATCTACGGCATTTAATAACAACTATAGTTAGCATTTTGTTTTATTTTTTTGCAATAAGCGCAGCTTCTATAGATATGAAAAGTCTTAGTAAATATTATGAGAGAAATCATTTACAATATTTAAATTCGTTCGAATTTACGTTTCGTTTACTCAGCGCACCCGTGTAAAGAAGCCAATTGGACTTTTCCTTAAGTACCTATGTAAATAATTAGGTAAATTTTGTCATTGGTTAGATTAAACATAGGATAGAGCCGACTCATAGTTGGGAAAAGGATAAACAGGTTGACTTATAACAATTACCTTTTCATTCCTTGATATAAACCTGTGTAGTACCCACTCATGTACCAGCTGAGTAACATAGAAGATATAGCTTGGTCCTCCGAGTCAGTACGGTCCATTGATGAAGCAAAAGCCATCGGAGGAGGTGGCATTGGCATTTCTGTTGAGCCTAGTTGCTGAAAATATAAAGGAGAAATATTATGAATTCATTACTTATTCTTATACAGTGAAAGTGTGAATGAAAACGCTACCAAGTGCCATGTAGATCTATAAAAAATTGCCAGAAAAGTGATGTCTTTTTAAGAGTTTTCCTTCCGAAGGAACATATACGGGACCCTATTACTAAGGCTGAGCCGGCTGTTGTCACTTTATTTCTTTTTAACCGGTACAGACACCCAGGTAAACATTTAGAGCCATTTTACAGAATACCATGGCAAATCTGTGAAGGAAAAGTTACCTTTTACGAATTACGCAGATGGAGGAGTATGAAATTTGGGACAGTAAAGTTTATATGGAGGAGTGCAGAAAGATAATATTTTTAGATAGTAATGCATTGCATTTAATTTTAAATAAATTATGATCGAATTTCGATCACTGGGCTGCCACTAGTAATAATAAACTATTTTGGTGTTATGGAATACCAGTTGCGCGAGTCCGACTTGCACTTGAGTGACTTTTCTAAATAGCGCGGCGTCATGATACTAGCTCGAAAGGGAAACCAAAGCCCGACAGCTTCAAGAAGACGTTCAAACACCCCAGCCGAAAGATGTCCACTGCTGGACCTCGCCCAATTTGGGCGGATTTGCCATAATCGCCACGCTTGGCAGGCGGTTTGGCGATCGCAGTCATCATCATCAGCAGTCTATAATGTTCCCAGGGCTGGGACACAGGCCACTCCTCGGCAAAAGGGTTCGACGATCGCAGTATGGTCGTAAAATGCATATAAAATGCTGCAGTCCCTTTTAAAAATTCCCTTAGTCGCCTTTTACGACACCCACGGAAAGAAATGGCATCCCATTTCTATACGCGCTATTCATTACCTCCGACACCACAAGGAATATAGAAGACTATATAATGATATGAATTCTATTGATTTTCCATAATGTAAGATACTATAACGATATATAGCTAACTAAGTACCCAATGTGTACTTAATAAATGTTTTTTTATTTTATTATTTTAGATCTCCAACAAAGGATTTACATATGCATTATAAATCACAGTCATAAAAGAGTTCTTTTACGTGTGCTCCTTCAATTACAGGAGACCACAGCATGCACATACAACTAGGTAAACATGATAATAAAAAATTATGAAATTACAGAGAAAAAAAAGTAAATAACTGTCATGTCAAGATTGAGCATTCATATTAGGATATTGTGAAAACGATAAAAAATCAAATTAGAGGAAATAGATTCAAATTTGAGTAAAATCTATATATATAAAAATGAATCCCTATTTCCCTTGGTCACGCCATCACGCGTGAATGGATGGACCGATTTCACTTTTTTTTTTTTGTTGTTGTGTTTGTAATTGCTAGGAGAAAGTAAAAATGATGACAGAAAAAAATTTAAAAATTGCGCAGGAAGTTAGAAAATTTAAGAACACTTATTTAAGAATACCTACTTAACAACCATATAATAGGACAATGTAAACTTTTTTAATGTAACATTATGACATTTGACATAGAATTGACAGAATGCGTGCTCAAATATCATCAAAGAGACAGGACAACGTCTGTCGGGTCAGCTAGTAAAATATAAAAAAAGATTATTTACATGTCAATATAAAGGATTCTCACTCTCCCCATTTCTTCCCGTGGGTGTCGTAAAAGGCGACTAAGGGACTTACTAGAGAATGGACAGCAGCGTTCTCTATGCATTTTACCACCATACTGGGATCGCCAACCCGCCTGCCAAGCGTGGCGATTATGGCAAAGCCCCCCAAATTGGGGGAGGCCTAACTCCAGCAGTGGACGTCTTACGGCTGAAATGATGATGATGATAAAGGATTCTTAATTTAAAAAAAAAAAATGTTTTGCAATATTTATGGAACAAAGAGTGTAGACTGCGTACTACTTAAATGTTCTATTTAGAACCTAGTAAAAAAGTACTTACATTCCTCAACATAGATATATTTGGCATGGGTGGAATCTCCGGAAGTTCGAAGCCGTTGATATTCATGTTCCTAGCTTGGTTCTTCTTCTTTTTAGATTTTTTCTTTTTCTGTGATGTTCTATCTGAAATTTCAAAATTATATGTTATCACTAGCTGGTGCCCGCGATTTTGTCTGCACAGGATTAATACTTCGAGTAGCTTATTAAAAAATAATGCAAAAATCTTCGTGGTGTTCGATAATTGTCCCACGGGAACAGTATGTGCTCAATTATCGGGATAAAAAGTATCCTGTGTTAATCCAGGTTACACTATCTGTGTTCCAAATTTCATCCAAATCCGTTCAGCAGTTTTTGCGTGAAAGAGTAACAAACATCCATACCCTCAAACTTTCGCATTTATAATATTAATAGGATTATGTGGGTGATTACCCAGTCAGCACAATGACCCTAGTGTGAGTTTCTTTTAACCTTCTCAATCAACCGCATCAACCGCGTTCGGCGCTTCGATTGGCCCTGGTTAGGTGTAGGATCAATCGGAGCGTTATTGTGCTTTTTAGTGTTATATTATAACCAGTGATCGGAATAGGTAGATTGATTTTACGTACTCGCATCATGAATAGTCATAGAAATCACAACATGGATAAGCCTTTTTTCCGGGATTTCATTTTGGTACTAACGGGATTGAATCAAATATTGTGAAAGTAAGGATTTTTAAACTAGGTACTACATTAAAATTTATAGAATGCGATAGATAAAAATTTAAAATTGTTTTTTTCTTACTGTAGAAGGCCGATCACCTATAAACTATTAAAGGACAGCAAAAGGGTTAAACATTTCTTATTCATATTGATGTATTCTTTATTCTACACATTCATCATTTCTGCCGAAAGACGTCCACTGCTGGACATAGGCCTCCCCCAAGCACCGCCACTTCGACCTGTTCTGTGCTTCCTGCATCCAACGTATTTGACAAATTCTACACATTACAACATTTGAAATTAATTTCAAAATCCGGGAATCCCGGAGGCATATCCATACTAATATTTACGTGACAGTTCATTGATCCCATTTCAATCTACCTACTCCGATCACCGATTATAACTAAGCATTTCTTTTAAAATAAATGAATTGAAAATCGAAAAAAGCAAAGTAACCTTTGCTTTGCTTTAAAACAGACAAACCCACGACATGTTACAAATATTCAGTAACGATTGAGAATTTGAAAACTTGCTTGTTTGACGACTATAGAAGTTGGCTAGATTTCAATTCTTCTATTGGTGAAGTTGGCCCCTTTTTAATCTTTTATTAATCTTGCGATGTTTGTACGCCGCATGAATCTTGGAAGTTAAATTAAAACCACTGCTCGATGTACGATTAGGCTCAAATTTGGTGTACATAATGTATCTTTGGTGACAATACAATAATGCCATGGAGCTGTTCTGATTATGGAGATGGAAGAAGTACATAGAGACTCACTTGTTATGTTTTGGTGAGTTTTTTTTTTTTGGCTACATTACCACAAGTTTGTTTTAAAATATATTTATTTTACAATTAATTTATTACAATATGTTTTGGGTGAGTATGTAGTATGAATGGTGATGATGAACAACATTCGCGCGATAAACAGTGTTTGCCTGGCAATTCAGTGTGTCCAGGCATTGCTAAAATCTTACCCATGCTATCAGGACTACGCATCCGGTCACTGCAGCCCAGGTCCAGTCCATCCAGGTTAGGAGACAAAGTTCCATAGCTGTCTTCACGTTGTGCTGCCCTCGCTTCTATGATCTGACGAGCTCTGGCCTCCTCGCCATGAGACGGCATTAGATTTTCTACTGATACTAGTTCTTGGTTGTCATAGCCTGAAACATTGAAACGTTTTTGTTAATAACAGGTATCAGAAATTAAGTTACTTTTTAGTGATGGTGAATGTTAAGGGGCAAAATCTGTCTGTTAAATGATTTTGTTTCTTTAAGTAGGTTTGCAATATTTTGCACGTCAGAAATATTTTGAAACCTAGATGAGGTCGGCGTTTCCTATCTGACTATTTGGAGAAGAAAGGTCGAAACGAACTCAGAGGTCAAAGTCTCTTAGTCCAGACATAATCTTAGTCAGCCCATGTGAAAACCAGATCCAATTATAGCTTGAATCAGGCACATCTTGGGGGGGGGTCACCATGAGTACTGAAGAATATTTTTAGGAAGGTACATCCTCTTTGGTCTAGTAGTCGCAAGCGCTACTGATCAGCATGATGTCCCGGGTTATTTGCAAATGTCCATCGGAGTCTCCGTGGCTCAAGTGAGAACAATTTTAAGATAGTAAGACAGGCAAATCGTTCAGGGTTTCGACAGCCTGACTGTCTTTGGGGGGGGGGGGGTCATGACCCCTAGGACCACGCCTGGCTTGAATAACATAACATCACGCCTGTTATCTTCGTAGGGTTAGCCAGAGGTATACCAATAGTACAGCAACATTTTGAATAGCTTGCATAGCTTGAATAATTGATTTTATATAATGAATTTGGAAAAGAACCAGCAATTATTGACTGATGCCTGGGTGCTTACTCTGGAATATAATTCCGATAGATCGACAGTGGTCAAACGTCAGTTGGTTGAGTTAAACGTCAGGGATTGGCTAGACTCAGTGAGTCCAGCCAATCCCTGACGTTTGACTAACAATTCCAATGTCGATCTATCGGAATTATATTCGAGAGTAAGCAACCTGGTTTTTGCAAACTGTGTTTTTTAATAAATCTATACATATAATAAATTGGGGCGTAGTCTTTGTTTTTTTTTCTTAATTAGTAATTTTAGTGAGTAAATTTTTTATTACTAAAATTTAAGATAAGTACTTATAAAAGTTTGAATTAAATATCAATTGACTAAAAACGGAAAACTTCGCAAGTAATGGGATGTAGCTAAGTCACAAGCACTACAGTCACATAACATTTAAAAATTGTGTTCAGATCATTTTAGAGCTAAAGTTAGAAGAATTAAGGATTTTTCACAGGTCACTGTAAAAACCTAATGCATAAACATAATATATGTATTGCTATTTACGTTTGAAAACATATTGTATAGAAGTTTGAAATCACAAAAACATTTTTTTTTTAATATGCCTTTTTTATTAACAAGTTCGAATTTAAGCTGATGAAAAAAACAATTGCAGGCAAGGCAAAATAGCAATTTAGATAGCAACAAAACACCTGTTTCTGCAGTGTCATGCACGGTGCTTAAGGATTGCGCTTCCATCGGATGCAATAAATTCACTATAGAAAATCAGTTGATGTTGTAAATAAAACTCTGCAGGATAATCTGCAAGAACCAAGACATAATGTCACGGTTCTGTTTAGTGGCGATTGCCAGCAAATACTATCAGTGGTGATGCGAGGAACTGGCTGCCGAGGTGAATGCTTCGTTGAAAAGAACGACTCTATGGTCGCAAGTTCACTACACTTGGCCATCAAGGCATCGCGGGAATTCGTCGCGTGATCAAGATTTCCCTGATGGTCCTTCTAAAACTTGGCTATTTAACATTACACGACGAGCCTTAGGAGGCAAGCAAAATGAAAAGAATGCTAAGTGTAACCAAAGGAAAAGCGCGGGCGGGTAGGGCGACGGGATACGACTTAATAGGTCGGGAGCCAAGATTTTACGCGAACAAGTCGCGGTAGTGTACTTACACCGTGTATTTTAGTCATCTTACAAAGACTCTCCACTCAATGTATCCGACATAAAATACCTCTAGGCGTGATTAAAAAATTGTTACCATTCATAAAATTAAGATAATAGGTCTAAGGAAAATAAAAAATGCATTAGAATTATGAAACATCCTGTTTATAATGTTTACGTACCAGATGGTAGAGAACATAACTACCCAGCGCACGAGTTGACAAGATCATTCCGTTTTCCATGAGACTAAATATCAATTACAAACTATGTCATGCGTCATCATAATGAATAATATTTTAATTTTTTAGTTATTCAAAAATTCATTTTTTTTTCTTATGGATGTGTAGTAGTCATTGGATACATGAAGTGGGCTGCCGTTGCAAGACAATTAAAATATCACGGTGTGTAGAGTAGTTTTACAGAAATGTGGCTGTTATTGAGGTGTCTTTCTACTTCCATGTAAACAAAGTCGCAGGGAAAAGTTAGTACATAAGTAAAATAGATTCTTACCTAAATATCTGACAATACAATCACCAGTGCTGACAAAACTAACAATAATTGCTTCATACTCCAGGCCGTCTTCACTGAACACCAACCGGCATGACATACCAGGCTTCCACATGCCTTCCTTTATTAGTGTTTCATCAACCCCCATGCCATTACAAACTTTTGGCTTTTGATCTTTTTTCTTAGATGATTTTGCAGATATTTTATCTTTCTTTGAAAAGAAAACAGCTGAAAGAGGAGAAAGTCTTAGGAATTTTGATTATGTTTGCTAATTTAAATCTATAAGTTATAAACAGGAACATTGTTGGCCCAAAAACTTAAGTCACCATCAGGTTTCCAATCAAACAAACAAATCAAATTATTTGTATGCTTTACAATATCATGCACAATTAAGTATGTGTGTAACTGTGTAAGTTACAGGTGTGGAATGAATTTGACACATTAGTTTTCATTTATTTGTTTGTATATATTTTTCATCTGATTTATTACTATGTGTGGTAACTTGTAAACGGCTTTATTTTGTGAAACCGTCTACTTACTGTATCTGTTTAGCTGTAAGTATTCCTAAAATAAATAAAATAAAATATTGGGTTGGTTAGCTGGCATAATATGACAAATGATTTAAGTTAATGTTCTGTGTCTTGTAATGGTATTTACTTTGTACCTACTATTGTATAGAATCAAATGTATATAACTAAACAGATAGCCGTGCTGCTTGGAAGTTTCTTGTGCTACTTCTTCTTCCCAGCTAAAGCACTAGGAAGTAGTGAAGGGCGGGCATTTTGGGGACTGTCTTATGTAATTTTAATGTTCGAAAAGTGCTGGTCTTTAGCCTAATTTGAATAAATGACTTTTTATTTTGATTTTGGTACCTCAGTATTAGATTGAGTGTAACTGCAGTCTTACTAAGCTAGAGCAATAAAAATAGAGTGTGTGTCCACTACCAAGATAGGTTTCAACAAGATAAAGATAATGTATCAATGTGTTGCTACAATCAAACCAAACTAACAATCTGTTTTTCGGAGGAATGGGCGAAGATTTTATCGGCATGTCAGAAGTACTGCGAGACTACTGTCCACCAAAGCACACCTTAAAAGAAGAAGCATTTACAGATTACTTCAAAACCCTTGGAGACAGATACATATGTGGAGGTGACTGGAACACCAAAAACGTACACTGGGGATCACGGCTTACTTTGCCCAGAGGCCGAGAACTGAAAAGTAGCATGGACAAAAACAAACTATATGTACTGAGTGCAGGTGAACCTTCGTATTGGCCTACATACCCAAATAAAACACCAGATTTGCTGGACTTTTTTGTGTATAAAGAACTGTCAAACCACTACTTAAGTGTGGAGACTTGTCTAGACAGCAGTTCAGACCACACACCAGTAATAGCCACAATAAGTACCACCATAATTGAAAGACCAGTGAAAGAACGACTCTACACAAAAAAAACAGATTGGGATGCATTCAGGGACATAGACGAAAACCTCGACTTGAAGGTGCCACTTTGAGGCAACTAGGACCGATGCCTGCCGGGGTCGCGTGATTGTTCGAAAGAGATACCGTGACCCTGGCACATGGGCAACTGAAGGAACACGGGTGGGTTTTAGTCAGTAAAAGTCTGACACGCCCTCCCGCTCCGCCCAGAGCGGGAGAAGTCATTTGATGATTTCCCATCAAAAAAAAAAAAAGGTGCCACTTAAAACGAAAGAGGATATCGAAAAATATGCAACAACCTTAACGAACTTAATACAAATAGCCGCGTGGAAATGTACCCCGTTTACCACCGTAAAACAAGGTATTAAGGTGCATCCACACATGCCGCCGGCTTATGCCGCCGGGTTTGCTGCCAGCTTTCAGGCTGCCTTGCCGCTGAATTTGCCGCCGGCTTTACCGGCGGCCTGCAGATACGGTTGCAATTTTCGGAGTAGTGTTCTGAACTTCTGACTATCGTCGAAGTTAGTCGTGTACGTAGGATTGGAATTAACAAAAGTACTGCACTATCATCCCAGTTAAATTCTGTCATTTCGTTATTTATACGAAATGATGTTAAATATGAATACGAAATATTTTCTCACAACACTACCACTCCGTATCGAAGCCGCAAGCAAACTGCCGCCGGCAACCAAAGGCCGCGCGTGCCGCAGGTAAAAGATGCGCGTGCCGGCGGCCAAGCCGCCGGGTTGGCCGCCGGCCGTGCCGCTCGGCATGTGTGGATGCGCCTTTAGGAACGTACCCAAGGATGTAAAAACAAAAATCCTGGAAAAGAGACGACTCAGAAGAGTGTGGCACTGTAGCCGACATTCCCAAGACAAAAAGGCGTTTAATAAAGCAGCCGCTGACCTCAAACAGTACCTTAAAGACATCGAAGAAGAAACCCTACAGAATAAGTTAGCAAACTTGGATCCCCAAGCCAAAAACGAGTATTCACTCTGGAAGACGGTAAAAAGTAGTAAGGTGGCCCCCCAGGTTTCACAACATCCCATCAAAACGAAGAACAACTGTTGGCCGAGAACTGACATAGAACGGGCTGTGGCGTTTGGACAGTTCTTGCTTGAAGTCTTCACTCCAAATGGTGGTGATGCAGAAACAGAAAAAGAAATACAAGACTACCTAGATACTGATCTGCAACTATGCCTCCCAATGCAAAGCTGCTCACCCCGTGAAGTTCAAAGAGAAATAAAATGTCTACAGTTAAACAAGGCTCCTGGCTTCTGCCTGATAACGGCCGAAACACTACGACAACTTCCTAAAAAAGCCATAGTGGGTATAACGCACCTTTTTAACAGCATTATCAGGATTGGGTATGTCCCAATGATATGGAAAATATCAGAAATAACCATGATTCCGAAGCCTGGTAAACCTCCGCATCGTGTGTCTTCTTACAGGCCAATCAGTCTACTACCAACCCTATCGAAATTGTTTGAGAAGATCATCTTACGAAGGCTAACACGAATACTTGACGAAAACGACCTCATCCCCCAACATCAGTTTGGATTCAGAACTGGCCTTTCGACAATCGAACAAGTCCATCGAGTAGCCAACAAAATAAGAGATGCTCTCGAGAAAAAGCAGTACTGCTCTGCTGTCTTTCTCGACGTACAACAAGCATTTGATAAGGTTTGGCACTTGGGCCTACTTTTTAAAATGAAAAACCAACTTCCCCATAACTTGTATTCGCTCTTAAAATCGTACTTGGAAGATAGAATATTTAGAATCAAAATCAATGATACCTACTCTGCTTTTCATAAAATAAAAGCCGGGGTACCTCAAGGTTCCATTCTGGTCCCTACGCTATATCTTATGTACACAGCAGATATACCCACAACGGATAATGTCCTGTCTGCCACATTCGCTGACGACAGGCAGAAAATCGCACGTCACCATGGAAAACAAGATTCTTATCTATAAAACCATAATCAAGCCAATTTGGACTTATGGTATTGAGTTATGGGGATCAGCAAAAAACTCTAACGTGGAGATTTTACAACGCTTTCAGAATAAAGCACTCAAACTGATAACTAATGCACCCCTTTTTATCAGAACCAGTGAATTGCACGAGTACACAGAAACGAAAACCGTTAAGGAGGAAGCCGAACACAGAGTAAAAGCATACAACAACCGTATTAAAGCTCATACTAACAACCTAGCAACAGCGTTATGTGAACCCATCAACATCAGAAGGCTCAAATGACAACACATATGGGACCTTATTTAGTAAAATAAAGGAAAAAAAAAACTAATTTAATAAGAGACAGCTTCTTCGCTGGAGGAACAGTTCTCACCTGTCAATACACCTGCAACAAATCTGTTAATGGCATATCAGGCCGATCGCAAGATGGTGCTATTAAAAAAAAAAGAAGTACTGCGAGAGGGATGTATGAAAGTGTTGTTGACGTTATCTTTATATTTTTTTTTTAGTATTCATCATCATCAGCCTGTCCTGTCCTATGTCCACAGCTGGACATAGGCCTCTCCATTTTTTTATATTCTTTTGTCTTATTTTTTGTGCATGTGTAACCTACAAACTGTGTCTTCAATTTCTGGAATTGGTTGTAAACCGTTTTAATTGAAGAAAGAAATAAATAAAGTACCCAATGTATAACAGAACATAACTTAGGCACAATCAAAATAACTTATTTCTATAATTATATAAAATTCAAAGTCCTGAGTGAGTGACTGACTGACTGATATATCAATGCGCAGCCTAAACCGCTGGTCCTAGAGACGTGAAATTTGGAGGGTGTGTTCTTTTTGAAGAGTAGGTCTCCACTAAAAAAGGGTTTTTTGAACTTCGATCCCTAAGAGGGTGAAATGGGGGTTGAATTTTCTGTAAAATATTTTATTCTCTGGGTCGATTGACTCGCGGACGAAGTCGCGGGCAGAAGCTAGTTGATGTATACATCTTTTTAGGCTGTCTGTACAAGTAAATAGTATCATTAGTCAGACAAAAGACGACTACTGTTGGACATAGGCTTCAATCAACTTTTAGTAAGTTATCATCTACCTGGCGGCCTACCAACGTTACACCTTCCGGTCAGAAGATCTTAGGCAGTCCTCAATACAGAATCTTTTACCCCCATCATAATAAATAGTTAATTAACGTACGGTCTGTGGTACGGTCATTGCCTGGACTCGCAGTGTTGGTAGACATAGCAACTCGCTTGGCCACCTCAATGTTTGCGATCCTCACCGCCTTGTCATACGCATCATTCAGTTTCTTATCATCCCACTGATCTTCATCATCGGTATCCGACTAAAACAGAAAAAAAAAAACAAAAAATAATAATCCCATCTTTCGTAAAATCAAAGGTCTACACGGATCCATCTTCGACTTACAATATTCATCCCTTTCACGTATAGGACTTCACTTTTAGACATCGCAAACTTGTGTTACCCTGTTTCCTTCGTAGTTTTTGTGATTATGTATGTTTATAGTCACTTTAAATTTTTTTATTCAATTTTCAACGCCTCTGACAGAGCGAATTTTCTCAATGTTTATGACAATTCTCAGTGTTGCCAACACTAACAGTTTAAATAGTCGAATTCCCATGTCAAAATAATAAGTTTATTTGTAGGTTTTAATGATAAATGGTACACGTTAATATCGGTCAATAGGAACTTATCAAATACACAACATAATGGCTTAAATAGGCAATGACACAATTAATAGCGCATTTGGGTCTTTGGCTTCTAATAATACACACAATTGATACACATTAACATAAGGGTGGTATAGTCCTGTCCCTGATAACTGTCTTGCCGTGTAGGCAGTGGAGATGGTTCTAAAATTAATAAACTGCTAAATTACCAAATACTTAGTGTTAATTTTGTTTAATGTTAATGCCAGTTACATAAGTTCTGCGATAATTGTTAAATATAGGAGTCTAACTAATTAATGAAACAGGTTGTCACTATTAGCGGCGTCGTCAGGTACCTACTCTGTGCGGCAATACCTCGCATCACACACATACCTATGCAGTACCGGTGGTTCTATCTAACACAGACAAACAAATGCACCCTTTATAGGACGGCTCATACAAAGTGGCCAGTAAACAAGACAGTCATTTCAAGATACCTAGGACCTTAAAGTGGACGGTCACTTCTTTTCTATTCACTGTTCAGTTTACTGGTCACTTTACATGAGCCGTCAGGACGGCAAGCAGTGAAGACTGAAGAAGTGACCATCCACTTTAAGGTTCTAGGTACCTTGAAATGACTGTCCTGTTTACTGGCCACTTTATATGAGCCGTCCTATAAAGGGTTAACAACGGACGGATATGCTATATTTGTCCTACTTTATAATTTGAACAAATCAACGCTCGGCTAGACACATCTGCTACATACCAGACCACTAATGACCAAACGGGCCAAATTTACGATCCAATCGGTCCCTCTAAATTAAAAGCCCAAATGGCCCAGATGAAGAAAAACAGATAGGGCCTAGGGGCCTTTATCTTGTAGTGGGACATCACAGACTTTAATTTCTTAACATATTAAATAGAAAGGTACCTAGTACACACGGCTACAGGTTAAGCTATACATTTCGAGTTTTAGTTCACCTCGCATTGTATAGGTTTTCGTACATTGAGATGTCGGTTTATACCTACTGGAAATGTATAGGTTGAGTAGCCGTGTGTTTGTTTGTAAAGGCAGAGACTGACTTGCAACGTTTGTTTGTAATGTATCATTCGAGACGACCTTGGTTACTAAATGGCGATAAACGTGGCGAGCGCTTTCTTTGAAATCTTAACTCAAGCATTCTTCATTTTTACTCAATGTGCGCTGACTTGGTACTAAATATGCCTGCTGCGATTTTATTGCATATGTGGGAATGTGTGTTTAATTATGTTCTCGGTGGTGGAACTGATATAGATAGTCTGTGGCACAATTTACAATTGGTGATACATAATTGCAATTGGTAAATTATTAAATTGACAGTTATTGGCAAACCGGCAGCGGCAATCAGCCATGGTAACATAGAATATCATTTTAAAATCGTGAACAGCGCCATCTATCCCGTATACCGGGGACTTTTTATTGCAATGTTACGACTTTTTTCCTCCTAAGAGATTTGGTATTGTACTCGGATTGTTATTTTTTCTATTTTTCATTATTTAGTTCAGGTGCACAAATAAAAATTATTTGATGACCTAGTGTAATTTATTTTCAAAATATTTTACTAAAAAATGTATTATAAACGATAATTTTTTAAGATGATTGAATCATAGTAGTTTACTGATACCAAACGCTAGCAACACTTAGTCTTAACGTCACAAGATTTTTTCCACCGGTGTGTTTTATTTACATCAAAGAGTACTCTAACAGTTTACATGCTCGTGCGCATTTTTCTTGTAATTTTTGGTGTTTTTGAATTATTACGTCGAGCTGAGCGTCCTCCGTATATTTCAGAAATACTGAAATTTCAGCATAGGCTGTACTTTGTGAAAATGTTTGTGACATACCTACATGTGTAGATAGGCCCTTCATACGGAGTTTGGACCATATGTCCCGTGTAGTGTTATTTTACATTTTACACAATGCCTCGAAACGTCTGCTGTGTTCCTGGGTGCCCAGTAGTAGCAGATGATGGTAAGTGAAGTGAGTTTTTATATTCAGAAGTTAATGGTGTTATATGCAAATGCTTTTATGCAAATGGTCAGTTCTGACCATAAGTTTTCTATTGTTACCGACCTCGAGAAGGTCGCTCAATAGATAAGGGTACCTACTACACACCATATCGTCGGCCTACCTAGTATTTAAGTTAACCTGGTTAATCCGTGTTTTGACAACTTTACAAAGCAGTGATTAGTAGTAGAAAGTGATTAGAGGTCATTCAAAAATCATAATACTTCGTAATCATAGTACTACACATAGTCTGATGGCTTAGTTTACCTGTAGGTCACCTGTAGTATACCTTAGAAAAACGACCAAAGCATGATAAACTTGTAAACAATCTTGACATGTCTTTTTTCTCAATTTGTGCTTAAAATATAAATAAACTTACCTACTAATAAAATTTATTAAAGTCATAAAGTTTACAGATTTTTTAAAGTTCATCAGACGTTTATTTGTATTTTATTTGTACACTAGCTGACCCGGCGAACTTCCAATAATAGCCAATAAAGTTTGTCTGAACTTTTTGTGAGACTAACAAATATGAATAAATTTTTATACATATAGATGATCTTTATATTTTCTCACCTTTTAAACCTTCCTTGGACTCCTACAAATATTTTACAACCAGAATTAGCCAAATCGGTCCAGCCGTTCTTGAGTTTTTGTGAGATTAACAAATGTCAATTAATTTTTATGCAATTAATATATAGATTTTCAGACATTTTAAATGCAAGTTTAGGTGAAGTGAAAACATTTTTCAAAATTGTTTACCTTTTGTAAATTTTGATGTGATTTTTTATGATAATGTACAACAAAACATGAATAATACAATGTAAATACGTTAAGTAAAAAAACTGGCTAAGTGCGAGTCGGACTCGCGCACCGTGGGTTCCGTACAAACCTGCAGGAATTCACGGTTTATGCATAAGGTTTATGTTTATGAAATTAAATGTTTTTTTTTTTAATTTTTATATTTGAGTTGACTGAATGAAAGGTAAATTGTGGTTTACGATTTATGACGTATTTAAAAAAAACTACTTACTAGATCTCGTTCAAACCAATTTTCGGTGGAAGTTTACATGGTAATGTACATCATATATTTTTTTTAGTTTTATCATTCCCTTATTTTGGAAGTTACGGGGGGGGGGGGGGGGGACGACGACACATTTTACCACTTTGGAAGTGTCTCTCGCGCAAACTATTCAGTTTAGAAAAAAATGATATTAGAAACCTCAATATCATTTTTGAAGACCTATCCATAGATAACCCCGTTTGATGAAAAAAAAAAAAAAAAAATTTGAGTTTCAGTTCTATGTATGGGGAACCCAAATATTATTGTTTTTTTTTCTATTTTTGTGTGAAAATCTTAATGCGGTTTACAGAATACATCTACTTACCAAGTTTCAACAGCATAGCTCTTATAGTTTCGGAAAAAAATGGCTGTGACATACTCGGACAGACAGACAGACATGACGAATCTATAAGGGTTCCGTTTTTTGCCATTTGGCAACGGAACCCTAAAAATCTAAAAACTTCTTAGTTTTTTTTACTATATTTAAACTGTGTTATTATTTGTTTTGCAAAATAATTTACAGTTAAGTACTAGATTAAAAATCAGATGTCAGTCAGTCACTACTTTTAATACTTTATTTTTTCAGGTGTGCCTCTTCATTACTTTCCTTGTCCTGAGAAAGATGCAGAAAGGTTTCAACATTGGGTAAAGATTGTTGGAGGTGATATTGTGACTCTGGACACCACCACTCTCCACAAAACTCAAAGAATCTGCCGTCGGCACTTTCAGAAAGAGTTCCTTTACCCAAAAAACAGACTTTGTAAATTGGCTGTACCATCGTTGCTTTTATCCTCTACAAATGTATCAGGTAAATCTATTTTTGATTAAGTTTATTTAATACTAGCAACTGCAGTGGACCTTCCTCTTGAAAATCTTTATCTGAAGATGAAAATTGCGTTTCATTAAGTAGTTTAGAACTTTTAAGCGAAAACACAGACACAAATAATGAGCTACTTATACTATTCCAATACAAGACAATAATGTTTTCAATGTTTCATACAGTGGTCTTTTCTAAGTGATTATTATTAACCTCTTTTATTCTGTACTTTTCAGCACCAACTATGGGTCCATTAATTTCGGATTGTGAACCATCTACATCTCAAGAAGCTATAATGCGTCGTAATGTAATGCAACCCATGACCACCAGAACTGTTGAATACTTCAAGCCTTCTAGTTCAGGTATGTTATCAATTTCTTTATGATCACTTATCTATCTACAAATGCTAATCCATTCAATAATATATTTTTGTATTATTAATCTTATTTTCTTTACCCCATTACCCAAGGTACAATTGTGTATCTAAAAACATCGATAAAAATATGCTTGCATATTTATATCTATGTTTTTAGATAATCGATTTATGTATCGAACAAAATTAATTTAAATAGTATCTATAAACATCGACATAATATACGCACCTACCTACATAGATATATTTAGTTCATTGCGTGGCGTTCAGAGGGCGTTGGACGCTAACTAAAGCCGATAACGTCAGACTCAGTTGGTAGTTTTTATTTTTTTATTTTTTGTTGGACATCTCGTAGTTAATCTGAAAAAGATTCTGACTACTTAAACGGATTTTTGCCCGGCGATTTCTAAAAAGTAAACTTTTTAGACCTCCAGCCGGGCCATAGTAAAATTAAAACTAAAGCGAAAGTCCTAAGGGTGACCCCGAGGGGGGTTCGCACCTCGGCTTAGGCAATCACTGGGGGAGGGCAGCAAGGGACATGCTGGATCTGGGTTAAATTATTTAGGGGTCAGTTGGTAGTCTATCTCATTTTATATTTATATTAGAGAATAGAGATGGGTCGTCGACATAATTTTCGTTAACGAAATTAGACCGTTCATCTTCGTTCATCAACGAGTCGATCAACTATTATAGTTGAATTCTTCGACTAGTTCACTTGATTACGATGCGTTTAATCTAAACGTATAACGACGATGTTTTCGGTAGGACTGTGTGTATAAGTTGACGGTAGGCGCGACGGACCTGTAGATGTATCGTCCGACAACTCCCTCGTATAATTATACCATTTCACTCTAACATGTCAACTAAAATCCATTCTGTTACTACGGACCTAACGATCAATTTCGCTGGTATCAACGCCCGAAATTATAATAACCGACTACGTTTAGGCATCGTCGTTGAGTTGGCCGTGTAAGAACATTGTGGACTTTTGATTTCACATTTCAGCTGTCTATGAATCGACTAGTCCACGCTTCAATGATAGACCGTCCACGCGTTAAGGTGAATGCTCCAACCAGCCCGCGAAATTCAAAATTTCTTGCGTTTTTTGCAATTTGCAGGCCAGTGCTAGGTTGTATGTTGATTAAAATATTATTCGCGCCTGTAAGACGTATGTAGTTACAGAATTATAATCATCAAAATCGCCAATACAACCCTCCAAGTTCATAAAGGCTTAAGAACAAAAAAAAAAAAAAAACAGAAAAAGTCATTCCTACAGCTTTATGAACTTAGAGCGTTGTATTGATGATTTTGATGATTATAATTTTGTAACTACATATTATCTACAGGCGCGAATAATATTTTAATCAACATACAACCTAAATTGCAAAAACGTAATAAAATTTGAATTTCGCGGGCTGGTTGAAGCATTCACCTTAATTCTACGTCGACTGTCGATTTGAACTGTTCGTTGATTCGACGCCCATCTCTAATTTATATATTAGTCATAAGTCTATGCAATCAGCGTCATATAAAGTAAACACCGAAGCTTTTTACGAATTTCTGCAAGTACTCAATAATTTTATAGTTAAACCCGATAATAAGGCATATGTTATTGTGTAATCATCATTTATTATACGAAAGTAATAGCAGAATATAAGTAATGTCCATATTTTTGCGAGCCGTCGATCATGCATCATTTTGTCTAAGTTATTGGTGTAGTTTATGAATAAAAATTGCTAGCGAAAACCTTATAATATTCGTAAATAGGCCTTAAAGCTAAGATAGTAAAGTTTCACACCATTTAATCGGAAAATGGCTGGTAATGAATTTACTGATACTGATCCAGAGGTGAAAACCAAGCAAACGACACTTGATGCAACCACACCTGATTTTATACCACTGTGTAAGAGTGATACGCCAATAATCAAAGATAATAATTCTGTGCCAAAAGAAAAAAATGGAAATGGTCTTGAGAAAAATGGACAGAAGAGGATACAAACGGCACTAATTGATGTTACTGATGGAGATAATAAGAAACCTCGCATCAATACGTCTGAGGATTCCAATGAAGAAATTGAAAAGGCAGATGAGAATGTTGAAGAAGAGATGAACGAATATAGTGATACCGAAGAGTTTTATTTGACAGTAAACAACTTGCCAACTGAATGGAATTATATTCAAATCAAAAATTATTTGGACCAAGAGGTGAGTCTTGTCAGCACTAATAAAAAGAAGAATGGATAATCATTTTATAAAAACCTTGCTTTTTGTGTAGACTTTTAGGGCCTACATTATTTGTGACTCATCTCAGCGATCAGTCTACTTTGTACTACTTTCTAATATAAAATAATTATGTAAAATTTCTGAACATTGGTACAACACATGCTTTATATTCCGCTTTTTATTATATATGTCATGATGGAGCATCAATACATGTCTTGGTTTGCACATGTGATATGTAGTAATGAAGAAAATGTTGTGACAAAAGTTCTAAGTATGAATGTCAATGGCTGTAAGAGTAGCCAAGTGAGTGAGTGTCCAATAGGAATGATGGATAGACTGTGTGAATGATAATATCGTTGGAAAGGGGGTGACTAAGAGAAGTGTGACAACGAAGATATGTTGTGCAGACCTCAAATGGGATAAGGGCAGGAGCATGATGATGATGGAGCATCAATATGTTACCATTACTCACTTGTAACATATTGATGTTGGGTCGCAAATAGCTGGAAATAACTATGCAGCAGGGTCAGGTAGGCATGACAAGATGAGCTGGACTCCTTAACCCATTGAAGGACACTGAACAATAGAAGTTACATCGTTAGTGTGTCTGTGGGTGTTTAGTGTCCCACAAAGTGTTAAAGGATTGGCCCATAGTCACAGTAGACCAGGAAATTGTTTATACTGATATTTTAACTTTTTATTTTAATGTTTCAGTGTGGTCATGTGGATGAAATGGAGTTATTGAAACATAGGAAATCAAAAAACTGTGCCATAAGGCTGACATTCCAAAGCATTGATGAATGTGTCAAAGTCTTTAAGAAGTTAGAGAACAAATTCATTCAAGATAAGAAACTTAAAGTGAAGATAAGTGGTACGAATAAAACTCATTTTATTTATGATTTAACTAGCTTCTCTGGCTCTGGCTTCGCCTGTGTGGATGTCGAAAATTATCCCTCGGGATCCTGCTACCGCGTACCGGGACAAAAGGTAGCCTATATAATTTCCCAAGGTCTAGTTTATCTCTGTACCAAATCTCATTAAAATCGGTTCAGTGGTTTAGGTGTGAAAACGACAGACAGACAGACAGAGTTACTTTTGCATTTATAATATTAATAGGGATTAAGGATTAGGGATAGTATTTCGCACACATGAAATTATAGCTCTGGTTACTACTCCGGAATCATGTAGCTTTCCACAAGTGAAAGATTTTTTTAAATTGGTTCAGTAGTTTTTCATTTTATCCATTTCAAACAATTTTACAAACATTCAATTCTTTCCTCTTTTTATTATTAGTGTAGATAATATGAACCTTCCCACATTCAGTTGTGAATATAGACTGACATTCCATCCTTGATGGGGCATCTGGGGCAGACCAGTGTAGAGAAAAATTTGACAACACTGTACCTTATTTTAAACAGCTCTTTTCACAACAATCGGTTGAAATACCTGTGAACATAATGCAGCATTGCATACGTAAGCTGTCACACGTTTTGCACTTCCAGGCATTAAGGGTGTCTGCCAGGGTCACGGAAGTGTTCAAAAGAGTTACCGTGGCCCTGGCATAGGTAACTGAAGGTACACGGGTGGGTTTTAGTCAGTAAAAGTCTGACACGCCCTTCCGCTCTCCACCCAGAGCGGGAGACGTCATTTGATGACTTCCCAGCCATAAAAAATAAAATAAAAGGCATATAGAGTGTGACAGCTTACATATGCAATGTTTAAATTTTTATATTGGAAAGTAGGGTACTACTTATGAGCTATTTGATTGATTTGGATAGGCTAATAGAGATTAATATATTGCATGGATAAGGTGCCTTATGCCTAAATAAAAGTTATAATCCTACCAACATTTTTTTGTGCTTTTACAGATACATATATGGCATTTCCAATGGGTCTTACTGTTCCGAGTACTCTCCGGGAGAGCATCGTCAAACAATGTTCGATCTCAAACGAAATCATTGCTGCTACGTAAGTTGTTCATTTTATATTAAAAACAGGACTTCTACTTATCCACATGGAGCAGGCATTAAAAGTTTTTTCTTCCTTGAAATAACGCTCTTGCACAGTCCCACTATCGTATCTGTTTAGTTCACAGCGTCGCTAGTGCGGACTTTGGTATTGCCATTTATGAAATTTACCAAGAATAAAGGGAATTAAACGTTAAGGATCACTCATTCAATTCAGCCTTTATTCGTATCTTAGAACTAGCTTCTGCCCGCGATTTCGTCCGCGTTAAATTTCTTGCTCCTGTGCGTCGCATCGAATCGCCGGCCTGTGCGAGGTCTTTGTATTCTTGACTTTTTTCTTATTGCTTGGCTCCTAGGGGTCCTAGCGTGATTTTATATAGTCTATAGCAATCCACGATAAAAAAACAGTAAACGTAGTTCCTGAGATTAGCGCGTTTAACCAAACAAACAAACTCTTCAGCTTTATAATACATATTAGTAATTAGTATAGATTTAAAAGAATTTTTGATTGATTTAAGATTTGTTGATTTAACTTTTTTATTGTTTCTGCTAGACGCTGGAGACCAGATCTAGATTCTTGGGATACAGACCCTGAAGGCCTGTATGGCTTGAGGCCCCAGTTTCTGAAGGCTTTGGGTATAGAACCACCATTAAATAAAATGGTTCATGTGTCGAATGTAAGTAACCGATTTCTTTTTAGAGTTTATAAACATGTGTTATTATTATTAAGTATTGTATTATACTGTAGTTTTTATACTGTAACACTAATATCACACATATCAATGTTTTTTTCCCCTAAAATACATATATGGTTACCAAAAGGTATGAGTAATCAGGGTCTTCGAATATGCTTGAAGTTTAGTGAGAAATCAATGGAATTTTTGAATAAAATAAAATGAAATTAATAGAAAATAAAATTCCATTCTAAAATATATATAGTTAGCTACGGTTTTGACGACCCTGATTAATGATCTCTTTTGATGACTGTACAGTCAATTAAATTAATTGTCGGGCAAAATTTACACCCAATGAATCATCAATGAATCATCTATGTGAATTTGCCATGTTATAGCCATTATTTCCAACTGACAAAAAATAATTATTGTGATTTGATTATGCGGACAATGATAATGGTTTTGCTTAACAGTTATTTTTTCTGAATTTACCTATTTCTAATTTGTAAACACATAAGAAAGCTAAATGGAAATCATAGACTTTCCGTCAACGGTTTGGCTTTTAGTGTTCTGTCCATGTGTATTAAAATTAAAAATGATCTATTTTTTATTATTTTTATTCAAACTTTATGCACAATCAAAAATATACTGTACAAAAGCGGACTTAATGCCTGAGACATTTCCTACCACTCCACCTTAAGTTGATGCAGAAACAAAACATGGCAGGAGTAAATATTTGCCAATATCAATAGAAGCTTTCCATTGCATGAAAGTAATTTAAAACATTTTCTTAACAGTTCAGATGCAGCAGAAATGAATTAAAGGAAGTGATGGAATTGGCTGGCAATGTTCTCATGTGTTGCGTGGCAGCGACCGGCACAAAATACGCTAAAGTCATGTACAGCCATCCTTTAGAAGCCGTTCAGGTATGAAACATTTACTACTTCTCAAGTTTTTTAATTGTGTATCACCATCATCATTATTTCAGCCGAAAGACGCCCATTGCTGGACATGTACATAGGTCTCCAACAATTTGGAGGGGTTTGGTATAGTCGCCACTGTTGGCCAGCGGGTTGGCTATCGCAGTATGGTGGGAGAATACATAGAGAACGCTGCTGCCCGTTCTCTAGTAAGTCCCTTAGTCGCCTTTTACGACATCCACGGGAATAAATGAGATGGTACTATTTTATACGTCCGGCAACACACGGAGAGTATTGCCGATTTAAGTATTGTGTATTGCCAACAGCAAAATAGGATAATGTTGCCATTATTAGCCTAAAAAAGTCAATTACTTACATGATGCAAAAGAAATAAAATATCGCCGAATACTACAGTAACACAGGACACAAAAGCACTTGCTTTAAGCAGACAAAATATATTGTCTTTTTTTTGGGAGTGGCCTATATCCGTCTACGATATATTGGCCAAATAATAATTTCAAACAAAAAAAAAAAAAAAACTTAAACTTTTTAGTTATGGTATGTTATGGCAATAATCTCAATCGCGTTATTCGTCCATTTGTTGCGCACATACTTAATGCAAATTTAAGACTTATGTGGTTTTCATATGGATCCCATTGTCCGAATGGAACCAAATTAAAATGGGACCACATGGCAAGCACCAGCTTTCAAATAAAAAAGAATCATCAAAATCGGTTCACCCAGTCAAAAGTTCTGAGGTAACAAACATTTAAAAAAAATACAGTCGAATTGAGAACCTCCTTCTTTTTTTGAAGTCGGTTAAAAAGACATTCAGACATTCAGACACACCGCAGTGTCTCAAGACAAAAGTCTTTGACCAGTGTGTGTTGCCAGTGATGACATATGGCACTGAGACGTGGTCGCTCACAATGGGCCTCATAAGAAGGCTCAAAGTCACCCAAAGAGCAATGGAGAGGGCTATGCTTGGAGTTTCCCTACGCGATCGAATCAGAAATGAAGAGATCCGTAGGAAAACCAAGGTAACCGATATAGCCCGAAGAATTGCCAAACTTAAGTGGCAGTGGGCAGGGCACATTGCTCGCAGAACGGATGGCCGATGGGGTCGGAAGGTTCTGGAGTGGCGGCCGCGTACTGGAAGACGGAGCGTTGGAAGGCCTCCCACAAGATGGACCGATGACCTGGTGAAGGCCGCAGGAATACGTTGGATGCGAGAAGCACAGAATAGGTCGAAGTGGCGGTGCTTGGGGGAGGCCTATGTCCAGCAGTGGACGTCTTTCGGCTGAAATGATGAATGATGAAAAAGACATTTAATACAGTAAGCCTAACAATATAGGTACTTTTAATCAAGCCCAATTTCAAAGTTTAAATTGACTAAATATTTCTTTTTCAGGCGATTTCAATGTTGAACGGACAACTGTACTACGGGGCTCCACTTAAAATTACCATAGATAAGAACCCTCCAGATAGCGTCGTATTGCCCAAAGGTTTGGCTAACATAGGTCAAGGTTTAGGTATAAAAGCTAGACCAGTACGCAATATCGTAGAACAATACCATAGATACGCCATCAAACAAACCTCTTCAATAAATCATATAGTATTTTCCGAAATAGATTTCAGCGGCGAGTATAAAAATAAGATTAAAGAAGATAATCCAGCAGAAGTCGAAAAAAATATCGAAGAATTTATGAGTTCACGTCCAGGTTGCAATATTCTCAATCCGAACGTTTCGTTTAAGATAAAGAACATTGATAAATTGAGTTGTCCCCAAACTTCGATGGACGTTACTGACTCATCTGCGTCAATTGTGCCTAAGACTAAGAAAAGTGGTGACAGTAATAAAGGATCTCCTCAAGATCTATCTGAAAATGAGGCTGGAAACAATCAGAGTAATTCTACTCAGGTGGCAGCTACTTTCAACCCCTTAGTCAGACCAAGTACTATGTATATGGCTGGTCCTCTCGGGTCTGCAACTAACCCACAAGAACGTGGCCTCTTTCGTCCACGGGTTGCCTGTGTCCCACCTCCCATGCAGCGTCCTCCATTCCCGCAAGCGAGGCCTCTCTCTCCTTCGGCAGGGATGAAGCCTCCAATGTCGTCGGCAAGCGTCGATGCGTCTCGAGATGATCTTGGAAACCGTGTGACTGTTAAATTTGCAAATGTAAGTACCTAGTGTCTGTTCCAGAAATATTTTTCATTACATATTATAAAACAAAGTCGCATTTCGTGTTTGTACGCTTAGATCTTCTAAACTACGCTACGGATTTAATGCAGTTTTCGTCAATAGACAGACAGATTCAAGAGGAGGGTTTACATGCAAAATACGCGGGCGAAACCGCTGGCAAAAGCTAGTATCTGATAAAAATGTAAACAAAACGGTCAAAAAAACTTACCTGTAAGTAAGAATTTGTAGTTCCACTTAACAATTCTAAGTTCAAATCACTTTAAAGATGTGTTTCGTAGGATAGTTGAGGTTAATTATATTACCTCACATTTGTTGGAAAAAGTGCTGAAATGTAAAGTTGAAATCTTCTAGATACAGATGGATGTGTTAATAATCCCATTAAAAACAAATGTGAAAATGTAAGTTCTGTAGATGATCCGAAATTAATGAATTAGAATATAAAATACTCTAAAATATGTAAAAACAATCAACGCTCATCTGAATGTGGGTTAGGTTTTGATCTATGGGTCAGTCAGTTTTTTTTTCCGTGCGGACAATGAGACATGTTGTTTACAGCATTAAACTTTGATTATATTCCAGCTGCCGCCGAACACTACATTCACGTTTCTCTCTGACTTGTTGGTACATTGTGGCCAAGTAATTGCGGTCCAGATGACTACTCCAGGATGTGCAGTGGCCACGTTTGCGCATCCATCGCACGCAGAAAAATGTTTAGGTATCCTTTGTTAAAGTCAATTTATAGAACGAAATGGAAGAGTTTTTTTTTTTGGGTACTATGATTTTATTGTTTCGTTTTCATAATTGTTTATGAAAACAAGAAGAAATATATAAATTAAAAACAGGAAAAGTATTTTTCGACTGTAGTGGAGTGAGAGTGGAAAGAGATGACTGCCTAACGTAGATTAGATAGTACAGACGCCAGCACATCAAGCTACCCGAAACTGTCAATTTTTCCCAATCAATCTTGAACTTAATACTTAGGCGATAAAGTTGAAAATCTATTGAAGAAATTTGACAGATTGTTGTAGCTTTAAGAGCTAACGTCTGTACAACTAAAAATTGAAACGTGTGAGCGAGGCTTTACATTTTGGCAATTTGTTCAAAAGTTTCAGTTCCTGAAGGGACTTAATAATAACAAAAAGGACCATATAAGGCAGGCTAGGGCTAGGGCTAAGGCTAGGGCTAAGGCTAGGGCTAAGGCTAGGGCTAAGGCTAGGGCTAAGGCTAGGGCTAAGGCTAGGGCTAAGGCTAGGGCTAAGGCTAGGGCTAAGGCTAGGGCTAAGGCTAGGGCTAAGGCTAGGGCTAAGGCTAGGGCTAAGGCTAGGGCTAAGGCTAGGGCTAAGGCTAGGGCTAAGGCTAGGGCTAAGGCTAGGGCTAAGGCTAGGGCTAAGGCTAGGGCTAAGGCTAGGGCTAAGGCTAGGGCTAAGGCTAGGGCTAAGGCTAGGGCTAAGGCTAGGGCTAAGGCTAGGGCTAAGGCTAGGGCTAAGGCTAGGGCTAAGGCTAGGGCTAAGGCTAGGGCTAAGGCTAAGGCTAGGGCTAAGGCTAGGTATAGGGCTATATAATTTACTAAGCAGATCAAATATCTTGACAAAGCTCGCGAGGTTGTCGACGTGTGGGATGTGGATTCAGCAGTCATTGTACCGATAGTCGAGACGGCCAATAGCATAATAGCCAAGAGCCTCGACCAACACCTAAAGAGGCTCTCATTAGGCAGCTGGATCAAGCAGGCTTGATCCAGAAGGCGTTATTACTGGACACGGCGCTTATCGTAAGGAAGTTCTTCTCTCAGCAGCCCTGACCACCGGTAGCTTGGACCCTGTTCCCGATACCGGTGGGCTACTATTTTTTATATTCTTAAATGTTTTTATAATTTTTGTTATTCTAATATTTAAAAATAGAATGAATAGAATCTTTATGGTTGTATAATGAAATAAAAGATATAATCTACCAGCGCTGTTTGTTGCTATTTTTGTTCTGTACACAAAATGTTCTGTTGTTAAAATTGTATCTGTTGTGTGTTATGAAACCATAATTTCCTTAGTAAATAATCAGAGAGTTTTAACGGGATGAATTTGAAAGGATACAAGGTGGAAGTAACTTTTGCCTGAAGCTTGGTAAGTACATATCTAAGTAGGAATGCATTTATTTTTCCATGAGGTTGCAGCTATTTGAATAAATCATACAACCTGTATAAAAAATTATACAGCCTGTATACGGGTTGTATAATTTTTTTGTCCAAAATATTAGTATAGTTTTTCATTTTGAAATCCGTAAAGGAAAAGCAACATGTATTTCGGCATTTATCATTGTAAATTATGATGAGGATAAATCATTAAATTAGCATGTTTTGTGACTAAAATCGCTCATTATACAGTTTCCTTTGTAACTTAACTTAAAATTTCTTAAAGTATTAGTTATTTTAGCATTATTTTAGTGATCACCTTCTTAGGTACGCACGACCACAATTCAAGCTATACATTTCCATTTTTAGCTGACCTCCGGTCATGGGCGTACCCAGGTTCTGGGCCAGGGCGGGGCAAACCAGATTTATTATTATAAGCACTTGGTCAAATAAATAAACTTAAATTTAAATAGGTTTTAATTCTTTAAATATACAATAACTATTTTAACAGTAACTTTCGACGGTTTGTGACGTCTTTCATGAAATAATCGCCCATAGCGTTAACAAATTTTCTATGTACACTGAGCATACAAAGCCCATTTAATCTATTACAAATATGATCGATCTTAGCTACGTTTTTACGCGTCTGAGTGTGCTGAATGACCTATCAAATGTAGTGGTGGAATAAGGTATTCATTGCCAGTAAAATTTCTAGAGCTCTCTTCACCTTCGGGTAAAAAGATTCGAAGAAAAAGGAGTGGCCGACTCTTTTATTAACTGTGTTATTCCAATGCTTTCAAAGTTCTGCTACTGCTTATTCATCCAACAAGTGCGCCATAGTTCGAATTCAGATGTGATCCCTACTAATTCATAAAATTTAGATACTTCCTCAATACATTTTTGTAATTTTGTAACTGTAATTTTGATTACTTAAGCAAGGTGCAACCCGTGCAACGATGAAATAGTAAACGCCGGTGAATGGCTTTTTGCCGAATCTCGTCCTTAATAAAGATGATAACGAATCCAAATAGGGCACCCATAACTAGCGACGAAAATGATCGCTAAGGGGCTCGCTATAGTAGACAGCCGGTTGATTTGCCCTCTGTTGTTGGCGGCTTGCTGTCTTAAGTCAACGCAGCTCAAGGTTCAAAGCCGCAGCAATTTCTTCAGCTGAATCGATTAAATTTTCACCGTATCCTCTTGTAGGCGATCTCCGGCGGCGACCTCACTCGTCTGGCCCTGGTGCAGGCCATGGTATGGAGCGAGAGGGCATGGGAAGCCGACACCTCCTCCTGCGAAGCAGTAATGCTCGCGAAGGAGGAGGTGGGGCGCGTGAGGGAGTGGCAGTCTCTGCGCCCTCACGTCCCTAGCCGCTGCGGGAGGAGACGCCCTGGGCGTCGGGAGTCAAAAGACTCCCGTCCACTATAGGCGCGAGCTTGCGGGCGGTGAGCAATGGGTAGCTCGCCGCCCGGTAAAGACCAGGCTCGGGTCGACGGCGCGTAGTGTTCCAAGCGCGCTTCAAGGAGATGTCAGCAATACTGAAGGGGTCTGCTAGGACCGATGTCTGCCAGGGTCGCGAGATTCGTTCGAAAGAGTTACGTACTGTGGCCCTGGCATATGGGCAACTGAAGGAACACGGGTGGGTTTTAGTCAGTAAACGTTTGACACGCCCTTCCGTTCCACCCAGAGCGGGAGACGTCATTTGATGATTTTCCACAGACAAAAAAATGTTATATCTTTGGGACGGGTGCAGCAGGGAATTGTATTTGTTAACCGACTAAAAAAAATTAGGTGGTTCTTTGTTCCAGTGTATTTTTTCTGGCTGATTTTTTTAATTATTTTTTTATAGATAGGTTTTGGCTTCAGGGTCCCATTTAAATTTTATTGACTTTGCTTTGATAGTTTTTGCGTTGGCTTCGATTACGTATTTAATCCACTTTGATCAGCGTGTTGATATTGTAATACTTCGTGTCTCTGCTATTGACTTGGCAAGTAATAGTATACGAATTAGTGCAGGCCAGATAAAAACGTTTTTGCAAAAAAAAACAACCGACTTCCAAAAACACACTACAAAGTGAAAAATAATCAGTGGCAAAAAACTAAAAAACAGATCCAAAGACACCAACTTCCGAAATTAACTTTATTTTTTCTTGCAGCGCTGCTAGCAAGTAGGTAGAATGGGTGTGCACGATTTTTAACATGTTTTTATTAGCTTCATACGTATGTTAGTAGTTAGTATGTGCCTATGTAACTTTGACCATGATTTTGATCCCCTTTAAAACGTCGGATTAACTCGAAATTTGGCTTATTTATCAAGGACCGATTACAATACAATAATTTTAATAAATTTGTGCCTTGCGGGGATTACCAGGATAGCAAAAAAACCGTCTTCGAAAACTACGCTGACATACATAAGACAAAATGAAATCTACGCTGACATACGTCACAAAATTTGAAACACCCTAATAGTTTTAAAAAACTAAAAAACATGCTTGCAAATAAATTGTTTTAAAAGTTCTATATTGTATTACAAATAGTAAAGAGTAATTGTTCTTCATTTTTATCGACAAAAGTAGTAGTTAGTATGGACGTTACCAAACTCCAGGGGGGGGCAGCTGCCCCCCTCTGCCCCCCCCTGGGTACGCCCATGCCTCCGGTTGTGTAGGGTTTTCGTACAATAATAAGACAGCTTATACTGGAAATCTAAAGCTTGATAATATGTAACCGTCTGTACTATCATTTCGAGTTTTTGTGTTATGCACTTTTACATTCATTTAGACGAACATAGCTTATACATTCATTTAGACGAACATAGCTTTAAAATAAATTATTTGTATGGTTTCAGATGTCAGATCACGTTAAACAGGATTTTTTTTAACCATGGCGCATATTTTTTTCGGGGGTTCAGTATCAATAACACAAGGGAACAAAAGAGACTTTTTTTTGTTGCACGGAATTTTATGACTGTTGTTTACCAATTCGAGGTCGCTGATTTCAAATCGACCCGCAATTCTTCTCTAGCAGCTTTAGTTTTTGAGATACAGCTATTGACCGTTTTTTCGTACTAGTTAACTTTCATAAAACCGATCAGTTTATTTAAAAAGTATAAATTTTTTACCATGTCCATGTCGCGAAATATCTGTAAAAATGATCCTAACTATTTCTGTAATATGTGTGGTGAATATATTAGGTTGGGGAAAAAGTCTTTTCGCATTATAGTATGTATGAACTTGTAATAAAATCTCTTTGGCTATACTATTTGTATCTGGCTGGTTTTGGTATCATTGAAAGTTTAAATTTTAAAGAACATAATTCCAAATTCAAATTAGGAAAATGTGTGATTTTCATTTGTTTTTCGTACCGTCAAGATGAGTGAATCGAATGAAGAAATTCGATACATTTTAAAATTTTACTACAAAAAAAGGTAAAAATGCAACGCAAGCCGCGAAAAAATTTGCGATGTTTATGGACCTAGTGTAGTGTCTGTGAGAGTAGCACAAATTTGGTTTAAGCGTTTTCAATCCGGAAATTTTGATGTCAAAGATGCACGTCGCTCTGATCGCCCTATTACGGATAAAATGGATGCCATTTTTGAAAAAGTGGAGCAAGATCGGCATACCAGTAGTTACGACGTAGCTGAAGAACTGGAAATTGACCACAAAACAGTTTTGGCGCATTTGAAAAAAACTGGGTACACAAAAAAGCTCGACATTTGGGTACCTCACGAGCTCACTGAAAGAAACCTAATGAACCGTGTACTCATTTGTGATTCTTTATTACGACGTAATGAAACCGAACCATTTTTGAAGAAGCTGATAACTGGTGATGAAAAGTGGATCACGTATGACAAGAACGTGCGAAAAAGGTCGTGGTCAAAGGCCGGTTAGGCTTCACAGACTGTGACGAAACCCGGGTTAACTCGCAACAAGGTGATGCTGTGTATGTGGTGGGATTGGAAGGGCATTATTCATTATGAGCTGTTACCACCAGGCAGGACCATCGATTCTGAACTCTACTGCGAACAACTGATGAGATTAAAGCAAGAAGTTGAGACAAAGCGGCCGGAATTAATCAACAGAAGGGGTGTGGTTTTTCATCATGATAACGCTAGACCTCACACATCTTTAGCCACCCAACAAAAATTAAGAGAGTTTGGCTGAGAGGTGTTAATGCATCCGCCGTATAGTCCTGACCTTGCACCTTCAGATTTCCACCTGTTTCGGTCTCTTCAGAATTCTTTAGGCAGTGTCAGGTTAACATCACGAGAAGACTGCCAAAACCACTTGTCGCGGTATTTTGACTAGTAGTCCCAAAATTTCTATAGCAATGGGATCATGTCCCTACCTACAAGATGGCAAAAAGTTATCGAACAAAATGGTACCTACATACTTCTTTAATTAAATGTAAATAAACTTTATTAAAAACTGTTTTGAATTTTCTTAAAAAATGCGAAGAAACTTTTTCCCCAACCTATTACATTTAATATGGTAGACTAAGTGTGTCGGAGTTCGTAAAACGGGTGTAATTTGATTACTTTGGATTATTTTTGGACACCCGCGACAGGTACTGGGTGCCTAAAATGGTACGTAAAACATGCATCGAGTCTTTAAGATTATTGGCGAATAAGAAAAGACTCCTCCATTTCAAGTACCAAACACCAATGATCTTGCGGGAACCCTCGAATCATCAGGACGATTGATATTTTTGCGTGGTTGATATAAACGGGCTAAAAACAGAAAAAAAAAATCTGTCGAAATGGTTTTACCCTAACTTGTTATCTGTTACACGACCAGTTATGTACTCCGGCGATGCATCAGCACCACAAGCATCTTCATCTACACAAATTGATCACGACTTGGATGAAAAAAACTCTTCTTCAAGTGATGAAAGTGAGACAACTGATTTTAATCTAGGTGATCTCAGTGAAGAACAAGGGGAACGGTTCCATCAAGATATTCGGACTATGGAAGAGTGATACCAGGGTCACTAGAATACCAACATGATGGCGGAGTACTGTTGGAGCATTAAAAACAGCCCTAGTGAACCTAGTCAAGCAAGAAAATCTTATAAAAGAAAGTTTTTTGATATGGAGTGGTTGATTTTCTGTTTTTTTTTTTGTTAATTAATCTTGAAAATCACGTTTTCTTTATATCTTAAAAACTAAAGCTGATACAAAAAATCTGATTTCAGATCTGAAATCAACACCCCGAAAATATACAATATTAGACGTAATATTTCATGCAACAAAAATTATGTTCCCTTGTGTAATAACACATTTCAACTATTTTTCAATACTTTTTTAAAAGTTTTATCCGACCTTAAATCAGTAAACTGTGGACACCATACATATTTCGTAATATGATATCAACAATAGGAATAGGTCAGTAACCGCGCGCAGGCGTAGGTACTTCGAGCTTCTTAGAATTCGGACCGATCGAACTGGTAGGTACTTGTAGCTACGCTCGGTCGTTCACCTTTGCCGCCGCGTAGGTACTTCGAACTTCTTAGAATTTTGACCGATCGAACTGGTAGGTACTTGTTGCTATGCTCGGTCGTTCCCCTTCGCCGCCTTACCATAAAACCAGTTTCAAAATAAACATCATTCGTTAACAATATTTTTTTTTTGTACTAAGATATATCAAAATAAAAATTGCATGGTTATTATAACTCGTTTAAGTTTAATTTGTTAACATTTGCACACTGGTTAAAAACTTATCCTGTATATCAAATAGTTTTGTCTTCTTTTTATTTTTTTGTTTTATTTATTACTAGCTTTTGCTCGCAACTTCAGTCAGTTATCGTGGACGCAGACGAAGTCGCTAAAAAGTAGCCTATGTCCTTTCTTGGGGTTCAAACTTACCCCGTACCAAATTTCATCAAAATCGTTTCAATAGTTTAGTCGTGACAGCGTAACAGACAGAGTTACTTTCGCATTTATAATAGAAAGTTTGGAATTAGTGCAGACTCTTGTCGTGAAAGTTTAAGTCTGTTCGAAACCTATGTTTACTATACTATACTTTATATATACACATGTATATATATAAAGTCAAGCATGTGGTGAAGTATATATAATTTATACATAATATTTAGGGCAATATTTATATTGTATTATACAGTACACTGTATATTATACAGATCTTCACTAAGTTCATACTAGATTTAATGAAGTTAGTCAAAAATGATCTTAATTTTAATATAGCATTAGTTACTAATTGTTTAGTCACATAATGTACTAAAAGTCATATTTGTATATCTACGGTCGATAGGGTCTTCATTTTTGTTAAAGAAATGTGTCTGAAATGTATTTATGTAATGTTTTTGTGAAGTTAATGTGTGAACATGCCTGTTCACACATTCATTCATTCGACTGATGCGGTTTTCATTATTAGACAGAGTGATTCAAGAATATAATATATACGCGGGCGAAGCCGTTGGAAAATCTAGTTTCAATGTAATATTTAGGGTATTATTTATAAGTACGCTGTATATTATACAGATTTTCACTAAGTTTCATACTAGATTTAATGAAGTCAGTCAAAAATAATCTTAATGTTAATATAGCATTAGTTAATAATTGTCTAGTCACATAATAATGTACTGAATGTCATATTTGTATGTCTACGGTCAATAGGGTCTTCATTTTTGTTAAAGAAATGTGTGTGAAACGTATTTATGTAATGTTTTTGTGAAATGAATGTGAGAACAGCTACTCAACGGATGCGGTTTTCAGAGTGATTCAAGAGGAAGGTGCATAAGTATAATATCTACGTGGGCGAAGTCGTTGCAAAAAGCTAGTTTAAATATAATATTAAAGGCAGTATTCATAAGTACACTGTATATTATACAGATTTTCACTAAGTTCACACTAGATTTAATGAAGTCAGTCAAAAATAATCTTAATGTTAATATAGCATTAGTTACTAATTGTCTAGTCACATAATAATGTACTGAATGTCATATTTGTATGTCTACGGTCGATAGGGTCTTCATTTTTGTAAAAGAAATGTGTTTGAAAAAATATTTTTGTAATGTTTTTGTGAAATGAATGTTTAAGCAGCCACTCGACTGATACGATTTTCATTATTAGACAGTGTTTCAAGAGGAAGGTTCATAAGTATAATACATACGCGGGTGAAGCCGATGAAAAAAGCTAGTTTTGATATAATATTTAAGGCATTATTTATAAGTACACTGTATATTATACAGATTTTCACTAAGTTCATACTAGATTTAGTGAAGTCAGTCAAAAATAATCTTAATGTTAATATAGCATTAGTTACTAATTGTCTAGTCACATAAATATGTACTGAAAGTCATATTTGTATGTCTACGGTCGATAGGGTCTTCATTTTTGTAAAAAAAATGTTTGTGAAATGTATTTTTGTAAAATAAGTGTGACTTTCTATGATACAAAGTGTGAATAAATTCCCAGTATAGTCTCCAGTAAACTGTTGACATGTAAATAGGTCTTTAAATTTTCATTAGTATAAACTAACGTAAAAACGATGATACTTAAAATTCCAGAACAATGTGCTAACGCCTGATGCTTTAGTGACTTTAGTGTCTATGTTAAATTGTTGCTAATGGTATAGAATTAGGTTACAGAAGTGACGGTAGTTCACGCACAAAATAAAACGACAAAGGCAAAACTTCTACCTGACTCTTCGATAAATCAATGCAAAATAATTCTCTTATACGGACGAACATCGGTCCACGCATTTTTCTTGATTTTTAACACGCTTATATTAGCTTCAAACGTATGTTAGTATGTAACGAAACTGAACATGATTTTGACCCCTTCCAAATGTCGGATTAACTTGAAATTTGGTATACTTATCAAGGACCGATGACAACACACTAATCATATAAATTTGTGCTATTATCCTTGACGGGGTTACCAGGATATCTAAAAGAAACTGTGTTCGAGAACTACGCTGACATACGTTACAAAACTTTTTACAAAAAAAAATTACATTCGACTTCCTTGAAAAAAATTACTACAAAATCAAAAATAACTTTAATTTCGGAATTCGGTGTCTTAGGATCTGTATTTAAGGTTTTTTTGCCACCGACTTCTGAAATTAAAGTTATTTTTGACTTTGTAGTGTTTTTAAGGAAGTCGGTTGTTATTTTTTTGTAAAAAGATTTTATTTTTGACTTTTTTGTAATGGTAGATACCCCGCACTAATCTAATCGCGTTATTCGTTCATTTGTCGTGCAAATACTTAATGCAAATTTAAGACTTATATTGTTTTCACATGGATCATTGTCCGAGTGGAACCAAATTAAAATGGGACCATTCGGGAAGCACCAACTTTCAAATAAATAAAAAAATCATCAAAATCGGTTCACCCAGTCAAAAGTTATGAAGCAACAAATATAAAAAAAGTACTGTCGAATTGATTGCCTCCTCCTTTTTTTGAAGTCAGTTAAAAATACAAAAAGTACGCAGACATAATATGTCACAAAATTCGAATAACCCTAAAAAATTTAAAATAAACAATAGTTTAAAAAAATACGCTTCCATAGAAAACTAAACTAAAAAGTATAAAATAATGGAAAAAGCGTGGGGTGCTTGATATCAATTAAAAATTACCTCAAAATGCACCCCACGTTTAGTTTTTAAACTATTATTTTGTATTCAATATTTGTTTTAATAAATAAATCATAATAGAACGAAGTGTAACTTTTTCTACTGTTTTCTAAATTAAATTCATAGTTTAAAATAAAAGTCCTTCGTTTTATTGGGCACCAATCTCCAGTGTCTCGTCGTGGACGAAATGTAATTGCCAAAATCCAAGGTTTTTTAATCCATCTGTGTATATACGGGTTCAAATTTTGTGGGCTTCAGGTGACGGTCAGTTGTGTCAGATTTCGGAGCATAAAATGCACCCACTATCAGCTTTTGATATACAAAATCACGTAGCCAATAATTGCGTCAAAGGCGCTTCGTATGAACTGAACTTACTAATACGTACATTTTTAACATTCAATTCTTTGAAAAATCTTTGAAACTGGCATGACCTAGAACTGAAAGTTCGAAGACATGTGTTCCACCAACCGGCACTGGGTCAAAAAAAACTTATCCGTTTTATAAATTAGTTATCTAAAACATATCCATAATTTTAATTATTCCTTTGGTATTCACATTGACCATAATATACCAATTTATCTTACAACAATTAAAATTGTTTTCCTAGTCTTGTTGATTATTTTTGATTATTTGTTTTTTTTTTTTAAGATAAGTGTTTTACATAAAATATGCATGCTAGATTCATATCTAGTAGATGTTAAACAATAATATTGTGTTGTAACTGTTTTATTGCATTTGTACATCAGTTTAATAATATTGTGTATCAATAATATTGTGTATCAATAATAATGTGTATCAATAATATTGTGTCTCAATAATATTGTGTTGTAACTGTTTTATTGCATTTGTACATTGTACATAAGTTTTGTGAATTACAATAAAAAAAAAAAGAGACGAATATTCCTGACTGATTGATAATCTCGAGTAAAATTTTGAAACTAGTTCTACAAATTAATAATAAAGGATACTTTTATTTAAGGTCATGAATAACTTTTAACTGGCAACTTAATGTACAACCTATGTCTTAGATTTTAAGATTCTCTAATTATTTTGTTTTACCAAGGTTTACTCACTAAATGTAAGAAAATCACTATGTTTTAATCTATTTCACAGTAACAAATCGTATCATTGGACTGTGATTTGTATTGCCAAAAATTTTCCATGTGGCCCGTCACGATAATTATATTTAAGTGCAAGTTGTGAAAGATCACACGCGCGTCGCGGCGCACGTCGTTGTTGTGTTACATTGATCTCATCATTATTATACCCTTAATTCTTAACACACTTTCATAAATTTCATGAATACATACCTAGATTTTAATTTAGTATTATTATTTATTCTTCTAGTATTAAGCAAGTATTACTGTTTTATATTGTTAAGTTAGTACTTTAAGTACCTAAGACGTCTCATACAGGATGAATAAATATCTATATTTAAACGAGGTCTTTGTTCAATTTATTTATCATCTTTTTCTTCCATTGCAACCCGAACTTTGTCTATAATACAAAACGGTGATATTCCGCTACCGGCATGACAAGTCATATTCTACAGTCTCATAAACAACACAAACACTTAATATATTTTTTAAGTGAGTCTAATGTCTGCCATTCTAACAACGAAAAATATTTTGTCTAGGCCACTCAGAGCTTTATCAATATGTCGGGAAAATTATGACTTCAACAATATGAATTCGGAATTAACTTGCCAACATGCGCAATGAGCATTTGTTCTTGCCAATGTATTTAATTACTCTGCCATTTTAAAAGATTCTCAGTTTTAGTATTTTGATTATGGCTTGCACACACGTGATAATGAGGATGATGAAAGTAACTACATACTAAGTAACTCTCAACTGCAAAATCTGATTTTGTTTTTCTTGCTTTATTTGTTTTTCGCAAATAAACACTTTTTCCCTGCCTCAGTTGCAGCATTCTTTTTCAAAAGGTCCACTACCACCAATTAACGCTTGAACAGGTCATCGTTAGCCAGCAGATAAATGTCGGAACGTTGTATAAAATGTTACTTGAGCGATAAACTTGGTTAGCGCGATGCAGGACTTTACGTGTAGTCAGTGTCATGCGTAGTTCGCATGTGGGAGTGTAGATGCCGCTACTACATACGTAACGACATCTATTGGGGCCAAATGGTGCTAAAGACTATAATGATAACACAGGCCCACAAAAACAAAAAGGACCCTGCGTGAAAGACCAGACCACCTGAACTTTGTTTTCGGGGCCGCTGAGTCCGAATATGGTGCCAGAATAGCGAAGTTTGTTCGCGTTTTTTCAGAAATCAGCAATAATGCTGAAAATTTAAGTTTTTCGTGTATGGTTTATGTTGTTAAAAAACGCGAAATTCCAATGTGCAATGAAAAATATTTTCAACGATCGTATACTGTGTAGTGACAAATATCCGATCTTTTCAGCATTTTTCCTCTATGATGAGAAAATATGAAATCAATTGGTGATTCTAACTTTAAGTAAAGACTCTATTGATTCAGCGAGACATTTTTTGTATAATTTATTTCATTGCACATTGGAATTTCGCGTTTTTTAACAACATTAACCATATACGAAAAACTTAAATTTTCAGCATTATTGCTGATTTCTGAAAAAACGCGAACCAACTTCGCTATTCTGTCACCATATTCGGAGTCAGCAACCCCGAAAACATAAAGTTCAGGTGGTCTGGTCTTTCGTGCTTGGTACTTTTTTTTTGTGTGGGCCTGTGTAATAATTCTTAACACATGCAGGCTAGTTAGAAACTTTCTTCAGTGTGAGCCGGACACCTATACTGCCACGCAAATATAATCTCGTCTACCATACAGTCTACTCATCATATTACTCTCCCCACACTTAACCTCACTGTTGGACACTTGGCTTAGGCCCGTGCCATCATTTCTATCCGGCTAGGCCGAGGAAAACAAATTCTAAATAATAATATCTTAGGACAACCAACACAACGTTATCTGATCCCAAACTAGGCAGAGCATGTATTATGGCACCCAGATAACTGATAAACATACTTATATATTTCTAAATACATACATATTATAGATAAATTATACCCAGACACAGAACAAATGACTGTGCTCATCACACAAAGATTTGTCCTGGGTGGGAATCGAACCCACGGCCTCGCGTATTTCCCTTTCCGTGTTCAACTGGCGACACCAGTCTCGCGAAATCCACACGCTTTTGTTTTACTACGGAATCCTACGATCCCGTGTTCAATTCGCGTCAACTGAGCACGCTTTTGCGATCAAGCAACGTTAAAAGAAGTTTTACAAAACAGTGTGTAATTGAATTGAACACGGTTTTTTAACCTGTCTATTCGAAAAAAAATTGCACTCCGGGAGTGCCGGCAGAAGTGAAAACTTGATTATTAACGTTGAGCATGTTTGATATTTTGGAATGGTTAGGGAATAATTTGTTGTTCAATTTCCATATTTTAAGCACTTTATATTCACGAATTTTACGAATACACAACAATGTGATCACTACACAGACGGTCGAGCCATCAGCTGTCACCATCCATGGATGCGCGTGGCACGCTGTAACATAGACGAACATTCGCGCAAGCGCCCTGCGCCGCCTAAACGAAACAGTAGGCCCCGGCATACATTTTCGCCGCGCCGTAGAGAGGGGATAGCTGTCTACTCTCCATCCGTCCTACGCTTTTTCGATCAGGTCACGTGTCCTGACGCGAGTTTAAGATTTTATACCCATTACAGAAAAAGTGCTCAACGCCGCTAAAGAAGTTTTCACTTCAAAAATTGAATGATTAGTTTGAGCGCCATCTATAATCGAGTTGCTGTCTTAGAAAAAGTTATTTGTTATAATTATTTAATTCATAAGTAATATTTATTTTATGGCTTATGCTATATTACGATTTTATTTTTTTAGAATTAGACACACTTTTAATGACATATATTTTACTGTAAACTCTTCGTGTTTAGTAGTTTATATTAGCGTCATCTATGATTCCATAACCATACTAACCAAGGCTAGCCAAGTGATTCGTATTCGTTTTAATAGATGGCGCTTTTCCAAATTAAAACCATCCGTCCTACGCTTTTTCGATCAGGCCACGTGTCCTGACGCGAGTTTAAGATTTTATACCCATTACAGAAAAAGTGCTCAACGCCGCTAAAGAAGTTTTCACTTCAACAAATCCGTACTGATTTAGCGCGTTCGTAAATGTTCGGGATAAATCGTGCGGGCCGAAGCAGGCGAGAGCGCCCGAAGTTGGATTCGCGCGCTTCTCATTGCAGTTTGTTACTGTGCGTTCAAGGTTATGTTTTGTTTACATAGTGCATAATGGAAGAGTTTAAAAAACTTTTTTGCAAAAAAAAACAACCGACTTTCTTAAAAACACTACAAAGTGAAAAATAACTTTAATTTCGGTAGTCGGTGTCTTAGGATCTGTATTTATGGTTTTTTTGCCACCGACTTCCGAAATTAAAGTTATTTTTCACTTTGTAGTGTTTTTAAGAAAGTCGGTTGTTTTTTTTTGCAAAAAAGTTTTTATTTTTAAATTTTTAGTTGTGGTATTCACCCTGCACTAATTCCAAACAAACAATGCATATTTATGCGATAGCAGAAATCGCGGTTGATTTCCTGTCATTTTTTAAAGAGTTCCGGTGTCTGTCTCCCGAACTCATCATCAGATCTATATGAAAATTATATGGGACTATTTCGGAATAAACCCCTTTCGAACAAAAAAAGAATTTTGCAAATCCGTCTATATATGACGGAGTTATGGCCGAACATACATAAAAAAAAAAAAAAAAAAACATATAAACATCCGAATTGATAACCTCCTCCTTTTTGAAGTCGGTTAAAAAGGGTTTTCAGTGAAATCACTAAAGATTTTGAAATACTCAACTTTGACGGACAGTCGAGTGACAGTTATAAGTGTAAAGTTCAGTGCTTATTACATTATGACGGAGAATACGACGAAAAATGTGCTAGATTTGTGGAATGTTTTTCAAAACAAACAAATTCTAACTGGGTTATGAAAAGACGGTTTGCAGAACCCATACGTTATGAATTCAGAAAATTGTTTGTATCTTTCGGAAAGAAATAAATTGATAAATAAAACGCAAGGTGTTAACAGAAACTTTAATTGCAAGTCGTCTCTTAATATAAAATTTTTGAAAACTACACCAAGTACTCTGAGAAGTTCAGCCCTGCTGAGAAAAGGATATAATGTTATAGTTGACATCCACTTCAATCATTCCCACAGAGTTAATGTAGCTCAATCGTTATCCTTGCTCCGATGTTCGAACGATACGAAACAAATATTTATATCTTATTTCGATAGAGGTATGACTGCCGCGGCCGCTAAGATGTACCATGAATTAAATATTATAAGTACTGATGAAAGCGATGCCTACAAAATCTTAGCTAACGCTCAGCATAACCCTCTAGATCGTCAAGTTGTGTATCTTTACGAACAATGGCGTAAACAAAATTATGGAAATAGAAATGAACAGACTGTGTTACAAATTTTGAAAAGAAAACAAGACGAGTTAGGGAAGTTGGGTATAGACTTGATCATACTGGAGAATCCTACTATTTGTGTAATTATTACACCAATAATGCAGCGAGTTTTCACTAAAGGATTAGCCGATCAAATAGTTTTTATAGATACCAGCGGATCATGTGATCAATCAAACACCTGAGTGACATTTATTTTTGCAGCTTCTAATATTGGTGCGTTGCCTGTTGCAATAATTTTACACGCTAATCAGACAGAAGAACAATACAGTTTAGCGTTCAAAACTCTGAAAGAGTTCCTCGAAAATAAATTCAACAAATTATTTCAGCCAAGTGTAGCCATGACCGATGACAGCAGAGCTGAAAGAAATGCGTTGAAGTCAGTTTTACCTAACACCCGGCTTTTGCTTTGCATATTTCACGTTAATCAAGCAATATGGCGTTGGCTTTGGCAAACAGAGCATAATGTTAATAAAGATGACAAACAATACATAATGAAACTGTTCCGCAAAGTTATGTATTCAAATACTATAGCAGAGGCCGAATTAAATATGTCCATATTGAATGAAGATGTAAAGGTCGCGACAAATTATAAATTGCAAAATTATTTAACAAATATGTGGGCCCGACGAGAAGAATGGTGTTTGTCATATAGGCATGACATTATCAATAGAGGACATAACACAAACAACTTTTGCGAGGCGTCTATAAGAATTTTTAAAGATATTATATTGCAAAGATGTAAAGTTTTCAATATGTGTGCCCTGCTGGATTTTATCACTGACACGTTTGAAAATTACCACAAAAAAAGATTGTTGCAATTTGCTAATGGGAGAGAGCGAAAGTTAACAGTAAGCTACGAAAAATTTTGTCAGAAAAGTAAGTCGATAACTCAAATATCACCACTTGATGACACGTTTTACTTAATAAAAGAAAAAACAGAGTTGTATGTAGTTGATTCTGAAATGGGAACGTGTGACTGTTTATCAGGGAAAGGTGGACGCTACTGCAAGCATGTATGTGCTGTGGAACTAAAGTTTGGCATAACGATTACTACATCGTTAAATTTGACTGAAGATTGTCGCCAAGATTTGGCCAAATTGGCATTGGGAGACGAATATAACCCCTATTTCTTCCAAAATATAACACTGGATTCAAATGACGTGGAGATGGCTGAAAAAAGTCAAGGCACCTCACAGCAACAGTTTACGTTGCCGATTAATGAACCTGATAACACAGAAAATAATATTTTCACAGAGTCTTCAATTCAAGAAAATTATATGATTACTGTAGACGCAATTGAGTCTGAGTTTATTAGAATAATCAAAGTACTTAAAGAAGAACCAAATCCAGTAAACACACAAATACTGAAAAAATATTCATCTGAACTATCTCGATTGCAGACTCCTTCCTCTATTGTTTCATACATGCATGATAAGAAAATACGACGTTCACGAAAAATAAAGGTCCAACCTACATCTATTTCGAGACGACATCAAAAACAATTACCCAGCAGTGGTAGAATTCAGTCCGGCCGTCCTGTTAAAAAGAAACGTGCACACAATATCGCTGTGAACATAGACCAAAACGAACGTTCCGCAAAATAGTTGACTTGTCGGTGTTTTTTTTTTGTTATTTTTGTGCTGATAATAAATGTTTCATTTATTGTATTGTATGTAATATTTCATTGAAATCATATTGAGTAAATAATACAACCTACTGTCTACTATAGAATAATACCGTCGCTGATTCAACACGCTTTTGAAGACTCAAACAGTCTAAGAGTCAAGTCAAAAAAGTGTTCAGTTCAACTGCACACGATTTTGTTAAACCTTACCCAGCGCCTCTTGATCACAAAGGCGTGCTCAGTTGACGCAAATTGAACACGGGATCGTAGGATTCCGTAGTAAAACAAAAGCGTGTGGATTTCGCGAGACTGGTGTCGCCAGTTGAACACGGAAAGGGAAATACGCCACGGCCTCAGTCTTAGCAGTCAGGGTCACTAACCACCAGACTAACAGGCCAGTATAGTGTCATCTTTAACAATCTTTCCATCTCTTGTAATCATACCCCTAAATAAACAATAGTTATTTGTGCAACAAGAGAGCAAAGTCGTTTTTTGCTGCGAGTGCTGATTTTGAATCCTGAGTGTGGCGAGGGATTCGTGTGCGTCAGAATGGCTTGTTGCCTGTGGCTTTGGTCTATGAGAGTTGATTAGAAAATTGCTACATAATTGCTTATATTTGCTACATTTAATAAATAATTGCTACATACTATATATATTTAGAAATAACATATTTTTGTTGTACAGCCATCCTGACGTTTGGTTGGCTGGTCGCCTCCTAGTTTAAAGCCAAGCATGCAGAGTTTCCCGAAATGTATTGCGTCAATAATTGCTACATATTTGCTTCATTTATCTAATTTAGTTGTATCTTCAAACATATGTTAAATAAAGGATGTAGCAATTATTTTAATTATCCCAAGGAAAAGTGCCTGATAAAACAATAAAGGCAAATAGAGACAATAAAGGCATTGTAGAGGTACCAATTCAATAAAATGGAACATTTTAAAAGTTAAAAGTTAAATTACTGCAATTCTGCAAATTAAAAGTAACAGATTTATTTAGTAACGTTATTGTTGCATGGAGTTTAGTTTGATTATCTGGGGTTAAGGTTTCTGTTTCGGTGGCGGATTGAGAAGGAACAACGGTGAACGTCGGTGACTCTGATCGGCTTTCTGACTGTGCGTCGTTGGAAGTGAATGGGCGTGGGTGAAACCAAGGATCCGAGGTCGAATTCAGACTTATTGTTTCCAGTATACGCTTACAGATTTTCGACTTATTTTCTATTGAGTCTTCAATATAGCCTTCTGCAACCATATTGGACTTCCACCCGCCGTGACGTTTTAAAGTGGTGAGATCGGCTCCGGAATCAGCCAAGAGCGTTGCCGAAGTTCTCCGAAAGCAGTGACCTGTGTATAGCTGAGGATCTTCCAGTTTTAAGAGTGGCAATTTCTCGCGGTATAGCATCTATTTTATTTATTCCCATAGGCTGTCTTGAGCATTTCTTATTATGGTATGAAAAATCGGTCGGTTTTTATATTGGCTGGACGTAAATGTTGGTATTTTTTTCTACAATAGTTACATATTCTTCGCGTACGACAAAAGACCTATCAAGGTTCGTCTTCGTATTTTTCAATTTTACTAACAGTAATTTATCTGAATGCTTTTCGATATTATTAACTGTTAGCTGTAATAGCTCGTTATTGCGACACGCTCCACTAATTCCTATGATCAGCACAACCTGTAATGAAAATATTACGTAATTAATATGCATAATTTAACATTTACAGCATCTTTTAACATATCTTATTAAATATTTTAACAGTATTGCTAAGCCAGACTAGGATTCATTGCGCCTCCAAAAATTAGTAGTAGGCAGTAAGTACCTTAAATAAAACAGTCTACACACAAATTTTAATAAATAACAACATAGATTCATAGGTATCACTTACTTTAACGGCAAGAAAATTGCAGTCCGCCGGAGCTTCATTAAGAAATTTTTCTATGTTAAGGGCCGTGAAAATTTTGGACTTTTTAGCCTCATGCCCAACTGACATTATTTTTAGAAAAGATACGAGTTTTGCGTATGTTTCAATATGCACGTTATGTTTTGTTTTTAAAGTACTCGTAGCTTTCAACATTGAGTAAATACTCCATATTGTAGATGATCGCCTCGTCTGTGATAAATCTAAAAAATAAGATAGCAACACCGTCTCCGAAAAACTGCTTGCGCCCTTTGTAAGTCTCCATTCATTGAAGACATGGTATGCTTTCAGATATTTCTCGCGATACTTCTCAGGTAGGAAACTTAATACTGCATTAATAACTTGTTCTTTTTTTAGTCTTCCGGTGTTAAAATACTGTTCTCGTCGCTAGTTTCACTCATATTTTACGATTTTTATTTTTTTTTAACTTATTCAACTCTTTACGCCAGCTACGAAATTTTATTCCCGCTCTTTTATTTAAATTAAGGCGTGTTCGGAAATAGCACCCATGATATTTTATTATTCAAAATATTTACGTAACATTATTGAAACTAGAAATAAATATTTACAGGTTAAATATCAGTTTTATGTGCAGTAAATACTTATTTTCGTTTAAATACAATTTTTGTTGTTTTGTTGTGTGTACTTTAGTTAGTACAAATTTCCGAACGTGTTTGTCTTTGAGGTCGAATTCAAAATCGGAACTTCGAAAGGCCGGCTTTCTAATGGCGGGAAAGAGATAGAGTGTAAATGTTTCGAATTGTATGATTAACCCAAGGCTGAATAAGATATTCGCGATTTTCTGAAAACAAAAATTAAAAAGTTACTTTGTCTCACTCAGTGAGACAAAAAAAATAAATGCGATTTTGCTAACTGATTTCAGGCAGCAAAACCTACATGTTTGAGCTACTGAAGTGAAAACTCATTTACGATGACTTTTTGCATAGATCACACTTCGTTTTTCTAAATAATTAAGTTCATGTGTCGTCAGGCCATTTCACGAGGATAATTCAACACATTGGTTGCCAATATGTTAAAGGTACTAGACAGGTATCCACTTTATAAAAAGGAGCTGTTGTGTTGTTACTTTCATTTATAGTTGGATTTAAACGGCCTTTTATTATGTCGGGGTAAAAATCCTGATAGATGTCCGCCGCCCTGGGGTTGACAGAGAGGTCTGTTAGACTCTAACTGACTAAAAACCACCCCGGTGTTCCCTCTCACACATGGGCGTACCCAGGTTCTGGGCCAGGGGGGGGCAAATCAGATTTTTTACAAGCAAATAAATAAACATAAATTAAAAGAGGTTTTTTTTAAATCTTTTTTAAATTCGTTTTTTTATTTTTAATATACAATAGTCATTTTAAAAGTAACTTTCGAGGGTCTTCAGTAAAACGGTTTATAACGTCTTTCGTGAAAGAATCGCCCATAGTGTTAACAAATATTCTATGTATACTGAGCATACAAAGCCCATTTAATGTACTTCGATCATGGCCGATCTTAATTAACTACATTTGTACGCGTCTGAGTGTGCTGAATGACCGTTCAATTGTAGCGGTTGAATGAGGCATTGGTGCCGATTCTGTTGTACAAAATTATCTAAACTAAACTAAAAATCATTAAAATTTGGTTTATTCCTGTCAAACGACGATTTCCTATTCTGAAATAGACTAAAGTGACACAACTTAACTATATTTTAGTTTGACAGCACTAAGATTGCACTGAGTTATAAGTTTAGTGAAAATGACAATTTTGCTATTCTGAGTTTGCCGGTTTTCACCAAAAATTTTGACTATAATAATTTATTTTGACTAAAGCTGACTATTTTTAATCGCGATTAAAAAGGTGTGGAATAAAACTAGTGGTCATGAACAAAAAATCACATCAACGCCTCGCCTTCACGTGCAAAAACAGTGCTGTATTTTGTATTTTTTCTTTTGCTTAAATCTCGAAAATGGCGTGTCCTATCGCAAAAATAATGAAATTTTCGACCCCCTCTATGAAACCCCGGAACATTTAAATCTCAACACGTGAGTAATATTTTTTTTATATTTTTCAAACAAAAAGTGAAAAATTCCATATAAAACACGTCCAGGCTGCCCCCTTGCGCACGCCTTCGTCTCAAAAGAATTAATTGCGTAGCGCATACAAGTACCACGTTGCGAAACCAAAAGAAAAAAAAAACCACGTTGATTGTCAAATTCGTTTTTAGGCGTGTCAAAATAATTTTTAAATTTAGAGATTTTTTCTTGCGGAATGGCGTTAAAATTCTCATAGCCAAAAGTAAGGAATTTTAGAGATAGTTTAGTTAGTTTAGTTCGGTGTACAACAGAATCGGCACCATTGCCAGTAAAATTTCTAGGGCTGTCTTCACCTTCGGGTAAAAAGATTCTGCTACTCCGTTATTAACTCTGTTATTCCAATATTTTCAAAGTCCTGCTCCTGCTTCATCCAAAAAGTTCGGCTTCAGATGTGATCCCTTCTAATTCATAATAAAATGTAGAAACTTCCTCCATAATGTTTTGGAATTTTGTAACTGTAATTTCAATTATCTGAGCAGGGTGTAACAATGAAAGAGTAAACGCTGATGAATGGTCTTTGCTGTATCTCGCCTCTAATGAGGAAAGTAACGAATCCAAATAGGGCATGCAAAACGAGCGACGAAAATAATCGCTAAGGGGCTGGCCACAATAGGCAGCTGGTTGATTTGCCTTGTGTTGTTGGCGGCTTGCTGTCTTAGGTAAACGCAGCTCAAGGTTCAAAGCCACAGCAATTTTTTCAGCAGATTTGATTAAATCTTCACTCCTTTCTTCCGCGGAATGCCTTTTTTTGTGGGTGGAAAATCATCAAATGACGTGTGGAGGGCGTATCACACCTTTACTGACTAAATCCCACTCGTGTTCCTTCAGTTGCCTATATGCCAGGGTCACGATAACTCTTTCGAACAAATCTCGCAACTCTGGAGGCATCGCTTCTAGCCGACCCCTTCAGTTATGCTGACATCTCTTTGAGGTGCGCGTGGAACACAACGCGCCGTCGACACGGGCTTGGGCGTTCGGGGTACAGAACATATATACTCTAGGGAGGTCCGGAGCGTCTCCTCCTGCAGCACGAAGGGACGAGAGGGTGCAGAGACTGGCTCTCCCTCACGCGCTACGCCTCCTCCGTGAGCATTACTGTTTCGCATAAGGAGGTGACGGCTTCTCATGCCAGAGGGCATCTCCGTACCATGGCTTGTACCAGGGCCGCCACCGATCGCCTCCACGAGGTCACGGTGGTGCTCAGCTCCGGCAGGGCACTCCACCGTATGCTCCACCGTGTCCTCCAAACGATTCACGCAATGGAAACACCCGGGCGTTTCCTGGGAGCCTTATCCGTATTGGTTATCCGACCGACCGACGAACCGAATTGTATTTGTTAACCGACTTCAAAAGAGGAGATGGTTCTATGTTCCACTGTATTTTTTTTTTTCTAAACAATTTCTCCGTCGATTATGACCCATTTCTATAAAAATCTTTTTTTAACACGCTTGTATTAGCTTCAAACATATGTATGTGCCTATGTAACGGAAAATTTGAACATGATTTTGACCCCCTTCAAAACGTTGAATAAACTCGAAATTTGGCGTACTTATCAAAGACCGACGACAATACAATAATTTTATAAATTTGTGCTATTATCCTTACCAGGATAGCAAAAAAACTGTCTTCGAAAACTACGCTGACATACGTCACAAAATTCGAAACACACTAAAAAATAAAAAACAAATAATAGTTTAAAAAATGTCTCAAACTATTATTTTTATTGGATAGGTTATGCTTCAGGGGACCACCATATAATTTTTATTGACTTAGATTTCGTATTTAATTCACTTTGTTCAGCGTGATGATATTCTAATACCTCCTGTCACTGCTATTGACTAGGCCAGTAATGGTATACGAATTAGTGCAGGGTAGATAAAAAAGTTATTGCAAAAAATAAACAACGGACTTCCAAAAAAAAACACTACAAAGTGAAAAATAATTTTAATTTTGGTAGTCAGTGGCAAAAAACTAAAATAAAGATCCAAGGACACCGACTACCGAAATTAAAGTTATTTTTGTATGCAGCGCTGCTTGCGAGTAGGTAGAACGGGCGCGTCGCATGATTTTTAAAAGTTGTAAATTGTATTACAAATAGAAAACTGTTATTTTTACTAATTTTTATCGACAAATGTAGATAGTTAGTAGGAACATTCACAAACTCCAGGGGGGGGCAGCTGCCCCCCTCTGCCCCCCCCTGGGTACGCCCATGCTCTCACACCTACTACGTCGGGGATCACGGGATCTAATGCGATTTCCGCGATCCCCGGCCAGGCGCGGTCGCAGCCTAACATTTGGGGGGGGGGGGGGGGTCACCAAGAGTACTGAAGAATATTTTTAGGAAGGTACATCCTCTTTGGTCTAGTAGTCGCAAGCGCTACTGATCAGCATGATGTCACGGGTTATAATCTTTTTGCAAATGTCCATCGGAGTCTTCGTGGCTCAAGTGAGAACAATTTTAAGATAGTAAGACAGGCAAATCGTTCAGTGTTTCGACAGCATGACTGTCTTTGGGGGAGGGTCATGACCCCTAGGACCCCCCCCCCCACCCCTCGGACCGCGCCTGTCCCCGGCTGGTGTCAGCTCGCCTCTGCGAGCCAGCTCAAGTCCGGAGAGGTGTTGAACTCCCCGCTCGTCATCATCCTCGCTCATCGCCGCGCCGTGTCCTTGCAAATGGCCTAAACCTACCATAAATCTACGATTGTAATGAATGAATCCAAGAAATAAATTTGAAAAAAAAAAGAACATCAGTAATCGTTTAGCTCAACCCTAGTTTAAGGAGCGCAACTACCCGTCACAAGACTATCAGGTCTACAGAACATTTGCGTTATGACATAGATAGTCCGTCCCAACAGAAATAATTCCTTATTTCCTAATAAATACTATCCAAAACTAGAATTAAAGTATCGATAAAAGCTCTAAAAAATAAATGCTACCAACATTCTAAATCAGACGAGTTTTACCTATTTCCTCTAAATTGTATCTCGGTACTGATCAGTATCTAGTAGACAGGTTGTGGATAGCGCATCGTTGCCGTCTCGTACGTTAGTAAATAACTAATGTGCTCCTGATGTAATCCGATAGTTAGGAACGGCGAGGCATAGTAACAGGGCAGGTAAATAATCTATGAAGTGTCGTAGGAATTAAATGGAAATTCTGCGGTGAGAATATAATAATAATAATAATATTTATTTGTTCAAAACCTTAAACCTATTTACAATTCTTAGGAACTTAAATTAAACCTGACTAGTAGCTGGCAAGATACAAAACTAGTGCAACTGGGCTTAAACTAGGAGGAACTCCTGTGCTATAAGCACCAGTTACTTCCGTCACCACCGTGATCGAGCTGCCGTTACAATTATGGTGCGGTGCTAAGTAAATATTAATAAAGGTAAACATTACAAAATTATAAATATATTGAATAATTTAACATTTAATAATTTAATTAATAATTTAATAGCTATCATGCGTGTGTGTGACCTATGAATGAACATACGTATGTGTGAGTGCTTATGGTATGAGGTGTGGTGTGTTTGTGTGTGTGTATGTGTTCGGGTGTATGAGTGGGTTTGTGTGATTTTATTTTATTATTATTTTATACTTTTTAGAAGTTGTTCAGTATTTCCATAATTTTGAGAGAGAAGGAGGTCATTTATGGTAGGTTTTAGTTTACTTATTGGTAAGTGATGTAGCTGAGTATTTTTACTTATTTTATTATAAAGGTATGGACCCATATAGCACGGTTGTCTTCTGAAGAATTCTGTTTTACACGGTTTCAGGTCAAATACGAGGTCCTTTCTACGTTTCTTTTTCAGTCTTACCGGGTCATACGTTGAGCTTTTGTGGCTTATGAGCAGGACTCTCCTGATATAAAGTTGTCGAACCGTTAAAACCATACAATCCTTGTATAGCTGCTCCGTTGGATACTGAAAGTTCTTTTTGTGCATTACTTTGAGAACTGCTCGCTGGGATCTTTCTAGGTTTAATATATGGGTTTTGTGTGTACTCCCCCAGACTGAGATACAGTATTCCAGTACTGACTGACACAGGGATAAATAGATTGACTTCAACAGGCTCAAGTCGCACACCCTGCGTAACTTCTTAAAAACTGTTATTAACTTTCTAACCCTACAGCTTAGCATTTTTACGTGATGGTGAAAGTTTAACTGATCGTCCACTTGTACTCCGAGATATTTTATACAGTTTGTTTTTTCAATAGGGGGACATCTGCATTCACTAATATTGTTTTGATTACAAGTGTGTGCTCGGATTTCAACCAATTCATTAGCAGATGGTGGAAGCTTCTTTATCGAGAACATGATGTATTTTGTTTTCTCTAAGTTAAGGGTAAGTAAGTTCATGTTTAGGTATCCGAGAACCGTTCTCAGTCCGGCGTTTGTACGAGCGGCGACCTCTGACCATGTTTTACCATGGAAGAGAATCGCCGTGTCGTCCGCATAAGTTATTATTTGGCCATTTCGTAGATTTAAATTACATATCTCATTAATATAAATAAGAAATAGGCTAGGACCGAGAACACTCCCTTGTGGTACACCAAAATTGATATTTGCACTGTTACTTAAGTACTTCTCAATTTTAACTATCTGAGTTCTGTTGGTAACATAGTCCGTAAATAATTTAAGAGGGGTTCCTCGAATTCCTATATTCTCCATCTTCTCCACAAGCCTGGGAACAGAGACGGTGTCAAAAGCTTTTGCTAAGTCTAGAAAGACTCCTATGCATTTATTTTTGCTGTCTAGTTTACCTGCAATATGATTTGTTAATTTTATTACCGCGTCCTCTGTAGATTTGCCTGTTACAAAGCCGTATTGGTTCGGAGAAATTAATTTATTTTTATTTAGATAATTTATTAATCTGCTATTCATCAGTTTTTCTATTATTTTTGAAAATATTGGGAGCACAGAAATTGGCCTGTAATTACTGACACCAGCCCTGTCACCAGACTTGTAGATAGGATGGACTACAGATAGTTTGAATGGCGTGGGGAATGTTCCAGAGTTGAAGCTTAAGTTGGCAATGTGAACAAGAGCGGGGACCAGAACATCTCTAGCCAATTTAATTATCTTGACAGGTATATTGTCCCAACCTCTAGCGCAGTCTTCTTTTAGGTTTAAAACAATTTGCTCTACTTCCTGATCATCTGTTTCAAGCAAAACGAATGAGTTACACACCTTCGTGCTATTAGTGTTCGTTGGTATGTCGTTTGGTACATTAATCCTACTTGCAAGGGTTTCTCCTACTTTGACAAAATAGTTGTTTACACTATTTACAGCCTCCTCCGGAGTTTCTTCTAGTTTCAGTAAGTCTAAGTTAGGTTCACGTGTCGAGTTTATGTTTGCGATTTCTTTGACTAGCTTCCATGTTTCCTTTGGGTTTTTTGTATGTTTCTTTAACTCAGATTTTTCATGAGTGTCTCTAACTTTGTTCAGAATGTCGTTGCAAAAGTTACGGTATCTATAGTAAGTAGTTTTTAGGGTGTTATTTTTAGGGTACTTTTTATGGTGCAGATGTAGTTTGTCCCTATGCCTTATGCATCGAAGTAGGCCGGGAGTAATCCACGGTTTAAATACCCTTTTACGATGAGGAACTTCGGTGGTGGTTTTGTTCGCTTGTATTGCGTTATTTATTATGTCTACTAGAAATTGGACCGCCGGATTAACGCTGGTTAATGTGTAAAATGTATTACTATTTGAAAGGTGGTGTCTTATGTCGTCTGTGATTTTTACATATGGAGTTGGTCAGTAACTTTAGCTTGTTTTTTTTTTTTGATTAAATTATTTTTGAATTGATCGATGACGGTGAAGGCCCTAGGATTCGAGAGGCACAGAACCGGTCGAAGTGGCGGTGCTTGGGGGAGGCCTATTTATTTATTTATTTACTAGCTTTTTTAAACCACTCCAATTTTATTTATTTGTATAGATGTATCTATACAAATAAATAAAATTGGAGTGTCTGTTTTTAATATTAAAATAACCACTTTTTACTAAGTGTATATGGATGTATACACGATACATACCTATACCAAAACAACGTTTTTTACAATTTTTGTGTCTGTCTGTCTGTCTGTTTGTTCCCGCTAATCTCTGAAATGGCTGGACCGATTTTGACGGGACATTCACTGGCAGATAACTGATGTAACAAGGAGTAACTTAGGCTATTTTTATTTTAGAAAGATTCTTTTATTTTAGAAAAAAATAACTATCTTCGAAAACTACGCTGACATACGTCTCAAAATTCGAAAAACCCTGGCTGAATCTTACGAAATAGGTCAAAATAATGTACTACAGTATTGTACACCTTAAAAAGGCCTACAAAAATGTCCTCAATGGTATATGTCTATCTCTTAGGGATAACCCACAATAACCATTTTTTATCTTTTACTTTTTACGAGAAATAAGGGCTTATTTACGAAGCGATTTTAAGCAATACAGCATTAATCCTTATCCAATTAAGTACCTTAAATACATTGTGCATTTAATATAGATCAATATGGCCCTTTACAGCATGTAATTTAAATGAATATCTTAGAAGATATTAGAGATTTAAAAAGTGGGCGCAGAGCGCGTTGGCAGCGGCTGGGTAGTACAGGATAAGTAGGATTGTAATTCATATTACTTTGGCTTCATAGTAATTGCGAATATCATGTGTGTTCATTATACTCAAAATAAACCTAACAGTATTATTCCAAGTAAGAGACCGCGAAATGGCTTAGATGTTTAGATTTTTGGATGTTTGTTTCTCAATGATGCAAAGACGGCCAAACGGATTTAGATCGAATTTGGCACAAAGATATATTATATCATGGATACGTAACAGATAGGATACCTACTTTATCCCGGTAGTAGGGTCCCGGGTGATATTTTCCGACAGCTATACGGGCCAAGCCACTGGCAAAAGTACTATTCCTATAATTATGTTCGGTGTCTGGTAAATGATTGAGTGTCTGTATAGGTAAAATAGGAGCGTTAAGAAAAACCAGGAAGACTTATATTCAACTAAACCAAGCCCTATGTCACAGTCTTCTTACTCTGAATACTATTACTTTTATTTTAAAAACATCAACACACATGATGTTCTCATAAACTATGAATCCTAAGTAATATGAGTTATAATCCTATTACTAATAATATTATATAATATGTGAAAATATGTATGATTGGGTGTTTGTTTCTCAATCACGCAAAAATGGCTGAATGGATCTGGATCGAAAATAGCACACAGAGTCTATATTACCTATATAGCCTGGAATAACACATTCTTATCGCGGTAGTACGTCCTCTTGCATTAATTTCCGACATCCACGCGGGCGAAGCCGCGGGCAAAAGCTAGTAGATAATAAGCACACCAACAGCACAATCACTTACAATTCAAATAACATAACAATTTAAAATTGGCACTTCAGTAACCATGCAAATAACAGGAGTGCATGACATTAGCATATGAATATTAGAGACAATAGAGAAAAAACTTAAAAGTAAAAAGTGTATCCAGAGACCCAAATTTAGAGCACTACAAAATACTAATTTACACGCTACACAGACGTGCAGTCGTCACACTGTTTAAAAAGGGAACGCCTGTATGAAGCGAAATTCATGGAAAATATATCAATGGGGTAATCTGTCAAATTGGACCTGTCATTATATTCCCTTGCCATACGTGTTAAGGGGCTATTAAATGTGGTATTTAGTGTGGATGTAGGCAATTCAAAAATACGATGATGACGCTTACTACGTTGGCAACACCTAAAGTTAAAATAGTTTACCAATTGTGCGTCAATGGAACCGTTTATTATTTTATAGAGTATTAGTAAATCAGAATGGTTACCTACGTCTTTCTTTTAAGCTAATCATTTTAAAGTGCCTTAACCTGTCATTATAATCAGGTATAGCTTTTCGGATCCCATTCTATATCCAGCAGTGGACGTCTTTAGGCTGAAATGATGATGATGATGAAATTATTTTTAACCCGGGTTCTCTACTCTATCGAACAAATTCGCGATCATGGCAGGCATCGGCCCTCGCGACCTCTTCAATTTCTGCTGACATCTCTTTGAGACGCGCGTGGATCTCAACGCACCGTCGACCCAGGTCTGGTCCTTACTGGGCGGCGATCTACCCAGTGCTCGCTGTCCGCTAGTCCGCGCCTGCGGTGGCCGGGACTCTTGACGCCCAGGGCGTCGATGATGGTGACAGCTTCCCATGCACTCTCGCTCCGTAACACCTATGCATATCCCCTGTAAACGGAAACAGTAACATTCTCCTCAAACACAAAGCATTTATTTGGATTTAAACTATTTACAAACATTTTTGCTGTGTCAACTGGGTCGAGCAGTCCGAAAGATAATCTAAGTTGCCCATCCCAAAGCACACCTAGCACCTAGGTTCCTATGGAGAAAAGCCAGAAACTCCATGGACACTTTTTTAATTTACATTGTTTCAACTTCTAGATCGTAAAACCAACTAATTACCTTACCCGAAACAAAATAAAAATTCTCGATAACGTTACAATAAAAAACTAGTATTCGCGTTTCGTTTCCCACGGTGCATTGTTCGGCCTGTTTCCAGTCGTTAGGCCCGGGCCTGACGTCAAAGTTGGCAGTCGTTAGCAGCCAACTTGACGCGACCCAGCAATTTACTGCCTCTTTGACTTTTTGGCTGAAATTAATTTTCATACTTTCTGTTTGCTTGATTTTGGTGAGGTGCAGACTGTATTGTAATTTTTTTTTTTGCAGTTTAGTTACCTATGCAGGTACCTCACAGTTGGTTTACTGTAAGTGTAAAACTTTTTGAGACTCAAAGTAACGGTTTCTTAAACTAAAAAAAACTTATTACAAAAAAACAACCGATTTACGAAAACAGTCCGTGCTAAAATACGAAAATGCAAGAATCAAAGACATCTATGATAAAATTAAAATTATTTGTCACTTTGTATTTTTTTTTGTAGGCTATTATTTTTCTTTTGACATTTTAGCAGTAACTGCCCCACGAAACTTCGTATAATTACATTTGCTAAGGGGCCATCCATAAATTACGTCACACGTTAAGGGGTCGACGAATTGTGACATTGTGTGACAAAGGGGTGTGAGCCAACCTAAAAATCAGCAGTCATCCTCAGGGTTTTTCTTCTCACCCGCTACACATATCTGCGCACAGTTAATGCATTCTCTGCAGGAGAATGACGATGGTGAAGATTGAATCCAGGTCCAATCACCTTCTAAGAATACCTACATATTCTCATGTATTTTCTGTAATCTTTTTAGAGCTAGTTAAAAGTCCATAGTTGACAACATCATTGTGCAACAAATTAATCTATATTATATAAAAATGAATCCCTATTTCCCTTGGTCACGCCATCACGCGTGAACGGCTAGACCGATTTCACTTTTTCTTTTTTGGTTCTTATGAAAGAAAAAAAAAGAAAAATTGCGCGTAAATTTAGAAAATTTAAGTACACTTTACTTAACAACCATATAATAGGACAATGGTACCGATTCCCTTGTTCACAAACTAAACTAAATTTAAGTTCAGTGCATCTTTTTCTTTGTATTAAGAGGACAAAAGAAAAATTTTAGTTTAGTCCTGTCAAATTAATCAGCGCCTGTCACTACTCCATACAAGTTTAGACGCGATTAAAAACTTGCCTACTAAAATTACGTCAATTTACGTCAAGCGCTGATTAATTTGACAGGACTAGACTAAAATTTATCTTCTGTCCTTTCCTTAATGAAATAGAAAGAAAAAGATGCACTGAACTTAAATTTAGTTTAGTTTGTGAATAAGGGAATCGGCACCAATGTAAACTTTTTTAATGTAACATTATGCCATTTGACATAGAATTGACAGAATGCGTGCTCAAATATCATCAAAGAGACAGGACAACGTCTGTCGGGTCAGCTAGTTTAATAATAAAAGTCTTAACAAGTACAAATAAACCTAATCGGATCACCATTCGCATTGCGGTTTACATAGCGCTTCGATTTTAATGGAGTTCGCACAATAATCCCGTATCCATGGCTATCGGTATCGGTATCCAGCGGGTATCGACACTTTCAGTAATGAAACGTTGCAGAAAATACTGGAAAATAAAATGTCATAGTAATTTATTATCTGTAGGGAATTATGGGTAATGAACAATACCATGTTTTTGTTGTTGAGCTGGAACACAGCTATTTTATCGATTGCTAAAGTTTTAAAAAGTTGAAGAGTGAATCTGAAATGGCTTGAATGAATGAAATGACTTCTAAGTAAATAGGCCATATTATACAGTGCATGAAAATTTGTCTCATCACGAATCTGAGTTAGTGACAAACTGCTTTTATGTTTTGATGCAAAAAAATAATTGTAATTCCATTAAAATGTCTAGTTGAATTTTATATATATCACATAAACTTAGGTCTAAGATAACAAATTATTGAAACTATTGTATACCTAACATGGTGGAGCAGTGCAAAGGTACACCAAAATATCTCAGTAACAACTCCGTAACCACTGTCTCACAATAAAGAATTTTGACTTTAACTTTGAATCAATCATAGTAATTATGGATCTATCTGTGTTATTTATGTCACTAGATATACCCACTATCCGAAATGGAATTAGTACTACAGGCGTGCGGTGCCGCATGTGAGGAATAGCACCATCCCTATCTTCCCGTTGGTGTTGTAAAAGGCGACTAACATACTTACTAGAGAATGGGTTGCAACGTTCTTTGAGCATTTTCCCACCATACTGCCATCGCCAACCCGCCTGCCAAGCGATTACGGCAAACACCCCATAAATTTGGTAAGGCCTATGACGGCCTGGACGGCTTTCGACTCAAATGATGATGATCTATTGACTGTGATGGTCGACCTTGGAACTGCTTCATAACTCTAGAAGCTAAAACCAGAAAAGAAAGGTATACTTGTCAAGTTCTAACCCTAGTGGAGTTCCATTACTAGGAATGGTTATTAAAAGTGGAAAGCAATTATGAGTTTGACTTTCCAATTGCATGCCATTCATCTCGATTCTCGGCAACTGTCATCCAGCAGCCACTCTGAAAAGATCGTCACTCCGTCCTACCTTACGTTTTCTAAATCGCGGTGTCCCCTTAAGAACATGTGTAACTAAACGATACTGGTTTTAGTAGATAGATATCTACATATACTTCATCATTATCATCAGTAGCCTATAATGTTCCCACTGCTGGGACACAGGCCTCCTCTCGGTGAGAGGGAGTTGGCCATGATCCACCACAGGCCCAGTGCGGGTTGGTAGATATCACATGTCTTCGAATGTTTGGTTCTAAGAAATGTCGGTATCCTCACGATGTTTTACGTCACCGTTTTGAGAGCATTTATGATGAAATTATTTACACAAAGTAAAGTACCTGCTTGGGTTCGAATCCACGACCAACTCGTAAGTCGCGGTCGTTATCACAGGGCCATCACTGCACATATACTTCGGTTGATATGAAAACTGATCATGTCGTAAAACTGTTTAACCAATGCTTTCAATTAAGCGGTCCGACCACTGAAACCTTGCGCTAACCGACAACCATGCGTCGATTGACCAAATTCATTTGAGTGGTCTCTTCGGTAATTAAAATTTGGCTCCATAAAAATATTTGCTCTACAAATTCCGGCACTTTCCAATTAATTGAGTACGATATCGCGTGATGGCGTCAACTATTTTTGTTTTAATTTGATAAATTTTTGACGGCGGTATTTTGCAATTTGTTCTCATTGTAAAATATTTTATCAGGATCTGAAGCAAACATAATCTGTGTTATATGTTCCCACTGATGGGACACAGTCCTCTCTGTGAGAAAGGAGGAGGAGAAGAGGGAGCCGTTATAACATCTATAATATCTTAGGACAACCAACACAGGCACACAGGCGTACTGGAAGACGTAGCGTTGGAAGGCCTCCCACAAGATGGACCGATGACCTGGTCAAGGCTGCAGGAATACGTTGGATGCGAAAAGCACAGAACAGGTCGAATTGGCGGTGCTTGGCGGAGGCCTATGTCCAGCAGTGGAAGTCTTTCGGTTGAAATGATGATGATGATGATGACAACCAACACACCGTTATCTGATCCCAAATTAGGCAGAGTCTGTACATTGGTAACCAGACAACTGATAAATATACTTATATCTATATTTCTAAATGGAAATACCCAAATACTCCGAAATATTTTATTCCGAATTACGGTGTTCCGATTTTCAAAAGTCCGAATTTCATAATACCTAAGAATTTTTAATAAAGTCTATTATTAAAAATCACGAAATTTATTTTACCGAAAGTCGTTAATGCGATTTGTTAGTTTTCCGATTTTCATACGTTCGAAGAATCAAATGCTCGAAGGGTTCTCGGCAACGACACGCAAACGACATTCCGATTTTCAACATTCCGAATAAACTAAAAGTCAACATGTTGTGCTGCAAAATTTAGTGACAGAAACGAATCGCTGCAAAACTGACTTCACGCAGTCTTGTCTGCCCTACCCCTAGAGTGTAATTTAAAATCGCGTAGGCGCGGAGGGGTGGGGCGGCCCGCGAGCTGAGGGTCAGGTGGTGAGCGTTAAAACCATCTGCGACGATAGGCTCGCGTGGGGCCGCCCAATCCCCGCAGTGCCGGAGCCGGGACAGAAACAATGCTTGCTTGCTTACTGTTTGCCTGCTTGCATGCTGCATGCCTGTTTGCATGTTGTATGCCTGCTTGCATGCTGCATGTCTGCTTGCACGCTGCATGCCTGCTTGCATGCTGCGTGCTTGCTTGCATGTTTTTAAATTCTATCTCCTCATACTAAACATAATAATATACTTCTCTCTTACGAGCAATTATGTGTTTATTTGTCTTGCTATTCGGTTTTAAAAGGCGTTTTTATTTCGGAATTGTATTAATCGGTATTTTAATAACCAGAATTCGTATTTTCGATGTTTCGAATTATCATTAATTCGGAGTTTTTGTTATTCGATCTATTGAAACTCGGTATTTTGTGAATAGTAATTATAAACTTTAGGAATATTGAAATTTAGGAATTATAAAAATAGGAGTGTTGATGTTGTGAATGATAAGTTGGAGTTGTTTTAATTCGGAATTTTGAATCATTCGGAATTATGAATATCGGTATTTTGAAATTCGTATTTGTGACTGTCGGAATAAAGATTTTCGTATTTATGTAGTGTACCCATTTCTAAATACATATATATTATAGATACATTACACCCAGACGCAGAAAAAATGATTGTGTTCACAGGCATTTTACGGTCTTTTTTCGGCAATTCACACTGCATTAACCAGGATCCATCACTGTTCAACCTCTAAGTTACAAACAAACAACTAACTTCATCCGGCTATTGTGCACATCACCCAGTTTCATCTAAAAACGTATTTCACTTAATACTATAGAGGTTGCCCGCGTAACTTGTTTTTAATCGTTTCCGGGGGTTAAAACCGGGTAGGATTAAGGCCTTCACACACCAGAAGGCCCATTCCAGTAATGAAAAACGTTCAAAGTAAGCGCAATCTCATCTCAACGACAATTAAAGTTATTAACTTCTCAAAACTGAAGGGATTTTAATGGTAGTTTTGACAGATTGTGACTGAACAAAATACTATTCCCGAATTCTTTAGAAAGTTCACATTCTTATGCAAAGAATTCGGGAACTGCCCCTCTGGTATCTTCTGGGTACATACGCTAGTAGTACAGCGCTGTCCACTAGACTAGAACGACATCAAGAATCAGGGGCATTATTATTTTGTATACAGTTCCTTACACAAATGGTGCGATGGAACCCTATTACTAAGCCTCGATTTTCTGATCGACCATTTGTTTACCAGCGAGCTGTATTTCATGAATCGTAATAGGTAGACAATTCAAAATGCACCGTTTCTATTATCGTTATAATAAAAATAATTAATAGTTTAATTAACTAAAAAAAAACGAAAACGCCGCATGAGTCATGTTTTTTCGTGCGTGCAGCCGGCTCCATCGAATTATAAGACGTTGTCACGTCAAAAATTGCTCAAAAAGCACCCCACGCTTTTTTCCATTATTTTGTACTTTTTAGTTTTCTACGTATGCGTTTTTTTTTAAACTATTATTTATTTTGAAATATTTTATTTCGGCTAGCTCGAAAGCAGGTTTTGTATTTTTTTTTTGCAATTCTGGCCAGAATAATGGCACAAATTTATAAAACTATTGTATTTTTATTGGTCCTTAATAAGTGTGCAAAGTTGCAAATTAATCCGACGTTCTGAAGGGGCTGAAAATCATGTTCAAAAATTCCATTACTTAGATACATTCATAGATACCAAGCTTATAAAAGTGTGTTAATAAAGTTTAAAATGTAAAGGTGGGACAAGACAACTGTTTCTTTTTTATTTAATACTGGCTTCTTCGACCGGCCTGTTAGTCTAGCTAGTGGTTAGTGACCCTGACTGCTAAGACTGAGGTCGTGGGTTCGATTCCCACCCAGGACAAATCTTTGTGTGATGAGTACAATTATTTGTTCTGTGTCTGGGTGTAATTTATCTATAATATGTATGTATTTAGAAATATATAGGTTATATTTATCAGTTGTCTGGTTACCATAGTACAGGTTCTGCCTAGTTTGGGATCAGATAACGGTGTGTTGGTTGTCCTAAGATATTATTATTCTGCCCGCGACTTCGCCCGCATCAAATTTTTGCTCCCCTGACCCTTCCCGTCGTATCGAATTGCCTGGCAGTTTACGTCTATTTTTCATTGCGGCTCCGCTCCTTTTGATCTTAGCATGATGTTATATTGCCCTCCTCAATAAATAGGCTTCCCAACATAAAAATATTTTTTCAATTCGGATCAGTAGTTCCTGTGATTACCGCGTTCAACCAAACAAACAAACTCTTCAGCTTTATAATATTTTTAGTATAGAAGATGTACCGTGTGGTGCCGGACGTAAAGAATAACACCACCCCATTTCTTCCCGTGGGTGTCGTAAAAGGCGACTAAGGGACTTACTAGAGAATGGGCAGCAGCGTTCTCTATGCATTTTACCACCATACTGCGATCGCTAACCCGCCTGCCAAGCCTGGCGATTATGGCAAAGCCCCCCAAATTGGGGGAGGCCTAAGTCCAGCAGTGGACGTCTTACGGCTGAAATTATGATGGTGATGAAGATGTAGTGTTGTTAAGAACCCTTCGTGTGAGAGTTCGATTCGACTCGGACGTTCTTTTGAGTTGGTGTCAAGTCTTCAAGGCGTGCAAACGCCTTTATTCAAGCAGTTCAAAAGTTAGAATCAAGTTATTTCCATAAGCCGCTATTAGCAAGACATTGACTGTTCATAAACGATTTCCCTTACGCTTTACTCTTTATTGTGTTAAGCTCATTATTTCTTAAGGACTGATTGAAAATAACAAACGAAAGATCCGAACGGTCTAAGGAACGACTAAGCCTGTGGCGACATGGCAGTTCCCTTCCGAACCCATTCGTTCCACCTGCTGATCTCGAACCTGGACACGCATTGCCTTGGCTTTCCTGGAAGTCTTTCAATAGACTCCGGACTCAGGCAGTGTAGGTAGTAAAGAAAACCTGCGCAGGTGGATATTCACAGATGATTACGCTCTGGAGTGTAAATGTGGTGGTGTGGTGTGGTGCTGATCTGAACCCACATAAAAATAAATATACATATTATAGGTGGAACATAGAACCTCCTCCTTGTCTGAAGTCGGTTAAAAAATGAAGAATTTCCTCATAATAAAAATATGAATGACAGCTATTTACAATATTCATGTATTCTTGTGTATTTTCGCATGTGCATTAAAATGTAAATTATGGAATTAATACGTTGTTTTTTAAGCCATCACGCACGTCGATTTACGACAAAATAACGTCAACGTGAACAGAGACATTGTTCACGTTGACGCCATTTAAATAAGAACGTTACACAGATTATGTCATCAGGGGCCGGTTCTGAAAAGCGCTTTGTCCATTCGACAGTCAAAAAACTGCTCCATACTTTTTATATTCGAAAAGTCCATGGTTACTCTTTTAGGCTTTTACAGTGGTTTCAAATAGTTATCAGGTATATATATATTCAGGTGTTATAGGTATGGAAGGACAGTGTGGGCCTGTCAACAAGTACCAAGTACTTAATAAAATAGAAAATAGTCTACAGTCTACAAGGCCTACAACGTTCTTACGTTCACAAAATACTAAAATTTTAATTTGCGACTTTAGCGTGTTTTGCTATTTGACTAACTTAATTAAAATGCAAATAAAATTCAACAAAACACATTGCGTCAGCTGATAACAAAGCTAGAACTAGAAAAGCTAGTTTTTTAATTCAACTATCCTGTGAAGAAGCATCGCATAATATCTCATAACATCGCATCGCATCTTATTAACTAGCGTTCAAGACGCGAAGCTTCCTTTTGTTATTTAACGTCATTTCACGTTCAACACTTGAGTGTTACGCTTGTTATAACTTAACTGTCAGACTAAGTTAACGTTAGGTGTGTTATTAGAAACTATTAATGTTTGTTCCTTTACTGTTCTAAGAGATGCGGGAAGTCATACAAAATATCCATAATTAGTCATGTTTATAATTGTTTATTTTTCAAGAATTAGTATCAAGCAAGATATTTGTGCAATATTAAATTCCGTTATATAAAATTTCTTCCCAAGTGTGTCGTAGAAAGCGACTAAGGGGTTTACTAGAGAATGGGCAGCAGCGTTCTCTATGCATCTTACCACCATACTGCGATCGCCAACCCGCCTGCCAAGCGTGGCTATTATGGTAAATCCCCCTTTTGGGGAGGCTTATGTCCAGCAGTGGACGTCTTTCGGCTGAAATGATGATGATGACTAGATTCAATGAAATTATATCATTACTTTATTTATTTTCGTGTATAAGACGAAAGGACTTGTTAAATATTAAAACAAGAGCAAATTAAAGTAATCTCTCCGTTTCGTTTAAATTAGCAATGGTAGAAAAGAGAAAATTGCAATTACAACAATTCTGTAATAAGATTTGAAAACCGAATTACTCAACTTTTCTTGTCGAAAATTAACTCTAAATGAATGCGAATAGTTTAAAGTTCTTAATTTAGAAAACTCATTTTCTCTAATACCAAAGAATAAATTTTATGTTCTAAAATCTAATTTATGTATTTTATTTAATGAACTAAGAGATCTATTTCATAAATAAATATTTGCAACGTCAATGCCTTATACACTTGCATCAGCTATTCTATTGAAATGGTAAAGTACTCCCTTACTTTAAAACATCGAAATAGTGAAATCCTCCATCATCAACTTACCAAGATCTTCATTCTTCATTTCATCTTTGATATGCCACACGAGATCTATAGATGACTTTGGCAGTCAGCAAGTTATGGAGCCTTCTCAGCCTGGCTATCGTGAAGAGAACTGTTAAACATCGCCTTAGGACGGACGGACCAAGTGGGTTCCTATTAGCAAGAACAATGCGCCTGTCATTAGTCTGTGAGGTCAAGGGGAATTACTGCGTAAGTGTAAAAATAGAAAGTAAATAGTTGACCCAGATTAATCTTGTTCCGTGTGGTGCTCGACTTAAAGAATAGCACCACCTCATTTCTTCCTGTGGGTGTCGTAGAAGGCGACTAAGGGACTTACTAGTGCACGGGCAGCAGCGTTGTCTATGCATCTTACCACCACACTGCGATCGCCAATCCGCCTGCCAAACGTAGCGATGTCCATCAATGGATGTTATTCGTCTCAAATGAATCTTGAAAATGGTGCAAATCGTTAGAATATCCTAATCTTCAGATAACAGAGCAATATACAAAGAAAGGGCTCTAGATTCTAAGACGTTTTTTTTTTAAGATTACCCCTTATGTCTTAGTCCCTGTACTAAATGCCCCGGTTCGTTAAAATAATATATTTATGTTAGAGGTTTCCACTAAATTGGAAAATATCGTATTACGCCTCCTTATCCCCAGATCTTCAATACCAATTTAAGCTCCCAGTTACCAACAATACCCGGAGCATTTGTAACTGCCTGTAACCGACGTGTATAATGCCCGTATCGGCTTCATGTCAGCAGGCATAACCGTGTAATACGACATGAATACGGCAAGACACCGGCTTACAGATGATGCACAACATCTTAGCTAAACGAAGCTGGGATTGTACGCTTGTAGATCTCGGCAGGAATGAATAAGGATACGAAATATTGTTTGTGGTTAGGTACGATCAATCGCACGTCAAACACGGTAAGATTTGAAATGAACACCAGTTAAAGCGGTTGCAACTACGGAATTAAGACGCTGTCTTTGTTAACTGCGGCACTTTCAATATTCAAAAGTTAGGTAGCATGGACATACAGTTGATTGTCCTAGACAAAATAATGATGTATCGTTTATCCTGAAGCTGAAGACAAAAAAACTGAAATCCATTTAACATGATTGGCCTGTTAGTCTAGTGGTTAGTGACCCTGACTGCTGAGACTGAGGTCGTGGGTTCGATTCCCACCCAGGACAAATCTTTGTGTGATGAGCACGATCATTTGTTCTGTGTTTGGGTGCAATTTATCTATAATATGTATGTATTTAGAAATATATATGTATGTTTATCAGTTGTCTGGTTGCCATAGTACAGGCTCTGCCTAGTTTGGGATCAGATAACGGTGTGTTGGTTGTCTTAAGATACTTATTTATTTATAAATTCAAACTTATTCTAAATTCATCGTCTCTAAAAAAGTTTGTGGTTTATATAATTACGTTAACAGTTAAGAAATTAAGACTTACAATTGGATGAGTCTTGCCTGAACTCAGGAACCTGTTCTAAAAAAGATCTCATGGTCTTTAACCAGCACCTTCCTTGTCAACTCAGGACAATTGGTGACTAAGCCGGACCGCCAGAAAGCCCACATACCGACGATGGAGACGTGAACTTGTTGAATACTCGTCTCAATCATATTGACTAGAAAGGAGCCGAATGAAACACTTTGTGTAATTATAAGGAGGTACCAAACGGGTTAGAGTTTTACGAAGAAAGTTAAGATTCGAGGAGTGACGAAACTGACCGGCTGTGGACAGCATTAGTTTTGAGCGGTTACGTGTACCATATCCAGAAATATCGGCCCCGACTTACGAGTTTCAGGTCGTGGGTTCGAACCCAGGCAGGCGCTTTACTCTGAGTACACATTTTCAACACAACTGCTCTCGAGACGGTGAAGGAAAACATCCCGAGGAAACAGGTATGTCCAAGAGCAGAAATTGGAAGACATGTGACATCTAAAAAACCGCACTGGGCCCGCGTGGTAGATTAGGGCCCACTCCCTCTCACCGAGAGGTGGTCTGTGTCTCAGCAGTAGGAACAATATAGACTGATAATGTTTATAATAATATTATCTAGGTGCTTGGTATGTTTTGACGTGTACAATAAGACGTTTCCATGTGCAATCTCAGCCATCTTAGGGTCATTTTCCCCTGCCCAGGCATTTGTTAGCACGCCCCGTGAGGAATTTCTAACATAATTAAAGTTTTTATTAAACTAATAGGAAGAAATATAATGTACCTACAGGGTGTTCTTGATCTAATTCTTTTGGTTTATTTTATAGTTTTCTCCTACCTATCGTCATCTGCATTATTCCACATTCATACTCAAAACTTATTGACTGTTTCATTTACTTACCATACAAATCAGCACTTACCAATAATTATACTCCATTTGTTTAGGTAGTTAACTAAAGGTAAACAATCTTGATATGTCTTTTTATATAAAATAAATCGTATAAAAGACCAACAAATATTATTTAAATTAAGTTACTTACCTAACATCGGTTTAAGTAAATACCTAATTGTAAACATTTTTAGATTCAATTTTTAGACAGTTTTTTAGATGAAAGACATGTTAAGATTGTTTACATTTAGTTAACTACCTAAACAAATGGAGTATAGTACACTGATACACGAAACGTACGTACCTACCGCATTAGATAGCTTCCCGGTCCCTAATAGCCATGTCATCTAGTGAACAATGCGATAGGAATGCGCTAGGTGTAATCTGACCAGACATACCGGACATAATTAGTGCAAGTATCCAGATAATTACGACTGATGCAGCCATTGATAGGGTGCAATGATCTAGAATGAAATCCTGTGACATGGAGTGATATACTAAAACATTTTATAGTAGCATCATACAGAGTTAGGATTTCCTAACTCTTTACGATGGTACTATAAAATGTTTGACGGTTTGTTTGTTGTTGGACGGATGAGACGAGTACGAGATCGATTTTAATTTTATGATGTGGTCTATTTTCAACCGTAGAAAATAGTCTTAAAGAATTATCTCAAAAAATTGTTTTAATTATTGTGAATGTGAAGACTAAGTGGCGGTTTTTAGGGTTCCGTTGCCAAATGGCAAAAAACGGAACCCTTATAGATTCGCCATGTCTGTCTGTCTGTCTGTCTGTCTGTCCGAGTATGTCACAGCCACTTTTCTCCGAAACTATAAGAGCTGTGCTATTGAAACTTGGTAAGTGGATGTATTCAGTGAACCGCATTAAGATTTTCACACAAAAATAGAAAAAAAGCAATAATATTTGGGGTTGACCATTCCGGACACCTATCCTCTTGGTCTTCACATGATCTAACCAAGATTATGTCTGGACTTTAAAAGAGACTATGAACTCTGAGTTTGTTTCGGCCCATCTTCTCTGAGTAGGCAGATAGGAAACGACGACCTCTTCTAGTTTAAAAAAATATGATTGACGTTTAAAAGTGTTTCTACAACCCTACTTGCAGAAAAAAAATCATATATGCGTTCAAGAAACTCTAATTCTTAGATGATTTCACAGACACACATTTTCAGACATTTTCATTTCAACGTTAATGATTTGCCTCGTACAAACGATAGGGCTCTAAATGACTTGTCCAGCGTGACCTGCTATCTTCACACTACAGGTGCTGGTGGGTGCTTCTGAAGGTGCCAAGGTTGTAGCCAAATTCTGGGCTGATGCTATTTAGATTACCATCGACATGCTAAGAAGATCAAAAATGATTTTACCCTTTTAGGACACTTTGTGTCTTAAATAAATAGATAAATGAATAGAGTAGGTCACTATTGGACAAGCCCTGGCTGACCCCTGGCTTCATGCAAAGGCTAAGAAGAATATTACTTTTCCCTTTTAAGACACTTCGTGTCTAAAGTCGCCAACTTCTAGAGTGGGTAACTACGTGACAACACCTGGCTTTACAGCTTCCGTTATTTTCTTTTAACCAACTGATTAATCTTTTGAAAATACTTACCCAACTATTCTACTCGAATATACAAGGCATGCTACAATAAACTATACATTATATAGTAAAGTGTTATTAACCGTAATACAGTGCACAGTAAACCTAATTATTCGAGCTATTTGCCGTCAATTATAACAGGCGGTGGTATCGCAGCAATATGCACAAATCAATTTAACGCTCATTGACTACGGTATTCGCGTTGAATAATTTAAGGAGATGCTATTGGGCGGTGCTTCATACAACATTTTTGCATATGTAAAAGCCTTGTCCGAAATATTGTTAAGTAGCTTTTGCCAGCGGCTTCACCCGCCTTTTATACATATAAAACTTCCTCTTGAAACACTCTATCTATTAAAAAAATCGCATCAAAATCCGTTGCGTAGTTTTAAAGACACATAGGGATGATGCATACATAGGGACGATCAAATGGTTGTGTTGTATTTCTGATACTTCTCGCAGAAAACATAAGGCGTTATGCTAAAACTATATGCCGATACCTGATGCCACCTCCTCGGGGCTCCGAATCCAAGTTGCACGTGTACCCCACGTATACACACCACTGTTGAAGCCGTATGTCACACCTGATACTGTCGACTGACGCGTCACGATTCAGGAATTACTGATTTTTGGCCGAAGCCTCGGCTGGCTTATGGCCGAAAGCAAAAATTTGACCGAATCATTATTTTTTCGCCAAAAGTAGGTGAAACATCGGTCGGTCACTAGAGCTTACACTTTATTAATAGCGTTTTTGTGACAATTAAGTCAAGTCACTGCGTCATTGTGTGTCTCAGAGGTGTCATAAAGAAACAAATGTTCTTTCTATGGTATTGTTCGTCAAACCGTTGAGCTCTGTCTATGTTTTTAGTTGAGCTGCATGATTCCTGATAAATGCGTGCAGTGATTGTACAGGACAACTCAATTTTTCCTCAGAAGACCGTTTCAGACACCAAACCACATGGTCTTCACATTTTCTGACCAAGATTATGTCTGGACTTTGAAAGAAACTGTGGACGCGAGAAAAGCTGAACACGCAGTTCAGCTTTTCTTCTCAGCGTATTCAGATAGGAATCGTCGACCTCATCTAGTTTTAATAATGTAATTGACGTGTAAAAGTACTTGTACAAACCTACTTGCAGAAATAATATCATTTTTAACCGACGAAAAAAAACGGAGGAGGTTATCAATTCGACGCGTATATTTTTTTTTTTTATGTATGACCACGCATAAATTTTTACATCGTAGTCCGATTGCGATAGTTATTTTTTTATTGGAAAGCGTATACTCCGAGAGTGGTCCCATATATATTTGGAAAACAAAATCAAACCCTCAGAAAACAGGAGATAATTGATTGTTCACTCACTGATTGTAACGCATAACCACGCACAACTTTATACAGAGTAGTCCGACTTTGATAATTCTTTTTTCATTGGATAGAGTATACCTTGCCAAGTATTATTAGTACATTAAAGCCACAAAAAATTATAAAATAAAAAATTTCAAAATTCGGTTAAATTTTTTGTTAAAAAGTTTTTCATTTAACATAAATGTGAATATATTTTGCCGTGGTAGGGGGAATCCTTTGCCTATCGCCTCATTCGATCAGTCTTTAATGGCTATATGGGCGTCGTTTTATCAGAAGACAGGGCAAAAACCTCGTGGGTGTATATACCTAATTACTTTACCAATATTGTCGAAGTTTAATATCTTCTTAAGGTGTCAATGGCCTGCAAGGGTCGCGAGATTTGTTCGAAAGAGTTACCTTGACCCTGGCATATAGGCAACTGAAGGAAAACGAGTGGGTTTTAGTCAGTAATAGTTCTGACACGTCGTCCCGCTCCGTCCAGAGTGGGAAAGGCATTTGATGATTTCCACCCACAAAAAAAAGGTGTCAATGGAAATCTATATAGAGCCAGTTTAGTAAGTGTGTGGGAGACTATAATTGAGGACTTGAATTTCTATGGCGTAGATGAAGATGTTAATAGACGCGGATATATAGATTTTCGTATTACGGTGTTATGGCTGATAGAAGCTCGGCTAAAATATCGTTAAGTCCCCTTGCTTCATGCACAGTATAATTTGTATCGTGAACAAATCATGAATAAGTGCTACGTGGTTAGTTCTATTTCAAAAGTAAGTAAGAGGAAGTAAGTACATTTGTAAACATTTATTTCGTTAGTCTGAAATAGTAAATCATAGACTAGTTATTGGTATTTTAACATAACGTATACAGCGTACAAGATGGATGCGAGAAGCAAAGAATCGGTCGATATGGTGTTGCCTATGTCCAGCAGTGGAGATCATGCAGCTGAAATGATGATGATACAGCGTACCGCTTTAATGGCGATTTCAAATTAACGCAGCTAAATATACGATTCCGCATTTACGTGATATGAACTTATTTAAATTTTATTGAAAGTTATTAGTTATGCATTATTTTAAATTTTCTAAAACAGCATCTTGGATCAAACTGTACTTAAAGAACGGTGGCGCAGCAGTCGTTTGCCGGCGTCACATATCATAAAAATTCAGTCAATGAAATTAATAATGTGCGAAGAATACGTGAATTGAAGGAAAGAGCCGGCGAGCGCCATAACCGGTCGTTTTCCATTTACGAACTATTTCATTTGCTTTTTATGGTTCCGTTGCCAAATGGCAAAAAACGGAACCCTTATTCGTCATGTCTGTCTGTCTGTCTATCCGTGTCACAGCCACTTTTTTCCGAAACTATAAGAGCTACGCTGTTGAAACTTGGTAAGTAGATGTATTCTGTGAACCGCATTAAGATTTTCACACAAAAATACAAAATAAAAACAATAGTATTTGGAGTTCCCCATACATAGAACTGAAACTCATTTTTTTTTCATCACACCCATTCGTGTGGAGTATCTATGGATAGGTCTTCAAAAATAATATTGAGGTTCCTAATATCATTTTTTTCTAAACTGAATAGTTTGCGCGAGAGACACTTCCAAAGTGGTAAAATGTGTCCCCCCCCGTAACTTCTAAAATAAGGGAATAGTAAAACTAAAATAAATATATGATATACATTACCATGTAAACTTCCACCGAAAATTGGTTTGAACGAGATCTAGTAAGTAGTTTTTTTTTAATACGTCATAAATCGTAAACCACAATTTACCTTTCATTCAGTCAACTCGAATATAAAAATTAAAAAAAAAGATTTAATTTCATAAACATAAACCTTATGCATAAATCGTGAATACCTGCAGGTTTGTACGGAACCCTCGGTGCGCGAGTCCGACTCGCACTTGGCCGGTTTTTTTTTAACGATTACTGGCCACTAGCCCTCTGAGACTATTGTAGCAGCACTTTGTATTACATGACATCTGTAGTTTCCAAAGGGTTAGGCAGAAGCGTACCTATCGCCACTAGCCCTATGTAGTAGGAGGCTTGTACTGTGTGGTGCCGGACGTAAAGAATAACACCACCCCATTTCTTCCCGTGTGTGTCGTAAAAGGCGACTAAGGGACTTACTAGAGAATGGGCAGCAGCGTTCTCTATGCATTTTACCACCATACTGCGATCGCCAACCCGCCTGCCAAGCGTGGCGATTATGGCAAAGCCAACCAATTTGGGGGAGGCCTAAGTCCAGCAGTGGACGTTTTACGGCTGAAATGATGATGATGATGATGACTAGGAGGCTAGCCTGGTATCATCAACTGGGCTGCTACTGACAAAGGAGGTGAGTAAAGTTTAGAACATTTTTCGCCTATCATAGTCATGAAAATTCAAAGTATTTATTGACGTCATGTTATTGTGTTTATGTGAAGTTTAGGTATCGACCTTTAAATTTATTCTAAAATAGTAATAAAAAAAAAATAGCAAGTCATATAAATTAAAAATCATCAAACTTGGCAAATTCGTTGAAGTTTTGTTATTTTAAGCACTTTTATTAACTTTCTTTACAAAATAAACTGTTAAGGGCTTTATGCACCAAAATACTTTTTAGTCTCTCAAATACTACAGTAAATAGGCTTTTTAACTAGCATTAATTTGTTTTTTCCCTGGTAATCGACAGGGCAGTAAGTCGAAGGTAGATTTGGAATGTACGTCAAACGAGCTTTCTTCCTATCTAGGTTTTATATTTCTACGCACTTCCTATCTAGGTTTTATGTTTTACAATAACCCTGATGAAGATGTTAAAACAATATAGAACATAAAAATCGAGTGTATAGTTTTATCACAAACGCTAAAATTGTAACCAAAATATTTGCGCGCCGTTTTCTCTAAACCGCCTTTTTTGACTTACTGCTATATCGATTACCAGGGCAGATATAGTAGGTACCTTATTGGTGATGTTCTTCAGAAAGGTCAGATGCATAGTAATGGTAACCGCCATGTGTGTATGACCAGATGTTCTTCTAACTTAACAGACAGCTGTGCTGCTGGGGAGTTTGTTCCGCCACTTCTTCTTCCCAGCTAAAGCACTAGGAAGTGTCGAAGGGTGGGCGTTTTGGGGGGACTGTCTCATGTAACTTTGACGTTCAAAAAGTGCTGACTCTCAGCCTAGTTTGAATAAATGACTTTTGATTTTGATTTTGATGTTTGGACATAACTGATATAAAAAACAAATGTAAGGATCGTAGCAGGCAATGGAAGCGTGTTTTTTAGTTTTTTTTTAAAACTATTATTTATTTTCTATTTTTTAGGGTGTTTCGAATTTTGAGACGTATGTCAGCGTAGTTTGTGACAGTTTTTTTGCTGTCTTGGTAACCCTGGCAATGATAATGGCACAAATTTATGAAATTATTGCATTGTCATCGGTCCTTGACAGGTGTGCAAAGTTTGAATAAAATCTGGTCGTTAAAAGTGGGTCAAAATCGCGCTATAAGGTTATAAACAAACATACAAACAAACATACAAGTGAAGCTAATATAAAGCGTGTAAAAAGGCGTGAGTTTATGTATGAAAAAGATACGACTGCGTACCAAAATAAACTAGTCCCTCCGATTATACCTCCTCGATTATTTGAACTTCCAAACTTATAAGCGGACTAGGTCGATTGTTATAATCGAATTATTGCGAGAATCGACTAACTCCATTGTCCATTGCAAGTTTTATTAACGAGAAAAGTTTCTTACTTTCAATGTTCGTTTAATTTCGGACTGCTTCGGAGTTCTCTGCCTTTATTTTGATGAAGCGACGGTTTTCGTGATCGTGGAGTTTACAATAGGTGGGCGACCACTCCTTAAAATAATTGAGAACAGTTTTTTTTCAAATTACAGGTCGGTCTGCGCGCTATAGAGTGGGCTATGTTCGGAGTTTCTTTGAAGGATAAAATAAGAAACGAAGTTATTCGGAAAAGACCTGGAGTTACCGACATAGCTTGCAGATTAAGCAGGTTGAAGTGTCAGTGGGCTGGCCTTGTTTGTCAAAGGACCGATGGCCGTTGGAGCAGGCGAGTCCTGGGGTGGAGACATCGTATCGGCAAGCGTAGTGTGGGAAGACCTCCAGCTAGATCAACCGACGACCTCAAAAATACAAGATACGGCCTTCCGTATCTTGTATTTTTGAGGTCGTCGGTCCATCTCCTCTCCATCTTCTCCTTAGAAAGACAGGTTGTTGTGGCGCAGCGTAGGAGAGGCCCATGTTCAGCAGTGCACTGCGACAGGCTGAGTTGATTGATTGAGTTTTTCTTTTATAGAGAGTGTATTTCGAATATTATTTTCCTCTTTGTCTAATCCACTACAGAATCAAGACCTTTCTTCGGGTGAGCACTTACGTCGCTACGTTTGACCACTGTATTATGCATTCTGTATACCCAAATAACAAGACCATTACAAACTTTAATAAAGCAAAACCAACGCAAAATATTAATAAATATTAAAATTACAACGGAACAAAAGACGAAATCTCCATACCAACCCTTTTCGAAGCACAAAGCAGGACTTACTTAACATCCACTCAGATATTCAGGCCAGGGGCGTAGCTACCGCCGTATTTGCCGTATCAATTATACGGGGCCCCCGGGCCACGGGGGCCCCCAAAGTGTGTAAGGAAAAAGAATAAAAACTTTCTAATTTATTTTATTTTACAAATGACAAAATTCTATAAAGCAATTCCTTTTTTTTCCCGCCTTAAGCGTGCGTTCAAAAGTTGGCAACACTACATCGTTATGGCGGGCTGCGGGACTTCCCCGTTTTACTTACTTCATCTTCAACTCAGCGGGGAATCCCCGGGAATCCTTCATCGATATCGCGATGTACGTGTACGTTGTTGTACTTTGCATTGGATGTTAAACCACGGAGTGCAGTGCACTGTTTATTTACGCGCTTTATATAAATGTGCATTACATTGTAATTCAGTACAAACAATATTGTTCTTCTGGTTTAGCAGTATTAGTAACGATTTGTAAAAGAAATGAGTGAAAGGAAAAGAGATTATCCCAGCGGCGCTGAGAAAAGAAAAATTAAACAGAAAAGGGACGAGGTTATAAAAAAAGTGCCCAAAATTTCTTCATTTTTTCAGAGACAAGATACTGTGAGTGATTTAGATTGGAAAGGTAAGTACTACACTACTACCCAACCCATTTATTAGGGGCCCGTAGTGATAAACAAGGAAATCTTTTAATTTCGGTCTGTCCATCTGTCCGTCACAAAAAGTTGTCTCCCCCCTCGATTTTCACAATTATACTGTTTTTAGGGTTCCGTGCCTTGATTAAAAAAAACAAAATTCTAACTTATCTATAGGATCGATTTGTTTTGTTGTTTGTTTATCAGTCCGTATCGTATCGTTAATTGCGTGTTGAGAACTTCAGATGTGCAGACTCGCTTTCGGGTTCTCGTTTTGTATGGCCACTACACTACGCGCTGCGTTTAAATAGCACGCAGGTGTATAGTAATGCACGGACGGGCTGCAGGTGATTTTGTATCTACTAATAGGTACGAGCACAATCCGCGTAGAATCTGTGTGCGTCTGAACTGAACACTCTAACTGTGACCCTTAGTAACGTTATTTATTTATATATAACTCTTTTTAGTTTAGTATCAAAGCATTCGTATTTATTTTTTAACAATTACTCGTTTATTTTTAGATTCTTCTGAAGCATGTTCTTCGTCACATATCCATACGGAAATAGAAGAAAGCCAAGCACATACTTTATCGGATGTCCATCCAGAAATCGAGGAACCCCAAGTCAACGATTCTGATATATCTGCAAATAATGCAGATTGTAATATAATTTCATCAGATAGAGGAAATTTTGGTGACAATTTAACTGAATGCGAACGAAAAATAATTTTTAAATTGGGTCCATTTAAACCACAAGGACCATTTCCAAAAGTTTCAGAAAACAACCGACCTTTTTCAGCTTATTATTATTCATATTTCAATCAGGCAGGCATAAAAATTATAAGACCATGGTTATGTTATTCTAACGTTTTAAACAAACCGTACTGTCACTTCTGTTGGTTATTAGCAGATCGTCAAAACAAATCGTACTCCTCTGCTTGGGTTAACGGTGTTTCGGTTAGAAGCAATTTCACACAAACTATTCTTGACCATGAAAAGTCACAGCAGCATATTAGTGCCTCACTCTCTTATAATAATTGGTTGCAAGGAAATACCATCGATACTCTATTGAAAAGTGAAATCGATAGTAAAATTACATTCTGGAGAGATGTACTGCATCGTATAATTAATGTTATAATTACTTTAGTATCTTGTAATCTACCTTTGAGGGGGCATGATTCTGATTCTGGCAATTTTATGGCAATTTCACGTCTGCTATCTAACTATGATGCAACTTTAAAAGAACTTTTTCTAAAACCGAAAGGTGAAATAAATTATTTAAGCCCTACGATTCAGAACGAAATTATTAGTTTGCTTGGTACTAACGTTAGGAACAGTATTATCTCAGAAATTAAAAAAGCTCCATTTCTGACAATAATTCTGGATACAACACAAGACTTGTCAAAAATTGACCAACTATCTGTAGTTTTTCGATATATCTCGGTTACAGAAAATGATGATAATGTGCCTAAAGAAATAAAAATCTGTGAGTCCTTTTTAGGATTCATAGCAGTAACCGATTGCAGTGCTGCAGGTCTGAAAACTGTCATTTTAAATTTGACTAAAGAATATGGAATTGATTTGACTAAATGTAGAGGACAGGGATACGATGTAGCAAATGTTATGTCGGGTGTGTATGGAGGATTACAAACCCTAATAAAAGAGCATGCTCCAAATGCCGATTATGTTCATTGTGCTGCGCACGCTTTAAACTTAGTTTTGAACGATGCTGCGAGACATGTTCGTGAAGTATCGACTTTTTTCGATAATTTAGAAAAAATATATACTTTTTTTGGCAATAGTATAAAACGCTGGGCTATGCTAAGTGACGATTCATCTGAAAAATATTTGATTACCCTTAAAAAGGTATGTCCTACCAGATGGTCTTCTAGGAACGACGCTTTATTAGCAGTAAAGATTTTTTTTTTACTAATCATGAAAACTTTGTACAAACTAAATTTAATTTCAAATAAAAAAGATGAACGTGAAGAATGTAAAAGTATAATTAATATTTTAGAGAGTTTTGATTTCTTAGTGCTCGTTACATTTTTTCTTCACTATTTGAAATTATTAATCCTGTTTCTAAAGCTCTACAGCATGAAAATAATGACTTACAGAAATCTAGTATTTTATTAAGTAATCTTTTAAATAGACTGTGCCAATTAAGAAATCAGAATTCATTTAATAGTTTGCTAAATGAATCCAAAGATTTAGCAAAAAAGTGGGGGGTAACAACTGTTTTTAAAAACAGTAGGCGAAAGATAACGAAGCGTTTTTTTGATGAGTTATCACAAGATGAGAGAATTTCCGACCCGGAATCCTATTTCAAAGTCAATGTATACTATTGCTGTTTAGATATATTAATTTCTCAAACTAAAGAAAGATTTCAGAGCCTTTGCAACCTGAGTAGTATATTCGAAATATTACAACCGGAGAAACTCCTATCTTCTTCAAGCGAAGAGATATTAAACGCTTCCGGAAAACTGTCTGCTAAATACAGTAAAGACATCTCACTTAATCTTTGTGACCAATTAAAGGCTCTAAAAACATGCTTAAATTCTGAAATTAAAAAAAATTATTCCATTAAAGAACTCATTGAATTATTGCTAGTAAAATTCAATAGTCTTGCATCCAGTTTTCCCGAGGTAATCACAGCATGCTTTTTATTCTTGACCCTTCCAGTTACAACCGCAACGGCAGAAAGAAGTTTTTCAAAATTAAAACTAATAAAAAATTACTTAAGAACTTCGATGGGACAAGAACGGCTGTCAGACATCTCACTATTGTCCATAGAGGCAGAAACTTTAGAAAAACTAAAATCATCATCAGCCATAAATGATTTAATAAATCAGTTTGCCGATAAAAAGGCAAGGAGAGTGAATATTTAAAATTCGATTTTTATTTGTAAAATGGGTAAATTATGTGATAAATAAATATTACTTCTCACAATATTTTTTTTCTTTTGTGAAAAATCTTTACCTCCATATAAGGGCCTCCAAAAATATTTTTATATGGGGCCCCGACAAGGCACGCTACGCCACTGATTCAGGCTATTATAAAAAGAAAATGTGCGTGTCGGACCACTCACAGTGTAGAGTTCCGTACTTGTGATGATTATTTACGCAACCACGGTACTAATTTGGTTGAACGCAAAATTATGTTTGTATTTCATAGTATTTCTCGAAAAAACTGAAAAACATCATTCGTAGGTACTGCAGTTGTAACCAAAAATCCTACTTAATATTATGAACGTGACAGTTTGTTTTTTAACCGACTTCAAAAAAAGGAGGAGGTTATCAATTCGACTGTATTTTTTTAATATATTTTTTTTATGTTTGTTACCTCACAACTTTTAACTGGGTGAACGATTTGGATGATTACTTTTTTATTTGAAAGCTGGTGCTTCCCGAATGGTCCCATTTTAATTTGGTCCCATTCGGACAATGGGATCCATGTGAAAACCATATAAGTCTTTAATTTACATTAAGTATTTGCGCGACTAATGAACGAATAACGCGATTAGATTAGTGCGGGGTATCTACCATAACTAAAAAGTTAAAAATAAAACTTATTACAAAAAAATAACAACCGCCTTCCTTAAAAGAAACCCTAAATACAGATCCTAAGACAACGACTTCCAAAATTAAAGTTGTTTTTGACTTTGTAGTGTTTTTTTTAAGGAAGTCGGTTATAATTTATTTGTAAAAAGTTTTTTTCAATTAGCTGTTTAGATGTTTGGGTGTTTGTTATTTAATTTCACGCTAATACGGCTCAACGGATTTGAATGAAATTTGGCACACATATACCTGAAATAAAAATCATTATTTTTGTCCCGGTAGTACGTTCCCGTGCGCTAATTTTCGAACTCCACGCGGTCGAAGCCTCTACCTTAAGTTAGTTTCCCATATATCGCAAAAACAATTAACTTAAGTAGCAAAGCCATTTTGTAACATAATAATCTTTATATTTACGAGATCCAACAACATCCCACACACTTATTTGTACCCATTTGTTTTTCGAAAAAAATAATAAATGCCGATATCATAAAGAAATTTGAGCATATCCATATTCATATCTTTCCATAATGTTAAAAGTTCTTTCAAGTGGCTTAAAGCTTACAACGTACAATTACGGACCTTGTAGGGCACAGCAAAAAGTATTTCTTCATACATGAGTATGAAGAATGCCCTAATTATTTTATGAATTTTCACTATACCAAATGGTCTTCCGAATAAAATGACTGTGTGAGATCTAGACTGACGGACATGACGAAATTATGAAGATAACATTCTTCTCATTTGGTAACGTAACCCTACAAAAAGCATAATCCAAGTAAAAGTATGGGTAGCAGATGAAACACGGACGCTGTAACTCAATCAAATTAATGAAGGGACCACTTCCCGGCAAAGTTCACTTGCAAAATCAATTTGTGTTCTACAGTCGTATGGGGCTATCCTTAAATTACGTCATACGATTTTTTTGATTTTTTGCAGTGCCACGATCTTGTCACAGGTGGTCATATTTGTGTTGTGGTGTGACCCCACATATTTCCCAAATGAAACTAAACCATATAAGAACATGTATGTATGATTCTATGTGTGTATATTTTAATTTTGTAAGTTTATATTTAAATTATAGTATAATTTTGATTTTATGTTTTCCCTTCTATTATAACACACGTTGTCTATATCTCTTTTTATCTTCTTTCCTATCGCAGGTATGGTGGAAGAGATTTCTGTAAAAATAAGGATTACCTTTGTGCGTTTTTCTGTTCCTTTCTTCTTGTCTGTTTATTTGTTTGCATAAATAAACAAACAAACATTAGAAGTAGAGGAAGCACTTTCAGGAAGTATTTTCAAGTTAGTTATAGTTAGATAAGATCATTTATTTATCCAAAACATTTGCACAACAACATGAGTGTGGTAATAAAATAAAGTTTGTCTTTAGAGTTGAAGTCATGTTTTAGTACTTTAAATTTTATTCATGTGACGTCATAAAGCTTGTCACACGATGTCTCACTTTACTGACCCCTTCCCCTCCCGTAACGTGTGACGTAATTTACGGATGGTCCCTACGCCAAAGTTGGGATAAGTAAGGGTTACCGTATGGCGGCAGATATTTTACGAGGCTCGTGAACATCTGGGACTAGTCTGTTAATTTTTGTGGCTTTGTGAAAATGTACCCTGAAATAATGTGGAGTAATGACTAAAATGTAATGTATGGTGATAATTAATACGCATCATTGATTGATTTGAAGTATTGTAGTCTGTAATCGTAAGTTCTCGTTGTTATTGTGGCTATGAATATTTTTGTTTGGTTGGTGTGTTAATTTATATTAGGTTAATTTGTTTCTGATTATTTTCAGTATACTACTGTTTGTTTTTCTGTATGAAATAAAAAGAACATTCATTCATGTCAGTCATAAAACGTCCACTGTTGGACATAGGCCACACCCAAGCACAGGCACGTCAAGCGGTTGTCTGCTTTTCGCATCCAGCGGATTCTAGCAGCCTTCACCAGCTCATCGGTCAACCTTGTAGGAGGCCTTCAAACGCTGTTTTGCGGTACGCGAACACCACGCCAGAACTTTTGAGACCCATCAGCCATCTGTTCTGCGAGCAATGGGCCCTGCCCAATTTCCAAATTTAAGTGGCAGTCACTTAAGTTTGGAAATTCTCTCGTGCTGTGTTACGTTGGTTCTCCTACGGATCTCTTAATTCGATCGCGTGAATGATCTCCAAACATAGCATAGCTTCATTGCCCTTTGGGTGACGTTCAGCCTTTTAATGAGGCCCATATGTATAAAACACTGTTTACAATAAGAAAGTCATCTTCGAGTAGGTATTCAAAACGGCGAAGCAAGTAGCTATAATAAAAAGCGTCAATTACAAATTACTGATAAAACTCATCATTTCAGCCGAAAGACGTCCACTGCTGGACATAGGCCTCCCCCAAGCACCGCCACTTCGACCTATTCTGTGCTTCTCGCATACAACGTATTCCTGCGGCCTTCACCAGGTCATCGGTCCATCTTGTGGGAGGCCTTCCAACGCTTCGTCTTCCAGTACGCGGTCGCCACTCCAGAACCTTCCGACCCCATCGGCCATCCGTTCTGCGAGCAATGTGCCCTGCCCATTGCCACTTAAGTTTGGCAATTCTTCGGGCTATATCGGTTACCTTGGTTTTCCCACGGATCTCTTCATTTCTGATTCGATCGCGTAGGGAAACTCCAAGCATAGCCCTCTCCATTGCTTTTTGGGTGACTTTGAGCCTTCTTATGAGGCCCATTGTGAGCGATCACGTCTCAGTACCATATGTCATCACTGGCAACACACACTGGTCAAAGACTTTTGTCTTGAGACACTGCGGTATTTGGGACGAGAAGATATTGCGTAGCTTCCCGAACGCTGCTCAGCCGAGTCGGATTCGACGATTGACCTCTTTCTCGAAGTTGGATCTACCTAACTGGACAGTCTGTCCTAGGTACATGCATTCGTCCACAATTTCGAGTGTAGCACCTCCGATCTTCATAAAACTAAATACAGTTAAATAATTAGTGTTATTTTAAGATAGCGGCGTACATAGCCATCATCATTTCAGCTTTAAGACGTCCACTGCTAGACATAAGCCTAAGCCTCAAACGCCCCCTGCGTTTGTCATAATCGCCACGCTTGGCAGACAATCGCATTATAGTGGTTAAATGCATAGAGAAAGCTGCTGCTCATTTTCTAGTAAGTAAGTCCTTTAGGCCTCTTAGACACCCACGAGAAGAAACGGGGTGGCGCTATTCTTTACGTCCAGCACCACTCGGAACCCGTACATAGTACTTAGAACATATTGGGTTCCATTTTAGTATTTACGTAGGCGGGTGCTTTCTGAATCATGAAACTCCATTAATCACAAACGTTAATTAGATACATATATTTTAATCAAAAAAGTTATCTTCAAACACAAATTATTCGCTGCATTTTGAAAGAATAATGAAGAACCTTTCACCTTTTATTTCTTTTACTTTACCCCGCAGCTTTGCTTGCGTGGATGGAGTAAATGCGTATGATAGAATTATTACCAACGCGGCCATCATCAGCAGTTTATAGTGTTCCCACTGCTGGGACACAGGCCTCCTCTCGGTGAGAGGGAGAAGGCCATAAACCACCACGCGGGCCCTGTGCGGGTTGGTAGATGTCACATGTCTTTGAATTTTTGGTTCTAAGACATGCCGGTGTTCACCGTTTTGAGAGCAGTGGTGATGAATTGATTTACACAAAGTAAAGCGCCTGCTTGGGTTCGAACTCACACCCTACTAGTCGTAAGTCACGGCCGTTACCACTGGGCCACTACTGCTCAACAACACTACAATACTTATAAATTATTTTTTGATTTTCAGCATAAACACAAAATTTGAAGAACCTGGCTTCGAACCTGACGGACTTTCATACAAACTTCCACCTCCTATTTCACCCCTTTATGGGAGAAGTTTCCTGAAATACTTTCTTAACTGACGTCTCCTACTTACAATCTACCTCTGTGTCAAATTTCATCTTCGTAGGTCTAGTAGTTTTTGATTACTCTGTGAGTGAATGCAGTTACGAATGAGTCGATATTTCGCTTTTATATAGAGATAGAAGACAGATAAAACATAAATGTATATATCTTGTAGAAACTTAATGAAATTGAATTCTTCTCGAGTCCCTATCAATGTATTCGGTAACGGACTCAATAAAACAAGTTAGAATCAATTGGATTAAGTTAATTGTAGCCGTAGCGTAGGCTTGGTAACTGGAATCGTTATTATTTTAGTTTAAGACTACCTACTGCCCGCGGTTTCTCGCGGGTGAATGTTGGGAATTAACTCACGGAACATGTTACTATGACAATAAGCCTGAAGCCGGCCCGTATGGTGCCAGATTCAAAGAATAGTATCATCTCATTTCTTCCCGTGGGTGTCGTAAAAGGTGACTAAGGGGCTTACTACGGATTGGGTAGCAGCGTGCTCTATGCATTTTACCAGCATACTGCGATCGTGAACCCGTCTGCCAAGCATGGCGATTATGGCAAACCCCCCATTTGGGATAGGTCTGAGCAGTGGACGATGATGATGTGAAGCCTGAAGCCTATGTTACTCCTTATAATATCAGCTGTCTGCCACTGCAAGTTCCATAATAATCACTCCAGCCATTTTGGAGATGAGCCGGATCAAACAAACAGTCACACAAACAAACAAGTATTCAAAGATTTTTTTAAATATGTATAGTATATGTTTTCGAAAGGTTATACTGAGGGGCTTGCGGCTAAGTAATATTAGCCACACGGATCGATCGATCAGGTTAAGCTACGTTTGTCGCGGTTTGTCCGTGGTGGGATCTTTACATACCAAGACCCGTCCGTGCCTCGGAAAGCACGTTAAGCCGTTAGTCCCCGCTGTAATTTGTGGATCTTTGACAGCCGTTACGGATCGTCCGAACCCCGAAAGTGTGACAACCAATCTTACCTCGAGGTATCATATTACCCAGTAACTGGGTTTTGGAGAACAAAAAGGCAGTCGCTCCATATAAAATACTGGTATTCGATTAGAAACCGACCTCAACATAGTTGGGTGACGGCTGGGCTTTTGTACAAATATTTGTCGCAGATGGTTCTTTCTATAGAAATATCCTGAAGATTACTTGTATCGAAAAACAGTCACCAAGAGTTGCCATACATCTTAATAGCTACAACTAACTAGGACAGCTCCGACAAATAGTAACAAAATGAAGTGTCGCAAGACGTCTCCAAGTTTCTGGTTATTTACTCCACCACACGACAACCGATTGAAACTTTGCTAACTGCCGATAGAGTAGTGGTGTCCCTGTAAATATTATATCTGAGGTGATACTCTTAACAGTGGTTACAATTTGGAATATTCTACCAACATCTATGTAGTTTACAACCTGTTTTGAGGTTGAAATTGTAATGCTGCATTTGTCAGGATTAAGCTAAGTTAGAGGAATTTTCTGACGTAGGGTCATAGATAGATTTCGCGTTGCAAAAGATGGAGACTAATTTCTAGCAGACTTTAAAAAAAAGAGGAGGTTCTCTAATAGGAGGATTATATTATATTTATTTTTGTATTCCTATTGACGAACTTTTCAAACATTTGAAGGAATCTATTACAAATTTCCTTTAAAATCCTGAATTAAAGTGTGTTTCGCAATTGAGGTGTAGGTCAGTTTGTGATGATACACAGTAAACGACAACTGCATATTTTTTAATTCACATTGCATGAAAACTCTCAAACATGAATAATGGAATGGAAACTGTTACTCAAACAGCGGTCACGAACTCACGAGTTTGAGAATCGAAAAAATTACATTAAAACTTTTGCTGTTTGCGCTGTATACACATGGGAGGAAACCGGAACGTTTTCATGTAAGGATGGAGTCAGATGTGGTTTCCTGCTATCGGAAAACCGTCTTAAAATTTTTAGTTAGCATTCTGATGGTGCATTTTCCGCAAAAGCATGCTGGTGCGCTACGAAATGCGGGATCGTGTAAGTCAATTAATGCATTAAACCTACTTACGGGTCCGTTCCGTTTGATGCTGAAAGTAAAGAATAGAACCATCCTATTTCATCCCTTGGGTATCGTAAAAGGCGACTAAGGGACTTACTATAGAATGGGCAGCAGCGTTCTCTATGCATTTTACCACCATACTGCGATGTCGTTATTCATAGTCAGAATATGAATAAAATGTAAAATAATTATCAAACTTTCTATCACTATGATCATTACTAAAACCTACAATTATCCTCTTACCGAAATTTTACATTCGTCTCATTATCTTGAAGCCAAAATTTTTGATGGTTTCACTTCTAACACGTGTGAATTGCACATATGTTTTTTATTAATTTGGAGGGGTATTCCTCATGATCTTCCAGTTACTCCCTAGAAAAAAGTAGTCAAAGTCATTTATTAGTAGTCAATGCAGTAAAAAAACATAATACCTATAACCTTGTTTCATCAGTCAGGAATAAGTTTAAACGAGGTCTTAGCATCTGCGATCTTATCAGACCATAGCCTTACGCTATCGTTAGCCCGTCGGAGTTACAAACGTTCCTTATTCCCAATTCAGATGGCCACGATTTTTCGAAATTCGAATAGCGCGTCTTTTTGTGTGACATTCTTTATTTAAAACGCAAGTTTCGTTCTTGGGTAAGCAGAATACTACGGGGTTGTAGGGGCATCATCGCGCAACTTACTGTTACCATGGATTCAATACAAGATTCTGGAAAAGTTAGCTGTTCCGAATACGAGTAGACTGCGTAGGTTTTTGCAATTTTCTGAGACAACAGATTTTTTATTGATAACCAAAAAAAAAAAACTACGATACGTGGTCTAGAATTATATGCTCAATTTCATCGATATCGCTGCTACTCTGTATGTATAGAAAAAGCCGACAGGGAATAATAAATGTCCATATATTCTTTGACGTTTCTAAACATCTTTAAAATTAGGGGATATAATTTTTTAACCGACGAAAAAAAAACGGAGGAGGTTATCAATTCGACGCGTATATATATTTTTTTTTTATGTATGACCACGCATAACTTTTTACACAGTAGTCCGATTGTGATAAGTCTTTTATTGGAAAGGGTATACTCCGAGGGTGGTCCCATATAAATTTGGAAAACAAAATCGAACCCTAAGGGTCGGAAAATATGGGATGATTGATTGTTCACTCACTGATTGTAATGTTTAACCACGCATAACTTTATACAGAGTAGTCCGATTTTGATAATTCTTTTTTCATTGGATGGGGTATACCTTCGCAAGTATTATTAGTACAATATTAGTAAAAGCTACAAAAAAAAACATAAAATAAAAACATTTTAACAAAAAATTAAACCGCCGAAAAAACTGAAAAGCAATAAATAATAAACCTTAAAATTTTGAGTCGGCGCTGAAAAATCAATGAACAAAGATCACTCAAAGCCCATCATCCATCTCATCCCTTCGACTATCTCCACTTAAAAAATCACATCAATTCGTCGCTCCATTTTGCTGTGAAAGACGGACAAACAGACACACATACTCTCCCATTTATAATATTAGTATAGATTTTAGTGTTGTACCACGAGGCAGCAAAAGTAACTTTTTAACCGACTTCAAAAAGGAGGAGGTTCTCAATTCGGATGTTTATATGTTTTTTTTTTTTTTTTATGTATGTTCGGCCATAACTCCGTCATATATAGACGGATTTGCAAAATTCTTTTTTTGTTCGAAAGGGGTTTATTCCGAAATGGTCCCATATAATTTTCATATAGATCTGATGGTGAGTTTGGGAGACAGACACCGGAACTCTTTAAAAAATGACAGGAAATCAGCCGCGATTTCTACTATCGCATAAATATGCATTGTTTGTTTGGAATTAGTGCAGGGTGAATACCACAACTAAAAATTTAAAAATAAAACCTTTTTTACAAAAAAAATAACAACCGACTTCCTTAAAAACACTACAAAGTGAAAAATAACTTTAATTTCAGAAGTCGGTGGCAAAAAAAAAACATAAATACAGATCCTAAGACACCGACTACCGAAATTAAAGTTATTTTTCACTTTGTAGTGTTTTTAAGAAAGTCGGTTGTTTTTTTTTTGTAAAAAAGTTTTTATCACCTTAATATGGCTAATAACTTAATCTCCTAAATTAATGATAGCTGACATTTTTAGCTGAACAGTTTTGTTTTATTTATAGAATATTATCAGAACAATGCAATGCGTTTATTATGTAGTTAATTATTGTATCAACTAAATATTTATGGGCTTATAATAAACGATGTAATTTTGTTATTAATGCATGCATTATCATTTTATCTACCTGTATTAATTATGATAACAATTACATTTTGGGGTTATTAATTTAGAATAGATTATGCTGCTATAACTCTAATTGGGCGCTGGGCAGCTGCGTCCAACAGACATATCGTGACAACACTTGTAGGTACAACATGATTATTTTGGCACGTCGTCGCCAAAGGAACTTATGTCGCTATCTTGTTTATTTCAAAACAATTTCTGTTACACAATTTCATAAACACAATTTTTAAACATTTTTACAGACCTGTTGGTCTAGTGGTTAGCGACCCTGACTGCTATGCCGGAGGTCGTGGGTTCGATTCCCACCCAGGACAAATGTTTGTGTGATGAGCACGATCATTTGTTCTGTGTCTGGGTGTAATTTATCTATAATATGTATGTATTTAGAAATATATAAGTATGTTTATCAGTTGTCTAGTACCCATAACACAAGCTCTGCTTAGCTTGGGACTAGATGGCGTTGTGTGATAGTTGTGGAATATTATTATTATTATTAAACGTTCCGTGAGGTGTCGGACGTAAAAAATTATACCATCACATTTCTTCCCGTGGGTGTTGTAAGAGGCAACTAAGGGGCGTACTAGAGAATGGGTAGCAGAGAGGCAGGCTGAGATGATGTTGATTCATTTCATTAACGTTTACCAACAACGATATTCAGATGATATCATTCAGACGTCAAAATATTCTTGTAGCTGTCTTCTAGGTAGGTACTTCCTATGCATTCTGGGCAGTCAACTCCGCTATTTGCTTCATAATTGGCTATTATTTTCACTACGGCATATAAAATGCTGTTAGTTAGAAACAAAAAAAAAAAAAAAATGATTGTCAAGTCTTTGTTAAGGTTTAAAAACCGAGCAAAGCGAGTTAGGCATGTTTGCTGAAAAAAAAAAAAAAAAAAAAAAAAAAAAAAAAAAAAAAAAAAAATGTTTTATTTCATTAAATTATTACACGTAGACAGTTGGTGGCGTCTCCTTTTAAGCATATAGATGCCTGTGCCAGGAGGCGCCGGTCTTTTATGAAGCTCAGCTGAAGCTCGTGACGATTGCTTCTAAGCTATGTTGCGCCTCCCTGATGCGGTGGGCCCAAAATTATACTGCGGTATATAGCGACCAGAATGCACTACTAACTGTGTGAATCGCCGCCGCTGCAAACTGTCTATTTCGATGTTGAGGTTGTAGCAGGGATTCGCATTTAACTGTAGGGCAGTGTAGGTTAACTGTGTAAAATAAGTTTACTTACATAGGTGATAAGAAATAACATAGGTCTAATGTAGCGGCATTTTCACTGCCATATGTGAACTATGCATCACAATGACATCAAGCAAAACCCTGGATCGCGCAAGCAGAGTTTACCGCGAAATTGGCATATGTACTACGTCCCGACATCAATTCTTGGGCCAAGTCCGGTCCATGCAGCCCAGACAACCTTATAGGTTGACCTGCAAGATGTCATTCCCAAAAACAGTTTGCGGCAGCAACTTGCCCACCAGACACGCCTGCCGTCTGGTTGGAGAATCCTCTTATTTCTACGGAGGTTGAGTGAACACATACCCTTGTTCTGCACACCTCCAAACCAACCCTATTTAGTGATTTGTTACTTGTTTCTATAAATAAATAATTAATGAAAAGAAATTAATACTTGTTTCTATAAATAAGTAATTAATGAAAATAAATTATGATGTAGGGACGGATCGCTAGTACCTAACTATCTATATAAAACCAAGTCTCCAAAATACTTTATTTTTCGTTAGACGTTGTGCAAACAAAATATTAATTCTCCTCAATCAATCATTTCTCAGACTCGAAAAAAATATCTTGCAATTCTTAAATCATTATTATTTCAACGTCAATATCTAAAAACTTAATCTTAAGCTTGATCTTAAATTATTTTACTGTGGAGACTTCCAAACGAATGAAGATATCTCATTTAGGTCAAACTGAGCGGACGCCATTTCGAAGTCAGACTTCATTTGTACTAACCAATAATATAAAAGGAAAGTGAATTTGTTTGTTCAATTCTTGGCTGCCAGTGTTCTATTTTTAAATTTAAATTTTACGTCTAGCAAACCTATCAGATTATGGCAACATTCTTTATGGTCGCTCTTTGTGGTGGTCATTGTAAGCATACACATTTGACTGGCCTGTTAGTCTAGTGCTTAGTGACTCTGACTGCTGAGACTAAGGTCGTGGGTTCGATTCCCACCCAGGACAAATCTTTGTGTGATGAGCACAATCATTTGTTCTGTGTATGGGTGTAATTTATCTATAATATGTATGTATTTAGAAATATAGTATATTTATCAGTTGTCTGGTTGTCATAGTACAGGCTGTGCCTAGTTTGGGATCAAATAACGTTGTGTTGGTTGTCCTAAGATATTATTATTATTATTCATCATTATCATTTCAGCTCAGAGACGTCCACTGCTGAACATAGGCCTCCCCCAATTTGGGGTAGTTTGCCATAATCGCCACGCTTGGCAGGCGGGTTGGCGATCGCAGTATGGTGGTAAAATTCATAGAGAACGGTGCTGCCTACTCTCTAGTAAGTCCCTTAATGGCTTCTTACGATACCAACGGGAAGAAATGGGATGATTCTTTACGTCCGGCATCACTTCCAACTGTTTGTATGCTTACAATGTTCCGTTCATTGTAAGCATACAAACAGTTGGAACTATCACGGTGTTCGTTACCTAAACCGTTTAAATGCAACACTCGTTTTTAGTTTATAAATGATGAAAAATATCAGCACTGGTGGGTCTAGAAAGAGGTATTGAATTCATGCGAACAGTTTCCGATGTTCCGACGCGCAAACTATTACTGGTGTACTGGTGCAAGGGACCCTGTACTTTAGGATAGCTCAAGACTTAGTTATGGTAAAATTAATAAGTCAGTCAACAAATAATAAGCCAGGCTGTGCGGGTGATGCCAGGTCTAAAGAAATCAGCAGCCCGAAAGTCTTACCAAGGGGTATTAAATTCGATATCCCTTCTGGGTAAATCACACAGCAACTGGGTTGTGGAGGTCAGATCACGCACTCCTGTCAAAAACTGGTATTGAGCTGCATCCGGTCAGACTGGAAGCCGACCTTAACATGGCTGGGAAAAAGCTAGGAAGATGATGGTGGGATTACAAATATTTATGCATGACCCAGGTGGTTTTAAGATCACCACCCCACACAGAATGACCATAATCTGTTTAAGGTATGCATTTTCTTAACAGCCCAACTGTTGGTTCTATCTCTGCTTCATTCACCTCTAGGTTTTCCGATTTATTTCATGCTAGAGAAGAAAAACGTAAAGTTATTCTACACACGTAAAGCCGCGGGCAAAATCTAATATCATAATAAATTACATTTTAACAAATTCCACTTTCAATATCTCAGTTTTCTTTTGGATTAAAAATTGAATGGAAATAAGTGTCGGCGCGCATTTGCGACTAGTCTTGCTTTTTAAGAAACTGTAGGCATTACACAGTGTTTTACGCGTTATTTCTAGGGAAGTACTTTTCATGCTTTGATCATTGTTTGTTTTTATCTGCTTACCTGTTTCGTAGAATTATGTTTTTCTTAGATCTCGTATCTTTTCCACTTCGTGTAGGAAAGCTTACTTAAGTATTTAAAATGTACATCTAGTTTTAATTATTATGATTGATATTTTTGAAATAAAATTGTGTGTAATTAAGATCCTCCCCTCTCACCAAGAGGAGGCTTGTGTCCCAGCAATGGGAACATTATAGGCTGATTAAGTGATTGCGATCGAGTGTTAAATTATATTATTATAAAATCGTACGTGTATGCCGAACCTAATCTAAAATGCGACTCGATTTCCTCTGTTGGGCACTAAAGACGTGAAGTCTAGGTTAGACAGAACTCGGCAATGTTGTACACAGATACACAAAGAAAAATGAATGCTGCGCAACAATACTAAATATAAATAGGTTCAGATACATACCTAAACATTTGAGCAGCTTTAAGGAATGGGTTTTATTTAAAATCAAACCAAAAGTTTTAGTGAGCATTTATTTTTACTAAAAAAAGTTGAATTTGAGTATTTTCCGTGTGGTGTCGGACGTCAAGAATAGCACAATCCCTTTTCTTCCCGCTGATGTCGTAAAAGACAAGTGAGGGACTTCCTAGAGAATGGGCAGCAGCGTTCTCTACGAATGTTACCATCATACTGCGATCGCCAAACCCGCCCGCCAAGCATGGCGATTATGGCAACAAAATTTTGGGCTCTCCCAGAATGGGCTCCTCCCAGTATCGAGTAGTGGTCATCTTGCGGCTGATGATGGACGATGATGAAATGAGTTGGATTTGAACTTATTCACTGAAATAAATCCGGCCTCAAACGTTTATTTTCTGATGTTTAACCACATTATACGTAGGAAAGAAAGCCCCCGGTTACATTTCTTTTGGTGACCGTACCAAATGGAGTTAAAATCTAGTTCGATAGGTATAGTTTTTCTAACTTCCAAATGCCTAGGATTTTACATAGACAGTATACAAAAGCTCCAAGTAAAAAATGGTCGATGATCAGCTTAATCAAGTAAAGATAATCGCTTAATCGAGCGTAATAAAATTATTAAATCACTACTGAAGAAGTTAATACGTTTTAACGTCTGACCTGTCTCCGTTTTTTATGAAAAAAAAAAAACATATAAAGGCACGTCGATTAAAAGATTCCACTTAAACTACCTTTTAGCTGTACTTAAAACTGTTTAAAAAATATAACTGAAGTTTAAGAAAACTCACGAGTGCAAAAAATCTTACAACCAGTCTTACCTGTGGGTATTGTGTTACCTATAACTTGGTTGTGGAGGTCAGAAAGGCAGTCGTTACATCTATACTAATATTATAAAGCTGAAGAGTTTGTTTGTTTGATTGAACGCGCTAATCTCAGGAACTACTGGTCCGAATTGAAAAATTATTTTTGTGTTGGGTAGCCTATTTATTGGGAAAGGTTATAGGTTATATAACATCACGCTACAACCAAGAGGAGCAGAGCAGTAATGTAAAATGTTGCAAAAACGGGGAAAATGGCATGGGTAGGCGATTCGACGCGACGGGAAGGGTCGGGGGAACAAGAAATTTAACGCGGACGAAGTCGCGGGCAGAAGCTATTATAGCACACTGGTATTTGACAACTGACTGATACGGTTAGACTGCAAGCTGACTCCACACAATTGGAAAGGCGAGGCAGATTGATTGATTACTCATACTTTACACCCTAATTGTGGAACGCACTATCATTCAGAATCTGAATCGTATTAAAGATTATTTGTAACTAACTTCTGCCCGCGACTTCGTCCGCGTTAAATTTCTTGTTCCCCGAGCCTTCCCGTCGCGTCGAATCACCTACCCGTGCGATTTGCCCCGTTTTTGCAACATTTTTCATTACTGGTCTGCTACTCTTGGTTGTAGCGTAATGTTATATAACTTATAGCCTTCCTCGATAAATAGGAACCCAACACAAAAATATTTTTTCAATTGAGACCAGTAGTTCCTGAGATTAGCGCGTTCAATCAGCTAAACAAACTCTTCAGCCTTATAAAATTAATTAATATAGATTCATTGCATCATTTGTTCGAATAAATTGTCAGCTCAGCAACATAAATAACGCAATGAATGTTGTTTAACAATGAAAATGAAACCGATTACTATTGATAGCAAGTTACGCAATTACCCCTCTGGTCTTCTTTGCTAACATTGATTTATCATAAGCATAATACTATAATCAGCCTACAGTGTTCCCACTGCTGGCCATAGGCATTCTGCAAGAGAGAACAATGATAATAATAATATGTTAGGACAACCAACACACCGTTATCTGATCCCAAACTAGGCAGTGCCTGTACTATGGTAACCAGACAACTGATAAATATACTTATATATTTCTAAATACATACATATTATAGATAAATTACACCCAGACACAGAACAAATGATTGTGCTCATCACACAACATTTGTCATGGGTGGGAATCGAACCCACGACCTCAGTCTTAGCAGTCAGGGTCACTATAACCACTAGACTAACAGGCCAGTAATAGAACATTGATTTAATTCTTAAAATTTTGCTTAGTTGAAACGGTTGATAATGATTTTTTTTTAAACTGACTTAATAAAATAAAGATATAGGTAATAAAGCATTTAGCAAATTTTTTGGAACAGTTCTTGTAAGTCTTTGATTAAAAATCTTATTTGTAAAGCAGGCATTTAGCAATAAAAGATGTCAATTGGACCTGCAGGGTTGTTGTGTACCACACTGACGGTAGGGATGGTATTAATTTTGACAGTTCAACGACATTCATGGCGTTATTTGTGTTGTTGAGCAGACTAATTTTTCGAACATATTAAGCAATGGATGACCAATATCTTTTAAATTGATTCAGAATATGTTTCATAGTGTGTTACGCAATTAGGGTGATTTTTGCTTCTTCCACTACAAAAGAATAATATCTTCAAAACTATTTTTTACTCATAGCCACACATAGTTTTTAAGGTTAAGTATAATGTGCGTCATAGCGTTAAGCGGTCACCATTTTTTACTTATTTGTGTCAGCTGTCAAAACTGGGCCATAAAAGACTTGCCCTATTGTGCAAAGCATTTCAGCGACACTTTTTATTTTCAACACATTTCACGAACATGGTATTTATTACGAAACGAAATTAGAACGCTCCATTCGCTTATTTTTAACAGAACATAAAAACAATTTGGGAAATTGAAAAATATAAAACGTTTGCTAAAGTGAAAACGGGTGGGAGGTAAAACGGCTGACAGATAGAAAGATATTTAATTGTAGAAATGTATTTGAAAGTACATACATACAAACCTATATGCATTTTTGGCACAGAAGTCCGTTCAAAGTTCAACTTTGGCAAGCGTTGCTTAAACTTGAAGGTCAACCCATTTTTTTTTTCTGGATGGGAAATCATCGAATAACTTCTCCCGCTCTGGGCGGAGCGGGAGGGCGTGTCAGACTTTTACTGACTAAAACCCACCCGTGTTCCTTCAGTTGCCCATGTGCCAGGGTCATGGTATCTCTTTCGAACAATCTCGCGACCCTGGCAGGCATCGGTCCTAGCAGACTCCTTCAGTACTGCTGACATCGCAATGAATGTTGTCTATCCATGAATATTAAATTCCTACAATTCCTACCGATAAAAAGTTCCGCAATTACCCCTCTGGTCTCCCTGGCCGGGATGATGGCACTTTATGAAATTATTGTATTATCATCGGTCCTTGATAAGTTTGCAAAGTTTCAAATTAATCCGATGTTTTAAAGGGAGGTGAAAATCACGTTCAAAGATTCTGTTACATAGATATTAACAAGCTAATAAAAGAGTGTTAAAGCATCTGCAAGGGTCCGGCAGGATCTCATGGCGACATGGCGAGTACGAATGTTGTAACCCAGCGCTGGGCACGCCACAATTGCGGCGGTAAGTCTCCTCTTTGAGGAGTGGATAGAGAGGCGCCACGGCGTCCTCTCCTTCCGCCTAACGCAGGTTCTCACCGGGTATGGGTGCTTCGTTGGGTTCCTGTTCAGGATAAAGCGGGAGGAAACGCTCGGGTGTTTCCATTGCGAGGATCGTCTGGAGGACACGGTGGAGCATACGGTGGAGGTGTGCCCTGTCTGGGCGGAGCACCGCCGTGTCCTCGTGGAGGCGATCGGCGGCGGCGACCTCTCGCGTCCGGCCCTGGTGCGAGTCATGGTACGGAGCGAGAGGGCATGGGAAGCCGTCACCTCCTTCTGCGAAGCAGTAATGCTCGCGAAGGAGGAGGTGGGGCGCGTGAGGGAGTGGCGGTCTCTGCGCCCTCACGTCCCTAGCCGCCGCAGGAGGAGACGTCCCGGGCGTCGGGAGTCGATAGCGGACTCCCGGCCACCGTAGGCGCGAGCTTGCGTGCGGCAAGCAATGGGTAGCTCGCCGCCCGGTAAGGACCAGGCTCGGGTCGACGGCGCGTAGTGTTCCACGCGCGCCTCAAAGAGATGTCAGCAGCACTGAAGGGGTCTGCTAGGACCAATGCCTGCCAGGGTCGCGAGATTGTTCGAAAAAGATACCGTGACTCTGGCACATGGGCAACTGAAGGAACACGGGTGGGTTTTAGTCAGTAAAAGTCTGACACGCCCTCCCGCTCCGCTCAGAGCGGGAGAATTCATTTGATGATTTGCCATCCAGAAAAAAAAGCACCTCATGCTGTTTTTCATTATTTTCTGCTGTTTCGTTTTTTTTTTTAACTATTTTTTTAATAAATCATTACAAAAAAACACCCAGTGCTCTCATTATAGTACAATCATTTAAATATATATTTATTAAGCTAACATTAAGTTACGACCAGATTAGTTTACTTATCATCAATAACGCCAACAGTAACACAGAATTTAGTTCAAACAGTTAAAAGTGAACCTAGTCTATAGACAGTCTGGAGATGATTCAATTAGAGATGTATTCAATGAAGCGCTTTCAGCGGAAGACAAAGCGCTGACTTGGCTTACTGAAGCTTAAGCTTCTAGACGGTAATAGAAACTAGTAGGTAGAAAATGGGTAGTAATTATTATCACTGTTATTTAAACAATGGGAAGATTAAGAAGATCGGTTGAAAAAAATTACGAGCAGTTATTTTGTTTTTCAATCACGCGCGAGCCAAGCGAGCGAAGCGAGCGATACCAATACCGATTTGTTAACTGCTCACACTTAACTGCCCGTAAACCCATCTTACTGCTTCATCATCATTTCAGCCAATAGACGTCCAGTGCTGGACATAAGCCTCCCCAAAGGAGGTTAGCCATAATCGCCACGCTTGGCAGGCGGGATGGCGATCGCAGTATGGTGATCAGCGGCGTTTTCAATTCATCTTGCATTGAAAACGTCGCCGGCCAGTCTCTAGTAAGTCCCTAGTCGTCTTCACACCCATGGGAAGAAATACGATGGTGCTATTTTTTACGTCCGGTAACACAAGGAATAATTACTGCTTAGCATTGATTTAATTACCTATTGAAATATTTGCTATGACTCATATTAATTTAGTTTGCTGCTCAGTTTTACTGCCGAATTTGTCAATGAACATGAATTTTGTGATTTTCGATTTACCAAAACTAAGATTAACAAGTGTTGCTTTAAATATATACGTACGCATACGAAGCACTGATTTAGGTGTTCGTTAGGGCACGTACTAATAGATTTAACTTTTTGGATGTCGAAAAAGAGTGTGGCCACGTGTTCTGATTTAGTTGATATTAGATCTAACGTTACTTATGAGTAAACAATGTATTCAAATAAATAGGTACAGACGCCAGCATATCAAGGTACCCGAAACTGTCAAATTCTCCCAATCAACCTTGGACCTTGGAGAAATTTGACAGATTGTTGTAGTTCGATGTGTTAGCGTCTGTTCATAAAACTTCATTGGGACCGTGGCTGAACGATTGTTTTGCTTGCCTTTACCTACAAGATAAGCTGCGATTCAAACATTATTTTTCATTTTACACCCGACTTATTAATATCACAGTTTGCTACGTCAGTCTCTTCCATAACAAAATGTAATTTTCCAATTTCATTTCACTCGCATACTCACATAACAATATGAAACCGAAAACCCATTCATCTAAATACAATTAACCGGACCATACTTCCTGTCAGAAAATACGCAAAACGAAAAATACGCCGATCCGTTTTTCCAGTGTATTTTAAAACTACGCCATGTGCATACCGGATTCGTATTCCATTTAAACAATGGTGGATGGTAATGGAATGCGATATTTTATTTCAATATTAGCTTTCGGGTCTTTGCAGGAATTTTTGCAAAATTTTTAGGTTGTAATGGAATTTTGGGGTGCGAAATAGTGTTTTGGTAAAATGATTGTCATGTTATGTAAAGTCATAATTTTTTTTTTGTTAAAGAACTTGAGATGTCAGAAAAAAGAATGAGGTGTCAATCTTATGCCCTCCCGCTCCGCCCAGAGCGGGAGAAGTCATTTGATGATTTCCCAACCAAAAAATAAAAAAAAGGTGTCAATCTTTTTTTCTCACAATGAAATTACACTCTTGTGATTACTAATAATTAATTAAAGTAGAAGTAAACATTTAGTTATTTTGCAAAAAATCTCCACCTGCAGTTCATTGTTGCGATCTTTATGATTTAGTGCTTTAAATGTCTTATCGTCTAAGTCAAATCAACCTTTTTTTGTGGATTGGAAATCATCAAATGAAGTCTCCCGCTCTGAGCGCGGAGCGAGAGGGCGTGTCAGACTTTTACTGACTAAAACCCACCCGTGTTCCTTCAGTTGCCCATAAATATGCCAGGGCCGCGGTATCTCTTTCCAACAAATCTCGCGACCCTGGCAGGAAATCAAATTGGCCTAACAGTTCGAAATATAAGCTACAGTTGTATATATAAAGTGTATCTATTACGTTGCACCGCAATGCCTGGTTTAGGCTAGGGCTGGCTGAAGCTACCATATTCTCACTTATGTTATACCTAAAATTGTTATCTTCTGCTAAACAAATAATTAATTAAATTCATTGATTCACTCACACACAACGCACAGCTTAAAAGACTGGGTCTTGGAAGCAGAAAACTTTCCTCATCAATTCCTTATGTAACGAAAGTGAGCACAATGCAAGATTAAAAAAAAAAAAAACACATCCTTTAAGGGGTTACATATGAAAATTTATGGAAGTTCGACATTTTGGCCCATGGCAAACACAGCTTTGTATTATTCAGCAACAGATAAGTCAAACTACGGTCCTGCAAACCAAATCCTTAAAATCCTGTCCTATATAGTCATGCCCTTGAATCCCTAACAAGATATGTATAACAAAAGTAATAAGTCACAAACTTTAGTCCTAAGTGTATGCATTAGCCTTGAATCCAGTCTCTGGGCTCATGTAACTTGGCTAGTTAAATATGCTAGGGATACGAAACTTACTTTTTACGACGTGTGCTAAATTGTAGCAAGTTTTGAGCGTGAGCGTGATCAATTCCAGAACCTTTTAAAAATTAGAACATACATAGCATTTATTAATGTTTCTGTTTTCTAACAGAGGATTGACCTCCAAGAGGCGGAAAAGGCTTTTTGGTTTAATAATAGTTTATTAAATATCGATCAATACAGGGTCAAATTAAACTAAATGGTAAAAAAAAATACTTTACCCTTGTGTTAGGTATCGATAGCGAAACATAGAATAAAAAAATACCCACAAAATAATAATTTCATCATTCTGTCAGCTAATTTGTGAACCTAGATATTTTTTACAAATTTCCAAAAATCATAACATAACAGTCGTCATAATGTCATTTAATTAAAATATTGAATTAGGTTGGGATGATGAAACAATTTTTTTTTGTTATCCATACCCAAAACGTGGGTAAACTGTTATATTCAGCACCCATACTAAGAGCGTCTGGCGAACGTTGACCGGGAGGTAAGCTCTTCTATAGTAACTTCTAACAGCTAACAGCTATTTTTATATGGCTGTCATCGACGCGGGAGACGAGGAACAAAAACCCAATAATACTGAACTGTCATTCCAATTTAGGCGGGTATCACACCTCCGCCGCGAAACTATCGTAACGAAACCGCAGTAGTACCACCAAGACTTGTCCGTTGTACGACAAGCGAAACTATCTGTTCTAACATACAGATTTGATTACTATGATTCCTATCCTTGATTAGATCTGTCTCTTTCCCGCGTAATGTCGTCTGCTCGGAAGAAGGTTAAACCTCTGCGCTCAGCTCGTTATTTTCATGCGGTGCCGACTTTGTTTCGCATCTGTCTGTACGACAGTCGACAAGTTTGTAAAGTCTAACTATCATTTTTGAAGTGAAAACTTCTTTAGCACCGTTGTGACTTGAAACTCTATGAAACGAAAAAGCGACAGTAAAAAGAGACAGACACATAAATTCATAAGATTTAACGTGGGAGAAAATGAGATAGGAAGCATTATACAGTGTTTCTTATGTTCGTCGTTCTCTTTGTGCTCTGCTTCGTACCCCCTCTACTCGTGTTTGCCGTCTGAATAAATCTATGTAATATATACGAATAAAATGTAAAATAATTATCAAACTTTGTATCACTATGATCATTACTAAAACCTACAATTATCCTCTTCCCGAAATTTTACATTCGTCTCATTATCTTGAAGCCAAAATTTTTGAAGGTTTCACTTCTAACACGTGTGAATTGTACACGTGTTTTTTTTTTTGTAAACGATGTTCGTCTAACGAAAAGACTTTTCCAAGATGTCTGGAGTAGACCTACACTGTAGGTATTTACTGAGTGGAAAGTGACGACATTTTGCTCTCTTTGCTACGATTCAATTGCTTGATGAGATTCAGTTACTCGTAACGCGACATGATGTAGTAATGTTTTATAGCGGAATTCGTTTAGTGGGTTCGCATAATTATTTTCGCGCCGGAAGTGTACAACTAAACCGTTTGACCTAAAAGGGTACGGCCCTTTTAGGTCAAACGGTTTAGTTGTAAATACAAAACATCTTCTCAGATTTTTTACGTGATCACCCAAACAAGTCTAATGCTGTATCATCGATTCTGATTATGTTTTACCCTCTTAAGCTATGTCGACTTGTGCTGTTGGGGAGTTGGTTGCGCCACAACTTTCTCCCAGCTAAAGCACTAGGAAGCAGGGCTCGGAAACGTTATTTAAAATAACGTTTTTAAAACGTTTCTAACCGTTCTTTGTAGTGCATTTTGTTCGGAACGAAAACGAAATGAGACCATTTTCAAAAACCGGTTTATTCCGCAGGACGCGGCCGCGCACGGCTTGCGGCGTCAAGCGTGAACTTGTTTAGTTAAATTAGGTACCGTATGTATTCATTTCATCATTCATTCCGATGCGCTTACGTATTGATTGGGGATCCACTTCTTTTTCAGTACAAAATGGTTGAGTGTCTGGTAAACCAGTAATTGGATTCACATCTGAAATAAATATCATATATAAATACCAATTTATCATCATGGATATGATGATGAAAGAATGAAGCATAAGAAGTAGATCTGTACTGTAATGGTAGTGGTACTCAAGTTTAACGAAACGACGAAACTAAGCCACGCGGTCCTCAAATAACAACTGAATGAAATTCATAATATTCGTAATTTCCTATTCAACCCAAAAAATGGAAAAGCAAAACGGTTAAAAACGTTAAATTAATCGAAAACAAATTTAAATTTTGTTGTTCTTCAAAAACGTTTTTATAATGTTCCGTTTGAACGTAACCGAAACAAATAGTTTTTTAGGTATTTAAGACGATACCGTTTCGAAAAATATACCGTTATCCGAGCCCTGCTAGGAAGTGGTGAAGGGCGGGCGTTTTGGTTGACGGTCGTTTAGATGATCGAAAAGTGCGCCACCCAGTCTAATTTGCATAAATTACTTTTGATTTTGACTTTGATTCGAAACGAAGGTTTCGAAGAATACGCAGGTAAGACCCAAGAATATGTAGCCACCTATTTAAACGTTGGTAGAAGCCGTAATAAATAAGTAGAGGACCCAAAAGAATACGTAATCAGGGCTTCCATGGGTCCAACTCCACGTTCACTCAATCCCTTGCAATCCGCTTTCTAAGGATTAGTTCTATTCACATGGTATTTGTTACAAAATGTTCCTTATACCAACTGATTTGTTACTTAGACCAATGTATAAGGGTTTCGTGGACGTTTTGAGATAAAGGGGTTCTAAGGAAAAGTATAAATATGGGGTGCTAAGGCGAACAGTGGTGGCCCAGTGGTATCGGCCTCGACTTACGAGTTCAAACCCAGACAGGCATTTTCCTGCCAGGGTCGCGATGTCTGTTCGAAACAGTTACTGTGGCTCTGGCATAGGCAACTGAATGAACACGGGTGGGTTTTAGTCAGTAAAAGTCTGACACGCGCTCCCGCTCCGTCATTTGATGATTTCCCACCCAAACCAAACCCAGGCTGGCACTTTACTTTGCTAAAATAAATCATTACTACTACTCTCATAACGGCGAAGGAAAATATCGTGAGGAAACCGTCATGTCCTAGAAACAAAAATTCGAAGACATTCGATATACATACACAACACAATCTCAAGCACTTCAACACGTCCTCACACAAACCTAAACGCTACTACACACGTACCCCATACTCACCCTCACATACATACTCTAATAACATACACCCCCTCACTCTAACATACATACACTTAAACAACTAGAAACTCCTTAAAAATTTCTTAAGTATTAATTTTAATATACATATTTTGTAACCATCAATGTAAATGGCTATTTCTCGTAAAGTTTGAACACCAAATAAAAGGTTTTTTTGGTATCACAGTGACAACAGAACACTGACTCCTGAGTCACAGGATCACCTAGTTTAGGAGTCAGGGTTTACCATATCTGTGTGACCTTTAGTTTAAAAAATTATGTATCATAGTCTTAAGCAATGTCAAAGGTTTTTTGTATCAATAAAGATTTTTATTTATTTATTAATTATTTATATCCACCAACCTGCCGACTGCCATGGAAGGGTTATGTATGATTGTTTTATTTATATTTGTTGGTATAACCTTATATCATACAAAGGGCTGTATAGATTTCAAGAGTTAAGGTTTTATTAAATTCGTCTTAAAAACCCAATTGCAAATAATAAACCGAAAGCAAATGAATGGGTTCCGCTTGCTACTAAACTAAATGCGAGTTTACTTTGTTTGTTATATTTTAATTTTGTTTTCTATTCTCAATCTTTCTTTTTAGTGCATCACTTTTTTGCAAGTAATTCTCGAAACTCATACATTTATTCAAGAATTTTCAAACGTTTTCAATCTCTGCATAACAGCGATTACAATAATATTCTTTTTATAAACCCCAGTATGAGTAAATGCACAACTGAAGTGAGCACAACTGTACAATAATATCTGAGTTTAGTCCAATGAACATTTGTTGCTAATCGGTTTAGAGCCGTCTTTGTTCCGAAATTCTGTTATCGACTGTACACAGTCTACACTCAAGGATTCAGTGTGTGTTATTTATTTAGTTTTGTGAAGGGTTCCTAAGGGAATCAGCGTATTTTAGGTCTCTACTCTTGTTATGGATTGATAACACAAACATTATAAATTGAAACGGTAACAACATCTCGCTTAAAAAAAATCACAATGCATTAGAATATACTCTTAGATTATGTTGCAATTTAATTCGTCCGTTATTATTTACATTTATTTTTAATTCAACACAAAACCGGTTAAAGGTTCGTTCAGCCTAACGCGACGCGACGGTCGCGCGCGAATCGGCTATTTATATCCGTACAACAATTTCTATGAAAACGCGCGCGACCGTTCACACAGGGGCGACCTGTCGCGCCGTGACACGGTCATACAACTTGAAGTGGCGGAGATTGGGGAGGCCTATTTCCAGCAGTGGACGTCTTTCGGCTGTCATGATGATGATGATTTTTTACTTAAACATATACATGGGGCTTAAACATAACTGGCGAATTGTAGGTATATTATAGGTAAACATCTGCGCAACCTTTCGGAAAAACGAGCCGTGATGTTATCTTAATGTTTCTCTTGTTTCTCTCTTTATTTTTATTTTCCTGTCCCATTGACTTTAGAAAAAGCAATCATAATAACATGTAAATAACAACAGTTTTTCATTCACTTTCCATGTTACAGAATTATTAACCCTGTTTTCTAACAAAATTACCTCTTTTTCCTGGAAATATTATTGCCTGGTCTTTCCTGTTTTGAATAATTTAAATGAATTCAGGTGGTCCTCGTTTTCTGCCAGGATCGCGAGATTTGTTAGAAAGAGATACCGTGACCCTGGCATATGGGCAACTGCAGGAACACGGGTGGGTTTTAGTCAGTAAAAGTCTGCCACGCCCTTCCGCTCCACCCAGAGCGGGCGACGTCATTTGATGATTTCCCATCCACAAAAAAAGGTTCTTGTTTTGCAGACATCGTTCACAGTAGAGACAAAAGTCCGTACCACCGAAATTGAGGTCGATGTGCTAAGCAAGATATCGAACCGAATACCAAACCGCACGGGGCCCGCGTGGTGGATTACACAGTCCACTCCATTTCACAGAGATAACACCTGTGTCCCAGCAGTGGGAATGTTATAGGCTGATGATGCTAAGCAAGATATCGAACCGAATTGGGGATTTCAATTAAGAGGTGAGTTTTGTTACGAATCACAAGAAGAATGAAAAAAAAAAACCCTTTATCTAATGCAATAATTGTTTTTTTTTTTAATATACCACACATATTCTGTGCAGCTTCTACGTTAGTCTTGGAAAAGAAGATATTGAGAAGAGCTATGAAAAATATAATTAATACTAAATAGGCCTGTGATTTCGCCGGTTCCGTCCCGACCCTTGCTCGAGCCTGTAGCTTTTAATTCGCTCCTAAATAATAATCGGAACAAGAATAATTAAACATTAGTATTATATATTCTACTTTGTCTTACTCAGAAAATGTTGTCAGTTCATCATGAAATATGAAGAGATAAAATAACACATTACATATTACTACACAAAGTTTTCCAGTAAATTGTTTTACTGTCACGAAGTCCTTCAGTTACATGTTTGAAAACAAATGCATTGGGCCATCAAAGTGCCCCTACGTATTTATAACCGATGTAAAAATACACTTAAGCCGAAAGTATTTTCTTCTTCCCGTTATTATGTTATATAAAATAACTGTTAAATATGACGGAGGAGGACCCTCTCCATTATCATTAGCAGAAAACAGATTCATAAGCACACTCAAGTAATTATTCCAATCCAACCATGCAGTGAGACATCACAGGCTTTTAATAAATAAAAGACATGAAGCAGTGAGAGCTGTGTTGGTCCAGTGGTAACGGCCCCGAATTCAAATTCTGAGCGTGGGTTCGAACCCAGGCAGCCGCTTTATTTTGTACTAGCTACTGCCTGCGACTTCGTCTGCGTCAAATTTTTGCTCCCGTGACTCTTCCCGTCGCATCGAATTGCCTGCCACTTTTCGTCCATTGTTCATTGCTGCTCCGCTCCTTTAATTGTAGCGTGATGTTATATAGCCTATAGCCTTCCTCAATAAATAGGCTACTCAACACAAAAAGATTTTTTCAATTCGGACCAGTAGTTCCTGAGATTAGCGCGTTCAACCAAACAAACAAACATACAAACAAACAAACAAACAAACTCTTCAGCTTTATAAATAATTTCATGTCTACTGCTCTCAAACCGTGAAGAAAATCATCGCGAGGAAAACCGGCATGTCTTAGAACAAAAAATATTCAAAAATTCGGGAAGAGGATAATTGTAGGTTTTAGTAATGATCATAGTGATACAAAGTTTGATAATTATTTTACATTAACTAAACAGCGGTAAAAAAAAAATAGGAATCATGCCTTTTTATTGTGCTTATCGATTCGTAAATATCATCAAAATATACAAGAACGACGAACATAAGAAAAACTGTATAATGCTTCCTATCTCATTTCTCCCACGTTAAATCTCATGAATTTATGTGTCTGTTTCTTTTTACTGTCGCTTTTTCGTTTCATAGACTTTCAAGTCACAACGGTGTTAAAAAAGTTTTCTCTTCAAAAAATCTAAGGCATGTGAAATCTACCAACTCGCATTCGGTCTGCGTGTTTGATTACAGCCCATTCTCTTTCAAACAGAGGAGGACTGCGTTCCAGCAGTGTATACAATCAACCTATAATGGTTGATTATACTAAGTGATGAAGTCACACAAAGTGGATTCCGACCGTGACAACATTTGACGAATTTAAATAAATATAAATAAATAAATATCTGAGGACAACCAACACACCGTTATCTGATCCCAAACTAGGCAGTGCCTGTACTATGGTAACCAGACAACTGATAAGTATACTTATATATTTCTAAATACATACATATTATACATAAATTACACCCAGACACAGAACAAATGATTATTATGCTCATCACACAAAGATTTGTCCTGGGTGGGAATCGAACCCACGACCTCAGTCTTTGCAGTCAGGGTCACTAACCACTAGACGAACAGGCCAGTCTATTTAAATCAATGTTTAAAGTTAAAAATATTACACAAAATCCCGATGTATCTCTAAATCCTCTGAGTTTTTGCAAAGATTTCTCCAATTGAATGAGTACGACGGATTCGTTATTGTTGTACCCAGTTTCTTAATGGTTCGGTACACTCAGACGCGATATTTTATGGAAATTCAATCTTTTACGTGACATTTTTTACTCAGAACTATAAATTTTAATACTCTAGACTCTAGAGTTCTTAGAGGTGTGGTTGGCATATAAAGTGATGGTTTAAAATCAATCCGATTTTAAATTGTTAAGAAGTCAACGACCTTCATTATTTTGCAGATTATTTTATCACACACAACATCGCGCTTGTTTTGTTTCCCCGTATGGTTGAGCAGAAATGTATCGATAGTACAACCATATTTCGGCAGTTATATTTAAGCCCCGTGTCATAGGAGGCGAGCCTATTCCCACCAACCGGGCACAAATTGAGACTCTGTCATTTTTCTAATTACAAAAGCGCAATTATACTTTGCCCGACCTGAGAATCGACTCCAGGACCTCATGCTTAGCAGTAGTGCTTGCAACCACAAGACCAATGAGGAGTCGAAGAGGCGGGAGGAGGATTTTAATTTAATTAAAACAAGAATTGCATACAAAGAACAAGAATTAAACGCGTATGGAATGATAATAGTTTGCGTAGAGACAATTCAATTTATAGTCCGCAATTCCCTCTCACTTCCCGAGAAGGCTCTTTCACTGTAGCAGTGCTATATTTATTTGATCCAATGCTTTATATCAGATAGAAGAAAAAAAACATCTTTATTAAACTACCGAGTCTTTCGAAAGATTACTATTCTTTACACAAAGAAGCAAAAAGAACGACTTTGTTTGTCTGAGCCGGTTCATTTACAAATAACTGTCTAAGTCGTAACCGATATTTAGAGACAAATTGTTCCTACTATGTACGATTGATTCTTTCGTATTTTTTTTAATTTCTTGAAATGGCACAGATCTTAATTGAGGGACGAGTTATGTCTAAGTACCTATTTGTTATTTTTCATAATTTATATATTATTTATTTTTTGTAAAATTGTTAATACACTGTGAAAACTTTTATTTATGTAAATAATAATAAAAAATACTTTAGAATACCTGTCTAGGGATGACAGTACTGGCAAATAAAGTGTTGTTGAAGTCCCCCGAAGTGGTAGGGATGGTAGCCAGGTAGTAGGAGGAATTCAACAAACAGTTTTGATGAATTCCTATGTCATCATTATTTGTGGCAAAAATTGGAGCAAAAAGGCTTGGGGTTTTAATTAAAGTTGTATTACTATACCAACTCCCTCTACCCATAGAGACGTTTTTGTAAACCGGACGTGGTTGCGATAAATTGGATCTAGTCGCTCACTAAACAAGGCCTTAGACTTCGTGGTTTCACTACCGGTTAGTTTATGGTATTGTGTTCCTGTTATTCCCATGGTATGGGGGAAATAAAAAAAATTTTTTCGTATAGGGAATTGGAGTTAAATCAAAATATAGTATAGATAGATAACTATAGATAGTAAGAATGTTATAAATAAGTTTTGCGGATGATCCTTTGGGAATAAGAGAAGCGAGTGTTTATTCCTATACATTGATACTAGCTTTTACCCGCGACTTTGTCTGCGTAAATGTCGGTTATCGCAGACGAAGTTGCGGAATGAAAAGTACCCTATGTCCTTTCTTGTGGTTCAAACTTACCCCGTACCAAATTTCATCAAATTCGGCGTAACAGACAGACAAAGTTACTTTTACATTTATAATATTAATATAGAAATATAATTAATATACATTAATATACTGGTACTTGATGTTATAGAAACCTACGAGAACGTCGTACATATTGAATTTAGGCAGCTGTAATTTAAGCCGAAAATATTCGTGCATTATTTTTCTAGTAAATTTAAGACGGCGAAGCTCCAGCAAGCGGTTTGTATTCCAGAACATTATTGAAATCAGATTTCAATTTAAACAATCACCAAAGAAACTATGATATTTAGCTCTCGATTTAAAGTACCTACTATAAGTGAAGAGCTAGGAATAAAATTTTCCGTAGAGATCTTTTATGTAAAACTGCACGCCTCTCCACTTTTTCTTTACGGAAATTTGAAATATTTATGTAATAAACAGTGAAGGGGCATGCAATTTTGGATTGAATTATCTCTACCTTTTTTTTAGTATATATTTATTTAATGAAATTAAAATACAGATGTGTTACTTCAATTTAAACTCGCCAAATTTTTACGTTTGTTGGCGAGAGGCGCTCTTTTTAATAACATTGATACCTTACTTACATAACTACATACATATTAAATTATTCAAAGGGGGTAATTGCGTAATACATCACCAGTAGAAATCCCTTTCCCTTCGACAATTCCAGAACAGCAGACAGTTTTTACGAACAATTAACCTAGTATTCAGAAGAAAAAAAAAAAACTAAACTTCTTTATTACCTTACTTTATAACTATGCCTGCGCTAATTGGCAGTTGATTGACGGCAATGTTTACGTAATACATGAATGGCTTCAGTTTCTTTATTCGTTTTTGTCTCCTTCTGTACCTATTTCCCTCGTTCCATGTTTCGTTTTTGTAACTTCATCCTTAATCTTTAACCAATTCATGCTGTACACGACATTCGGCGTGAATTATTAAAAGGCCTTAACCAACTACTACTCTTACTTTTTCCCTTTTTTCTTTCATATACGTTACTAGCTTTTGCCAGCGGGTTCGCCCGCGTGGAGGTAGGAAATTATCCCGCGGGAACATACTACCGGAATAAAAAGTACCCTAAGTGTTATTCCAGGTTATAAACTATCTCTGTGCCAAATTTCATCTTAATCGGGTCAGTGGTTTTTGCGTGAAAGAGGAACAAACATTCACACATCCATACATACAAACTTTCGCGTTTATAATATTAGTAGGATTTATAAAAAAACAAAATTGTAATAATTTCCTAGGGACATATTCCAACATACACGCCGGCGAAGCCGCGGGCAGCAGCTAGTCTTAAAGTAAAACAATAACGACTCTAGTTACCAAGCCAACGCTATGGCTACAATTAGCTTAGTCCAATTGATTCTAACTTATTGGGTCCGTTACCGAATACATTGATAGGGACTCGAGAAGAATTCAATTTCATTAAGTTTCTACAAGATATATAGAGATTATACATTTATTTAGCAGTAAAAGGTGAAAGGTTCTTCATTATTCTTTCAAAATGCAGCGAATAATTTTTGTTTGAAGATAACTTTTTGATTAAAATATATGTATCTAATTAATGTTTGTGATTAATGGAGTTTCATAATTCAGAAAGCACCCTGCTATGTAAATACTAAAATGGAACCCAATATGTTCTAAGAACTATGTGCAGGTTCCGAGTGGTGCTGGACTTAAAGAATAGCACCAACCTGTTTCTTCTCGTGGGAGTTGGAAAAGGCGACTAAGGGACTTAATACAGAATGGGCAGCAGCGTTCTCTATGCATTTTAGCACCATCGCCAACCTGCTTGCCAAGCGTGCCGATTTTGGCAAAGCCACCCAAATTGGGGGAGGCCTATATCCAGCTGTGGACGGCGTTCGGCTGAAATGATGATGCAATAAACAGTAAACTATGTATGAGTATTCAGAAAAAAAATACTACTTTGATTCTGAGCTTTGAAAGAAATTATGCCTACACTTATAAGGAGTTGTATGAAGACAATGCTAAATAACGCCCCTTTGCTGGTCAGTCCGATATAGCCACAACAAACCTCTTCAAGAACGCTACAACAAATAATCATAGACCATACTTACCATATGACTATAACTGAATTTATATAATTGGGAGCATCCTCCGACCAGGCGCGCATCGTGTCTGATGGGCAACTGCCCGACGACTGATGTCGGGACACTGTATATACAGGATAATTTTATAAGCAGGGCGCAAATTTTTTTTGGTGGTTCAGTTTCAGTAATAGAACACATTTCAACCATTTTTTCAATACTTTTTTTAAAATTTTTATCCGACCTTAAATCAGTAAACTGTGGACACCCTACATATTTCTTACCTAATACAATATCGACAATAGTAATAGGTCAGTAACCGCGCGACGGCGTAGGTACTTCGAAATTCTTAGAATTTTGACCGATTGAACAGGTGGACGGTCATTCACCTTCGCTGCCGCGCCGGCGCCGCGCGCAAGTTACCATAAAAACCAGTTTCAAAATAGACATCTTTCGTTAACGATTTCTTAATTTTTTTGTACTAAGATATATCAAAATAAAAATTGTTTGATTATTATAACTCGTTTAAGTTTCATTTGTTAAAATTTGCGCACTGGACGACTTACCTTGTATGCTAGTTGCGAGGTAAACTTTACTTAAGCGATGCAGGATTTTACGTGACGTCAGTGTTATGTGTAGTTCGCATGTTAAACTAGATGCCGCTACAGTAATAAAATCGTTTAATACCCTCTTTTAACCTCTAAAAAAAGAGTCTGCGGTCCCAGATGTTGCGTTAAAGCGCAATCGTCTATTATAGCCCCGTAAGGCTAGCGATTGTGGCTGATGCCGACGGCTATTTAGCCACCGGCTATATGTGGCTGGCCTGGACGATATTAAATTGGATAGGTTGGAGTGTGTTGTTATTTTGGAATGTGAAAAATAAGGTAGTTTGTCTCTTCTTGTTCGGATCTCTGATATAAGTTTTGTGTTTGAGATTTTCTTGAAGATTTTTTCTGTTAAATTCTCTTGCTTGTTTTATTTTTTTAAATCAGGAATTATTTTAAATGTTTAGTTTGTGTGTTCGTTTCAAACGTATATATAAAAGTTGATAAAAAGAGGTAATTTTTCAATTTATAGTATGTTGTCAAATTTAGCATTTATTTCAATAAAACTAATAACAGATACTTTTGAACTATCAAAGAGTGGTCGGTCAGAAAGATGAACCAAGTTACAAAGCGTAGTAGCTTCTTATGGAGAGGAACGGACAAGAAAATCCATGGACGCTCTTTAATCAAAATAATGTTACAAAATATTGGTTATAATAATCAAATTGAAATTATACATGTGCACGTTAAATATCCACAACTGTAAGTAAAATATTAATAATAAGTCCTTAAACTACATACAGTGAACATCTTTCTTCTTTTCACTTTCTTATCCACATTTAGTTTTATCCAGACCCGTGTGAAGACAAGGAAAGCGTCCACACAAGATAATTGCGTTCCAACTAATGAAATTGTAAGTCTTACGTGCACAATTGTACCTTGTACTACCTTGTGGTAGTTTATAGTGCCATATCCTCCGTACTTACGTGTACCATGTTCAAATTACCTGGAATTAGGTATCTATGATTATTTTTATTGGTCATAATTTAAAAGCTAACAGTTTTGAAATAAAACGTAGGGGAAGTAATCAAAAGGTATTTTAAAAAAAATCGTCCGCATCGCTGTCAACAGGAAAGCGCCCTAAAGCCTGGCAGAATCGCCACGTTTTTATTTATTTATTTATAATAAGCACACCAACAGCACAATCACTTACAATTCAAATAACACACAATTTAAAATTGGCACTTCAGTAACCATGCAAATAACAGGAGTGCATGACATTAGCATATGAATATTAGAGACAATAGAGAAAAAACTTCAAAGTAAAAAGTGTATCCGTTTTATGACTATGCTGGTTCTATGGCCAAAGAATAGGCCAGCCCTGGCTACGTGAAGACCCGACTAATCATTTGGCGATGTTTCGTAAAACTAAGTGGGTAGGCGGGCCGGTAACTACATCATTATCGTTACATTGCAATGACATGGTGCTTGTTTCTCCCGAAGGGTAAGGCAGTGACCTATCATCATCAGTAGCCTATAATGTTCCCACTGCTGGGACACAAGCCTCCTCTCTGTGGGCCGTAGTCCACCACGTGAGCGCAGTGCGTGTTGATAGATGTCACATGTGTTGGAATTTTTGTTTCTAAGACGTGCTAGTTTCCTCACGATGTTTTCCATCACCGTTTTGAGAGCAGTGGTGATGAAATAATTTACACAAAGTTAATTGCCTGTCAGGGTGGGAATCTGAACCCAGTGCAGGGCACGCCACAATTGCGGCGGTAAGTCCCCTCTTTGAGGAGTGGATAGAGAGGCGCCACGGGGTCCTCACCTTCTGCCTGACGCAGGTTCTCACCGGGCATGGGTGCTTTGGTGGGTTCCTGTGCAGGATAAAGCGGGAGGAAACGCCCGGGTGTTTCCATTGTGAGGATCGTCTGGAGGACACGGTGGAGCATACGGTGGAGGTGTGCCCTGCCTGGGCGGAGCACCGCCGTGTCCTCGTGGAGGCGATCGGCGGCGGCGACCTCTCGCGTCCGTCCCTGGTGCGAGCCATGGTACGGAGCGAGAGGGCATGGGAAGCCGTCACCTCCTTCTGCGAAGCAGTAATGCTCGTGAAGGAGGAGGCAGAGCGCGTGAGGGAGTGGCAGTCTCTGCGCCCTCACGTCCCTAGCCGCCGCAGGAGGAGACGCCCCCGGCGTCGGGAGTCGATTGCGGACTCCCGGCCACCGTAGGCGCGAGCTTGCGGGCGGCGAGCAATGGGTAGCTCGCCGCCCGGTAAGGACCAAGCTCGGGTCGACGGCGCGTAGTGTTCCACGCGCGCCTCAAAGAGATGTCAGCAGCAGTGAAGGGGTCTGCTAGGACCGGTGCCTGCCGGGGTCGCGTGATTGTTCGAAAGAGATACCGTGGCCCCGGCACATGGGCAACTGAAGGAACACGGGTGGGTTTTAGTCAGTAAAAGTCTGACACGCCCTCCTGCTCCGCCCAGAGCGGGAGAAGTCATTTGATGAATTCCCAACCAAAAAAAAAAAAGGGTGGGAATCTGCGACCTACAATTCGTAAGCTATAGCCGTTACCACTGGGGTACTATTGCTCTTCAAACTAAGTCTAGAGCATGGTATAATGTTGGCATTAAACTTAATCCCTGTCATTAATCTTCGAACTACTTAAAAGTTAAAATAGTTTCGAAACATAATGTCTTATGTTAAGTTAAATCACATTTTTTATGTAGCATATAAGTAGATTTTTAAACTGATGTAAGTACGCTAAGTTACTAAGTTCTAAAATACTTTCCTTCTTTAAGTTAGCTATTATAACTTAGGTTTGTTATCTAATGTTTTAAGAGTAAAGTTGTTAATTTATCCAACTTTTGCCAAGTGTTCCACTAGCCGTCGGTACTTACATATTTAACTTTCTTACTCTTTTCATAATATATTTTAGTTTTCTTTTAGCAATTTCTGATTAAAGAAAAGAAAGATATTTCTTTCTTTTCAGTTTTATTTGGTTTCTGTTACAATTCAATCAATTTTTCTTAAAGTTAAAAGCGACGTTCTACTGATAGAAATAATTGATAAGCCTATTCAGCCTTTGTAATGTTCCCACTGCTGGAACACAAGCCTCTGTATGAGAGGACGTGGGCCATAATCCAACACGCGGGCCCAGTGTGGGTTGGTAGATATCACATGTCTCTGAATAACATAAAACAGTATATCTGCAGATATCACTGTGCATAAATTTTAGATTACGATTTCTTACTAAAATTAGGACTTACTGTTTGCCGTAAAACAATATTAAGTATGTACGTACAAGCGTTTCGCTACTGTTCAACCTTCGGATAGTGGCGTAAGACACGTCGTAATTTGTCGCAGTACCTTTAATTTTGTACAGTTTCGTACGTTATTTACATTATTGAGCAGACGATTTTTTCAAACGTATGAAGTAATGGATTAGGGATATCCACTAAAACCCTCGGATGAAAATGTGTTACGGAATAAAGGTCCTTTTCTTTAAATACCTGGTTGCGCTGATTCGATTAGAAGTATAGTACGGTCATTTCCTTTCTTTTTTGTGTCGGCAAACAAATTAGTGGGTAGATAAAGTTGTTTTTGTAACCTCCTATCTGTTATTCCATTCCTGCTGATTGCCAACCGTACACGTGTGAGCTAAACGGCAACACCAAATCGCGTCACTCGCGCATTCTCGTCGCAACATTTGAACTAGAGAAAAAACAATAAGCGTCTGTGATCGAAACACATCGCTTGCGCATCTTGTACGTTCAAACTCGAAGAAAAAAATTTAGAAAACTTGAAAATTGCATACGTATTGTCGCTCCAGGCCTCCATATCTCCAGATTTGGCGGACAGCCAATTTAGTTTCCGCAAGGGGCGCTCCACGGTGACGGCATCATTTGCGTGCAAGCGCTGACGGGGGATGCAGTGGCCCGGGGTGGGGTCTTCTAGGCGGTGTCTCTAGACATCGCCAATGCCTTCTATACCCTGCACTGGAGTTACATCAGGGAGGCACACCGGCATCACCGGATGCTAAAGAGATGTCAGCAGTATTGAAGGGTTCCGTGAGGGCCGATCCCTGCCAGGGTCGTGGATTTGTTATAAGAGTTACCATGGCCTTGACACAGGCAACTGAAGGAACACGGGTGGGTGCAGTCAGTAAAAGCCTGACACGCCTTCCCTGTTCGCCCAAAACGAGAGAAGGCATTGGATGACATACCATCCAAAAAAAATATGGCGTCCGTCACATCAACTATAATATTGTACATTCTTTCTTTTGTACAAACTGCCATTTTATCTATCGCCCAATTATGTACAAACAGTACCTAATTGTAAGCCATTTATTTTTTTCCAACACCAACTACAAAATCTGTCGTTAGATATAGTTTCATCCGTGTAAAAAATTACTTTTAAGAATAAAAATAATAATTAACGAAATACCAATAATTGCATTAAAATCTATGAAACTCCTTTGTTACAAAAACTAATAGATACTCGAAGAAAATTAAAGTGAATAACTTCGCTATTTCAAAGCTCCATTCAGAAACTTATGCAAAAAGTATATCTAGAAGAATGTTCTAGAATGCAGTTTTTCTTTTAATTCCCGATAGTGTCTTAACAAAGTCGTTTAAAGTCTTTTGCTCACAAAGTTTCACCTTTTTTCTAAAGAATGCAATTTACTTGGATTAATTGAGAAAAGTTTTTTGTTAGCTCAGTCGGTAGTCGGGACAGAAGTGACGAATTGAGTGCAGAAGAATAAGTGTAGTGAGGTTTGTGTTAAAGAAACAAAAATATACATGAAAAATGAAAAACTGAAAGAAAAGAAAGAAAAATTGTTTATTCTTCACAAACAAAACGCACATTATGACAAATAAAATAGATACACAAAATGCATACGTACAAAGTGCCCAAAAGCCCAGTATTCAATTAAAAAAATTCTTTCTTTCTTTTTTTCTTTCTTTCTAGGGACGAAACCAAGGAACTTATACTTGGACCAAACCAACTGAACGACTAACGAAAATACCTCCAAATAATTGATAGGTTATTTTTGACGTTTCTGATTTATACATACTAGTGGTCGCCGAATACTCGAAATTCGACGATAGTGAATTTAATACTTAATGTATTTCTAATGCATTATTATAAAAAAAATATTAGCTTTTTACATTCCTTCTCTATATAAACTTTATCTTTGCCAAATTTTGTACTTTTTTCCCTTTTATTTTCTTCGTCTGCATAATTTTTGTAAAAAGGGGTGCAACGTTTTTGCTTCACCTATTTTTAAATAGATGACCATCTCATGACGATAGTTTAAAGTATATAGTAAAATTATATATCATTGGTAGCATCACATTGCTTTTAGACCATAAATTACGAATTGCATTCTACATCTAGGCACGGTTAGGCCATCATCCGGGTGCAAATCAAATATTTGAATATCATTCCAATATTCGAGTTTGTGCAGGTACTTACCAACTGCAATAACATGATTCCTTCATCTACCTAGATCTGATTATAATCAAAATAATTGCACTGAACCTATTTCCAAGAGGTCATTGCTCTCTGAACAAATTAAATTAATATTCAATCTCAACACACCTACTCTATATATAAGGAACGACCAATTAATCAATCAATAGATAAAGTGATAGAACAGTTAAATTCGCATCAATTCACACAAACGAATTAGGAGCCGTACGATGAAGACATTGCCTTATACCAGTTCCAATCAATTTCAAACCGTATCACAAGGAACTGAAACTTAATTTAGCTTGAAAGACATCTAAGGGTGAGAACACAAAGAGGCCTCACTTTTAAACGACGTCTTTACCATCGTCTTTGTAATTTTCATTCGAGTTTCATTTGTTTAAGGTGACGGTAATTCTGAATGGGGATTTAAATGCATTACATTATCGCGCTTCTGTTGACAAAAATGTGTCATTTTATGAACGTATAGGCAGTTTATTTTATTGAGGGAGCCGTGAAAGTTGAATGAGGAAAATATTTTGACTGGGAAATAGCTGAATCTCCTCAATTACGGTGTAGGTAAACTCAGAGAAAATATTTATCGAAATGAAAATAATATGAAATCTTTTACATGAAAAAATAAAGCAGTGTGACAATTTGATTAAAAAAAATATTTACAGATTTTACCTAGATACGTGAGAAACTATTAACAAGTTCACGAGATGATTTGATTTTACTAGTACTTCATTTATAACCATGCGGGTGCCAAACATTGGTACGTCTATGATAACCTTAACTGCGACTCAATTTTGTTATTGTTTTAGTGATTTTAATTTGAATTCCAGTTTAGAGTACCCCTTTTACTTAGTAAAGGATGCAATGAAGCTACTCGCAAACTAAGTAACTAAAACGAAGGAAAAGCTGGGCTGGGAAAAGTAGTTAAGTAATTTATATTATTATCTAACTTGCATTATATTATTTTTTATTATTTAGATGGACAAGTTTTATTAACAGAGTAAAGACGAATGGCCTCGTTGGTTCAGTGTTAGTAAGCGCTACTGCCGAGCATGAGGTCTAAGGTTCGATTCTCAGGTCGGGAAAAGTACGATTGGGTATTTTAACCGACGAAAAAAAACGGAGGAGGTTATCAATTCGACGCTTATATTGTTTTTCTGTTTTTTTTTTTAATGTATGACCACGCATAACTTTTTACATAGTAGTCCAATTGTGATAATTCTTTTTTTATTGGACAGGATATACTCCGAGGCTGGTCTCATATAAATTTGGAAAACAAAATCGAACCCTAAGGGTTGGAAAACAGGGGATGATTGATTGTTCACTCATTGATTGTAATGTATAACCACGCATAACTTTGTACAGAGTAGTCCGATTTTGATAATTCTTTTTCTATCTGGAATTTCACAGTAGGAGCCTGGAATTATGGATTGGTGCCCGGTTGATGGCAATAAGCTCGCCCCCTATTACGTGGGACTTAAAACATAACAGCCGAAATGTGAGTGTACATCTCTGCGTCATGTTATGTTAAAGACGAATGAAACGGTTCCACACTCAATGGGTCTGTGTAGTTTTTAACCGACTTCAAAAAAAGGAGGAGGTTATTAATTCGACTGTTTTTTATATGTTTGTTACCTCATAACTTTCTGGGGAACCGATTTTGATGATTTTTTTTTATTTGAAAGCTGGTGCTTCCCGGATGGTCCCATTTTAATTTGGTTCCATTAGAACAATGGGATCCATGTGAAAACCATATAAGTCTTAAATTTGTATAAAGTATTTGCATGAAAATGAACGAATAACGCGATTAGATTAGTGCGGGGTATCTAGCATAACTAAAAAGTTAAAAATAAAAACTTTTTACAAATGAATAACAACCGACTTCCTTAAAAAAAAACATTACAAAGTCAAAAATAACTTTAATTTCGGAAGTCGCTGGCAAAAAAACCTTAAATACAGATCCTAAGGCACCGAATTCTGAAATTAAAGTTATTTTTGACTTTGTAGTGTTTTTTTTTTAAGGTAGTCGGTTTTTATATTTTTGTAAAAGTAACAGGGAAGTGGGTCAAATGTTACTAAGAAGATTTCATTACAATCACCGGGAAACAAAATAAAAGCTCGTAAAAACCTCCTTTCAAGACTTTATTCCAGTAGACTCGCCTTAAAACGGTAGTAAGTACAAAATCAAGTTACTTGCGCTCACAATAATTAAGGTAACCGTCTTCGTCTCAACTCGGAACCGCTCAGCTCCCTTCGGCTTTCATTGCCTGCAAGATAACGAGCATTTAATTGACAATAATGATGGTGGAATAAAGAATCTTTTTGTGTAAGGGAAATTGTAAAGAGGATGGATGGCTTTGTGATGTTTTTTTTTTTGTTGAAAATAATAATTATTATTGTTATTATGATTTCAAAATATATTTTTTTTTGGTGGTGTAGTCAAGATTGTCTCTCTGCCGAACATAGGTCTAACTCTTTGAAAACAATATGGCCCATAAATGTACTTGCGAGTGGTAGTGGCCCAGTGGTAACGGCCGCGTCTTACGAGTCGTAGGTTCGAACCCAGTCAGGCGCTTTACTGTGTACACACAGTACACACAGACAAAAATGTTCTGTCTTCAACCGACATAACTGGTCTTGTCTACACAAATGTGCAAAATAAATTTCGAGGTTTTATTTGATATCAAAATGAAAATGTTGACCGTGTTAATCTAAGACGCGAGAGTAGATACTGTATTTATCTTCCCCTCAAGTCATAAAGATCGTCCGAGGGAAGTGGATTTCTATGAAGTTATATTAGTATTTTATGAAGCCAATGTTTACGATGCGGTTTAATAAAGAATGCCTTAGTTCTTAGTACACTTAGGTTCCGTATGAAGCTGTAAAAGCTGAGCTAGCTTATTGAAGCTATAGCTTTAGAGTGTGAGCTTGCAGAGTAGCATATAAAACTTGCAGGCAGTGTAGCGAATTATTCTTGTATTCTCGCGTTACGCTTACCGTATAGCATGCTACGCCGGAGCAACTGATAGTGTACCGTATATTTTTGGCAGTAGCGTAGCATGCCAAACTTGCGTTGCACACCAGACATGTAGCGCTACGCTTACCTTATTATGCTACGCCGTAGCAACTGATGAGCGTGTTGTACATTTTTGGCAGTAGCGTAGCATGCCAAATTTGCGTTGGTTGCACACCAGACATGTAGCGCTACGCTTACCTTATTATGCTACGCCGTAGCAACTGATGAGCGTGTCGTACATTTTTGGCAGTAGCGTAGCATGCCAAACTTGCGTTGTACACCATACATGTAGCGCTACGCTTACCTTATTATGCTACGCCGTAGCAACTGATGAGCGTGTTGTACATTTTTGGCAGTAGCGTAGCATGCCAAACTTGCGTTGCACACCAGACATGTAGCGCTACGCTTACCTTATTATGCTACGCCGTAGCAACTGATGAGCGTGTCGTACATTTTTGGCAGTAGCGTAGCATGCCAAACTTGCGTTGTACACCATACATGTAGCGCTACGCTTACCTTATTATGCTACGCCGTAGCAACTGATGAGCGTCCCGTATATTTTTGGCAGTAGCGTAGCATACCAAACTTACGGAGCACACCAGAAATGTAGCGCTACGCTTGCTTCATATTGTTTGCTACGTCGTAGCAAATTATACGCGTTCCGAACTATCGATCCTATTGACAGCTTACGTGGTGTAAGGTTAGCGTCGCGTAGGATATTGACAAATTATTATACCGTAGGCATGTTGTCCGTGATCTATGTAGAGCCAGACGTAAATAATACCACTATGTCATTTCTTCTCGCGGGTGTCTTAAAAGGCGACTAAAGGATTTACTAGAGAAAGTGCAACAGCGTAATGATTTTACCACCATACTTTGATGGCCATGGTGATTAAGGCTAATTTCCCCTCTTCCCCCTTCTGGGTGAGGCCTATGTTCAGCAGTGTACGACTTTTGGCTAAAACGATGATAAATGTTATTTGAAAATAGTTTTAAACATGAACAATTGTTACATTAGCACTTACTAAGTGTGTCTTTGTGTGTTTGAAATGGCAGCATGGAGCTTTAGGATCACTCTTCAATATTAGTCTATTTAAACAGCGTATGATCATGTTATTGTAAAATTAATCAACTATAACGCTGAAAATTTTTCAACTTTTTAATATACATATGTAATCATTTTCTTCCTTATGAACTCAGTATACATACTACAAAACAAACACCTCATTATGCTTTCATCCTGAAACTCATATAAAACAAAGAAACTAAATCATTCCCACATTGTAAGGGAGACTCAGTTATCTTCGCCAGTTTATCCGCCATGTATCCTTTATAATGGGACAGGTATGAAAGAAATCGTTTTACCTGACATTACTTCTGATCGTAATCTTAACGTTGGCTTACGGCAATGTTATTACATTGTTACAGGATGAGGATTTAGATTGTGGGTTCCGTCGGATGTTTGGAAATGTAGAGAAAGATATCTGGATGTTTTGTGGGTTTTGGATGGAAATATTCAAGCTTTGTTTTAGTTAAGAAGAGAGTTCTACTGGATTTATTACATCCTACTATCCTACTAATATTATAAACGTGAAAGTTTCTATGTGTGGATGTTTGTTCCTCTTTCACGCAAAAACTACTGACCCGATTTAGATGAAATTTGGCACACAGATAGTTTATAATCTGGATTAGGACATAGAGTACTTTTGATCTCGGTGGTACGTTCCCACGAGATAATTGCCGACCTCCACACGGGCGAAGCCGCTGGCCAAAGCTAGTAATATTATAAATGTGAAAGTTTGTGAGTATGGATGTATGGAAATATGTTTGTTACTCTTTCTTGCAAAAACGAATGATCGGATTTAGATGAAATTTGGCAGACAGATAGTTTATAACCTGGATTAACACATAAGGTACTTTTGATCTCGGTAGTACGTGCCCACGGGATAATTTCCGACCTCCACGCAGGCGAACCCGCTGGTAAAAGCTAGTTAAGTATAAGCTGGTTGTACGGTCCGCAAAGAACGTAACGTAACCAAAGCCATTAGATATAGTTGAAGTTTAATAAAAAACCGATGAAAATTTTTGAATAAAATAAAATAAATAAATAACCAACAGTTCAATTAACACATTAAATTTCATTCGAAAAATCCATCGGTTTCTTACTAAATTTCAACTATATGCGAAGAACCTGATTACTTATCTCGTTTGGTGATTGTTCATAGATGCAAGGAACAAAGGAAGAAGATAGCGTGATGCTCCTACCCCAAGCAATATGGGACTAGGGCAGGAAGATGACAATGATTGCACATATGGATGCATTGGTACTAAAAACACGCTAGGCCGTCTTCTATTTAGAAACGGCCTAGCATGTGCATTTTAAAAAAGGAAGTTCAAAAACTAAAGACCGGCTCACGGAAATCGTGCTCTAAAAAGCCTGATCTATGCATAATCTTCATATATTGTCACATGTGCTCGTTTTTTTAGGGTTCCGTTGCCAAATGGCAAAAAACGGAACCCTTATAGATTCTTCATGTCTGTCTGTCTGTCTGTCTGTCTGTCTGTCCGAGTATGTCACAGCCACTTTTTTCCGATAATATAAGAGCTATGCTGTTGAAACTTGGTAAGTAGATGTATTCTGTAAACCGCATTAAGATTTTCACACAAAAATAGAAAAAAAAAACAATAATATTTGGGGTTCCCCATATATAGAACTGAAACTCAAAAAAAAAAAATTTTCATCAAACCCATACGTGGTATCTATGGATAGGTCTTCAAAAATGATATTGAGGTTTCTAATTTGATTTTTTTCTAAACTGAATAGTTTGCGCGAGAGACACTTCCAAAGTGGTAAAATGTGTCCCCCCCCCCTGTAACTTCTAAAATAAGGGAATGATAAAACTAAAAAAAAATATATAATGTACATTACCATGTAAACTTCCACCAAAATTGGTTTGAACGAGATCTAGTAAGTAGTTTTTTTTTAATACGTCATAAATCGTAAACCACAATTTACCTTTCATTCAGTCAACTCAAATATAAAAAAAAACATTTAATTTATTAACATAAACCTTATGCATAAACCATGAATACCTGCAGGTTTGTACGGAACCCTCGGTGCACGAGTTGGACACGCACTTGGCCGGTTTTTGTTCTTGGACATGCCAGTTCTCTCACGATGTTTTCTTTTACCGTATTGAAGGCAATGGTGATAAAATAATTTACACAGTAAAGCGCATGTTTGGGTTCGAACCTGCAACCTACTCGTAAATCTCAGCCACTTGGCCACCACTGCTCACCTGTCAAAAATATGGTTATGACAATTTCTCTGCGCCAGACGTTGCTACATCTGTTAAGGCCTGTCGCGGCACGTGTAAAACATTCCCATATAAGAAAACCAAACTCCTTTTAAGCTTACCGACTCCTTATGGATGGGACGACTGGTGACGGGCGACACAGGATTGGATGCGACGGTTCCTGCGGCCTGTTAGCTTAGCCCGGCATGGCGCAGACAGTCGAGGCCTGTCGCGGCCCTAGTCGAACGTTTTAAGGCCCTGTTAGCTGAAAGACCGTGCCAGGTGTAGGTATGACTATCGAGACCTGTCGCGGCCCGTGCCGAGTATTTCCATTTTAAACAAAGCTAAAAGAATCGCGCCAGTACAGGCCGCCTGACCTGGTGCGGTGAAGCCCGTCATTTAACCGGGTATGGGACCGCATAGTAAAGCTTTCCAAGTGTCCGATCCCTCTTAATTTTCCACTAACTAACGGTAACTTTATCTTGAATATGGTATCAACGCCTGCAACCACGAATATTAAACTTTTATGAAATATTCTTCACTAATTGCATCGTCATAACGTCGTCTTTCCTATCTTAATTTAATATTGCCACACTATAAATAATTCTGTAGGATGCCATTTTAACTTTGTATACTTTAAAACATAAGTTTAAGAAGGATTTAACTTTTATAATATAATTCAGTTTTAAAATTAGATAAAGCTCATGCCACTAAGTGTGAAGGTATGGAGAAAGTAATAGAGAAAAGACTACGAGAGGAGAGTGAAATTACCCTTAGGAGCCGAGAAAAAGAACGAATGCCAGGAAGAACGGTAACCAAGATAAGATAAGATAATATTTATTCGCTTAAACATGTATCATACATACAGAAATCATGCAAGCAAGATGATCAAAACATTGAAAGTACTGACATGTTTGCCATATGATGTGACGTGCAAATATGAAGGCATATTATTATTAAAGCATTCTTTTAAAACAGCAAAAAAACTAAGCAATTAAATTATAATAATAATATTGTGGCAAATTTAAAATAACAATAAATCAATCAGAACATTAAAATAAAAATAAGTTAGTATAAGATTGATACAATAATCATGTCAAAATAATAATAAAAATCTAAAAATAACTCAACAATGTCATTGAAGATAATAAACACAAATAAAATAATAATAATCAAATAAAATAAGCTACAATGACAATACAATTTTTTCGTCTATGAACTCGTTAATGTTATAATAAGCTTTATTTACTAAATATGACTTAAGTTTTCGTTTCAAGTGTTTCAAAACGAAGGAATAGAGCAGGTAGGAAATATGCCTATTATTTTAGTATATGTAGTATCTCTTACGAGTTCCACACGAACTAAGACGCGGGTAAAAGCTAGTCAAATAATATGGGTCTAATAAGTGGAAAGTAGCCGGCTTTACTAGCATTGTGTTTTTCTCTGATTTGTTTGTTTAAGGCTTAAGTGCTTTTTCCCAAAATAAGCTTTTTCTGTTGTTTGATCTAGTATAATGCAGGGGTAAGATTTAAAGCTTTACTTAAAAGATGGTGAGAATTCGGGGATTTGATTTATTAAGGTATCATGGGAGATTTATGAATCTAGACAAATAAATAAAATTGGAGTGTCTGTTTGTAATATTAAGATAACCACTTTTTACTAAGTGTACACGGTACGTAATTTTTGTCCGTCTGTCTGTTTGTTCCGGCTAATCTCTGAAATGGCTGGACCGATTTTGACGGAACTTTCACTGGCAGATAGCTGATGTAACAAGGAGTAACATAGGCTACTTTTATTATAGAAAAAAAATAGGATCTCACGAAAAAAAAAAACGAATGAATTTTTTTTTTGTTAAATACCACGCGGACGAAGTCGCGCGTAACAGCTATTACCTATATAACCTGGATTAATGCATTCTTAATACATTAACCGTGGTAGTATGTCCTACGCGGGCGAAGCCGCGGGCAAAAGCTAGTTTTAAATATTTTAGTAATAATAGAATAGGACAAATTCAACCTTGAGGTGCTTTGGTGGTCTTTTTTCATGTTATTTTATTTTGTGTTTTACGAACTGTGTCAAATAAACGGTATTCTTTCTTTCTTTCTTTTTCTTTCTTGTACATTTGTTTTTTAAGAACTTTATTTACTACTCCACAATAAAGTTCAATACTCGTAAGTACCGTGTAGTGCCGGACATACCTAAAGAATAGCACCATTCCATTTCTTCCCGTGGGTGTCGTAAAAGGCGACTAAGGGATTTACTAAAGAATGGGCAGTTGCGTTATCTAAATATTTTACCACGTGTGGCGATTATAGCTAAGGGGAAAGCGTGTTTAACAGTGTGCGTCTTAAGGCTGAAATGATGAGGCATGTTGTTTAAAAATAATTTTAAACATGAACGACAAGGACTTACTAGAGAATGGGCAGCGGCATTCTCTAAGGATATTAACACCATTCTGCGATCGCCAATTCGCCTGCCAAGCGTGGCGATAATGACAACTCCACCTTTTGGGGGAGGCCTATGTCCAGCAGTGGACATCGAAACGATACGTCGGACGAAATAGGTCCATCTTTCGGCTAAAATGAAGATGACTTGAATAACGAAAATGGCGACATTCAGCAACGTTAGGTCTATACAAAATTAGCTGCACAGAGTTCTATCCTCAAAGTTTCTAAAAGGAGAAACCAGTATTTCAGTCAAATTGCACTCCCCAATTCAGAGAGAGCAATTTTCGCGACCTTTTGTCTTAGAACTTGTCAAAGTTGCAATTTTCATTTATCTTTTTACAAACTTAGTTTTATTTTTTTCATTATTTGTATTTTTGTGCACATGTAAAAATATGAGCAAGTAATTGAAAAACGTATGCTACATATTTTTTTTAAATGCATTGAAAACGCTGCTGTCCATTCTCTAGTAAGTTCCTTAGTCGCCTTTTACGACACCCACGGATAGAAATGGGATTGTGCTATTCTTTACATCCGGCCATCACACAGACTCCTTTCGATCCATCACTTAACACTTTTTCCAAAATACTGCTGCGCATTATTATTGTCATCATCAAAAGCCATTGGGGCTGAACGTGTGTTTCGAGGCACGTAGGGGTCGATGGTCACCCATCCCCGAACCGACCCCGGAAAGGTTAGGCTAACCTGGGTGCTTACTCTCGAATATAATTCCAATAGATCGACATTGGTCAAACGTCAGTTGGTTGAGTTAAACATCAGGGATTGGCTAGACTCTGTGAGTCCAGCCAATCACTGACGTTTGACTGACAATTCCAATGTCGAACTATTGGAATTAAATTCGAGAGTAAGCACCCAGATCGATCGACTCGTCCGGCTGTTATAACTTAATATAAGTATTGTCTGCATTTCCATTTGTCGTATTAAAGTATCCACATTGAATATTGTTATTGTAGTTTTTGTTATCTAGTTATTTTGTTTTGTGCAGCTGTGCGCTTTAATGTTATTTTGCAGAATATTGTCAGAAAGTTGGCGTGAAATGAATGTCTAATTTAGAAATGAGATAAATTCAGACTGTTGTCGTGTTGAATTAAATTAGTTTTCCATTTGGAAACAAAGCACGGTCCAACCGGCTTTACATAAAATATGCGACACGTCACGTCGAGAGGGTACAGTTAAATAAACATGCACCTACGGGGGTTACATTGAAAGTTTTTAGAATAGGCAAGTAAGAAAAGCAATCGATGAAAAATGTATTTAATTTTCAAATTAGGAACTCTTTGGGAATCTGTAAATGTGGAATGAATTCATAAGTCATTTTAATGAATTGGTATGTCATTGTTTTTACAAATTGGCTGCAATCAAATATCTCCACTATTTGAGTTAAGTTCCTTGAAAGTTTATAATGCTTACAAACATTGCTAACAAAAACATCTCCTGCCTATTTTTGATAACAACAGATAGGTACCTATTGCCACCGCTGTCCACAAGTCTCCCCAAAGGCATGTACAAAATGTACATTGTAGGTACAAATCCTTGATCGACAGTTAAACACTGCTAATAATTTAACACGGGAAAACGGACTGATAACCTACATAATATTGTTATTCATATGTAAATTCCCATCCATAAACCATGACCCCTGGTCACCTTTCAAGTCACCCATGGGATATTTTATTCTTTGAAGGAAACCACAATTTCAAATGCGTGTTCCTACATATTCAGATGATTCCTCGACGGATAAACCTGAACACAAAAGCGCGGATCAAAAGGTTACGGGTTTGAATTTAACGGGTCGCTTGTGCACATTTTCAACAATGGTTCTAATGTGCTGACCGTACCTGTGTTTGTCAATGTGAATGTTTGGTCTGTCGTGTCCGCGTACCCACGGACGTATTAAGATCATTGAATCTTCAACGTACTGCTTAGCGGCTAGAGTTGAAAATCGAACAGTAAAACACACTGTTCGAATTTCGATTAGCTGAATCGCACTCTGTTGGATTCTCAATGTCCAGTTCAACACTGAGGGTTGAAAATCCAGTGCACCATTTTATTATGACCGTGTGTATTTCGACTAAGTTGGTGAAACGTTTGTACGGATAGCAGCAAGATTAAAAATGGTACAGAAGCATGAATCGGAAAATGGTAATAATATTATTATCATTGGTTTATTTGAATAGACTTATTCATTATTTTCACGTTTGTATCTCACTGCACCGATCCACAGGTTTTGTAACGTGGATAGACATTTTAACGTGGATAGAAAATAATAAATTTAATATAAATGAAGATGACGATGATACCGCGTATTGTATCTTTTTAAATTGTGGAAATTGTAAGTACATTGTTGTATTGGGGTAGGAACCTGAATATTATGAAGAGGAAAGTTTTGATTTTTTAAGGTATGTAAGTTTGTAATGGATAAACTCGAAAACGACTGAACCGAATGTCCAAATTTTTCATCTATATAAAGCTACATTATCACCAAGTAACATAGGCTATATTTTATCCCGAAAAAAACACAGTTCTTGTGAGTCACGTATTAAATAAATAGGAAATGAATCACTAAAATTCTGACAGAAATTTTATCAGAATTTGGTGTTCTGTTTTAAATTACCGACATCAAACATTGCAAAATCATAACAATTTTGATAAAATGCCAATAACTAATGGAGGCCATAAAAAACTGGTGTTTCATTTCAAACAAAATGGAGAAGCTAATCACTTTGCGCCATTTAAAAGGCTTTTCGTCGAATTTTGTTATTTGGGACAAAGTCAGTAAACTCACAAAAGCGGTGTGCGTGTTATAAATTGATTTGGGGTAATTGCCATTTTGCTGAAAGGTTTGATCTAACTGAAATGTCTATGGCACGCCTAAGCGTTCTAATGGTTCTAAATATAAATAATAAATATAAATAAATTGTTTATTTTCTTAGACAACAGAGATCCATTTTATGTTAGTAAGTTAGGTACAAAAAAAAAAGCAAAACAAAACTTAAGACCTATGTTAGTGTGTTATTTTAAGTAATAAATACAGAAACTATTATTTACAAATATGCACCAAGACAATATGAATCACTCCTGCCTAACCAACACTTAATAATGATGTTTTGCAACGTATTTATTGCAAAAACTGGCTGGAAAAGGACGTAAGTAAATTGATTCTAAATACAATTCTTTAAAAGTAGGTTTTTAGGTTTAAAAACAAATTCTTCTACATAAGCGGCCTGTGTAGTGCCGGATGTAAAGAAAAGAATAGCACCGTCTTATTTTGTTCCCGTGGGTGTCGTAAAAGGCAAAATCCCCTCTCCCCCAATTAGGGGGAGGCCTACGTCTAGCAGTGGACGTCTTTCGGCTGGTGCTACCAGTCGGACTACGTTCAGACAAACAAACACTTCAGCTTTATTAAAAGTATAAGGATAATGTCTTTTCCTGGATGCTTGTTACGCAATCACGCAAATCTGGCGGAATGCATTTGAATGAAGCACTAGGGCCAAAAATGAAAGTGGGTGGAAAGACTTCATTCATTCATAACTTTACAATTATTCAACCATAAAGCATCACCCTATTGTCCGTTTTCTTTCACCGTTTTGAGTGCAGTGGTGATGAAATAATTTACACAATATGCCAGTTAGTGTTGTTAACCTAGGACGTAAAACTCGAAAGTCACGGCCATTACCACTGGCCAAATGCTGCTTTTTCAAAAAAGCCTGCGTTGTTCCAATTATTTGCAAAATCTTCTGTAAACCAAGTAACTGCCAAATGCAAGCCAAAATAATTTGAATAAAATACCACATCGAACTTAGCCGATTATCTGGCAATACCAATCGTATGGCAGTTCTGTGAAGCACGTTCGTACATTTCGTTCGGCCACTCGGCTACGTGCAAAATACGTCTTTTAAATTTAAGTGGCGTTCTGGACCCGTACGTGTGTGTCAAGATTTTGAGATATAGCGATAAGTAAAATGTGATTTTTATAAGTGTGGAAGGTTTGTTATCGTTTTAACGATACTTGTGTGGTTTTTCAAGTATTAAGACTTTGTTGCTTGCTTGAGTTTGTGTAAATTAAATATTAATTCATCACCGCTGCTCTCAAAGCGGTGAAGGAAAACGTGAGGAAACCGCCATTTCTTAGAATCAAAAATTCGAAGACATGTGACATCTACCAACCCGCACTGGTCCCGCATGATGGATGAAGGCCCACCCCCTTTCACAGAGAGGCCTGTGTCCCAGCAGTGGGAACATTACAGGCTGCTGATAAAAAAAATGAGCTGCTTTTCCTTAAAAGCAACAACAACAACAACAACTTAAAAACTTTTTTAACTCCTTAGTTAAAAAAGTTTTTAAGTTGTTGTGTACGTACTTTGAAAGCTCTATTGCGTTTAAGAACATTTTAAAATGATTTGTGATTCTTGAAATAATGTCTCCATATAAAGTCATAGAAATTAATTGTTTATTGTGTATGTTCATACTATCACTCGAAATGACTATAACACAGTTAATTGACATAAGGTGTCTATTAAATATCAAATCCCTGACAATACCTACGTACCATCTAGGCACTGTAATAACTATTGTTGATTGCAGTTACTGAAACAAAAATAATTGTTTCCTATCGTGCTAAGCTGCCACACCCTTTCCATGTCTTATTGTAATCGTTAGGTTATTTTGATAGTCATACTGAAGCCATAACAGTATCGACTAGAAATCGTAACAAATATAATAAATGCGATAATAAATTTGTTTGTTTGTTACGCTTTAATGTGGTATGGTAATTTTAACTGACGAAAAAAAAACGGAGGAGGTTATCAATTCGACGAGTATATATTTTTTTTTGTTTTTTTTTTATGTATGACCACGCATAACTTTTTACATAGTAGTCCGATTGTGATAATTCTTTTTTTATTAACCGACTTCAAAAAAAGGAGGAGGTTATATGTTCGACTGTATGTATTTTTTTTTTTTTTTTTATGTATGTTCACCGATTTCTCCGCCAATTGTCAACCGATTTTGAAAATTCTTTTTTTATTCGTAAGGGTATACTCCTGAGGTGGTCCCATATTAATTTTGTGAAGATTTGATGTATACTTTGGGAGATAAACGAAGAAACTCCTCAAAAACAAACAGTACACGTAATGTGATTTGGATATTGTACTAAAGATCAAAAATAATTGCTGGTTCTATCTATCCATCCGTGGTGAACTAATTATAGTTTTCGAAGATACAGACACCGGAACTCTTTAAAAAATGACAGGAAATCAACCGCGATTTCTGCTATCGCATAAATATGCATTCTTGTTTGGAATTAGTGCAGGGTGAATACCACAACTAAAAATTTAAAAATAAAAACTTTTTTGCAAAAAAAACAACCGACTTCCTTAAAAACACTACAAAGTGAAAAATAACTTTAACTTCGGAAGTCGGTGGCAAAAAAACCATAAATACAGATCCTAAGACACCGACTACCGAAATTAAAGTTATTTTTCACTTTGTAGTGTTTTTAAGGAAGTCGGTTGTTTTTTTTTGCAAAAAAGTTTTTATTGGAAAGGGTATATACTCCGAAGGCATATTAATTTGGAAAACAAAATCGAACCCTAAGGGTCGGAAAACAGAAGATGATTGATTGTTCACTGACTGATTGTAATGTATAACAAAAAATTATAAAATAAAAACTTTTTAACAAAAAATTATAAACCTTAAAATTATGAGTCGGCGCTTTGAGTGATCTTTGTTTATTCATTTTTCAGCGCCGACTCAAAATTTTAAGGTTTATTATTTTTTGTTTTTCAGTTTTTTCGGCGGTTTAATTTTTTGTTAAAAAGTTTTTTATTTTAGGTGCATCGTCATCACATATAAATATATAAATATTGTAGGCAAATATTGAAAAACGTATTAATAGAGTAACGGTGCAGTTTCTTGCCCATTCTTCTCCATACGACTCTACCTTTTGGAAGGGTCGACAAGAATCAATTCTATTTAACCGACTTCAAAAAAAAAGGAGGAGTTATTAATTCGACTGTATTTTTTTAAATGTTTGTTACCTCATAACTTTTGAATGGGTGAACCGATTTTGATGATTATTTTTTTATTTGAAAGCTAGTGCTTCCATTCCATTTGGACAGTGGGATCCATTTGAAAACCATATAAGACTTTAAGTATTTGCGCGACAAATGAACGAATAACGCGATTAGATTAGTGCGGGGTATCTACCATAACTAAAAAGTTAAAAATAAAAACTTTTTAAATGTAACTTTTGACGTTCAGATGCCTTTTTTTGTGCCTATTTGAAATAAATGTGTTGACTTTGACTTTCACGCTAAAACGGTGGAACGGATTAGGATGAAAATTGGCACACACATAGACCATGACTTGAGTAAAGGCATAGGCTACTTTTTATTCTAGATCGAACAGACGAATCCGTGGGCAACAGTTAGTACAAATTGTTCCATTAAGCATTTACTGTAGAATTCGTAAGTCGAATTACTTATTCGATGAAATCCAATTTTTGGCTCCTTTACTCACCACAGGAAAAACCTCGACATACCCACAAAAAGTGTACAAATAAAGGGCCAATTTAACAGTCGGCTGGTGAATCCGTCGAAGTCTGACGAGGGTACCAGTAAATACGTACTAAAGAGATTTTCATTATTTGCCTCGCTTCTCAGTGCTACCTACGTCATCCGAAAATGTATGCGTCTGGTGGGTGTTTTAAAAAGTTCCCGTTTATTGTATCGGTCTGATTTGGGTTCGAATTTCAGAATATTCAGTGTTTGGTATTTTCTGGAATTCGTAGAAGTAATGAAGGTTTGGGTAATGTGATTGTGTGATTTGAATTTGGAATACAACGTTATACAATTTCGGTGGAGCCGTTGGTACCTACTGAAACTTCTAATGTTTTTAGGTACCTATCTTTAAGTAGGTATACGAAGCCTCAGTAATGATATTTAAAGTGGCGTTAGTTTTAAAGAAATGTGTGTCCATTTTGTCGCAATGTAAAAAAGAACTTTATTTTTACGGGTTGGGAACGATTTCCCAACCCGTAAAAACAGGGTTCCTTTCCGCTCCGTCCAGAGCGGGAGACGTCATATGATGATTCATATGACATCTCCCGCTCTGGGCGGAGCGGAAAGGCGTGTCAGACTTTTACTGACTAAAACCCACCCATGATCCTTCTGTTGCCCATATGCCAAGGCCACGGAACTCTTTCGAACAAATCTCGCAACCCTAACAGATGTAAAAAATAAACTTTTTTTAATATAAAAAATAAAAGCGATCTATCACAGCAAGCTTCAGTTTTATAGCCACCGTGAGACCAAACCAAATCTGTGTGGTTAAATGGTGGTTAGGATTGTCCAAAACGTTATTTGAACCATGGCGTCGGCTTCACGTATGCACGGACGTGATCAGAAATACCGATGTTTGTTAATCGCACATAACGTTTTATTGTGATGTCGCTTGCTTCTTTAATTGTAACCTAACTGTAGAATATTGGTATTTTGTTAATTTACCGTGCAGTATTGTTGTGATTGTGTTATTGAACTGTAGTAGGTATTTTGTTGATTTACCACCCTTTTTATTTATTTTTTGGATGGGAAATCATCAAATGACGTCTCCCGCCTTTGGGCGGAGCGGGAGGGCGTGTCAGACTTTTACTGACTAAAACCCACCCGTGTTCCTTCAGTTGCCCATGTGCCAGGGTTACAGTGTCTCTTTCGAACAATCTCGCGACCCTAGCAGTGATTTACCACCTGTTCTTCTTATTAACGTGTAGATGGCAATCTTAAAAGATTCGATCCAGAATTTGGGTATGTGTTTGACGCCATCACTAGCGACCAACAGTTTCAGTAAAGCGCAGACGACATCGTTTGTGCAGCAAAACCACATTTACACTCCAAAGCAGAGTCGTCTATGAATCTCTTCCTAAATAGATTTTTCTCACTTCGGCTAACCTGGGTCCAGAGGCTGTTTAACGACTTCCAGGTCGGCCATGGGAACTCGTGTGTAACTTAAACAAATATATCCCATAGTTTAGTTACTATTCTTTTCAAATTAAAACACTATATAGAAATACTCTACAGGATAAGTACGACTTGTTTACTTGATCTTGTATAAACTCATCAGTAGTCTATAAGAACTGCGAACGTCCCTCGCTTTTTGTGTCAAAGCAAACAGTGCCTTAGTGTGAAATAAAAATACCTAATAACACAAATCTTGCGTTATAGTGAATACTATGTGACGCTTTTTAAATGAAAATAGAGATAAAAGTAGAAGTGTTTCTGATTATGCAGCTGTCTATAATTAAATTGAATGCTGATAAAATAATTTTTCCTGTTACTTCACAGCTCAACAGGCTTTATGTTTGTTTGAAGATTGGAAAGTATTTACCAGCCATTTTTGTTGATTTAGTGTTCTTTCGCTGTCATGCGAAAGAAAATTAAATCAACAAAAATGCCTCTTCCTGATATTGCAATAACACTCATATTTTCATTTAAATTCAACCACAGGAATATTACGTTGAACTAGAAATAGGAACTCGTACTCGAAGACTATTTTTAGACGAATTATCACTCAAAATAGTAGGTACTAGTTAATGAACGAACCATTCCACTAGCATAATCATTAGTAACAGATACGACAGTTGGAATCTAACAACATCAACATTGGATCATAATTTAATGCCTTAATCATTTGCCCATTCATAACGCGAGCAACTAATAGCACAAAGCAGTTGAAACGTATCACATGCATTGAACGCATCGCACGCATTTATCGCGACCCACGCAATTATCGTGTCGCGCGGAGTTATCGCATCGTACGCAATTACCGCGTGCTATTGACAACGCATTCGCTTTACATCACAAAGCGCTGTTATAATTAACAGCGTGTCGCACGTTTGATGTATTATGTTAAATTATGTAGGATGCTCAGTTTATTGGTAGGTATCTAGTTGGCATAATTTGGAGAAATTAACCTATTCGTAATTGGGGCAATGTTGAGTCACATCTTAACATCGCTGCGCGCCAGCGGCAGTGAACGTGAGGTGCGGAGACAACTTGTCGCCAGCCGGCCGACGGCCGAGCGCGGGCGTCCCCGCCACACCAGTCAGCCGTTGCACGCCTCCACGCACGGCTGCGCTTGCGCATATTACTTTCTTCTACTTCTTTTGTCCATATTTTAACCGACTGTTCTATTTTGTACCATCTTTCTAAATTCTTATATCATCCTATTACATGTATCTATAGTCCACTACTAGTTTTAATTACATTCTCCACGAGCTATCGTCGCGATCAGGCAAGAAAGAAACATAAAAGGTAGCGATGTAAATAAGAATAAACATAGAACTAAACTTGCTTAGGAAATTAAATGATTGAACGATACAAAATTCGGCAGTTTTTGAACAATTTTTATGTCATTCAGATTTCAATTTTAACTAATATTTTGTTTCGACCAAAGATGTCCCTTCAGACTTACCGTAACAAAACAACACGCCTGTATTCCCCGAGAGGTGGGGCAGACGTGTACTTATACACCTAGTGTAGTCAGTTTAGTTTTCAGACTAAATATACTTTACCTAGTTCGTTTTTAAGATTGAAATGAGCGGCTCGCCCATCACACAAATAAACCTTGAGAGGTTTCCGTTGTATAAATGAAAAGCGCCGAATTGTAAAATAGATTAAGCGTTTTGGAAATAAATATATAGTAATTACTTTTTTTTACAGAACCTGCTCTGAAAACGGTGAAGGAAAACATCGTGAGGAAACCGGCAGTGTTACAACCAAAACCTTGAAGACTGTGACATCTACCAACATCTACCCTGCACTGGGCCCGCATGGTTGATTACGGCCCACTCCATCTCACTGAAAGGTGGCCTGCATCCCAACAGTGGGAACATTATAGGATGATTATTAAAACATACAGAAAATATTCTTTCATATTCATATTCATATCTTTATTTGCATTCCATAATGTTAAAAGTTCTACAATTATGGACCCTGTAGGGCACAGCAAAAAGTAATACAACTAATAATTCAAAAAATAAAATAAAAATCAAATAAAAGCATAAATAAATAACAATTAACAATTTTAAAATTATTATGTCATTAAAGATTAATTAGGTACATCATTTACTAAATTGAGATCAATTTTATATCCTATACTAATATTTAGCTGTGTGTGGTGTCTGACTGTGTACAAATAATGTTTTTGTCATGTAAGTATTCGTTTATTGTGTATGCTTTTTTTATTAATATTTGTTTGAGTTTATTTATAAATGTCGTATCTTTGGTTTCATCTTTTAATGCATCTGGTAGTTTATTATATATTTTTATGCACATTACGTAGGGGCTATTTGAATGTAGTTTCATGCGCAGGTTTCTTTAGAGAGTATAAGCTTAGAAATTGTATTCGCCGCCCTAATATCGGTCAAGTACTGTCGGCACCAATGCACTAAACCCAATTTCCTTTCGTCCGTGTTACAACGAAAGGATAAGCTCCTCACACAATATGTGTATTTTAATATGCACTTCAGAATATAAAGTAAAATAATATTCGAGAATATTTTAGAAGAAACTTGGTACAGTCAGCTATAAAAGTCAGATAACATTTATTTTAAATAATTTACGTTAAATTTCTAAAGTTTGAGACAAAATAATTTAGTCCTGTGGTTTTTAGTATTTCATGCAGCTGTATTGGTGTTATTTTTAGATTATGATAGAACCTTTTTAAAATTAAATACTAGTTTTTGCCTACGCCTTCACCCACGTGGATGTCGGAAGATATCCCAGGAAAACGTATTACCCGGATTAAAAGTGTTAATGCTGGTTATAAACAGTCTGTATGTCTTTCAGCTAAATCCATATAGCTGTTTTTTCGTCAATCCGGTTCATACATCCAGACAAACAGAAAAAAAGTTTTTGTTTCAGTTTTATTATAATACTAAACTTCAGGCTTGAATATCTTGTTCTCCCAACCCACCTGTCGCATCGCATCGCTGGCCAGCGTTATTATTTCGCTCGCTTAGCGTTCTTTCTAATTTCTTTCATTTTGCTCGGCTCTTTAATGATTTAGCGTGACGTTAAATACCCTCTAGCCTTTTACGAGAATTGGGTTATCAAATGTAAAGAGATTTTTTCACATCTGACCGGTAGTTTCAGAGATTGGTGCGTTGAAATACACAAAAAACTCTTTAGCTTTATTATTGGTATAGATGTGTAGATAGGTGTAGATTAGGATATAGGTTCAGTTCAGTTTCATTTGTGGTTTGAAAACTGAATTGTTAACCGCCTTATGTTGCTGATTGTACTATCGAAGCTCCGGGAATTTAAAAACAACAGGGTTTCCGGGAGAACAATATGAGTATGGAAGAAAATTAATTTGTATCATAAATTTATTGGTACATTGTAAAAACGTATTTACCAGTATGTACTAGGTAGTACACTTAAGAAAAAATTTATAACGTAATACATGATATAAAAATTGGGTACAGTGTCTGTTTAATTTTGGACATTAGGAAACCTGTTTTTATAATAAAAAAAACGGTAAAGCGATACAAGACGATAAAAGATAATGGTATATAATAGAGTAATAGTTTTTTTTTGCTGCATATTGTTTAGTTGTAATTTGAATAACGAAGGCGAATTCTTGTAAATAAAAACATTCAAAATCGCAGTCTCATCTCGGTGATAATCAAATGTCAAATTCATCACGTTGAAATTTAACCAATACATAAATAAGTGCCATGAAACTAAGCAACTAATTAAGCATAATAATAGATTCTAGACCCTAGGGGGTCTTTGTATTCGCCATAAGATCTTGAGGCAAAAGTCCTCACGCATTATGTGGGAGTGGCGCGACGAGCCAAAACGCCGGGACGAAACTCCGCTGCCGCGGCACGGCGGGTGGAGCTCCGGTGGGATCTCATGGTGACATGGCGAGTACGATTTGCAACCCAGCGCCAGGCACGCCACAATTGCGGCGGTAAGTCCCTTCTTTGAGAAGTAGTTAGAGAGGCGCCACGGCGTCCTCACCTTTTTATCTTACGCAGGTTCTCACCGGGCACGGGTGCTTCGGGAGATTCCTGTTCTGGTTAGGAAATCATCAAATGACGTCTCCCGCTCTGGGCGGAGCAGGAGGGCGTGTCAGACTTTTACTGACTAAAACCCACTCGTGCTCCTTCAGTTACCCGTATGCCAGGGTCACGGTATCTCTTTCGAACAAATCTCGCGACCCTGGCAGGCATCGGTCCTAGCAGACCCCTTCAATATTGCTGACATCTCTTTGAGGCACGCGTGGAACACAAGTCGCCGTCGACCCGAGCCTGGTACTTACCGGGCGGCGAACTTCCCATTGCTCGCCGCCCGCAAGCTCGCGTCTACGGTGGCTGGGAGTTTGCAATCGACTCCCGACGCCCGGGGCGTCTCCTCCTGCGGCGGCTCCCTAGCGCAGAGACTGCCTCTCCCTCACGCACCCCTCCTCCTCCTTCGCGAGCATTACTGCTTTGCAGAAGGAGGTACCGGCTTCTCATGCCCTCTTGCTCTGTACTATGGCTTGCACCAGGGCCGGACGCAAGAGGTCGTCGCCGCCGATCAATCGCCTCCACGAGGAGTGCCTACTGTCCAGCTGGGCTAGGTTTACCAATGCGTTGACCGACAGTAACAGTCTCAAAAATATAAGCCTGTAATACTCAATTTCAAACCATTCTCCAGTTTAACAAAATTACAATTAATCTAGACTACAGTGGCAACGACAAAGTGTTACCACTACACAAAAAGTTGAACCAGTCACATTCAAACTCCTATTTTCGAACATAGGTCCTCGATTGATCAATGGATTTAAACGTTGAAGGAAAATATCGACAACGCTCGTTCAAAATAAAATGGAACGTGGTTCGCACGTTTGAACTGAAGTACTGTCAACACAACTATTGAAAGAGATTACGGTAACATCGGGACAAACTGGGCTTAGTGATGGTAAGCTGTGTTGCATATGTATTGGATGTGATAGGCAACTGGATATGCAATTAAATGTAAAGCTGGTTAGAAAGGTTGTCTATTAAAATATACAGTTATCAAACATTATTAGTGCTTTGTTGACTGAGTTAACCGAACATAACATAGCACGTTTCGTGTGGTGCCGGCTGTAAAGAATAAAACCATCCCATTGCTTCCCGTGGATGTCGTAAGAGGCGATTAAGGGACTTACTAGACGATGGGCAGCAGCGTTCTACCACCATACTGCAATCGCGAACGCGTCTGCCAAGCGTAACGATTATGGAAAACCCCCCCAAATGGGGAGGGGGGGCTTAGTTTTTTTAAATTTTTATTTATTATTTACCTTTACAAAATAAGTTTTTTTTACATATTTCCCTCGCCAAACTTTACTGTTTAATGGTGAGAAGCGCTCGTTTATCATATATAACTTAAAATTATAAACAACTTAAAATTATAAACAACTTAAAATTATAAACAACTTAAAATTATAAACAATTTAAAATTATAAACAACTCACAATTATTCTCGGCTGAAATGATGATAATGATGAACATAATTTGTGTAAGGATACATTTTTCTGGTTAAAGTAGCGTTAGTTCGCTTTTTATGAAGACTGCGGATTGATGGTTGCTAATATAATGTAATAACATTAAAATAACATGAACCCATTTTCGTATCAGGCTTTAGGCTATAAAACTCACTTAAAACCAGTAATATTAATAACATGGAACGTTTAGTTACTCATATCGAGTCGAAGTTCATGGTCATCAGATCAGACTTTTTAAAGTTATAAGTAACTTTAAAAAGTCCTTAAAAACAAAAATCACACTACGAAGAAAATTAAAACCAGACAACTGAAAGATGTCCTTATAAATAATAACTGCTCTCTAAGTAATAGAATAGAGCTTGAATAGTTCTTTCAGCATTTTTTCTCAACGACGGAGCGAAGTAAACTCGTTAACTTGCTGAATAGATAATTTTCAAACACAATTTTCTCACAACACTCGCCCAGGGAGTGTTGTATTCAAAAATAGTGAGAATTCAATTTTCTACCTTTTAAAAAGCGGCCATGCTTGTTATTTTATTTTATATTAACACAACATATCTACAGAGAAATGGGTGCCATCATCCAAATAGGTACTCGCAGATATAAGCCTATTAATTGGACTAGTATTTATATTAAAAAAATACGTTTTTTATAACTGTTAATAGTTCTACTTTCAAATCTTCATATCGACGCTTGAAAGGCAAGATTTACTAAGCGACACAGTAGCATTATGTCGCTTAGTCAATTTCGCCTTTCAAGCGTCGATATAGATAAATCTTAGTTGCTTATAGCTTCAAAAGACAGTAAGAACTAAGAGTGAGAGGGTGGAAATATAAATATAACATTTAATGCTTGCACAGACTGGACAGGGCCACTCAATCTGTGTGGTTCCTACCTTAAAGACCATTTCAGACACCAGTCTATGTAGATTGTTGTTGAAGACCATTATGCGACCTTCACATGATTTGACTAAGATTATGTCTGGACTTTAAAAGAGACTGTGACCTTTGAGTTTTTGCGGTCTTTCTTCTCAGTTTAGTTAGATAGGAAACGCCGACCTCATCTAGTTTTTAAAATATGATTGTTATGTTAAAGTGATTGTGAGAAATAAAAAATTTCGTAATCATTTATTACACCAACGATAGCCCAAAGTTGGTGTACATAAGTACACTCTACAGTTGAAAAATATTTAGTGTGTTTTTGTATTCAGTATTTTCTCATTCGTCAATAGATATAAAAATGCCTGGTCCTAAATTAATGTATCTAAACTATGTCCACAAATACACTGCGGCTAACAATCTCTCCTGTAGACTAACAGACTTCCGTAACCACAGCGTATACAAGGGGTGCTCGAGATAATAGACCAGATTATTGTCAATATTCTATACTGCGTTCAAAAATAGAACCAGTGTTCTTCGTGCTTATTTGATTGCATTTGTGAGCTTGTTGTTGGGCAGAGGTCGTCATCATCATCATCATCATCAGGAATCCGTCGGATGCAAAAAGATATATTATAGAGTCGTTCGAAGCGGCGGACCTTGGGGGATGCCTAAGCCCAGCAGTGGTCCTCTTTCGGCGAAAATGATGATACAGTCATTAGAAAATAGGAGAGTAAAAAGAAGGGCGCAAGAAAGTGAGCACAGAAAAAAAAAGAATCTAAGCAAGAAGGGAGCTGTTAATACTTTGTTATTCGGCCTATATGAAACTTGATGATACAGAATAATTAAATAAGGGTGAACTTCTTAATTATAATCTAAGTACGATGTACTTGATCTTACATGAAAACTATACACCCAAATTCCCAGTGCTATCTACAAATGATTATTCTAGTACTTGGCGAATTCTCGACCCTCTCGATCGCCTAGCAACACATTTACCGTTAGCCTAATGTGTCCTCAATTTCGCCTCTCCCTATCACCCCTTACAACGCGTTAATAAGAAGACGTTATCTCCTTTACGTCTCCGACATGAAAAGAAATAACTTCATTTCGTTAAGGATACATTTACAAAATAATTTCTGTGTTCAATTCTAAAAAGCTAATGCCGCGTGAAACGGCATTGATGTCAAGACCAATACAGTTAAAAAGGCGAGAACGCTTCATCCTGTCGTGTTCAAGATAAAAATATACATTTTCATTAAAAAAATAAACATTGTCACGCGAAAAAGGTGATAAAAGCAACTGGTAATAATTTACGAGTCTCCCGACGCCACCTTTATTAAATTTTTAATTCTACATTCAAAAAGCCTTTTCGCTTGAAAGGAGAAAGTTCGAGATTATTCTAAGGAACATCTGTGTTTTTCAATGGTGATGCTATTAAGCTTTTTAAATGTTAAATTCTTTCGAAGTAAGAAAGATCTTTGAAGACTATTTTAATGCGGAAATGTGGGAATTTTCTCTTCGTATTTTCGGTGTAGTTAAAGAAGCTTTTTTACATAATTATGTGAATGTTATTGGAGTAACACGACATCTGTGTAATGATATTTTGAGTCTCTTTGTCTCGAAATTTTGCTGTGCCTAGAAGAGTTTTTTTTTTAACATTGTCTGGTTGTGACGTGGTCATTCGCGGGGTACTAATTTTTGAGTGCTTTGTGATAAACCTTATTACTTTTTTGATTATGCCTGTGAAGTCCTTTAGGCCCGAACGGTTTTTGCTTACTCGGATTAACGAACTACCTGGGGCGTAAGCTCGCCTTTGTGAGTTTTTACTAACTAAATCCTCAATGACCTCCAAACCTACATTCGAAGGCTCTCTGAGATTACTGGTATAATGCTGACTACTTCCTCCCCCTACCGACACCCTAATGCAGCACTGCAGTACGTGACAACTAACTTCTGTGGGGTCAACTGGAGGACACCTATTCGAGTTTCATGTCTGTTCTGGGTGTGCAGGCAAAGGAAGTAAATACCTACTAAACTTTCATTTAATTATTTATTTAGTTTTAGTATTCCTTTCGTGTTTCCGACACTATCGTTAAATGCAGACTGCATTGCGGAAATTAATAGATAAATTCTTTAATTTAATATGTTTGTCTGGTACCTATTAGAGTGCCGTCTGTTCTTATTGCGTGGTGTGATGTTGTCGAGTGGTTCATCATTTTAGCCGCGGATGGACATAGGCCTTCTCCAATTTAGGGGGCTTTGCCATAATCGGCATGCTTGACAGGCGGATTGGCGATCGTTGCATGGTGGTAATGGTAATGCATAGAGAACGCTGCTGCCCATTCTCTAGTAAATCCCTCAGTCGCCTTTTATGACAGCCACATTAAGAAATGGGGTGGTGCTAATCTTTACATCCGTCACCAGACGAACAGTCATCATGTGGTCAACTTCGCAAAAACACAAATGGCTCTTTACATTTTCTACAATATTTTTGAATTAAAAAAGTAATCAAAATAAATAACAGTGAGTAGGTCTCTACGTACTGTGAACAGTTTCAGGTTCCTATTCGTTGAAACAGGCAGCAAGATAAGTACTTTGCCTTAATGGCAGCGGTTAAAAGAACAAGTACATGATATTCCTTTTAAATGCCACGATATTAAAGCTGCCGTTTATTTAAAAAGTTAGACCGGGCTTTTATGTCCTTAAAGGGGAAAAATAACCGTATACCTACGTATGAAAAGTGAACTAATGACCAAGATTCAGTACATTTTATAACGGTTAAAGTTTCTTTAAACAATTGATACTAGGAGTTCTAGTATTTTTCACCTACATTTTGTTTTCGTCTTCTATTCCTGTCTATGATAACACCACTATAACATAACTCGAAATTTGCAAATTTGCTCATAAACACCAAGACTTTTACACTAAACGAGAAGACATACAAACACGATACACACTTAGATACAAAACACGATTAAACATACCAACATCCCGCCTAAAAATACACTCATCAAGCCCTCTGGTTATGTCGATAAAAAATTACAATAAGGTACCAGAATCCATAAGAACAGAGAAAAAAAGCCATCTATTCACTAGCAAATTAAGAAAGCTTTTATTAAGTAAATGCTACTATAGTGTCTACGAATATTTAAATGATAAATCCCTTAAACTAGCTTAGAAAACTCCAAAGCATGTATTTAATTTATTTTTTATTACTATTTTAGAATAAGTTACATTATAAGATAATCAATAGGTCCTCTTCTCTACTTACTGTATTTTCTTTTGCTGTGCCCGACAGGGTCCACGATTGTTTCTAAATAAAATGTTTTACCACCTAAGCATATACATTGTGGAATGCAATAAAGTATTGAGTATTGAGTATTGTAACGCCTTGTTTTCTCGAAGGATTGGGCAGACATACAGCAACTTTGTGACAGTTATGTTTATAAGTCCCATGTAATAGGGGTCAGTATATTGCCATCAACTGGGTATTAATCCAGACTTCAGGTCGCTACTGATAAATCCTAGATAGAAAAACCCAACTACACTATGCACGACCGGGGAATCGACACCCGGAAGCAAGAGCTACTCCTGGACGTATGTTAAGAAGTAGCGCTTGCGACCGCTAGACTGATGAGGCAGCGTCTATGATACTTTGTATTTTTATTTCTTGAGCCCATTAGACCAGGTTGATTGCAGCATCAGTGGAAATCTTTAGGTCTTTTTAGTGCAAGTTAACGAACACTAAAGACACTCCAGCTAATTTGTGTCAAGTAATAACGTATTGGCTTAAACCGTACCGTGTGGTGCCGGACGTAAAGAATAACACCACCCCATTTCTTCCCGTGGGTGTCTTAAAAGGCGACTAAGGGACTTACTAGAGAATGGGCAGCAGCGTTCTCTATGCATTTTACCACCATACTGCGATCGCCAACCCGCCTGCCAAGCGTGGCGATTATAGCAAAGCTCCCAAATTGGGGGAACCCTAAGTCCAGCAGTGGACGTCTTACGGCTGAAATTATGATGATGATGATGAATAACGTATAGTAAGGAAGTCGGTTGTTATTTTTTTGTAAAAAGTTTTTATTTTTAACTTTTTAGTTATGGTAGATACCCTGCACTAATCTAATCGCGTTATTCGTTCATTTGTCGCGCAAATACTTAATGCAAATTTAAGACTTATGTGGTTTTCACATGGACCCCATTGTCCAAATGGAACCAAATTAAATAATAAAACGGGAGTATTCGGAAAGCACCAGCTTTCAAATAAAAAAAGAATCATCAAAATCGGTTCATCCAGTCAAAAGTTATGAGGTAACAAAACATTTAAAAAAAATACAGTCGAATTGATAACCTTCTCCTTTTTTTGAAGTCGGTTAAAAATAAGATCCTTAACCAACCAAAAATTGCATCAATTTTCTTTACAAACGATTTGGGAAAGTACTGAGATTATGTTCGGGTATGATCAGCAGTCTGATCTAATATAGAGGTCATTCACCCTCTGAATCTAGTCATAGTGAGATGTGTTCATGGCGGCAATGTCATCCGGAATGGTACAAACTGTGGTAGCCTTTACTGTTATCGGGTATGACCATTGTATTATCACGACTGACCGTCAGAAAACTTTTACTTCCTAAGTAAAGTTTACTTAGTGTAAGGTTATGAAAAAAAAAAAAATTGAATTTATTCTGAAGTTTGTTTTATATTGGAGTCGAGTTATTCCAAAGAGTAATTAGGTGAAACTTATAACATATAACATAGGGTCTAGCATTTACGGAGTCAACGTAACGGAAATTCGGGCTATTTTTTAATTAAAAGCTTTTATTTAATTTCACGTGTATGTCCTGGAATTTTGCAATCAATATTTCACCCACTTCAACTAAAGCTGTCGGGTTGAAAATTAGTACACACGTTTGTTTCTCGTGAAAACGTGAAAATGACACGATAAAAGCATTTTCCAACTTAAAAAAAAAATATTATCAAAACTAAAAATATTATAGTTTATGCACGTAATATTATTTACATAGTTTTAAGAATTTATTCGTATTGCTGGCGAACTGGTCCTAAAAAATCGGCAGAATTTATGTTTTGTTTACTGCGTGTGTTCCAAGGGCCTTAAATTATAAAAATCATCGAACTTTTCTGAGGAATGTAGTATCTACCACACTGCAGGAACAGTTCTGAGAAAGATTTGAGGGTCCAATTATTTTTTATTAGCTGTTAGTCGCCTTCACGCACGTGTAGTTATTTGTATTTCCATGATAATTTCCTGTATGTATTAGATATTTTATTGTCCTTGTCCAGATAGCTATTATTGTGATTTACCGGCAAATATCAATAAATTTTCGAATAAACATCATCTTGTTTTTAATGATTTATCAGACATCGTATCGTATCCGTATCGCCACTTCTAAAACCCCCACAATATTGCCCCCTCGAGTGACTCACATAACACGAAGTTGTACCGAATACTAGATAACTGCTTCGTGACTTCGATTTTATGCATAGAATTATATCTTCAAGTGTTATGGCTGTTCTGTCTTTTATGAAGCTGTGTATCGCTGTTTTGATTGTGTTTCTGTATGTTGGCGGTGATTATGGGTTAGTATGGCAGATGTGAGTTGCATTTGGTTGCATCGGTTGCATGTGAGATGACTTTGATTGTGGTCGAATTTTGATTTAGAGCGTAGAAAAGATTTTTGTCATTTAATCTTCTTCTCTATCTTTAAATAGTATAAAACAAAGTCGCATTAGGTGTTTGTACGCTTAGATTTTTTATATTACGCGACGGGTTTCGTTAGTCGTGTGCGGTGCGGTTTTCGTTAATAGTCAGAGTGGTTCAAGAGCAGAGATGTGACATTTTAAAAATAACAGTATTTGAAATGCAAAATAGAAAATACAAAATACCTATTTCCATTTTGTATTTAAATACTTTTTTTAGAAAAGCATTTTATATTTTATGAGAAATACTTTTTAGGACATATTTTGTATTTGCAAAATGCAAAATACTTTTTGCTAAGTTTTGTAAACATCAAAGAATTAATAATTAATGTGATGAGAAATGGTACTTGTTTTTCTCACTATAGCAACACTGAATTGAACTGCTTTCTTTTCAGGCCACTTAGATAATTAGTTTCACTTTTTTCTTATGGTGGCATGATTATGAGACCACACAGGAGAAAGATGAGCGACAGTGTATTTGGGCAAATTATTTTATTAAAATAAGTTAAGTAAATTTAATTTAAGTAAGTTATCACAGTAAATTTACCAGCCTGTTAGCTGACTGAAATAAATAAACTTTTTAACAAAATAAAGATACTTTAAAACTAAAAGTATTTTATTTTAATAAAGCATTTTGTAAATACCTATTTTGCATTTAGTATTTTAAATATAAAATGAAAAACTATTTTGTATTTGAAATAAGAAAATACAAAAGTATTTGCATTTTGCATTTGAATACATTTTATAACCTATTTTGCACATCTCTGTTCAAGAGGAAGGTTTTTATGTATAATACGCGAGCGTAACCGCTGGCAAAAGCTAGTTGGATACAAATGATGAATTGATCAACGGATAAATATACTTACATATTTCTAAATACATACATATTATATAGATAAATTACACCCAGACACAGAACAAATGATTGTGCTCATCACACAAACATTTGTCCTGGGTAGGAATCGAACCCACGACCTCAGTCTTAGCAGTCAGGATCACTAACCACTAGACTAACAGACCACTATTAATGTTTTGTTGATTACATGGAGTTTATGCAATAAGAAAATAACAACCGACTTCCTTAAAAAAACACTACAAAGCCAAAAATAACTTAATTTTGGAAGTCGGTGTCTTAGGATCTGTATTTAGGTTTTTTTGCCACCGACTTCCGAAATATTTTTTTTTATTTATTTATTTATTTTATTTATTTATTTTATTATTTATGTACACACAGTAAAAAAACAGAGTGATAAGGCATATTAAAACAATTGAGTACAAAGGTACTGCTTATTTCTTAAGAAATTTCTTCCAGCAGACCTGCGAAAGGAGAAATGAAAAAGAAATGTAGACAATAGTGTGTGAAAACAAGAAGAGAGATATGAATATGTGAAGTCTTAAACTAAAATATACTTATATATATATAATGCAAGAAATTAACATATACTTAAATAAATACATAAAGCTAAAATATAAAAATAAACGTAAATATATACATAAATACACACAATTATGAGGAAAGGTAATGCTCTTTTACTCGACATTTGAAAAGGGAAATAGTTTTTAGATCTCGAATGCTAGGCGGAAGTGAGTTCCACAATCTAACAGCATGAACAGAGAAGGAATAGGAATAATAACTGGTTTTATGGGGTTGGGATTTAAGGAGGGATCTAAGGTGTGATCTGCACAGTGCATCGCTAGGGCGAGCGTAAGAAAAACGTTCACGCAGATAGGAAGGGTAAGACGGGTTGTGTAGGAGGTTGAAGAGGAGACATAAAATCCGAGTGTTCCTGCGAAGGCGGATTGGGAGCCACTTGAGTTCCTTGCGAAGGTGAGAAACATGGTCATACTTTCAAAGACCGAAAACAAAGCGAATGCACAGGTTTTGCAGGCGCTCAAGCTTGTTTAATAGCTCCTCAGTAGCATCCAAGTAGCACGCGTCAGCATAATCTATAATCGGCTGAATAAGTGTTTGTGCCAAAGAAATTTTAGTTTTCAAGGGCAAGAGACTTTGAAGGCATTTCAGCGAATGAAAGGAGAAATGTACCTTTCGACTGACCTCATTCACCTGAGCACGCCACGAAAGATTGCAGTCAATAACTACACCCAGATCTTTAGCGGTTTCTGTGTAGTCAATACGAACACCATCTAGATACAAAGGCATCAGAGATGCAACATCAGCCGCATTGCGAACAAATCTACTGCCTATGATCATGGCCTGAGATTTAGATGGGTTAATTTGCAAACCAAATGACTTAGCCCAAACACTGATGCAAGCCAGGTCACGATTCATTGCAGCAAGTGCAGAGTCCGCGTCAGTTACAGTAAAATGCCGGTAAAGCTGCAAGTCATCTGCGTAAAGATGAAAACTAGAAGAAATAACCGTGGTAACAAGGTTTATGAAAATAGAAAAAAGAAGAGGAGAGAGAACACTACCCTGGGGAACACCCTCAGTGAGACAACACCAATCAGAGAAGGAGTCCTCCAGGCGAACACACTGAGAGCGTCCTCGGAGATAAGAACTGAACCAGGCTAAGGAAGGAGAAGAGAAATTTATAGATTGGAGGATACCTAGTTTTTTGTGTTTGTAGTGTTTTTTTAAAGGAAGTCGGTTGTTATTTTTTTGTAAAAAGTTTTTATTTGTAACTTTTTAGTTATGGTAGATACCCCGCACTAATCTAATCGCATTATTCGTTCATTGGTCGCGCAAATACTTAATGCAAATTTAAGACTTATACGGTTTTCACATGGATCCCATTGTTCGAATGGGACGAAATTAAAATGAGACCGAATGGAAATCACCAGCTTTCAAATAAAAAAGAATCATCAAAATCGGTTCATCCAGTCCAAAGTTATGAGGTAACACAATAAAAAATAAAAAAATACAGTCGAATTGATAACCTCCTCCTTTTTTTGAAGTCGGTTAAAAATGGAGATGATACACAGAAGAGGTTGCTGATCGTCATCATAAAGTTATCAGGTAGGCACATATTAACACGGAACTTTGCCAAAGCTAATTTATATACCAGAAACCCTTTACCCTTTTCGAGTTTCACAGGCATAACTTTATACCTATAGACTTAAGGTAAAGAAACTTCGTTATCTCTCTAGCCAGTGACTCGATGTAGGTTTCATGTTCACTATAGCTGAGCAATATATCAAGCAGTGGGTTCTAGACACGGACATTTTTCTCGCCCTTAGATAACTCTGAACAAATGTCACTAACATATCTACTGAACCTACGTCCTGCTTTTTTTGTTTTATTTATTATCGTTTTTCGGAAAAAGAAAGAAAACATTTATTGTATTTAACATGTAATTTAAGTATATACCTCTTTACTTACATAATTTGGTGTAACTAAAGGTCAAAATTCTATAATAAATTATTTATTTTTCTTCAGTGACGGGGTTTGCATATTATATGACATATATTATATGTTTACACTAAAAAGGCCTTAACACTAGAAGCGCTGAACATACTGACTGAGGTACATTTGGATAAAAAAATATGTATATTGCAACTACATAGTTGAATTCTCGTATAAATAATAAATATAATTATCATCATATTTCATGAAAAGTCATAAAAAATTACGATTACATGCATAATAAAATATTAATTAGAGCAGGAAAAAACATCGAAATGGGTCAAATTTGGGACGCCCGCACTTCTAGTGTTAATATATATGGTAACAATAAATATCAGGATCGTTATCATTAAAAAATAAATAAATGGTATAAATTCGACTTTCTTATTACACTTTGCTTATATTATTTACTAGCTTTTGCCCGCGGCTTCGCCCGCGTGGATGTCGGAAATTAACGCAGGAGGACATACTACCGCGGTAAGATGTGTTAATTCAGGTTATATTATAGGTAATCGCTGTTACCCGCGACTTCGTCCGCGTGGTATTTAACAAACAGTTTTTCATAAAAACTGTCTTTGAAAACTACGTTGACATACGTCACAAACTACGCTGACATACGTCTCAAAATTCAGCGTGTTTTTCTTTTTTTAAACAATTATTTATTTTATCTAAAATAAAAGTAGCCTAAGTTACTCCTTGTTACATCAGCTATCTGCCAGTGAAAGTTCCGTCAAAATCGGTCCAGCTATTTCAGAGATTAGCCGGAACAAACAGACAGACAGACAGACAGACGGACAAAAATTTAAAAAAATGTTGTTTTGGTATATGTACCGTGTATACATCCAAATAAACTTAGTAAAAAGTGGTTATCTTAATATTAAAAACAGACACTCCAATTTTATTTATTTGTATAGATTATATTGTTTCTTTATTTCCAAAACACTTAACCTATTTTAAAATTTTAGCGACACAACAAAAACCGCTCAGGGTTTATATGTCTGATGGTGAGTCGCTCTTTTCAATCCTTGAAACTAACTAACTAAATTACTATATTTTACTTTTACAATATACAGTGATAATCATCATCATCATTACAGCCGAAAAACGTCCACAGCTGGACATAGGGCTCCGCCAAAGGGGGTTTGCCTTAATCGCCACTCTTGGCAGGTTGGTTGGCGATCGTAGTATGGCGATACAATGCATAAAGAACGCAGCTGCTCATTCTCTACTAAATCCCTTAGTCGCCTGTTACCTACCCACTCTACCCACGGGAAGAAATAGGATGGTATTAATCTTAACGTTTGGTACCACACGGAATACAGAATAATTAATAACTGGTTGAATTTTGTATTTATTTATTTCTAATTCCAGTTAAACTGTAAAAACTTATCAGGGTTTATATGTGTGCTAGAGAGACCTTATTTACATTAAGAGACATGCTGTATCTTATACTTATATTTGCAAATATCTTAGATTCTATATCTTAACTAGGCCATCATCACCAATCCTATGCTACAATAACAACCAAGAAAACAGTCCAGAGAACAGTCCCATAAAACGAAAATCAATAAAACAAGGTTCCTCATTCGATAGCGTCATAAAACGGATCCCTACCTTTTGTGGCTTTCAGATGACTTACGCTCTGGACCGGTTCAACTAGATGTATATATAACTTATCAAGATCGATAGATTTATACGGTTTATATTGATAAACAAGTGTACGTAATATAATGGGGGGCTGGTAAGAGGCGTACTTGTAGGTAATATATTGAGTACACGCTGTCTTTTTAAAGATAAACAAGCTTAGAGGCGTATGTTTCTGGTTTTTGGTTAAAATATACTTGACAACAACAATGTTATGAGATTTTTGGGAGAAATTACAAATAAACAAATGTAAAAACAACTAAAAATTGTTGGTGAAGATTAAAAACGAACACACAATGTCATTCAAAAGTGATGGGATAAGGTAACTTCTTTGAAAGTATTGGCCCAAATAGCAGTTTTGGAAATTTCGAAAATGGAAAGTTAGGCTTTTTGGCCTACAGTGAGGCAGTAAATTCGCAGTAATAGAGAAGAGCCATCTGAATAAGTATTTACTACATACAAAATGTAATTTGTAACAAATATTACGAGATGAAATATCATTATTCGCTCCAAATGTTATTCTATCGGCTCTTTCTTCAAAGATTGCCAGTCAATCGCAGTAGACCGGAAAAAGTGGAAATAAGGAAAGACCTCTCTTCACTCTTTCCACTTTTGCCGGGCAGTGAGACAACACACACTTATAAACGTCATCATCATAGTTATTTCAAACAAAAGATGTCCACTGCTGGATATAGGCCTCGCTCAAGAACCGTCCGGGTTAAACATAATAATACATTATTCTATTACATTCTATAACGTGCAACTATTATGTTTAATAAAGACCATGACTACATTTTAAAACCAGGAAGCCATACAGGTTCTATTTACGCAGAACACACGTTCAATGAAGAAGTCATTAACATATACGCCAAATGTTTGCACCCACTTCACACACATTGTACAGTAAACATCACAGTTTTAGCGCAATCCTGTTTGTACATAAATACTCATCAGTATGACAATACAAGCTTGCTGACAAACATTGGCAAGGCTTCAAGACAATTATAATTTGTACGTATGCCAAGGTTTGTGTCTGTGAAGTGGTGACTGATGGAAATGTACAGGATGTTAGCAGGGGCGGGTGTGAGCGTGTTTTGTTTCGGATCCTACGTCGTAGTCGTTTGTTTTGTGTATGCTAGTGAATTCTATTAATATTTGCTACACTTGCAAATGTATTTAGGTGCTCAAGATAATAACTAGGGTAACTTCTCTTTCGTGACTGTTCGAATGTTAGTCTCTCAAATGTCTGCTTTAGAATGAGTGATGAACTCACTGGGTTCATGTTAGATATTTTTTGGTTATATTTCCAAAATTTTGTTGTTTTTTTTTTTCTAAACTATTCTTCTAGCCACCACAATAGGTTTATCATTTCATTTTTAATCACTCTTTATTATGTAAACCATGTGGAATCAAGATATAAATGAAAAAAAAAAAAACATAATGTGATACAATGCGTTCGCAGGTGATTATAACTTTTACTTCCCTCTTCTATATTCAAACATGAACTCTATAACAAATTTTGTAGCGTGTCTTCCCCTTCTCTAAATCTTTATGTTTCCACCCGAACCCAACATATCAGGGTATGCAATCTCATCGGTACAATACAATACTGAGATTTATTCTCTATTAGTTTGACCCGTGGCTTCACTCGTATTCTGACCACGCCTGAACTGATCTGCTGAAATATGGTCATATTATTGAAATATGTTGTGTTAGGCCTATCTTATTGAGTGCTGTTGTATAAAGAAAATATTTCTTGGGATAGGGTAGTTGCATTTCCGTGTAGAGAATACTGATGAAGTTTTCTATGTCAGAATTTGGTGTGTTGATATAACTTTTTCTCACGTGTATGCCGGGAAATATCGCACGAGAATTTTATCGGGATTTTCATATAACTCTATTGATTTACGCGGCATTTCCCAGTAAAGTCCACAAACGTCATATTTTTTCTAGTATCTTCAGCACTCATCGTAATTTTTTAGCCAATATACAAAAAACCTTTAATATCTTATACACTTATCCTTCCTAATGAATCGCTCTGTCCATTAGTGGAAACGGTATGAAGATCCATGTTGTTGCTTTTGAGTTTATTGTGTTCAGACACACAGCCGCGGTAGGGGGACTATCTTTTATGATTTGGTACGTACATATATAAGATGATACAAAATGGTGTCTTTATAAGCACACAATACCTACTTTGCTATTTACTAACACCAGAATTAAATTGTTTACTACTTAATACTAATGAGTCTTGTTGCTCGAATAAAACATATATAATAGAATACTCTTCATAATGTACAACATTTAACTGGATATAAATGATGATAATTTTGATGATACTAGCTGTTGCCCACGGTGTCGGCGCATCACGCATGCGTGTGATCGACGGCAGGGCAGCGCGGGGGTCGGGGTACCGAACCCGGACATATAGGACTGCTGCGCGGGCGCCGCGCCACTCAGCTCACAGACAAGCACCACTACGGGCATTTCATTGTTATTATCCATATGTTAATATTATAGATTACGGCACTATACCGATTTCTATACAGTTCACTCCAATCTTTTATTATACAAGTCCAGTTGAGCCCATTCACACGGCCTACCGATTCCAGAATGATGTACCTATGTGCAAAATTTCACCCAAATCCGCAGCCGTCTTAACAGGAAAGCGTAACGAAAAAAAAAACTCTTTTCCCACGTCTAATATTAGTTTGAATGTTTTTTCCTAACCAATAAGCATTACTTACGATCAACAGTCTGTCATCACTTGAGCCATGGAAACAGGTAAATTCTGATGAAAATCAACATCAGACAGACGAACGAACTTCTGCCTCCCCTACATCAGAGCTAGAATGTTAGATAATATCTAGATATAATTATAACCATATTATTTCTAAGTTAGAGTTTGCTTGAGTTGGAACAGTAATAAGATGTCATAACTTCTGGATTTCATTTCCATGTTTATTGGGGAATGAAGAATAATTATAAGAAAACGATTTCTATATGCTATGGATATCAGACTATGCGCAGAGCAGCTATGTGATAACTTTGGCCCTAAAATGTATGTCAATAAGGACTAATTTTATCTGTGTGCCTTATGTTAGGGTGTAATTTAATTGTATCCAACAGTAAATAATGGTATATTGTTGTAATGTCGTATGGTAGAACGTGTGGCTTGTAATAATAACTAACAGCTGTCAATCTCTCTGTCAAGCTGTCAATCTGACTGGCCTGTTAGTCTAGTGATTAGTGACCCTGACTGCTAAGACTGAGGTCGTGGGTTCGATTCCCACCCAGGACAAATCTTTGTGTGATGAGCTCAATCATTTGTTCTGTGTCTGGGTGTTATTTAACTATAATATGTATGTATTTCGAAATATATAAGTATATTTATCAGTTGTCTGGTTACCATAGTACAGGCTCTGCCTAGTTTGGGATCACATAACAGTGTGTTGGTTGTCCCAAGATATTTTTATTTATAATTATTATCCATTACGCTAAGCTACGATTGTCGCGGTTGGTTCGTGGATGGGTGACCATTTTCACATATAGATACCCCTCCATGCCTCGGAAAGCACGTTAAGCCGTTGGTCCCAGCTGTCATTCGTGAATGTTTGATAGTCGTTACGAGACTTTAAATGCCTGAAATTCTCGTTGCGTCTTACCAAGGGGTATCCTGTTACTCAGTAATTTGGTTGTGGAGATCAGACAGGTAGTTGCTCCATATAAAATATTGTTACTCAGCTGTATCTGATTGGAGTGGAAACCAACTCCAACGTAGATGCAATAGCCTAGGCAGATATATTTTTAACCGACTTCAAAAAAAGAAGGAGGTTATCAATTTGTCTGTATTTTTTTTTGTTTGTTACCTCATAACTTTTGACTGGGTGAACCGATTTCGATGATTTTTTTTTATTTGAAAGCTGTTGCTTTCCGAATGGTCCATTATTTGGTTCCATTCGGACAATGGGGTCCATGTGAAAACCATATAAGTCTTAAATTTGCATTAAGTATTTGCGCGACAAATGAACGATTAACGTGATTAGATTAGTGCGGGGTATCTACCATAACTTTATGGACATTAATAGTCTGAATGAAACGAATTTTATTGTATTTATTTTTTATTATAACTAAAAAATTAAAAATAAAAACTTTTTACAAAAAAATAAAAACTGACTTCCTTAAAAAAACACTACAAAGTAAAAAATAACTTTAATTTCGGAAGTCGGTGGCAAAAAAACCTTAAAAACAGATCCTAAGACACCGAATTTTTGTGTTAAAAAAAAAGTAGTAAGTAAAAAAGAAGTAGTAAAGTTTTTTATGTTAAAGGAGCAGATGAAACATTCGTGTTTTATTGAAAAAAAAAAAACACACAATAATATTGACATAAACTTCAACACAACTGCTAAATAACACTATTGACATTTACAATCCGTGCACGTACCTTTTTATTTTGCGTCACTTTCTAATCGATATACATTGCGTCGCCTTAATCGTTAATTCAAAATATTGGAAATAAAAAGAATATTAAAGTTGTTTGAATATAAAATATAAACTGTAAAGAATCTAGATTATTTCTGCCCACAAGATTCTTAAAGTCTTGCCTACATCAAACGAATCAATTTATGAAATTGCTTCATAAATAATTATCTCCCAGGAGGAGGAAAAAAGTATAATCCTCAGAGTAGGATTGAGGCTATCGAAATATTGGAACTCAGTAAATAAGGGAACAAAATTGAGAGTTTTATTACTACCGAGCCTTGAAAAACTTATGCTCTCTTTGTATTCGAAAATTTTATAAGGTTTTAGGATTAATACAATACAATCTTTAAAATACAGTTAGTGGTCTACCACTAACTGTATATAAAGTAGTATTCCATAACAATTTTGACACTGACAGCTCTTGAACGTGGTTTAAATGTACTGGACGCGTTCAGTTTCATTGGTGAAATTCTTCCATAAGCGTGTGTAACTAACGACGCCATCTTGTATTATTAATACATTTCATGTATCAACGTTTGTGCAATAGTTTCACGAAACAATTGCACATATGTTTACCAACAGAGTCCTCCCGTCCACTTAATTATAAAGCCAAAAGATCTTTCTAACAGTGTGCACACGGCTACATATCAACCTATACATTTCCAGTTTTAGCTGAGCTCATATTGTATACATATTTCGTACAAGAAGTCAGCTTATACTGGAAATGTATAGCTTGATTTGTCGCCGGGCGTTCATATACGTACGTATTTATTAGCTGGCATAGAATGTCAAATACTACTGCACTAAAAAATAAGATAACATTACGACTTGTTTCCACGAAGTGTTGGGCAGAGGTGTACCTATAGTACACCAACATTTCGCCTGTTATGTTTAAATTCGATGTACTAGGGGTCGAGCCTAATGTCAACAACCGGATTCAAATCCAGACTCTGGCTGTGGTCGCGAGATTGTTCGAAAGAGATACCGTGACCCTGGCACATGGGCAACTGAAGGAACACGGGTGGGTTTTAGTCAGTAAAAGTCTGACACGCCCTCTCGCTCCGCCCATAGCGGGAGAAGTCATTTGATGATTTCCCATCCAAAAATAAATAAATAAGATTCTGTTATTGGGAAATTCCGTATACAAAAACCCAAAAACATTTACGCTACCCAGGAATCGAACCCAGAGGGTTAATTGCGTAACTTTTTATCGGTAGGAATTGGTTTAATATTCATAGTTAAACAACATTCATTGCGTTATTTACGTTGCTGAGCCGACAATTTATTCGAACAAATGACGCAATGGTTTAGAAATAATCTTCAATCCCATTCAGACTCTGATAAATTGTGCGTTTCGCAATTAGGGTGCAGGACTGCAGTAGCGTTGACGACCACACGACCAGTGAGCCAGTAAAATCAAAAGTTTAATGAAATCCAGAAAAATAGACGTTAACAGAACTACATATACCGAAGTGAAGGTCTAAAGGACGGATATATCTATCTACCGATACGATTATGAGAACGGTCAACAGGGTGCACCTTGTGGCGTACTAAAAATATTGCTGACCATAAGTCACGTACCCTGACCCGACCATCCATCCCTTATCTTGGGGTAAGCAGAGAATATAAGTCGACGTATAAGCCGCACCCTGCATACCCCATTTATCAATGTCTGCATACGTTGATTTACTCATGTGTTTGAAATCTGAGAAAAGGGAACATGTTGATGTGGATGTGGTTTGAATGGGGTTTGATAGGGGGTAAGTGCGTTAAATATTTCGGATTGGTGAGCGAGAAGTTGTGAATCCACATCTGAAGTGCTATTCTGGAAAAATCAACTTACACGTGAATTTTAATGTATTTAATAAATATTCATAGTGTTGTTCATAGAATAGCCGTGGTCGTATGCCACCTACTGTAAAAAAAACCGGACAAGTGCGCGTCGGACTTGCACACTGAGGGTTCCAACCCTTTTTTTTATGATTTAATTACAAATGTATAGTTTTCAGATTTTTCCCTATACTTGTAGTATAAGACGGTATTACTTTCATAGTTCTAGGTCAATAGGAAATACCGTTTACATTTTGATTCCCTTGAGAGCGTCGAAATATACGTTTTTTGCGGCATAAACGGCCGTTTCACGATAACTTAGAAGTTTGGTTTTTTCACAGCTTCAAGAGACTTTATACTTAAGTATATCGCTTTAATTTCAACTCGATACCTCCATGCGTTCCCGAGATAAAGGGTCTTTATAGACGGACAGACGGACGGTTTCGTTTTTTCTTTTGAGGTACGGAACCCTAAAGAAACAATAAATGTAACTGTAGTGAGCGATGCTTTACAGCAGAATGGCATACAATCACGGCTATTCTCTGAACATCAATATGAATATTTATTAAATCTATTACGTGTAAGTTGCTAATTTAGTTGTACAAAATAAAATAGTTTGTACAAAACAATTGACTTGAATTTGACTGGCCTGTTAGTCTAGTGGTTAGTGACCCTGACTGCAAAGACTGAGGTCGTGGGTTCGATTCCCACCCAGGACAAAACTTTGTGTGATGAGCACAATCATTTGTTCTGTGTCTGGGTGTAATTTATCTATAATATGTATGTATTTAGAAATATATAAGTATGTTTATCAGTTGTCTGATTACCATAGTACAGGCTCTGCCTCGTTTGGGATCAGATAACGGTTGTCCTAAGATATTTAAGATTTAAGAATTTCGGATGACAATATTTTCTTGCTTAATACTTTTTAGAGTCTCATTTTTTATTAGTCGGGATTCAACTTTTGAACTTATTTATTCACAGATGTGGAACTTGTAATGTAGTAAGAAACAGACAACATACCGGCTACAATCGAGCTTTAACATTATTATGAAGGGCCTTAAATAACTAATTTACGCGAATAGTTCTTCGGTTAATTTATAAAAAGCGGTTCATCAGCGGCCTATAATGTTCCCACTCCTGCGACACAGGCCTCCTCTCGGTAAGAGGGAGTGGGCCATGATCCACCACGCGGGCCCAGTACGGGTTGGTAGATGTCACATGTCTTCGAATTATTGGTTCTAAGACATGCCGGTTTCCTGACGATGTTTTCCTTCACCGTCTTGAGAGCAGTGGTGATGAAATAATTTACACAAAGTAAAGCGACTGCTTGGGTTCAAACTTACAACCTACTACTCGTACGTCGCGGCCGTCACCACTCGGCCACCACCGCTCTTAAAAACCGGCCAAGTGGTGGTCGCGCACCGAGGGTTCCGTACAAACCTGCAGGTATTCACGGTTTATGCATAAGGTTTATGTTTATGAAATTAAATGTTTTTTTTTAAAATATTTTATATTTGAGTTGACTGAATGAAAGGTAAATTGTGGTTTACGATTTATGACGATTAAAAAAAAAAACTACTTACTAGATCTCGTTCAAACCAATTTTCGGTGGAAGTTTACATGGTAATGTACATCATATATTTTTTTTTAGTTTTATCATTCCCTTATTTAAGAAGTTACGGGGGGGGGGGCACACATTTTACCACTTTGGAAGTGTCTCTCGCGCAAACTATTCAGTTTAGAAAAAAATGATATTAGAAACCTCAATATCATTTTTGAAGACCTATTCATAGATACCCTACACCTATGGGTTTGATGAAAATGATGAGTTTCAGTTCTATGTATGGGGAACCCCAAATATTATTGCTTTTTTTCTATTTTTGTTTGAAAATCTTAATGCGGTTTACAGAATACATCTACTTACCAAGTTTCAACAGCGTAGCTCTTATAGTTTCGGAAAAAAGTGACTGTGACATACTCGGACAGACAGACAGACAGACATGACGAATCTATAAGGGTTCCGTTTTTTGCCATTTGGCAACGGAACCCTAAAAAGTGGTTACACGTTTGAATTCAGCTGTTTTCTCAATAATAAGAACACATTCCTTGCCTTTTCCCAACTACGGGATAGGCTTCCAACCGGATGCAACCGAATAGCAGTATTTTGCATGGAGTTACTACTTTACTGACCTCCACAACCCAGTTACTGGGTTACACGATACCCCTTAGTAAGACTAATAATCAAATTATCGAGCTTCTTCTTACACACGCACATTATTCTATCAAAAGTATTATGAAGCCTAGTTCTATAGATTCATAGAAATAATTGCTCATAGTAGAACTAGCTATTGCCAGAGGCTTAGCTACGTAATATACATATAAACCTTACTTTTGAATCACTCTGTATATTAATGAAAGCCGCATTAAAATCCGTTGCGTAGTTTAAAAGATCTGAGCGAATAGACACGGGAAGCTACTTCATTTTATACTATGTAAAGAAGAAGAAGATAATGTCATTATAATGACCTAAACACACAATCAAGCACTCTAACACTCCCGCACACTCACACATCCATACACTCACACATCCTCACACACACACACCCACACAATCACCCATACACTACATCTACTAACATTCTTCTCACATACTTAACCTAGATTTTAATCATAATAAATAAACTATAAATGTCGTATGATTCCTTACATTCTGTCAGTGCGCCTAGTACATAATTTATGAAATGAAATCCTGGTGTCCTGAAACACAGGCCACGAGCCTAACTCAGGCACCAGTCTCCCACAATATATACTTACCTGAATTGTGTATCATTGTCGAATCTGACCAATGTAAATTAAATTATGTATATTGTGGTGAGAAAATAAAGTTGATTCATTGATTGAATGTGCTCTTAATCCAGGTATATAGTTTCGATCCAAATCTAGATTATTCTCCAAAACCTTTATCTCGATTACTCGCATATATTCAAAAATACATACATATTACATGGACAATCGAAAATATATTATTTATTCGCGTTGTTTCCCTAAACATCCCCGGAGAAACCTTTGATTTCGTCAACGTATTTACTCAAGAGGATTTCTTTGTAAATCTTTATTTTGTGTCACAATACTGTTAAATAAATAATACGTTATTTTGGAGATGATTTAAGGGTAAGCAAGGATAAGCACACAAAGGTTAGGATTATGTTTCGGGTTTATTTTGGTAAGATGCCTTGTGGCAGGGTGTGTGTGGTTTTAACGGCCATGGTTCGAAAAATTTGTGCGGTTTAACCTCCCTGAAAGAAACCCCTTTTTATTTTGTTGGTGAGAAATCATCAAATGACTTCTCCCGCTCCGGTCGGAGCGGGAGGGCGTGTCAGACTTTTACTGCGTAAAACCCACCCGTGTTCCTTCAGTTGCCCATGTGCCAGGGTCACGGTAACTCTTTCGAACAGATCTCATGACCCTGGTAGGCATCGGTCCTAGCAGACCCCTTCAATTCTGCTGACATCTCTTTGAGGCGCGCGTGGAACACTACGCGCCGTCGACACGGGCCTGGTCCTTACCGGGTGGCGAGCTACCTATTGCTCGCCGCCCGCAAGCCCGAGCCTATGGTGGCCGGGAGTCCGCGATTGAAGAAACTCCCTTGAACATAATATATACATTTTTCCCCTCAAATATGGAGCCTACAGGCGTTTTTTTCTCGCGGTGCTTTTTTTCACGCATTGGTTTCTCAATGCATTGCTTAGCACTGAGAGTTGAATATCCTACAGTGTCCTTTTTTGACGGTGGGCTGCGCTTTGCTGGATTTTAAATTTATTTATTTATTTTTATTTTATTTAGGCAAACCAACTAAATACACACAAAGACATTCACAGTCCCGCCTAGTACGCCTAGTAATCGATAGCTTTCAGTAAATCTGATGGTAAAACGGCACCAACCGATTTTCTTTTGTTTGTCTATTACTTACTTCCAAACATCAATAATTAGTAAAGTAAGATTGGTGAAAATTAACTAGTGTGAAATATCTTCTATATACCGTTATCTGATCCCAAACTAGGCAGAACCTGTACTATGGCAACCAGACAACTGATAAACATACTTATATATTTCTAAATACATACATATTATAGATAAATTACACCCATACACAGAACAAATGATTGTGCTCATCACACAAACCAGCCTCTATCAGTCAGTATATGTCAGTATCTAGTGTGAAATGAAATGTGTATTCTTGTAAGTAGATCTAATAAGACACTTTTAAACGTCAATATTTTATAAACTAGATGGCGCCGGCATGTCCTAGCAGACTGTTACCTGAGAAGAAATAAAAGTGAAAAGTAAAGTCAAGGTAAGTAAAGTCTAAAATTATATTATTAGAGTTTTATGTAAGTCTAACAATGCAAAGCCATAAATGGCAGAACCTTTTGAAGAAAAACCTTAAAGAATTAGCATTGTGACTCTTAAGTCCCACGAATAAGACTCAAATTGTAGGTAGTATTTTATCACAAATTTCACGTAGGTTCTTGAACGGGATAATCCATTTGGTTAAATATCTATAATAAATATAATATTTTCTTGCCTCTTTTACTTCAAATCCGAATATATCAAATAACGTACTAAAATATTGAATAGTTTCAGGACATAATATACAAAAAAGGCCTTTGTTATCCACGAAATTGGAAAAAGTGTCTTAACATTTCTTTTGGTAAAAAACTTGAATTATAATGAAATGTTAAAGTTCTTAAAAATAACGATGACGTAGAACAGCTCGTATATTTCAAAGGCAATTTGGAAGGACTGACGTTATTACATAGTATATAATTGTGAAATATGTGTTCTACCTAAGTGACCCAATTTTCTTTAACCATTTTTCAATTATTTTTGTTCATTTTTTTTTTATTCTTTGAAGGAAACGAAATCTTTGATGTAGACAATAATCAGGAGGTAGACTGTGAAGGTCAGAAAATTTCATTAGGAGCACAAAATGTGAGTTTCTGGTAAATATACAGGATGTCAGGGACGCATGCTTGTGCTGCTTGTGCTTGCTTGCCAGAGTGTGGCGCAGTTTCAGTTTTTTTTTTTCGTCTGAACTGTTTTGATAACGATTTTTGAATGAGATACGTTGTGCTGACCTCAAATAAATGGGGATGAGGGTAGCACGAAGATGAAACATATTTTGAATAAAAAAGCTGTCCAATTTCAACAACCAAAAGAACATTCTCATTCTTAGATCATACAAAAAAAAAAAACTGAAAATTTAAACAAAAATTCCAGCCAGTCACATTTCCAAAATAGAACATGACCTCCATTTTCCAAAGACAATACCCCCTCTAATCTATATAAGGTGGGTACACAACAAAGGCGTCACCCAAAATGACGTCATATCTCAAATATGACGCGACACTAAGGTGAATTTCTAAAGAGATAAAGCCGTGGCTACACGAGCGTACAACACAAATTGCGGTATATCTTTGACCCTTGTCATTTGTCGCTTAGTCATCGATATAAAGTAGCATTTTGTCTTGTCTTTTGAGGATGATGTCCCGGGAAAGCTTTTTAAAGTGAAGTATTGTGTGTGTGGGAGGGTTTTAATTTCTGTATATATCTGACAAATGTTGCGTATGGCTTACAAAAGGCACCCGAGGAAAGGGTTTCGCTGGTCTTGATTGGGGACGGTTTTAAACGTGTATAAGCCTCTTTCGGTAAAAGGACTGTAATTTATTTCCTTTACAAGAAATTGCCAACCTTAGATACAAAGCTATCATGTATCATGCGCTTACCTGTAATTTTACCAGCATCCCTTCAAATTAGTTTTATGACAACAATAATTTTAAGTAGCTTTTGCTCGTGACTTCACCCATGTAGAAGTCGGAAATTATACCTGGGGAACACAATACCGGGATAAAACGTATCCTATGTGATAATCCGGTTTATGCACTATCTGTGCGCCAAATTTCATCGTAATCCGTTCAGTGGGTTTGGCGTGACTGAGTAACAAACTTCCAAACTTCCTCATTTATAAGATTATTACTAGCTTTTACCAGCGGCTTCGCCCGCGTATAGGTTGAAAGTTATCCCACAAAAAGTATTTTATGCATTAATTCAGGTTATAAACTATATGTGTGCCATATTTCATCCAAATCCGTTTGGCCGTTTTGGCGTGATTGAGTAACAAACATCAAAAATTTCACATCTATAATATTTGTTTTACGGTATAATATAAATAAAATAAACCTTGGAACGGTGTGTCAAAAAACGTCAATCAGTACCAGGAACCGAACGATTTATGGATACCAAAGAAACGATAAAAAGGTATATTGAATCGGGTTACGACATTTACTTCCGGACATCGAATATCGAAGGACCCATTACCCAATAATGGTTTTATTGCATCCGCCAAAAAATTGTGGTCGGTTTCCGGGTTTTTTTAGAAGGTTTTTTACTTCTGTCGAATGACTGGAACGTAAGAAGGGCGTAACAAATAAACTGAGTCAGTAGACTATTCAAGAGCTATCTACTGATAAAAGCTACGATGTTCAACATATTAATTGCACAACTTTGTGAGTGAGAACAATAGTGGCCCAGTGTTAACGGCCTCGAGTTACAAGTTGTAGGTCGCAGATTCAAAAACAGGCAGGCGCTTTAAATAAATAATGGAAAAAAAGCGTGGGATCCCTGATATCAATAAAAAAACCGGCCAAGTGCGAGTCGGACTCGCGCACCGAGGGTTCCGTACAAACCTGTAGGTATATAAGTAAAAGTTCACCCATCACGACAATCGAGTCGTAGTTCTGTTCTGTTTCTTGGCTTGGTTTTATTTCTGTCTGTGTTTTGTTCTGTTTATTATATGATGTAACTAAAAATTTACGGTTTTCGCAATTTTTCCTTTATCTATGCTATAAGACGTTGCTTCGTACCAAATTTCAAAATTCTAGATCGACTGGAAGTACCCTTTAGGTTTTGATTCCCTTGCGAGTTTCGAAAATTTGCGGAAATTTGCGGCATAAAAGGCTGTATCTTTTGATTGCGTTAGCTTAGAAGTTTCATTTTTTCACAGTTCCAAGGGACAGTAGTCTTGAGTATTTGATATAAATTTTACGCGTTCCGGAGAAAAAGGGTCTTGACAGCCGGACGGACGGACAGACGGACAACAAAGTGATCCTATAAGGGTTCCGCTTTTTCCTTTTGAGGTGCGGAACCCTAAAAATACCTTAAAAAGCACCCCACGCTTTTTTTCCATTATTTTCTACTTTTTAGTTTGGTTTTCTATGGAACCGTGTTTTTTATTTTTAATTTTTAAACTATTATTTATTTTCTATTTTTTAGAGTGTTTAGAATTTTGAGACGTATTTCAGCGTAGTTTGTAACGTATGTCAGCGTCGTTTTCGAAGACAGTTTTTTGCTGTCCTGGTAACCCTGGCAAGGATAATGTCACAAATTTATGAAATTATAGTATTGTCATCGGTCCTCGATAAGTCTACAGAGTTTAAATGAAATCTGATCGTTAAAAGTGGGTCAAAATCACGCTATAAGGAGTCGGTTACAAACAAACATACAAGTGAAGCTAATATAAAGCGTGTAAAACTCATTACCACTGCGCTCAAATCGGTGAATGAAAACATCGTGAGGAAACCAGCATGTCTTAGGACCAAAAATTCGAAGACATGTTACATCTACCAACACGCATTGGGCCCGCGTGGTGGATTATGGCCCTCTCCCTCTCGAAGAGGGGCCTGAGTCCCAGCTGTGGGAGCATTATAATTTAATAATAATTTAATTTAATAATTTATTTAATAAAAACGATTACAAAAAGAGTACATTTAGCAAACAGTATTAAATTTCCCATACAATTGGGCTGATAATGCACAACATTTCGTGCAATTTACTTGTTGTCTATCGTATACAAATATGTTGTATTTTTTAATGCTCCTTAAGCATATTTATAAGTACGTAAGTTATAAAAACACAGTTACAAAAGAAATGAAGAATTTGAAACTAGTTAAAAAAATTCTTAAGAAATGCCCAAGTGTCTTCTCTTTATTCTTAACTAGATTCTGCCCGCGACTTCGTCCGCGTCACGTTTTTTGCTCCCCTGATTTTTCCCGTCGCATTGAATTGCCTGCCAGTTTTCGTCCATTTTTCGTTTCTGCTCCGCTCCTTTTGATTGTCATCATCATCATCACTTCAGCCGTAAGACGTCCACTGCTGGACTTAGGCCTCTCCCAATTTGGGGGGCTTTGCCATAATCGCCACGCTTGGCAGGCGGGTTGCGATCGCAGTATGGTGGTAAAATGCATAGAGAACGCTGCTGCCTATTCTCTAGTACATCCCTTTGTCGCCTTTTACGACACCCACGGGAAGAAATGGGGTGGTGTTATCCTTTACGTCCGGCACCACACGGTACACACGTGTTACTTTTGATTGTAGCGTGATGTTATACAGTTTATAGCCTTCCTCAATAAATAGGCTACCCAACACAAAAAGAATTTTTCAATTCGGAGCAGTAGTTCCTGAGATTACCGCGTTCAACCAAACAAACAAACTCTTCTGCTTTGTAACATTAGTATAGATTCCGAACAAGAAGAGAAGGACAAGTTTAGAAGTACCTAAAATTTTTAGATATTAATCTTCTATTAACTATAGGATTGTTGACAATTGTTATAATATTATCTAAATACTGTATCTAGATACTTTGACGAACATAACATATTGACCCATCTTAAATAGTCGAATAAGTTACCTGTATTCTGCAAATATATAAATAAACAATTTATATATAATATGTTTTATGCAACACGCAATTACACACTAACCGCCAAAATGTACAACTTCACTCATGTGCACACCACCTAACACTCTTTGACACCGCGGTTTCTATCTCAGAGAAGACAGAAGCGTCATTAGATAGTAATTTGCTAAGACCGCTACAAACTATTAAGCCAACCACGAGCAGTCATTTGACACAGACTAACAAACTAGACAGCGTTGTCATGTAGGTAAAGACTCGCTTCAATTGAAAGGGATTTTGGAGCTTGATGTGTTTGGTCGTCGAATTTCAAAGGATTATATAATATAGATGGATATTCGGTAGCGTTATCTATACATATTGTAATTTGAAGTCTATTTTCGTGTCTGTTTTGTGTAACAGCCTTGTTATTCTAGACCCCGCAACAGATTTTGTTGTGATTTTCACGGCGGGTGGAGTCACTCTCAAAGACAAAGTGTATATATAAACAAATATGTAAAGGGGAGTTTTAAAGTAATGCCAATTACTGAGAAGTTTACAAAGGTCAGGCTAAGGTGGCACAGACATGTTATTCTTAGACCTGATGACCATATCGTGTAAAAGTGCCTACAAAAAGAGAGGGAGAGGACTCCAAACTGATGAGAAATATTCGGAGGGACATGCAAAAGCTTGGTCTTACAGAACACGATGCTTACCAGCATATTGAATGGCGCCGAAAGATGGAAAACCAACCCAGCGTAACGGAAAAAGGCGAGGACGAAGATTTTGCTAGGTTTGTATAATATACACTTTAATATTACATATAATAAAGAAATTCAATGACTTGTCAATTTGTATCGTGCGGAGCAGGGTGAGTAGCTAGTTGAAGTTTTGAAGCGTGTAGGTTTAAATTTCGTGTATTTGGGGGCTTTGAAAGGGATATTATTCCTATATCCTATTAGTAGGATTGGAGTGGTCTAGACTAGATAATATTATTCAATCGAATACGTGTTGATAAAGGTACGGTTACTCGGTGGCTGTTACATATCGTTTGCAATATATCGGCAAATGACGTTTCTGATGTTAAAGTATTCTAATAATATTGTTGTAATTTCTTATTTTAAAATTGTGTACACCCCGCCTGATATGGCTGTATAACACTATGTGTTTGCCTAATATTATTACTGTGTGTGTGGCAACACTGGTGTCACCGCTCTTCCTGTTCTCTCTGCTGCTGGATGTACGAACTGTGTAAAAACTCTGCTTCCACATTACAATATCAAATGAAACTAGTTTGTTTTATTTAAAAATCTCAACATCTGAAACGAAAGGAAAGAGGAAGAGAATGTTAAGTTTCTTCACTTTACATCCTGTTCTAGTTCCCCTATACTTGCATAAAATGAAATAACGTAATATTCTCCATAGAAAAGGGAAGACCATACGAGCACACGGGTGGGCAACTACCCAATGATTTCTGTCGGGACTGGATATATGCTAGTTGCGCGGCAAACTTTGCTTGTGCGATCCAAAATTTTGGATGACGTCAGAGTGATGCTTAGTTCTCATGCGGCATAAGGTAGTAAAAATGCGGCCATAAAGAAACTTTTTTACAAAAAAAAAAAAAAAAAAACAAACAACCGACTTCCCTAAAAACACTACGTGTCTTAGGATCTGTATTTATAGTTTTTTTGCCACCGACTTCCGAAATTAAAGTTATTTTTCACTTTGTAGTGTTTTTAGGGAAGTCGGTTGTTTTTTTTTGTAAAAAAGTTTTTATTTTTAAATTTTTAGTTGTGGTATCCACCCCGCACTAATTCCAAACAAACAATGCATATTTATGCGATTGCAAAAATCGCGGTTGATTTGCTGTCATTTTTTAAAGAGTTCTGGTGTCTATCTCTGGAACTCATCATCAGATCTATATGAAATTTATATGGAAATAAACCCCTTTCAAACAAAAAAAGAATTTTGCAAATCCGTTTATATATGACGGAGTTATGGCCGAACATACATAAAAAAAAATATAAACATCCGAATTGAGAACCTCCTCCTTTTTGAAGTCGGTTAAAAGTTAGTATTTCCTAAAGAGTGATTTTTGACAACGTATTAGTAAACTCTAATGCCATTATTTTCATTTCAACCGTTACTGCGATCATTATGTGGCAGCCACTGATCTTCTAGATAACCGTAGCTTATGATTCTGGCATAGCCGCGTTTACCCTGGGTGTTCTTGCTTGGGCTATCGGTTGACATCCCTTATTCGTTAGCCAGATAGCACTTACAATTTCTTACCTAGAAATTAATCCAAATTATCAATCGCAGATGCTTTTTCTTATGATTCACTTAAATACAAACTAAAAAAAAAGCTCCCACGGACAGCGGCGATGTGACAAGGCGACGCAACTCTAGTAGTACAATGTCTGTAAAACTTCATGGAAATTGTTCTACCAGAACATCATGTCGCACCATCGCGTCAAGAGCATAAAGGTCTACTTAATATCAATCGAATTTGAAATTTGAAAGTCATTCAAAATTCCAGTTCTGTAAAGAATTAATAACCACTTAAAACAGTAGATGTATATCTACAAACAATTATTAGCACATTTTAGCATAAATGTTACAAACAATAAACTTTTGTAGTACTTAGTGGCATATTTGTATTTAATGTTTTATTTATCTCGAAAATAACCCAAATCGAAATCAGCAATAAAAGTTCTCAGACTAAATATTTTCATACGAAACAAGTAATTTGGACCTCAAATTTGCAGTATATGGACGAAACACTTGATATCCATGGCAAAGTTCGAGTCATACTAGCACACAAAATTTTGTAATATCGTACAAAATTTAACATTACAAATTGTACACAACTCGTAAACACAAAAAAGATGATATAGCAGCCATAATAGTACTTTTTTTTCTGGATGGGAAATCTTCAAATGACTTCTCCCGCTCTGGGCGGAGCGGGAGGGCGTGTCAGATTTTTACTGACTAAAACCCACCCGTGTTCCTTCAATTGCCCATGTGCCAGGGTCACGGTATCTCTTTCGAACAATCTCGCGACCCTGGCAGGCATCGGTCCTGGCAGACCCCTTCAGTATTGCTGACATCTCTTTGAGGCGCGCGTGGAACACTACGCGCCGTCGACCCGAGCCTGGTCCTTACTGGGCGGCGAGCTGCCCATTGCTCGCCGCCCGCAAGCTCGCGCCTACGGTGGCCGGGAGTCCGCTATAGACTCTCGACGCCCGGGGCGTCTCCTCCTGTGGCGGCTAGGGACGTGAGGGCGCAGAGACTGCCACTCCCTCACGCGCCCCACCTCCTCCTTCGCGAGCATTACTGCTTCGCAGAAGGAGGTGACGGCTTCCCATGCCCTCTCGCTCCGTATCATGACTCGCACCAGGGCCGGACGCGAGACGTCGCCGCCGCCGATCGCCTCCACGAGGACACGGCGGTGCTCCGCCCAGGCAGGGCATACCTCCACCGTATGCTCCACCGTGTCCTCCAGACGATCCTCACAATGGAAACACCCGGGCGTTTCCTCCCGCTTTATTCTGAACAGGAACCCACCGAAGCACCCATGCCCGGTGAGAACCTGCGTCAGGCGGAAGGTGAGGACGCCGTGGCGCCTCTCTATCCACTCCTCAAAGAGGGGACTTACCGCCGCAATTGTGGCGTGCCCGGCGCTGGGTTGCGACAATCGTACTTGCCATGTCGCCATGAGATCCTGCCGGAGGTCTGTCCGCCGTGCCGCGATTTGTCGCGGCAGCGGAGTTTCGCCCCGGCGTTTCGTCTTCTCGCGCCACTCCCACATGTGGGCGAGGACCTTTGCCTCCAGAGCCATAATAGTACTTACACCACATAATACGGTCTAAAAGATACAGCCCTATGACAGACGGACGGACGGACAGCGGAGTCTTAGTAATATTTGTTGGCACTCTTTAGGTATGGAACAATAAAAATATATCTGGAATTACAACAAAGATACTCAGAAACTGTAATAAAATTTCACGTTACTGATCTGTAGGTACCTATTCTGTAGCCAATTTAGAAAATATGAGATATAGGAATCTTCTCAATCTGTCTATTTGATGCCGAATGTAAAAAAATAGCACCATCCCATTTCCTCCTGTGGGTGTCGTAAAAGGCCACTAAGGGACTAATTTGAGAATGGCAGCAGCGTTTTCTATGCGTTTTATCACCATACTGCGATCGCCAACGCTGCCTGCCAGGCGTGGCGTTTTGGCAAACTCCCCCAAGTTGCGGGGCGCCTATGTCCTACAGTGTTATTCGGCTGAAATGGTGGTGGTGGAATATATATATATCTTTAATTAGTTTTAAGTTGTTATTTGCATACATTGTAATCTATACTAATATTATAAAGAGGTAACATTTGTTTGTAAGTTTGTATCTTTGTAAGTTTGTATGTAGGGGGTAATCTCCGGAACTACTGATCCGAAATGAAAAATTCTTTCTGTGTTGGGTACTGGGCCTATTTATCGAGGAAGGCTAATAACATCACACTAAAACCAAGAGGAGCGGAGCAGTAATGAAAAATGTTGCTAAAACGGGGAAAATTGCACGGGTATGCGATTCAACGCGACGGGAAGGGTCGGGGGAACAAAAAATTTATCGCGGACGAAGTCACTGGCAGAAGCTGGTATGCAATAAAAACAAAACCCTTTACCGCCGAACGAAGTGGGCACAGGTCAGCTAGTTCTGAATAAAGGTAATATTCCTAAAAAGCAAATATAAATTCTAAAACAGTCTGCGGGTTAATCTTTGAGCTCTAAACGAGGTCAAAAAGAGCGAGTTTCGTTAAAGTAGTGCATTTGGTCGGAGATGAGCTCGAAATAGCTGAGATCACGCAAACGACGGCTCTCCAGCGTCCGGCTGATAAAAGACTGGGCACACTGTACTGTAGTGGATTGTGGGTAGGTATTGCTGTATCATTGTTGTAGGATTTTTTTGTTGTAACTATCGATATTGCATATAATAAAGCTTATAAAAGCATGTAAAAGCATTGTTTTAGTAACAATTTTATTGTAATTACATATACGTGCATCGGGTGCTCCCTTTCATTTTGCTCACCGCATATGCTAATCTCCAGTTCGAGCTGATATGAGAGAACAAGACTATTTATGGTTAATATTGGGCTTGGCTAATCTTAAAACCGCTGCTTAAACATAATCAACCTTTATGTGTCCGCTGCTGGGACGCAGCCCTCTCAGCGAGAGGAAGTGGGCTGTAATCCACGTTCGTTGTTAGATATCACTTGTCTTCGATTTTTGTATTCACGGTATCCTCACAATGTTTTCCTTCACCGTTGAGAGCAGTGATAAAGTCATTTACACGAATTAAAGCGCCTGTCTGAGTTCGATCCTAAAATTCGTAAGTCTTAGCCACCATAGCTCTCATTAACATTGAAGTGACTTACATACATACATACATACATACAATCACGCCTTTTTCCCATGGGGGTAGGCAGAAACTACGGAACGCCACCTGCTACGATCTCTACACACTTCTTTTGCCTCGTTTAGGTTCATACAATTGGTCATACACACACGCCGGTTGCGAGTACTACGCACCTGACCTGAAGAACATCACCAATAAGGTCCCTATTATGTCCTCCTAGGGCGTCCCCTCCCAGTGTTTCCACTCACATCTGCCTTGTAAATACCTTTGACTTGTTATAAAATAATTCAGCTTGTCCTAGCTAATACCGGTCTAATCAAAGATTGGTCATGTTAGAATTCCGACATAATTCAGCATCATCATCAAAGCAGCCGAAAGACGTCCACTGCTGGACATAGGCCTCCGCCAATTGGGGAGGATTTGCCATAAGCCCCACGCTTAGCAGGCGGGTTGGCGATCGCAGTATGGTGGTAAAATGCATAGAGAACGCTGCTGCCCATTCTCTAGTAAGTCCCTTAGTCGCCTCTTACGACACCTACGGGAAGAAATGGCATGGTGCTATTCTTTACATCCAGCACCATATGGAACAAACATACTAGGGTGTTCTAAAAGTAGTGAGAATGACGTAGTACTGGGGGGTACTGGAAAAAATAAATAACTGTCACGGAAAGATATGAAAAGCGGCGAGGAAAACTCGCGAAAAAAGTTTTGTTCAATCAAGACAACGCACCGGCGCACAAGTCTGCTGTTGCCATGGCAGCAATCCAAGATGCTGACTTTGAGATCCTCGATCATCCGCCATATTCACCGGACTTGGCCCCTAGTGATTTCTAGCTATTTTCCCGTTTGAAAGAACACCTGAGAGGCACAAAATTTGAAGATGACGAAGAAGTGAAGGCCGCCGTAAACGATTTTTTAAGTACTCAAGATGAAGTTTTTTTTTTTAAAGGGAATTTTGCCTATACAAAAAAGGTATGGTGTACCTTAAGGTGTATTCACCTAAAGGATGATTACGTCAAAAATGTAATAATATTAAATAAATTCATTTTCTAACATAGCCATTCTCATTACTTTTTGAATGCCCCTATTAAATAAGGCTGGACAATGTTCTGTCTTTAAACACAGCGCAGTGTTCATCGAACTTTAATCCTAGATTCCTTCCGTTCGGACGACGAAGTACTCTCCTTTTCTTAAATAGTGAACAAAACTTTAAGCAGTACCAAAACGATGTGTCAGCATTACACATGGGTTTCAACTGGCAATTCTATTGTACACAGAGTGCTTTGAACTGTGACGTTGTTAAAAGTTTTACTCAGATTGTAGAGGAGATTAGATAAAGGGGTGATAGTCAGCGAATTCTATGGAAATAAGAACTGTAAATACACGTTACAGCTTATTTATTTTATTTTTATTGGGATGCGAAATCATCAAATGACTTCTCCCGCTCTGGGCGGAGCGGGAGGGCGTGTCAGACTTTTACTGACTAAAACCCACCCGTGTTCGTTCAGTTGCCCATGTGCCAGGGTCACGGTATCTGTTTCGATCAATCTCGCGACTCTGGCAGCAGACCCCTTCAGTGCTGCTGACATCTCTTTGAGGCGCGCGTGGAACACTAAGCGACGTCGACCCGAGCGTGGTCCTTACCGGGTGGCGAGCTACCCATTGCTCGCCGACCGAACATGTTACAGCTGACTAAGTTGTTTTGTAGATAACACGCAGTTGTTAGGTTTAATTTACTGGTATTTTCCATAGCAGAACTTAGTCTTTTTTTTTTTTGTTTGGAAATCATCAAATGACTTCTCCCGTTCTGGGCGGAGTGGGATGGCTTACTAACCGTGTTCCTTCAGTGGCCTGTGCCAAGGCCACAATCAAACCGAACCAATGATTTGTTTGTTTAAAGTATGATTTGTTTAATTTTGTTTATTAATAATATTCAAGTACATCATACATTGTAACATGAACGGTGATCCCCAAACTAGACGTTAGTCTGTATCTTGGGGATCAGAGTTGTGCATTTCGTTATATCCAGAAAGATAGTACACGGTAATTATTAACAAATCAAACAAGAAATTACGTTAATGAATTAAAGTAGAACACGAATATACAATATATATATTATTTTTTTTGTAAAAACATTAAAAAAATTATAAAGTATTGGTAATAATAACTTTTCATACAATCTAACCAAACTGACTCTTTCGACCAAATTCGCGACCCGAGAAGAACTTAGTCTAAGGAAATAATTATAACAGTCGCGTTGCTTCGAGAACCTCCTCTTTTTTTCTTTGGTTGAAAACAAAAACGTAGATACGCATAATTTGGTTGAGGTAATTTATGATAATACAAAGTAATGTCGAAAACGTGCAATAATCTCATGTAGGGCACGTCACGATGTTATACGTCTTACTAAATTTGATACCTCCTGAATATTTTTTTTGGCATGAAGCTGAGTGCATACGTGTGTCCTGCCAGGATCTGAAGGCACACGGATGGGTTTTAGTCAGTAAAAGTGTGACACGCCCTTCCGCTCCACCCAGAGTGGGATATGTCATTTTATGATTTCCAACCCAAAAATATGCTGTACACACTATTCGTATTACTCTACATACGTCTGGCCCCAACATCAAAGTAGTAGCCTAGAAATAAAGTGGTCTTACTATTTTCTTCTCAATATCCCGAGTTTGTAACAGTTTTACCTTTTCTTAACTATGCTAGGTACTTTAATTTAAAGGAGATGTTTCATTTTCGGCCATCAGATGTACATTTATCTAAAAAGACGAAAAAATACCACAAATTGGGGAAAAATATTCTCTGGTAAATTTGAGCCTGATTTGTGGTGTACAAAAAAATATTGTTTTTCAATTATTGCCATGTTTTATTCAACATGGCGTCTCGTTTGCTTGCAGACTTTATTCGTTTTGAAATCATGTCTCATCAACTCGATGTTAAGTAGAAAATAATTAAAAATTGTGTGTATTCTTGTGGTGTTAAAAATAAATTACTATTATTCTCTTAAACATATTTTTGAGTCAACATAATTAAGTGTGACCATTTCATCGTTACAAAAATCTTTAGTCTCCATTTTTGAAGTGTGTTTCTAAACGAATTGAAAATAACAGCTTGCTAACTCTTAGGACAAATGTCAAACATTTCTAATTTTTATTTTGTACTTAAAAACCATTTGATATTATGAAAAAAAAAAACTTTATTCTATTCAGGAGTAAGTTTCTCAGCTTCGCTAAAAGGTACATGTAATGGCCGGTGCCCCATATAGAAATGAAACATCTCCTTTATCAAACTATTAAGTACATACATACATAAACTCACACCTTTATCCCATGGAGGTAGGCACAAACTACAGTACGCCACCTCCTACGATCCTTATATACTCTTTTAAAGTGAAACTTTTATTACATCGTCTCACACTTTTTCGTCTGTGTGTTGCATGTCGCGTGACGGTCGGCCGCGGAGTAGGGATAAAGTGAAAGGCGCTCGCTGGTGCATGTTGTTGTTTACGGATTTATTTCAATTTTGAGTGCTTGAATTAATTATTTAACTTATTTCGTATGAATATTAAATTAAGTCTTTTTATTAAGCTATTGCATATATTTCGAAAATGTTTAGTTAAATGTGTATAATGTGAAAAATAGTTTCACTTTTACCGTGGTTTCATAAAAACCACAAAATCCTTTTTTTTTGCTTAGTTTATGTTCATACATTTTGTGATACTTGCAAGCCGGTTATCAGTACTACGCACCTGATCTTCTGTGTTTTATGAAGCACATCATCACTATATGTTCTCCTAGGTCGTCTCCGTGTCCATTCACATCTGCCTTGTAAATACCTTTTGTTAGCCACCCTTCATTCGACCTCTCAACATGACCAAACCATTTAAGTATAGTTATAATGTTTAGACTTCGTCTAAGGACCTCCTAATCGTCAGTACAAATACGATGTGACAGCGTGATACACGGATTTAAAACGGCAATTCTATTGTACACAGAATGCTACGAACTGCGACGCTAAAGTTTTACTCATATTGTAGAGGAGACAAGATAAAGAGGGTGATAGTCAGCTAATTCTATGGAAGTTTTCGTTTAAAGATATTATGGTGGCGTAGCTAGGTTTTCATTATTGGAACTTTTGCCAAGCAGACTTTTCTCATAGGACAGTGAACTGTCTAATATCATGGAATCTTGCCAATTACTAATCCATGGACTGAGTTGCCATTTTTAATATTTGAGAAAGAGTAAAGATACTGCGAAGTAAAAATACTTTTTATATCTTTTGAACTACTATTTTCACAATACAAAATACTTTAAGGATACACAAACACATAAACACATCCAGTTTAAACCCTGACATCTGTTATAAGCCTTAAACTTCGTCTAAGTGCCTTCCTAATCTTTAGTGGGACAGAAACAGTGACAATAAACAAACAATTTACGCTGGACACTAGTCGTTACAGCGCCCATTTGTACCAGGGTACCAGGAAGGACGGAAGGCTTTAAGACGTGTCCAGCAACCTTATTACGGAACATAGTTGGAATGACAATTCCTTTCATTTTGATGCTACAACACGCTCCATTGCTTCATGAGTTTGAAAAATCGTGTACATGAAAGCATTAATAGGCTCTTAAGAAGTATGTCTGTTTGCTAGTAAGTAGCATGCTTATTTTTATTCGAGTGTGGGACGCAATGGAATTAATGTGTAGCTTGTGTGTATATACGTACACGCAACGGACGCGCACGCGTGTGTGTGCATGTACGTATGTTTATTCCTTTATGGCACTCTAGATAACGAACGCGTGGGCCAATTTTGATGATACTTACATCAATCGATTTGTCTTAATCTTGTAAGTGTCACTAAAGACATGAAAGTACTAAAAATTCAATATGGCGACAACCTTCGCAATATGGTGAAAATGAAAAGTGAAGGTCGATGAACTATGTATGTCCAGTGGGATATCTTTGAATCAACATGATCATCATTATTTCAGCCGAAAGACGTCCATTGCTGGACATTGGCCTCCCCCAAAATGGGAGTTTAGCATGCTTTTATGTGCTAACGCACTGAATATTGTTGAATGACCTAGCTGGAAACTGGTATGATCGCCCATTTGCTCTAGGGTTCTAGAGAGGAGGGTTTTAGGACGTGTCCTGACAAATTAGGACATTTTGTCCAGTTGGAAGCGCACGTGTTAGATTAAGGTTAGGGAGATGTGTCACTAGCTCAGTTTTGTGATTAAGTTGGCAGGAACTGGAGTCTTTTAATATGGATTCATTCTCAGTTTTAATGTCAAATCGGGTGTGAGTGTTGCGGAATATGGAAGTCTGGCCATGGCTGCAAACTAAAGTATGGGTTAAATTAATTGTTTATTAAAATGGTTAAAACTTTAATTGTCTGTATATTCAAATAAATAACAATTTGATATCTTTGACAGTTCTATGGAATAGCTACACAGCAAACTGACGTGGTGTATAGAGTGTGATAAACAATTAAATGCCCTGGCTGTAGATGGAAGAATTTTGACATACAGTACTGTTTCACGTGGCAGCAAACTAATGGTTCTTACCAAACTACTTCAGTGGATATTGAACTTTAACTAACTGCTAACTGTGACAAGAATAGAAATACGACATGGGCAAAATTTATTGAAGAAATACAAGAATACAATAAAATAAAATAAAAGTTTTTCTGCCTGACTGTATGTCTGTTTGTTCCGACTAATGGATCGATTTTGATTGGACTACACAGACAGATAGCTGTTTTTATACGGAGTAATACAGTCTTTTTGTGTGGTACAACTTTCTTGTGGGATAATTTAGGACATCCATGTGGGTAAAGCCGCAGACATCAGTTAGTGGGACATAAAGCTAGGTTTTTGAGCTTCTATTGGCGTAATTATTCAATGTTTTAGGTAACTTTCACCCTTGTCTATCTATACTTATATTAAAAAGCTGAATCAGGAACGACGTTAAGTGTTAGTCCATTTATTGATGAAGGCTATAGATTATACAACACCACACCTCTACCATCTCCACTCTCCATCTTTTATACCATATTTTTAGCAAATAAATATTTAAAAATAATAGTTTAAAAAAACTAAAAAACACGCTTCCATTGAAACCAAACTAAAAAGTACAAAATAATGGAAAAAAAGCGTGGGGTGCTTTTTAAGGTATTTTTTTATTGATATCAGGCACCCCACGCTTTTTTTTCCATTATTTTGTACTTTTTAGTTTGGTTTCAATGGAAGCGTGTTTTTTAGTTTTTTTAAACTATTATTTATTTTCTAATTTTTAGGGTGTTCGAATTTTGAGACGTATGTCAGCGTAGTTTGTGACGTATGTCAGCGTAGTTTTCGAAGACAGTTTTTTTGCTGTCCTGGTAACCCTGGCAAGGATAATGGCACAAATTAGTTTGTGACGTATGTCAGCGTAGTTTTCGAAGACAGTTTTTTTGCTGCCCTGGTAACCCTGGCAAGGATAATGGCACAAATTAGTTTGTGACGTATGTCAGCGTAGTTTTCGAAGACAGTTTTTTTGCTGTCCTGGTAACTCTGGCAAGGATAATGGCACAAATTTATGAAATTATTGTATTGTCATCGGCCCTTGATAGTTGTGCAAAGTTTGAATGAAATCTGGTCGTTTAAAGTGGGTCAAAATCGCGCTATAAGGAGTCGGTTACAAACAAACATACAAGTGAAGCTAATATAAAGCGTGTAAAAACACATCTCGCTAGGACCCTTAGGAGCCGAGCAAAAATTAAAAATATATCCGTCCTGTATACGAAGATCTCGCACGAGCAGGCGATTCGATGCGATGGGACGGGTGAGGGGAGCAAGAAATTTGACGCGAACGAAGACGCGGGCAGAAGCTAGTTGTATAATATGAGGGAGGTATGTAAGTGCGTAATAGTTACGACGTCATAAATAAACATTTGTACTCGTAGCGTACGTCGCCGTAACACGTATATCTGTGTGTAATGGCCCCACGAGACAAAATATTCTGGAAATAAATATAAATCATATGCAAAAACAACCTAATTTGATAAAGTATGTACTAAATCTGGAGTAGTGGTCGGAAAAGGGTTTGTTGTGTAAAGTAGGTGAAGTCGGGTAAGTTATTTGTTAATCAAACTGGCTCTCAAAACAGTGAAGGAAAACAGCCCGTGGAAATCAGCATGACTTGGAACCAAAAACTCGGAAGACATGTGACATCTACCAACCCGCATTGGGCCCGCGTGGTAGATTACGGCCCACTCCCTGTAGAAGAGAGGAGCCTATGTCCCAGCAGCTGATTATGCTTACGCAAATTGACTACCAGTTAAAAATGTCACACTATATTCTGTAAAACTGCCCCATTGGTCTCTTGGTCACAAGGGCGACAGCTGAGAGTGGGGTCCTGGGTCCGATGCAGTGTTATTGAGTCTTTCCGTTGGGAATTCCTATGCCTGATCTCTCTCCGTCCCATCGAACCACGGATATCGAAAATATATTTTGCGCAACTTTATTGTATTGATCACTAAGTCGCAAGCCCATCTTAGTCAATCATGAGGCCGACCATCTAAGGTTCGAAGTTTAAATTAGAAAATTCGCGGTCCGTCGCTATTTTGTCAAATCTTTGTCTATAATACAAGGTTTCACATTTTATTTTATTTCTATACAAATGTGTTAAAAATGTCGTATAATTTGCGAGAACATTGTATTATTACGCTCTCGGCTCCAATCCGGCCTCAGACGTAGTAGCCCACATAGGCATAACATAACGTATTATAAAATATTCTTAGTAAAATATTTTTTTTTAAAGATTAAGTAATATATTATTTATTTATACAGCATGATATGTAACAGAGACCGTTCCCTTTAACCGATAATACAAAATTTTAAAAACATATTCCCATTTTATTTTAGTAAAAGTAAACTATATTTTGATAGATATATAAAAAAAAATATTTAAATAAAATTAAACGAAGTTGTTATAATACAATAATGTGCTAAAATTAAATATCGATAAAAATAATCGACCATCGCTTTCGACTCCCTAATTGCATGCGTGTGTATTGGATGTTCGCAAATAGCAAGTGTTTACAAGTGAATGCCCCGCCCATTCTATGTATGTATGCTATTAGAAATTGATTTAGTGTGGCTGCTTTCCTTTTGGTGTGCGTGTTTAAATTTTAAGTGTGTGTCGTCAGTACACTATTTGTTAATGTTGTAATTTTTTGGGTGGGAGATAAGCGGCGACACTAGGATTCCTTACTATTCCGCAATGAAGGCATATCTCTGGATATCTATGCATCGGACTATGAGAGTGAGGGAAAAGTGCGTGCCCCTGTGTCTGCGCACACATTTGGGCACTACAATTTGTCCCGCGCCAATAGCTAGTCTCTGTTGAGATTGCCCGCCATGGCCAAAATACGTCTGGAGGACTATATTTTCTGTATGGAATAGTTATAACACGGTAAAGTGATGTAGGGTTTCAATATGCTTAAAGATTATTTGCCTTGACTGTACAGTTTACCACAACACTTAAGTATTACTAATCATGTCAATCAATTCATATTGTTGCACTCGCAAAATTAAAAGAACAAAATATATTTAAAATTTTTCAACCTCCTTGTAAAAATCACCATAATCGAAGAAATTCGTGATAGCAGGTAAAGTTCCTTCTAATAGCTGAAATTGTAGCTAAAACTCCAAATAAATCTTTACCTAACGTAATACTAATAATCAAACGAATACCAACAATAATAATATACGTAAGTTACGATATAAAAACGTCCAATAAAAAGGGTAACAAAACAATTTGCAGCCCCACTGAGTCCACAATATACATCATCTTAGAGAAACACTAGAAAATGTTCAGGTAATCTCGGACTAGATCCAGTATTTATTACGTACACCTCATGTACTGTGGATTTATATCCACGTATATTTTTTCTTGCTAACATTTCTCCAAGATCCACCATTTTCTTTACTAAAAGCGCTTGAAATCTCTTTTTATCTAATGTAAGGGAGCGTTTACGTTGTTCTGACTACAGTTATTTTTATTTATAAGCCAACTTCAAATAACAGAACACGTTAAAAAATCCATAAAGGCTCGTTTAGCTTTTTTAAAATATAAACTCATTACTCACCAAGTTCGAACTTTAGACCCATAGTTAAATTCTTAGTTGGAAAATTTATAATAAAAATTTTACTTTTGTTGAATTAAAGTTTCAAATTCATAATTAATTGTTTGGTTTACGACATTTTTAAATTCAGCTTTAAAGATAGTATTTGTAATAACAAGTTTTAAATAGTCAAAATAAAGTTCGAAATTTAAAAATAGCCAGAAGATCTAACGTTAGAATACGTTTTGTAAATTATGACCGTAATTATTTTGCTTTATCGTTAGTTATCAGTCACTTCATGATAAAAAATTGCGTATCGCGCGACTCAATTTGGGAAATGGCACCTGAACCTTAATACAGTATTATTAAGGCTCATTTAAAGTTTACCAACTGTGTAACTTCTCCGGAGGCTTTCATATAAAGTCTGGAAAAAATACTGGCATGTAAATTATTAAGCATTAGCCGGAAATACTGGCCGTCGCGTCGAACAGAAATAATATTCAGGGCAATGGCCGACTTCGACTTGTGAAACAGAAAAAGAACAGTAATTGATCATCATGCTTGCCTCCAGTTGGCGATTATAAAAATCTAAGTTAAGGCTTCCTCACATTATTCTTCAATTGAAATTCTAAAATATTCGAAATATTTTTATTGATCCACTGACATCATAATCATTTCAGACGGAAGACGTCCACTGCTGGTGCGTTGGCCTCTGCCAAAAAATGGGCGGGGGGGGGGGGGGTTGCCATAATCGCCACGTTTGGCAGGTGGGTTGGCAATCGCAGTATAGTGGAAAATGCATAGAGAACGTTGCTGCCCATTTTCCAGTAAGTCCTTTAGTTGCCTTTTACAACACCTACGGGATGAAATGCGACTCACTGAATCACTGACTTACAATTACAGAATAATAATAAGTAAATAAAGAAAATTGCAGCCATTTAGGTTGTTACACCTAAAACAGCAACATTTAGAAATTGCTATCGAAAAAACAAAAATGCACAATGTGTACAGTCCCTTACAAAACATATCTTCAAATACAAAAATAGAGATTTCTGTCCCACAAAAGAATAATATATGTGCATGTTACGTGTGATTCATCGAGTTCACTTTGTATCCGACTGTACCAAGTATTTTTATGTAAAGTGACCGGTTTGGCTGGGACTGTACATTACGTTGGTAAGGTTTGGCAACATTTTTACGAAGCACTTTGATATTTTCAAAGAAATATATGAGAATTTATCTATCGTGCCCTTTTACCCTATGCATCACTCGCTAGAATATTTTTCCAATAGAGAAAATCTTAACTGTATATTTAGCGTCTAAAAGCTTTGGCAGTGCTGAACATAGGCGGTTTGCCAAAATCGCCACGCTTGGCGATGGCAGTATAGTGGTAAAATGCATAGACAACGCTGCTGCCCATTCTCCTTTAAGTCACTTAGTCGCCTTTTACGACACCCACGGGCAGAAAGGGGATGATGCTCCCGAATGCACTCCCGACTGGTCCAAACTGATTCTAGCCTAATGACATTTAAGAAATACTTAGTCGAAGTTAATAATTTTCTTTTTAAGTCTGGGTACTTATCGTGGAAGAATTACCTTTACGAAAGAGCCAAAGAAGTTTTGATTTGACTAATGAGCTATCCTCATTGACAACTAACGCTATTATAATTTATTCCACTACTTCTTCCGGCGTCTATTGGAAAATAACTGACGTAGAAGTATTATCCCTCGAAAGACCATTTCACAAACGACATGAGTCGACAAAACCATCACAGAGTTATTTCTTAAAAGCTATCATTTTGCTCACACCATCAATTCCACTTTCCTTACCACAATTTCACGGAGCTGCAAAAACTAAAAAGCCCCGAAAATCGGATTCCATACACTTCATTTTCCGTCAAGGCCTAAATCGCAACGTCCATTACTGGGTAACCATATAAAGCGTGTATGAAAAACGTGTGGAAATATTTAAGGTTTCGGTACAGATTATCAAATTAAACAATTTTCTCCATAGGACTAACATAGTCATCGCAAAAAAATAAAAAATACAAATGTCCATGGCCCAAATTTATGGGATACCTGATGACCTTTTCGCGATTACTATGTTGATTCTAATGAGAAAATTGTTCAGTTTATTGTTCTATACCACACAACACAATTCTGAAACTTACTGTATACGGGATTTAAGGAAAGTCGGTTTATGAAGTTGAGCAGAAATGTACGTCGTACATGAGATAAATGTCGTGAGAGCTCAGTGGTGGGTGTGTGGACGGTGTTCTAATGGATGTGTTTGATGTACGGATTTAGTCTTCATTTTTTTTTTTGTGGGTGGGAAATTATCCTATGACGTCTCCCGCTCTTGGGCGGAGCGGGACAGCGTGTCAGACTTTTACTGACTAAAACCTACCGTGTTTCTATAGTTGCCTATGCCTATGTAGAGCCACGGTACCTCTTTCGGATAAATCCGCAACCTGGCAGGAAATATATGGGATACCTGACGACTTTTTCGCGATTACGATGTTGGTTCAAAAGTTGTTCAGTTTAATGTTCTATAACACACCACACAATTCTGAAACTGACTGTATACGGGAATTAGGGAAAATCGGTTTATGAAACTGAGCAGAAATGGACGTCGTACATGAGATAAATGTCGTGATAGCTCAGCGGTGGGTGGGTGGAGGGAGTTTTTAATGGATGTGTTTGATGTACGGATTTCGTCTTTGATTTTTTATTTCGGTGTAGATGTACGGTTTGATAAATAGTTATGTTTAAGGGATTTTCTGTTGAATGAAGAATAAGAAATAGATGCTTAATGTAACTTCCTGTAAACACAAGAAATTACGACTACTTGCAGTTATGGAAGGAAGTTCTTAAAGGCGGCTTGCGGTAGTAGTTGACTGGTAAAAATTGTTACGTAATGAAGAAGCGTTATGCCCCCTTCTATGCGACTTTACAGAGATATTTACCATTATTTTCACTTTGCTTTTAAGGCTGATAGAACGGCTATAATTAATATCTAAAATGGTGGCGGCGAAAGTTTTAAATTTTTTCGTTATGGCTTTCGTTGTCATGGTTTTTGAGGATGTGTAAGCCGGTACCGAGGTTAAAATTAAATTCCAGGATGAAATATTTTTTTATCAGATCTTCTAAAAACGTATACTAGATGGCTGTGTATTAAAAACCCGTATCAAATTATCACTCTATTTCTTTCTATTGTACAACGGATGCGTGCGTGTATCGCGTAAGAAACTTCTTTCTAGATAGAGGCCTCTGGCCACACACGTTTGTTTTAGTTGTTTTAATTACTTAAGATGGGTTGGTGATAGCTAAAACTACCAAACATCTTGAGCAAGCGTGGTGAGCAATGCTTGTGCTTACTCTGTATGAGAAGAGACCTTTATCTTGCAGTTGGTCAATAACTGGCTGGTATTTTTACCATTTAGTAGTATGTCATTAATAATACCTCTAAGATTTCATATTAATTCGAATTAATAATTCCAACAGTGAAAAATAAAAACGAAACGAACTCAACCCGGAAGAAAACGAGAGATCCAAAATTTTATTCATATGAAATCAAAATAGGCAGCATCAAAGAATATTCGTTTTCAAGCATGCATACCCTTAAGCAATGTTTCAAAGGATCTGGTACTGCCGCAGGCTAACAGTGACTGTACACAAGACTCGTTCGTTCACGGATACATGTCGGCTTCAGTCGTAAAATACGTTAGAGACGATGCGTACATTCGAAGTACATCCGTGTACATTCGAAGTACATCCGTGTACATTCGAGTTACAAGCTATAACTTTAAAGAAGACGGCTTGATGTGTTACTGAAAGATGTGCGTATATTTCGAAGGATAGTTTATGAGGGGTTAGACATTTCCGTCTAGTTTTGCGCGTTCGAAGTTTTCATACATTTTTGCACTTCAATGATAACGTTTCATCAGTGCCCAATCATCATCATCTTTAGCAACCTTGTTTCACCCACTGCTGAATGAAACATTTTGCATTCATACACTAACAAAACAAAGTACCTACAAACAGGGTGAGTAGAAATACAGCGGTGAATGGAGACAAAACTATTAAACTGATTTTATGTTTCAAATAATATGGTTTGTTTCCAATAGGGTACTTAATCGTTAATTATAATACAGTTAACACATTAGCGTCCTTTTTGGCAGCTATTATGATTTCAATGTTTAAATCCCTACTTAAGTTTCGCGTCGATTCACCGCTGTATCCCTATTCACCTTTTTATGGTATTGCAGTTTTCCTGCCAAGTTTCAGCGGACTGTCTCAATGACTGAACGTAATGACCGAGTTATAATTATAGTCTCAAGTCCTTTAACAGTGGACGTGGTGGAGTAGCGTGGTGCAGACTGGATACGGAAGAGGGAGGACAGGGTTTTGTGGCTCAAAATGGGAGAGGCCTATCAGCAGTGGACTGCGATAGGCTGAGTTGATTGATCGATTGAAGTGCTTCTAAAATAATTGAGTAAAATTCTCGGGTAAAGGCGAAATTTCTAAAAGGAGCAAAGATTGCTACCGCATAAGTTAACTGAATTCCATCAAGAACTTGCGGGATAGGCCATTTGCATTATATTTCAGGCTCCCACGTATGAGAAAGTAATAAAACAATTCATAAATAAGTGGGTAAGTACCTATTTGAAACACTCAAACTAGATTCAAGTACTCACATTATGTAAAACTTAGGCTACAAAGATATTTATTAGGTACATAGCTGTAAAAACTAGCTCCCATTTGTAACAATAGACCTCTAGTAAGTGTAGAGTTTTATTACAAATAAACTGGTACGTTTTCCTTATTTGTTCAATTGCTTTGTAAAAACTTTGTATGGTAAGATTACTTAGGGATTAGGTCATTTTAGTTTGGGATACAATTTGATAGGTTCTAAGCAATCCTATCAGATTCTAAGCTATTATGTAGCGGAAACAGGACATTTGCGCGAAAGATATTGATATTATGCGATGGACTTTAGCACGAACAAGTTGTAGATCTGAGATTTCTTTATAACAGTGTATATGCATTTGCGCAGAAGTCAATTCGCGGAAATGCCTTTTCGCGCAAGTGGGTTCACGGAAGTGTCCCAAATCCCTATCTAGCTAGTACATCATCCTCGTCTTCTAGACTAATCGGATGCAACTGGATGCACACTAACCATATCTTCAATCAATAGCACTCTTTTCATGCTGCTTAGAAGATTAGGAGCATATTGCTAAATTGCTATCAGGTGAGTCGACACGATTGCCTTTGCTGCACTCAAATTTGCAAAAACCTTTTATAACACAAACGGAATTTCCATATATTTCACAGGGCATGTATATTGATGTATTGAATGCTTGTATAACTATCACAGAAATAACTAGTCTTTTTTGGTCTTTTATGGTTGGTTGGTTGCTTTTGTGGTTGGTTGGTAGATACTGGTTGCCCACTCGACAACCTAGCAATTGTAATTGGTATCACTGCAACCTGACAGGGATCGCAGGTCAGACCGCAGTCTCTTTACATGCATATTTTTATTATGGAAGCAGATACCACGACCACTCTATCAAGAGTGTAACGACGAAGAAGAGAGAGAGACACCAAAACCATTAGGCAGATACATTATAATGGTAGTTACTCGGAGTAAAAATTAGTGGGTTATCCGGCTACTTCTTTGTAAATATACTATACATTTTAGTAGTCAGGAGAAACTTGAGTTACTATGGATAGAGGAAATGAAAAAAGTTTATTAAGTTGATAGTGAGTTTAAGAACGTGTAATTAGCTCCTTGCAAGCACAGCTCAACTGATTAAACGCTTTTCACAAAGTTTAATGGAAGCAGAAACTAAAAAGTGCAATTCTATTGTCGGTGTGTATTAACTAAGTCTGGGTTTGTTCAAACCTTGCGAAATATGGATGAACTATAGACACCTCTATCTATATCTTCTAGAATTAAAATAATTATAAAAAAAAGATTTTGTAATATTTGAATCATACCGTTTTGATCGTTTAGTCCGTGCGGTGCCGGACGTAAAGAATACCACCACCCCATTTCTTCCCTTGGGTGTCGTAAGAGGCAACTAAAAGACTTACTAGAGAATGGGCAGCAGCGTTCTCTGTGCATTTTACCACCATACTGCGATCGCCAACCCGCCTGCTAAGCGTGGCGATTATGGCAAACTCCCCTAATTTGGGGTGGCCTATGTCCAGCAGTGGACGTCTTTCAGCTGAAATGTTCAATTTTCAAGTATCTATTTATTACGGATCAAAAGAATCAGCCCTGTGACAGACGGACAGTGGACCATTAGTGATGCCCGTTAGCATCCTTGCGTACGGGGCCCTAAAAATAACATACTATACTCAACTAGGAAGTACACCGCAGTATTTTACTTTTTACGATCACTTTGAAAAAAATCTAGAACATTCTATGCGACGAGAATTTTAATATATGGTTACTGGTTACCGGTTTAGTGGCTGATATACAGTGTTCCTTTTTGAAGAAAAGGAGGTTTAAGCTTTGAAGGCGTCACGGATCAGGTTTTATATATATATTTGTTTAATATATACTGGAATTTTGTACACTGTTTTTGTGAGGCGTTCATTTATTTTTAGTTTTTGTGCCTGTACTTTAAAGAAATTGAATAATTTGGTAATTGTAAACGGCATCGTTTTTTCATTATCTACACTAATATTATAAAGAGGAAAAATTTGTTTGTTTGTTTGTTTGTTTGTAATGGATAAACTCAAAAACTACTGGACCGATTTTAAAAATTCTTTCACCATTAGAAAGCTACATTATCTGCAAGTAACATAGGCTATATAACATCACGCTACAACCAAGAGGAGCGGAGCAGCAATGAAAAATGTTGCTAAAACGGGGAAAATCGCACGGGTAGGCGATTCGACGCGACGGGAAGGGTCGGGGGAACACGAAATTTAACGCGGACGAAGTCGCGGGCAGAAGCTAGTCTAATATATAAAATTCTCGTGTCACAGTTTTCGTTGCCATACTCCTCCGAAACGGCTTGACCGATTTTGATGAAATTTTTTGTGCTTATCCGGTATCTATGAGAATCGGCCAACATCTATTTTTCATACCTCTATAAAAAAAATTTTGACAATTTTTAAAAATTTTGTTTTATTATGATTTGGCATTGAAAAATACATACACCTCAAAATTTTCACTCTTTTTTACTCGGCAAAACAACGTTTGCTGGATCGGCTAGTTATCACTATAAAAATCATCCGTATATCTAGCTATATCTCCTATATGCCTTTGAGATAGGTTAATTTTTCTGTATGTGTATGTTCCGGTTCCGTGTGGTGCCAGTAAAGGATAGTGCCATCTCATTTCTTCCGGAGGTTTCGTTAGGGACTTACTAGAAGGTGTAAATTAAACTGAAACCACAGCATTTTCCTTTATAATTAAACAAAGTCTGACTGAAATATTTTTGTAGGTATTATTTAATTCACGGCAGATAAAATATCAGGGCGTGTTAATGAGTTCCTGTTCAATATTTACTATAACATTAATTATTATATTGTTAACATGACATGCTCAGTCGCAAACTGAAAGATAATTTTATAGACAAACATTGTCTTTATAAAATGGAATATTTGCATTTAGCCTGCCCGCGAAGCATATACAATATTTGATCAATCGCTTTGTTAGTAACTAGCTTTTGCCCGCGGTTTCACCAATGTCGAAGTTAATAAACATCCCACGGGCACATACGTGGGAAGGATCTCACGTGTTAATCCAGGTTATAAACTGTATGTCTCCTAAAGTCTAAATACGTTCACCCGTTTTAGCGGCAATAGGAACATATCGCACACCTAGATCTAAAGTAAGACAACTCAAAAATTGTGAATTTTGAGTTATCATTGTATTCATATGCTCGATAACCCTACGAAGCTATCCAACTTAACAGGCTCAATAAAAACTTGAAAGATTCGTCGCTAGATGGCATTAGTCTTGTTTTGTTGAATCACGGATGTCACCCGCCTAAACAAATGAATACAATTATAACTCAAAATTCACAATTTTTGAGTTATCTTACTTTAGATTTAGGTGTGCGATATACTCAGAACAGACAAATGGACATAAATTCTTCGTTACTGTTTCTAAATAATATATTGTTGTTGATACATATTTGCTACGATTCTTTGAAAGCTATTAATTTTCTGTGTTAAAACCTTTCTTTTCACAATTTCTTGTAAAAGTATTTTAGTTTAAGTACCTACTTAATAGTTCGATCTATATGTAGGTATTCCCTATTATCTATAATTAAAAGGATTCGTTATTCAAGTTCAGTGACATTCCCTACACTTCAAACAACTTTATTTTCCGATCTCCGTCAATAACCAATTCGCTCCTTATCAAACAAAGAGTGACAAAACTATTAGAGTGACAAATGCTCGTGTAAATGTCAGAAAGCATTATCTCGATAAAGTAGAAGTCTTATTTCAAGCTGCAGCGACTTCGACTTAACGCTGCGATTCGATTTATTTTAACAAACGATGCATTTTGCCACTGAAAGATATATGTTTTGGAGTATTGAACTCTTTCGTAAGTGGTGATGATCTAAATTGGTTTGTAACGTTGAAGTTTCATTGTTTATCAATATTTTTTATAGATTAGGTCTATGATGGAAGGATGGAAGACTGTTCAGTCTTGCCTGTCAATGTAACACAGACGCTGGCAGAGTTCCATACTTTGGCTGTGGGAATTAAGAATGCGCAGGAGAAGCGCTGAGTACAACTGGTCGGGACTATATGCGGATGGTACCCTGCAGATCGTCTGGTAGGGCTATAGTGGAATCAGGTCAAAATGGTTCCTAACTTAAATTGTCCGTATATTCGATCATAACTGTCATTCTTTGTCAGTTGTGTAAAAAGGTTAAAAGATTGCAAATTGACGAAGTGTTAATCTGATAAACAATGAATTTTCCTGACCATACGTAGTAAAAATTACTCTTGATGGATATAATTATGTAAATACCAGCGCAATACGGTCACAAATCTTATTGTAATTAAAATACAACCTGCAAAAAAAAAAACTTAAGAAATGTTGAATGTCGCGGGTTACCCAGACATTTCCCACTTAAGGAGGACAAAACACAAAGAGGGACAATTATAGTGGTGGTTTGTACTACAAGGTGAACCGAGAACCTAGTACATTACTGGATGCGTACGGAACAGGTCTCATAATTGTGGCGATGCTTGGAGTTTACCTATGTTCAGCAACAGAAGACGTTTTGCGGATGACCAGATGACAAGTGACAGAGAAATATAGTATTGGCCATATAAATAATTGTATCACTGCAGATTTGTGATTAAATTATGATTGGTTGCGGCTTGCCGAAAGTTTTTCGAAGGAAGAGGAAAATGTTCCACCGAAGATGTCAGACCGAGAGATGTTCTACCTACTTCCATTAACCAACAGAAATGAATAAATAAAAGCAAACAAGTTCTTTGAACATTTATTAATGAAGTCATTAATTTAACAAGGAATTACATGGGTACCGGTATTTTTAATATCACTTTATTAATACTCTAGCTTAGGTACTAATTTGTTTACTAGAATATTACCAGTGATATTCTTAATTTAAGAATTTTTAGTGTTGCTATTTTTAATATGACCCAAAAGGAAAATAATAAGATGAAGAAATATCTTCGTTATTATTTGTATTTTATGTAGGAGAGAATTATTATCGCTTTGTAATAAAGAAATTACTAGGGTTCGGTTGCATACTGAAATGCAATGAATTGAGATGGTAAAGGCTCTTTTAAATAAGGAACAACTGGATCAAATGTGGGTGCAGTATACTCATTTTGCACACTTATTATCGTGGAAAAGCACATGTTATGCAATTTTGTGCAATACGAGTGGGGTTCGAATTGTGAAATTTTTAGGCGTATTGTCCACGGCTATACTCAAACGCACCGTCTTACAAATTCCGGGAACGTATGAATGCATTAGTATTTTAATGGCGGTCCATACCCGACATAACGAAACAGAAATTAGTGGACAAGCTCACATTCCGCGGACGTAATAAACTCATGGCGAATTTTTTTAGCGCATTGGATCTTCATCGCCCTGCTTAGCGCCGCGAGTTGATAATCAAACACTGTTATTTCGACGTACTGAGACTCGATCGCAGTGCACTCCATTGGATTCTCAATGGTTGGTTTAATACTTAAAGTAGCATAAAAAAATCCCGCGGCGATTCAATTACGTCCGTTTGAATGTCAAGTAAAGGCTCGTTCAAACTAGCGCGATGCGACGGTCGCACGCGATTCGGCGATTTATATTCGTAGAGCAATTTCTATGAAAACGCGCGCGACACTTTACACAGGGGCGACCTGTGTCGCGACCATTCTTTGGTCGCGACGAAGTCGTTCTGCGTCGAGCCGCGGGACAACATAAGGTACATTACATACAATTTGCCGCGATGCCGTACAAAATGTACCACAAGTTGTCGCGCTGCTTGTCGCGACCGCTACGTCAAGCGCGACGAGTGTTCGCGCCAGTGTGAAAGGTGTTGTGTCGCGTTTTCATAAAAATTGCTCCACGCATTTAAATCGCCGAATCGCGGGTGGTCTGCACGAGCGTTTACTCAACACTCCTAATTCTAACGCAGGTTATGTACCTCAATTAAGAGGAACTCGAGTTATCAGCTTACGATCTGCCGATGCATTGTAATTTTCCTTACCATAAAATAAGCTAATACCTCACTAAACGCACGTAAACGAGCCACTAAGATTAAGGTAATGTAAAGACGGGCGACTAAGCGAAGCACAGTCGCCGCCCGACGCGAATCTAGCGAATGTTTCCCTCAAACTCATTTTAAAATCCATTTCGTTTCTATGTGCAGTACACGGTTATATATTTTATATTTTGTAAATATATTTGGTTGTGTGCACGGTTTTCGTCGAATTGTGATTTTTGTTGCATTTCTGATGCTGGTGCGAGTTTCTTCCTTCGTATGTTGATTCACACAATCCTTCGCATTGTAATTGGTGATAATTGGGAATCGGTGAGAGGACCACGCAGGCCTGGTGCGGGTTGGTAGATGTCACACGTCTTCGAGTTTTTGTTTCTAGAACATACCGGTTTCCTCATGACGATTTCCTTCACCGTTCTGAGAGCAGCACCTACATACTTATATCTATCAATATGTGTACCTACTCACAGCTTATTTGATTTCTAGCGTCAGACAGTATCTGTCTTGCATTAATGCTGAAATGAAACTTTTTGGCGCAGCAGTGAGGCACACCATTAAAAAAAAAAAAAAATTGTGTTACTTTATTTTGCGTTTTACGAACTGTGTCAAATAAACGGTATTCTTTCTTTCTTTCTTCACCTGCTGAAAGAACGCTGTGTTCTTACCACCAACATATTAATTACCAAACAGTCTGAGCACGTAATTGGATACTCTTCAAAGTAATGCCTTTTTTTTTTTTTTTTGGATGGGAAATCATCGAATGACTTCTCCCGCTCTGGGCGGAGCGGGAGGGCGTGTCAGACTTTTACTGACTAAAACCCACCCGTGTTCCTTCAGTTGCCCAGTGCCGGGGCCACGGTATCTCTCCTTACTTTAAAGACACTTTATTTCTCATTAATTTAAATAACGGTACTTGCACACTTACGACTGAACACGGTTGTGATATACAGTCATTTATACATATAGTTAGATAAATTAGTAGATAAGCAAATTGGAACGGTGTACCTAGCTTCTGAAGTTTCAGTGCCCGTATAGCAGGCTTACCTAAGACATTCTTTTTTGTATTTAGATTGGATTTGTCACGCTTATTAGCCTAAACCTGTGTCGAGATAGTGCTTCCCTACGAAACACAAAATTTTCAGCAGGTGAACATACGTTGCTTTAGATAACTTATAAGTCTTTAAAAAGACTTCGGACTCAAGTAGCCCGAATCCAAGAAAACTTGCTCTGGTGGAGATTTACAGACGAATTCGCCTTTGAATATAAATGTAGTTGCGTTCTACAAACAATGGGGCGTGTCTTTCGTGTCTTGTTGCCTGCACGCCAGAGGAGCTGATGGACTGTATATAGATTGACATCGACAAGCTAAGAAGAAGGTCAGATCATGTAACAGTCCTCTAAAGATTTCTTTAAACCGCTACAATACCATTCTAGTTTCCGCAATCAAAAACATAAGGTAGCTTCAAACTCTCTAATAAACAAACCAAAAACTACCAAGTATCCCAATAATTATGATAAAGTTTTGTAACATGAAGTAACCACAACATCCGACAATGCAGACAGGAATAGTTTGTGTGACCCGGGAGCAGGTAATAACAATATGCCTTACATTTTACAAACTATTATGAATATACACACGGGCTTAAAAGATGACGAACTGAATTTGTCTATTGTGAGGTTGGGGAAAAGGCTCAAAAATACTATACAATCCAGAATATATTAAACAGCCTTGAAATATGAAAAAAATTATTTATTAAATTATCTACTAAATAAATGTATTAATATTTTCCAAAGTATTTATTGAATAAAGCTACGTAACCTTTTCCCAACTATGGGAATGGCTTTGAGTCAAACTGCATGCAGCTAAATACCAGTATTTGAAATTTAAAAACTTTTACTGATTAAAACCCACCCGTGTTCCTTCAGTTGCCCATGTGCCGGGGTCACGGTATCTCTTTCGAACAATCTCGCGACCCTGGCAGACATCGGTCCTAGCAGATCCCGTCAGTGCTGCTGACATTTCTTTGAGACGCGCGTGGAACACTACGCGCCGTCGACCGGAGCCTGGTCCTTACCGGGCGGCGAGCTACCCATTGCTCGCCGCCCGCAAGCTCGCGCCTATGGTGGACGGGAGTCCGCTATTGACTCCCGATGCCCGGGGCGTCTCCTCCTGCGGCGACTAGGGACGTGAGGGCGCAGAGACTGCCACTCCCTCACGCGCCCCGCCTCCTCCTTCGCGAGCATTACTGCTTCGCAGAAGGAGGTGACGGCTTCCCATGCCCTCTCGCTCCATACCATGGCTCGCACCAGGGCCGGACGCGAGAGGTCGCCGCTGCCGATCGCCTCCACGAGATCAGGGCGGTGCCCCGCCCAGGCAGGGCACACCTCCACCGTATGCTCCACCGCGTCCTCCAGACGATCCTCGCAATGGAGACACCCGGGCGTTTCCTCCCGCTTTATCCTGAACAGGAACCCACCAAAGCACCCATGCCCGTTGAGAACCTGCGTCAGGCGGAATGTGAGGACGCCGTGGCGCCTCTCTATCCACTCTTCAAAGAATATCGGCTTACCGCCGCAATTGTGGCGTGCCCAGCAAGACCAACAGCTTAAATTGCATTCCGAAACACGGAGGTGTCTTGTTAAATAAAGATGGCCCCCATCTTCACACTACTGTAATTACTGAAGTAATTGTGAAAATGTAGAACATGGGGCTTTTAGCTACTTTGTATGTGTGCATTTATTTTTTATGTCTTTTTTTTTTGTAATGTAATGTATTCTACATAATTTTTCTTTCTAAATAATAGTGAAATATTTTTTGCTGATCTTAGCAGCGTGTTAGTTAATAGTGAGTAATAAGTGATCACTGATGCTGAACACCGTAAAAGTCAAGTATAAAAAGTATTTTTGACAGTTCTTCTGTATAGGAATTGGAACGATATAGCTATACATCAGACTCGTTTTTATGCGTTTTGTGAGTGTAAAGTGTTGGGCAATTCCGATACTGACGTAAACATTAGTCCTAGTATACTGAAGTGCTGCATCTCCTTCTTTGTCTGTGTTGTTGATGTCACTTTTGAATAAATAAATAAAATAAAATATAATATAAAATATTTGCACATTTCTTACCTACTACTTATGAAGCGTATAAACGTCAACTTTATCAGATTTTTTTTATAAAGGCGCGACGCGACACAGCGATGCGATGCGACTCTCGTAGAACAATTTCTATGAAAATTTCATCGAAATTCTTCTACAAATGTCGCATTGCGCCGTCCCGTCACACCTGTCTGAAGAAGTCTTAACGCGTATTTTGATTTTGTGCCCCTATCGAATTTCATCCTGTAGAAAATCGTTATCAGTAAATATAAGCTCTTCGAAGTTCAGTAAAATAATCCATAAATTATGAATAGTTAATTGAGCACATACGTAATTAAACAGTTCACATGAAACTTTTTAACAGCTCATTAAAAGAAAGTTAATAACTGCAAAGTCATTGCCCAGGTGCGACGAGTGAGTGAAATTTTTACGATCTCATTCGGAAACTGTGAATATAAAACGAAATTATTCATTCCGAATAATTTATTGCCTGAATATAATCCTGGATTTAATAAGATTAACGGCCTTAATTTGATATTGTTTGCTGTTTAGACAATATCACGCCTTTATACCCGAAGATGTAGGTAATAGTCGAGGTAGAGGAAGTAGGTACGTAAAGAAAGAGGTGAGGAGACTTTAATGGTTAAATATTGGTGGGCCAAATATAGCACTCCAATATTTAGCCATTAGAGCTTAAGGGGATTACCTCGCTCAAATCCTGAAAATACGGTGTGTTTAAAGAAGTTTGTAAATGAATCCTTTTGTGCGTTTTCAATATAAAAAATATATGTTAAACTAAAGGTCATCACAAATACATTGTATTGTTTAAAATTTTAATAAACTTACTCAAATTTTATCAAAAAATAGTAACAAATAGGTCCTTTTTCAACCTAAATTGAAAATTTTCTCTATAACGGCTCAATAACTCGGCATGAATGTTATACCAAAAATACGTAATGATGTATTTAACAATTTGTATTGATTTTTTTCTCTTATTTCTTTTAATATTTTAAAATATTTTATAAAAAGACGAAATTTCGCGAAAAGCACTATGTCACTCCCGCACTCGTCCCTCTCTCTCTCGTCGTTTCGTCGTAAGTTAGTACGGGGCAGCATGCTCAAGGTCATTGGGCAATGTGATGCCCTTAAGTCCAATGTCAAAGGGATAGTCTTATTGTGTACGCTCATTAGTAATTTGATAACTATTTTGCTAAGTTTCGTTGTAATTTCATTTTTTGTTTCATTTTAATTCAGAACTTGGTATTTTCTAATTCTGGCAATTATGTGGTACTCACGGTAAAGTTAATGTTTGCATCAATTTGGAACGTGTAAATAATTTGAAAAATTAAGCGAGCAGGCTCCGGGTCGCTACCGGAAAAAAACTGATTAAAAAACCCAATCCTACTTTGCCCAATACCCCATCAAACCCCCATCCAAGTACTATGTTGAAATTAATTTAAAATTAAATTAATTTGAACATTGCATAATTATGCAAAAAAGTTTATCAACTGATTTATTTGATGGAACTTGCTGTGAAGATAATGTAATTTATTAAGGAAACAAGGGTGGTGACTGGAGATGTATATCTTTGTGATTTGTTTCCCTGTTTCGGGTGAGCAGAAAGTTTAGTGGTGTCGGAATTTATTTATTCAACCCATTTTGACGGAAAGCAGCTGTTCATTGTGGAACACGAGGTAGGAAGATTAAATTATACTGGCTCACAATAACATGAAGTATTGTGTTCTTCTGATGAATATTTACGCACTTTTTGTGTTGATATGAGAGTTTCAGTAGGTATCTATTTTTCAATGTTTTGGTAACCGTATGATATTTAGATTTTTAAGTCTTAGATATAAATTCAAGACTGGAACAAATATAAATTCTTTCCACAATAAAGCCGTTATTTTCTGTAGTTAGTTATTATTAACGTACATGTAACTCTCGAGCCTAAACAGGTAACGATTCCCTTTAAGATTAGGTTTTTTGGGTAAGGGGTCACATCATATTAGAACGACCTTCATGAGAATCGGTCATTATCAGCAGTATTTGACATACTGGTGTAAAAAAAAAAAACGTGTGGGATCAGGGAGACCCCCGCCAGTAACGAAGTTCCTAAATCTTTTTATTCAACTCTGAATGTAAAAAATTCTCATACTTTATTTCAATTTCACTATCAACTTCACCACCCTTAAACACTATAAAAACGACACCCTAGATGATAACTTTGAACATTTTTGTAGCCATCATTTTGACTTCATCATCAGCTTCAGTACCCTCAATAACCATAAAAATAATACCCGTGACGCCATCTTGCATTTCATTTTGACCTCACTATTGGCTTCAGCATCCTCGAAAACCATGAAAACTATCCCACTCTCTCTTGTAAAAAGTCTTATCGCATAACACTTTTTCGTTACTTAACGCATTTTTCGTAACGATACGTAATAATAAGCTCCTGTATGTATACAATGTTTAAAAGAAAAAAGAAATCTTATCTTATCTCTACGCATTTTTCATTACGTGACGATTTTTACAATTTTACTCCTACCGCTGCATTAAAAAATCGTTCCAAAAGCTCTGTATTTGGCTGTTTACGTGAGGCCGTTCACCGCATTCCTAGGAAACCGTTGATTTACCAAACATTTTCCAAAACAAAATACTGTCGAAATGCCGACACTGTTTAAATGTAAGTTTCGCTCTCCGAACTTCTTGTCCGTATATGACGAATTCGTGTATAATCCCGAAACGTTGGCAAAGCGAGATTTACCCACTTAGCTAGAATTTAGCCCGGGTAACCGGAGTCTGGATATGCAATTATGCACTAAATGTTACGTTCTTGGAATATTTCTGAAGTTTCAGTTACGTGGTCTTATGATTTTGTGCTCATTTGTTTTTGCGTAGAAATTTTGTATATGTGGTTCACATCTGACGGAAGATGCGTCGAGCATATTAGCGGTTGCGTCTATTCGGTCGAATAGGGTGTTTTCATATCTGACGGAAGATGTGTCGGGCGTAACTTTATTACACGCTTTATATTAGCTTCACTTGTATGTTTGTATATTTGTATGTTTGTTTGTAACCGACACCTTATAGCGCGATTTTGACCCACTTTAAACGACCAGATTTCATTCAAACTTTGCACACCTGTCAAGGACCGATGACAATGCAAAAAATTTGTGCCATTATCCTCGCCAGGGTTACCAGGACAGCAAAAAAACTGTCACAAACTACGCTGACATACGTATCAAAATTCGAAATACCCTAAAAAATAGAAAATAAATAATAGTTAAAAAAAACTAAAAAACACGCTTCCAATGAAAACCAAACTAAAAAGTACAAAATAATGGAAAAAAAGCGTGGGGTGCCTGATATCATTTAAAAAATACCTTAAAAAGCACCTCACGCTCGCACGAAGCGTGTTTTTTAGTTTTTTTAAACTATTATTTATTTTTAACTTACATTTACGAATAAATGTGAATTGATTTGATTTGGACATAATCTATTTTGCACTTTCGTGATAAATCGTTCTGTATCAAACATTTTCATTGCAAAAAAAACGATATGTACACAAACGATTTCCGCTGATGTTACGCCTAGTCTGAATGCATCAGGCAAAATACACGTGGCGGAATGTTGCCGCTCTTTACGTCGGCCGACAATACGTTGATGGAAACGGAAAAGACGCTGTACGCTCGACGCACAAACGCATCATCGGTTAAGTTTGAAAGGTTGAATGTTGTCTCATATAATTGTCTGTTCTGGCGTTACATGACCGATAATACGCGACGCATCTTCCGTCAGATGTGAACCGACCCTAACATGGTAAAAATAATTTATGTAATTCAATTATCGTTGCCGTATCATAATACTTTGGGTTCAGTGTGGTGCCGGACGTAAAGAATATAACCAGCCCATTTCTTCTCGTGGGTGTCGTAAGAGGCGACTAAGTGACTTACTAGAGAATGGGAAGCAGCATTCTCTATGCATTTTGCCACCATTTTGCGATCGCCAACCCCCGCCTTATGGCAAACCCCTGCATATTGGGGGAGGTCTACGTCCAACAGTTGATATCTTTCGGCTGAAATGATGATGATGATGACGGTAATCATTAAAACACATGCACTGCCATTTAAGTATAGCTACTCTTCGAACAAAAATCTATTTGCACAAAAACTTTCTGAAACAATAGTGTATTCTTAATTTGAACAACGCCAATGTAGAAAAAAAAACAAATGCGAATATGAACATGACCCCATCCCTTCGAAGGATTTATCGATACCATTCGATCATACGCGCCGTATCGAATGACTGTATAACTTAGTGATGTATGGCGAACATTCGTCATACGTCCGATTATATTTATTTTAAGCCGCTATCGAATCGGAATTGTATGTCAAGTGCAGAACTTTTAGGATTTGTAGGATTCGGTTGGAGGATTTTTAGGACAAATCTTTTTGGTTTTATTTTTGTGGTCTTTATTTCGTTCAGTTGACTGATGATGAATAGTGAAAGAAGCGGAAAATGTAACGTTCAAAATAAGAAGGAAGTGTATTCATATCAACTAGAACAAGTTTTAATTATCTTTTATCGGGAAAGCTAAGGCTTATTACTAAAGATAAAAAGCTAGTATTAAAATTTATAGTCTTATTCCTTAGTAACGATAAGGGCGAAACAATGTTGATAGATTCTAGGCGAAGTCCGTTTGCAAGCGAGCGTTACTAAAGACTTCATGAAATATAAATTTTAAAATCTGATGTTATTGAAATTTTCTTAATTATTTTGCATTTTGCGTTTTACTGTCTACATACAACTTGTTAATCAACGTAGATTATGAGCCATAAGAATCACACAATGCAACTATCTAAACTAGAATCGGTCTATACTGTCAAGACTTCATGAAGAAGTCAATTACTCATTTAATCTAAGTCTAATTTGAAATTAGACACTCTAATTTATAATAGTTGTGTAGATATTTTTAAAGAATAGATAGAATAGTAGAGTTTTCACTGCTTGAAAACTTCGTCTATGAATTTAAAACTTCTTTCAAGTTTCAATCGTCCAATTCGTCTTATAGCTCGCTCACCTCTTCCCATATGAGAATAGTTAAGTGTGGGCGGGGGCTCGCTGCGTTCATATTCTATTCATTTCGTAAAGTATGATGCGTTCCGAGTTTTCAAAAATTCGGGAAAACATAAGCGCTGATTTAGCCACCATTTTATTTTCACCAAAACTGAATCGCTGGGCATGACCTCAAACGTCAATCCCCCTCAACGCGGAAATGTGTGAAACTGCGAACGGCCTAAGATGGACGACGCAGTAATAAACTTGGGCAGTTCCGCTTTCCGGACTGAATGGGGGGAACGTTGAGCCCCGATTTGCGTAAATTCGGAGTAACGCCAATTTTCCGCCGTTTTACCCTTGAATGTACCAATTTTGGACGTTATAATTTTGTGGCTGTGAACGTCCGGACATGGACAAAGGATTTACGAAGAGTGTGATGGGTAAATTTTGTACTACATGTCTTTGTTCCTAAGCTTATCATACATAGTTGTTATGGAGAGAAATTATTATGCTTAATTTATTTTTTTTTGTCTTTGCCTTGAAATAAGGCGCCTTCGAATGTCATTTAGAAAAAAAAAAGAGGAAAAATTGAGTTGATTCTAGTTGCTCGTCCCAAAACAAAATTTCGTATGGAAAATCATGGGTAAGATATTCCGCCGTTACCCTTTGTTTGGCAATATTTTGTAAATATTAAGTATAAAGTTAAGACAATGCACCTAGAATAAAATTAATATACCACAATAGGTAAAAAGTATTCAAAAATTAAGCATGGCAGATAAATTAATTATATGATAGGTACATGCTTTAGGCATGTGCCTCAAACAATATGGTTAAAAGTGGTCTACCCCTAGTGTCCGGAATTGTACCTATGTGGTTTTTGGTAAATATGCATTTTTGTGTGATCATAACCGTTTTGTCTTCTTTGTCAAATTGAATCTGTGTGCCTTCAGGACTAGGAACAGTTTCTTAAAACCCCTTTAAAAATATTCAAAGACTTATAAATAACATTCGCCTCACACTTTGATTCGACCCAAGTCTTACACTACACTTAACACATATTCCTTATGGTAACCGCCAACACATTACTTATTGTGGGAATTCCTGGTCAGTCGTGCGTCCCAATTTGATCCTCTCGCCCATTGTTGAGCGTTAGTCCACTACAATAGTTACAGTACAAGTTCCACTTGAAGAAACTCCTTAACCGTTTGCACAAAATAGGTAGGTTCAGAAGTATGGCATATGGCTCGAGCTCTCAAAAACGTCTGTTCCAAACGCCACCATAATTTTCCTGCCCTTATCCTAATTTTTTTTAGGTCGGAGCAACATGTCTTTTTCTTCCATAGTTCTCTATTAGTCGTCATCTGAATAGTCATCGCCTTTCTATCAAAATCAAAAGTCATTTATTCAAATTAGGCTGAGGATCAGCAGTTTTCGAACGTCAAAATTACAAAAGACAGTCCCTCCAAAACGCCCACCCGTCGCGCACTTCCTAGTGCTTTAGCCGGGAAGAAGAAGTGGCCAACAAACTCCCCAGCAGCACAGCTGTCTGTCCAGTTAGAAGAACTTGATTCTATACAATGGTATATAGTAAAACATTAAGAGACACAAATTAAATTAAATTACATGTGGCCACATATGATAAACTAGGACCACGGACGTAAAATAAATTAAACAGGTAAGTAATATTAATAATAATATCAACATCAAGGTCAGCAAGACGACCAGTCACCACAAGCAGCACCCGTTCACGAGCATAACGCCATATTTCACCATATTTGAGGGAAGGGGGTAACCCGACCCCCGACGCTACCGCAAGCATTGATATCTAAGGGAGCAGGAGGAACTTGCTGCCGGTTGCTCAAGCAAGAATTGAATGATTACTTGTCGAGGTCGCTAGCTAACCACATTATGCAATACTAATAAAATAAAATTGGCATAAACAGTAAAAAAAAAAAAAATGGAAACAATTATATTGAACCTATCACTAGGTACGCTAATACTGGAGAAAGAACATAAACATTGTCTTGAGTTAATCACAGCGAACAACTATTCTTATCATTTAAATAATCGTTGATGGAATAGTACGCCTTTTGACAAAGGTTGGATTTTACTTGAGCTTTAAACGCATTAAAAGGTAATTCTAGTAAAGAAGGTGGTAGCTTGTTGTAAAATGTTATACCAAGCCCAACAAATGAGTTATGCACCTTATGAAGCCGGTGAAAGGGAACACGTAGTTTGTCCTTACTTCTAGTGTTAACAGTGTGAATATCACTGTTTTTAGCGTATAAGTTTATATTTTGCCTAATATATAAGATGTTGGCGAAAATGAATTGTGATGACACCGTGGGACTACCAATATCTTTAAAAAAGTCCCTTAGGGAAGCTCTGGCACCTAGCTGGTAAATTGCTCGAACAGCTCGTTTCTAAAGGACAAAAATATTTTGAATCTATCTATCAAATATCCATATCATCATTCACACAATCCATCCATCGTTTCTTCGGTTTCCCTCTACTCTTATAGCTATTAACATTCATACTTAAAACTTTCCTCAGAACATTTCAAAAGTATCAGACGAAAATGTAAAAAACAATGGGACCATGACACGTACCAGTGGATTCTAATATGTAAAGTCGGTCACGAATGAAGGTCTTTGGTTTAATTTTTTAAATACATAAACCTGAAATTCTAATTTAAAATCACTTTATGTTGACTTTTTCATTATTTTGACAAGCGATTATTTTATATAACCTCAATTTCCTTCATTGTTACTAATTTCTTTTTAGTGAGTGGTAGTGTAAGAACTTAATCTGCAATGTAACTGTGTAACACACCAATATAATTAGAATTTGAATCATTTTGAAAGATGTTGTTAGTCCATTGCTTCATTTGTTCGAAAAATGTATCTGCTCAAATAGTAAATTACGCAATGAATGTTGTTGAACTGTGAAAATGGAAGCCATTTCTACTGTAGATGTCTAACGTAATTACCCCTCTGAACAGGTTTAAAGTTTGTTTACGGACATTTTCATTGGGCTTTTGGATCAAACTGATCTTCCATTCCATCTCAACCGCATGTTAGTCGGAATTAATCGTGTGCAATTTTGCTCGATGTATGAAACAAACCTTCTGTACCTATTTATTTTGTGCCTTTTGTTATATATATTATAAGAGCTGTGATATCCGTGGAGCTGTGTATATTACTGCGTATGGTCATACGGTATATTTAGACAATTGTTTACAAGTGTCTTTGTTGAGTATGTATGCACCTATGTGTTAAGTATTTTGGGTTACATATTGAAGATTATATATAAATGAAGGGTTGGAAATAATCAAGGGTTGGTTCTTCGTCTTCAGAGAATATAAAACAAGAGGCTGCTGTGTTCATACAAATTAGTTTGACGATTAATATTTTTAAGGGTTATTTACGTGGTACTTTAGAGGTATGAGGAACAGGGTTTAAAGTTCACTCAATATCCATAGAAAAGGGAGGACCCTCCAATCAGACGGGTGTCGTGTCTAGTGGGCAACTGCTTGACGATTGGCTGTTGGGATGTTGTATATAAGCTAGTTGCGCGGTAAACTCTGCTTGCGAGATGCAGGATTTTCCATGACGTCAGTATGATGCGTAGTTCGCATATGACGATGTCTATAGCCGCTACAACATGATTATTATATTTGCATACAACTGGGTACGCAAGGCCAACATTTCGAGTAATCAAAATCAAAAGTCATTTATTCAAACTAGGCTGAGAGTCAGCACTTTTTGAACGTCAAAGTTACATAAGACAGTCCCCCCAAAACACCCGCCCTTCGACACTTCCTAGTGCTTTAGCTGGGAAGAAGAAGTGGCGGAACAAACTCCCCAGCAGCACAGCTGTCTGTTAAGTTAGAAGAACTTGATTCTATACAATATTGTGTAAGTTATTAATATTATAAAACAAAACATACATTATTCGCCATATGTCAGCTAGCACACGCAAATATACCAACAAAACAAACTGACATCTCACTGTACGAAAAGCCTATACAACACGAGGTCAGCTAAAACTGGAAAGGTATAGCTTGATCTATAGCCGTGTGTACGAAATATTACTTTGAGTATTCAGAAGATTGTGGAATGCTTCATTCTACCGCTCAAGTTTCTGCTGGCGGGAAAGGATTATGTTTTGTTTTCGTCGTGTTTGATGAGAGGGTAGGCAAGGGGGTGCGGGTAAATTTTTGTTTTTCTGGTTTACTGCAATCTCTTAAGCAGCCGTGGTATACAGAACTAATGCATCAGGCATGTGGTAGTCCTACCATGGTCGCGGAGTTGTTTGAAACACTTACCGTTTCCCTGGCACAGGCAACTGAAGGAACAGGAGTAAGTTTAATTAAGTCAATAAAACTCTGATACGCTTTCCCGCTCCACTAGAGCGGGAGAAATCGATTGATGATTTCCACATAAAAAAAATGGCGCCTGGTAGTGAACTTAAAGAGCTATCAACGATTACATAAACTCCAAATTTACCCGCTATTCTTCAACAATGAGACCATACCCCAGACTCACCGGAATTTTCATCAAAAAAGTATCTCAAAATATTCTCCCACTTTTAAAGAACTCATAATGGTCTTCAAAAGTGATTTTATGCTTTTAAGCAAGGTAATGAAGCGTTACTTTTTAATGTTCCGTCTACTATCTGATCGTGAGATTACGAACGAGAAGAAGGAAGTGGGACTCGACTACTTAAATCATTTATCTGTCCGCCGAAATTGGCATTTGTTTTCTTAAGATAAAATGTCTGAGACGTTTCTTTAGATGTGTTGCATAAAGTACAGAACGGGAAGTCCGGGCTTTTCTTCTTTTATACAATATTTAATTCAGACTTTTTTCTCGTTTGAATACAAAATAATGATGGCCTGAAAATTATGAATGATGGATGATGAAAAATTAATTATAGGGTGTGCCGCACGTACGGTCACTAAAAAAGATGAGTAACCAAGGCCGTGCGATGGAATGTTTATGAACGTAATTAAATTTGAAAAATTGACAAATTTTTTTTCTATTAATCAAAATGGTAGTTATTCGAAAACAATCAATCAATCATTTATTTTGTTAAACATAAGTATAGTTACAGATAGTCCATGTCAAAAATATGTGCACTATGTTTTGCCAATAAATGGCGTACAAAATTAAAACAAACAAACAATTAAATTAAGGTGGCATGCAAAGAGATTACATTATAAAAATTAATAGTATTCAATTTAAATATGACAGCTAAGGAGTTACTTACAATCTATTATAACTAAACACATTATACAAAGGCAAATAAATAAAATCATGAGTGTTTAATTAGTAAGTCAAAATCGTCATATCTTTGTTTATCAGTAGTAAATTCATTGATGGAGTAGTAACATCTGTCTAAAAGGAATTTAAATAAAGACCTCTTAAAAGATCCCAGACAATCTTAGACAATCTTCTATCTGTTTTGGCGACCGTACATAAATCCATAATTTGAATTGTCACTTGTTAACGCAATGTTTTCTCTTTAAAAAAGAACTAACCTACAGCTATGTACACACATGTTATGCTGAAGCTTTCCAATAGAATTGGAGGCGAATCTATTGCCATCCACTGGGCTCAAATCGGTCCTGCTGGCTGCCACTGAGAAATTCCAACCAGATGAATAGTAACATTAAAACAGTAATTATAAAGTTCAATGATGTACCCATTAAAAAAATTAAACATTGAAAACCTCAGTTTATATTATACATATGAATTATACATTTAGTAATATACTTGCTTCTGCCCGCGACTTCGTCCGCGTCAAATTTTTGCTCCCCTGACTCTTCCCGTCGCATCAAATTGCCTGCCAGTTTTTGTCCATTTTTCGTTACTATTCCACTTCTTGTAATTGTAAAGTAATGTTATATAGCCTGTAGCCTTTCTCAATAAATAGGCTACCCAATACAAAAAGATTTTTTCAATTCTGATCAGTAGTTCCTGAGATTACCGCGTTCAACCAAACAAACAGAACAACAAACTTTTTACACAACAGCAACACAAAGCTTTATTATATTAGTAAGTATAGATAAAACACGCAAGCTCACGTTTTCCTTGAAAATGAGCAAAATCTACACATTTTCCACAACGAACAATTTCCCAAAAACGGTTCCACAGTATTTTTGGACATAAAATAAAGAGATCAGAAAACGTTGTTTCACGAATCCAATTGTTCTACCAACTTTTACCGAAAACTTTCCTTACAATTTTCCGAATCACGCCAGACATTCAGTTTCATAAATCGTTCCATTGAACCGTGTCCGGGGCGGTCGGCCGGACAGCCGGTTTCCGGATAAGCTTCGCTCAACTGTATCGGCACTATCTAATTATGGGATAGTTAGTTCATTGTTCTAGAGCTGTTTGTTGAATATAGCGGCTAAAGACTAAATACTGCATCTAGGATCTTCGAACAGTTTCAATAAACTTTGATGAAGGATTTTGTAAACAAAAGAAATATTTTATAAAATAAATAAATCAGAAAAACACATAAAAGGTATGTTTTTTGTTTACATATTTTGAATATGCTTCAAAATGATTCAAATTCTGATTGATAGTGCATTACGCAATTTGGGTGCGAGATGCGAATGTTCTTAAATTGAATTGCTCCTCTGGTATTAATAGAGTGTGTTTATAATTATAAACCTTAGGTCAAAGAACTATGAACTCACATCCCTATAGTAATCTTCAATTGTTTTAAACGAACAAATAGCCACAACCTTGTTATCCATTTTTGATAAAAGACGCAAAACGAATTCATACACATTCTGTACTATTGTACGTACGTCCCACGGGATAATATATAAATAATTGTGTTCAACAAATAACGGAGGGTTGCTTTTGACTTTTGTTCAACAGTTTGTTTAGGACCATTGTTTGATTGTTCACCTACATATATATTAACGTAATTATTGACACAATGCCGTGTGTAGGGGAACAATCATTATTTTATAGTGGGCCCTTTCATAAGAAACGTGACGAAAAGTTTTGTGAGTTATTAATATATTCTAGTACGAAGTTATGTTTATTTCTGTTCTTAAGTAGATATTTAAAGACAGTTATACTCATCAATTTGTTGCGCATTATATTAAAACAAGTGCGATGCTGAAAGTAAAGAATAAATAGCATCATTCCATTTCTTCTCGTGAGTGTCGTAAAAGGCGACTAAGGAACTTACTAGAGAATGGGCAGCAGCGTTCTCTATGCATTTCAATCAATCTAAAAACTAGGCTGAGAGTCAGCATTTTTTGAACGTTGAAGTTACATAAGAAAGTTCCCCAAAACGCCCGCCCTCTTATTTTACCACTATACTGCAATCGCTCACGCGTCACCCAAGCGTAGCGAATATGGCAAACCCCCCGAACTAGCGGAGGCCTATTTCGACCAGTGGACGGTCTTTGGGATGAATTGGCCTATGTCGAGCAGTGGACGGTCTTTGGGACGAATTGGCCTATGTCGAGCAGTGGACGGTCTTTGGGATGAATTGGCCTATGTCGAGCAGTGGACGGTCTTTGGGATGAATTGGCCTATGTCGAGCAGTGGACGGTCTTTGGGATGAATTGGCCTATGTCGAGCAGTGGACGGTCTTTGAGATGAATTGGCCTATCTCGAGCAGTGGAAGGTCTTTGAGATGAATTGGCCTATGTCGAGCAGTGGACGGTCTTTGGGATGAATTGGCCTATGTCGAGCAGTGGACGGTCTTTGAGATGAATTGGCCTACGTAGAGCAGTGGAAGGTCTTTGAGATGAATTGGCCTATGTCGAGCAGTGGACGGTCTTTGAGATGAATTGGCCTATGTCGAGCAGTGGACGGTCTTTGGGATGAATTGGCCTACGTAGAGCAGTGGACGGTCTTTGGGATGAATTGGCCTATGTCGAGCAGTGGACGGTCTTTGGGCTGAAATGATGATTAAAACAAGGCGACTAACTGATTCCTAAGCAAAAATGCCGAAATAAACTTAGTGATCGAGGTATCTTTCAAAGTCCAAACATGACATCCTTACGATTTTATGTGAGTGTAATGAAAGGCCATGTCTGGAAAGACCTTGTGAGGAAACAACCATTGCAGCTTTAGTTTGACCTGTCCTCACAGACGGCGGGGCATGCATGCTTCATCGTGTAGCTCAACTCTATTTTAGCTCAACGACCCGTCATACGATGCTACTAGATCTGCAAGACATTTGCGTTGGCCACATTAAATCGGCAGATATGTAGTTTTAAACCGACGAAAAAAAAAACGGAAGAGGTTATCAATTCGACGCGTATATTTTTTTTATGTATGACCACGCATAACTTTTTACATAGTAGTCCGATTGTGATAATTCTTTTTTTATTAGAAAGAGTATACTCCGAGAGTGGTCCCATGTAAATTTGGAAAACAAAATCGAACCCTAAGGGTCGGAAAACAGGAGATGATTGATTGTTACTCATTGATTGTAATGTATAACCACGCATAACTTTGTACAGAGTAGTCTGATTTTGATAATTCTTTTTTCATTGGATAGGTTATACCTTGCCAAGTATTATAAGTACATTAAAGCTACAAAAAAAAATACAAAATAAAAACTTTTTAACAAAAAATTAAACCGCCGAAAAAACAGAAAAGCAAAAAATAATAAACCTTAAAATTTTGAGTCGGCGCTGAAAAATCAATGAACTAAGATAACTACAACGCGCCGCCGACTCATAATTTTAAGGTTTTTTTTTTAATTTTTGGCTTTTCTGTTTTTTCGGCGGTTTAATTTTTTGTTAAAAAGTTTTTTAAAGTCATGTGTTTTAGCTAGCCTGCATTGTACTTTCAGTAACAGTCATTTTTCTCTTTAAATGACATAGAAAATATCAAAAGTTATATCACGTTCCGTGTGGTGCTGGACGTAAAGAATAGCACCATACCGTACAGACCTGTTGGTCTAGTGGTTAGCGACCCTGACTGCTATGCCGGAGGTCGTGGGTTCGATTCCCACCCAGGACAAATGTTTGTGTGATGAGCACGATCATTTGTTCTGTGTCTGGGTGTAATTTATCTATAATATGTATGTATTTAGAAATATATAAGTATGTTTATCAGTTATCTAGTACCCATAACACAAGCTGTGCTTAGCTTGGGACTAGATGGCGTTGTGTGATAGTTGTGGAATATTATTAAAAAAATACCATTTCTTCCCGTGGGTATCGTAGAAGGCGACTAAAGGACTTTCTCACGTTCTGTATACATTTTACCACCATACTTCGACCGCCAACCTACCTGCCAAGCGTGGCCATTAAAGCAGACTCCCCAAATTGCTGGAAGCCTATAATATCTTAGGACAACCAACACACTGTTATCTGATCCCAAACTAAGCAGAGCCTGTACTATGGTAACCAGAACACTGATATTATACTTATATATTTCTAAATATATACATATTATAGATAAATTACACCCAGACACAGAACAAATGATTGTGCTCATCACACAAACATTTTGTCCTGGGTGGGAATCAAACCCACGACCACAGTCTTAGCAGTCAGGGTCACTAACCACTAGACTAACAGGCCAGTCGAGTCTATGTCCAGCAGTAGACGTCTTCAGACTGAAATGAAGATGTGATGATGATTATGTACTCACAATCACAGTCAGATTTCCCTATAAATGTCACAAAAAATATTATAAGTTGTGTCACGTTAATCAATTAAAGTGTGGGCAGGGCATATTGCTCGCTGAATAGATGGCCGATGGGGCCGAATGGTTCTGGAGTGGCGACCGCGCACTGGAAGACGTAGAGTTGGAGGGTCTCCCACAAGGTGGACCTATGACCTTGTGAAGGCCGCAGGAATCCGCTGGATGCGGGAAGCACAGAACAGGTCGAAGTGGCGGAGCTTGGGGGAGGCCTATGTCCAGCAGTAGACGTCTTTCGGCTGAAATGATGATGATGATGAATCAATTAAAATATATTGTCAATATTAATCCTAAAACACTTTGTATAAAATAGTTTGTTACAAGGCGCTACTTACATAGTAAGCTACTCCAGCTTACTATGTCATTAATCTTCAAGGTCTTGTGATGACACCAGCAGAAACTCAATTTCAGGATGAACGCACTATCTGTCTCGGAACTTATCTTACACAGTCATCGTGCGGCTAGGAAATCTTCTTAGGGCGAAAAAATATATTTACTTTCGAAAGCTGTATTTTCAGGTTATTTGAGAAGCATTCTTTACTCTATTCTGGAAAAAAAATCTCTACTTTAATACCTGGTACTACATTCTTACATGGTAACTATTGAACTCTTGTATGAAGTAGCAGATATCCACATACTTTTTTCGATATCCTCGGATTGTAGTTAGTGAGCAAGATAAACCTCTAAAAACGATGATTCCCTTAATTTTAAACTCAAAGTAAGGCACATTGAGTTTAAATTTCTTAAAACGAGTGTAAACATTTTCTTAGCTAACCCGAAAGTCACTTTGTTCTTCCCGTGATTATGATCATTTATCTTTGTACTGGCATGACTCCTGTACCGTAGGATGAATCGATGAGCACAATATTTCGGGTACGTAACTACCTTAAAAAGCGAATTTTCGCACCACAATAAAAGTCATTTCCCAACTATTATTTTTGGACAAAATTACTTAGGTTGATGTAGGTACGGAATACGCAGATGATGACTTCGTGAAGGGTTTTGTTACATTGTGTATATTAGGTTGGGGAAAAAGTCTTTTCGCATTATAATATGTATGAACTTGTAATAAAATCTCTTTGGCTATACTATTTGTATCTGGCTGGTTTTGGTATCATTGAAAGTTTAAATTTTAAAGAACATAATTCCAAATTCAAATTAGGAAAATGTGTGATTTTCATTTGTTTTTCGTACCGTCAAGATGAGTGAATCTAATGAAGAAATTCGATACATTTTAAAATTTTACTACAAAAAGGTAAAAATGGAACGCAAGCCGCGAAAAAAATTTGCGATTTTTATGGACCTAGTGTAGTGTTTGCGAGAGTAGCACAAATTTGGTTTAAGCGTTTTCAATCCGGAAATTTTGATGTCAAAGATGCACGTCGCTCTGGTCGCCCTATTACGGATAAAATGGATGCCATTTTTGAAAAAGTGGAGCAAGATCGGCATACCAGTAGTTACGACGAAGCTGAAGAACTGGAAATTGACCACAAAACAGTTTTGGCGCATTTGAAAAAAACTGGGTACACAAAAAAGCTCGACATTTGGGTACCTCACGAGCTCACTGAAAGAAACCTAATGAACCGTGTACTCATTTGTGATTCTTTATTACGACGTAATGAAACCGAACCATTTTTGAAGAAGCTGATAACTGGTGATGAAAAGTGGATCACGTATGACAAGAACGTGCGAAAAAGGTCGTGGTCAAAGGCCGGTCAGACTTCACAGACTGTGGCGAAACCCGGGTTAACTCGCAACAAGGTGATGCTGTGTGTGTGGTGGGATTGGAAGGGCATTATTCATGATGAGCTGTTACCACCAGGCAGGACCATCGATTCTGAACTCTACTGCGAACAACTGATGAGATTAAAGCAAGAAGTTGAGAGAAAGCGGCCAGAATTAATCAACAGAAGGGGTGTGGTTTTTCATCATGATAACGCTAGACCTCACACATCTTTAGCCACCCAACAAAAATTAAGAGAGTTTGGCTGGGAGGTGTTAATGCATCCGCCGTATAGTCCTGACCTTGCACCTTCAGATTTCCACCTGTTTCGGTCTCTTCAGAATTCTTTAGGCAGTGTCAGGTTAACATCACGAGAGGACTGCCAAAACCACTTGTCGCGGTATTTTGACCAGAAGTCCCAAAATTTCTATAGCAATGGGATCATGTCGCTACCTACACAAGATGGCAAAAAGTTATCGAACAAAATGGTACCTACATACTTTAGTTAAATGTAAATAAACTTTATTAAAAAATGTTTTGAATTTTCTTAAAAAATGCGAAGAAACTTTTTCCCCAACCTATTATTATCTCCACGACAATTATCACTCCGATTATGATAGAAGAAAAAGATCTAGTTGGGTTAGACAGCATTTGGAAAACTGTTTCAAGCCTTCTCGTCGTCTATCCCGCATAATTTGAAGACCTTCTTTAACCAGTGTTCTTGCCCGTTATGACATACGGTGCCGACAAGTGGACACCAGTTGGGGTGGTTCATAAATTTCATATCGTGAGAAGAACTACAGTTACTGGCAGAGTAAGCAAACTGAAGAGGCTGGTCATATTTGTCGAAGGACCAATTGCCGGTAGAACAGATGAGTCCTGGAGTGCAGACCTCATATTGGTAAGCGTAGTGTGACGCAAGTTGGACTGACGACCTCAAAAAAGTACCAGGGACAGACTAAATGCGGAAAGCGGAGGATATAGTGGTGCAGCTTGGGAGAGGCCTGTGTACGACAATGAACTGCAATAGGCCGAGTTGATTGTTTGATAGGATAGAAGAGCAACCTTGAAAGCATGTAAATAATCTTACACACATTTAAATTTACAAAATGAGTAAGAGAAAGTTATGTAACATTATGGTATAGGAAGTTGATTAATGTTCGTACATTGTTAAGGATAGGCCGCGGTCACAACGGCTTGGTTGGATGGCTGATATATTGGTACATACATATTCTACGTATATGTAATTATACATACGGCGGTAATGGCACTTGATTTATTTCGTTAGACGCTTGTTGAGAAATTACGTCGGGTGAACATTATAAATGGGTTTTGTTGGAGCAAACTGAGGTTCTTGTTGGTATGGTACGCAATATTTATAGATACTCTTAAATTTTATTTTTCATATTTATTTAACAAAAATCAGATTGTACAAGAACAGATTAGACGGTGACCCTCAAACTAGGCATTTACCTTTATCTTGGGGGCCGGAATTGCGACATTTTCAGATTCCAGGATAGAACTTAGTGTTTATTGCATATCATTCACTTATACACAAGGTTCATTAAAGAGGGGATTGTAGCTAAGTATCTAATAACATCCGCACGGGCCAATTGGTCAGGTTAAGCTATGCTTGCTGCGGTAGATCGTTGGATGGGTTTTTACAAACAAAGACCCATCCGTGGCTCGGAAAGCACGTTAAGCCGTTGATCCAGTCTTTCGTGGATCTTTGACAACCGTCACAGGTCTGACAACCTTACCAAGAGGTATCGCATAACCCAGTAACTGGGTTGTGGAGGCCAAATAGGTAGTTGCTCCATTTAAAATACTAGTGTCTAGCTTCATCCACTTAGACTAAAAACCTAACGTAATTTGTGCAAATAAATTTAACATGTTTGGGCAAATAAATTTACTTTGTCTTTGGCTTTGACTTTGGTAAAGGCTAGGCAGATGATTCACAAGGTTACTTAGATATACATATAAAAATTTGCGTAACAAATGTTTTGGATGACCCAAATACCTTGATTTGAAGGCAAATAGCTTGATTTAAAGTTTAAAAGAAAATCCTGACAGTTTCACTCACCTACTTTCAATATATTTTGAGTACTAAAAAAATAAAAACCGACTTCCTTAAAAAAAACACTACAAAGTCAAAAATAACTTTAAATTCGGAATTCGGTGTCATAAGATCTGTATTTAAGGTTTTTTGCCACCGACTTCCGAAATTAAAGTTATTTTTGACTTTGTAGTGTTTTTTTTAAGGAAGTCGGTTTTTATTTTTTTGTAAAATATTTTTATTTTTAACTTTTTAGTTATGGTAGATACCCCGCACTAATCTAATCGCGTTATTCGTTAATTTGTCGCGCCAATACTTAATGCAAATATAAGACTTATATGGTTTTCACATGGATCCCACTATCCGAATGGAACCAAATTAAAATGGGACCATTTGGAAAGCACCAGGTTTCAAATAAAAAAAAAATCATCGAAATCGGTTCTCCCAGTCAAAAGTTATGAGCTATCAAACATAAAATTTAAAAAAAAAACATACAAACGAATTGATAACCTCCTCCTTTTTTTGAAGTCGGTTAAAAAACAGAATTTAGGAATCTAAAACTGCGTAAGTAAGCGGTCTGTTAACCGCTCTAGTACCCGAAAGAACAAGTAATATTATACCCCTAAAGCGTTCCCCTATACTAAACGAGTAAGCCACGTTATATAGTTACTGAACATTCTTAGCACGATGCAAATTGGTGTACTAATTTGAACTCATATAAGTTAGGGGCAATTTAAACGAAGTATGCGCTACTTTAGCACAAAATCCTATAGCAGCTGCAGGATTTTGTGTTATAACATATTTGGTATTATAATTGAAAATCGCGTGGCAGTTTGCAGCTTATGTATATAATTAATGCTACAGCTACACACATACATAAAATAACGTCTTTTTCCCATGGGAGTAGGCAGAAACTACGGAACGCCACCTCCTACGATCCTTACATACTTCTTTTGCCTCGTTTAGGTTGACATACACGCACGCCGGTTGCGAGTACTACGCACCCAACCTTTCTGAAGAACATCACCAATAAGGTCACTATACAGGGTGTTTGGCAGAACGTTGAACATACGAAAATGGTGGATAGGTGGGGTCATCTGCTACTTACTTAGCCCTAATTTATTTGGCCCTGGCGCCCTGGATATTTAAAAAAAAAATTGTTGCTTTCTTCTAGTTTCACCACTTTCTTAACTTTGAAGTGTAATTTTTATTAAAAATGAGTAAAACAGGCGATTTAAAAAAATATATCTTTTTAATTTTGGCATATTCTTATAATTCTTAGAAGTTTAAGGACTCATAACTTTTTTTATAGCTAACATCTGAATAAAGCAATAATTTTATAAGAATCTGCCAACATTAAAGATAAAAAAACTATTTTATATTGCCTGTTTTACCCATTTTTAATAAAAAATACACTTTAAAGCAAAATAAATTTTGAAAAATATCCAGGGGGCCAGGGCTAAATAAATTAGGGCTGAGTAAGTAGCAGATGACCCCACCTATCCACCATTTTCATATGTTCAACGTTCTGCCAAACACCCTGTATATGTCCTCCTAGGGCGTCCTCTCTCGGCGTTTTCACTAATATTTGCCTTGTTTGCAATTACCTTTTGCAAGGCTTCATTCGTCTTGACCACTCAACAGAGGTAGGTCGGCACCCGGTGATACCGAAGTGCCTCTCTGATGTAACTCGTGGGCGACAGAGATGTCAGCACATACTGACCGGGAGTCAATAGCGGACTCCCGGCCACCGTAGGTGCGAGCTTGCGGGCGGCGAGCAATGGGTAGCTCGCCGCCCGGTAAGGACCAGGCTCGGGTCGACGGCGCGTAGTGTTCCACGCGCGCCTCAAAGAGATGTCAGCAGAACTGAAGGGTTCTGCTAGGACCGATGCCTGCCAAGGTCGCGAGATTGTTCGAAAGAGATACCGTGACCCTGGCACATGGGCAACTGAAGGGACACGGGTGGGTTTTTGTCAGTAAAAGTCTGACACGCCGTCCCGCTCCACCCAGAGCGGGAGGAGTAATTTGATGATTTCCCACACACAAAATAAAAAAAAAACTATCTCGTGTCCTTATTATGGTAATAGCTAGGCCAGTACACATTGACAACTTCCAGCGAGGGAATATAAAATCGAGCCAAGCTAAACTGCTAAATTGCAAATGAATTCAGTGTTGCATGACGTCACAGATTGTGTTTAATTGTCACTTGCAAATATGGGTGTCGTTTCAACTGAACTAGGTTCATCGCAATTGACAATATCTGAGCGCACTTTGACCATACGTTTATTGCGTCATTCCCTTTCTACTTTGATTCCAATTACTTTCTTTGTTGGGTGCAGCCAATTCAACTCTGTTTAACTCCTACTAGCTGATTTTGCTCGTTTGGTCTTCTCCGTGGTTTCACTCGCATATTTCATGATCCCGTGGGAATATCTGGCCATGTCATTATCAAATATTTTATTTTAATAATATTTTTTAATTATTTGTTTGTGAACAATTTATTAGGCTAAGATACTGTTCACATCTATATGTATAAAAATAAATCCCTATTTCCCTTGGTCACGCCATCACGCGTGAATCGGTCCAGCCGACCGATTTCACTTTTTTTGTTGTTGTTGTGTTTGTAATTGTCAGGAGAAGGTTCTTATGAAAGAAAAAAATTAAAAAAATGCGCGGAAAATTAGAAAATTTAAGAACACTTATTTAAGAATACTTAACAACCATATAATAGGACAATGTAAAATTTTTTAATGTAACATTATGACATTTGACATAGAATTGACAGAATGCGTGCTCAAATATCATCAAAGAGACAGTACAACGTCTGTCGGGTCAGCTAGTTACAATATATAAAGCCGCCAGTAACAGTCACAATACCCCCCGTACTAGTTGGTACTGTATTACAGTGGGGTATTATACCTCATTGCTGTGACCCGTACAGTAACAAACGAGTGAGAACTTAAGATAATAGGCTCCGTAAGAAAGAAAAAAGAAACAATTGAAAATACTTAAATAATTTAGCAATGAAATCATATTAGTTTCGATGGTATTTGGTACACAGCTGCATCCGGTTAGACTGGAAGCCGACCCCAATATAGTTGGGAAAAGGCTAGGCAGATGATAATGATGATATTAGTTTCGATAGTGTTTAGGGCTTTTTATAAATGGGTCAGAAAATTTACGTATTTATTGAATGGGGATATCTTTCTGTGTTTTATGATGACGTATCTTTCGATAGGGCAATGGACTGACGTGTTTTAGCCCATTTTATTTATTTATTTATTTACTTAGGGACAAAAAACAGCTGTGTACTAAAAAGTAGACATAGGTTAGAACTTAATAATAGAGGTAACAAACACACTACTCACAACGTTATCCACATATTAATAAACATAACTACTAGTTTTTCGAAAGAACGATAAAGCCAGCGATCAGGGCAAGTGCCATGACATAACCCTTTCTTTCTGACTTTTTCGTAAGAAAAGTACCATAAAACAAGGTCAAATTAATTTAGGTGGCAATTTATTCATTTGTTGTGTATCGAAATCAAAAATTAATGAAATAAAAAAAATATCACACGCACTTTGTTCACAACTTTAAATGACATTGACACGCATGTTACGCAACGGTGTAACATTTTATTTATTTTTTTAATTTTTATTTATTTATTTATAGTTAATTAAAACGGTATAACACCAATCAAATTAATTAACATAGAAACACATAAAAGGTTGACAATAATTACAAAAAGTTAAACAATTACCTAAATTAACAACTAATATGGAACAGTGGACTCCCTTGCATACTTTCTCTCACAGAACACCAGACATATATGCATCATTTCATTCCATTCATCAACAAACACATCACATTCAGGGTTTGCAGTCAGGAGGGCATTTAGCATTTTTAAGGTGCGACAGACTGGGGATTCGGCTCTGGCTACAGTCTTAGATAGCAGTTGCGCAAAAAGGTTAAGCTCTGACGGTGTCCAATGTATTTATCGGGCACAAATAACCGACGGAAAAGGCTATGGAGTTCTGGGCAGTCGATACGCCCCCGTAAGATCTTACAGGCTACCGAGTGCTGATCAAGGCCTCTTCTCACCTCCAACGAGTTAAAGCCCAACGTCCCTAAAAGATAGTTGGTGGGGTACATGTATGGAAAGAAATGGTATAACCTTTGGAAGAGACATCTGAGGAAGAACATAAGGATTGCTGACATTACGATTCGGTATTACACATGGACTGTGGACAACGTAACCTCCATATTGCGCATCGCAACGACTTACACGTGGTGCCTACTGCCGACGCAGCATTTCGCAACCGTGGGACCGGACATCGGCGATGCCTTCCACGATTCCACGTTTTCAGGCATTCTTGGTACATCCATCGACCAATTATCACCTACATAATTTTAAAACAATAATTTGTGATTTCATTATTTCAATAAACTAGTTTAAAGTAAATTGTTTTTTTTTTGCATCCTCCGGCTCCAGCTAACGTAATTTGCACGTTAAAGCAACCAAACGACTGTTGTGTTATGGTTATTGGTAAGTAGTAAAAATATCAATGTTTCACGAACAATTTGATTTTTTGTTCGATATCGATACCCAGCACGTGGGTTAAATATTGAATAAAAGCCAGTTAATTTATTTTGACTTTGTATAGTGGGTCGCCGGCTAGTTTCTACATAAATTCTGGGGATGGGTGGGGGTAGATTTTTCTTAAAAGTAAGTACTATAACTATTTAGCCAAGGATCCATCAAACCACGGTCCAGTCAATTACTCTCCTTAATTACTAACACACAATTAGAAACATAAATTATCACCTGCACAAAACGAGCGTGGCTAAAGAAAAAAATATCTAAATTCGCGGCCTCACCCTAATAGGCAACATGCAATATTTTTATTTTTGTTTTCACTTTAAAGAATTCCATGTAGAATAGACCACAAATATATAAAAAAATTAAAATACTGTAATTTATCGGAAAAAAATTAAGTTTTAAATTGACAGTTTAAATTTTCCCGCGAAAACGGAGCTATAGTTCCGATGACGTCATTCTTGTCTGTCACTGGTTGTATTTGTTGGTCGGCTTTCATACTTTTGCATATTTTTTCGACTTTTGAGATAGTTTTTTTTGAAATATTTAAAATGGACTATCCGTCAACATCAGGTGATCATAACAATACCACTAATAATCCAGCCAGTGAGTCCGTGTATACTTAAACAAAGTTTCCAAATAAATTGTTTTTGACTGGACTTTGAGACCCAAAACTGAGAAAAAGTTGGTTTCAAGCTGCGAAAAGAAATTTCAGTTTTCTCCAAACACCATTTCAATACTCAAAACTTTATTGCATTCCACAATACATCACATCATCATCATGCATCATTCATTCTTCATTGCATAGCTTTCTTTCCTTTTTGCATTATTCGATGCTGTGAACTGTGAAGATCACTTTGACGTAATAAGTCAGCGAATATACTTGTTATATGTTTAGTAAATCTGCTTGTACGTGAAAACACGTTAGTAACCTACCTAATACTTACAAACTTGTCTATAACATGTATTACATTTATAGTTGGAGAATGACGTAAAAAATTGGATTAAAGTTTAAAATGGGTGGAGGAAAACTTTTTCTGAAAAATAACTCTTAGTAAATTCCTGGAATCTGCTTTTATAAACCTACCTTCCATTTTTTACAATAAAAATGCAATTAATATTCCCATAAAATAATATTAACTTTTACATCCATAGCCTCAATAAGTTGTAATAACAGGAGTGAGGTGACGTCACTCTTGTTATAAACGCTGATTGGTGTTTTGAAATACGTTTTGTTTCAAGTCATTTTTAACTCGTAATTATTGTTAAAAATGAACATTATGTAACATAAAAACATTGCAGTGGCCCTTCTTTTATACTTTTTTAACATTTTAATCATAAAATTTTCATAAATATTATATTTGCATCTTCCCTATTGTCCTGCCGACGGAGACAAATGGCCGTCAGCCCGTGACGTCATCCATCGCGTTGATAACGACTTGCCAGGGGGACCAGAAGTTTTACTGATAATAATTATGATGTACGGTTTTATGAGGTCGAAAGTTAGACCTATTAATTTAGAGTGTGCCCAAAAACAGCCTGGTTATTTATCGTTTGGTGATGACCAAGTGAGCTTTTATAAAATATAAGTAATTGTACTAGACGCCACTACCACGAAGTTCATCATCATCATCAGCCTATAATGTTCCCACTGCTGGGACACAGGCCTCCTCTCGGTGAGAGGGAGTGGGCCATAATCCACCACGCGGGCCCAGTGCGGGTTTGTAGATGTCACATGTCTTCGAATTTTTGGTTCTAAGACATGCCGGTTTCCTCACGATGTTTTCATTCACCGTTTTAGGAGCAGTGGCGATGAAATAATTTACACAAAGTAATGCGCCTGCTTGGGTTTGAACTCACTACCTACTACTCGTAAGTCGCGGCCGTTACCTCTGGGCCACCACTGCTTTCTACCACGAAGTTGTAATGGGACAAAACAATGTAACCTCACTAAAACATAAATCTTGTATCATTTTGTGTCTACTCATTTCGTTTATCATTTACACGTTCTTCACCTTTAAATTCACTTAAATATTTTTCAGCGTTGATATCTTTGCCACTATTTATAGAATCAAATTTATCGTACTAAACAGACAGCTGTGCTGCTGGGGACTTTGTTGCGCCACTTCTTCATCCCAGCTAAACACTAGGAAGTGGCGAAGGGCGGGCGGTTTTGGAGGACTGTCTTATGTAATTTTGACGTTCGAAAAGTGATGATTTTCGACTTAAGTTAAATAAATGGATTTTGATTGGACTTGACATAAAAAAAAAATTGCATCCACCATCTTGGATTTGCATTTTGACCTGAAACCTATATAGAGGTTTCAGCACCTTCGAATATCTCGAAAACTATCTCACACTCTCTCTGTCTCTTTGATAAATAATAAAAGTTGCATGGAGGCAAAGCCGGTAAGGACCAGGCTCGTAAAAGCGGCAAGGTAAAAGTCTGACACGCCCTTCCGCTCCACCCAGAGCGGGAGAAACCATTTGATGATTTCCCATCCAAAAAAAAGGGGGGGGGGGGGCTAATTTTACCCTTTAATTGGAAACTTGTAGAAAAGAGTCACATTTTTTTGAAATATTACACAAAATGTCTGAAACTGAGTTAGTTGAAAGCTATTGTTACTTTACTTACGAGTTTTTAGAATTTTCTCAACTTAAAATCATCAAAAGTTGTAACGTACGTATTCTTATATCTGTGCAGGCATAAAAAAACCTTATTTGGGCATGCACTAAAAGAAAACTGAGATTGAAAACGAAATTTAGATGCGAGTAAAAGTCTAAACTCCGATCTAATACAAAATTTTACGGACAACTCCACTACAATTACTATCACCACTGTGAAACAAAAAGCGTAAAAGCGTAAACATATTACAATGATTTCGACGTGATACCTGAAAATGTCTTTACCTACACCAAAAATTCTTCATATTCTAGCGCCAGAAAATAGGTTTTCCACATTAATGACACTTTACACTTTACCTACTGCCATGGAATCTTGCGTTGTCAGCAAGAAAAATAGGCTTTCAATATCACCGGGTGCGATCGATGTCTCAAAATTCACTGAAAATTTCTTTCTCCCCAGATTTTCAACACAGAATTCTAACTACAGAAGGTCGGCTCAACACAACAAGTAAAATCATACCATGGTCTGTTCTAAAAATATATAAAGAAAATATAAACACTTGGATAAGAAAACGACGTAATGCACCGGTGGAAGCCAGGTTTTAGTGCCACTAACAAATTGAGTGCTTTTATTTTTAACCGACTTCAAAAAGGAGGAGGTTATCAATTCGGATGTTTATATGTTTTTTTTTTTATGTATGTTCGGCCATAACTCCGTCATATATAAACGGATTTGCAAAATTCTTTTTTTGTTCGAAAGGGGTTTATTCCGAAATGGTCCCGTATAATTTTCATATAGATCTGATGATGAGTTCGGGAGACATACACCGGAACTCTTTAAAAAATGACAGGAAATCAACCGCGATTTCTGCTATCGCATAAATATGCATTGTTTGTTTGGAATTAGTGCAGGGTGAATACCACAACTAAAAATTTAAAAATAAAAACTTTTTTGCAAAAAAAAAAACAATCGACTTCCTTAAAAACACTACAAAGTGAAAAATAACTTTAATTTCGGAAGTCGGTGGCAAAAAAACCATAAATACAGATCCTAAGACACCGACTACCGAAATTAAAGTTATTTTTCACTTTGTAGTGTTTTTAAGGAAGTCGGTTGTTTTTTTTTTGCAAAAAAGTTTTTATGGATAAATAAACCCAAAATTCTAATTTTAATTCACGTTAAAGAAAGTTTTCCTAACACACATACATAACCTCCCGTGTTTTGTTATTCAAACAATGATTATAGTTAGAAATGGTGAGATATAAACATAAGTACAGATGAATGAGATACCAATTCCTTTTTGTGCGTGAGATTTTAACTTGAAAAGGTTTTGTTCTCAATTTTGTAAAGTATTTTTGGCAAACACTATAGATGTACGTGATCTCAAAGGTCTCCACCAAATCCCCATTGCAACTCGCAAATGCGCTTGCACTCGCCTTACGTCAAGCAAAATATGCATGCGTGCGTTTTTGCTCAATATATTCCTGACCTTCTGTGCTTATGTATTCTGTGTTTGTAGCTTTCTTTCAAAGGCGAAGACGGGACTGTTTCTATTGTATCCAATCCGGTTAATGATCGCAGTGGAGAAATAGGAATATTGCTTTGTACTGGTCGCCGGTGTCATTGGTTTGATCTCTTTGAGTTTGAGTTGAAAGATTTTTTTTTATTTTTTGTCGTTAAAAATAACTTATGGTTTTGTTGGCTGGCCTTTTAGATACGCTATTGTTGCTTGATAGAAATGTTTTCCAGAGGTATTAAGAGTATCACGTTTTTTTTTTAATGTCAGGTTTTTACATTATTCTATTTATTTACAGGGCGGCATCGACACACAACATGTGATCATGGATTCATTCATGGTTCTAAGCCCCCTGCGTTAAAATGTGTCGTAGGTAATAAAAAATAAATTTCTATCCCATACATCTTGACCACGTATTTATCCCTTCAACTGGCAAGAAAAATTTTAATCATATTTTAGCTGCCGTGTTTTTGTACTTTTCTAACAAACAGCTGTTTTTTTTTAAATAACCGTTGGTAATTTCGTACGCCAAATAAGTGCTGAATTCATTGTTATCGTTTCTGCATTGCCCTGCCACCCTGAATATATTATATGTTAGACCTCAGACAGTTTGTCATGGCTACGATATTAAACGATATTAATTTGTACTTCATAACTTTATTTGACTTTGATAATTACCTTATCTATACTATTAATATTATAAAGCTGAAGAGTTTGTTTGTTTATTTGTTTGGTTGAACGCGGTAATCTCAGGAAATACTGGTCCGAATTAAAAAATATTTTTGTGTTGGGTAGCCTATTTATTGAGGAAGGCTATAGGTTAAATCACATTACGCTATAAGCAAAAGGAGCGGAGTAGCAATGAAAAATGGACAAAAAACTGGCAGGCAATTCGATGCCAGGGGAAAGGTCAGTAGAGCAAAAATTTTACGCGGACGAAGTCGCGGGCAGAAGCTAGTATGTACTATCATAATTACACTGGAACAATAGAAAGACTATGGTTTATTTAAACTCTGACTAGACACACAATGGTTTAGTAATAGACAGAAAGCCAAATAAAGGTCTTTAAAAATAATAATCCCACCATTTTTCATCCCATCCCAATTTACCACAAGACGAAAGTTAAAACTTGGAAGTGAAGCCAAGTCTTCCCAGTATAGTTGGGTCGCGTTTGACGATAGTTACTTGATTGCGTTCTCTTCTTCTCCAAAGTTATAACACGTAGGTTCGCGGCGTCTTTGACATCTGTCGTCTGAATAAATTATTAGAGTTTCAGTTCAAATTCCGAGTTCGGAGTCGTGTATCATTTGTGGGTTATGGTTGGTGTAACCACGGTGTAACCAAAAGAGGGGCTTGTGGTTAAGTAATTATAGCTGCATGGAGCGATCGATCAGGTTAAGGTACGCTTGCTGCGGTTGGTTTTCGGATGGGGGACCATATTTTTATACTAAGACTCCTATGTGCCTTAGAAAGCACGCTAAGCCGTTGGTCCCGGCTGTCATTTATGAATCTTTGACAGCCGTTACGGGTCTTCAAAAGCCTTTTGATAACCTAAGACGTCAGTATCTCCCGAGGTTGGCAGGTAGAGCAATTGGCCATTGGGAAGTGGTTCTAATTTAGCTTCCAAGATTCATGCCGAATACACATACATACAAACTTAGCAAGTTAAATAAAAGTTTGTACTTAAAAAGGAAAGTTTGGAAAATATTTTACTCGTTATTCATTACAGTTTCAATAAAACATCCGAGAATAAATTGACTTCCTCCTCGTGGGAAAAAAGCTTCCTTCGGTTGAGTTATAACATCATTTTTGGATCATAAATCCTTTTCCCAAATCTTGCGATAACTGCTCTCAGGCCTATCTTAGAAAATTTATTTTAGCAAGTCTAGATATCGGAAGGCTAACGAAGAAGTTTTGGCCTAAAATATATAAAATATCACCTTTTTTATTTTATCATTTTTATTTCGAATATTATACCATAGGACCGTACTTCCGGACTATAAAATATTCTATGTCCTACACGAGTCCTATGCCAGCGAGCCATGGAGCGCAGTATCCTGGGTGTTCGACTATCAGACCGTATATGGAACACAACACTGCGCGCCAAAACCAAAGTTATAGATGTCACTCAGAAAGCTGCGGAGCTCAAGTGGGCTGGGCCGGACATGTCTGCCGGATGTCTGATGACAAATGGGCTAAAAGAACCACCAATTGGGTCCCACTAAACGCTCGACGACATCGCGGCAGGCCGAGACGAAGATGGCGGGACGAGCTTGACTCCTATCGAAAGAACTGGCCAGAACTAGCAAAAAACAGAATTGTGTGGAAAAGGGAGAGGGAGGCCTTTGCCCTACAGTGGGACAATATAGGCTAATTAGATTAGATTAGATTAGATGTCCTACACGAGTGCCAAATTTCATCGAAATCCGTTTCGAAATAGTATCCGTTTAGGCATGAAAAGGTAACTGACTGAAGGAAAGATAGACAGAGTTACTTTTTATAATATACTAGCTGACCGTACAGACGTTGTCCTGTTTCCTAGAACTCAATAGCAGCGCCATCTATCGGTCTGATTTATGAATCTAAATCATCAGGGTGCCACCCAAATGCATACAAAAAAAAAAAACATTCAAATCGGTTCAGCCGTTTAGGAGGAGTTCAGTGACATACACACGTACAGTAGAATTATATATATAAAGATGTACTAGCTTTTGCCAGCGGCTTCGCCTGCGTAGAGGGCGGACATTATCCCATGGAAATGAACTACCGGAATAAAAAGTACCCTATGTGTTAATCCAGGTTATAAAATATCTGTGTGCCTTTCATCTAAATCCGATCAGTAGTTTTTGCTTGAAAGAGTAACAAACATGCATCCATACATCCGTATTCACAAACTTTCACATTTATAATATTAGTACGAAGTATGTTATTACGGATTGAATTAATAACATTCATTATAAATGTAGCTCTAGACGATTTCTAAGACTTGTTTTCCTCAAAATCCTTCAAAAGATACCAAATGAACTGAACCAAGTTACGAAGTTGCCTGACCATTCAAACCCGCAAGCAACATTTGAAACAGAAGTGTTTTAATCAAGAATTTTGAGATGCAAATTAGTTTGCGAGCACCCTGCATACCAGTAGAGTTGCAGTAGGAATAACTAAGAGTCTCCAATCAGATGCGGTTAGCCGCAGCTCAAGAATGCAGATCACTTAAATTTAAGCAAATTTAGTCTAATCTTACATTAACATCCGCATTGTTCTCCTGGTAGAGAGGAATGTAGATCTTCCTTTCCCTCTACAAATATAGTGACAAGTGTAATTAGAGGGGAAGAAAGGAGACAAGTTTTTTTTAGCAAAACATGTTTCTTTATCTATGCATATAATAAAATTGTAGAAAAGTGGTGTCTGTACAATGGACATATATAAAAAAGTAGCAGGGGTTGTTATTATATCGATGCCGAACCCGAAATTGTAATTTTTTTTTTGTCTGTTTGTCGGTTCGTCTGTGTGTTTGTGCACGCTAATATCAGAAACGGCTTATTCGATTTAGATGCAGTTTTAACAAGTATATTGTAGTAAGCTTCACTTAACATTAAATGTTTATTTCATATCAATCGGTTAATAAATAAAAAAGTTATGTCAATTTAAAGAATCACGGCGAACATTTGTTAAGGTATTCTATCAGAGTACGTACACGCCTCGCGCCTGCGTGTCCGTGGCTATATAAAGCGCGCTGAGAGCCGCGCCGCTGGCCGTCCGCGGCATGTTCTGACCGATCATGATGACCCCATTACCCTCCTCCAGGAGAGCAATAGGGCCACCAGTACTTTACGTAAACCGAAACTACTCAAACGACGGTATATGTAATTCAAAATATGCTGCCCGAAAAGTCACTATTCCACGCGGACGAAGTCGCGGGCACAGCTAGTTCACAGTAAAACTAAAATGACTCAAGGTAAAGGGGCTCGTGGCTATATAATAACAGTCATACAGGTTGACGGTTAAGCTACTCTTGCTGAGGTCGGTCCGTGGATAGGTGACCATATATTTCATAGCGAATTCTCTGTGCTTCCAAAAGGACGCTAAGCTGTTGGTCCCAGCTGACATCTTTGTCAGTCGTTACGGGTAATTATAAGCCCGAAACTCTGACAAGCAGTTTTACTAAGGGCTAACGTATTATCCAGTAACTGAGTTGTGGAGGTCAGGTAGGCAATCGCTCCATGTAAAATACTAATATTTATCTTTATCCGGTTAGGTTCATACCGATCTAGCCTATCCATTGTTGCCCTCTACCAGCGATGCCTTAAACCGAGGTCCGTACCCTTTAGCGAGTACTCGCTCTAGTTTTTAAGTTTTTAATTTATTAACATAGCCTCATGAAAGTCCGGTTAACCAGCCGACAACCTCATAGGTTGACGTGCTAGATGTCATTCATAAAAAAAAAATTCCGGTTAGACTGGAATTCAACCCAAACATAGTTGGGAAAAGATTAGACAAATTGAGTAAACCTAAAATGAATTGTAAATAAAAAACATTCAAAACATGTATGTGAGTGGGCTCTGGTTATTAGGCATGAATTTCGTAATTATGCATAGGTATATTTGCGTTGTGCAAATTCAGCCTTGAGCAGACGTATTTCTAGCATCATCATCATCATCATTTCAGCCGCAAGACGTCCACTGCTGGACTTAGGCCTCCCCCAATTTGGGGGGGCTTTGCCATAATCGCCACGCTTGGCAGGCGGGTTGGCGATCGCAGTATGGTGGTAAAATGCATAGAAAACGCTGCTGCCCATTCTCTAGTAAGCACCTTAGTCGCCTTTTACGACACCCACGGGAAGAAATGGGGTGGTGTTATTCTTTACGTGTTTTTCTTTCTAGCATACATGTATGTTATTGGTAGGAAAAGCTCAAAACGCAAGAAAAGGTTTTGCTACAATACATCATAATTGCAGAACAGACATTTTAGAACGTTGCATCGTCTTTGGCGTAGTTTTCTGATATCAGTGGCATTTTATTTCTATCCCAAAATTGAAATGTCCATCTACGCCAATGCTCATGCATGTGTCTTTAAAACTAAACTGCCCCAGTAACGGTGTGCTAGATTTAGCTAGCAAAAGAAATACCCACCTTTGCACCTGTCGGTGACAAATTAAAGACATCGCTTCTCAGGTTTTTGCGTTCACGCCTCCAGAAAGAAACTGAGATATGTAGGCGTCGAGTACAGTGAACCACTAAAGTTTTAATTAATGACAAGGCAGTACAGTTACGAGGACTGTGTATGCAATAAATTAAGAGCAGTTTTGTTTTGTACATTGTCTCACAATGGGCCCCATAAAGAAGACTGAATGTCATTCAAAGAGCTATGCTTGGAGTTTACATATGTGATTGGATCACAAATGAAGAGTTCTGTAGGAAAATCAAGGTAACAGATATAGCCCAAAGAATTGCCAAACTTAAGTGATAAACAACATTTTAACAAACCAAGATATATTTTTTACTTTTTTTTGAAATTCTTCAATACCTTAGACGAGTGCGATTTCCTGCCAGGGTCCCGAGTTTTGTTCAAAGCGTTACCGTGGCCCTGGCATATAGGCAACTGAAGGAACACGGGTGGGTTTTAGTCAGTAAAAGTCTGACACGCCCTCCCGCTCTGCCCAGAGCGGGAGACGTCATTTGATGATTTCCCACCCACAAAAAAAAAAGGCAAGTGCGGTTTGTGTGTCGCGTCAACCGACAAATACCTGTCATAAAGTAATACGTTTAAACCCCGTTCCAATCTGAAATTATTCGTAACTTTTACGAATAATTTATACGGGTTACGGTTTCGGAAGAATATTTACTTCGGATTTCCGATAGTTTCGGCTATGATTACGGAGCTCCATAACATCCTTGAGTACAAACTCTACAACTAGCTCACTCTTAAAAAAATAGGTTCTCTGCACCCTGTTCCCTGTAATACGCCAAATGTTGTCTACTTAAGTAAGTTAATGTGTTGCTGTTACGATATCTTACGTGCACGCTTTCATTTAAGGGTCGTTTTCAAAATTAATGTACATTTCTTTTGTGTTTATTTTGTGTTATCGTGACACAAAAGTAACACAAATGAAGAATAAGGGCAGAGTCACAATGAAGTATTTAAAAATCAATTTGGTGGTAAATCAGTTTAATCTTATTAATAGACAAAATCACGTGTAAAAAAACTTAGAAAGTAAATTAAAAAACGAGGTATCTATTTATGTCTTAAACACAACAAGGTCATACAAATCACATTTATTTGGTTTTAGCAGTCTTGCATTTTTAACACATGCTTAACGTTTTAATCATATTATATTTAAAATATTTAACAATCAATAACTCAAAAACTTTGTATTTAACAATATATCTCTTTTTATACACTTTTCGACAACATTTAGTTTCATCCGATTTTTCTTCAGTTATTTGTTGCCACACCTACTGTATACCTTCCTTCCTTCCTTCCTTGCCTTACCCGTCGTATTACATACCTTCGCCATTCCTTTCGCCTAACTTTTTTTCAGATTCAGAAAGTTGACTTATTGGTATGTATTTATTTTTAGTTCGAATCAAATTCTTTTCTTGTACTTCCTTCCATTTTTGTCGATGATTTGTTTTTAAACGCTCTCGGTAACGTCTTTGCCGTTCAGCAGGCGTTAACGGCATTTTTCCTAAAACGGAAAATGGAAATACTATTTACATAATTGAATACTGTAAACAAGTCCTAACCCATTCCATTGTGTAACGTGACACAAAAATAATAACACAATGGTCACACAAATGAATAAAACGAACGTGTCCCTAACCTATAAATAATAATATTCTTGTAATTTCACCCTCGAGTTATTCGTGAAACATGCATTTGACTACAATTTACCATCAACTTCACTGACATGCTGCAATGTAAAGTATAGTACTTACCGAATCCACGTAATTTGGTACTTTAAAACAAATTCTTATTGTCCTTTTTACGACGCGCACAAAGTGAAGTCATCAGTTACAAAACAAAATGGCGCGGCCGAAAGAAACTACCGCCCTCTCGTTGTAACTATTTTGACGTATAGAGTTGCCATACTAAATTTGCAATTTACTTCTATTGTTGTAAGATATCAACGTTACAAGAAAGAATTACACAAAGGAATGGAATATGAGACACGTGTTTGTGGGTAAATAAATAAATGATTTATTATAATTACATTGTTTTATAGTATATTCCATATATCTTACCCGTTCATCTGACAAGACATTGTTGAATCAGGTTGCTTATTGCGTGCATTATTTATTATTTTCTGCATTTTTACTATACGCGCGACTAGTGGACATTGCACTTTTGTATGGGAAACAAATTACGACAGGAATAAAACTTAGTTTTATAAAGCGATAGAAGCAATTTTCAAATAAAAACATATGTATGTTTGTTATTGTAATAGTAACTAGTCTGAATGTTGATTTATATGTTTACATTTTGAACTTTATTTTATTTTATTTTACCAATAAGTTGCATGGACACATAACTACAACAAAATGTACATTAATTTTGAAAACGACCCTTAAACTAATTTGGCGCAGGTTTGATACGTCAGATTAAGCAGGCCATGTACCTTATGGTCCTGTGTGGTTCAGGACGTAAAGAATAGTACTATCCCATTTCTTCCCATGGGTGTCGTAAGAAGCGACTGAGGGACTTACTAGAGAATGGGCAGCAGCGTTCTCTATGCATTTTACAACCATACTACCGCTCGCCAAACTGCCTGCCAAGAGTGGCGATTATAGCAAACTTCCCCAAAATTGTCGTCTTTCGGCTGTAATGATAAATGATCAAAATCAAATCATCTTTATCATCATTCATACGGCCAGTAGCTTAGGTACAGTCTAAATACAACGTACGTAAGTATATTAAGCATTTGTACTAACAGGACACTACCCACACTTAATTCTTACAATAAACATGATCCATGTCCATGTCACAGGGTGTCTTATTTGTTCAGGACAAATATTTACAGGCCTCAAGACATTTGTTCGGAGATGTTTAGATGTTTGTGCACGTGGTTTGGAGTGCTTATACATTGGCTAAGCCAAAGGGAATCCTTTTGTGTTTGCATGAAAGGCGTTCATTTTATTTTTGTCCTAGAGGCTACTTACATGTAGGAGTTTTGTGATATTACCTATTGTTATAAGATGTATGAGGAAGACTTAGAAATGTTGTGGTACAATTACTTAGTTGTACCTATTTATAGACGTGAAACTAAACGTAACCATTTCTTATATGTTGCAACTACGCCATGCCTTTTTTAATTTTTTTTTTTGTTGGTAAATCATCAAAAAGACGTCTTTGCTCTGGGCGGAGCTAGAGGGCGTGTCAGACTTTTACTGACTAAAACCAGCCGTGCTCCTTCAATTTCCTGTGCCAGGGCCATGGTAACTCTCTCAAACTAATCCACGAGCCTGGCAGGCATCGGTCCCGGATCCCTTCAATTGCCATTGCCAGTGGCTCGTGATAGAATACATTAGGAGGAAGTTAAGCACCAGTCTACACTCTTGAGGTATGCTGAACTAAGGGATATACTGTAACTTAGATAGCTGTAAACACCAAAAACAATTCAGAACAAAGAGGCATTATTATTATTTATCTCAGATATAACAGTAACTGTTGGATCTCCTGTACATAAATAAATAAAAAGTTTTGCGCACACAATACATACATTGGCAGTGTTGTGGAAAAATAAATATGTTTTCTTTTAGGTATACCAAAGAGTTTGTTGACATATAGTAGAATAATGTTCCTGTATCCTAGGATTGACCTGTTTTCGTGTGCAGTATTCAACGTTCCCGGAAATTGAAGCTCGGTTACATCACAGCGGGTATTGTGGTACACCGCAGAAGAGATAAAGGAACATACTGGACAAAATAAATACTGGTATTAGACAGGATTACCTGAGGTTACGCTGAGCGGGCTGTGGTAAGGTTTGGAACGGAAATGAGCACCTTAATCAAATAATGTGTGGTTCAGTTTTACCGTGCCCCATATGAGTCGACCACGTTACAAAAAAATATCAAAGAACCTACCTATATTTACCTACTTAATTAAAATAATTTGATTTGCTTTTAACAAAGCTTAATTTTAAAATTGTGGTACATTTTTTCCTATGTATGGAGGGTGTGGCTAAGAGAGGTTGATCGCTGGATGGGCGACTGTCTTTACATACCAAGACCCTTCATGCGTCGGAAAACACGTTACGCCGTGGGCCCGGCTATCATTTGTAGACCCTTGACCATCATTACGGGTCGTCAGAAGTCGAAAGCCTAACAATCAATCTTAGTAAGCGGTATTGCATTACCCAGTAACTAGTTTGTGGAGGTCAGATAAGCAGTCGCTCCATGTAAAATATTTTTATTCAGCTACATACGATTGGATGCCGACCGCAAAATTGTACGGAAAAGCCTAAACGGCTAGGCAGGTGATGGTAAACGTTTTTCTCTTTGAGGTTTTTAAAGTGAAACTTTTATTACATCTTCTCACACTTTTTCGTCTGTGTGTTGCATGTCGCGTGACGGCCGGCCGCGGAGTAGGGATAAAGTGAAAAGGCGCTCGCTCGTGCATGTTGTTGTTTATGGATTTATTTCAATTTTGAGTGCTGAATTTATTATTATATAACTTATTTCGTATGAATATTGAATTAAGTCTTTTTATTAAGCTATTGCATATATTCTGCAATTTTTTAGTTTAATGTCTTTAATGTGAAAAAAAGTTTCACTTTTACAGTGGTTTCATAAGACCACACAATCCTTTTTTTTCTTTTTTGGAGGTTTTATCACTAATCAAAAAATAATTCTACACTAAAACGTTTTGTCAAGTGTTCATTTCTCAAACGTCTTACATAGCGACATCGAAACCACACATGACACCTACGATTGTCTTGATGGACAAATTGACACTTTTGACGATCGGGACCCTTGTCACGCGACAAAGGCGTGTTAGGGGCGACATTGTGTACCTTTCAGGTAGCGGGTAGTTTTACTGGGATGCGGAAGAGAAGAATGGATGTGTCGGGTGGTTTCATGGAACGGTTTTTCTTTGAAGGTGTAATGTTACATTGAAAAGGCGTGAATGGTACGAATTGAGTAGTTTAAATGGGGGAAGATTTTTAACACAAGGTCGCCGGTTTAAATGTAAAAAATCTATGTGTCAAACACTCACTAGAGAATTCCTAGTGTAATGGAATCTAATGGTTTTTTTTTTAAAAGATTTTTTTACACACATATTTTTTTGACTAGAATGGGGGTAAGAAGAGGTACTACACCGACCATAGATATTTATACGTACATTAAGATATACGCAAGACACTGAAGGTGATGGTTTCTTTTTTACGTTGTGTAAATTTTTCAAAGTTGATCGTACACTTTAAGGTGTGTAAAATTTATTTATTCGAGACGCCAATGTCTCCTCGCCAATGTGTTTTCCTTTTCGTACTCTTAAAACCAGCCAACAAGCTTTCGTGTGCGAGTTAAGTTTGCACACGATGAGTTCCGTATCACAAGGCAAAACACCCCAAAAAATATTTGTGTTTCTATAACAACAAATATTTTTTGCTGGTATCAATACTTACTCCGCACTATGTGAAAATTTCAACCTATTACGTACAAGCGAATGGACGGAGTGCGGAGGCTCAGTAATAGGGTCTCTTTGGGTACGGAACCCTAAAAAGTGCAATAACTCGAAAGAACGTTCCTTTTATACGGTTCTTTCTGTGAGGAACTGCTTAAGATTTGAGAGTTTCGTGTAAAACTTAAGGAGTTCTGTGCACCGCTCCTTGTGGCAGTCGGGTAGCTCGCGAGATGAAATGAAAGGTGCTTGAGAGGCATTTTTGAAGAGTGTACTTGGCGCAAACATGTGGTATGTCAATTTGAGAAGTAGAGGCTGGGACTTTATCTGTACTAAATATAATAAAGATGAAGAGTTTGTTTTTTATTTTTTTGAACGCGCTACCAGTCGTCAGTTTGTATGTTTGGATGGTTTTTTTTAATGGGAAATCATCAAACGACTTCTCCCGCTATGGGCGGAGTGGGAGGGCGTGTCAGACTTTTACTGACTAAAACCTACCCGTGTTCCTTCAGTTGCCCATGTGCCAGAGTAACGGTATCTCTTTCGAACAATCTCGCGACCCTGACAGGGATGCTTGGTACTCAATTATGTAAAAATGTCGAAGTGGATTTGGATGAAATTTGGTACACATAGATTATAATCTGATTTAACACATAGAATCACTAACTTTATGTCCCGATAATAAGCCCCGTGGGGTAATTTTCGACCTCCACACGGGTGTTGCCTCTTGCAAAAGTTAGTGTGAAATAAAATATTTTGATTTTTAAATCGATAAAAAGCAGCGAACAAACACGGTGAGCAAGCGTAGGGTTTATTAATGATAATTTCTTCTGCATGAAAAAACTACTCTTCCTTAATAATCGTACATGAATAACGTTACTAACAAGTTGATTATTATTAATTATGTCTTCATAAACAGAAGTCGCTAAGTAACAGTCATGCTCATCAAATTACATTTTCCTATTAGTCCCGCATGCGCCATTTAAGGCTTAAGCACATTCATTCATAATCCTCATTCATAAATAAATATGATCACCACCATACATAATGAGATTATTACAAAACTTTTGTTGTAAAATCTAATTTAAATGCGGATCTTAATTAAAATTTACAAACAATAGAAGATTTAGGAACGAATCTGGTAGCGAGAGCATTTCTCGGAATGTTTTAAATTAATTGACTTAATTTAAATGTCTAGTTATGTTTATTATTTAATTTTAGGAACGTTATTTAATGTGATGTTGTTGTTATTGTTAATGGTTGCTTTGGAAGTTATAACAGGCTTTTTTGCGGATGATAGATAAAATCTACTTATGCTGGTGTTGCGTGATTTCTGATTCTTCCAAATGAGTAAAAGAGGCTAGGCACAATAATATTGGCTGTTATAATAAAGAGGGTGGTGATGATACCTTTACATAATCCTAGGACACAGGCCTGCTCAGATATTAATCTATACTAATAATATTATAAAGCTGAAGAATTTGTTGGTTTGAACATGCTAATCTCAGGAACTACTGGTCCGAATATTATTTTTGTGTTGGGTAGCTTATTTTTTGAAGAAGGCTATACACTATGTAACATCACGCTACGATCAAAAGGAGCGGAGCAGCAATGAAAAATGGTCGAAAACTGGCAGGCAATTCGATGCGACGGGAAGGGCCAGGGGAGAAAAAATTTGACGCCGACGAAGTCGCGGGCAGAAGTTAGTGTAGAAATAATAGTGGTGAAGTATTAGTAGTGGTTAGTAATATTAATGGTAACTTGTAGTGTATGGAACTTATTGACATTTTAAATAGTTCAGAATTATTGGATCACCTTGCGTGCTATGATACAAAATATCTGACGGCGACTGTACACACATATTTTGTGATGATTCTGTAGGATCACTTGTGTAAAAACATAGTCACTTTTATCTTATTGACTTAACGGACCTAATCTATATCAGTACATTTATACGAATTAACTAACTGTATCTTTATATATATATAATTCTACTGTACGTGTGTATGTTACTGAACTCCTCCTAAACGGCTGGACCGATTTGAATGAATTTTTTGTTAATAATATAATTATTTTAATAATATATTTATTTGCATAAAAACACGGTATACAAAGATGGTAAAAATTACAACTTAGAACAATACATGTTTTGCCAATATAGTAATCGGCATGCAAATTTTTTCGCAGGTTACATTATGTATGCATTTGGGTGGCACCCTGGATGGGTTAGATTCACATATCAGCCCAACAGATGGCGCTGCTATCGAGTTTTAGGAAACAGGACAACATCTGTACGGTCAGCTAGTAGTGATATAAATTCATGTGTGCTTTGTATCGAAGAAAGAACATAACAAAGCAAACATCTAGTAATAAATTGTTTCTAAGAAAAATGGATTGTTCTGTTTACAATGCAATGTTTGTAGGAACAATTATTACTCGCAGAATAATGAAGATTAATTAGTTTTACAGCTGTAAGCGTCTTTTATGATGGAAGTGTTTCTCTTGTAGAAACATTGAAATGGCTTCTTTTTGTTTTTAATAGTGTAGTGTGAAACACAACTCTAGACTATACTAATATAGGTTAATTAATTATTATTTAGCACAAAACCGGTTGAAGTGGCGGAGCTTGGGGGAGGCCTATGCCCAGCAGTGGACGTCTTTCGGCTGGAATGACGATGATGATGAATTATTATTTAAGACAAAAAAATCCAAGGAAAACAGTTGCTTCGGTGGATAAACTAAATAAATAAAACTAAATTAACGTTAAAAGTGTTGAGCAAAGATTTATCTATAATACACCCATATTTTGTCAGCTATGTTTAAGTCCGACACGTAATAGGGGGCGAGTTTTTTGCCATCAGCCGGTGGCGGCGACTGTGAAATTCCAGATAGAAAAATCCAATGACACTTAGCTCGACCTGAGAATCAAATGCAGAACCTCATGCTGCCTGCCAGGGTTGTGGATTTCATCGAAAGAGTAACCGTGGCCCTAGCATAAGCAACTGAAGGAACACGGGTTGGTGTCAGACAGTAAAAGTCCACTCCCGCTCCACCCAGAGCTGGAGACGTCATTTGATGACGTCCCACCCAAAAAAAAAAAGTAATAGGTATTAGTGTTTAGTTATTTTTCGATGATCTTTCAACTAGCCTATCAATATGAAATCAATGAAAGCCATATTTACATGGTCGCTGTAACATGCAAGTTCGCGTTAATACCATTAGCAAGATTTATACTCTGCTCCTATTTATGTACAAAGTTCTATGGAACCAGTAAGCAGGAAGTGAGGCTGCAGCTATCTCTCATTCCATTACATTTGAGATTAGAGGGCAAATACGGAACTTGCTTATTTACGCCAATCTGTTACAGTAAAGTAATGGTTGAAGGCCACGAAACAGAATGGGAGAGCGAAAAAGTTTCTCGAAACAATGCCATTTATGTTATTGAGCATTTGAAAAATTAATAAATATGGATACACTAGCTTTTGCCCGCAGCTTAGACCGCGTAAATGTCGGAGATTATCTCTAAGGGACGACTACTACTGGGATAAAAAGTATTTTATATTTTAATTCAGGTTATAAACGATATGAGTGCCAAATTCCACCCATTCAGTCGTTTTTGCGGGATAAGTAACAATCATCCAAACACCTAAACATCCAAACATTGATATTTATAATATTAGTAGGATAAAAACTAAAAATTAAAAACTAAAAACTTTTACAAAGAAAAAAAAATACAGACTCGAAAATAACTTTAATTTCGAAAGTCGGTGTCTTAGGATCAATTTTTAAGGTTTTTTGCCACGGACTTCCGAAATTAAAGTAATTTTTGACTTTGTAGTGTTTTTTTTAAGGAAGTCGGTTGTTTTGTTTTTGTAAAAAGTTATTATTTTTAACTTTTTAGTTATGGTAAATATTCCACACTAATTTAATCGCGTTATTCGTTCATTTATCGCGCAAATACTTAATGCAAATTTAAGACTTTTATGGTGTTCACATGGACTCCATTGTCCGAATGGAACCAAATTAAAATGGGACCATTCGAGAAGCACCAGCTTTCAAATAAAAAAAGAGTCATCAAAATCAGTTCACCCAGTCAAAAGTTATGAGGTAGCAAACATTTAAAAAAAATACAGTCCAATTCATAACCTCCTCCTTTTTTTGAAGTCGGTTAAAAATACCTTTCCCTCGAATGGAACAAGTATTGGATATGAGAAGAGATGATTGTTTTATTTATAGTGAATAGGTTTTCCTCAAACATGGACTCGAATAAATCACTGAACCACGTTTTTACAATTAAATTGATTTTACACGCAACTTATACTATTTCCTGTTACTTAATATTTGATACATACACACTTTTTTATTTGACGGCTAATTAATAACAGTTGTGTGGGTCAATCGATTAGGTTAAGGTACGCTTGCCGCAGTCAGCCCGTGGATGGGTAACCATCATGACATATCGAGACCCCTCCAAGCCTCGGAAAGCTGTTTAAGCTGTAGGTCCCGGCTATCATTCGTAGATCTTTGAAAGTCGTCACTGGACGACTTAACTTGAAAGTCTGATAACCAGAGGGGTAATTGCGTAAATTGCTATCAGTAGGAATTGGTCTCATATTGATAGTTAAACAACATTCATTGCGTTATTTACGTTACTGAGCCGACAATTTATTCGAACAAATGACGCAATTGTTTAGAAATAATCTTCAATCCCATTCAGATTCTGGTAAATAGTGCGTTTCGCAATTAGGGTGCTGGTCTTATTAAGGGCATTGAGTTGTGGACGTCAGATAGGCAGTCGATTCATATAAAATACTGATATTCAGCTGCATCCGGTGAGACTGAAAGCCATGATTAGTGAGAAAGGCGTGCCCTGACTGGACAGGTAACTAATCGCTAAAAGGAAAGGACACTAATCTGTGTGGTTCTTTCCGCAAAAGACCATTTCAGACACCAATCTTCTCCGGTCTTCTCATGATGTGACCAAGTTTATGTCTGGACTTTAAAAGAGACTGTGATCTCTGAGTTTGTATCGGCCTTTCTTCTCAGAGTAGTCAGTAAGGTAACGCCGAACTCACTTAGTTTAAAAAAATATGATCGACGTGTAAAAGTGTTAGTTCAAACTTACTTTATCATTTAGCCAACCCCAAAAATAGTTGGAAAATAGGCTAAGCAGATGATGGTGACACAGTTTCTTTACTTCTATTACTCAGACAGCTACTTATTTCAATTCCATCTCGATACGTACTCGTACAAAAAATACAACGACAGGCAATATAGAAATGATTCCTACTAAAATAATAATAAAATTGGGTCGAATTTTCGCAATAATTCGCGTGATAATGGATCGCGACGTTTGATTGACACCTTTGCATTAGCAAAATGAAACAGTTATCTTTACTTAGGGCCCAGACAGATGATCAAGAATATGACGTAAAAAAAATGGTATAGACAGAAAATGGTTTTGTAGGTGGGTTTTTTGTGGGAAATAAGGCTTAGTAAAATAAATCAATTTTCCTACTCTTATTATAAATGTGAAAGTTTGTGAATATGTATGGATGTTTGTTACTCTTTCGCGCAAAAACCACTGGACGGATTAGGATAAAATTTGTCACACAGATAGATTATAACTTGGATTAACATAAAAAAAATTTTTTGGGTGGGGTATCATTAAATGACGTCTGCCGCTCCGAGCGGAGCGGAGCGTGTCACACTGTTACTGACTTAAACCCACTCGTTTTCCTTCAGTTGCCTGTGCCAGAGGCACGGTGCCAGAGGCACGGCGTACCGGAAGTTACGTGGAAGGCAAGATGGACCGTTGTTCTTGTGAGGGCCGCGAAAATTCCCTGAACGCAGGAAAGCACAAGGCTGGTCGATATGACTACGCTTTCGTAGGCTTTTTTGGACGTCTTTCAGCTAAACTGGTGATAAAGATGATGATTTTTTTGTTGTTCAACAAAAATTCAGTGTTTCTGGATTTGAACGCTGGATGGAATACTAGATGGAATACTAGATGGAATACTAGATGGAATACTAGATGGCATACTAGATGGAATACTAGATGGAATCCTAGATGGAATACTAGATGGAATACTGGATAGAATACTAGATGGAATACTAGATGGAATACTAGATGGAATACTAGATGGAATACTAGATGGAATACTAGATGGAATACTAGATGGAATACTAGATGGAATACTAGATGGAATACTAGATGGAATACTAGATGGAATACTAGATGGAATACTAGATGGAATACTAGATGGAATACTAGATGGAATATTAGATGGAATACTAGATACCCTTTAAATACTCAAAATGTCTCAAATTTTTGTTTCGATATCAAATGAGTGGTTTGCAAGCCCTAATAAGAAGTAATTAATGCAAGCAATAAATTATTTTATGGTAATGCCCGACGAAATGATATTCATTTGGGAAATTGAAGCGAAGTTCTTATTATAAGCGAATTTTTAATTCCGGAAAATATCTTGTTACGTAATTTAATTACGAAATAAGGAAATCCTTAAAGAACGGAGCTAGTACAATGTTTAGGTATAATTATAAGCGACTTCAAAGAGGAGGTTATATATTCGCCTGATGTTTTTTATTAACGTATGTTCATCGACATTTTCATCACATGGTGATCGATTTTGAATACAATTCTTTCATTTGTTTTTTTTTTTTTTTGTGAATGACTAATAAGTATTTTCTACTAGCTGACCCGACAGACGTTGTCCTGTCTCTTTGATGATATTTGAGCACGCATTCTGTCAATTCTATGTCAAATGTCATAATGTTACATTAAAAAAGTTAACATTGTCCTATTATATGGTTGTTAAGTGTTTTAAAATAAGTGTTCTTAAATTTTCTAATTTCCCGCGCACTTTTTTAATTTTTTTTTTCATAAGAACCTTCTCCTGACAATTACAAACACAACAACAAAAAAAAAAGCGAAATCGGTCTAGCCGTTCACGCGTGATGTCGTGACCAAGGGAAATAGGGGTTCATTTTTATATATATAGATAAGTAATTTTTCAATGGTGGTCCAGTGGTATCAGCCACAACTTACGAGTTGTAGGTCGTGGGTTCAAACCCAGGCAGATGCTTTTTTTTTTTTGGATGGGTAATCATCAAATGGCTTCTCCCGCTCCGACTAAAACCCACCCGTGTTCCTTCAGTTGTCCATGTGCCAGGGTCACGGTATCTCTTTCGAACAATCACGCGACCCCGGCAGGCATCGGTCCTAGCAGACCCCTTCAGTGCTGCTGACATCTCTTTGAGGCGCGGGTGGAACACTACGCGCCGTCGACCCGAGCTTGGTCCTTCCCGGGCGGCGAGCTACCTATTGCTCGTCGCCCGCAAGCTCGTGCCTATGGTGGCCGGGATCCGCAATCGACTCCCGACGCCCGGGGCGTCTCCTCCTGCGGCGGCTAGGGACGTGAGGGCGCAGAGACTGCCACTCCCTCACGCGCCCCGCCTCCTCCTTCGCGAGCATTACTGCTTCGCATTAGGAGGTGACGGCTTCCCATGCCCTCTCGCTCCGTACCATGGCTCGCACCAGGGTCGGACGTGAGAGGTCGCCGCTGCCGATCGCCTACATGAGGATAGGCAGGTGCTTTACCTTAAGTTAATAATTTCATCGCCACTGCTCTCAAAACGGTGAACGAAAACGTCGTGAGGAAACCGGCACGTCCTAGTACCAAAACTCCGAAGACATGTGTCATCTACCAACTCGTACTGGGCCCGCGTTACGGCCCACTCCTTCTCACAGAGAGGAGGCCTGTGTCCCAGCAGTGGGAACAATATAGGCTGATTGTGAATAAGTCATTTCTACCTGATGGCATAGAACATTGTTTGCCCAAATTCTACCAATTCCATGTATACATAAAAGATATCTGCATCCTTACAAAAAAACATATGCACTACTTTAAACAACGTAGTGAGGTACTACCTAGACGAAAACGGGCAAAATTTCGCAACCTACTTTATTAACCACCCTGTCATAAAGATGTGTATAAGAAAAATGTGTATAATATGTGTGTTTTAATTTATAATAACTTACCGAATGAACTGAAAGTATTAAAGGGTAATGTGTTCAAGACAAAATTGACAGAATGGCTTCTAAAGTGTTGTTTTTATAGTATTAAAGAATTTATGGGACATACAAATACAAATTTAAATTTAGTGTAATTATTAATATATAATCAATATAAATTAAAATTTAAGTATTTAGTGGATAATAATTGTATAATAATAAATGTAATTAATTTAATCAATGTGCTATGTGTATAATTTATATAATTAATATTTGCACGCTTGCTCTCAGGCAGAATACAATTACTCTTAGGTTATAAGATCTCACCTGCCCTAAAAATGTATGTATATCTTGCAAATAAACATTTGATTTGATTTGACATAATAAACTAACTACAAAAAAAAAAGCCAGAAGAAGCCTCTATTATTTATGAAAAAAATATCGCTCACCCGATAGTAGGAAAATTAATAAAGTATCCGTTATTGACACTATGATTGATCATATCAGGCACGTCACTGGTGATTGATCAGTGAGGACGACACGACTGTATGAACAGTGTTGGGTTGTAGGGATGGGATTTGTCCAGCTTGAAAATGTTTCTGTAAGTTTCTTTTGACAGCGCAGTTTGTGCAGTGCTTGAGTGACTGACTTTGGGGCCAGGATTTGATTCAGACAAGTAATTTAAGAGAGGAGTGGTGGCTCAGTGGTATTGGCCCCGACCTACGAATCGTGTTGTGGGTTCGAACCCAGGCAGGGGCTTTACTTTGTTTAAATAATTTCATCACCTCTGTTCTCAAAATGGTGAAGAAAAACATTGTAAAGAAACCGGCATGTCCTAGAGCAAAAAAAAAAATTTTCAGACATTGGACTTCTACCTCCTGCACTGGGCTGGCGTGGTAGATTACGGCCCACCCCCTCTCACTGAGGGAAGACCTGTGTCTCAGCAGTGGGAACAAAATAGGTTGATGATTATGAAGTAATTTAACGTCTCGTTTTATAGGTCTGCCGGTAAATGCGTCAATCATTTGTAATCAAGTAATCTAAATGACAATTTATGTATAACAATGAACAAAATAAAAACTACAACTAGTACTTTTAATTTTGTTTTTAGTCTTCTTATTTTAATATTTTTGTTGTCTTCACATATAATTGTATAAATATTGTATACAAATACTGAAAACTATTTTAAAAGAGTAACGGTGGAGTATCTTGCCCATTCTTCTCCATACGAATCTACTTTTTGGAAGGGGCAACTAGAATCAATTCTTTTTTTCATGTAACAGTTGACGTTCAAAAGTGCCTTTTTTGGGCCTAATTGAATTAAATGCTTTGACTTTGACTTTGTGCCCTAACGGAATCCAAATTTTTGTAGCCTTTTGTAGCATCTTTTTACACGCTTTATATTAGCTTCACTTGTATGTTTGTATATTTGTATGTTTGTTTGTAACCGACTCCTTATAGTGCGATTTTGACCCACTTTAAACGACCAGATTTGATTCAAACTTTGCACACCTGTCAAGGACTGATGACAATGCAATAATTTCATAAATTTGTGCCATTATCCTTGCCAGGGTTACCAGGACAGCAAAAAAACTGTCACAAACTACGCTGACATACGTCTCAAAATTCGAAATACCCTAAAAAATAGAAAATAAATAATAGTTTAAAAAAACTAAAAAACACGCTTCCATGGAAAACCAAACTAAAAAGTACAAAATAATGGAAAAAAGCGTGGGGTGCTTTTAAGGTATTTTTTTATTGATATCAGGCACCCCACGCTTTTTTTCCATTATTTTGTACTTTTTAGTTTGGTTTTCCATGGAAGCGTGTTTTTTAGTTTTTTTAAACTATTATTTATTTTATACTATGTTGAGATATCTATCCGAGTTCTACTTGAGGTCTCTAAATTGAGGTCTACCTTGCAGTGTAATCTATTAATTACAGAATACCACACAAAAGCTACCCATTTCATAGAAAAATAAATAATAGATAAAAAAAACTAAAAAAAACACGCTTCCATAGAAAACCAAACTAAAAAGTAGAAAATAATGATGATGATGGTGATGATGATTTTTTTATTGATATCAGGCACCCCACCCTTTTTTCCATTATTCCATTATTTTGTACTTTTTAGTTTGGTTTTCAATGGAAGCGTGTTTTTTAGTTTTTTTAAACTATTATTTTTTACAATAAGGATTGCAATAAATGAATATGAATATATTGCACATACATGTGACTACACTGTCTGTTATAACTTGCCAAAAGTGTGTTTCGGTGACAATTTGAAGGAAACTGGGGTTACAAAGTTATATCACTCTAGTCAAAATTTGTACAGGTAAATTAGTTTAGTCTAAAAAAAACATTAAACTCTACAACTAGGTAGGTACTTAGAACTGCCCCAAAACGGAAACTCAGTGGGAAGTAAAAACACATTAATTACGTCTGTGCTAAACAAAAGTAAGGCCCGAGTTCTGTGTGCCTTTGAAAATTAAATATTCGTTTGTGTAACGTTTTAATATCATACTTTGTTTGCAAGTTTTCTGTAACGTAAACTTTCTGACCACACTCAAAATTCAACCTTTCCACGTTAAACACAAGGTGTCAATTCGTTTGCGCGGCATTTTCAAGAAATATAACAACTATTTCTGCTGTTTAAGTATTATAATGTTTGGTCTAACAAAATGTGTGACCGACGTATATTGAATCCCTCGTTGCCAATAATTTGTGGCAAATGTGGTGAATTGGCCAATACTTCGAGGTTGGGTATGTTTTGCCAATTAAGTCATACTCGTGCATGTCATTTATGGATTGGCTCCAATGAATTTATCACAACATTGTGTTGGAACATTATTGGGAAATTATACATAGAGTTTTCAGCACTGACCATACGATGGACAATTTGTATTCCGGCGGTCAATTTGTTCTACATTTACGTTATTGCATAGATTTCCATACGTGTTTTGACGCGAATAACTGTTTGCGGACAAATTGTCTTTCGTCAGTCCAGCGCCTTAGGAACATTAAGAAAGAAATTTTGTTAAGGCAACTCAAGCCATAACTGAATAAAAAGAAACAAATCCATTTTCCAGTAACACCAGGTTATATCTAAAACGCATTACTAAAAGTGCGATGTTAGAATTTGAACTTTCTGGGTCAAGCGGAGCGTTAAAATCGAAATCATCATCATCATCATTTCAGCCAAAAGACGTCCACTGCTGGACATAGGCCTCCCCCAAGCACCGCCACTTCGACCTGTTCTGTGCTTCTCGCATCCAACGTGTTCCTGCGGCCTTCACCAGGTCATCGGTCCATCTTTTGGTCATCGTGTGGGTTAAAATCGAAATAGACATTAATTTATGTGTCATCTAGTTTTAGAGGAAATGGACTATTATTAAGATTTCAGGAATAAATCTTTATCTTAAAATATTGTAGAAAACAAATTCCATGTTTGTACGCTTATGTCTTTTAAACTACGGAACGGATTTTAATGCTGTTTTCAGCAATAAAAAGAGTAATTCAAGAGGGAGGTTTATATGTAGGTATAATAAGCGAGCGAAGCCGCTGGTAAAAGCTAGTAAGTTAAAAAATACTTTTTGCGATGTAGGTACTCAACATTTTCTGCTTCTTAGCCCCGGGGCCAACGCTCACAAAAAGATAAGGTACTATTGTAATACGACCACGGCCTCCAGTAGTTTTCAAATTGGTATTATTAGAAAATATGATGAGGCTGGTGTTAGAACGTGGGGACTGGCCTGTAATTAAGGCCTCTCTTCTCTTCTTCTCTTTAGCCAACTCCTACGCTCCTGTATCAGCCTCATCTTATTTGCTATGCCAGCCTTTAAGCTGGGGAGCAGTGGGTGAGTTGGGTTTTGGATGATGATGATGATGAGAAAATAGGGCGTCTCTATTAAATTATAGTACAATCTACTATTCTAGAAAGAAAGAAAGAAAAATAGTCTATTCTGCACAAACAAAACGCACAACATGAAATATAAAATAGTAATAAAAAACCGGCCAAGTGCGAGTCGGACTCGCGCACCGAGGGTTCCGTACAAACCTGTAGGTATAAAGTTTAAAATTTTATTTTATTTTTTATTATATGATGTAACTAAAAATTTACGGTTTTCACAATTTTTCCTTTATCTGTGCTATAAGACGTTGCTTCGTACCAAATTTCAAAATTCTAGATCGACTGGAAGTACCCTTTAGGTTTTGATTCCCTTGCGAGTTTCGAAAATTTGCGGAAATTTGCGGCATAAACGGCTATATCTTTTGATTGCGTTAGCTTAGAAGTTTGATTTTTTCACAGCTTCAAGAGACAGTAGATTTGAGTATTTGATATGAATTTCACCTTGATACCTCCACGCGTTCCTGAGAAAAAAGGTCTTGACAGACGGACGGACGGACGGACGGACAACAAAGTGATCCTATAAGGGTTCCGCTTTTTTCTTTTGAGGTGCGGAACCCTAAAAAGAAAAATACACACGTACATGGTAGCCAAAAGCCGCATATTCAAGTTAAAAAAAGTTGTACAATTTTATCCATGGCTTATTGATGTCACGGCTACGGATCAAAGACAATACAAATCAAAATAGATCTGTGTTATGACACTGACGGTAATTATGTAATAAAAAACAAAACAAAAACAAAATTGCCGGATGCAGAGTGCATTTCTGGCTAGTTTTGTGACAAACATACCACAAAAATAAGAACACTTGATCCGTGCGTCCTATCTATGCAAGAACAGGTCGTTGCTCAGCAAAATTCTGTGACGTCAGGAGAATCTATCGTCAGCAGCGCTGATTTTCAGCAACTACCTTTTGAAATGACGTAATGACGTGTGCTGGCGTGAGTGACATAATAAATCTGGTAGGTAATTACAATTTTTACCAAATTAATTGTGATTTTAACTGAAGATAATTATCGTGTGTTCGTATGAATATACAAGAGTATAGAGAGTAGAATATATAAGTATATAAAAAAAAGAAATACATACACTAAGACTATATTACACTAACATTAAAAAGTACCTAGTAACTTTAGACGCTTTATATCATGGGAATTTCGACGGCAGGTATGACAACCATTTGCATTATGGCAAGGCATCTGTTTACCATGCTTTACGGTCAAAGTGCCAAACTAGCCATTTGGTAGAAATTGAAGGTGTTAATTTGGCTTATTTTGATTCTATGAACATAATATAACCTTACGGGGACGTATCAACTGCCCAGAGCTCCGTGGCCTTTTCTGCCGGTTATTTGTGCCTGATAAATACATTGGACACCGTCAGAGCCGCCGGCACAACCTTTTTGCGCAACTGCCATCCAAGACTGTAGCCAGAGCCGAATCCCCAGTCTGTCGCACCTTAAAAATGCTAAAGGCCTCCTGACTGCCAACCTTGAATGTAATGTGCTTGTTGATGAATTGAATAAAATGATGCGTATATGTCTGGTGTTGTGTGAGAGAAAGTATATAATATGGAACAAAGGACTCCCTTGCATACTTTCTCGTTGTTTATATAGTTATATATATAGTATAGTACAGTTAAACAATTACCTGTTTAACTTTTGTAATTATTGTCAACCTATTATGTGTTTTTATGTGAATTAATTTAATTGGTGTTGTACCGTTTTAGTTAACTATGAATAAATAAATTACATCACGCTTGTTTCCCTTGAAGGTTTAAGCAGAGGCGCCTAAAGCACATCCACATTTTTCCAGTTATAATAAAGTTCCATGTAACTGGACCAGAGGGGTACTTGCGGAACTTTTTATCGGTAGGAATTGGTTTAATATTCATAGTTAAACAACACTCATTGCGTTATTTATGTTGCTGAGCCGACAATTTATTCGAACAAATGACGCAATGGTTTAGAAATAATCTTCAATCCCATTCAGATTCTGATAAATTGTGCGTTTCGCAATTAGGGTGCAGGACATCATTCGCTGACGCTTTATTAGGAAAACTAAAACAAAGTTAAAACTTACACCACTGCGAACTGAGATTAAAATGCCAACTCAAAAGGTATGCATCGATATCGATAATTTTAGTATAGTTACTCGTCATTACTAACTCATATAATTAAGGCATAAGTCGTACAGATTACGTGTACCAGTAGCGATCATTAAATAATAGGAACAGCCCACATTCAGCCAATTCTATTTACAATAACCGTTACCATAACGATAATACAGAGATAATATACGTCAAAATGTCACTTACGTCTGATAAAGTATAATTACAACGGGGCATTAAGGATAATTTATCAATTTGCGACTAGATATGACAAACGGACCCTCTTAATTTCATAACAGTTGTGTGTGGGTCGACATGATAGATGTTCTGGGTGAAACAGGGACACTCAGTAGGGTTGTGAGTCGATTTTCATTGAATATATTTACTGAATTATTTTATGCCTAACTTTTTTTAGATTTTTTTTGAGTAATTGGGTGTCCACAATTTGGAAAATACGAAAACCACACATTTTTTCTTGCGCGCCAACCGAATCGATTTAAGAACTTTAAACGATAAACTTTTTAAAACTGCTCCGTCAATTTTGCCATAAACATCTTGATTTGTCTCAATCTGTCGAAACACACACAGTTTACTATTTCTTTGTTTCTTCACCTTTTGAATTTCATCACCACTGCTCTGAAAACGTTAAAGGAGAACATTGTGAGGAAACCGGCCTGTCACTGAACCAAAAATTTGCAGATATGTGACGTATACCGACACGCACTGAGCCCGCGTGGTAGATTACGGTCAACTCCTTCTATCCGAGAGGAGGCCTGTGTCCCAGCTGTGGGAACAATATAGGATGATTATTATTTCTTTTTTTCTAATAACCATATCCTGATACCAATTGCTTTGTAAATTCTCATAAGGAAGTGATGAGTGGTGGACCACTCCAACCACCAGACTGGAGTCTGAAATACAGTTTTACTGAGAACTAGAATGGCATAGTTACCATTACGTTACCCTATTTCCATTAACTACTCATAAAACTGGACTTTCCGCATCCCTATTAGATACGCTTCGCCAAAAAAACACTTAGGACGGACCGTTAAATAACAGCAGATTTTAACCTACAGAAAAACGAAGTAGAACGTGATGGTACATGCTTAACCTTTTTCTGCCTACATATAATTACTGATTTAGGAGTAAAGTAAATAAAGATTACAGAGATTACAGATAACATGAGGTAGAGTCCTTTCGTAATGGAATGTGGACGGAGCAAAATAAACTAATATGATCTTAGCACGTGATGTCCAATATTTTCTGCAAACTCTAATGAAAAAGTCGTAATTTACTTTTATATTTACAATATGTCCAGGTTTGAATCGTACACCACCAAAGACTTCAATACGTGTAGTATATAATCATAATTAGAGATCGGATTTTCAGATGCATTTCACCTAAAGTTGAAATGTTGGCTAATATAGAATGCGCGTTTTTACCGTGTTTTGTGTGTTGGTTTAACTAACACATACCACCCTACACATATATGTATTTGTACATATGCATCTGGGGTTAAACATTAATTTTAAATAAATATGATCCAAGCAACCCGGCTTTAATAAAAAATACGAAGCCGCTTCAGTGCTTTCACAGCTAAATAGTAACATTAGGTAAATATTCATCTGAATATCCGATCATCATCATCATCATCATCATTTCAGCCGTAAGACGTCCACTGCTGGACTTAGGCCTCCCCCAATTTGGGGGGCTTTGCCATAATCGCCACGCTTGGCAGGCGGGTTGGCGATCGCAGTATGGTGGTAAAATGCGAAGAGAACGCTGCTGCCCATTCTCTGATAAGTCCCTTAGTCGCCTTTTACGACACCCACGGGAAGAAATGGGGTGGTGTTATTCTTTACGTCCGGCACCACACGGTATCCGATCATAATACAATATATACACTGATTGTATACAATTATGCATAAAACATTATTTTTCTTAGCGTGTCGATAGCAATTTAAATATAGTTAGCCCAGAATTTGGCTACGAACTTAACACTTTCAGTAGCATCCATCAAGTTTATAAAACATTGCTTCTTTATTAAATAACTTCTGCAGATTGTGGGAGAAAAACAAAGTCAAAAACGTTTGTTGCAAACTAACTGTACAATGTTGGTAATGTTAGTACTTATTACTTAGCAGTCTTTACAAGCATTGCAATTTGCGGCATTGAATTGTGGTCACATTACAAATGTACGCACGCACTAGGTCGAACACGTATATAGGTCTTGCGTAGTAGGTATTTCGTCCATTTAGGTTTGTTTTGGCAGTACAGCGGAAGTGTGACTGTAATTTACGTAGTCTTAATTATTTTTGGGATGAAAAAATACTTTCAATAAAAATTACAGAAATCGATTGATTAAACGATTTTTTAATAAAACTGAACATACATATGCCTTTTTTCCAAGTGAGTAGGCAGAAACCGATGAAATAGAACGTTACCTGTTTCAATCCTTACAAACTCTTTTTGCTTCGTTTATCTATGGTCATATATGTATGCCGGTTGCCAGTACTACGCACCTGACGTTTCTGAAGAACATCACCAATATGATCTGCATTAACTTACATTAATTCAGTAGCATATTGTATAGGAAACCATTCTAAGCGAGTATGATATTCATGGCCGAAAAGGTTAAAAATAATTCTCAAGGAAAATAATCTCAAATATTATGGTTGTCTACAGCCACTTCTCTTCGCAGGCCGAATGTCAACACACGTTTCCCTCCATTGTGTATAATCTGTATTTACAAGCGGCGGCTATCCTAAATAATGAGCCACTCAAGTTATGGGAAAGGACATGTGCCACTGTATATGGTAACGCAACCTGAAGACAAAAGGCGTAGTGTAGTTTGTGTTAGTAGAACACGTTTTGTTAAGCGCCTCGTTAAGTTACTTATGGTTTATTCATGTGGTATCAAGGGGTAAATTATACATTAACAAGAGTGTCGGTCATTTTCCTGTGTGTGAATTTTTGAAGTGTCAAAGTGATAAAGTTTTTGAAGTTATGGGGGTAGGCCTAGTGGGGTAAATTATGATGGATATAAGGAGTTTGTTATAAATAGTGGTATTGCTTGACAAGAGTTTTGCATTTTTCAATGTTTAATTCAAGAACAGCTGATCTGTTCTGTGAAAATCTCAACCTGAAACTTAAGTGAAGTAAGACTGTAGTGATCTGAAAATAGTATCAATCTTTTGGACTTGCTTGTAAATAATTTCATCACCACTGCTCTGGTGAAAGAAAACATCGTGACGAAACCGGCATGTCCTTAAACCAGAAAGCCGAAAACATGTGACATCTACCAACTCGGCCCGCGTGGTGGTTTTCAGCCCACTCGCTCTCATCGAGAGGAGGCCTGTAGTCCAGCAGTGGGAACAATATTTGCTGATTATAATGAATGTGTCAATGCCAATGGCTCTTAGATTATCCATACTCCATGGTGCCCATAAATAGTCTTCTTTTCTCACATATCAGCTCGAACTCGAGATAAGCATATACGGTGAACTCTGCCGGTCTGCTGGGTTAAAATTTCACCGGGAAAAGTAGGTGAAATGACAGTTCACTTCATCTTAGTTATCACGGCGAGATGTTTGCAGAATTTTTCAAAAAAATAAAACTCTATTTTAGTGTTCCTTACGAGAGACACAATAATGAACAACAGATTCAATAATGTTTTTACTTTTTACTTTTTTGTGTCTTCTTGTTATTGTTCAACTGTCATCTTTTGTTTTAGCTCAAGAACCGGGAATATGTCAATTTTATCTTATCAAGTAGTTTAAGAAACTTAATTGCATACCCTTTAAAAACCAAATCCCATAATACAATCACTTCTCTCACAAAAGACCACAACCTGAATCGTATAAAAACCTATTTTACACGCTTTATATTAGCTTCACTTGTATGTTTGTATATTTGTATGTTTGTATGTTTGTATATTTGTATGTTTGTTTGTAACCGACTCCTTATAGCGCGATTTTGACCCACTTTAAACGACCAGATTTCTTTCAAACTTTGCACACCTGTCAAGGACCGATGACAATGCAATAATTTCATAAATTTGTGCCATTATCCTTGCCAGGGTTACCAGGACACCAAAAAAACTGTTTTCGAAAACTACGCTGACATACGTCACAAACTAATTTGTGCCATAATCCTTGCCAGGGTTACCAGGATAACAAAAAAAACTGTCTTCGAAAACTACGCTGACATACGTCACAAACTACGCTGACATACGTCACAAACTACGCTGACATACGTCTCAAAATTCGAAACACCCTAAAAAATAGAAAATAAATAATAGTTTAAAAAAACTAAAAACACGCTTCCGTTGAAAACCAAACTAAAAAGTACAAAATAATGGAAAAAAAGCGTGGGGTGCCTGATATCAATAAAAAAAGTCCTTAAAAGGCACCCCACGCTTTTTTTCCATTATTTTGTACTTTTTAGTTTGGTTTTCAACGGAAGCGTGTTTTTAGTTTTTTTAAGCTATTATTTTTTAACACAGCCTGCGATATAAAAACATACGTTAAACATAAAAATACATTTTTTAACCCCATAATGCGACGGAATGCTAATCAGATTGTGAGGGTTCTAATCTAAATTACGCACCCCTAATTACGTTCTATGTCCCTCGTGAATATTAACACCCTTTATGTGCATACAGGGTGTTATACTAAGTGATGTTTAAAATTTATGACCAAAGAGCTTGAAATTATGTTTTTGAAAGAAAGTCTTGGATCGCAAATTTTTTCGGAAACCATTTTTTACTTTATGAGTCAATATATTTTGGATTACAAATTGAATTGGTTTTTTTTGAAGAATAAGCTATTGATGACTAAGTATCTAGGTTACCGAATGGTAGCTTCAGAGTTTAAAAAAAATGACGCCTTCTGGCTATCGCGATTTTGGTGACTTATCCATCAATGTATCTATGAAATTAAATATTTTTAGCAGATCTCTTAAAACACTTTTACAGGTCAATTTTTATTGATCAATATTTTAAAACTAAGTGGCGCCGTCATTGGCTAGCTGGCTGATACCTGAGAGGAAATGCAAACTCCGAGGATTGTATGTGAGTCTATCAATGCAGGGCCATGTCTAGAAGGGCCTTTTGAATGAACAGTCGTAACAGTTTTGAGTTGATTGGTCCCAACAGATGGCATGCATACATTAGTTATCGTGTTGCTTAACCCCATTTTAGGAAGCTACATGACCCGACACAAGACGCTACTAGGTCTGCACGACATTTGAATAGGCCATTTAAAAAATACACCAGATAGCTATAAATAAATATCTTAGGACAATCAACAAACCACTATCTGATCCCAAACTAGGCAGAGCGTGTACTATGGCAATTAGACAACTGATAACATGCTTATATATTTCTAAATACATAGATATTATAGATAAATTACACCCAGACACAGAACAAATGATTGTGCTCATCACACAAAGATTTTTCCTGGGTGGGAATTAAACCCACGACCTCCGTCTTCGCAATCAGGGTCAATAACCACTAGACTAACAGGGCAGTTAAGTATTCCAGTCAAGTATTCAATTTACGCTATAAAGTGATGTATTAAATCTAGCCTGCATGGCACATCCTTCGTTTGGCGATTAGAATTTATATTGACGTTACACAGCCCGTATTGTCGTGCATGTCATTTACCGTTAGAACAAAAGAAACCACGAGCCAATTATTCCGAATCAAACTACTGCGTACTTAGTATTAAATACCTACCATTTGATATTGTCCCAAATTCATTCAATTGTAACAATACCTGATTGAACTACTACGCATTAATAGCTTCAATTAATTTAGTTAATAATGACGTATTTTCAATCAATTTAATAAAGAACTATGACTGCTTCGTTGGACTAGTTGCCACAAGCACAACGGCTGATCAATGAGCTCTGGGATCGATTCCCGGGTCGACAGAGTTATTGGGTTTTGCATCCAGCAGCCGTAGCAGCCCGAAGTCTGGATTTGGTAATAGATGGGGTGAATAAATGACCAAATCCAGATTTCTCTTAGATGCGATATAAACAACTGGTGAAATGTGGGGGTGTACTCTTTGTATTTTATGTGTCACACTAGAATATTTTTTTCTATTAATCATTACCGAAAAACATGATATTGACCACTATTCAGTTTTAAGTCTATAACTCGCTTGCTACGCCGCGCTACTTGAATCGCTACGTCAAGTGCTTTAGCGTAGTTCGTCTGCGCTATGGCGTAGAATGGTATGCGCTACGCCGTAGCACTATCAGCGCTACGACGTAGCACTGTCTGTCACAGCGTAGTACTGTCTGCGCCACGGCGTAGCACTGTCTGTGCCACGGCGTAGCACTGTTTGCGCTATGGCGTAGCCCTGATTGTGCCATGGCGGCATAGCCATGTCTGCACTACGGCTTAGCACAGTCTACAATATGGCGTAGCTCGGCTTGTGCTAAGATTACGATGCATTTGAGCGTCATAGAAAGCTCTTTTTATGGGCTATAATTTTGCTGACATAAATGGATGATTCATTTCTCGACCAAATGGCATTTTGTGAACACAGCATATAGGTACTTTTTTGTTGCGATTTATCTTATTGTATAAAAAAATAATTCAATGTCAGTTGACGACAAAAGGCACACAATAATATTGGGTCGGTACTCTATTCTCTTTGTTAAACCAAGCATTACAACATGATTAATGTTTAGAATATAATAAAGACATTTTCAGTCTATACCTACATCATATATTTACTATTAGATTTCATGTAATAATTTTATGTGACTTCATAATAATAATTTATATGGAGCGAGGATTTATGTGCAACACTATATATTTATTATTAAAATAATTTGTCGTTGACATTTTATTCTTCATAAAATATTTATTAGTGGAAAAGGAGTTACTTTCATGAGTGTGTGTGAAATAATTACCGTAGCTCAGGTTATTTCAGCTTTATTTAACGTTATATACAGTTTTAAATCCTCTGGTTGGCACACACATATATTAGCTTTGCTTAATATTTTTGGGAGTTGAAAAGTGTGGGAGTTGGTTTGAAATTGCATTGTATGTACAGTCTTTTTACAAAGTTTATCTTTTATATTTTTTCAGATTATGAGATTTTTTAAGGCTTTCACGTATACTGCAGAGCAAAGATTATTTAAAATGAATGGTATTTACAATAATAATAAAGCATCAGTTAGTTGTAAAACCGCAAAAAAATGTCTTTTTACCTACAGTTGTGTTAATAAATTACACTAGGACTTTTACTGAAACACGATATTTTTTTATGTTACATGGAATGTTTCACCAATCTAGGTAACGATGATTTCTATGTTTATATAACAAATATTGCTCTCGAAAGCAAGGAAAAATATATCCTAAATTGTTTTTTATAAAATATGAAATTGCGTGTTAACTTTTTTTACACCTACGGACTTTGACCTTAATATGAGAAGAGACAAAATTTTCTCTTAAAAATATTCGTTCCAAAAATATATTTCAGTCCGTAACCCACAGAAACGCCCCAAGATATTCCGTTTTAAAATAACAGAAACAAAATTCTCTTAAAATAAACCCGTAGATACTGAACGCCGATTCAAATTACACTGTTTGGTTAAAGAATGCCAAAGGGGCTTGAAATACCTAACCAAATTGGACGGAAACTAGGCAGTGGCGAGATAATTACCTAAATAAACAACTGAATGGAACATTTTCTCCTTTGTGAAACAAAAGCGGGTCTAAAGAGTTCGCTGTATAAAAATCAAAGAAGGTTTTGTATAAAATTGTTTTTTGAACAATTTTCGGCAGTTCGGAACTGTGAAAGTTGGGTTATTTGGAACTTCCTTCTTTATGCTGGAATTTGAGTAGGAAGTGATGTTGGGAGCTATGAAATTATAACCTGAAAATGGTAAGGTTTTAAATATTTTGAAACAGCAAAAGGTCATTCGGCTATTCTGGCTTCCTAACAATTCTGACATTAGTAGGTACAACCTCACAAAATGGGGTTACCTCAACGGTACGGCAGAAAAATGTGGAGGTGTGTCGAAAACTATGTTCCTGCTTTTATCGTGCCCTTTGTCTGTGCCCCAAAAAACTAAGGCATAGCGGTCTCTACCGCGCCACTCATGACGACATGGAAGTGACAAACTTTTTGGCCCAAAAAATTTAATAAACTATCGTGCCATCTACACAAAAACTGTCTACAGGTTATTTTGTAGCTAGCAAAACTTTGTCCACGTGTTGGTTATCGTATAGATTTGGTACCATCCATCCATCCATTTCAGCCGTAAGACGTCCACTGCTGAACTTAGGCCTCCCCCAATTTGGGGGGCTTTGCCATAATCGCCACGCTTGGCAGGCGGGTTGGCGATCGCAGTATGCGATCGCCAACCGATCGACATACACGCCATACAATACGCCATACAATCGATTGGTGGTAAAATGCATAGAGAACGCTGCTGCCCATTCTCTAGTAAGTCCCTTAGTCGCCTTTTACGACACCCAAGGGAAGAAGTGGGGTGGTGTTATTCTTTACGTCCGGCACCACACGGTACAAATGTGAAAGCGAAGATTTGGTACATGCCTTGCTTTTTCCCATCTATCTTAGGGTCGGCTTCCAGTCTAACCGAATGCAGATGTCCTAGTAGTAGGTAATAGTAGAAACTCATGTAGCCTGTTATGCAGGTTTATTCTAGTTTATTTTTATATTGTATTTTAGATTTTTTTACTTTTATTATTATACATTTTTGTTATTACTATTTAATAGCTTTTGATGGCAACTTTGCCCACCTGGAGGATCGAAAATTATCCCACAAGAGCATACTATTAGGATAAAAAGTATTCTATGTGTTAATCCAGATTATTATCGATCTGTGTGCCAAAGTTTAAACAACTACGTTCAGCCGCTTTTCGTGCTTGAATAACAAATATCCACATGTTCATGTACACGCTTTCACATTTATAATTTAAAGCAGAATTCGTCAGCAAACTATCCCAAAACCATTTCACCAAAATTCTGAACATTTACTATGGGAAAGCAATTAAAAAAAGTGCTGTGGACACATTAAGCGGGCAGCTCTATCCGCGCGTTTGCTCAGATCCCACGCTCGAATCAACTGTGTTGACGCAATCATACATTCAGGATAGGTTCCCTACGTTTTAGAGGCATAGAAGGATAGGTATAAACTAAATTAAATGTTGAAGAATCCATGAATCATTTTCCCCGATGGATTTGGCAGAGGTGTATCTATATTTTTATCAGAATTTTTTTAATGGGAATTATTACATATATACCTACCAGTGGTCGCCTAGTAGTCGAAATTCGACTATTATTGATTTTAATTTTAAGTTTGAATGATGTAAATATAATCTATAACATTAAATTAATTACTTGACACATTTTTTGACATTCAGTAAGACTATAGACAATAAAGACAAATAATATACACATACACATGTCACCAGTTGGGTTTAAGTCCCAATCCTGTTGACACAAAATCAGTCTCTTTGCTGGTACTGAGAAAATCAACTCCCATGAATACCAATCCCTGGTTTTTGTCAGGCCTGTTAAATCTCTTAATCTCAATGCTCTATTAAGGTTTTAAATTATTTATTTTTAAAAATAAGAAACAGAATTTCTTTGTGCGAGGTGAGGAAAGTACTTGAACACTTTTTAGGTAATAACCCGGAAAAATGGGCCTCAGAAGAAGGCTGAAAGTCATCCCAAAGGTAATGGAGAGGACTATGCTTAGAGTTTTTCTACAAGATCGAAACAGGAATGAAGAGATCCGTAGGCGAACCTAGGTAACGGACATAGTCTGAAGTATTGCCAAACTTAAGTGGCAGTGGGTAGGGGACATTGCTCGTAGAACAGATGGTTGATGGAGTCAGACAGTTCTGGGTTATCAACCGCGTACTAGTCGAAGTAGCGTTGGATGGCCTCCCACAAGATGGACCGATGATCTGGTGAAGGCTGCAGAAATCAGCTTAATGCGAGAAGCACAGCATCAGTCGAACCGCCACTTCAACTGGTTTTGTCCAGCAGCGGACGTTTTTCGGCTGAAATGATGGTGTTGATGATAAATCAGGAAAAACAGAACGATCAAAAGAGAATAGGTAAGTTGAAAATCTAAGTTAATTTCCACTCAAATATTTTATAAAGAACAAACAGAATGGAACAATGTAAAGTCAAACTTAACTTTTACTTAACAAATAAAAACAAGGGACATTTGTAAAACACAAATATTGTTGTTTCAAAGTTTTAGCTTGCCATGCCACTCAGCCGGACCGTTTGCGTCACTTTTTACAAAATAAACACAACTTGTAGAGTTCAAGTAACGTTCAGACTTAGTTTTAATGTGTTTTTGTTTATACTGGTTTGATGGAAAAATGTCGTGGTAGCTATTTGATGGTGAAATTGCAATGTGGAGAAAGTTGTTAGTAGATTTTGTGCAAAATTAGAAGCAATAAACTTGTTATAAAATTCACAAAAAACCAATCAATAATTTATTTTGTTAAACATAGATATACAGATAGTCCATACAGATAGTGCATGAAACCATTACTTACCTAAGGTATAACGTAACACCGGTTATGTATTCCTTACTTATTCACATTACGCCGATTATGTTAAAGCCCCATATAGTAAAGGGCGAGCCTCTTGTCATCATCATTTCAGCCCTAAGACCTCTAAAAGAAAGAAAAAAAAAAGAAAGAAAGAAAAAAAGAAAGAAAGAAAAAAAGAAAGAAAGAAAAAGAAAGAAAGAAAAAAGAAAGAAAGAAAAAGTACATTTATTTAGCACACAAAATATGGGCTAGAAAGAGTATTAAAAAAAAATACAAATCAAATATAAAAGTGTAAGGTGCGATGACAAACTAGTATTAGAGTGTGCCTCACGGTCTACGCTGGACATAGGCCTTTCCCAATTTGGGAGGATTTGCCATAATCGCCACGCTTAACAGGCGGGTTGGCGATCGTAGTACGGTGGAAAAATATATAGAGAATGCTGTTGCCTATTCTCTAGTAATTCCGTTAGTCGCCTTTAAAGACAGCAACGAGCAGAAATGGGGCTATTGCGATCAATTGAATACAAATCCAAACCAACTGAATAGAAAACCAATTCTTGTATGGATATTGTTCAAAATTTTGTCGTAGTCTCATTTCGGCGACAATCAAATGTCATAGACATATTTGACAGTTTGAGACCGAGATCAAAAACTGAATGTTCTTAAAATTATGACAACCTTTAAACTTTCTTAGGCTTTAAGCCTCTAGACTCGAGATTTGTTCGAAAGAGATACCGTGGCCCTGGCATAAAAGCAACTGAAGGATCATGGGTGGGTTTTAGTCAGTAAAAGTCTGACACGCCCTTCCTCTCCACCCAGAGTGGCAGACGTCATTTGATGATTTCCCACTCAGAAAAAAACCTCTAGACTCTTTGGTCTGGAGGCAGTCATCGTAATATTCTGCAAAACAATTAACGTATGCGACCTTTGACAGTTAATAACTTATTATTCACACATGTTTTCGCTATAAAGTTTTCACTCAGTATTTCTAATTTGTAAAAAAAAAAGATAGTCCTGATCAGAAACCTACATATTTGAACGAGAATGTTGCAATGAAAACCCATATTACGAATAGTCATAAAAAAATATGTGGAAATGTATACGCAGCTTGTATAACCAGCTCCACATCTGGATTTTAATAAAAAATAAAAACGTAACAGCTTATTTTCTTGTTAAAGTAACATTACCTTTACGATAAGCTATATTACACGTAAGTGAAACTTTACGCCAGAAGTTCTCAACCGGTGGTGTGTAAATTATTCTATTTTTTCAATGGTATTAATATCAGTTTTACAATTAATTTAACCAACACTTTGAATATTTCAAAGGGATTTTGTTTTGTGCTTAAAATAAACGTATTCTAGGTGATTTAAGCGGTTTCAGTAGGGTTCGTTCAAGCTCCTGGTCTAGTAAAGGTTGGCAACCTCTGCTTTAGCACATAGACGTTCCGTATCATCTACCATATTACAGAAAATGAACCTTATCTTTATTTCTCGGCTTTAAAACTCCTGTAGGTCTCTCTCAGACTCCGAGGATTACTCTTAAAGGTGTAATGAAAAGAGCACATAATATTGTTTATGGTTTAACATGGATATTTTTTACGGTTTTTCCCCCTCAAGAGATAAGTGAAAGTCTACGATGTAATAACATAAATTCATGGTGTTCCACACGTGTATGTGGGGCCATTTGTTTTTATTTTATGTAAACCTTTGTAATTTGGACACAAATAACGAGTTTAATGTGGGTTTCTTCTAACGTGAATTGGTTGGGAATAATATGATTGAAAAAACCTGACGCTTTTAATTGTAGGTCTAGTTCAGTAGTTTTTTGGATGGGAAATCATCAAATGGTGTCGGGCGGAGCGGGAGGGCGTGTCAGACTTTTACTGACTAAGACCTACCCATGTTCCTTCAGTTGCCTGTGCCCGAGTCACGGTAACTCTTTCGAAATATTAGGTCAGCCTAGAAAGTTACGTTTTGCGCTTTATTAATGTAGCTTCATAATGTACTAGCTTCTTTCCGAAACTTCGTCCGCGTCAAATTTCTTGTTTTAACAATAAAATAGTTCCTATAGCATCGCATCGCTCGCCCGTGATGTTACTTGGTGGGTCCTTATACTCAGCTCCTTAGGGCGTAGAGAGATGTTAAAATATCGTACCTTCCTCAAGCATTGAACTACCAAATGCAAAAGCAAGAAGATTTTTTTTTAAATCTAACTGGTAGTTTCGGAAATTACACCCTTAAACCCAAACTTTCTAACAAACTAATCTATACAATACATACAAATAAATAAAATTGAAGTGTCTGTTTTTAATATTAAGATAACCACTTTTTACTAAGTGTATATGGATGTATACACGGTACATATACCAAAACAACATTTTTTGTCTCTGTCTGTCTGTCTGTTTGTTCCCGCTAATCTCTGAAATGGCTGGACCGATTTTGTCGGGACTTTAACTGGCATATAGCTGATGTAGCAAGGAGTAACTTAGGCTACTTTTATTTTAGAAAGATTCTTTTATTTTAGAAAAAAATAACTGTTTTCGAAAACTACGCTGACATACGTCTCAAAATTTGAAAAACCCTAGGTGAATCCTACGAAATAGATCAAAATAATGTACTACAGTATTGTACACCTTAAAAAGGCCTATAAAAATGGCCGCAATGGTATATGTCTAGCTCTTAGGGATAACCCACAATAACCATTTTTTATCCTTTACATTTTACGAGAAATAAGGGCTTATTTACGAAGCGATTTTAAGCAATACAGCATTAATCCTTATCCAACCTCTCGAATGTCTTATGTTACACAGTGCGACATAAGCAATTGTCTTTCTATTGTGTCTCTAATTAAGACATTCGACGAGTTAAGTACCTTAAATACATTGTGGATTTAATATAAATCAATATGGCCCTTTACAGCATGTAATTTAAATGAATATCTTAGAAGATATTAGAGATATAAAAAGGCCGGGTAGTACAGGATCACTAGGATTGTAATTCATATTAATTTGGCTTCAGAGTAATTGCGAATATCATGTGTGTTCATTATACTCAAAATAAACCTAATAGAGAGATACCGCGAAATGGATTAGATGTTTAGATTTTTTGATGTTTGTTTCTCAATGATGCAAAGACGGCGAAACGGATTTAGATTGAATTTGGCACAGATATGTTATATCATGGATACGTAACAGATAGGATACCTACTTTATCCCGGTAGTAGGTTCCAGGGTGATATTTTCCGACAACTATACGGGCCAAGCCACTGGCAAAAGTACTATTCCTATAATTATGTTCGGTGTCTGGTAAATGATTGAGTGTGTGTATAGGTAAAATAGGAGCGTTAAGAAAAACCAGGAAGACTTATATTCAACTAAACCAAGCTCTATGTCGCAGTCTTCTTACTCTGAATACTATTACTCTTATTTTAAAAACACCAACACACATGATGTTCTCATAAACTATGAATCCTAAGTAATATGAATTATAGTCCTACTACTACTAATATTATAAATGTGAAAATATGTATGATTGGGTTGTTGTTTCTCAATCACGCAAAAATGGCTGAATGGATCTGGATATAAAATAGCACACAGAGTCTATATTACCTATATAACCTGGAATAACACATTCTTATCGCGGTAGTACGTCCTCTTGCATTAATTTCCGACAACCACGCGGGCGAAGCCGCGGGCAAAAGCTAGTTTTACATAAATCTTAATCATTAAGTATAAATGCATTAAACTCACGTCTAGTTTTGGTGTAATCGGATCTTTAGTAGAATTTGGTATCCACCGTCATTATTATACTAAATTCCAGTTTAATCAAATTATTTTAAATTAGTGCTATCTTATACTAGTTTGTCTTCGCACACTACACCCACTTTTTTGTTTGTTTTATATTTTTATTACTCTTTCCAACTGTATAGTGTATGCAATTTAGTATGTGCTAAATAATTGTATTTACTTGCTTTCTTTCTTATCGTGTCTTTTCTGTATGAGAATAGACTTTTACCATGAGTGGTGTAACAGGCTGGCTATCAATAAAAATAAGCGCTACCATAAAAAATATAACAAAAAAAAAAGAAAGCTCACATCGAGGATCTTCTTCAAAAATAATATTTAGCACTTCTTTTGTTTTCGTTCAGCATTACTTACTCGCAAAAGTACTGACGATTCTTTAATACCGAACCGAAACTTTTCGGATATCCTAACTACATTTTGAACATGGTAACCCTCAAAGAACAATTTACTTCATTCTAACGCGAATCTGTCTAGTTCGAGCTCAGATTACGGTCTGGGCAATTTCGAGCAATTTGCTCTATAATATGTCTACCGTTAATTAATTTTGATTGTGTAATATAACTAATGAATTAAATGTTTATTTGTAGAACAACGCTCAGTTGGGTGGTGAATAATTTAAATTAATCAAGCTGTTCATGCATTCAGTTTGCATGGATTTGTAGTTGGATTGGAAATATTAAATTCGATGCATGAGTTGGTGGTTTTGACGTGACACGTCTTGCCAATTGTTCTCCACTTAACTATACACATCAATGTATGTGTATGTAACATTTTGCATCGTTGTATATGTAAGCGGGCACGCACTTTATGCCTGGAGGCTTTTATTTAGGTTTTAAGTTCTGTTTACGATTTTGTTTTTTATTCGTTATTTCAGCTTGAGTTTAGTTTTCAATGTGTTGTTGGCGTGTGCTACCTGACATATGACAAATAATTTAATGTATGTTTTGTTTTCATAATATTAGGTATTATATAGGATCAAGTTCTTCTAACTTAAAGACAGCTGTGCTGCTGGGGAGTTTGTTGCGCCACTTCTTATTCCCAGCTAAAGCACTAGGAAGTGGTGAAGTGTTTCGGGGGACTGTCTTATGTAACTTTGACGTTCAAAAAGTGCTGACTCTCAGCCTAGTTTGAATAAATGACTTTTGATTTTGATTTTTCATACGAATCTACGTTTTGGAATGGGCGACTAGAATCAAATCTATTTTAATGTAATTGTTGACGTTTAAAAGTGCCTTTTATGTGCCTATTTGAAATAAATGCTTTGACTTTGACACACTAAGAAATGTCTCACTAAAACTTTTTTACAAAAAAAAAAAAAAACCATCGACATCCTAAAAAACACTACAAAGTGAAAAATAACTTTAATTTCGGAAGTCGGTGTCTAAGGATCTGTATTTATGTTTTTTTTGCCACCGACTTCCGAAATTAAAGTTATTTTTCACTTTGTAGTGTTTTTAAGGAAGTCGGGTGTTTTTTTTTGTAAAAAAGTTTTTATTTTTAAATTATTAGTTGTGGTATCCACCCCGCCCTAATTCCAAACAAACAATGCATATTTATGCGATAGCAGAAATCGCGGTTGATTTGCTGTCATTTTTTAAAGGGTTCCGGTGTCTATCTCTGGAACTCATCATCAGATCTATATGAAATTTATATGGGACCATTTCGAAATAAACCCCTTTTAAACAAAAAAGGAAAAATAACAAATAGTTTAAAGGCTTAAAAGGCTTGTCCATAAATTACGTCACACGAATTTTACGATTTTTGACTCCCTCCTTCCCGCTTTGTCACAGTTGGTCACATTTGTGATACCCCCTCCTCCCTAGTGTGATGTCACATATTTTACAATTTACATCTGAAAATAATTATTGAACGAAAACAGCAGTTCCGAAATTAGTTTTATTTCAATTTAAATGATTATTTAATAAAATTAACATTAAATCAAACAATGCTAGAAATTAACTAAACAAAAAACGATTAATTATAATTAAAGATGAAACTTAATCATCTTCAGTACATGGACTTTGAAAGGAGTAGGCTCCTTTAAATTATTTAGAAACTGGCACAGTATCCACTTCGTTCTCGTTTGGGTTGTTCATGTCAGGAACATTTGTTATGTCATTCAGACAGACATCTTTTCATTGAACCATACATCCTCATCTACATCATCCAAACAAAGAATTTCTCTGGCGCGTCTAGCAGCAATTCTATGAGGATGAATCTTCGCGATGGGCAAAACTTCTTGTTTTTTCTTATGTTGATTAGTGGCCATGTATGATGCAAAATATAGACCACAGCATAAGCTGCACTGGATGCTTCATACAGTTTACGGTAAAGATTACCTAAATCACACTTTTATTCATTTTAAACTTGTTTCGTAAGTATCACAATCCTACTAATATTATAAACGCGAAAGTTTGTATGTATGGATGTATGGATGTCTGGATGTATGGATGTGTGGATGTTTGTTCCTCTTTCACGCAAAAACTACTGACCCGATTTAGATGAAATTTGGCACATAGATAGTTTATAACCTGGAATAACACATAGGGTATTTTTTATCCCGGTAGTATGTTCCCGCGGGATAATTTCCGACCTCCACGCGGGCCAAGCCGCTGGCAAAAGCTAGTAATAATATAATCTCAAAATAGCAGAACTAAGAAAAAGATGACGTTTCATCCGCGAAATTAATTTGTCAAATTAAATAGATACAAAATCACCAAAATCAAAATCAAAATCAAAATCAAAAGTCATTTATTCAAACTAGGCTGAGAGTCAGCACTTTTTGAACGTCAAAGTTACATGAGACAGTCCCCCCAAAACGCCCGCCCTTCGACACTTCCTAGTGCTTTAGCTGGGAAGAAGAAGTGGCGGAACAAACTCCCCAGCAGCACAGCTGTCTGTTAAGTTAGAAGAACTTGATTCTATACAGTATTGTGTAAGTTATTAATATTATAAAACAAAACATATATTATTCGCCATATGTCAGCTAGCACACGCCAATATACCAACAAAAACATTGAAAACTAAACTCAAGCTGAAATAAATAATAAAACAAAATCGAAAACAGAACTTAAAACCTTAATAAAGCCTCCAGGCATAAAGGGCGTGCCCGCTTACATATACGATGCAAATGATACATATACACAATAAATGAAATGAAAAGAAAATAAAAATAAACTAACAAAAGCAGTTAAATAAAAAAAAAAAAAAAAAAAAACACCGCTAGACGCAATGCATTTTGCGGCATTTATCAAAGGGCAATTAGGCGGTCGGTTACAAAACAATTTGAACCTTATTTTGGTACAGATAGAGTTGCAAATGTTTTCGAGTTTTTCGTTAATAGTTCAAAGTTCGTGTTTTACTCAACACTTTTGAAATGTGACGTCACGAAATTTAGGACCCCTCCCACCCCCTTGTCACACAATGTCACACTTCATCGACCCTCTCCCTCCCCCTTAGCGTGTGACGTAATTTATGGATGGCCCCTTACATGGGACTAAAATAAAAATTTATTGGTTCGCAAACATAAGTATTTAGTACATAGATGTCTTATTACAAGAGCTTTTTATGTTCTTCCGACATATGGGCATTCAAATAATATATCTATACATCTCTGCCTACCTTTTTGGTAATATAGGTGTGGTGTTAAGTTAAAAGCGATATCTATCTAGTTCAGTTAGCGTTTCAGCAGCGCAATCTGTCCTACCCAACGTTATACGTGAACATTTTTCTAGAATATTCGTTGAAAATGGCGGCCGCTTAGTTTCTGAGCCGTCGTGGAGCAGTTTGGGACATGAAATTCAAGTTCCTGCATTTTCATTTTGGATGTTGTTTGACAAAAAATTTCGTTTGAAGGATTCATTTTTGACATAAATTTCGTTGAAATGAACTGCCGATTTGTTCTCTGCCGGTTTTTTCCTTTGAGCTTTTAATAACTGGTTCACATTATTCCAGACCAATATCCATTCCGTGTGGTGTCGAACATACCATCCCATTTCTTCCTGTGGGTTTCGTAAGATGTGACTAAGGGACTTACTAGAGACTGGGCACCAGCGTTCTTTATACATTTTACGACCATATTGCAATCGCCTACCCGCCTGCTAAGCGTGGCAAGCTCTTCCAAATTGAGGGAGGCCTAAGTCCAGCAGTGGACGTCATTCGGCTGAAATGGTGATGATGATGATCCGTTCCAGTGCCAGACTATATTATTCATACATTTAGTCAGTCAAACTTAAAAAACAAGGCCATCTCGTGTTCTCTGTTCAACGTTTATTCCAGCACTGGATTGGCTGTCTACAGTAATCAAGTGCCGCTGGAACGGGCGAGCTGGAATGAAAAAGTAGACTGTCAAACAAGTCACTGGACTGGATTATTCACTGGAATAAGTACATTTATTTATTCATTTGTTTTTACTTCAGGTTATAGACATCATTGTAGCCCTAGCTCTTGTACTAGGAATTCCTGTATCACAAGAGCCATTTCAGTGGTATTTTAGCACTGGTTTCGCTCGCTGGACTAGAATACTGCTGGAATAATGTGAACCGGGTATAAAATTGCAACTACTCGTTTGTCTAATGGTCCGACCTCTTGGTCAGACAAATCATTACTGATTTGGTTTTCCATGCATAATTTTCAACAGCAAAATGTTTAGTTTTGATAGCAGACGTGCCCTCCATTGCACAGGAATGACTAAAGATAATGGTGAGATCCTCTTTTTAGTGAATACAGCGTCATGTTATGTCTTTTTATTTTTGGATGGGAAATCAGCAAATAACTTCTCCCGCTCTGGGCGGAGCGGGAGGACGTGTCAGACTTTTACTGACTAAAACCCACCCGTGCTCCTTCAGTTTCCCATATGCCAGGGCCACGGTTACCCTTTCGAACGAATCTCGCAACCTTGGTAGGCATCGATCCCAGCAGACCCCTTCAGTGCTGCTGACATCTCTTTGCGGCGCGCGTGGAACACTACGCGCCGTCGACCCGAGCCTGGTCCTTACCGGGCGGCGAGCTACCCATTGCTCGCCGCCCGCAAGCTCGCGCCTACGGTGGCCGGGAGTCCTATCGAGTCATTTTATGTCTTAGTTTACAATTTCAAAATTAGAACTCCGCAATATCTTAAAAAAAACTATTTTGCTATTAGCACAAAAATAAATATGTATTTAACAGTGGGTCTAGTCTTTAATGTTAGGGATAATATACCAAAGATATCTATGCGGAACATTCCAGACTTAGCTAGGTCATAACCTCCGTAGTCAGCTTACGGGAATTTAATCTAGACTACGCTTTTGCGTTCGTGCGCTCGGAATTTGTCGAAATGTTCTATGTGTCTCGTATCAGATAACGTAAGACGCGTTATATACTGTGGTTATAGGATTCTAAGGATTGGGTGTCTAAAAACGTTGAATTTTGTTGTCACTTTACTTTATAAAATATGAAAGTTTTTTTAAAGGATGTATGAAGGATTTAGCTTGTTGGTGAAAATGTGTTATTATAGATTGGCAAAGAGCAGTCATCAAAAAAAATAAGTTACTAGGATCGTCGAATATAGTTGATGTTTAATAAGTCTTCCACTGTCCAGGCAGCATATTTCAGCTGCCGTAACTGTTGGCTAGCGTTGGAAGGGATAAGGAACCGGCGGAAGTTTTTTAATTATCCTTTGTTCAATACACGAACGTTTGTTTTCTATTAATTTTATTATATTACTAGAATTCATCCATCGATTTCTTACGAAACTTCAACTATATCGGACGACCATGGTTATACATCTTTTTTAATGGCTGTATATAGTAAAAAAAAAGTTCGTCGTTGTTAAAAAATGAACGTTGAAGCACAAAGGTAAACGAATGACAGCATAAAACGTAGGTACCTATTATGTTCCATGTAATGTACCCGTATCAGTAATATTTCATTTACTCGTAGAGACATTCTATGTTTAGGTTATCGAAAAAACTTCCCACTATTACAATCATATTTACGACCAAGGAAAAAAATCAGCATAACAATTAATGACTATTCCATGTGAAGCTACTTTGCTTTTTCACTCCACTGGGTTCCCAACTTATTAAATGCCGATAAAAAACTCTACGCCGGATAAAAATAAGGTGCATTATACTTTAGCAGTGTATAAGTTTGTAATCTAGTGGATAAGTTTGTAATCTAGTGTGTCATACATGATTATGTCGATCTCAAAAGTAGGACAGTATAGTGCAGTATTTTGTTAGAATTGGGTTTTAGGGACATTTATGATATTCGAAATGGGACAACTGCTTTAAACTATCGTTATAAGAATAAGAAATCGATTGCTTATAAAACTTTGTTGAACTGATCAAGGGAAAATGAGGCAGGATAGTAACCAAAATTCTTATTAAATAAATCAAATTACCTCGACTGATTATCTCGTAGGCACGATTTCTTCTAAGCTTAGGATCCTAGAGAGTGCCATACCCCTTCGATTTTATCAATACCATTATAAACAAACTTAAATATCACTTACCGTGAAGAACACGGTGTAGAATTCCACTGGAGTACTAAATCATCCTCACCCTCCTGTCCTCTCACCAATAGGACTGCTACAAATGAATAAAAACGTCACTTCATTGAAACTTCAATAGGTAAACTCAAGGAAATTAATTATTTAGCTAATTGACTACCATCTGGAATGGATCGTCTATCTACATAATAGCTGCTACTCTTTAATACTATTACAACTAGCTATGACACGACAAAATGACGTACCTTGTCATTTTCTTAACAATTTAAGTTCTTTACTTTAGCTTTACTCATAGATATGAGTACCGTGTGGTGCCGGACGTAAAGAATAACACCACCCCATTTCTTCCCGTGGGTGTCGTAAAAGGCGACTAAGGGACTTACTAGAGAATGGGCAGCAGCGTTCTCTATGCATTTTACCACCATACTGCGATCGCCAACCCGCCTGCCAAGCGTGGCGATTATGGCAAAGCCCCCCAAATTGGGGGAGGCCTAAGTCCAGCAGTGGACGTCTTACGGCTGAAATGATGATGATGATGATGATAGTTATGAATTCAGGTTAAGTAAGGGAAGAAGCTTCTGCCTACGAATTAGTGAAACCACCTGAAATTTGATGTTCCTCGACTCCACCTCGGCGCTTACAATTACTTCATTTTCGCTTAGCGTTTTTGAAGTGAAAACTTATTTAGCGGCGTTGAGCACTTTTTCTGTAATGGGTATAAAATCTTAAACTCGCGTCAGGACACGTGACCTGATCGAAAAAGCGTAGGACGGATGGTTTTAATTTGGAAAAGCGCCATCTATTAAAACGAATACGAATCACTTGGCTAGCCTTGGTTAGTATGGTTATGGAATCATAGATGACGCTAATATAAACTACTAAACACGAAGAGTTTACAGTAAAATATATGTCATTAAAAGTGTGTCTAATTCTAAAAAAATAAAATCGTAATATAGCATAAGCCATAAAATAAATACTTATTACTTATGAATTAAATAATTGTAACAAATAACTTTTTCTAAGACAGACTAACTCGATTATAGATGGCGCTCAAACTAATCATTCAATTTTTGAAGTGAAAACTTCTTTGGCGGCGTTGAGCACTTTTTCTGTAATGGGTATAAAATCTTAAACTCGCGTCAGGACACGTGACCTGATCGAAAAAGCGTAGGACGGATGGAGAGTAGACAGCTATCCCCTCTCTACGGCGCGGCGAAAATGTATGCCTGGGCCTACTGTTTCGTTTAGGCGGCGCAGGGCGCTTGCGCGAATGTTCGTCTATGTTACAGCGTGCCACGCGCATCCATGGATGGTGACAGCTGATGGCTCGACCGTCTGTGTAGTGATCACATTGTTGTGTATTCGTAAAATTCGTGAATATAAAGTGCTTAAAATATGGAAATTGAACAACAAATTATTCCCTAACCATTCCAAAATATCAAACATGCTCAACGTTAATAATCAAGTTTTCACTTCTGCCGGCACTCCCGGAGTGCAATTTTTTTTTTTGTGGGTGGGTAATCATGAAATGACGTCTCCCATTCTTGGGTGGAGCGGAAGGGCGTGTCAGACTTTTACTGACTAAAACCCACCCGTGTTCCTTCAGTTGCCCAAGTGCCAGGGTGACGGTATCTTTTTCGAACAAAACACAACCCTACGACGCTTAGTGTTCTTTCCGATTTTTTCTTTTTGCACCGTTCCTAAGAGTCTTGGCGAGGCATTATAAGGCCTACGGCCTTTCTAAAATATGGCTATTAAATAAAAAAACTTTTTCAAAGCAGAGTGATAGTTTCAGATATTAGTGCGTTCAAATAAAGCTCAGCTTTATTTTTAAGAACTAAAAATAAAGCTGAAGAGCTTGTTTACTTCTGCCCGCGACTTCATTCGCGTCATTCATGCTCCGACCCATCCCGTCACATCAAATCGCCTACCTGGGCCAGTACTTCGTATTCGTGACTTTGTTTATATTTGCTCATATATACCTATATATAGCCTATAGCGATAAATAGGCTATCCAACACAAAAATATTTTTTCAATTCGAACCACTAGTTCCTGAGATTAGCGGGTTCAACCAAACAAACTCTTCAACTTTATAATATTATAAGTATAGGTTTAAAGAGTATAGAAACTGAAACAAACTAATAAATCTCCCCACAATGACGTCATGTTCGATAACCTATAACGAGGTAAGTATATAACCAAGCGTTTTTTGCTGAAAACCCTCGACAAACTTTATTATAAATGGGGCTCGCTAACGACCTATTCTTGACTAACACTATCTAGAATAACGCCCTAATGACACTAGATGAAGTTGTCTGAAGCCTCTGTGTGGGGTGGATATGCGAACGAATTTTGTGGGACTCAACCTTTTAGTTATTTGTTGCAAAGTTTAATATTTTAAAATTAGTTTAAAATATAACACACTGAGGACTTAACCCATTTTTTTTTTTTTTTTGGATGGGAAATCATCAAATGACTTCTCCCGCTCCGGGCGGAGCGGGAGGGCGTGTCAGACTTTTACTGAATAAACCCACCCGTGTTCCTTCAGTTGCCCATGTGCCAGGGTCACGGTATCTCTTTCGAACAATCACGTGACCCCGGCAGGCATCGGTCCTAGCAGACCCCTTCAGTACTGCTGACATCTCTTTGAGGCGCGCGTGGAACACTACGCGCCGTCGACCCGAGCTTGGTCCTTACCGGGCGGCGAGCTACCCATTGCTCGCCACCCGCAAGCTCGCGCCTACGGTGGCCGGGAGTCCGCAATCGACTCCCGGCGCCCGGAGCGTCTCCTCCTGCGGCGGCTAGGGACGTGAGGGCGCAGAGACTGCCACTCCCTCACGCGCCCCGCCTCCTCCTTCGCGAGCATTACTGCTTCGCAGAAGGAGGTGACGGCTTCCCATGCCCTCTCGCTCCGTACCATGGCTCGCACCAGGGCCGGACGCGAGAGGTCGCCGCCGCCGATCGCCTCCACGAGGCCACGGCGGTGCTCCGCCCAGGCAGGACACACTTCCACCGTATGCTCTACCGTGTCCTCTAGACGATCCAGGACTTAACCCATTCATTGCCAATTAAATTTTACAAACATCACCTGGGTGCCACTAAATATTTTTCCTTCACCAAGACCTTCACAGCACCAACCGTGTTTTCCTTACTAAAACAAGAATGACAGTTCGAAGCAAAAACCAACAGTATTTCCACATTTAACAATTGTTTCTAGCCGTGTATGTTGGCAAATATTTAAATAAATTTCTATCATTTTTATGTAATTCCAAAAAACGTCCTAAAGTACACTCAACACATACGGTACGTTGGTGGCATGACGTAGTTATCTCGATCAACGTAAATGGTGCGTTGGTAGCAACGAATGGGTTAAATATAACTGGCAAAATATGGGTGTACTATAGGTACACCTCTACCCAACACTTTGGTGAAAGAAGGCGTGATGATCTATTACGTAACTAATTTAAAAAAAAAAACTATATGTTCTCGTGGTATCATTTACTGAAACCAACTTCCATTATGCAGATAAATTCAAAACCAGGTCAACTATTTTAGACAATGCAAAGACTATGTATCGAGCGGAAAATAAGTCTTCATCTTACAATTAGTTCCACAGGCTATATTATCTGTTAAATTTAGATAATTGTTTTACATACCAGCACGCGTAGCATAACCACCGTAGAAATGGGTTTAGTCGACGGAAGAATAGACAAAATTACAGATTGTAGTAAGATTAAACATAAAATTTAAGATTGTAGAAAGATTTGTACTGTTTTATGCTGGCGTAGCATGACAATTCTATCTCTATTCTACCAAGAATAGACAAAGTTCTTTCTATGGTTGTCATGCTACGCGTGCTGGACTTACAAGTCAACAACACAGTATACGTTGAAATGCGTACAAATGAGCAGACTTACACAGGGACCCTTTTTTTTTTTTTTTTGGATGCGATTTCATCAAATGACTTCTCCCGCTCTGGGCGGAGCGGGAGGGTATGTCAGACTTTTACTGACTAAAACCTACCTGTGTGCCTGGCACTTGCCCATGTGCCAGGGTCACGGTATCTCTTTCGAACAATCTCGCGACCCTGGCAGGCATCCACCAGGTACCATGCCTCGCACCAAGGCCGGACCCGAGAGGTCGCCGCCGCCGATCGCCTCCACGAGGACACGGCGGTGCTCCGCCCAGGCAGGGCACACCTCGACCGTATGCTCCACCGTGTCCTCCAGACGATCCTCGCTATGGAAACACCCGGGCGTTTCCTCCCGCTTTATCCTGAACAGGAACCCACCGAAGCACCCTTGCTCGGTGAGAACCTGCGTCAGGCGGAAGGTGAGGACGCCGTGGCGCCTCTCAATCCACTCCTCAAAGACGGGACTTACCGCCGCACTTGTGGCGTGCCCAGCGCTGGGTTGTGACAATTGGACCTGCCATGTGGCCATGAGATCCTGCCGGAGCTCTGTCCGCCGTGCCGCGATTTGTCGCGGCAGCGGAGTTTCGCCCCGGCGTTTCGCCTCCTCGCGCCACTCCCACATGTCTTCTCTGGAAGAGTGAGTGGACCATAATTCACCACGCGAGCCCAGCGTGAGTTGGTAGATGTCACATGTCTTCGAATTTTTGGTTCTAAGATGTCCAGTATCCTCACGGTATCCTCCTTCAGAGTTTTGAGAGCAGTGGCGATAAAATAATTTACAAAAAGGAAAGCGTCTCTCTGGGTTCGTACTTGGGACTTATCCTACTAATATTATAAACGCGAAAGTTTGTATGTATGGATGTCTGGATGTATGGATGTGTGGATGTTTGTTCCTCTTTCACGCAAAAACTACTGACCCGATTTAGATGAAATTTGGCACATAGATAGTTTATAACCTGGACTAACACATAGGGTACTTTTTATCCCGGTAGTATGTTCCCGCGGGCAAAGCCGCTGGCAAAAGCTAGTAACTCATAAGTCACGGTAGTTACATCTAGGACACCATTTTTGGGCTGATGATATTAAAAAGGCTTTTTGTAGAACATCCATCTTAGAAAATACAACACACTTCTAAAGAATTTTAAAATCCTCTCAACAAAACACCGCACCAACACTGTCCCGAATTATCCACCAAAAAATACACCCCCTACATCTATACAGCGTGTTGGAACCGCGAATACCTTCAGTTATAAAGGTGTGGCCACGTCAGCGTTTATCGGTCGCGCGCTACTCATCAATCTTGCTTTCGTTCAGGTGATATGTCGCGCGTCCATTGAACACGATTTTGTGTGGGACGTATTCAACTAACGTTACAAATGACATTTTTCTGTTATATGAACGGTTGAGCGCGTTCTCGATAGTGTGTTCGGGGTTTATAATATTTTTTCTTCTTTTGTTTCCTGTGATTGAGTATAGGTTTGGTTTTGATGTGAAAGTAAAAGTTAGGTTAGTATCGAATATATAAATGATCTATAAAAAACTTTTTAACAAAAAATTAAACCGCCGAAAAAACAGAAAAGCAAAAAATAATAAACCTTAAAATTATGAGTCGGCGCTTTGAGTGATCTTTGTTCATTGATTTTTTAGCACCGAATCAAAATTTTAAGGTTTATTATTTTTTGCTTTTCTGTTTTTTCGGCGGTTTAATTTTTTGTTAAAAAGTTTTTATTTTGTAATTTTTTGTGGCTTTAATGTACTAATAATACTTGGCAAGGTATACCCTATCCAATGAAAAAAGAATTATCAAAATCGGACTACTCTGTACAAAGTAATGCGTGGTTATACATTACAATCAATGAGTGAACAATCAATCATCCCCTGTTTTCCGACCCTTAGGGTTCGATTTTGTTTTCCAAATTTATATGGGACCACTCTTGGAGTATATTCTTTCCAATAAAAAAAGAATTATCACAATCGGACTACTATGTAAAAAGTTATGCGTGGTCATACATAAAAAAAAAACAACAAAAAAATATATAGGTACGCGTCGAATTGATATCTAACCTCCTCCGTTTTTTTTCGTCGGTTAAAAATATTGATTATACAGGGTGGTATCGATCTAGTAGGGTTGCGGATTCTGCCAGGGTCGGGTTTTTGTTCGAAAGAGTTACCGTGACCCCGGCACAGGCAACTGAAGGAACACGGGTCGGTTTACGTCACTATAAGTCTGACACGCCTTCCGAGCGGGAGACGTTATTTAAAAAAAGAACCCTAAAAAAAGGTTGGTATCGATATCGACGCGCAATCTGTTACCATGAATTCAGCTCATGTTTCTAGACCCGCGTAGACATAGAGTAAAAATCAGTTATAAAAACCCGACAGATTCATAGAAAAAACTTTTTACAAAAAAATAACAACCGACTTCCTTAAAAAAAAAAACACTACAAAATCAAAAATAACTTTAATTTCGGAATTCGGTGTCTTAAGATCTGTATTTAAGGTTTTTTTGCCACCGACTTCCGAGTAGTGTTTTTTTTAAGGAAGTCGGTTGTTATTTTTTTTTTTAAGTTTTTTAATTTTTACCTTTTTAGTTATGGTAGATACCCCGCACTAATGTAATCGCATTATTCGATCATTTGTCGCGCAAATACTTAATGCAAATTTAAGACTTATATGGTTTTCACATAGATCCCATTGTCCGAATGGAACCAAATTAAAATGAAACCAATCGGAAAGCACCAGCTTTCAAATAAAAAAAGAAACATTAAAATCGGTTCACCCAGTCAAAAGTTATGAGGTAACAAACATAAAAAAACATAATAATAAAAAAAAACAACAGTCGAATTGATAACCTCCTCCTTTTTTTAAAGTCGGTTAAAAATGAACCTATACGGAGAAAATGTATAGAACAGCTTACTTTTGTTTTCAAAATAATCGACGATAATATTCAACTCTGGGGGAACTTCAGAATCATATAGTGAATCCATTGTACATTCACCATGTACCTATTTAAGGTTGAGAATTGTCTTTACCGGTGACCATAGAAATGACTTCTTCTTAATTCTTTCAGGCTTAATTTACAACAAAACTTTAAACATGCAAGACCTTTAAGATCAGGCCGCCATAAGCCTTAACACTCATCAAATGAAACTATAACCGTTTAAACGATGTCATAACTGATATAGCATCGTTATTCCCATGTGGTCTGACGTTAAGTTGCCAGACCAATACGTTATCGGACTAAGCACCGAAGAGACTATGGATCGATACAGCGTCCGACTTAACTTAGTCATACGATTCCTTATTGCATTGAATAAGTCTTTGAAGTAAGGGAAGTACCAAGGTAGATCGCAAAATTCAAACCTTGTTACGTTTTTTCAGTATGCAGTGTTAGGTTGTATGTTGAACAAAATATGATTCACGACCGTAAAAATTATGCATTTGCAGAATTATAACTACGATCAACTGTGGCATCTACTCGCAACCGGCGTCTGTGTATGACCAATTGTATGAACCTAAACGACGCAAAAGGAGTGTGTAGAGATCGTAGCAGGTGGCGTTCCGTGGTTTCTGCCTGATCCCATGGGAAAAAGACGTAATTGTATGTGTGTACTATGCTTAATAACATCTCAATTACTAAACATCTGCTGCCGTCATTTTATATCAAATCGATACAAAAGTAACAAACTCGACTATTTGCACAAGATTTTACTAATTGCGATATTATTTGTATTTATATTCATTTTTTACTCATAGGTAGAGTTGCATGTTGAATGTAAAGATGCCACCGTGGACTGTATTAAAATTATCCACTCAATCCTCTAAGTTCATATGACCCTACTGAGTGATTATTTCATAAAATATCTATATAATTATTTAAATATGTAATTGTTACGATTACGAATCAATTTTTTTGTCCAACAGTGATTCGTTCCACACTGACCTCAAATTGCAAAACAGGTAAGAAAAATTGAATTTCTTTGGTTTCGCTCTTAGGTGATTGTCCTAAGGACGAATTTTACCAATCAAACCGTGTTCAAGAGCTGTGATTGTCAATATTCCACTATAATAACATAGACAGCTCTCGATTTACACGTCCTGATCGCGCTCAGATTCAATGGTAAAATTATATAATATATCAAATTATATAATATAGATGATAGAGGCGGAGTATAGTTACAACATCAGCTACTGTTTTTCCATTCAAATTTTTACTATAAAAAGTAGCATATTTTTACTACAGGTATATAAATAAAGAGGTTAGATTGACATATAGGTTTTAGTTCAGAAGAACCTTGTCGTCGGTTTAAAGAATTACAGCTAGAAGTATTCACAGATTTAATAAATATAGTTATGTTTTTGTGCTTTTAAATCCGGAAAGGTAGTTTCACATCGGTCGTTTCATTGACTGGCCTGTTAGTCTAGTGGTTAGTGACCCTGACTGCAAAGACTGAGGTCGTGGGTTCGATTCCCACCCAGGACAAATCTTTGTGTGATGAGCACAATCATTTGTTCTGTGTCTGGGTGTAATTTATCTATAATATGTATGTATTTAGAAATATATAAGTATAGGTATTTATCAGTTGTCTGGTTACCATAGTACAGGCTCTGCCTAGTTTGGGATCAGATAACGTTGTGTTGGTTGTCCTAAGATATTTATTATTATTATTTATTATGACATTTAGTTTTAGTCATGATAATAATAATATTGATGATTATATACTTAAAAGAAAGTATTTATAAAATTATGATGACATACTAATGCTACCAAAATTTTGCTTTCGTGAGGCAATTTGGCGTTGACCGAATTGAACCTTTGGGGATTGGAATTTTCCTCCTCGATCTAATTTTAATTCTGTTCGATCTGGAAACGTTCGTCGTGAACTATGCAAACACTTCTTCATTAAGAGGGTCTTCGTCTTATAATGTGGGGCTCCAAGAATTATTGGATGCTATTAAATTAAATCTAAAATTTTAACATAAAGAGGAATGCTTTCGGTATTTCAAATGTCAAGGATCACACATCTCCTGGGACATGAGCGTTGTTAGTGACCAATGACCAAGTGACTGAAATTACTTCTATTCAACCGGACAACAGCAACGCTGCATGACAGCCGAAATTGGTAACGTGGCCGTAGGTTCCCTCGAGAAAGTATCTCGAGGGAACGCCATTACAAAGAACTCTATTAATCTGTATTGAAATTATATTGTACATTATGTGCTCAGAAACTAAAGGCTAGCTTTTCGAGAAACCTTTTGTTTCTAAAGGTAAAGGTAATTACAAACTTTTTCCCTTCTTATGCCACTTCTTGGAAAATTAATTCCGGAAAAGGTCAAATTCCCAAAGCTGATCTGGGTCCAACAAATAGAAAATTTCCTGTAGAAAATATTCTTGCTCACTTATTAAATTATTATGACGTGCTATAGTAAACAATTTATTTATATATTACTTTTACACTTACACTTTTACACTACACACACACACACACACACACACACACGCACACGTGTATTTTATACTTTTATTTTGTTTCATTCCAAAATTATAACTTTTTAAAACGAATTTGTAATTTATAGGTTGTGGTGAGACAAAATATTCAGGCATTAATTCAAACAAGACAAATTGATTTCAATGTTGATCTAAAATATTTTCCTTCTAAATAGCTATATTTTAGCTTCGGTATAGAAACTCACTTCCTCCTCAATTCGCTTGTCGCCTGGCCCAACTAAGACTCGCATCAAACGAGAAAAATAAACAGCGAATATAAATATTTTTTCCACGTGACACCAATGAGTAATGACTGATTGAATGAACGATAAAAACTGCCTCTGATCATAGAAATAAGGAGGATATGACGATTTTCATAAATTGAGCCTGTTTAGTAGTCATAATAACTTTTCTTAACACTTGTACAATGTGTTACTGAATTAATGTACATTATAAAATTTGTCGGTCAGAATCGTTTACTATATTGATTTCTCTCATCCTACTATCCTACGAATTTCTACGAAGTATAAAAACTTTTTCCAAAAAAATAAAAACCGACTTCCTTAAAAAACACTACAAAGTCAAAAATAACTTTAATTTCGGAAATCGGTGTCTTAGGATCTGTATTTAAGGTTTTTTTGCCACCGACTTCCGAAATTCAAGTTATTTTAGACTTTGTAGTGTTTTTTTTAAGGAAGTCGGTTTTTATTTTTTTGTAAAAAGTTTTTATTTTAACTTTTTAGTTATGGTAGATACCCCGCACTAATCTAATCGCGTTATTCGTTCATTTGTATAAGAGTTATATGGTTTTCACATGGATCCCACTGTCCGAATGGAACCAAATTAAAATGGGACTATTCGGGAAGCACCAGCTTGAAATCGGTTCACCCAGTCAAAAGTTATGAGCTAACAAACATATTTTTTTTTTAAATACAGACGAATTGATAACCTCCTCCTTTTTTTTGAAGTCGGTTAAAAATAATGTCGCTTCCCGCGTCTGTACGCTTGGATCTTTTAAAACCGCAATTCTAACCGCAATTCTCGTGTTCGTATACTTCTAGGTGAACTTCGATATATGCTGTGGCTGTGTGGAATAGTTCTTAATTACTGATTTGATTATGTTTACTTTAATAATGATCCAAATAATGTACCAATGTCAAAAGTTCCTGTGATTAATAAATACTTATTACAAAAAAAGCATTTTATTTGGCGTAGTCGGTTCGATGAATGTTTAGTAACCATGTAACAACGAAAATAGTTTACATATCTAGGGTTAATATGACGCTGTAACTCTTAGGAGCCGAGCACAAAGATAAAAAGTCAGAAATAACACTAAGCGAAAATGACGTAGTAGCGCGGGCTGGTGATGCAATGCAACGGGGTGTGTCAGGGGAAGAAAAAAATTCGGAAAACCAGTAATATTATAAATGTGAAGATTGTATGTTTGGATATTTGTTACTCAATCACGCAAAAACTGCTGACCGAAATTGGATGATTTTTTTTCATACGGATAGGATTAACGTATAGGATACTTTTTGTCTCGGTAGTACGTACTAATTAAAAATATAATTTAAAATAAAAATGTCCGAAAATTATCCCGGGGGAACGTTCCTGCAATATAATTTAGTTTAGCTCATAAAGTTTTTATCTATTAATATGTGGTATTAGTACTCATAAATTTTAAAATTATTCTTTTTTCTACATTGTTATTCTTCAGAAAGCTATAAAAAAAGCCGGTGGTTTAGATCATAAAAGTCTAAAAGTTTGACCGTTTCCTATGTTTAATTATTTAACTGCTGAATATACCAAAAAACTTTCAAATAAAACTGAGAAAAAGAATAAGAGGACGATATAATTTTTGTCTTTTTGTGGGTTGGAAGTCATCAAATGACGTCTCCCGCTCTGGGTGGAGCGGGAGGGTATGTCAGACTTTTACTGACTAAAACCCACCCGTGTTGCTTCAGTTGCCTATATGCCAGAGCCACGGTATATCTTTCGAACAAATCTCGCGACCCTGGCAGGTATCAGTCATAGCGGACCCTTTCAATGGTTTCTAACATCTCTTTAAGGCACGCGTGGATTACAACACGTCGACGACCCGAGCCTGGTCGTTACCGGGCTGCGAAACGACCAGCAAGGATCAGGCTCGGCAGAAAAAGCAAGGCTCGGTTGTGCTGACGTTGCGTTACCCCAGCGCATACGTTTTGTAAACGCACGATTTTACTCGTACTGTTTCTAAGTTAATTTTTGTATATAATAGTGCAGCCTATAATGTTCTTCCTGCTGGGACACAAGCTTCTTCTCTTCTGGGGGATAGGGGCTGTAATCTACCACGCCCAATGCGGGTTAATAGATGTCATATATTTTCCAATTTTTAATTCTAGGAAATACCAGTTTTGTCACTATGTTTTCCTTCCAAGTTTTGAGAGCATTGGTGATGAAATTATTTACACATAATAAAGCGCCTGGCTGGGATCGTTTTCAGAGCAGTGGTGATGAAATTATTTACACATAATAAAGCGCCTGCCTGGGATCGTTTTCAGAGCACTGGTGATGAAATTATTTACACATAATCAAGCGCCTGCCTGGGATCGTTTTCATAGCACTGGTGATGAAATTATTTACACATAATAAAGCGCCTGCCTGGGATCGTTTTCAGAGCACTGGTGATGAAATTATTTACACATAATAAAACGCCTGCCTGGGATCGTTTTCAGAGCACTGGTGATGAAATTATTTACGCATAATAAAGCGCCTGCCTGGGATCGTTTTCATAGCACTGGTGATGAAATTATTTACACATAATAAAGCGCCTGCCTGGGATCGTTTTCAGGGCATTGGTGATGAAATTATTTACACATAATAAAGCGCCTGGCTGGGATCGTTTTCAGAGCAGTGGTGATGAAATTATTTACACATAATAAAGCGCCTGCCTGGGATCGTTTTCATAGCACTGGTGATGAAATTATTTACACATAATAAAGCGCCTGCCTGGGATCGTTTTCAGAGCACTGGTGATGAAATTATTTACACATAATAAAACGCCTGCCTGGGATCGTTTTCAGAGCACTGGTGATGAAATTATTTACACAAAATAAAGCACCTACCTGGGTTTCGAACCCATGACCTAGGATGACACTGAGCCACCACTGCTTCCACCAAGTAATTTAAACACTAGTTCGTGTATAAGGGTGGTTTAGGTGCCTGCCGAGGTCGCGAGATTGTTCGAAAGAGATACCGTGACCCTGGCACATGGGCAACTGAAGGAACACGGGTGGGTTTTAGTCAGTAAAAGTCTGACATGCCCTTCCGCTCCGCCCAGAGCGGGAGAAGTCATATGATGATTTCCCATCCAAAAAAAAAAAGGTTGGTATAGGTATCTCCTTTCCTTCTTAAATCCGTTGTACAACCAAGATATACGATTCACTAATGATCAATGAGTACATGTCGCATTTTATCTAAATTGCCGCGCAGTCGTAAATGTTTGTCGACATTTTTTATATGGAAGTGATAAAGTTTATACAGTATGTCAGCGTCGTACAGTCAACCGCATGTCGTCATTGTAACAATTCTACACTGACAGCGCCTTTATGTCGTAGTGTTTAAGTGTGGTTTTCGTAGTGCAAGGGTACAGATATGCTGATGACTGTACGTTCCTAGGTTTATGTCTTAAATGTGGTGATATGTTTGCTGTTTTTTTATGTTTATTTGATAGTTTTGTTGAATGTAGACGCGGTTTTTATTCTGCTTGGTCGGATATGGTGAGACCTTTTTCTGCGGGCGTTACATAAGACTTAACAATTCGTCTCTTTCTTATAAATTGATGGAATTTCACTGTACGTCGATAAAACCAAGATTATGTACGCAAACACAAGTTTTGATATAATAAAATGCATGATACAATACAAAGCAAGGATTGATGAAGCTCTTAATCAGTAACTTTCGTTCAGCAGCCTTTAGCCGTAATACGGTTGCGGCCTTTTAAGAAAATGGCGTAAAAAAACTTCCCACGTCTAATTCAGAAAACCAATGTTATCCTAATATTTATGAGAACATTAACGTTCTTTATACGTGCGTATGTGTGTGGGATTGCATGTGTCATCATCATCATCATCATCGTTTCAGCCTTCCACAGCTGGACAAAAGCCTGTCCCAAATGGGGGTGTTTGCCATATTCTTCGATATATATAAAAATGAATCCGTATTTCCCTTGGTCACGCCATCACGCGTGAAGGGCTGGACCGATTTCACTTTTTCTTTTTTTGTTGTGTTTGTAATTGTCAGGATAAGGTTTTTATGAAAGAAAAAAAAAAAAATTGCGCGTAAAATTAGAAAATTTAAGAAACTTATTTAAGAATACTTAACAACCATATAATAGGACAATGTAAACTTTTTTAATGTAACATTATGACATTTGACATAGAATTGACAGAATGCGTGCTTAAATATTAATTATTATAAGATATAGAGCGACTATTTATTTTACAAAAAAAATGCGTTCGAATCCTAGTAAATATAGAACGTACGGAAAGTTGCAAACAATACTTTATAGAACATAAAATTCTTACGCTAGCAGGTATTTATATCCTAGAAGCTAGTAAATTTGTGAGAAAATACCCATCGCTTTTTCCGCTAGCAAAACAGCAACGCCCACAGCAACGCAGTCTTAGAAACCGATATCTAAACGAATTAGCGGTACCAACTTCAAGACTAGCTATGTTTCGTTCTGGGCCTCTGGCCATGTGCGTTAAAATCTATAATAAACTCCCGAATTCAGTTAAGGATACAGAGTACGACAACAAATTCAAAAATGACCTACAAAACTACTTAAACTTAAAATCATATTATAGCCTAAAAGAATTTTTAACTGAGAAATAAATAAATTACTATCGACTCGAACACATTACACATACATAACTAGGTACTCTATAAGACATCAGTCAGAAAATGATAATTTATTTATTTAGTTTGTAAGAATGACATAATGTATAATAATAATTAATAATTTTTAAATTAATCTATATCAACAAATTGTATTAATAATAACATAACATAACATAATATTTATTCAAAAAATAAAAGGCTTAAAAATATGTACAGTTTGCTTATATGTAAATTATATTCTAATATTTACGTGCCTGAACTAGGTTATCCTGTGTTTCAGGCAAGAAGAGCCTAAATAGTCTTATAAAATAAATAAATAACCAAAAGTTGTGAATAGACAAATTATTGTATAAATGTTGAGTAGCTTATAAAATAGTTTCTAAAATTTTATAGAATTAAATACTTAACGTAGGTGAATACTTACTTTAACACAGTTAGTAAATTCTCTGTTTCTTCGTAAGACATACTTTGGAGAGCGTCATTGAGAGTTCTCTTACAATTTGCATAGTTTAGTGAAAAAATTTAATAATGAATAATGATAGCATGTTAAATTAATTAAAACCTGTCGCCTATACATTGCTGTGCCCTAGCAGGGTTCATTGTTTGGAACTATCATAATGTAACAACCTGTAAACAACATGAAATGCAATAAATGAATATGAATATCATCAAAGAGACAGGACAACGTCTGTCGGGTCAGCTAGTGTTATTATAATATTGCTTATTATAATGACATTTGGTTTAAACAGTGTAATATGTCTTATTTATGAAATACTATTTTTTTTGTAGATTATTTTATACTTTTCTACTTTGTGAATGTGAGAACGTTGTAGGCCTTGTAGAATGTAGACAATTTTCTATCTTATTCAGTACCTGGTACTTGTTGACAGGCCTACACCGTCCTCCCATACCTATTAATACTGTAATTTGAAACATTTGTTAAAACTAATTATTTTTAAAAGAGTAACCGTGGAGTTTCTTGCCGGCTCTTCTCCATAGGAACCAACAATTTGGAACTGTGCACCTAGCTTCTTACGTTTCATAAGTGCCTATGTAGGTTTATATGAAATAAAAATATTTTGATTTGATTTGATTCGCCACGCTTGGCAGGCGGGTTGGCGCAGTATGGTGGTAAAATGCATAGATAATAACGCTGCTGCCCATTCTCTAGTAAGTCCCTTAGTCGCCTTCTAAGGTACCCAAGGGAAGAAATGATATGGTATGTACGGTGAAACCATACACTTGCACTTTTGCTTACGCGTGCATTTTACCTCAACTAACAAATTAATATAAGTGAAGCAATCAGTACTTGATTAGCGGGCATCGCGCGTGCTCCCTCGCTTCTTTGTATCACCAAACCTTTGGTCCGAACAATATATCTAATTTGACTTTATTATCAGCAGTATCATTTAGCCATCTTACTACCTTCTACATGGTACCTTTTTTTAAGTCCGGTAATACACGAAACATCGCATATGTGCTTCCGCAATCTAGGCCTCCAAATGACTTAATACACATTTTGCACACAATAAAACTCTCGAAGACAACGTAAAGCAATAAACGAGCGAAGGTTTTACGACGCCGGTGAAAGCCCTAATTACATTTATTTATAGTCACTTAATCATTGCTGCCAGTTAAAGAAACAGCCTGTTGGTTATTTGAATCGCGATAATTAATGTTGGCAATAAAATCTCTATTTTAGGCGCTAAAAGGAATTCGCGGAAGGGTTGTGATTAAAACTTCTGAAGAGTTAATTTTCATGACTTTGATGCGAGATTTTTGTTACTTTTTTAGGGATAAGATGGAGAATAATTACTTCAGATGTCTTGAAAATCAAATAAAGCTTTGTACTTGTAGGCTATGTAATCAAAGTGCTACGTCTCGTAGCAAAGGCGTAGCGTATCGACCGGGTTCCAGGAAATTCGTAGCGTCGTAGCGTCGTAGGTGATTGTGGGAACTTGATACTTATCCGTATGTTCAGTTGGTATTTATTTAGTAGTTGTCTATTGGGTCGGGCTTTGAACTTACGACTTGAAAGGTTCAACCGTTAATGAACTTTGTTTGATGGTGTAAAAGCAACGTTCACAGATGTTCTTTAGCGTTCATGAGCCAGACGATAACAATTATAATGGTAAGTATAGCATAGCTTATGGTATGTGGTAGCCATATGCTAAATATAATTCTGACTAAACCTCCGACGGTTTATGTGGTGCATAATACCATAGAACACTGATGCAGAAACTAGCTTTTGCCATAGACTTCGCTCCCTATAAAATCCTATGAGTTAACTTCAGGTTATAAACTATCTTTGTGCCAAATTTTGCCCCAAATCCTACAGACGTTTTTGTGCGATTGAGTTACAAACATAGAAACTTTACATATATAATATTCAAATCGAATAAAAATATTTTATTGCACATAAACCTACATGGACACTTATGAAACAAGAAGCTATGTGCACAGTTCCAATATGTTGGTACGAATGTCCGCGGATACTCTTTTTTAGGGTTCCGTTCATCATCATCATTTCAGCCGTAAGACGTCCACTGCTGGACTTAGGCCTCCCCCAATTTGGGGGGCTTTGCCATAATCGCCACGCTTGGCAGGCGGGTTGGCGATCGCAGTATGTTGGTAAAATGCAGAGAGAACGCTGCTGCCCATTCTCTAGTAAGTCCCTTAGTCGCCTTTTACGACACCCACGGGCAGAAATGGGGTGGTGTTATTCTGTACGTCCGGCACCACACGGTACTTTCACGGCACGGTACTTGCACGGTATTTTCCCTTGTTTAAACCATTATGACTGTTTGTTTTTTAATCTATATATATAAAAATGAATCCGTTCAGTCAACATAAATATAAAAATTAAAAAAAAAAACATTTCATTTCATAAACGATGATGACGAATGATGATGATGATGACCTGCAGGTTTGTACGGAACCCTCGGTGCGCGAGTCCGACTCGCACTTGGCCGGTTTTTTTTAATAATTAGTTCTTACAATGGATCGAGATTATAGAGTTAATACGTATAGAAGGACAATGCAGGCCTGTAAACAAGTATCGAGTATCTAGTAAAATAGAAAATGTTCTAGAAATCTACAGTCTACAAGGCCTCTATTAACAAAATATGAAAGACTCCACATAAATAAAATACTAGTAAATAAAATAAATTTGAATCAAATGACATGATTGCCATGACAACCACTCATAAAGAGTCGTTAAATTAAAATTGTAGATCATTTGCTTGTAGGAAAGGATACCAAAATAATGTTTGGTTGATGATTCATCAGAATATAACTACATACCATGAGCGCGGCCATATAAATTCAGTTTCAATTTGGTGAATATGAATTTTAATAAGAACCCGTTTGATAAACTTTAACTTAAGATTAGGGATAATTATTTCAAGGTGACGTTGAAATTATTTTGAGTAAGTTAAGATGAAACTTTTGCCAAGCTGTTAAATTGTCACAGAACATTCCAAATAGTTTTAAAGTCATTTTGATTGAAGTTATTAAAGCTTGAAATTATTCAATCTGTTGAAATTCTTCGTGACTGAAACTGGCTTTTAAATTATTTCGCAAGCAATCAATTAGGAATTTTACTAAGATATTCTGCATATTTTTGAATATAGCAAGCAGTGGTGACACAGTGGTAACATCCGCGACTCACAAATTGTATGTCGTATGATTGAATGGCGACAGGCACTTAATTTTTTGTAAATTTTTTCATCACCACTGCTCTAAAAGGGTACAGGAAAATTTCGTAAGGAATCCGGCATTTCCTAAAATTACAACTTTTTTTTTCTGCGTCATCAAATGACGTCTCGCGCTCTAGGGTGGAGCGGAAGGGCGTGTCAGACTTTTACTGACTAAAACCCACCCGTGCTCCTTCAGTTGCCCATATGCGAGGGCCACGGTATCTGTTTCGAACAAATCTCGCGACTATGGCATGCATCGGTCCTAGGGGACCCCTTCAGTTTGCTAATATCTCTTTGAGGCACGCGTGGAACACTACGCGCCGTCGATATGGGCCTGATCCTTACCGGGCGGCGAGCTATCCATTGCTCACCGCCCACAAGCTCGCGTCTATAGTGGCCGGGAGTTCACAATTGACTCCCGACGCCCGGGGCGTCTCCTCCTGCGGCGGCTAGGGGCGTGAAGCTGACGGTTTCCCATGCCCTCTCACTCCGTACTATGGCCTGCACCAAGGCCTGATGCGATAGGTCGCCGCCGCCGATCGGCTCCATGAAGATAGGGTAGTGTTCTGCTCAAGTAGGGCACACCTGCACCGTATGTTCCACTGTATCTTCCAGGCGATCCACGTAATGGAAACACCCGGACGTTTCCTCCCACCCTGTCCTGAACGGGAATCACCCAAAGCACCCATGTCTGGTGAGGACCTGCGAAAGGCGGAAGGTGAGGACGCCGTGGCGCCACTCTAGTCACTCCTCAGAGAGAAGAGGGGATTTACCACCGCAATCGTGGCGTGCCCAGTACTGGGTTGCGACAATCGTACCCGCTATGTTACCATCAGATCACACCGGAGCTCTGCGCCGTGCCACGATTTGTCGCGGCAGCGGAGTTTCGCCTCCTCGCGCCATTCCCACATATGCGCGAGGACCTTTGCCTCCAGATTCCATGGCGAAAATCACAACTTCAATACAAGTGACATGTGCCATCCCACACTGGGCCCGCGTGGTGGTTTACGGCCCGCTCACTTTCACAGAAAGCAGACCTCCATACCACAAGTGGGGACATTGAAGGCTGTCACTGTGGGATCATCGATGACGTGTTCATGAAAAGCCTCATAAAACGTCGTTTTGGGAATGAACATTAATCCAAGGAATTATGTACACATGATCCGTAATGTTTCTCAGCCTCATTATCATCATCACTGGCAGCTTTGCTCCATCTACTGCTGCCTTTTGTACCATGTTTTCCTGGTATGTGCGACTCTTACAGCTTAACACCTTTAGAATTATTTAACCTTGACAAAACGACCGATTTCTCAAATAACCAAAGTGTTATATGATCTCTAATGTAATATTCTACCGGTTTATGTGGTCCACGATACCATATACTAAGAATAAATAGTAACGGAACAAGTTTCGACGGTAATATTCACGACAATTTCAATTTCAAATCTGCCAGGATTGTATCGTCACTTGCGGCTACTGTTTGTCAACAAAATTGACAACCGTTTTGCTTGAGGGGGAAGTTCTTTATTATATCAGTGAACTGGCTGGACAGGTCCATTCAATTTGTGTGGTTCTTTCCTCAAATGGCAATTTCAGACACCAATCTACATGGTCTTCACCCCGAGTATTTCTGAGTTTGTTTCGGCATTTCTTCTCAGAGTTGTCAGATAGGAAACGCCAACCTCATTTAGCCTTAAAAATATAAAACGTGTTGGTACAAACCTTCTTACTGAAATTAAATCTTTACCGTTTAGTGGCATAGGCTTAAATTTCATAGAGTGGGAGTTATGTTTCATGACATGAGTCAACTTCTTTAACAATTAAATTGTTCGAGTATGTGAAGAACGTGAGTTTCATTTCTACAAAGATTTCTTATTCAATGACAATATGTTCAGCTCGTGGATTACGCGGGTTAGATGAAATCTCGGCAGTAATGGCTTATGGTAACTTAACCCGCCACCTTCCGATGATAAGAACGGTTTCATAAATGAGATGGCTGCCCCATTGCCATGAAGGGTATTTCAGTATGTCGTAGGGCGATGACCTCTCCGTAAAAGAGGCTTATGGATCGAGATAATTCATTTTAATCTTGAATAATGTGTCTGGCTTTCTGAGACATTGATAATATTTTGGCATTATCTTAAAAAGATTGAAGATTTGTTTAGTAACATTTTGACTTACAAGGAGACGGCAAGAGTGTGGGGTTCTTAAATCGAACGAAGGTTCCGCGTGTAGTTAGTACTCAGTGAGTGTATTCATAATATACTCGTACTCAAATTCTAGAGCGCACTACTTCGTCATTGTCGAGAAAAAAATCCTGAAGTTTGAAAAAAGCTGTTATTTGTTGTGCAAGTTCTCGACAAAAATTGTGTTTTTCTTGTTTTTATGATAAATATCATCCAGATTTGTGTATTGCTAATGATGAATGATTGAAAGGAATTGTTTATAACGAGTTATTAAATTTTATTTTAAAAAGTTTTTTTTTTGATAGAACTGTGTACTAACTACACGCGGAACTTCCGTTCGATTTAAGGAGCCCACTGTCTTGCTGTCTACTCGTTAGTAGATATGTTGCATATGGACTGTCTTATCTGCTGTTTTGCTTAACTGCTTGCCGTGTTCCAATACAGCCCTGTAATATACAGCTGAATAAAGTTCAGCTAGATTGTTATTGCGTTACGTTTAACAAAACTGCTACCCACTTTAGACGTTATGCAGTTTGGCTTATTTGCAGTCACAATTAGCGTGGTGTGGCTTCTAATGAAAGGGTGTTTCGCGGAAGAAAGCTTACGCGTGCCCGTGTTCCCGCCACAAGCGGCACAGGAGGTAAAGTATTATTGGGTTGGAGTTCCATATAACTGCGTTATCACCACGTAAAAAAAAATGCTAGACAGATAATGATGATAGTCTTTGGCCCACTAAGTATCATTTAATGCTATTCATAACTACTTTCATAATAATCACATGTTGGCCAGCAGCATTGCTTTATACAAAACTCTAAATTCGTTGAGATACCGTTTTCATAGAAGTTAAAACTGAGCTGAAAGAAACAATTAGTTGCCCTAAGTACAAAAAGGTAATTTGAAATAGATTAGAAAACAGTTTAAATGGAGTGAAATACAAGACAAAGACACTTCAACAGTTTCAGCGATTTCTTGGAAAACCTTAAGCTCGGGCTGAAATGAAAGTAGTGGAAACTTTGGGACTACGATAATAGACATTTAAGGGGAAAGCACCAAATTATAATAACGAATATAGCTTGACAGAATTGTCGTAAATATAGAACCAATGATCGCCCAGTGGTCAAAATTCGACCACAATTCATTTAAAACTTAATGGTTTATTAACGTTCTGAAATCCTTCGCCACTTTAACTTTAATTGTGCGAAAATGTATTCTCCTGCGGTCGTGTAATTTTCTTTACAGATTAAAATCATCAGTACATCCCTAAGTTTATTTAAGATTAATTGTAATCATGATTTTAATTATTCTAATCACGTAAATAATTACGTGTTACGGTTACAGAGCCTGACACTGTACTGAAATTTAAAAAAAAAAGAATGAAATAGGGGAAAGATTGCCTTATTCTACTCCAGATATGGTATTTCCAAGTGTGACTGCTGAACACGGAGAGTCCTGTGGTTAGAGAACATTTTATTGAGTTATACAGGGTGTCCCAAAAAACAACGTGAAGCCGAAAACGATTGATACGCCAGGTGGTGACAGTTGTCGCGAGATTGTTCGAAAGAGATACCGTGACCCTGGCACATAGGCAACTGAAGGAACACGGGTGGGTTTTAGTCAGTAAAAGTCTGACACGCCCTCCCGGTCCGCCCAGAGCGGGAGAAGTCACTTTTTTTTTGATTTCCCATCAAAAAAAAAAAAAGGTGGTGACAGATGTGAACAGAAGTGATCTAGATGTATTGACTTATGAACATTTGTATCTGTTAGACAGTAACTTAAACTTAACCTATGACCACAAGGTATATGATAAACGAACTGGTACAATAAGTAACCATGGAATGTATATTATATTTAAGGACATACACAATTTAATAATTGACATACAATATAATAATCGCGAATGTAATAAAATTGATATAACCCTAGATAATAATTTAACAAATAAGAATAATTTTTTTCTTGACTAAATATCTATGGACATTACATCAAAACATTGCCGGTCTCCTTAGTAAAGCTGATGCTCTCTCTGTCTGTTTAAGTGAGCTCTCCGACCGAGATATTGATGTAGACGTAATATGCATTTCTGAGCATTTTATGATGGCTGGCAGTGAGAATCAGTTACACATACCTAACTATAGTTTAGCGACATGTTATAGTAGAAAGGCGAGTAAGCGAGGAGGTGCATGTATCCTCGTTAAGCGTAACTTACAATGGAAGGAATTGCCCACCATAACAAAAATGTCATCACAAAGCATATTTGAATGTTGTGCAGTTAAATTGACTGATTATAATATTATATTTGTGTGTATTTATAGAGTCCCGAACTCAAGTAACTTAAATGAGTTCTTTGATAAACTTGAAATTCTTTTAAAATATTTATCCAAACAAAGATGTAAGAATATAGTCATCGCTGGTGATTACAACATTGACATTTTAAAGAAAACTAAGCAATCAACCGAATTTGAATGTATTCTCTTAAACTCGAATTTACAACTAGCATTAAGGCAACATACTCGGACTGCGAGCCGAACATGTATCGACAATTTTGCTCATGATTTTGGTAAACGTTGTAAGACTGAAGTGGTGGAGTTCGCGCTATCCGACCACACAGCACAGCTTTTAAAGTGTCCCGTACGAAAAAAGGATGCTCATAAATATTATCGTAAAATGACACGAGATTACAGTCCAAAAAATATAGAAAAATTCAAAACTTGTCTAGGCAGTCTCTCCTTCTCCGATATGTATGAGATGGAAGATTCAAATGCAGCTTACAACTGTTTTATAGAAACTTTCAAATTATTTTATGATTTATGTTTCCCCAATAAAATTGTTACCGTTAACATAGTAAAAAAACCTGCTTGGGTATCACGTGGGATTAAGATCTGTAGCAAAAATAAAAGGAATCTCCTATGGAAATACAGGTTAAAACCAGATCAATCAAACAGAGTTAAATTCAAAAATTATTCAAGATTATTTAAAAAAATTATTAATCTAACTAAAAAAGCTCAAAACACTTACAATATTAAAACCTCAAATAACAAATCAAAAACCACATGGCAAATCATCAATAAGTCCAAAAGTGAAAACTTGAGAACCTGTATTACTTGCATCAACTCTGAAAATAAAAAAATTACTCAAAGGAAGGATATAGCCGATGCATTCAATAATTATTTTATCGATAAAATCCAGCCAACAAGTAACGCAGGAACGAACTCAACGTCACTGATCGATAGCAGAGCACAGTCTATGTTTTTGGCTCCGTGTACACCACATGACATACTCTATATTATAATGAAACTTAGAAACACGAACAGCGTTGGCTATGATGGTATTGCCACAAAAATATTAAAAGCAGTTGCATTGATAATATCTACACACTTATGTTTCATTATCAATCTTTGTATAAGCGCAGGCACCTTTCCTGATTCTTTAAAAAAGTCTATAGTAAAACCGCTTAATAAGAAGGAAAATCACGAATTGATGTCAAACTACAGATTGCGATTATACCAGTGTTATCCAAAGTCTTCGAAAAGTATATATCGGGGGAAATCAACAATTATTTAGAAAAATATCACATTTTAGCTGACGAACAAAAGGGATTTCGCAAAAACAAAAGTATAAATCTGGCTATTTATGAATTTCTACATAATGTCATGTTAAACGTAGATAAGAGGACACCTGTGTGCGCCATTTTCTGCGACATGACACAGGCTTTTGATTGTGTGCATTACAATTCCCTAGCAGCGAAACTTGAAGTGTATGGTATTAGGGGTAACGTCTTAAAACTAATTGAATCTTATCTTCACAAACGTAAGCAGGTTACCGAAATAAGTCAAATTTGCAACAAACGTGAGATAACTGTAAGATCCGAGGAACGAGAAGTAATATACGGAGTACCGCAAGGCAGTGTGGTGGGCCCTCCGATGTTCACTTTATATATAAATGACTTGCCTAAAGCTGTTGACCACCCAATGACACTTTTTGCTGACGATTGCACTGTGACTATAGCTTGTAATGACAAAAGTACGTATGAACATGACATTAATAATTCGCTTATATCTATCATAAATTGGCTTAATAATAATAATTTAATCATTAATTTAAAAAAGACTAATGTAATTCATTTCGGACAACGTACACATACAGCTAACAATATTAATGTCCAGTATAATAATATTAATATAAATGCAACTGACACAACAAAATTTCTGGGACTTATAATTGATGATAAGTTGTGTTGGAAGCCCCAAATAGAAGCTCTGAGTAAGAAAATAAGTAGTGCAGCCTACGCTTTGAAACAACTAGCAGCGGTTCTCAATAAAGATGCATTAATTACTGCGTACTATGGATTGGCTGAATCCATTCTTAGATACGGAGTTATTTTCTGGGGAAATAGTGCGGACAATGAAGTAGCGTTTCGGGCCCAGAAAAGATGCATCAGATCGATGTTTCGACTTCAAACAACAGACAGCTGCAAACCCTATTTTAAAGAGCATAGAATATTGACATTACCCTCATTATACATTTTGGAAACGGTAATGTTCACTGTAAGTCATTCTAACTTATTCCAACGTTTGTCTGATGCTGTGCCAAGGAATAGACGTGACAATACTCTACTCTGTGTTCGCGGCGGTAAAACTGCTCTTTTGCATAAGAGCATTTATTACATGGCTCCGACCATATTTAATAAATTGCCCAAGTCATGGAGATTATTGGATGTATCCGGCCTTAAATTGAAATTGAGAAAATTATTAATAGAGAGATCTTATTATAGTATTTCGGAATTTATGAAAGAGGATAATTTTTCTTGATGATTATGTATTTTAATTTATTTTATTGTATAATGTGTTGATAATTAAATTGAATTGACATTGAATTGAATTAATAATTAACTTGACATAATTGAATTAATAATTAACTTGACATTGAATTGAATTGATAATTGAACTGACATTGAATAGAATTGATAATTGAATTGTATTGATAATGTAGTACGATTGTTATAGTAATTTTATCATTTTGAATTTAATAAGCGTAGTCCCGGTTTAAAACCCAGCAACTGTACGCCACTCAACAATTTGTACGCCACGTCACGCGGCTGAACATGTTTGAACTTTCTTTTCTACTGTAATATCTTGCATGCAATGTATGTATACCATGTTTAAACAAATAAATATACTTACTTACTTACTTACTTACTTACAGTTATCAGAAAAATATTTAAAAAAATCTAAGTTAAGTACTTTTCAAATTATTGACATTACTTTTCATATTTTTTTTTGTGAGTGATGTAACCCTGAATAACCCTTCTGTAAACTACAGTCCAAAATTAAAACAGAACTACCTCAGTTTTAAAGAAAACATGACTTTTTTGCTCCACCATGTACTAAAAATTATTACATCGCCCAACTTTAACTGACTGTACTGAAAAAAAAGCTTAACTTAGATTTTTTAAATTATTTTTCTGATAACTGTCACCACCTGGCCTATCAACCGTTTTCGGCTTGACGTTGATTTTTGGGACACCCTGTATAATGAACGTTCTTTGCAATCAGATTTCTGGAGACAACCGACATGGATCATCATCATAAGCGCAGCCTTTTTGCAGCTCTGTTGAGGTCGACTTCCAATCCCATCGAATGCTAGCTGAATATCAGTACGGAGTATCATGGAGTAACTACCCATCTGACCGTCACTACCGAGTTACTGACTAATACACAAATTTTAAGCAAATTAACAATCATTCTAAGCAAATAAATAAATCGAAATCTAAGATATCCCTTAGTAAGATTAATTGTCAGACTTTCGGGCTTTTGACAAGATCCGTGGGTGACAGCTAAGACCAACGACTGAACGTGATTTCCGAGGCATGGAGTGATCTTGTTAGGTAAATATGGTCACCCATGCACGAACCAACCGCGGCAGGCAATGCTAAACCTGATCGATAGCTCCGTGCGGCTGTTATTACTTAGCAACAAGCCCACATAGTATGTACAGACGCCAACACTTGAAGCTACTACAATCTGCCAAATTTCTTTAATAGGTTTCCAACTTTATCGCTAAAGCATTGGGTTCAAAATTCATTGGGAAAATTTGACAGTTACGGGTACCTTGATGTGCTGGCGTCTGTACTACACGTACATTGAAATTATGACTCGCAAAATGTAGACTGTACTGTACAACTCTGCATACCCTTATTGACATTATGCTGGCGAAATGTGATGCTAGGAAGTAAACTTAGAAATATTACTAAATGCAATTTTCTCGCAGGTAACGTTAAAATTCAACCCAAAATATTCCTTGAATAAGATGATTAAGACGCCTATTCGCATCGGCGTCAATGCGTCAACCCTCTAACGCAATGGGGGAATAAATCAAGGCACGCAGGTACAAATGACCCTAATGTGCCGTGATGTGCACGTGCCCCAGTAATGAAGGGTTAACAGTTTTAGTGTTACGTATTAAATTAGATTTTATGGTGAAGTCTGTACGTGTGTGTAGCGTGGATTTGTACAGTCAGCACCAAAAGTCGATGAACAGAATCAACATAACAAAACACCTGTTCACAATAAAATGCCATAAGTTATAGTCGCAACTAGGAAACAAAATAGCCTGTACACCAGAAATTTACAAAAGTCTTTAAACACGACTATTTCAAAAGTATCTGTGCACTAGTATTCCTAAAGTCGCTGTACACCATCAATCCAAATGTCGCTGAACATCATTGTATCAAAGTCACTAAACAGCTAATTTCACCTGACTAAACTAACTACTACTAAATATAGAAACTGCTGATATTGTTATTATAGAACAAAGTGTTTAGTACTGAATAAAAGTATAATTAAAAACGTAATCATTTATTTATTAATAGCACAATCAAAAATTCTAATTAACACAGTATGTTGTAGCGAAAACACTTTTAATCAAAATGAAGGATTATGTGAGGTAACGAACTTTAAATTGTGACCATTTTAATTTTAATATACAGCGTGAGAGAGCAGAGGTGGCCTAGTGGTAACGGCCGCGACTTGCGATTAGTAGGTCGTGAGTTCGAACCCAAGCAGGCGTTTTACTTTGTGTAAATTATTTCATCACCACTGCTCTCAAAACGGTGAAGGAAAACATCGTGAGGAAACCGGCATGTCTTAGAAGCAAAAATTCGAAGACATGTGACATCTACCAACCCGCACTGGGCCCGCGTGGTAGATAATGGCCCACTCTCTCTCACCGAGAGGAGGCCTGTGTCCCAGCAGTGGGAACATTATAGGCTGCTGATGATACAGCGTGAAAAAAGCTGCAACCAAGTTCAAGAGGAACATCCTAACTGCAAAAATTGTGAGGCCAACATCAGTGTCCCGAAAAAGTAGTAGGAGTAGGTATTAAAGTTTTGTACGGGACAGCAATCAATTTTCAAACATGTAGATGAGATATGATATTATCCTCAACAATTCATCCGAAAGACATACACTGCTGAACACAGGCCTCCGCGAATTTGGCCCGCTGCTGCCCATTCTCTAGTAAGTCCCTTACTCGCCTTTTACGACACCCACGGGAAGAAATAGGATAGTGCCATTCTTCACGTTCGGCGCTAAACCGAGATATAATATAGAGATGATAATTCAGATAATAGACATAATGGGGAAGCGCCTCGGTTAACACTTTTTTGCATGAAAACAACCTGATGATTTTAATTATCATATTTCACTTTTTTGTTTCATTTGTTCACCATAAAACCTGACACTGATCTGTAAATTACAAGAAACCGTAAGAAAATTTGACTTTCGCAGGTACAGGAGTGCATCCTCCTTTATAGAAAATAGAAGAGAAACTATGCTGTTTGTCTAACCGGACAACCGACCGACTAGAGTTATTGATAGTGAACAGGCGGAAGTTTTGTATTAGGTATGGTCTGTACCAAGCAAATGCTATGTATAAGTGAACATAACAAAAGAAAGAAAAATATTTTATTTGCGACATGCACAGGACATAAAAACAAAAACACAAAAAACTCAAAAAACAACAAAAAACTCACCAAAATATTAGCACCTCTGAAAACTACAAATGTATACAGGAGAGTTACACTGTGAAAATATCATCCAATAGAAACTAAATACACAGTGTGTTTCGTTTTTGTTGGATAATATTTTCCTTGAAAACGCAACCACTATGACATTTAATCCGGAACAAAACATTCCAATCCAAATACAACAAAAACTACTTACAATCCAAAATGCAGGATAAAATCGAATCGCAGGCTCAACAATAAATTGTAATGACAAAAGTAAATATGTTCAATTGATCTGTTTGTGCATCCCTACCGAACAACGAATGAACGAAATGAATGAATGTATTTTTATTCTGAAATGAGTGATTTGTATGCGAATGGAAAACAGGCATTCCAAATATATACGAAAAACGTGAATATTAATGCATTGTGGTTGTATTGTTGGATAAATATTTCAATCGGACATTGAAAGTGGTGAAAATCATATGTTTAGAGCGCCAGTGGCGAGCAGTGAAAATGTGAGTATTACTTACTGCTACGTAGATTCTGTGTGGAGAGGTACCCATATTAATGCTTTCGTAGACAGGCGCGACGCGACATTGCGTCGTGATTCTGGTAGGACAATTTCCGTGAAATTTTCATAGAGATTGTTCTACGACAGTCATGTCGAGTATGTCTGCGAATTGCACAGTTAATTTGATTGCAAGCATTTGTTTCGTAGGGACTTACTAGAGAATGGGCAGCAGCGTTCTCTATGCATTTTACTACCATACTGCGATCGCCAACCCGCCTGCCAAGGGTGGAGATATTGGCAAAGTCCCCCAAATTGGGGGAGGCCTAAGTCCAGCAGTGGACGTCTTATGGCTGAAATGATGATGATGATGATTTGTTTCGTGCTTAACATGGCAGTTATTCGCAGTGGGCGATACGAAGCACGCGTGTAGCTTAGCCGGGGGCTAATAAGGTGACGGAATGGAATCGTCTCTTAATAGTTTTGAATGTAAGGTTTTTAATATTGTATAACTTGTATGGGAGAACTGTGATGGCAAAGTGATTATGGCCGCAACTTACGAATTATTATACAAGTCGTTGTTTCGAACTGCATGAGTTCGAAACAACGCCTTATAATTCGTAAGTTACGGCCATGATCACTTTGCCATCACAGTGCTATTTATCATTTCAACACCAGTGCTCTCAAAACGGCGAAGTAATAATAATAATAATGTATTAGGACAACCAACACACCGTTATCTGATCCCAAACTAGGCAGAGACTGTACTATGGTAACCAGACAACTGATAAATATACTTATATATTTCTAAATACATACATATATTATAGATAAATTAAACCCAGACACAGAACAAATGATTGTGCTCATCACACAATATTTGTCCTGGGTAGGAATCGAACCCACTACCTCAGTCTTAGCAGTCACTCAGTTAACTATCGTGAGTGTTGAGAATATGGCAATGTAATTCCACCTTAATTTAATTTTTGTGTGTTGGTAACCCTGTCATTCCCTTCATATATAATTGTCATGGTGTACGCAAGGTCTTCTTATAAATAAAACATTTTCGTTTATAAAACTGCGTTCTTTATTTTATTACAACAGTGAGGAAACCGATAGTCCTAGAACCAAAACTTCGAAAACATGTGACATCTTCTACCAACCCTCACAAAGCCCGCGTATTGAATTACAGCCCCATTTATTTTTATATTTAATGGTGAGACCATTGTAGGACGACATTTTAAAATGATTATGATGATGACGATGATGATATCTATCATGTCTGCTGAAGCTATGCGATAATTACCAATATGGTTGGTATCGTAGCTGATTGTTAAGATAAGCTGGACCTACTAAGTTATCTAGATTAGTAGTCACCTTTTTACACGCTTTATATTAGCTTCACTTGTATGTTTGTTTGTAACCGACTCCTTATAGCGCGATTTTGACCTACTTTAAACGACCAGATTTCATTCAAACTTTGCACACCTGTCAAGGACCGATGACAATGCAATAATTTCATAAATTTGTGCCATTATCCTTGCCAGGGTTACCAGGACAGCAAAAAAACTGTCTTCGAAAACTACGCTGACATACGTCACAAACTACGCTGACATACGACACAAATAACGCTGACATACGTCACAAACTACGCTGATATACGTCACAAACTACGCTGACTTACGTCTCAAAATTCGAAACACCCTAAAAAATAGAAAATAAATAATAGTTTAAAAAAACTAAAAAAGCACGCTTCCATGGAAAACCAAACTAAAAAGTACACCACGCTTTTGAGCCTGATATCAATAAAAAAATACCTTAAAAAGCACCCCATGCTTTTTTTCCATTATTTTGCACCTACTTTTTAGTTTCGTTTTCAATGGAAGCGTGTTTTTTAGTTTTGTTTTAAACTATTTTTTTATATACTTTTGCAGATAAGAGTAGTAACAGGGGGTAAAGTTCACTCAGCCTCCTTAGAAGAAGGAAGGATCCTCCGACCAAACGGGTGTCATTTCTGGTGAGCATCTGCCCGACGATTGATATCGGGACGGTATATACTTAGGCTTCGTTCACACGGCATTGTCCTGCACATTTTTTTGTAATCGTTTTTTTAACGTATAGTCAACCGGGTGTTCGTATGGTAAATTTTCATTCGTGTAAAAACGAATAGCCGCAGTTTCCACACAGTTGTCACAGTGAGTAGACGTCACTGATGGATCGCGATTTTTATAAAGTTCCATAGTTTTATCCCATAAAACAGGATTTTGTTCCACTAAAGAAATTAATAGTTCGTTATCTATAGAAGATTCCTCAACCATTTTGAATATCAAACCAAATCAAACATAAAATACGTGCCACCCCTCCAAAAGACGCTCAGGTACTAAACGCTTCTTCGGTTGCTATTCGATAAAAAACGTATGACATCGTGTCGTGTGAAGGAGACAAAGCTATACCATATGCCACTGTGAACCGAATACGTCAAAGTTCATTCGATTTGCTTGACAAGTCCGTTGAGTATGCGTTTAAACGTATAAGGGGAACACGTTTTTTTGCAGTACAATCGACGTGTGAATGGATCTATGTACGTTGTATGGTCACTATTTATACGTTAAGACGTATACTGCAAAAAAAACGTGCAGAACAATGCCGTGTGAACGAAGCCTTATATGTAAGTTGCGCGGTAAACTCTGTAAGCGCGATGCAGGATCTTGCGTGACGTCAGTGTGATGCGTAGTTCTTATGTGGTGGTATAGATGCTGCTATAGTAGGTACTTTATGTTTTGTCTTTTTCCCTGGTAGGTTCATGTGAAGGGCTTGTGGCTAAGTAATAACAACTGCACGGGTTGATCGTTCAGGTTAAGCTACTCTTCCCGCGGTTGGTCCGTGGATGGGTGACCATCTTTACATACCAAGAGCCTTCCGTGCTTTAGAAAGCACGTTAAGCCGTTGGTCCCGGCTGTCTTTCGTAGATCTCAGACAGTCGTTACCGGTCGTCAGAAGCTCGAAAGTCTGACATCCAGTCTTATCAAGGTGTATCGTTTTACTCAGTAACTGGGTTGTGGACGTCAGATAGGCAATCATCATCATCATCATCATCAGCCTATAGCAGTCCACTGCTGGACATAGGCCTCCCCAATTGCACGCCATTTAGGTCGATTTTCGGCAACTCTCATCCAGCTGCAACCAGCCACCCTGCGAAGATCGTCGCTCCACCTAGCCTGAGGGCGTCCTACCTTACGTTTGCCGATTCGCGGTCACCACTCAAGAACACGTCTACCCCAACGGTCATCGGTTCGACGGCTAATGTGGCCGGCCCATTGCCACTTCAGCTTGCTAATCCTATGAGCTATCGCAATCGCAATCGCTCTATGTGAAGTACTGGTACTCAGCTGCATTCGGTAAGACTGGTAGCCGACCCCAACACAGTTGTGAAAAGGATTGGCAGATAATGACGCCCATGTTTATCAGTGAATTTTTATCGAAGGAATTTTCATACTAAATTCCAGCACATATGCAATACACCAGTATTCATACCGCGGCCGTGCAAGATAATCATCACATATTCTGTGTTATAGACCACAAATCTAATAACATTCACAAATCATGGATGATAATATTAGTTCGTAAATTATCACGATCTACATCGGTGACTATGTTGTACCGAATTTGTATAAAGCTGAGTTCAGATTGATGTAGTTACTTAGGTAATGCTTTAGATGCAGGAGTACAGACAGGCTTTATATAGCATTTAAACGGCCATCACTCAGCATAATGCTGAGTGATGGCCGTTTTGCGTGGATGTGACGCATATTTTCCCACCCCTTATTTTTTATTTCTGTATGTTTCTGGTCTTTCTGTGCGTCATGTTTGCCGCAAATAAACGTATTTTCTTTCTTTCTTTCTTTCTTTCATTTTCCGTTCTTATGTGGGTCCGACATATAATATGATCAGCATGTATTGACCCAGACCAGGGTGAAGGTCTTCCTTTCCTTTTTTCCACTCAACTCGACCCTGAGCCTATAAAAACCAATCCCTCATGTCAATGCCTTTGTTTTATCCCTCATACTTTTGTTTTATTTAAGAAAAGTATAATGTACCTACACATTCACAGTATAACCATGCTGTCTAGCATAACAAAGAAAGAAAAATAGTTTTATCTGAAAATTATGAATTAAACATGAAATTAGGTCAAAACTGACCGAAATTATACCAAAAACACGGTTTCGACACAACAGGTTCAGTATTCACTTAACCAGTATTGACACACTAAAATGTTATAAGTTTTTTATGGCGATGCAATAACGTTTGTGTGTTCCGGGTCTTCTATGGGTGTCGTAAGAGGCCACTAAGGGACTTACTGGAGAATGGGCAGCAGCGCTCTCTATGCATTTTAACATCATACTACGTTCGCCAACCCGCCTGCCAAACGTAACGATTATGGCAAACCCCCTAAATTAGGGAGACCTTTCGAACGATGAAAGAAAGAAAAGAAAGAAAGAAAATACGTTTATTTGCGGCAAACATGACGCACAGAAAGACCAGAAACATACACAAATAAAAAATAAGGGGTGGGAAAATATGCGTCACATCCACGCAAAACGGCCATCACTCAGCATTATACTGTGACCCTATGCGAGACAGAGCCCAAGCGCTGAAAGTAAAATTTTAAGTTGTCAAATTTTAGAATTATCGATTTTTACCTGTCAGTTTAATTAAAGGCCCCCTGTATTCCTTGACACACAAATTCTTAGAAACTAATAACATCAATAGCGTTCCAACTTCTACACTGCTAGTTTCCCGTCTGAACCCTTCCTTAGTTCCGAAATAATGAGACTGTATTAATTACCGCGATACCGCGGCTATCATTATTTCGATACGAATTACGATGTCCCTACATGTTGACATTATTATCGTAGGGTCCCCTCAGTAGTAATTAAAACCACGTATTATTGCTTATTTTAGGATATAATGTTTCCAGGTAATTACTGTTATGTTAAACGATATGATACTGTAAAGCTTCAACTTACGAGTTCTAGGTTCCATACAACATAGACTAAACTTCGAGCATTTCTGCAAGATTTATTTATTTAAACTTTTCGCACACAAAAAAAAAAGGTACAAAGGCAAAAATAGGTAAAATAGGACAATAGGTAAGGAATAAGTAAATAGGTTAATTCAAATAACTGAAAACATGTGGAAAATTTTTACTCTGGGACCAAACCAGAAATAGCGAAAAAGAATCTCCTAACTCTATTTTTTATCGCAAAGCTCGACAAAGTGTAGGTTAACAGTTGCTTTTATTTTGATAATTGAATTTGAGCCCCTTATTAGGTTTTCAGTAAATTCCGTTAGACCTTGTTTAATACGTGTTAAATATCCTGGGACATACGAGTATATCACAAAATAAGTACATTATTACAAGTCATAATTTACAAAGGAGATCGTTTTATTCGGCTTCCGGTATTGTAACGTCTGTTAATCGCACTATACAGGTATTACAAATTTTATACATGGTGTTATGGAATATCTTCTATAAATGTTGTGTTAAATATTATGATACCTGTCCCACAAAACAATTACAATTGCAACACAATTAACACTAATTTTTTTACACGTTACCTACAAATTACAAGGAACACCTTTTTTTTTGAGATAGCGGGGTCCATTCAGATTTTTGCGACGCTCCCAGAGAATCTTAGCATAATCAGCCAGTATTGATCCCATACATCAATGGAACACAGGCCTAGTCTGTAGATTTTTAACCGATAATTCATCATCATCATCATTTCAGCCGTAAGACGTCCACTGCTGGACTTAGGCCTCCCCCAATTTAGGGGGCTTTGCCATAATCGCCACGCTTGGCAGGCGGGTTGGCGATCGCAGTATGGTGGTAAAATGCATAGAGAACGCTGCTGCCCATTCTCTAGTAAGTCCCTTAGTCGCCTTTTACGACACCCACGGGAGGAAATGGGGTGGTGTTATTCTTTATGTCCGGCACCACACGGTACAACCGATAATTGGCAATAAGAAATTACTCGGTCAGTGGGTCATCGTAGGGGTGGAGTTTAAGTACCCTAATAATGTTCACGATATGTCACCTTACCCGTAGTTTATAAGATAAACTTACATAAATAAAGTCACGCCTCCTTGCTTGCCTCACTTTATTTCAGTTTCGACCAAAGCAACAAAAGTAAAAAAAAAAAAACCATGCGCAAATCTAAATCAATCGCACACTTTACTAATTTTAAGTTCGAAATTTAATTCCGAAAAACTGATAAACACCTCTTCTTCAAAATGCTATTTTATTTTCAATATGCAATCACCTTTACACGAAAACAGTCTTTAACGTATAGTGTATAAAGTCCCATTCACTGCATTTTAATAAACTGTATAAAGCCTTGGCCTGCTTTTGTAATATCGTCACGTAGAAATTATTATCATTTCAGCGCTGTTTTGTGTTGTTTTCAACTTGTTCGAAACCCGAATTTTGAGGTGGTATTCGTGTTTTCCAGGATGCGCCAAAGCCAAAGCATTGTTTATAAAACAGAGAATAGTTTGAGAAAATATTCTGTTGTTTGTTTTAACATTTAGTAAAACAGCTGGGTACTCCGAAATAATTTTATAAAATGTTAAAGCCTACATTTTTGAGGTGGCTAGGTGCTTTTATATTAAAATAACTCCAAGTGATAATATGATATTTAAGTCGTAGTCTTCTCTTTTAGAGACATGGCCAATATAAGAAATAGTTAGCTCATGACTTGTTAACATATTGGCTATTAGTCAGCAAGTTGACCAGTATGCAACAGACCTACCGACTTAAAACACACCTCATATTGATTACCGAAATTCGATACCTGGCTGAATTTTTTACAACAGCATGGGCAGATAGATAGATAGAAATTATTTATTTGGTGCACACAAAAGACATAACACAACATACAAAGCACGATAAAATATTAATTGATCGTGATTACAAATTAACAAATGGGTCATTCTCGTATAGTTCATCAATCAATCAATAAACTTAGCCTATTGAAGTCCACTGCTGGTCATAGGCCTCTCCCATATTGCGCCACAACACTGTCTTCCGCCTTCTGCATCCAGTCTGCCCAGTCACTTTCTTTAGGTTGTCGAACCACTTAGCTGGAGAGTGTCCCACGCTACGTTTGCGGTACAATACGTGGTCTCCACTCCAGGAGTCGTCTGTTTCACCGGCTATCGGTGCTTCGACAGACATGGCCAGCCCACTGCCACTTGAGCTGGCTTCCTCTGCGACCTATGTTCATAGCTATGCTGATACCCAACTATTAGCATGAACTGTACTACTACTCCAAAAATAAAACCGTGCTGTGCAATAACACAACAAAATTCCCATCATATTTTGTTCACAAAAAAATAAAGAGAACGTTTTATTCATAATTATAAGGTACGGTAAAATGGGTCCCAAAATAGACATCAAATTAATTGAGACAAAGATATAGAAACACATTAATAAACTCATAACTTCTGAAATTAATTAACGTCACATCATTCTAGATAATTAATTTTGTGAGAAACGAGCCTGCCGCCATATTGGTCTAACAATGATAAGATAATAATTTTAGAGAATACCTGTTTAAATGAATTATTTTAGGACTGAAAATAAACTAAAGATTATTATGTGTGATTATAATTCTATTATTAAAAAAATGGTAAACCGTTACGATATTATTACATCGTCATCATTAACATAATTTCTGCTGAAAGACCGAAAATATACCCGTCCCCAAAACACGGTGGTGTTGCCATAATCGCCATGCTTGGGAAATAGGTTGGCGATTGCAGTATGGTGGCATAGTGCGTAGAGAACGCTATGGCCCATTCTCTAGTAAGTCCCTCGGTCGCCTTTTACGACAGGCACGGGAAGAAATGGAATGTTACTATTCACGTCAGGCACCACACGGTACTATTGCAAAATAAGGGATTTCTTGAAGCGTACCTTAAGAAATCTCTTATTTTCCCTTCATCATCATCATCATTTCAGCTGTAAGACGTCCACTGCTGGACTTAGGCCTCCCCCAATTTGGGGGGCTTTGCCATAGTCGCCACGCTTGGCAGGCGGGTTGGCGATCACAGTATGGTGGTAAAATGCATAGAGAACGCTACTGCCCATTCTCTAGTAAGTCCCTTAGTCGCCTTTTACGACACCCACGGGCAGAAATGGGGTGGTGTTATTCTGTACGTCCGGCACCACACGGTACTTTCACGGCACGGTACTTGCACGGTATTTTCCCTTGTTTAAACCATTATGACTGTTTGTGTTTTAATTTGAAATAAGAACAGACATCGAAATACAGTTCTAGTATCAATTGAGTCCGGTGTGAAGTTGTCATTTTTGTAGTAAGAACAATACCAAGATCGAAATAAAGTTGAAAATGCAAAAAACTGGCTTTAGGCTGGAACTAAAGTAAAAGATGTTTTGTAATAAGTTGGTTAGAGTTTTCTTAAAGGAGGTTAAATCAGGTTAAAGCTTTGAATTCCTAAGAAAGCGGTGAATGGTCACACAATAATGGCTGTCCAAATACAAATCTTTTTTTGACACCTTAATTTGAAATACTGGTGAAAATGACAGATTTTTATGACGGCCGTTATAATATGACGGTCACCGCTGTTCTATGAAACGGTAGCTTAAGAAATATGTGTTTTGAAGTTACCAAAAACTCAAAATGGCGCTTAGCTGATGTGGGACTGGGCTGCACCTGCGGTATGAGCTGTGTGAGCCAAAATACCCAATGAGCTGTGTGAGTCAAAATAACCGACAGCAGCGCAGTAGACCCCGTAGGAGATGGCGGGACGAGCTTGAAGTAAATATACGATCAATGCTCCACTTCAGCTTTGGATCGAAATAGCAGGAAGTAATGGGGCCTCTCACCTTACCCCAGCAGTGGGGTGATCCAGGATAATAGTAACACTAACTGATAACGTCAGTAGTTATTCAACACGTTCCTATTGATATCTCATAACTGTATGGCAGCGGTCGGCAACCTTTTGGCAGGCAAGGGCCACATGGTAGCAAAATAAACTAAAGACGGGCTGCACTTGTTATATTATTTAATCCTAGAAGCCTACATGTACAAAATACCTACATGTATCCCATAGATGATTATATCCCAAAGAAAAATTGTTAAAACATACGCAATTTAATTTGTACACGTAATACTTACATTATGTTTATATGTTTGGGGTTTAATAAATAGCCAGAAAAATAAACACTGAAAAATAGAAATGAAAACTACCAAGTATCTTACTACCAAGTAATTAATTTGATACAAATTTCAGTATGATGTTTGAGGTTGCATTTGGGGGGCTATTTCTAGTATGTTAGCTGTCACATTTGTAGTTGCAATTCGTAGAATGGCTCTCAAATGTTCATCTGTGAGACGAGAAGCATTTTTATTTTTTCTATGATTGACAGTTAAAAACTTTGTTCGCATAAATAAGTGCTACCAAAAATTGTAATGAACTGCTGAGAAAATCAGATGGCAATCTGCCATCAAGATCATTGATTTCATAGAAAGAGCTTTTGAGAGCATCATTAGATTGGAGACCAATCATGTTTATTTGTAAATCAATCATGTTTAATTGTTGAGTCGGTACTTCAATATCACACGAAGAAGGGCTTGCTAAAATCTTCAGTAAGCTTGAAACTTTTTCAAAATCACCAAATATGTCGCTGAATTGAGTTTGCAGTTGTATTAAAATATCTTTAATTTTATCACTTTGCCAATGAAAATTAATTCCAGCTTCCTCGACAGCCTTTTTACAATTCGGAAAATGATCCAATTCTTCTGCATCAAAATGTTTTATAAATAGTTTGATTTTCATTTAGAATGCCTTTACGCCTGTGTGCATATCAGAGATTAGTTTTTTTTTTACCTTGAAGCCTTACATTCAGCTTATTTGATTCATGAGTTACATCTGTCAGAAATCCAAGGTCTATTAATCATTGAATATCTGTCAGCTCTGGAATAGATTTGCCTTTTTAATTCATAAAAGTGTTGATTTCTTTTCTGAGATCAAAATCTTTTCAAAAGGTAGTGCACTTCTACTTAACTCTCACTTCAGAATAATAAACAATATTTGTTCTTTCGCGGGCAGAGCGAAGTGCGTTCTCAAGGCTGGATCCACACTATACGGTCGATAGCGGTTCGTTCATGCATCTATTTTGATATTTCTTACTTATTTACAAAATTCACGGGCCGCAAGTAAGACGGTCGCGTGTTGGCGACCCCTGCTGTATGGTATTAATGATATTATGTCAAATAATTAATAATTGTTTTTTTTCTTGATTAACGGTGTAAGTTTCATTGAAAAGTTTTATTTATTCACTCCAAACATGCAATATCCCTACAGACTAGACCCAATGCGACATTGTAGTACACTTAAAAATGTATACTTTCACTAGTTGTCAAGTACCATAGCCAACTTTATAAGTAGCTATTCAATAAAATTCACCTTAAGTGCAACAGAATATGTCGACATCATCAGCAATGAGGCTGAGAGTTCGGAGCGCGCTCGTCAGCGGCGTCTCACGCAGCAAGTAATTTCATTCAAATCAATCATTCAAATTTAAAGCTAAGAAAATGTGTCGTTATCGAAACCATTTCACGTAAACCCTTACGTGAAATACTTACAACAAGGTTTCACATTAATAATCGTGACGTCGAATTATTTTGTATGAAAAATTTTACCAAATAAAAAAAAACATTATGCTAGTCGATTCTTTGAAATGGCCTCATTAATACCCTAGCGTTATAGAATATCAAAAAGGCCACTTTGTATAAATATCAGTGCCAGTCTTATATTTTACCTACCAAGACTCAAGTCTTGACGATTGACCATTTGCCTCCTGTATTTTAAGGTACATATGTAGGTATGTATGAGTTTGTTTCTGTTTTTTTTTGTATGTATGTATTGATATTCAAAAGTGGCTATTATGTGCCTGTTTGCCTTATCATGTCTTTCTACACACTACACCAATAAAATTGTAACTCGTTACGAAACCATCCTTTGATAAATTAAAGTAAATTCGCTTACAGTAACAGCCCTTCCTTTAATTTAAATCCTTTGAGAGATAATGAAGTTAGTGGAAGGGGTGTAGCCGTCAGAAGTCAATTAAGATGTAGTTAGCGGCTGATGAAAGCGGTACGCGTCCATCAAAGATGGTGTGGTCCGTATTGTTGATTTATTTAATAATTTGCGGCCGGAAATGAGTGAAAGTAGGTTGAACTGGTTCTTGGAACATCGTTCGGAACCTGTAGGGCAATTCTTCCACAGTTATGAACGTTTGCTTTCATAGTTGAGGCTCAACCTGTCAAAATAGCTCTAATTAAACCTACTTTTTGACAAGTTATTGACATTCAGTATTTTTTTAACATCATCATCATCTGCGTAACCTTTTTCCAACTACGTTGGAGTCGGCTTCCAGTCTGACCGGATGCAGCTGAATGTAAAAAAAAATAAGTTACGCCGTTGGTCCTGGCTGTCTTTCGTAGAACTTAGACAGTCATTACGGGTCGTCAGAAGCCCGAAAGTCTGACAACCAGACTTACGAAAGGGTATCGTATTACCCGGTAACTGGGTTGCGGAGGTCAGATAGGCAGTCGCTCCATGTAAAATACTGGTACTCAGTTGCATCCAGTTAGACTGGAAGCCGACCGCAACATACATAGTTGGGAAAAGGCTAGGCAGATGATGACTTAACCTATTTAAGTCCCAGGGCCACGAGATTGTTCGAAAGAGACACCGTAACTCTGGTACATGGGCAAGTGAAGGAACACGGGTGGGTTTTAGTCAGTAAAAGTCTGACACGCCCTCCCGCTCTACCCAGAGCGGGAGAAATCATTTGATGATTTCACATCCAAAAAAAAAAACAAAGCTCGGACTCCAGTCTAACCGGATGCAGCTGAATACCAGTATCTTACATAGAGCGAACGCCTATCTGACCTCCACAACTCAGTTATCGGGTAATACGATACCCCGTGGTAAGACTAGTTGTCAGACTTTCGGGCTGCTGATGACACGTAACACCTATCTTACGTTCCCGTAAAAAAAAAACCTATTTAAGTCGCCAAATAGATTCGCTGACTTCACGCAAATCCTGGATCGTGCAAGCAGCCTGTTCCTCGTACCACCTCACACGCCCAGTGCATGTTTTGGACTATCCAAAAATATTTGCCAAATCGGTCCAGCCCATTTTATGTGATGCCCTTATCAACGAACAGCTTAAAAATGTTATATTATTAGACTATGGAATTCTGTCTACAACCAACGTTCTCCGCGAGATGGCATCTAAAACATTGTAATAAAGCCATGACAAATAGGCAGAATGTTTGAAAAATAGCCCCGAGTTTATATTAAAAATTGTAGAAGACGAATTCACGGAACGACAGTTGAAAATTGAGGTACAGAATCTTCTAAGAATTTTTATTTAAATAAACAGCTGTATTAAATGATGACTTACCTGCCCAGAAATATTATTTTAATTAAATTTGTGTCCCTTTGGCGTTTGTTCTGAATATTAAAACCGTATTTTTCAGGGTGGTGGGACTTAGAATGAATATAAAAATCTTCGATATTTTGGTTTTTAAATAATTAGATCTTGTTTATTCTTTCTAGTATGTGATCACCACCACCTCTCGAAATGTTTTATCACCCATTATGTTATTTATTTAGGACATTAACTTTAACTATTAATTAGAGTGTGTTTATTTTTTATCTCGAAATATGCACATAACTTGTGTTATTATTTAGCATGATAATAAATGGATTATATCACATTATATTCTCTGTGATAAATTACTCCAAAGCTTTGGATAAAATATACTAGGTACATTACCCCAGCTTAGTTCATTATTCCCATATTTTGGACTGGTTTAAAACGATGCTAGTCTCGTTAAAATCCGTTCAGTAGATTTTGATGGGACAGACAAAGAAATAATTTAAAAAATACATCGTTTTGGCTGCGTTCCTTAATATCCGAGGTCATTTTAACGAATATTTTTAGGCGATACATTATATGGTTACAGCCTCGAGAAAAGCATTTTTGACTAAACTTCAGCATTAATTAATCCTTAACAGGTAAATTAAAAGTGTGTTACGTATTAGAAATAAACAACTATAGTATGTTTTTATAAGTAAGTTTTTATTTATTTTGCATTTCAAACTGAAACTTGAAAAAAATCAGGCAAATTCAAGCTAATTATTAATTATTATTTTAACGATTAGCTTTCAAAGCAACTAAAGCAAACTATACAATTAAGATGACAATATAAATATTCTTAGAAACTTAAATTCCGTTCACGTGTAAACCATCGTCTAATTTGAGAGACGTGTCACAAGTACAGCAAAACAGAAAACAAAACATTAAAATCCATCTCATTTTAAATTTCCTCAAAAATATTCAATTGCAAGCCTCTGTAGGGTGTGCTCAGTCCTCATACTCAGAGGACTCTTACCTCAAGTATCCCTGTTTCAAGTGCTAGGATGAACACATCTTCAAACGCTCCACTTAACATTTTTATCTGTGGAGATGCGACAAATGCTAATTCCGACTGCTGAGAATGTTTGCGATGAATATACTAATGTCGGTGGGTGGAGGATGGCGTATTGATTCGTAGGAAAGGACTTTTGGAGTTTGTTAAATATTGTTAAATATTATATCTTTTAGTGTAGGTGTGTCGGGTTAGTACTGATGTAGGTATTGAATATGAAAGGGATGAAATACAATGATATGGTGTACTCAGTTGGGTTTTGCAAACGTTTTGTTCACATAACAAAAAATGTTTAGGCACCGCTATTTACTTACTACTTTTTTTAGTAAGTAATTATACCATCTATTATTTCTAACTGTTGCCAAAGTAAAATTTTTTTTTACAAAAAACAAAAACAACCGACTTCCTTAAAAACACTACAAAGTGAAAAATAACTTTAATTTCGGAAGTCGGTGTCTTAGGATCTGTATTTATGGTTTTTTTGCCACCGACTTCAGAAATTAAAGTTATTTTTCACTTAGTAGTGATTTTAAGGAAGTCGGTTGTTTTTTTTTTTGAAAAAATGTTTTTATTTTAAATTTTTAGTTGTGGTATCCACCCCGCACTAATTCCAAATAAACAATGCATATTTATGCGATAGCAGAAATCGTGGTTGATTTGCTATCATTTTTTAAAGAGTTCCGGTCTCTATCTCTGGAACTCATCATCAGATCTATATACAATTTATATGGGACCATTTCGGAATAAACCCCTTTCAAACAAAAAAAAAAGAAAAGAATTTTGCAAATCCGTCTATAAATGACGGAGTTATGGCCGAACATACATAAAGTATATATATATATATAAACATCCGAAATGAGAACCTCCTCCTTTTTGAAGTCGGTTAAAAATGACGACTGTGAGATGAACACTCAGGCAGTTGAATGTGTGTACTGTAATGAAAGTACAGCCAAAAGTCTAAATTTCAAGATAATATTTTGACAGTGTTGCCATAGTGGTGCAGTACACTAACATTTTAATTCCGAAACATCATCACTTGCATTTGTAATAAAAATATTTAAGAAATAGTTTTTCTTTAGGCACAATAATTCTATGGAAAAATTACTGTTTGCGAAATGTAGGTACTCTTTCTATAAACGTGTTTAATAAATAATAATTATACAATTTGGGGGGGGGGGGGGGGTTGCCATAATCGCCACGTTTGACAGGCGGGTTGGCTATAACAGTATGATGGAAAATTGCACAGAGAATGCTGCTGCCCATTCTCTAGTACGTCCCTTTTTTTTTTTTTTTTTTGGATGGGAAATCATCAAATGACTTCTCCCGCTCTGGGCGGAGTGGGAGGGCGTGTCAGACTTTTACTGACTAAAACCCACCCGTGTTCCTTCAGTTGCCCATGTGCCAGAGTCACGGTATCTCTTTCGAACAATCTCGTGACCCTGGCAGGCATCGGTCCTAGCAGACCCCTACATTGCTGCTGACATCTCTTTGAGGCGCGCGTGGAACACTACGCGCCGTCGACCCGAGCCTGATCCTTACCGGGCGGCGAGCTACCCATTGCTCGCCACCCGCAAGCTCGCGCCTACGGTGGCCGGGAGTCCGCTATCGACTCCCGACGCCCGGGGCGTCTCCTCCTGCGGCGGCTAGGGACGTGAGGGTGCAGAGACTGCCACTCCCTCACGCGCCCCGCCTCCTCCTTCGCGAGCATTACTGCTTCGCAGAAGGAGGTGACGGCTTCCCATGCCCTCTCGCTCCGTACCATGGCTCGCACCAGGGCCAGACGCGAGAGGTCGCCGCCGCCGATCGCCTCCACGAGGACACGGCGGTGCTCCGCCCATGCAGGGCACACCTCCACTGTATGCTCCACCGTGTCCTCCAGACGATCCTCACCATGGAAACACCCGGACGTTTCCTCCCGCTTTATCCTGAACAGGAACCCACCGAAGCACCCATGCCCGGTGAGAACCTGCGTCAGGCGGAAGGTGAGGACGCCGTGGCGCCTCTCAATCCACTCCTCAAAGAGGGGACTTACCGCCGCATTTGTGGCGCAAGTGTGTCTAGTACGTCCCTTAGTCGCTTTTTACGACACCCACAATTCAACACGCGATCCGTTTAGTAGAAATCCAATCGTTTCAGTGCAATAATTGAGTTGTCATAAATAAATGTTGCTTCAAACCTATTAGAGTAATTGATAATAGCAGTTTTATGCATTTAGTTGCCATGATTTATTGGTATTTATTTACGTGAATTTACAACATTACATCGTATCGATGTAATGTTACACTATGAATGTGGAAGTTAACTCGTAAGAAAATATCGGTATGACAGACAGATCGATGGCCTGGGACCTGAAGAAGGAAATAGGATTCATTCTGGATTTTTTACTTACAAATTACACTGGTCAACAAAAGGAGATGTTTCATTTTCGGCCATCAGATGTACATTTATCAAAAAATAAGAAAAAATACTACAAATTAGGGAAAAATATTCCCTGGTTAATTTGCGCCTGATTTGTTGTGTACAAAAAATAATAGTTTTTCAATTATTACCATGTTTTATTCAACATGGCGTCTCGTTTGCTTGCAGACTTCATTCGTTCTGAAATCATGTCTCATCAAATCAATGTTAAGTAGAAAATAATTAAAAAATGTGTGTATTCTTGTAGTGTTAAAAATAAATTACTATTATTCTCTTGTAAATATTTTTGAGTAAACATATTTAAGTGTGACCATTTCATCGTTACAAAAATCTTTAGTCTCCATTCTTGAAGTGTGTTTCTAAACGAATTCAAAATGACCACTAGCTAACTCTTAGGACAAACGTCAAACATTTTTAATTTTTATTTTGTACATAAAAACCATTTGATATTATGAAAAAAATGTTACTTTATTCTATTCATGAGTAATTTACCCAGCTTCGCTAAACGGTACACGTTATGGCCGGAGCCCCATATAAAAATGAAACATCTCCTTTTGTAACAAGAAAGGTGTTTACTAATTTTGAATAACCTACCTTCCTTCATTCTAACACCATATTTATTTTGATTGGATCAGGTCTCGTATTTGTGTTACAGCTACTATACAAAAATAAAAGATTAATCGTTTTTAAGTTTCGTTTTCCCAATCAAATGAAATGAAATGAAATGAAATGAATTGCACCGATCCCAGCGTGGTTTGACCAGACTCGATTAATCGAATGAACCCCGAGATTTGCATTAGCCCCTGAAGTCTCATGATTCATGGTGCTACATAGGCCATTGCATATCAAGAAGTAGACCGGGGGGCGCTGTAATGGTAGGGAAGACGTGCCCATAGGATAGGAAAGGATTACGAGCCTACCGACTATGCAGCCTTAAGTAAGCATTGGACTAGTGGAGAGAAGGGTGATTTGTCTATAGGAGGGCATCTTTTCACGTCGTCGCCGGCCTGTTGATCCAGGTAGAGCTTCACCGATGCATCTTTTGGTGGGGTTAACCGTTTGCTTGGCTCTTTTCTTTGTCGAGGCTTCGCTATGTTCCGTGTTGTTGTTTTCTCGGTCGTCTTCTGAGTTCTCGCTGATATCAGTTTCTGTTTTTTTTTGTAGATATCACTAGCCGCTTTCTTGATCTTATTTCTGTCTCCAGCCGTGTCCCTCCCAAACTGGATTTCCTTGTCGAAGTATTTCATGTCCTGTTTTAGGTTGTTATTCCATGTGTAAATAGATCGTCCGGCCTTCATAGATTTGGCCCTGTACTGCATTGCTGCATATAACAGGTGTGGTTCAGAGCGTCTGAAGATGTGTGCTGGGTAGTACATCCTGTGGTTCTTGATGCGTTTTGTTATGGTTTTCCCAAGATTTGATGCATTTTCTTCTGTCTCGGTTTGTTCCTAGCGTGGTTGATCGAGTCTCTCATGATAACTCGTTCATATATTCTCGGTTTTGAATGGTTCGCCCTTGTGAGTGCTAATACTTTTAAGCCATATAACATACAAGGTACGATAATGTCTCCGGCTGTGTCCGTCTAAGACTTGATTCCCATGTCGAAGTAAGTACTCGTATTTCATGTCCTGTTTTAGGTTGTTGTTCCATGTGTAAGTAGGTCGTTCGACTTTCTTAGATTTGGCCTTGTACTGCATTGCTGCATGCATGTGTGGTCAACCACATCCTGTGGTTCTTGACGCGTTTTGTTACGGTTTTCAGATTAAAATTTGATGTATTTTCTTATGTCCGCAGTTTCCTAGTTTCATGGTTTCCTTTTACCTAGCTTGGTCAATCAAGTCATGACTCAACTCGTTCATTTCTTCTGAGTCTTGATCCTTTCGCTTTACTGAGTGTGATAGTTTTAAGCCATATCATACACAGTACGATAATCATTACATAAGTCTATCTAGCTTCCAGTCCATCTTTGAGTTTACTATGACTGGTAGTTATGATTTGGTGTTTCTTGTGGCCTGTTGGCATCGTTTTAGTTCTTCCAGCTCATCTGTAATGAGGATAAGGTAGTCCGCAAATGATAATACCACCGGGACTGATGATGGTTTTCTTTATTTCTTTCGTCGTCGGTCTTTCGCATTGTGTTCGATTATCAGTTTTGTTTTATTGACCTTTGGTATATGAAGGCCCTCGGACCTTTTTTTTTTTTCTCGCATTTGGATATCGGTATGTACTTACCCTGCCCCTTTTCGTTTTTGTTTGTTGCTTTTTTTTTCTGTGGAATGTGTTGAGCGTTTGCATGTGTTTTGCGGGGTGTTTTTTTTTTCCCCTAGTCCGGTGAAGCATGTTTATCACGTTGTCTGCATGTTTCTTGTTCTCATATTTAACCTTTTGGAGTGTTGTCTGGCTTTCTTTTACGTGTTTATGTATATTGGAGTTATTCAGTTGCTTGCTTTGTAGGAATTTTGCCTTCTGTAGGATAGGAAGGGCTAGCTAGCTTTAAGTTTCGTTTTCCCAATCAAAGCATTTATTATTTGAAAAGTGTAGTTGTGTTTTCTGTATTTCGAGTTAAGTGATTCTTAAATAATGTCAAGGAAGTGTAAAAATGACCCTGACAAGTTTTGTTACAATTGTGGCGATATAAGTTTTAAAACTCAGCGAAGAAATTTGACGCCATTAACAACTGAACTTATTTGAACAATATTTTGGTTTGAACATCAGACAACAAGATAAAGTGTGGGTTCTACACATCTGTCGTGTGGGTCTTCTCACTGGATGGGCAAAAAGATATCAGGCTGTGTAGGTATGCGTTTTGAAACTCGTATGATTTGTAGGAAACCATCGTACCACTCATCTGAGTGTTATTTTTGGATTAACAACGTTCCACTGATTTGATTGGTATTTTTTACTGATACAAAAGGTACAACCTTTTGTTTTTATTACATAGTGATTCAATTAAAACAAAAAGAAAAATTAATTGTCCTCACCTACCTTCTGCTAAAAGACCGATCCCAAATAGTGAAGGACTACCTATACTACAAACTCAAAGTTTCTAAAACTGAGTGGCGCTAAAATTAAATTTACAAATATTTGTAGGTCCTCAAATCAGGCAATTGATGAAAAATGAAATTTTCAAAAAAGCTTAGTGATTTAGAAAAAGCAGCCTCGGAATTTTTAATTAATGTGGCTTTTATTTTTCTCGGCAATCACCGCTCAAATGACTATAAAAGAGAAATTTTAAATAAAATTTCAAAAAAAGTATTCGTATTTGATACATTTTAATTTTATTTCTGTTGTCCTTATTCTTGTTCTAACCATAATTAGATAAAACATTTCATGTTACTCACAAAAAATATTTTTTTGTTGACCAGTGTTATAAACTACAACACAACAGGCCGTAGGTACATTCATAATACAAACTCAGTCTGTGTGGCTGTCACAGCTGGATATCTCAAGAACTACCATAGATATCTACTTGATATTTGGAAAAGTTTTAGATCAAATTTCCCCAACTATTTTGAAAATAAAAATTTTAAGTTCAGGTTAAGGTACGCTTGCTGCAGTTGGTCCGTGGATGGGATCTATACCAAGACCCTTCGTGCCTCGGAAAGCTCGTTAAGCCGTTGGTCCCGGCTGTCTTTCGTAGATCTTAGACAGTCATTACGAGTCGTCAGAAGCCCGAAAGTCTGACAACCAGGCTTACCAAGGGGTATCGTATTACCCAGTAACTGGGTTGTGGCGGTCAAATCATCATCATCATCATTCATCATTTCAGCCGTAAGACGTCCGCTGCTGGACTTTGGCCTCCCCCAATTTGGGGGGCTTTGCCATAATCGCCACGCTTGGCAGGCGGGTTGGCGATCGCAGTATGGTGGTAAAATGCATAGAGAACGCTGCTGCCCATTCTCTAGTAAGTCCCTTAGTCGCTTTTTACGACACCCACGGGATGAAATGGGGTGGTGTTATTCCTTACGTCCGGCACCACACGGTACAAATATGCATTCAATACTGGTACTCAGCTCCATCTATTTGGACTGGAAGCTGACCTCAACATAGTTGGGGAAAGGCTAGGCAGATAATGATGGAATACAGGATAACGAAATAAGCTTCATCCTGAACTGTTTATTTATAAATGATGAATTACAAAATACCATAGGCAGTACATACATAAAATCGCACCTTGTACCATTGTGTTTGCTTAATTTGTTCATATCCGAATAAATTATAAAGGTAGCATACTAGGAGCATTAGATTATATCAGTAAAGCCTATTGTTGAGAAATGTTAGTTCAAAATTAGTTAGAATCGTTACCAAGCTCTAGGGACTAAATATTGAATATACAATTTGTACTAAACCAATTATGTTTCTGTTTACCGTTGAATATAATATTAGGTTTGGTATATTTTCACGGCTATTTTACCAGAATAATTTTGAAACGGGTTTGTTGACCTATACAAATACTAGCTTTGTACCTAACCTTACTTTTAGCGGTTGATACTTGTATCGAGAAAAGGCTAACAATACTTTGAGCAATCTTGTTGTTAATACCATTTTCTTTTTGTGGGTGGGAAATTATTAAATTATGTCTTCCACTCTAAGCGGAGCGGGACAAGTGACAAGCGACAAGCGGGGCTTGTCAGATTTTGCTGATTAAAACCCACACCTGTTTCTTCAGTTGCCTATATGCCAGGGCTACGGTAACTCTTTCGAACAAATCTCGCGACCCTAGCAGGCATCGGTTTTAGCAGACCCCTTCAGTACTGCTGACATCTCTTTGAGGCGCGCGTGGTACACAACGCGCCGTCGACCCGAGCCTGGGTGCTTACTCTCGAATATAATTCCAATAGATCGACATTGGAATTGTCAGTCAAACGTCAGTGATTGGCTGGACTCACTGAGTCTAGCCAATCCCTGACGTTTAACTCAACCAACTGACGTTTGACCAATGTCGATCTATTGGAATTATATTCGAGAGTAAGCACCCAGGTCCTTACAGCAATGGGTAGCTCGCCGTGTCCAAGGTTGATGTTAGGTAAATACTTTCACATGAAAATGACAAATAATTTTGTTTGCTAGTTCTTGGACCCCACGGCACTATTTAATATAACTGAAAATGCGGCATCAATTTATCAAAAAATTACAAATTCTAAACGTATTAAGGTTCCGTGCCCTTAGGGTGCAAACAGAATCGTATAACTAAGCCTCCGCTGTCCATCCGTCTGACTGTCAGAAGGTTATATCTCATGAACCGTAATAAGTTGACAGTTGAAATGTTCAGTGTTTATTTCTATTGCTACTATAACAACCGCAGTATGGTGGTACTGAATCGTATTCGTGTCCACTTGCATTTGGCCGGTTTCGTAACGACAGTGTTGTCGGTTTTTATTGAACAGCGAAGTTAGAAATCATTCACGAAAAAAAAAATCTTTAGAAAACACTATGTTCCATCTTAGAGCAGTGGTGGTGAAACTGGTAGCAATTGCGACTTATGAGTTGCAGATAGGTGCTTTGGTTTATGTAAATTGTTTTACCAGCAATGCTCTCAATTGGTGATGGGAAACATCGTAAGAAAGCCGGCATGTCCTAGAACCAAAACTTCGCAGACATATAAATAAAATATCTTAGGACAACCAACACAACGTTATCTGATCCCAAACTAGGCAGAGCCTGTACTATGGCAACCAGGCAACTGATAAACATACTTATATATTTCTGAATACATACATATTATAAATAATTTACACCCAGACACATAACAAATGATTGTGCTCATCACACAAAGATTTGTCCTGGGTGGGAATCGAACCCACGACCTCAGTCTTTGCAGTCAGGTTCACTAACCACTAGACTAACAGGCCAGTCAAATATGACATCTACCAACCTGCATTGTGTCCGCGTCGTGGATTACGGCTCACGCCCTCTCACCGAGAGAAGACCTATGTCCCAGCAATGGGAACATTACAGGCTTATTAAGCTTAAGCTAAGTTTCATTAACTCCAGAAATCTACGAGGAACTCAGCGTCAACATTCTCCATCCCAATTTATTTAGGATTGGCGCAACATTTCTTTTTCTTCCACACTTCTCTATTAGTCGTCATCTCAGTAGTCACCCCCTTTCTATCCATATCATAATTCACACAGTCCATCCATCCTTTCTTTGGTCTCCCTCTACTCTTATAGCCATTGACATTTATATTCAATACTTTCCTCACGAGGAACCCAACGTATGGAATTAAATTAAACTAATACCTTGAAACTAAGGGTAACTGTTGTGAAATATTAAATAGATTCATACGAACTGTTCAAGGCTGCGAAGTTAGAACCAAAACTGCTAAAGTTGAGGTACGTTGTAACTTCCCTTTAATTTTATTCCCTTTGTGATTTAGAAAACACACAACATCAACATTTGCTCAGCCTTTTCCCAACTATACTGCGGTCGGCTTTCAGTCTAACCGGATGCAGCTGAATACCAGTATTTTTAACCGACTTCAAAAAGGAGGAGGTTCTCAATTCGGATGTTTATATTTTTTTTTTTTTTTAATGTATGTTCGGCCATAACTCCGTCATATGTAGACGGATTTGCAAAATTATTTTTTTGTTTGAAAGGGGTTTATTCCGAAATGGTCCCATATAAATTTTATATAGATCTGATGATGAGTTCCAGAGATAGACACCGGAACTCTTTAAAAAATGACAGCAAATCAACCGCGATTTCTGCTATCGCATAAATATGCATTGTTTGTTTGGAATTAGTGCGGGATGGATACCACAACTAAAAATTTTAAAATAAAAACTTTATTACAAAAAAAAACAACCGACTTCCTTAAAAACACTACAAAGTGAAATATAACTTTAATTTCGGAAGTCGGTGGCAAAAAAACCATAAATACGGATCCTAAGACACCGACTTCCGAAATTAAAGTTATTTTTCACTTTGTAGTGTTTTTAAGGAAGTCGGTTGTTTTTTTTTGTAAAAAAGTTTTTTATGTGGAGTGACTGCCCATTTGATCTCCACAACCCCCAATTACTGAGTATACGATACTCCTTGGTAAGACTGGTTGTCAGACTTTCGGGCTTCTGACGATCCATAACTGTAGCGAGCGAGTAGGCAAGTTCACTCGCTCGACTCAATGCAGCACCAGAATCACGCCATTCTACGTCACAGCGTGTCGTGTGCAAAACAGGTTCTAACGCTCCACCCCTATCAAGCCAGCGGTAGGACTTAGCCCCGCATTCCGGAACATGGCGCCCGCGCATCCTTTGTGCGCGCGCTAATGAGGCAAGATGGCGGCGCACCTGCCTATTGTCTTCGTCAACGAGGGCGTGACAACTCCTGCGCAAAACGGTCAAGCGCGAACCGTTATTATTGTTATTTAGTTTTAATTAATTAGTATAAATACCTGTCCATTTTTGTATGTTGATTCATTACTGCTTCATTCTTTGAATACAACGCTGTTGCTATCCGCTTGGAATTTTATTTCATTGCCTCTTGCTCACGTGCTTCCGCTATATTTTAGTCTAATTAACGGAGTACTTATACCACTCCATAACGACTGTCAAAGATCCAAGCATTATATCCGGCATCAACAGCTTTTTTTTTTGTGGGTGGGAAATCATCAAATGACGTCTCCCATACTTGGGCGGAGCGGGAGGGCGTGTCAGACTTTTACTGACTAAACCTTACCCGTGTTCCTTCAGTTACCCATGTGCCAGGACCACGGTATCATGCGAGCCTGGCAGGGCATCAACAGCTTAACCTGCTTTTCGAGGCACGGAGGGATCTTGGTAAGAAAAATGGTCACCCATCCACTAACAAACCGCGGCAAGCGTAGCTTAACATGATCGAATGATCCGTGCGGCTGTTATTACTTGCCACAAGCCCCTCCTTGTGAATTAGAAAAAACATAAATTGATATTAGTAATGTAGTAGGTACCTAGAGTAAACCCGCATTCTATGTAAAGGTGACGAGCCGGGGTAGCAGATTTTGTTCGAAAGAGATACCGTTGCCCTGGCATATAGGCAACTGAAGAAACACGGGTGGGTTTTGGTCAGTAAAAGTCTGACACGGCCTTCCGCTCCACCCTAGAGACGTCAATTGATGATTAACTACCCACAAAAAAAGGACAAATACATAAACTCATGTCTTTGTCTTATCGGATTCGGAAGAAATTACAGGACCTTCCACGATCTTTACATATTATTTTTACTTCATTTACTTTCATACATAAAGCCAATTCTCCTAATTAAAATCGTTCAAAATCTAGTCGTAGTATCACCTCGGTGACAATCAAATGTCAGAAACTTGTCAGGAAACTTGAGGTATTTTTGACAGATTGAGACTTAGATTAGACTTATCTATCTCTCTTTTCTTATCTTATCTTAGACTGTGAATGTATTTCAAATTACGAGAATTGCCCTTCTGGTCATATACGCACGCCGGTAGCGAGTACGCATCTGATTTTCCAAAAGAACATCACCATCTTCACCACACTACAGCGATCCACTGCTTGACATTAAGCCTCTCCAATTGCACGCTATTCAGCTCGATTCTAATTCAAAACATTAATGTCACCAATTAGCTTCTACCCGCGACTTCGGCCGCGTCAAAGTTTTGCTCTCCAGACCCTTCCCGTCGCATCAAATTGCCTGCCAGTTAACGTCCATTTTTCGTTGCTGCTCCGCTCCTTTTGATTGTAGCGTGATGTTATATAACCCATCCTCAATAAATAGGCTACCCAAAACAAAAATAATTATTCAATTCGGACCAGCAGTTCCTGAGATTACCGGGTTCAACCAAACAAACAAACTCTTCAGCTTTATAATACTAAATATAGATTATTTATACGTTTCCACTAATACCGGTCAGAAATGATAATCAGCCATTACTCAATACCAAAAAAAACCTGACATTAGCCTCAACCTGTCCATCTCACACAAGAAATGACCAAATAAGATACAACATTATCTGACCTTTGTATCCTAGAACATTGATATTATTCCCGGGACGCTCTCTAAGACCACGTCCTTGCCAAAGTGACCGCGTTCATTTTGTTCGCTGAACCTGAATGCGTTGTCGCATCGCCAGAGAACTCTTTAGTTTTTCCGTAGATAGGGATTTTTATTAATGAATCATCGCGTACACCTTAGAGATAGTGATAATCTTTGGCAGTCACTTCTGAACTAGTACTACCTCATGTAGTGGCGTAATACTGTCCAAAGGAATCGTGATAGCCGTTCTACGCCCCAGTTGTAGGATTACCACTGGGAACAGACAATAGGTTTGCATTCACGAAAAAAATAGAGTAAATATATTTCTGTCTCATTTATTATTGTATTCCATCTAATAAATGCATCTGTCTCATTATTATTAACTTGTGATTTGTTTTTTCAATACTCTGTGTACGAGTTTTTTGAATATCTGAACGCGACGATCGAATGTTCGCGCGACTGATCGCTTTGGTTAGGACTGATGCTAATACCAATACGTTTTATATCTGACGTTTATAAGAAATGGCAACTTGACCTATATACGATAAATAATCGAGGGAACACTCGTGTTTGCCCTCGGATTTGTCTGTTAACATAAAATATTGTTACTTGTTCTGTTTGGGATGTTTGCTGTTTATATTCACGATTTGTTTAACTAGGTATTGTATGAATATAATATTCGGAATGTTGGTTTGTTAAGGGACTTAGTACTCATATATTTGGACTTGGTTAATATTTTTCATGTCTACTTAGGCAATTGTTCGATTTTGGCAAAATTATTGAAAGTGGCGTCGTTTAAGGCTGTGCATGAACGTTTGACTGGACTGTCTACATATAGACTATCGCTCTATCATTTTTTTGGCATGTTATAGGCAAAATTAACACGAAAACTTATATATCGTTTTTAAATTGGTCTAGCCCTAAATTCGGCAGCGTGAATACTATTCGCTGACGAAGCTAATAGGTCCCCACGTGTGCAGGTGACTAAGCACAAGATGGGAGGTGAGTCTGTGGAGAGATCTCTTTGAAAACAATGATGGTGCAGACACTCGCAAGAAAACAGAGTCAATGTTGTCAAACTTTGGGTAAAACTGCCAAAATCAAATCGGGTCAAAAGAATGAACACGAAGCTGTTCCGGCTACAATGTGAACAATAACATACGACAATCGGCAATCCGTTTGTCAAGCATACCTTCTCACAGGAGGAGACGCCCCGGGCGCCGGGAGTCGATTGCGGACTCCCGGCCACCGTAGGCGCGAGCTTGCGGGTGGCGAGCAATGGGTAGCTCGCCGCCCGGTAAGGACCAAGCTCGGGTCGACGGCGCGTAGTGTTCCACGTGCGCCTCAAAGAGATGTCAGCAACACTGAAGGGGTCTGCTACGACCGATGCCTGCCGGGGTCGCGTGATTGTTCAAAAGAGATACCGTGACCCTGGCACATGGGCAACTGAAGGAACACGGGTGGGTTTTAGTCAGTAAAAGTCTGACACGCCCTCCCGCTCCGCCCAGAGCGGGAGAAGTCATTTGATGATTTCCCATCCAAAAAAAAAAAAGAAAAAAAAGCATACCTTCTCAAGGCACATTCTACTTTTGCTGTGGAACCATTATTGTTGAGTCCTATGTTCCGCCACTGCTAATGTATGTGAAAGGGTCAAGAGCTATAATCGAATGATAAATGTTCAATTTGTTAAAGCGATAGTTGGATCACGTTTTCAGAAAGGGTTGACTATCATCAATCTATAACATAAACTAACTAAGTTTGAGCCATATCCGGACATTATTGCTATCTTACTATATTTGTAGTTAATCATTCACTTATGTGCGGGCGTATCTACACATATTGTTATTTATGTCTCGTGTGGAATATAACTTCGGCTTGAATTAGATAGTAATAGTTATGTAACTATACATACGAGCAAAATATTAAAGGCGGAGACTGCCTTGTAAGGTTTGTTTGTAATCTATCATTCGTGGCACACTTGGTTAGAAAGCAGCGACACACAAGACGCACAAAACGGCGACACACTAAACGTGACGAACGCTCGCTTCGAGCATGACATGGAGGTTGCGTGTGTTACTTTGGAAAGTATATTTCCTTAACTTAGAACCTTGTAGAGCTATAATGAGTACTGGCATGAGATAGAACTTGAAATGGTCAACTAGCCTCAACTTTGTGACTAACAGGTATTACAGGTATTGGCTGTTATTTTTTCCCTACGTTATCTTACATAGGGAGTAAGATAACATAGGGAAAAAATAACAGGTATTCTGAAGTACCTGCTTATTATTATTAAGCCTTTATTGCTGAAACTAAACTAAATTAAACATTTAATGTAAATCACTACTAACTTATAAACTATAGTCTTTTCGCCATAAGATGAGTTCCCTGACAGTTCATTTTTTTCCGTGGCACGCATACTACTTTAGACGAATAAAAAATAAACTGGCAAAAAAATTAAAAAGAAATGATAAAAAAAAATTACCTTTCGTAAATTACTAAGTAAATTATTGTAGTTATAATTAACTGTTAATTAATTAAGTAAATAAAATAATAAAGTATAAATCTTTAAAATGTCTAATGCGTTGAACAGAACGTCAGCCAATAGAGATTGCCACTACTCAATACACTAATCGACAAAAAAATATAGATGAATCGGAGCGGCCATTTTGTAATTGCGATCGCGTCGCGTCAGTACGAGTGCGTTATGTCAGGTTTTTGCTCTGCTCCCGTGATTTTATGTAGCCTATGTCTTATTCTGATGTATAATCTATATTACTGTAAAGTTTCATCAAAATCCGTACAGTACTTTAAGCGTGAAAGAGTAAGAAACATCCACACACACACATACTAACTTTCACATTTATAATATTAGTAGGAAGTAGGATAACCAGTTTATTAAAAAAATATTTTGAAAATCTAAAATCGATAATCCGATTCCATTTTCTTTGCCAACTGAATCGATATTATAAAAAAATCGATTATATTTCGTTAGGTCACGTCACTACAATTGTCAGACAAGAACTGTCAGGGAACTCATCTTATGGCGAAAAGACTATAACACATCGTATTTCCCGGTTTAGTGTTCAGCGTGTCTTGTGACACATAGGCCTCTTCCAGCTGCTTCCATTCCTTTCTATCTTTAGCCTTCCTAAATATATATTTTAAAATACGTGTCCAGGATTTGACAGGATTGGAAAGATTCACTCAATCTGTGTGGTTCTTTCCTCAAAAGACCTTCTCAGACACAAACTCACATGGTCTTCGCATGATCTGACCAAGATTATGTCTGGACTTAGTCAGATAGGAAACGCCGACCTCATCTAGCTTAAAAATATGATTGACGTGGAAAACTGTTTGTAAAAACCTACTTGCAGAAATAAAATTACTTTTAATTTTTTTTGTCTGTCTTCTGCCTGTTTGTTCCAGATTATCACCTAAACGGCTAGGCCAATTTTGACGAGACTTTCACTGCCATCTGATGTAAGAAGGAGTCACTTTGGCTACTTTCATTTTAGAAAAATAATTTGAGTTCCGTGCAAAATAAAAGAAAAGCCATGAAATCCAATATTTTGTTCGTAGACACAGCACGCAAATGAAGTCAAGTCAGTTTTTTATACCTACATTAAACGTATGAAATGTCTACATTTAAGTATGCCCACACGTCGAGGCTATTATAATAACATTGTCTATATAACTAAGATCGTTAATACCCAACAAAATATTTGTAATTAATCACTAAGTTATCGGATTTACCAACAAGCTCTCATACATCTTGTGGAAGCAATTTGGCACTCGCCTGTATAGTATATTGTGTTTTGTATCTAGATACGAAATATAGATACACATTTAACAGCCTTGGGGAGAATAACAGAGCAATGAACTAAGTGCCTTCTAGAAATACAATACAATCCTTTATTTCAGGCAACTTAGGCCCAAAATGGGCCAAATGGGCTAATGGGAATTATTGGTAACTTTCATAATAACTTTATCAATAACTAGCTTCTGCCCGCGACTTCGTCCGCGTTAAATTTCTTGTTCCTCCGACCCTTCCAGTCGCGTCGAATCATCTACCCGTGCGATTTTACCCGTTTTTGCAACATTTTTCATGACTACTACGCTCCTCTTAATTGTAGCGTGATGTTATATAACTTATCATCATGATCATTTCAGCCGTAAGACGTCCACTGCTGGACTTAGGCCTCCCCCAATTTAAGGGGCTTTGCCAAAATCGCCACGCTTGGCAGGCGGGTTGGCGATCGCAGTATAGTGGTAAAATGCATAGAGAACGCTGCTGCCCATTCTCTAGTAAGTCCCTTAGTCGCCTTTCACGACACCCACGGGAAGAAATGGGGTAGTGTTATTCTTTACGTCCGGCACCACACGGTACGGTAACGGTATATAACTTGTAGCCTTCCTCGATAAATAGGCTACCCAACACAAAAATAATTATTCAATCCGGACCAGTAGTTCCTGAGACTACCGCGTTCAATCAAACAAACAAACTCTTCAGCTTTATAATATTGGTATAGATATAGATTGCTGCTGGAGTATTGGATTAAGAATAATGTTAGAAGTTAAGAATTGAATATAGGTACTTACCTAGCTCGACCATAGCCTACCGGTAACCTGGTGTAGGCCACAGGAATACGCTAGAAGTGAAAAACACAGAACAGGTCGAAGTGGCGGTGCTTGGGGTACGCCTATGTTCAGCAGTGGACGTCTTTCGGCAGAAATGATGATAATGATGACCCACATATACATCATCATCATTTCAGCCGTAAGACGTCCACTGTTGGACTTAGGCCTCCCCCAATTTGGGGGGCTTTGCCATAATCGCCACGCTTGGCAGGCGGGTTGGCGATCGCAGTATGGTGGTATAATGCATACAGAACGCTGCTGCCCATTCTCTAGTAAGTCCTTTAGTCGCCTTTTACGACACCCACGTCTTTCGGCTGAAATGATGATGATGATAACCTCTACACCATTTTAAAGAACACAATATTTTGGTGACTTTTCATGATAATCTGCGTTAATTTAGGAAATCGTTATTTATCAAATCTTTGATCAGTAACGGAACTATTTCAGAAAAGAAAAAAGAAGACTGACGTCGAAGTCTCTCTGAATTCTCTGGTAGCAAGCACATAACAGCTACCCTGAGATTGCCAATAGCTAGCGTCGTCTATCTCGCGGCGCATTAGCTACACTGCGACACAGACAAATTGAGTGCATTCACGACAACGACTGACACTTGAGTTAGTGCATGCTCTTAGATTAATAATATCTAGACTTGGACCAAAATCAATAATTGTACTTTTATTTTCTTTACAGATTATTTCAAATGCGGCGAAGAGCACTGCAGAATTGTGAAATGTGACAATCAAAGTTTGGAAAGATACATTTATACTAGTGTATTAAATAGGTGAGCAGTGGTGGCCTAGCCCCGAATTATGTGTTGTAAGGTCGTAGGCTCGAATCCAGACAAGCGCTTTACTTGTTGCAAATAATGTAAATAATTTCTTCACCACTGCTCTCTAAACAAAAACATCGTGAAGAAACTGGCATGTCCTAGAACCAAAAATTCGAAGACATGTGACATCTATTAACCCGCATTGGGCACGCATGGTATTACGGGCCACCCATGATAGGCTGTTTATGTGTATTAAGTAGTGATGTTTTTTTATTGCCATTACAAGGGTAATGGCAATAAACAAAGACAAGTTTTTTTTTCAGGAAGGCAAAATTTGTTATCAAAAGATAAAATGGAGAGTTTCTCCCCGATAGTTATCCAATGATAAATCAGAATCATACCTACTCGATTAAGTTCGAATACAAGCAAACACATTTCAGAATATACAGAAGTTAACAGAACTACATACTGACTGAACCAGTTCACCCCAAATAAAATAAACTCGACTCCCCAAATGTAAATCATTAAGATAAGTACCCTCAGACTCGAGGCTTCGGATGGCCTGCCGAGGCCAATCGTCCGTGAACGTGGATTTATGACGAGTGGAGGCCTCTGGCCTCACGCAGATTGTAAATTGTTAATCCGTGATAAATTGTACGTAAAATTGGCCTCAACCTCGGATCACGGAAACAAGAGGGATAAGCTTGTGTCATAGGAAATTGAGGACACTTTACGGCCACGAAAGTCGTATTTTCTGTCGACAATCAATTGCTGGACGTCAGTTTGTACCGATTTTGTGTAGAATATTTGTATGGAACAAACAAGTAGCATTATCATGCTTACTTGTGTTCGCTCAGTCGACGAAATTTAACCATAGTTCATTAAAAAAAATACTTATTTGTTATGCATTATTTTGTAAATATATTAGCTTCTGCATTCCTTTTGCATATAAACTTTAACTATGCCTTTTATATTTTCGGAAAAAAGAGGTAGAAAGTTTCAAGCTAAAACTTCGTATCCCTTTATTACGAAAATATAAAATTATTAATATCTTAATCTTCACCACTCAACTTGGCATTCTTAACAACCACCAACCATTGATTGCCTAGAATATTACGTTATAAATAAATACCTTACTTGGTAGATGGATTGTAGATCACAATATGTTGTTGTAGAGAGAAGAATGCAGCGTATTGTTTGGAAATAATCTATTATAATAAAAAAAGAACGGTTACATATTAAACGTACTTAATACTAATGTCATATACAATACACAACTATAATCCAGCAGCATTTGTGGTGGTAAAAATAGGTTTGCTTATGTTCTTCTGAACTAGGCGAGGCCTGTATCTCCGAAGGTAACAATCAGCTGACAATTTCATTATTTTGTAACCATAAATAAATATTGGGTGCTACTGTTTTAAATTATTTATATATATATATATATATATATATATATATATGTATTTATTTATTAAAAAGAAAATGCTAATAGTGAATAAAAGTATAGGTGTGTGTGTGTGTATGTGTATGTTTTAAATTAATATATTTGTGGAGACAAAAGATATTCGGTTGTTATTGCATACATAACATCTTGTAAACCTCGAAGGATTTTTGTTTTATTATGGATTTGGGTTTTTTTTTGGATCTATAGTACAGTGCACACTCACATTTCATCAGTTATGGTTATGGCCTATGTAACTACATTATAGCTTGCATTATACAGGGTTATTTGTAAAACACCTGCAACCTCTCAGGTCTATGTTATTAACATCATAATAAACAACTTTTGTTCTATGACTTTTAAAAATTCATCACATTTTAGTGCATCAGATTTTCATACAAAAATCGGCTGCCTGTAAATAGGTCAAGTTCAAGCGCCCCCGCCGCCCTAACCCCGCTCCCCTTGCTAATATACTATCGCTTTCTTTTGCTTCGCATAGACTCCGTAACATTTAGAGCGTTCAATTTAAATATTTTTATTTTTGTTTGAAAATCTGATGAACTAAAATATGATGAATTTTTAAAAGTCACAGAACAAAAGTTGTTGATTATGATGTTAGTAACATAGACCTGAGAGGTTGCCGGTGTTTTACAAATAACCCTGTATATCTGGTAGCTTATCTACCTTCTTTCTATAATCTTTGGTTTTAACGCTCCATTTGTTTAGTGGCGAGCTATTCGAATTGATGCTGGGTTCGATTTCCGTGTTAGAAAAATAGGCTCTTTATTTTGGTAGATAACGACGATCGTTCAAAAAACGAATAGAAATACTATTTATCCCTTCAGATTGTATATAAGTCCAAGGTCTCACAAACGTTGAGTGTTTATTTAATGACGTGTAATTTATTTATTTTCCCTTTAACCGGTTCTTTCCAAAAGTTTTACATTTCTAGAAAAGCGGTTCCGTCATAAATTTTTATATGAAACAAATTTCATGTAAAAAATTATGACGGAACCGCTTTTCACAAATGACAAATCATGGACTATGAAAGTTTCACTAGTATTTGATATTACACTATAACTGACATGCCTCTAGGCATGAGAAGCAGGGTGTACAGTTTTCTCATCCTCTATAGAAAAGAGAGGATTCTCTGATTTAACGTTTGTTCTATCTGGTGGGCTACTGCTTGATGATTTTTGTCGGGATGTTTGTACATATGCTTCACAAATACTTTACAACAGTATATAATAACTCTTTATAATATACATGTGGAATTTGTTTGAGGTCAGTGTAATGCGTAATTTGCATGTGGTGATGCAGTTGCCGCTACAACATTGGCAAAAAATACTCTGTATTTGGACAAAAGACCGAATGCAAAAGAATTACGACATCATTTTGCTTATCAGCAAAACTCTGACAGCGGTTGAAATAATTCCTTACACAAAAGAGGGCTTATGCGTTGTGATGATGATAGATGATGATCCTAAACGTAATGGATTATTATAATTAACTGGCTACTGTAAAAAGTAAGGTTGTCTGTTTTTAATACGCTTTTATTACCATCAAACGTATGTTAGTATGTTTGAATAATATGTTAGTATGTGCCTATGTAATGAAAACTGAACATTTTAAAACGTCGGATTAACTCGAAATTTGGCATACGTATCAAAGATCGATGACAAAACAATAGTTTTATTTATAAATTAGTGCCATTTTCCTTGCCGGGGTTACCAGGATAGCAAAAAAAACTGTCTTCGAAAACTACGCTGACATACGTCACAAAATTGTCCTACGAGGGTCGCTTTGCGCTTTTTCGTTGCGCCTGTTGGTGGTGGCCTTATTTCGACTAAAGGCTTCCACATATAAGCGCGACATAACTCTTGTAGAACAATAACCGTTGCGCCGTCGCATCGCGCTTGCTTGAAGAAGCCTTTTACGCTTTCACTTTACAACATAAACCCTGTCAGCGTCAACCTATCAATAACTGCTCTAAATTTAATCGTTCCCACTGCAGTCCGCTCTAGCCTCCAATTGATCTTGTTAAATTCAGTTTAATTCAGAAGGCTGTCGAGCTACACCGAGATGACGACGATTTATCTTAGAAATTCACTCCCTATTACTGTCAGCTCCGTGTTACGTTGAAATTATGCAAGATAATTTAGCTGATTAGTTGAGATTGGAGGTTTTTCAGATTGATGGCGGGTCCTTCTTCCTTCTAGTGAATGGTTTTTGTGTTTTTCAGAGAATTAAGTGCAGCAATTTTCTTATTACTAATTATAAAATTATACACGATAATTTCCATTTTAAACGAGTATCAGCAAGTTCTAACTCTAGGTCATTGATAAAAATGCTGGAATGCTGGCAGGTTAGTGTACAATAAAGCATATATAAATAAATAAAAATGCTGGAAGAACCGTGAGCTTAATTTTAAAGAAAATAATATTTACGCTGTATTCCATGTAAATTAGCATTCTGAAGACTGATAAACATTATAATTGAAGACAACGTTGATGGATGCAGACATCAAGGCTGCATTTATATCGCTACATCTGTATGAGTCTTTTCAAGTTTTTGAAAAAGGATCATCATAAATGCTCGTGAATGAAGTGAAGTGGCTTTGCCATGAAATATATTCTTATTTTACTGCAGTGAGGCAGTCAAAGATTGGTATAATAAGGCAGATATTAAAATTAAACCGGAACTTCTTAACTTAGCGAAAAACTTTCAAATGTATGAATAATACCTCTGATAAAGGAGTTACTGTCAGTCTAATCAGATGGACTAATGCAAATAATTTTCAGTATAGAACTATAATATGACTTTACTGAATTAAATATTTTATAATATCCGTAATCATTTTAGCATTTAAGTTTAGCTTAATTAAGAACGGTCACACAATAATGGATGTCCAATTATAGAGCGCTTTTGCCATTTTAATGTCAAATACTGATGAAAATGACTGATTTTCACGACAGCCGTCATATATTATTAATATGACGGAACCACTCTTCCTAGGAACTGCGTAACAAATGAATGAGAAAAATAAACATTACTTAGCATGTGCTGTTAAGATTGGTGCTCCCATCTCTTTCTTTCACTAGTAGTTAGTCACTTGCGTGACAATAACAGTGAAGAAGTAACAGTGAAGTCTTTTCGCGGGGAACGCACCGGTTATGCTACGGTCTCTTAGACTGGTAACTGCCTCACAATAGCCGCAGTGACGGCTGTTGTGGAAATGAAGGCGGCGGAGTTTACGGTGTCGAGAAACACTCTCTAAGAAAACATATCAACGTGCTTTAATAAATAATGTTTCAGTGACTTCCTTCCCCGGTAATTAGAAGACGCTCCGTTCTTCTATTTAACAGTCGGTTTAGCCACATTATTTCCGTTAATTTCAGCCTTATAGTCGTAACACACTAAAAACCTTTCCAAAGTCCCGAAACATATCTCAATTCATTGAAACCTTCGAGGCTACGAAACAACTAATAAGAGAGCGAGAAACAAATTAATCCGTGGTTACAAATTGAGCTGCTGTGGCTGAGCGGAACGGAACGAAGCGGCGCGGCGGCGCGTTAACAGAGTGAAGGAAGCGAAGCTAGAGAGGCAAACGAGCCCGAGTTGCAAGCTGCAGTTATTTGTATTGAAATGTTGAGTTTGGTAACACATTTGGTAATTGGCACAAATGTTTTGAGTTGTATTTCGATTTCGATGTATTTATTTTGTGCGCTGAATAAATATTATGACACTAGCTTCAGCCCGCGACTTCGTCCGCGTCAATTTTTTGCTCCCCTGACCCTTCCCGTTACATCGAAATACCTGCCAGTTTTCGTCCATTTTTCGTTGCTGCTCCTTTGAATCTTACCGCGATATTATATAGCCTTCCTCAATAAATAGGCTACCCAACACTAAAGGAATTTTTCGATTCGGACCAGCAGTTCCTGAGATTACCGCGTTCAACCAAACAAACAAACAAACTCTTCAGCTTTATAATATTAGTATGAATACATACATATATAAATAGACTCACGCCTTTTCCCATGGGGGTAGGCAGAAACGCCACCTGCTAAGACCCTTACATGCTACTTTAATAATAAAACTATTATGACCTTCAAGTAAAATAAAAAAAGCGTGAATGTACTTGTCAAGCATATACTTAAATTTAATAAAAAATTAAGGCTGGTGGCAATTAATTTTAAAACACTTTTATTATTCTATTAAAAATTAAGTGTTGACATTTTTAATTATTCTTGAGTGGAATCATAAAAATGAGAGTTTTGTGTGGCTTCTAATTTTATTACTATTATTTACTTTAATATTCTACATGTTGTATGTTTTAGAATTCTAAGTACCTACGTGAGCAGTAGAATGAAATTTGATCCGAAACGTGCATAACATTATAATATCAGCAAATAGTGGAAGTTGGCGAATTCGGTTGCATTACGGCACATGTTGCCATAGATGGCTCAATAGCTTGTCATTTTACTTGTGCTTCTAGTTTCTATGATAAAACAGACAAAGTTATAGTGGTGTATAGGTGTTTCAGGTCTGCACTTAATGCAGCTCTGAAACTGTTAAGGGTGTTTCTTTTTTTCTTGTGTCGCGAAGCAGCGACGTTTACTGTGTTTCATTTTGATCAGGTGCAGTAGGAATAACAGGTAAAGCCTTTAGGTGCCTGTAACTTCTACGTCAGCGTAGCAACGGTTCTCCAAAACCATGTTGTTCGTAGACAACACACAACTTTGATTTTTAATTTGCCAGACTAAAATGACAGCTGCAATCAACCTTTTTTGTCAACGTGATAATAAAGTGGTGGTAAAGACTGTCATTTTGGTCTGGCAAATTAAAAACTACTGAGCATAACTACTTTATATACGTTCCGTTGTCCACGACGCTACTCAATTGTAACCAGTTCTTTACAAATTTTAGTCATCAATGTCAAAGCACTGTCGAAGTACTGTATTCTGGAAACTGTGCTGCGGTATAAAAAACGATTGCTTCTATTTCCACAATTTTTTTAGATGAAACGGTTACGCCTTGTACGATTCAGAGTTACCATTCAATTAATAATTTCAATTACCAACAATAATGTCAGTTTTTTGTATCGAGTAAGTTGCATGGCCTTTTTGTAAACCTAAAACTCAAATATACTTCTGATCTTGAGTGCCACTTCTACCATTCAACTGCCTAGTCTTTTCGCAATTACGATGGGGTCAGCTTCCCGTCTAATCGGATGCAGCTGATTACCAATATTGTACATAGAGCGCCTGCCTATCTCTCCTCCACAAACCAATTTCTGGGTAATTTCCCTGGCCTGGCCTAAAAGTTTGACAGTCTTGTCCTTTGGTATGACTGGTTGTTAGACTTTTAGGCTTTTGACTACTCGTAACGACTGTCAAAGGTAGTCTACAAATGGCAACTCGGACCAACGTGCTTTCCGAAGCACAAAGAACACTATATGAAATGTAAGGTCACCCATCCCGGAACCGACCGTGCCAAGCGTCAATTGACCACTGTGGCTTTTATTATTTGTCCACTGTGACTTTTGTTTAGCACCAATCATTTATAATAAAATCCCAAAACCTATTAGACAAATGCCGACTGCCCTGTTTAAAATAAATTTAAAAAAATATCTTATAGCCAAGTGCTATTACGCCATATCGGAATTTTTAAATGAACGCAATTAATTAAATAGATTCCTTTAATTACGACATTTTAACATTTGCCCCTCGTGTTTGTTAAAAAAAAATACTTTGTTTTATTTTTCAATTAGCATTAGGAATATTTTTATTAGTTTGCTGTGTAGAATCAAGATTTTTTAATTTTTTTATGGAATGAATAATCCTAAAAACATGTTATTTTGTACGCCACAATGGCAAAACATGCAGATCAACTTGTTATTTTAAGAACTTGCACATATTATTTGATGTATACTCATGTTTTTACAATAAATATATTCTATATTCTATTCTACAAACCCTCACTTTCAGTGCTATTTCTACCTATAAACTAACAATGTTCTCGTATTTTTACACTTGCGACTTACTTTAACAGTTCATATTTCAAATCAAACATACTTTCTTTAGTTTCAGTATCAACCACTCAATGTTATCCTAGATCTATCTTCAATTCGGAAGTATTTGTCTCCTTTCAATATTTACTGACTTGCCAGGCAATATCCTAGTACTTATACTTATTTGAACACTCGACACTAAGAACACAGTGTCTGGATTTTGGCCTAAGAGTAAGAAGGAAAATATTGGAGAAAGTACTAAGTTGAAAGCTAAATTGTGGGCGTCGGCTGGAGAAAATGATGGTATATTTTTGTTATAGATGGTACTGGAGTATCTTTCGTTAGTCGCTGTGTTCTTAGCCTAGTTGAGAGATATCGGTTTTCATGATGAACTGTTTTTGTACCTTATTTTTTCAAGTGTCATAGAATTACAGTTTTTATGTTATATAGTCTGGGTGACGATTAACCTCCGCCGCTTTTAAAAGAACCAAGTTTTTTTTTTTTATAAGGAAGAGATATTCATTTCCAAACGATTTGGTAACCATTGGTAGGTAACGTAAATTTTCCTATTAAAATTGCCAAAATGTTTCATTGTGCAATTTTTTCTGATTTTAAGATCATCTGAAAGTAGTGCCGGATTATATCAGTGCTGGGCCTGTAGCTAATCCCACTAAGGCGAACCAATATTGAACTTGGTTAGTTCTAGTTTATATAATTAAAGTGATATAAAAACGTTTTACAAAAAAAAAAAAAAAAACAACCGACTTCCTAAAAAAACACACTACAAAGTAAAAAATAACTTTAATTTCGAAAGTCAGTGTCTTAGGATCTGTATTTAAGGTTTTTTGCTACCGACTTCCGAAATTAAAGTTATTTTTCACTTTGTAGTGTTTTGTTTTAGGAAGTCGGTTGTTATTTTATTTTTTTTGTAAAAAGTTTTTATTTTTAACTTTTTAGTAATGGTACCCGCACTAATTATTAAATTATTCGTTCATTTGTCGCCGCAAATACTTAATGCCAATTTAAGACATATGGTTTTCACGTGGATGTCCGAATGAAACCAAATTAAAACAGGACCATTTGAAAAGTACCAGCTATCAAATAAAAAAAGAATCATCAAAATCGGTTCACCCAGTCAAAAGTTATGAGGTTACAAACATTAAAAAAATACAGTCGAATTGATAACCTCCTCCTTTTTTTTGAAGTCGGTTAAAAATACAACAGTTCCTTAACCAAATAGTATTCTCGATATTGCACTAGACAAATCAATGTTTTCAAACCTCACTAGGCCGACGGGATGGATTACTTCCATTTCCTCTCGTAGACCGGAGGCCTACGTCCCAGCAGTGTGAACGTTATAGGCTGATTATCTGCCAGGGTCGCGAGATCTGTTCGAAAGAGTTACCGTGGCCCTGGCATATGGGCAACTGAAGGAACACGGGTGGATTTTAGTCAGTAAAAGTCTGACACGCCCTTCCGCTCTAACCAAAGTGGGAAACGTCATTTGATGATTTACCACAAAAAAAAATAAAAAAATAGGCTGATTTTGTTATGTTTGCGCAAACCAATTTTCTTAACAAATACGTTCTTTTCCTCATATTCGTTAACACACAAACCTACATAAAAAGGATTTAAGAAAACAAAATCAATCATTTAGTTTGAGGTAGCAGTGATTTCAAGGTACCTATCAGTGCAATTAGAATCTTGAACTCAAACCTTATGGCCGATAGACATCAACCAGACAAGATTAATCGTCACAAAACATATCCATGAACGATCGTTAAACTTAATCCGGGAGCCATGTACTACACTGAAACGATCCTTTCTCAACGATCGACTACAGACTAAACTTACGAAACGTGAAAATATTAAATATTCTAAAGAACCAAAACCGTTCACAGCTTAAACTGACAAAAGCCGTACTAAGCGTCAAGTTGCAGATGGAGCAGCCATTTGTCTCAATAAAAGTCTGCACCTGGTACGTGGTGAGCCGGTGACGTAAGTAATGGCGGCGACGTTGTTCTCGTTGTACTTGTTAGCAGTTGGAGACCTGCTTGTTTGAAGACACTGTGGTTTTATAACAATGTTTGAGAAGAAATTAAGTAATTTTTGGTGTCAAAATATTGTACTGAGCTGAGGTTCAGGATAAATAATTTTGTACCAATTTATACAATAACAGTAACAGTTTATTAAAATAGTCATAATGCAATAATCGGAAACTTTAATCAGAATCACTTGTCTCGCTTGTAATACTGTTTCGCTTGTAGTTCACTGTTTTGTATTCGACCGAACTGTCTTCACAGTCTATGACATGCTATTTACGTGTCGAGTTTAATCACCCATAATATTCGCGAATATTCGTGAAGCTCTGCCACTTAACCACAGTAAGCGGCGACGTCCCTAGATAGTACCAGAACACATAGTTCCGCTATTGGATAATAGATGGCGGCAGCGTGACGTGATCATGATCTACGTAACAATATATTGGGCAATTTTCATTACACAAAAGACCTAAGTATCGATTTCTTATCCATTATATTTTCCGTCTCGGGTCTAATTAATGTAATCATCAGGCGACCACACGACAACCCACAAATTTTCTTACAAGTTTCGTTAAAAGTATTCTGCTTTTATATTAGTCATGAAATTGTCAGTTATATCAATAGGGCTCTGAAGTGTTTACTATTATCAAATGCCGTTAAACAAATTATTAAATAAATTCCCAGTAAAATAACAAATGATCTTTATTTTGAAACGCAAATACCTAAGCTTAAAAGCAAACCCTGCTAAGAATCAAAGAAAACAAATCGCCGCGTGGACCAACAATCTCGTCAACATAGTGCTTAAAAAAACAAATTCAAAATGGTACGTCTAGACGTAGAATATCCCTAAGGATAGCTTGATCGAATATCTTCAAATTTTTATTCAGGACAGTATACAGAAGGAATTTGAACACTGTAAAATTTAAATGGGATTGTTGGGTCTTGTCACGTTTTGATTGTTCAAGAAAGTTGCCTATACATTATAAGAGGCGTCAGTATAAGCCTGGTTATACACAGGCAGCTTCAAGGAGAGGCTGAATGGAACTCGCTGGCGTTGCCATACATCAAATGGCGCTTTATTATTCTTTATTTTCGGACAACAATGATCCAGCGTGTTAGTAAACAATATACTTATTACTAGTGTTAGTAGTTAAAATAAAATTGAGAATAACATAGAATAATTACCATTGTGAAAAGGATCCCCGAAGAATCCCCAAATTGTGACCAAAACGTTTGGTGATTGTCCTTCTCACAAAAAAATTAGGAGCTTTAGGATTCTACACAACTGGTCAATAATTATAAAAGTATAATGTGTACCTACACATTATACTTTTATAATTAAGAAATAAAAAAATTGACATGATATAATTTAGTTCGATTTTTCTCATGACATTGGTGTAAATGTACCTAAAAATTGCCAAACTGAATTTTTCAAATTGTTTAGAATATTTTGTTGTACTACGAAGATTGTTTTAAAAGCACTCATTTGTAATATAAATTCATCTGGTATTTGTTTTTTAAGTAATATGTGTTCATGTTGTTTTAGTTTTTACGGTAGCACAATTAGATACAATTTAAAAAAATGTTTATGAAATAAATAAATAAAAAGTACTAAAATTATTTACAGGGGAGGTCAAAGTAACAGATTTCGAATAAAAAGAATCGCATGATTCTTCACGTCATCTAATATTATCTTATAATTCTTATATAACGTCAACGTATATGTAGGCGAAGCCCAATAAAACGAGCTATATTTAATATTAATCTGTATTTGTTATTGTGGGCGAAGCCCAATGAAACTAGCTATCCATTGACACCAATATTTCTATTCTACTGTAATAGGTATCTAAGTTTATAGCCCATGTAAAATACCTAAATAAATACCTAAATGTTCTTTCGTAACCAGTAGTAGATATCTAAGAAAATACTCACTTAAATACCATAGCATGTTCGTAATAACAGTGTATTACTTATGTCTTAGCCTATTGGATGCTAATTAGCTTATATTACTTGTAGGAACAACCTGTTGGAATCTAATTAGTCTGTAATGCCTGTGTCATTGTTTGTTTAACACTAATTAGCCTTTGGTTACATTAATTGTAGTTTATAAGTACTAATTAGCTGTCATTACCTGGATCTTAGTCTATTTACCACTCATTAATTGTAATTAGGTATCAATATGCCTAGTATTAAACTTGTAGTTCAGTAATCATGGTGCAAGAGCGTATGCTCCAATAGGACGTAGTTTCTTCTATTGTTAGTCCAACAAAAAATTAGGAACCTTGAACTTCCTTACACGTGTTTCCGAATTCTCGACAGGTCGAAACCTGCTCCTTTGGGAAAGTCCATTTTTAACGTTTGAAATTGGCGGAGCGCCCGGGAAGTAAGGAAGTGCGTAGGCCACTTGCACTATGCGGTAAAAACTATATAAGGGCCGAGTGTCTATTTTTAGTTTAGTCGTTATACAATTTTACACGAATCATCAAGTTAACACGTAGTGTTTGTGAAGTAAATGGCTACGCTGTCCACTGCTTAGTCGCGATGTACTCTATAACTAGTTAGCCAGTCTTTAGTAATGTGTAGCTAGGATTTAATTGTGTGTACTGCTTATTCTGATTGTATTTTATATTGTTTGCTGTGTATCTACTGACTATTTCTTATAACCATTTTATGTGTGATTTCTGTGTAATTTCTGTGTACCAAATATAAGCAATGATTGCGATATTATGACTGGTTTAATTACACTCTTTCGTCAAGGGAACACCGTCACCCCCGCCTACAACACCTGACTCCCGTTTTAATAACAGTATAAATAATTTACTGGCGAAGTTAAGGTCAATGTGGGCCAGAAAGTCTTTACGGCAAGAAAAAAACAGTCACGAATATTGAGTTCTCGCAGATAGTGCTTCGTCACTTCAAAAGGTAAAGGCGCAAACACGTTTGCGGAAACTCCCAACAGACTAAACAAACAATAAAACAACGCCATCCAATCCTATATTGTGTCCTCAGTTCAAAGCAAGTTCAAACAGGACGACGGCGACACCTATCGTCGGTATCCCTCGGGAGGATAAACCGAACATTCCCGATGTCGATGTCGTGTAAAACTTCTGTCCCTGTCGGGTTCTGAATTTAAATACGGGGCTTTTGGCTACGTTGTATTTTATGTATCTTTTTTAATTTTTACCTTGTAATGTGCGTTTTGTTTGTGCAGAATAAACCATTTTTCTTTCTTTCGTCTTTCTTTCTAAATATATTAAGTTTGTTTTCAAGCGTACCTACCTATGTCTTTGATATTTGCTTATTTTTGGGTGTCATTGATTTTTAAGCCGGTGGGTAGTTTTATTTAGAACTAGTTTAGATCCTATCTAGGTCAATATTAAGACAACGACATACGGAATAAGATGTTCTCCAGCAGTCTCACTGGACTTGCTGTAGGTGATGAGTGCGTTTACAGTGAAATTATCCCATTTCTTCTCGTGGGTGTCGTAAGAGGCAACTAAGGAATACTAAAGAATGGGCACCAGCGTTCTTATGCATTTTACCAAAATACTGCTATCGCCAACCCGCCTACCAAGTGTGGCGATTATGGCAAATTTTTAAATTCGAGGTGGCCTATGGCCAGCAATGGACGCCTTTCAGTTTAAATGGTGATGATGATTATCACTTTACAAGCTGAAACTGTTTGACAAGATATAAACGAAATGTCCACACTTTCGTAGCGATGTTGATAAACACAAAATTTGAGGGGTATAAACCGATCAAAAGACCCAACGCTGTTTATTTATTTATCTACCCAGAAACGTACACTCTGCTTTCTGTCAACCGTTGTCATAATAAATCAACAAGAAGGCAATCGATCGAAGACACAATAATTTTGAAGACCACTCACTAAAATCATTTTAAACGGCTAAACAATAATTCGGAACCACAATCGTCAAAATGTTGGCAGTCTGTGACAATTCCGGTGCCCGAAAGCATTTTGACATCTGTCAAATTGTTAAGAAAACAATTATGGGGGGCGTAGTCGTGCTCGCTAACAAAATATTGGTGTTGAAAATGTACAGTTTATTTTAGAACTGACATGTTCATTTTGTTTGTATTTTGTCATTATTTAATTTATTACTTGAAAATTAAATTAAACACGAAAAGAAAACGGCTTGTTTGCTTCAGAGGAGGTAGTCTGCAACATAGTATTAACAATAGTTAAGTCGAGCTAAGCACTTATTCATTGTAGTTGAATGATCTTGCTGCTGATGACAAGAAATTGTAGAGCATATTGTTTTGGAATCACGAAAATAATATAATTGTTTAAAATTTTTCATTAGTTGCTACGGAAATCCCATGTAAAGAAATTATTGCATCGGACGGTTACCTGTAGCTTAGTTTTGTTTTTACTTAAAAAAAAATCGGATTCAGGTTTAAAACTACCAAGCCACTACAATAATATATCTAAGCGAGATAAAAAAAAACAAAAGTAACATAATATGTAAGAAAGATGTCTTTATAAAAGTGTTAATTGCTCGCAAACGGCGTGCATGTGTGACAAGATGTATGAACCTAAACGAGGCAAAAGGAGGATGTAAGGATCGTAGCAGGAAGCAGGAAGGCGTTCTAAAGTTTCTGCCTACACTCATGAGATAAAGGCTTGAGATTTTTTGTATGTAAGCTAATTTCTATTGCATCGATTTGTCATGCAAATGCCCAAATAGTTTTCCAAAAACATTAAAGTCGATTCATCAACTTAGTCCATTGCAACTGACAACGCAATACTGAATAGGGCAGTCCCGAGTTACGCCACAACACCCGGTGCAAAACTTATTTACTCAAGCAAGTACTAAGCAAACATTTTCTCCCCGCAGACGGAATCTAAGCATCTAACTAGAATATACTTTAAAGGGAAGTTTGCTCTCAAGTTATGCATAGTGGTAAGCTTAGAGGCTACATTGTATATGCATTGCATCGCTTAAGAGTCTGGTAACTTAGAGAATAAGTTATAATTGGACCATAGGGATACTGAGAGGTTTTGTCTAAGTTTAAACTAAGTTAGAGGTGACCGTTGTTTCATAACAGCATGGTGTCTTAGGATCTTGTTGAGTTCTGAAGGCTAGGTTGACTAATGTTGAAAAAGAAGGATATGTATTCCTTCGGCCTCCATTCTCACCAAAATCTGTTTTTAGATTCTTGAAGGTAAGACTGAATAGGGTACATTTAGTTTTGGACAAATAAAATCTTGTTTATTTCTTAGACAAGCATTATCGTCGACAATATATTATCATTGCTTGTTCATCAGCTGAGATACCGATAAAGGATGAAATATTTTGCGGATGAGTAGTCACCTAAGGCATAAAAAGCGGCGTTGGCCAAAATAAGCGATCTATTTGTTTAAAGACTCGTTAGAAAAACGACAAGGTATGTACTAGCACATTGTCTATTTCTGAAACTTTACGGAGCTTTATTGTTTGCATGATGAATACTATACTCCATTTGTTTAGGTATAGGTATTCATACATTTGCTACCGTATATTTGAAATTCATTGTCCTCTGTAACTGGCTAAAGCTTTGAAATTCGGGACAGAAATTCGGTCCGTGTTATATGCATTCGTTGCTCAGGACATAGAAATGGAACGCCTTTGTCTACTTCTACGTCAGAAACGGAATAATAGTTTGTGTGTCATACTAAATTATGTCACTAAGTGTGTGCTGGTAGCTTTTCCAGTATAGTCTAAGTCCAAATGTACTTCAAATATTACTTTATTTATACTCCATTTGTTTAGGTAGTTAACTAAAGGTAAACAATCTTGATATGTCTTTTATCTAAAAAAATGTCTAAAAATTGAATCTAAAAATGTTTACAATTAGGTATTTACTTAAACCGATGTTAGGTAAGTAACTTAATTTAAATAATATTTGTTGGTCTTTTATACGATTTATTTTATATAAAAAGACATATCAAGATTGTTTACCTTTAGTTAACTACCTAAACAAATGGAGTATAAATAAAGTAATATTTGAAGTACATTTGGACTTAGACTATACTGGAAAAGCTACCAGCACACACTTAGTGACATAATTTAGTATGACACACAAACTATTATTCCGTTTCTGACGTAGAAGTAGACAAAGGCGTTCCATTTCTATGTCCTGAGCAACGAATGCATATAACACGGACCGAATTTCTGTCCCGAATTTCAAAGCTTTAGCCAGTTACAGAGGACAATGAATTTCAAATATACGGTAGCAAATGTATGAATACATATTTACCACCGACAATTTAAAAAAAAATATAGATTAAAGAATGTAGACTATTTTATTAATTCAAAGCTTTTATTTAACTTCACTTGTATGTCCCAGAATTTTGCTGAATTATCGGGATGAATTTTGCCACACGTTTGGTTCTCGTGACAATACACGATATTTTTTTTGTTTTAACATAAAAAAAGATTTGATGATTTTCATTTTAATAAATCATATTATTTAAAAAAATAACCTCTAAAAATTCGCACCGGTGTGATCGCATTATATTTATAAACTGTACATCAGATTTTGAAGCGGTTTTCACAATAATTTAGAAAATGTATTCCGGAAGAGTTTTGTATAATCCATTTACATTATAATAAAGAAATCGCCATGTTTTGTCAATTCATAAATCCATGTGAAGCAGGGGAGAGCCACTAGTATAAAATATAATAATTCACCGAAATAATAACGTTGTAGAAGAATAATAAATGTGAAAATAACCTGAGAACCGTAATGATAATATCACCTGTCTTGGAGAACGTCTTACTAATAAATTGTAGTTAATTTCGTTGTGTAGTCTAATCGAGTACTAGAAAACAATTTGTTTGTATCTTATCTAATTTAGTCCTTATTAGTGCCAGGTATGGTATTTTTTATGTAATTGATCAAATAAACTATAATGTGATTACTTTTTTTTGTGGTTCCATCATTCCATGTGAAGCCGGATGCTCAGAATAGCAACATCCCATTTCTTTCCGTGGGTTTCGTAAAAGGCGACTAAGGGACTTACTAGAGAATGGGCAGCAGCCTTCTCTAGGCATTTTACCACCATACTGCGATCGCCAACTCGCGTGCCATTCGTAGCGATTATAACAACCCCCCCCCCCAGATAGGGGGAGGCCTAAATCCAGCAGTAGACGTCTTTCGACTGAAACGATGATGATGTGGTTATTAAATGATACATTTTCCCGAAGCAAGTTTTTATTAAAAGACTAAAATCTGCATTTAGCGTGTTTCATTTCAGTCGTAATAGATTAGGCAAGCTTCATTGGATGCATTTCGATTATCTAAATACGTCACGTCAGCGATGGATGAGCGACAGCGCCGTCATCCTGTCGATTCGGTGGTACGGAACCCATAGTGCAGGCTTACAATTAAACACGGTAATAAAGCAAATAAGTAAACTCGTCGACTGCTGGACAAATACCTCCCCAATTTCGGAGGTTTGCCATGATCGCCACGCTTGGCAGGCGGGTTGGCGATCGCAATCGCAGTATAATAGTAAAATGCGTAGAGAATGCTGCTGCCCATTCTCTAGTAACTCCCTTAGTCGCCTCTTATGATACCCGCGTAAGAAATAGGATGGTGGTATTCTTTAAATCAGGCACCACACGGAACTGAAAAATTAATAATCTATACTAATATTATAAAGCTGAAGAGTTTGTTTGTTTGTTGATTGAACGCGCTAATCTCAGAAACTACTAGTCCGTATTGAAAAATTATTTTTGTATTGAGTAGCCTATTTATCGAGGAAGGCTATAGGCTATATAACATCACGTTACAGCTAAGAGAAGCGGAGCAGCAATGAAAAATGTTGCAAAAACGGGGGAAATCGGGTAGGCGATTCGACGCGACGGGAAGGGTACAAGAAATTTAACGCGGACGAAGTCGCGGGCCGAAGCTAGTTCTGAATAATTATGGCAGTACAATACTAATAACGGTCACGGACTATTTCCTAAATTCGGGCAAACTCACAGTTTCGTGAACTGGAAGATTGCATTCGTTGGTTGTCTTGACAAGACTGACTCATCTTTCAGTCACTTCCCCTTTTTTGTTTTTGTGGGTGGGAAATTCACCCCTGTTCCTTCAGTTGCCCATATGCCAGGGCCAAGGTATCTCTTTCGAACAAATCTCGCGACCCTGGCAGTGTCACTTTCCCTCACTCGACTATGTCCACGTGCCGCCCCCCCCCCCTCGTTTACCGTCACCTTGGTACTAAAATAATCAATAGAGAGACTAATATCGCTCAACTTTTATAATCTTAGACAAATATAAAACTTCTATTGATTAAAATGGGAGTGGGCCGGACAATTCGCACAATGGCACCCAGAAATGTGGGCAAATATCATCACTCACTGGACGCCTGGTGGAAGACATCTACAACGTCGTCGAGGTGAACCATAAAAAACACAAAAAAAATAATAATCAATACATTTCAGTATAATAATTAAAATAAAAAACAACAAAACAGAAGACAGAAAAAAACACAAACGAAAAAATTGAGTATGCATGTCAATAATTAATTGAAATGAAGATAATAATACAATTTCAAAATAAAACAAATATCATGTCAAGTAACTGAATGAATTCGTCAATAGTCTATATATATATAAAAATGAATCCCTATTTCCCTTGGTCACGACATCACGCGTGAACGGCTGGACCGATTTCACTTTTTTTTTGTTGTTGTGTTTGTAATTGTCAGGAGAAGGTTCTTATGAAAAAAAAAAAAAAAAAAGTGCGCGGGAAATTAGAAAATTTAAGAATACTTATTTAAAATTACTTTACAACCATATATAGGACAATGTAAACTTTTTTAATGTAACATTATGACATTTGACATAGAATTGACAGAATGCGTGCTCAAATATCATCAAAGAGACAGGACAACGTCTGTCGGGTCAGCTAGTATAATATAAAAACTCTTTGGCGAAAGTAATTTAAACAAGTTATCACATTACATCCCACGAATTTCAATTAAGAAATAGATTCCTTAAGATCTTGTTACAAGAAAAAGGCATAATGCAATTATGTAGATCACTTGAATATCAATTAACTTAGAGCTTGATTAATTGAATTAATTAATTTTAAGAGTAACTTTCGGTGCGTTCAATTTTACCTGAGTAACTATCGATATCAGTTTTTTGTCTTCTGATATAGTACTTTGTTTAAGAATGACATTTAAATCCTATTGTTATATTGTGGTAAAATGTTCAGAAATTATACAATTATAAACATCGTTCTACGTACATATTATCACGTTCTTTCAAATAAATATATTGTGTTACTGAAGACTGGACTTGACATCAAGTATTTATTTCATTTGGGATTGTATTGTGCCTCAAATACATCTAGACTCACGTAGTCATTGTGTTTCTTAAATTGTAGATTATTGTGCGCTTTTATAATTTCTAACTTGATGAAATTGCCGTGTAAGTCAGGACTTGATTTATATCGTAACGATACGACCGTGGTCCTTTTGATGATATTCTTATGTCGTTTGATTTACGTACTGCATAACATAACTGCCCTCATGAGCATAACGATAACATAGGAAAGTTAAAAGAATGGAAATATATGAAGGCGATTTTAAATTTCCGTCCACGTTAACACTATAAAGTTCACGTCTTTCCATACATTTTACGGACATGTCCGAAATTTAAAATCGTCTTCATATATTTCCATTCTTTTAACTTTCCTGTGTTATCGTTATGCTCATGAGGGCAGCTATGTTATGCAGAACGTAAATCTAACGACATAAGAATATCATCACAAGGACCACGGTCGTATCGTTACTATATAAATGATAAAAACACATTATGAAGGTTTGTTACCAGGTACGCTATCCAATGAGAGCAGTGGTGGTCCGACTTAAGAATTGTAGGTTCAAACCCAAACAGGCGCTTTACTTCGTTTAAATTATTTTATCACCAGTGCTCTCAAAACAGTGAAGAAAACGTTGTGAGTAAAATCGGGATTTTTTGGAACCAAAACTTCTATGACATCTGATATCTACTGACCTACACTGGGCCAGAATGGTGTATTGCAGCTCACGCCTACTCGCTAACAAAAATCCTGTGTTCCAACAGTATGAAAATTATTGGCTTATTATGATATGATACGATATCCAACTAACACTTTTGCTTGGTTAGTCTGTTCTAAAGAAAATCAATAAAGGCAACCAAGGTTTCTATCTTTGTCACCACGATTCCTACATAAACCTGTACCTTTTACAACTACATATTTACCTCCAAGCTCAGAATTGGTATTTAAAGCCCTATTTGTCTAGTATTCGCCCGTGTAGACTCTCTGAATAGCCTGTATAGCTCATTCATATTCATGAGCTATCCGGTAGATCGGGCTAGGAACCCGAGCTATGTCGCACAAATGCTCACGTGGTGAGCAATCCTGCGAGGAATATAGATGATTTATGTTTTGTTCGTGTTATTTTCTGTTTTGTTGTGAAATGGAGGTATAGAATATGGCTAGTTTTTGGAAAGATGTTGGAGATTGAAAGAAATCTTCCGTCCTGTCCTTAGTAACTTATTATTACGCATGATAGGTTAGCACGCTGCACTGCACATGTAAAAGTAACTTTATTTAAGGCATACTGTCAGTCTTTTTATACGTGCAGCCTATGGGTGAAGCATACGCAGAAGACTTACAGTGCCCTGCGTGTCCAATACAATAACGCGTTCCGGATGTTGATGGGGTTGCCACGCTTTTGTAGCGCATCAGGTATGTTTGCAGACGCTCAAGTGGATGGCGTTCAAGCGATACATCGCAAAAGAATAGGGTTTCTGATGCGCCGCATACGGGGCAGCCCCAACAGCTTCCTGCAACTTATTGCAGGGAGAATGGATGTGGACTGCTCCTTCATGGAACACTGGACAAAACTACATGTACGAGTAGTGCGGTTTGATCCAGTGTTTCTGTTGTGTAGTCCTATTCATATTATATTAGTTATTTAAAAATATAATTAAATTAAATATAATAATATATATAAGTATGCATTATTATAATGTAATGATTGTAATTTATTGTTATTTATTGTAATTAATCTGAATTAAATTGAATTGAATTAAATATAATTATTATTTAGGAATGATTGTTTTCTAATAGCATAGTTTGTGTACGTGAATGGGATACTTAACTAATAATGTATGCGAAAAGATGAAAAACATGATGAAAAGTAGTAGTAGAAAAAGGTAAAGATTTGGCAGTTAGTATTAATCACACAACCAACGTCAGTAAGGACTGTTCATCTATTTGCTGCCACGGCTTATTTTATTTTCTAAATTATTATTTTATTTTTGTTTTAATTGCGGACACTATTAATGTGTGAATCTTTTTACACTGTTCTCACATTGATGATTTTTACATAAATGATGTAACCAACTTTTTGTAACAAAATTTTGATTTTAAAGAGTAGCTTTTTGCCTCTTCTTTTCCACAGGTACCCACTAGGCTTTGGAATAGACCACTAGCTTATTTCTCTGGCTTACCGCCCCTAATTGGTTTATTTGAAACTAGCTTTTGCCCGCGACTTCGTCCGCGTAAATTTCAGTTACCGCGCACGCAGACGAAAACACGGAATAAAATGTAGCCTATGTCTTGGGGTTCAAACTTACCTGTACCAAATTTCATCAAAACTTAGTCGTGAAAGCGTAACAGACACACGGAGCTACTTTAGCATTTATATTTATTTATTTATATATACTTTATTGTACACCATAAAAAATACATAATAAAACAATTGTTTTTTGTTTAAATATTAGTATAAATTATATTATATGACATATATTGTAATATAGGTATAGATAAATGCTTTGGGTTTGATTTTGACAGTGTTACCAAACCTGAATATTATAAAAAAGGGTAAATTTCTGGTTATTTTCGTTTTTTATACAAATAATCTTTATTTAAAGTTCTAATTCTAAGCCGGCAACGTTGTTGTACTTATCAACCAATGGGCTATTCTAACCTTTCATTGATCGAGTATACAATAGGTCTGGGATTGGCTGCCTGTTTCGTGTCAATAGAGTTGTCGAAATTCTACAAACCTAGGTTAGGTTTGTAGAATCTCTGCAAGTCTACATCTCGTTCACTGTGCTGTAGAAACTTGGTTGGATGTTATTTGTACCAATCACAATGGCTTACATGAATTTGAGTATATGACTGCTGTTTTGATTGGAGAATTGATCGAATTTAAAAACAAAACCTAGCTTGATCTTTGATCCTTTGAAACTTTCTCTGTTACACGTTACGTTATGTGTTACGTTATGTTTACTAATCTATATATATTATAATCGCTCGTATGGAGTAAACTCTCGTCGTGCGTCGGAGCTGAAACACATTAATTTTATTGAAAATACATAAAGTGGATTAAAACCGTATTATCTAAGTTAACGCAAAAACTTCCATAGCAAAGGTAATAAAACTTATATGGGTCCCCTGATTTATACCGTATTCATTTAAAAAAATATTTTATAAAGGTAATTGATTTTCAAAAACCAATTATCTATATAAAATATGAAGGAGATGTGTCGAAAAATAAATAAAAATACATACAAGCAAATTGAGAAGACTTCTCATTTTTGAAGTTGGGGGACATAAATGAACGATGACTTTAGTGCCTATACCCCCGGTATGGGCACGAAGTCTTTTCAAAGCACATATAAATATCATAAGTATTTTTTTATTTCGACTAGTTTACTAGCGATTTTCCGTTGTAACCGTTTATTAAATTCTTTTTATAGCAACATTCCATATTCAAAAATACTTTGCAAGCCGTACCTGCACCTTTTATTAAAATTCGAGTATTATATATAAAAGACTAGCTTCTGCTCGCGACTTCGCTCGCGTGGATGTCGAAAATATCCCATTGGAACGTAATACCGGGATTAAAAGTACCCTATTCGTTAATTTAAGTAAACAATATCTTATCGCACTGCTTGCTTTGATACCTTCATTGAGATAGAACACCGGTGACGAAAATTAGCGCCCCGGGCTGCCGCGCACGCCCTACGCGCCATGCGCATGTCTACTATGCCACGTAAGATTTTCGAAGCCCTATTTGACTATGTAAGGGGATTATTTTGGAAAACTGTGATACACGTGTCTCTTAATTATAATTGAAGACTATTTGTAGCAATTTTTATGTCAATCGTCCCAGGGAATAAAAATTTTCACAGAAAATTCAACTCCCCATTTCACCCTCTTAGAGGTGGAATTTAAAACAAAAACCCTGTCTTAGTGGATACCTATTCTTTATAAAGAATACACCCTCCAAATTGTATGTCTCTAGGACCAGCGGTTTAGCCTGTGCGTTGATATATCAGTTAGTCACTCAGGACTTTGAATTTTATACAGTGTGTCTGGTCACCGGTGTCCGACTCATCAAAGCGAAGCAATATGATCAATTTTATCGACAAATCCACCTTAATAAGGCATTTTGCTCCTACTGTTTTTAAGTGCGGTTGGGTTCATTTATTTTGCCATATCTACCAATATTAGAGGTACTACAGGCATAAAAGTTTCGTTCGATAGCCACAAAAGTAGGCAATAAGTTCACACTAAAAAAATTATCAAAGACTCTTATAAAAACCTTAAAAAATACTGGAACTTAAAAAGTGTGAGATTTGGTTGTTTTTTTTTTTTACTTTGTGTTCCAAAAAGTTACGGGAAAAATGCCTTATTATGGTGAATTTGTCGATAAAATTGATCATATTGCTTCGCCTTAACGGGTCGGACACCGATGACCAGACATACTGTATATATATAGATAATAAAACTAGGTATTATAGTGGGTATGTTGCTCATTGCCCATAGCACATATGCGTCATTGCTTTCCAATCGCTAAAGTATTCATTACAAGGGAAAAGGGTCGTCTATTTTTAGATAGAAACCACCTAGCTTAGGCCCTGCTTTCACTAGGTTTTATGAAATATACTCAATCGGTTGACTTTTGTAGTTTGAGGGTTTGACTTTAACAGTTTATCTTGTTAAAATAAGATGACCCTTTACTCCGACCGTTTTTGATATATAACTTCAATAAACCTACATAGTTAATGATTTAAATCTCTGACTTTTGTAAACGGATTGAGTTTTTGGTTGGTTTCCAATCATTACATTTATTTGAACTAGTTATTTCTGTAATTATTTGATGTAATTTAATTATTAATTTCAACGGCGCGGTTTAAAAGAAGATGTTGTGACAAAAAAAAAATGAATATGCTTAGATGGTTAATCAGGTTGAGAGGATGAATGAAGGACGTATTTACAAGGCACATGTGAGTGGAAACACCGGAAGGGGACACCCTAGGAGGACATATGTATAGTGACCTTATTGGTGATGTTATTCAGAAACGTCAGGTACGTAGTACTCGCAACCGGCGTCTGTGTATGATGAGATGTATGCACCTAAACGAGGTAAAAGGAGTAGGTAAGGATCGGAGCAGGTGGCGTTCCGTAGTTTCTGACTACCCTCATGGGCCAAAGGCGTGAGTTTATGCATGTTTGTAATTTATTTTCAAAGTTACAACAAACAATTTCCTTCACATTTTTCTAAAAAATACTACCAACATAATAACGCATTTTCCTTTTACATCGTAACCGCTTTACTCCAAGCAAAACCGCTCAAACCAAATACGTTTTCCCAGATTTGAATATGGAAAATTTTCACAAACTCCTCAAATGTCCGGCCAGAACAGCTCCACCAATGACGGCAGTTGATTTGATCCGTTGTGGAGACGGCCATGAATTTTGAACCCACATTCGAAATTTGAATGAAACGGTCGATTTACGAACTTTGCATGAATTTTCGGCCAGTGTTTTAGTTCAAAGATGTAGGATGATGTATGTAAGAACGTTGACTTTGGTTCGTTCTTTTCTTGCAGTTTAAAGTAACGTTGGTACAGATATTAGTGGTTCATGCATTTTTCAACTTTAACTTACTAGGGACAAGAACAAAAATTCCTTAGTGCATTACTACTTGGAAATAATGAAGTAAGTGATGTCGCTGACCCAAACTCTTTGACAATACTCCCTAACTACTCCACAAGAACAGCATCTAATAAATTCATCGTCTTTCTTTCATGAATAAATAACAAAGTATTGTATATTTTATTCGTAAGCAGTCCATAAATATTTCAACACAAATAATTCAGCCTTTCACAGATAATGGAAGCCTTGTGAGTATCGAATATTTTTGGTCCAATCTGTCTATGTATTGTCAATATCTAACATTATCTTCATAATCTCTGAGATTGGCCGAGACTGTATCTATACAGATATAGCGGGACCAATAAAAATTCATGACTATAGAAACAATTCTATGTTATGTTTATTCACTGGGATATTTGATTTGTTAGATTATATCGAAGTATGTAGAAGTTTTGATATAGAAACAGAAGACATGGAGAAATGAACGCATAAAGTATATGCATTGGTTTTAGACCTTATATCATGTCCGTTAGCTAGACTGAACGTAAAGGTCAGGATATAGTGCTAGAAGGTAGCGAAAATTGTAGTGGAATCTTAAAAGATTTTTAGACTTAACACATACTCTGGTATCACTAAAAGACTTTGCCTGTACTTATGGTAAGCGATCATATTCGAGTGATTCTCGTGATTGATGTTGGTATCAAGGTTTCCTATTGTTGAAGAGTTTGTGAGCATATATTTTCATTCCAATGAGGGCCAGAGCTTTATAAATCGGTTCTGAACATGGATTTTTCTAGTAAGATTGGGTGTTGTTAGCGTCTACCTAAAGTGTCATTCTGTTAGCGATAATAGTGTCGATGGTCTAAAATGTATTGGGTTGACATAAGCTTCCGAAAACCTTATCAGTGGAAAGTCATTGTAGAAATAGGAAACGCTATAAAAGCGATTGTCACTTGTGGAAGCCCTCAGTCCTAAACTGAAAAACTTATTGAATTAATTTGTGACAACATTTGTTACTTATTCTATCCATTAGCCAGTCACAACACTCACCCATAAAAACCTTTCAACATGAAATCCGCTTCCGCGAATCGCTGTCGTTTATCCACTATGAACATAACCACAATCGTCGCCACATTGTCTAACACAAGCAGGGCGCGGATTTAACCGCCCGCGCGGATAAACCCCTTCGGATATTCAAGGTACAGCGGATATATCCAGCTATATTCCGTTTTACGGTGCCGTCAAGCCGTACGCTGTATACTGCATATTGGGAACACATATTGTTAAGCAAATATCCGATGCGACAGGCCATCTCTAGTTTATGTTTTCTCATTTTTGCTGCCTCTTCTTCGAATATATTATGGTGGTGTAGATTTTGTTTGTGGTTGCGGTTGTGAGTTTATGGCAAAATATTTTGCTTTTGTTTATATTCTTTGCTTACAGAGATGGCTATAACATATATTGTTTATCACAGGATATAACCTTATTTACCATATGCCAAGTGGCCACTATTTTGTTTTGTTCGAGCAACCACTGAGTTGACCTTGAACTGCCTTAATCTCCAACCAATACTTAAAAGTAAGAACCAAGCTTTTATATACTAACTTGATTGAGGTCTATATATCTTTACTCAGTTTATCTATCTCTTAGTTCTTTACTTAACATTACGAATAATATTTCAATAAAAGAGAGACAGACAGTCTAGAAAAATATAATATGGAAAGAAAGTTCATGTACTGTATGTTATTTATATAAACAAAATCCATGACTGTCTATATTTAAATTTATGAAGAGCTTTTACGAATCATAGTGAAGTAAAAATCGTCGAAATATACAAACAGTGAAAGAAGTCGTTGACTTCTGAAAGAAAGAAGCATTTGTTCAGCTGCAAAATGTCTAGGATTTTCAATGAAATATTTTTCTTTGTTGTATCGTAATGCATGCATTTTTTATCTTCGCACTAACATAAGACAGTTCAATCACTCACAAAAAAAAAGGAACAAGCACTTTAGATAAATGATCAACCAAGCTAACTTTTATTTGTATTGGGTATTTTTTGTTTTAGTATTTTACAAGTCATTTGAGCGCTATTACTAACGCTTGGACATACAACAATCACAGGCTTTCTACTAACGTCGAATTGAAATGGTTTGAATCTACCCCGACCTAAACAGAGAAACTACGAAGGTTCTTGACTGCATAAATACGTATGCTCCTCTTCTTCTCTGATTATTTTTCCCACAAAAATATCCGATCATCCAATTTTAAAGAAACGTTTAAAGTACCTACAGACCGTTCTTATCTCAAACTCCCTTCCTTTTATCAGCATCCTATGCGGTGACAATAGCATACATTGGCTTTGCTCTAAGCGATTCTTTAGTAAATGGAGCTTCGGAGGTGTCAATTTACACTGTAGTGCTAATACTGGCCCCACTTTCCCTTTGTGCCACTTTCAAATCGGAATTTTGTTCGACAAATATAAACTGGCGAGCAGAAAAAATTACCTATTCCACGTTTTCTTACATTCTCTTTCCTCTTAACACAAAACCTGATTGTCTGGGGATTGGAATTTATTTCGTCGATACTAATATTATACTCGTAAATGTGACATTAATTTTGTCTTTCTGTCGGTATGTTGGTATGTCTGTATGTTACCATTTTACGCCTAAATACTGAACGGATTTGGATGAAAGTCACACGGATAGATCGTCTCTCAGATTAGGACCTTCGATACTTTTATTTTCCTCGGACGTTCTTATGGGATGATTCCCTGTCTTCATTCTGACGTAGCCGTGGGCATAATTTAGTTATTTATAAATCTGTAACAGTTAGGTAGATATTCCCGTAAGGCACATCCCAATAATGTTACTCAAAGTACACAATAGGGTATTTTCCACTTTTTTAAAAACTATTTAATTTTGAAGACTGTGAAGGAATATTTAACAGAAAAATATTTTTTTTGTAATTAATCTCCATTTTCTGCATTAGAAGTGATTTAAATCTAATTTATATTCAATGGTTTTAAATTTACCGCCAAAACACTCCGTACGATGACGTTTACCACGGTGACGTCATCTTTGTGTAAACAAGTTGTAAACAGTATTTCGATCAAGTAATTTCGTATCTCAAATGGATAGAAAATGTTATTACTGGAGTGTGGTGCCTCTGTGTACAAACACTTTTAAAACTGCGCCACATAAACTATTTATACTCCGTAGCACAAAAATCGGGGTTATTTGCAAAGAAATTTCCAACTATAAAAACATCTACTGTGGGCAGATTTGCACTATCGGCTTTTATAAAACCAGCTTCCATTGTATTTCCATCAATCCATTCCAAAAATCCTAAATATATCCTAAATCCACTCCGAGATTTACAGATCGAGCACAGATCACATACCTAAGTTAAAATTCAATATACACAAAAATGACGTCACACGATAAACGTCAGCGCACCGAGCGTTTTGGCGGTAAATTCAAAACCATTAAAAACAAATTAAATTTTTTCACTTCTAACGCGTAAAATGGACATTGATTAGATAAATTTTATTTTTCTGTTGAATATTTCTTCCCAGTCTTCAAAAAGAAACTGTTTTTAAAAAAACGGAAAATACCCTATTTCAAATCATCATTATCATTTCAGCCGAAAGACGTCCACTGCTGGACATAGGCCTCCCTCAAGCTCCACCACTTCGACCTGTTCTGTACTTCTCGCATCCAACCTATTCCTTCACCAGGTCTGTGGTGTGTGTCCGTGTGTTGCCGGACGTAAAGAAAAAAAAACAACCTAGCACAATTTCAATAAGTATCACATAAGCAGTACAGCTAGGTAAAATTCTTGTCTGAAGTACGACCAAATCATGCGATACTAATTACTAAGCCAATATTATCTAGTTTTAGCAATAAATAAAAAAAAAATCTTTTCGCTAACAATGGCATAAAAGCTAAAAACTATGTGACTAGTTTGTGAAAGACTGGTGTCTGCACTAGGAATAGCTTTTTTTTAATGACATTTCGTAATTAGCTTATTAAGGCTGTCACTAAAACGAATTCCTTAAAAGTTAGTTTAAGACCTCCAGCCGGGGCTTATATACTTAAAAATTAAAGCGACTAAGACCTAAGGGATACCCCGGGTGGGGTACGGACCTCCCAGTTCACGGTATGTTAACATTATCAATTATTTAGTACCTGTGAAGGTATAGGGCATTACAGAAAAAACTGTGATTACAGATTAAAAACAATAAATTGTTAGCGAATTAAGTAGAAAAGAAAGGTTTATCTATTACTAGATTTTGTCACCAGCTTCGACCGCGTATTATACATATAAATCTTCCTCATAAATCACTCTGTCTATTGATGAAGACAGCATTAAAATCCATCTGCCGAGGTCGCGAGATTGTTCGAAAGAAATACCGTGACCCTGGCACATGGGCAACTGAAGGAACACGGGTGGGTTTTAGTCAGTAAAAGTCTGACGCGCCCTCCCGCTCCGCCCAGAGCGGGAGAAGTCATTTGATGATTTCCCATCCAAAAAAAAAAGCATTAAAATCCATTGCGTTGTTTAAAAGATCTAAGCGTATATACACGAAATTCAACTTTGTGTTATATTAGTATAACACAAAGTTGAATTTCTTTACTTAGGTAAAGATAAAGATGTAGAGATGTGTAACGAAATTAGGGGGATGAACTATTTTGGATAGTCAGTAATTTCTCAGTTGCTTTAGAATCTAGATTATATGAACCCATTCAACTAGGACGTGATTGATTGCGCCGTGTACAGACCACAATTGAATTTCTAGTGCTAAGACATATCTACTCATTGATGAAACGAAATTTTAACACATTGCTTATTTGTAGCGTTGTGCTTGATAGACCTAAGTATCTTTCGTTAGTAACGGTTAAGTAACGTTAACATTAAGTATTAATGTATAGGGAACAGCTACTGCCCATGCCCATCCTCTACGGTAATCTTAATTAACGTTGAAAAAAATACACGTGTAGAAGCGGGGATTAAGGTCATGCAAATGGTACGTCTGCTATAGTTTTATGTAAATCAAACAGTTGGTTTCTAATTCGAGATACACCCTATTTTATTATCAGTTTCGGGACAATGATCGTAATTTCAGTTCGATAATAGTATAGACCATTATCAAGTTGAACTGACGATGATTGACTGAATATTTGCATAAGGAAATAAATTATTTAAAGAAAATGTAATGTATGTTGGTGAGCTGCAAAACGTGCCATTTGTATAATACAAATGTCTGCCATTGTCGATGACTCCACAAATAAATTAACTTCGAGGGAGTTGTCTATTATAATATTACTAGCTGACCCAGCAAACGTTGTTTTGCCGGGTGAAAAAGAGTGAAAATTTAGAGTTGTATGTATTTTTCAATGCCAAATCATAATAAAATAAAAAATAAAAAAATTGTCAAAAACTTAAAAAAAAAAATTGGGGTGGACTACCCCTAACATTTAGGGGGATGAAAAATAGATGTTGGCCGATTCTCATAGATACCGGATAAGCACAAAAAATTTCATCAAAATCGGTCAAGCCGTTTCGGAGGAGTATGGCAACGAAAACTGTGACACGAGAATTTTATATATTATAATATTATTTAAAATTAACGAGATAGTCAAAATAAATAAGAAAAAAAAAACAGCACATCAAATTGACATCCACAGATACATTTTTGAATCATTTTTTTTTACATTTTCATCAGATTCTTTAGAAACAGATCGCAGTTTGCTAGAGTCAAGAAACTGACATCTCTGCCCCTCTATTTGACGTAAACCCTTAGTCATTCACTTTTACGATCAGATTTATTAACATTGATAACTTCAATAGAAAATTGCTTTTTTAAATTAACAATTTTTTTCTATCTATACTCAAATAAATTGGTGAAAATCAATTTCCCTTTCTATAAAGACTTCACTTTCAAAGAAAAATAGATTTTCTATTATACGTAGGTATCTATTAACTATTACTATAAAGAACTAATTCAGGCTGAAGATGACAATACAACAGTAAATTAAACTTCGTATATCTACCTAGCTTTAGCAAGCGGTTTCGCCCGTGTGGATATCGGATATTATCTTACGAGAACTTACCACCGGAGTAAAAAGTTATCCTATGTCCTAAACCAGGTCATGGTCAATCATTTCATCCAAATCCGTTTAGCCGTAAAAGCCTAAAAATAACAAGCAGAGTTAATTCTGCATTGAGAAAATAAAAAAATGCGTGCGACTTTAACTGCGTGGACTTCAGAATTGATAGTTAACATTGTTCGATTTATTTAAGTTAAAGCTCTCGGTGAAAGCGAAGGAAAAAGAAGCGCTGGCGAGACGACCTAGATGCCTACTGCGACGGCTGGTTTGAGGTGGCGTGGAACAAGAGTTCCTAGAAGAAATTGGGGGAGGCCTTGCGCAGCAGTGGGACAGTATAGGCTAAACAAAAATAAATAATAGTTTAAAAGAACTAAAAAACACGCTTCCATAGAAAATCAAACTAAAAAGTAGAAAATAATGGAAAAAAGCGTGGGTCCTTGATTTAAATTTTAAAAAAATACCTCAAAAAGCTGTTTTTTAAACTATTATTTATTTTCTATTTTTTAGGGTGTTTTGAATTTTATGACGTATGTCAGCGTATTGTACTGTCATCGGTCCTTGATAAGTATGCCAAATTTCGAGTTAATCCGACGTTTTGAAGGCGGTCAAAATCATGTTCAAAGTTTCCGTTACATAGGCACATACTAACATACGTTTGAAACTAATAAAAGCATGTTAAAAAAGGCACTTGCTACTCTTGAGCAACTAAATCAAAATCGGTTTAGACGTTTTTACGTGATGGAGGTACAGACAAAAACTTTCACATTAATAAATACTAGTGGTCGCTTAGTAGTCGAAATTCGACTATGATTCATTTTAATTTTAAGTTTGAATGATATGAATAACCTATAACATTATCTTAATTATTTGACACATTGTTTGACATTCAGGAAGACTATAGACAATAAAGACAAATAATATTAGTCTCTTCTCATTTTGACCACAGACTTCAACCATAAATAAAACAGAATTTGTGTGTGTGTTTGTCAAACGTATGGTAGTGTGTGTAACGTGTTATTTTTTGAAAATAATGTATTTTTACGCATAATTTAAAAAAATAATAGCATTCGTCACTTTTTCTCTGTATTAACTATAAGTGTGCGAAAGGAGATGTTTCATTTTCGGCCATCACATGTACATTTATCAAAAAAGAGGAAAAAATACCACAAATTAGGGAAAAATATCCTCTGGTTAATTTGCGCCTGATTTGTTGTGTACAATAAATAATAGTTTTTCAATTATTACCATGTTTTATTCAACATGGCGTCTCGTTTGCTTGCAGACTTCATTCGTTCTGAAATCATGTCTCATCAAATCAATGTTAAGTAGAAAATAATTAAAAAATATGTGTATTCTTGTAGTGTTAAAAATAAATTACTATTATTCTCTTGTAAATATTTTTGAGTAAACGTAATTAAGTGTGACCATTGCATCGTTACAAAAATCTTTAGTCTCCATTCTTGAAGTGTGTTTCTAAACGAATTCAAAATAACCACTTGCTAACTCTTAGGACAAACGTCAAACATTTTTAATTTTAATTTTGTACATAAAAACCATTTGATATTATGAAAAAAATGTTACTTTATTCTATTCATGAGTAATTTACCCAGCTTCGCTAAACAGTACACGTTATGGCCGGAGCCCCATTTAAAAATGAAACATCTCCTTTCATACTCCTCCGTCTGCCCAATTTTCGTAAAAAGGGATCCAAAGTTTTCGCTTCACGTATTAATATATAGATTAGTAGGATAGTAGTAGGATGTGAAGTATCGGTATCTAGATTATCTGCCTTAAACTACTCCTATGCGAGTTCCTTCCGACAAGTTCCTCAACCATTTCCAGACAGCTGACATATTTGCTCGTGACATAGACACAGACAGACGGATAGATGGGTGGCGGTAGACGCTTAGCAATAATACGATACACGTGTACATTATTTTAACATAAATACAAATTTTCATACCCTTTTCATCCCCTTAAGGGTTGGAATTCGAACAACACCAATATACGTTGTGATAGTTTCCAACCGTAAGCCTAAATAATACATTTAGCGATTGCTTCATTGAAAATGAAGAACAGACAGATTTGTGGCAGAGAGAAATACAGACTAACAGGCAGGCTCGGGGTCGCATGATTGTTCGAAAGAGATACCGTGACCCTGGCACATGGGCAACTGAAGGAACACGGGTGGGTTTTAGTCAGTAAAAGTCTGACACGCCCTCCCGCTCCGCCCAGAGCGGGAGAAGTCATTTGATGATTTCCCAACCAAAAAAAAAAAAAAAAACAGGCAGGCTAGGCATTGAAACACGTGTAAATTATTATTACTTGAATGCAAAATTTTGTTAATGAATAACTTAAAATTTAAAACTTTTATAGACATGACAAACAGACATTTCAATTTTAATTATTTGTATCTAGGTATTTGCATGTGTAGATGAAATTTCAAATTACTTCTATGCTATAAACTGCTTGATTTGCGGTGAAAATCTGCGTACAGCTAAAAAATTCAATTGATTTCGACCCTACTCAATACAAGAATGGTAATGAAACGAATTGTATTCAAAATGGCCGCAGAACATAATACCGTGAACAGTAAATGGAAAAAATAATAGAAATGCAAATGTTACACGCAGTTATGTAAACTTTATTAAAGGTTTTCAAATTATCTGAATATTGTATGGGCTTTTATTATGAGAAAGATAGCAATAGCCGAGTGCATGGACTTCGGTTGTAATAGGCATTTAGACGAACATATCGAAAAAATATGCAGAGAATTTTGTGTGGACAGCGCCAAAAGTCAATTAACTCTGCATACATAACCTAGATGGACTGTAACGTTACGATTTGCCGGAGGATAAACGTAAGTCAGTGCTGATACGTGGACACTGAAAGTTGAACTAGTCCACAAATTCAAGATTGCTCAGCGCGCTATGGAGCGGACTCGGCGTTTCTTTGAAGGATAAAATCAGAAATGAAATGATCATATTCGGAAAAGAACCGAAGTTACGAACATAGCTCGCAGAGTAAGCAAGCAGAATTGGCAGCGGGCTGGCCATGTCTGTCGAAGAACCGATGGCTGATGGAGCAGATGAGTTCTAGAGTGGAAACCGCGTATTGGCAAGCGTAGCGTGGGACGCACCCATGCTAGATGGACTGAGGACCTAAAGAAAGTGGCTGGGACAAGCTGGATGTGAAATGCGGAGGAGAGGGTGTTGTGGCGCAAAATGGGAGAGGCCTATGTTCAGCAGTGGACTGCGATAGGCCGAGTTGATTGATTAAAACGTAAGTCACTTTCTGAAAAGGAATTAATAAAACACAGAAATATAAAAAGGATGCAGCAGGCTGTAGCCGTATGTATCAAAATGTTGCGGGATGAAGCAAAATGTACCAGGATGTAGCAGTATGCAGCAGGATCGCCGGAATGTCAGGCAGTACCAGTTGAATAAATTTTGCTGTAGTAGGGAATGCTCGGGTCCGGAGCTCTACGCTACGTAACTAGAGGGCCCTCGTCATCCAAGGCACTGGCGTGAGGGCTTGAGGCAGCAAAGAAAGTCTGTTAGCAATCTCTGTGTACAGGTGTGGCATTCTGACGGTTGACAATTTATGATTTAAATGTCAAAGTATAAATTATAACGAAGTAGATAAAAAGAAAAAATGAACTATGTAAAAAACAGATTTTCCGAAGTTTTATAAAATAAAAAAATAATCATGTAAATACAGAATTGGATGAAAAATCTATAAATTTTTCAAATGAATTTATCGATATGATAGGTTGCCTGTCCTATCATATTGATAAATTTATTAGAAAAATTAAATTGATTTACTTTTAGTGACCAAGTATCAGTAGAATTTTGCTAGAACAAACACTGCCGAACAAGCTACAGTTTAACTTACCCACAAATTAGACGCTGACTCACAAAAGCTTTCCGTCTAACATTTTGCCAACTCATTTAATTCCGTTTAGTTTCAATCGCAAAAGAACTAGCACGAGAAAGTTGGTCTTTGCTGTAAGAAGAAAAAAACTCTAACGATTCTTCACCAAGACTTTCAGACTACATGAACCTTCTCGTATATTTTCTATGCCTAATTAGACCGGAATTATTCTATCTTGCACTGTAGGGTTGAATGTTAAAATGGTTTAAGTGCCAAAAACTATACGTTCTTTGTTTCTTGAACATAACCCGCTGAATGCGGGTAGCGCTGTAGTGTAAGACCGGTCTTTGATGACAGTGTTAGGAGTGGTCTATGATGGTTTTATTTACAGAGTCAAATCGATATCGAAAACTAATGAAACCAAACACTTTTTTTTCATCCTTCGAACTTGAAATGACACCGTGACATGTCCTTTAAAGCAACTAAACGAGTGCACCTACATTACGCCAGGTAGGAGGCGAGCCTATTGCCACCAATTGGGCACAAATCCAGAACCTTATGTTTAGCTATAGCGAAACTTCTGGCTCCACGTACCCCCATTCAAGTTTCCAGATAAAAGCGAACCCCCAAACCCCCCCCCCCCCCCAACAAGAAACAATAATATTGTATATACAATAAAATAAAAATTATTAATTGAATAAAAGGTCACGCGCACCGTGTCACGCTATGAGCGAGCGACAGTCGCGCGCGCGCCTTCATGCATTCCGCATGCGACTATCAGTGACCCAGTCGCCATTACATAAATTTTGTCGCGAACCCCACTGTGAGTAACCCTGCATTAGATCAAAGTGGCAGTTTAGTAAGTAAATATTACTTTTGTCTTTAAATATGTCCAGTTGAACGTGTTTTGGCCGATATAATAATGATCAGCAGTGAAAATGATGACGTTGATGAACGTTAATGTGACAGCTTGTTATGCGTAATATTTTCTTAAAGAGACTTCTCGGAATTGTTAACACAGTTTAACATTTCATTCATTTAAATATTCCTAATTGCCAACAAAATTAAAACCCTTTAGACACTCAACCTTCCGAATTTCCAATTCAAAAAGCCAATCGCACCATTGAGACCACAGAATAATAATACCAGAAAGTGATACTGGAATTAAAGCTGACGTAGACGGCGCGGCGTAAAGAAGACGGTTCAATTAGTGGTTCGAACGAGTGGTCCAATTAACCCCGCTCTCCCGCGTGTATTGCGAGCTACTCTATTAGCGTTTGATCTATTTGTTTTGTGGAGCATTTTGGCTGTTGTAAAGGTCAGGAAACGAGTTGGTTTTAATTGAGGGTTAAGTTGGAGTTGAAAAAGGTGTCGGATCGGTGTTTATTTTTTATTAATGATTTGTTTATCACGTTATTCGTGTATGTTTTTTTTATTTTTTATTTCTAGTAATTTGGATAACAATAAGCGTTGTATGGACTGGCGGTTACTTGTTCAATATTACTTGATTTACTCTGTGTATTGTACTCGTATGAATTTCTACTCTGAACTGAGGGATAATTGCGTAATACACTATCAGTAGAAATAGCTTTAATTTTAACAGTTCCTCAATATTTATGGCATAGTTTACGTTGCTATGCAGATATTTTTTATGAACATAGAAAGAATGGATCAGAAACTTTCAAAATTATTCAAATTCTGATTAATATTGTGTTAAGCAATTAGGGTGCTGATCGTATAGAGCACAAATTTTAAATTCTTGATCTTATTAGAATACAGGTAATTACTAATAAGTCGAGTTTCCCTGCTAAAGAAAACAGTACTCTATTTAGAGAATTTATAACGGCCCATTTTGAGATAAATGAAAACGCACACAACATTAACTGGTCTACACCACTACTACCTACTAGCCCAAACTTCACTACACGCAAATTACGAAATACATTCCCTGTAGCTCAGTGGGACCAGTTCACCATACCGCAGTTCACTCGCACCACAGTTCAAGACTAAACCACATGCCAATGAAACAGCTGGGAATTGTCCCACGTTGTTAGTTCACATACTAATCTAAAGAGACTCAGGTTTTGCGAAAACTATTGTCCTTGTGTAATGGCGAAATACAAGAAATAGTGTACGAACTTTACCAATGAAAATAAATGCGATCGGCATAACTAAACCGCCTTCAAGAGCTTTCAGTGTCAATATTCCACTATAATAATTCGCCCTTAGAAGATTTACAAAAATCAAATCAAAATGCTATGAGATTAAATGATAAATGATTTTATTTCTGTAAGTATTTTACACGTCAATAATATTTTTTTAAGCTAGACGAGCTCGGCCGAAACAAACTGAGAGGTCACAGTCTCTTTTAAAGTCCAGACATAATCTTGGTCACATAATGTGGAAACCATGCTGATAGCTGTCTGAAATGGTCTTTAGAGGAAAGAACCATACAGATTGAGTGGACCTGTCCAGTCAGTGCACGCATTTGTCACTTTTTTTTTATTTCATGTTGTGCGTTTTGTTTGTGCAGAATAAACTATTTTTCTTTCTTTCTTTATTTCTTTATCGTGCAGCTCAACTCAGAACTTAAGAAGCTTAAGATTAATTAGATTTTCATTAAAAACATTCGCCCTGCAACGCATGATCAACCATTAATGACAGAAAACAATCAATACATACAAACGTGGATGTGGTGAAACGGGAAGAAAATTTAAAGTAGAATTTGATCGTTGAAGTAATATACTTTTTTGGCTAACATGGGCCCGTAGTCATCAATTTAGGCTGGCCTGTTAGTCTAGTGGTTAGTGACCCTGACTGCTAAGACTGAGGTCGTGGGTTCGTTTCCCACCCAGGACAAATCTTTGTGTGATGAGCACGATCATTTGTTCTGTGTATGGGTGTAATTTATCTATAATATGTATGTATTTAGAAATATAGAAGTATGTTTATCAGTTGTCTGGTTGCCATAGTACAGGCTCTGCCTAGTTCGGGATCAGATAACGGTGTGTTGGTTGTCCTAAGATATTTATTTAAAAATGTATTATTTATTTATTTAATTTAACTAGTTCAAATTAGAGTATTTTCTGGGCAGCAAACTATATCATTTATATGATATAATTCATGTTAATGTGTCGTTCCTATTCATCCTTGCATCCTTATTAACCCCGTTTGTTGGGATATAAAGTATAGAAAAATAAAGAAAAGAAGAAAAATAATTAACGTAGAACAAAAGGAAATACAAACAATAAAAATTACCAAAATCCTTTACCTAAACAATAAAACAGAACATAACCAACAAAATCAAAGAAACGCATAAAAAATGTAAAACATAGATCTATCTTTTTGTTCAGTTATGGTTATAACGTTTAAATTTCACCTTTCACATCTAATCACACTTTCCAAAGAAGTGGTTTATCTAGAATTTTAATTTCTCTTCACCTTCGCCTACACTTTACTGCGACAAAATTCAATATCTATAATACCCAGGTAAAATGCGACAGTCACTGTCTGCCCGTCTGCTAGAAACATTTTCACGAACAAAATACGCTACTACAGATATTGGTAGAATTTGGCAGACAGGCATCGTGTTACCTAGTAAAGAACTTATGTAAGTAACTTTGTATTAGAGAGATTTGCGAATTTTGGAAGGAATCCTTTAGTTGGTAAAACAAGAGTATGTCTTGCAGTGATCGTTGAAATCTAGTGTAGCTACTTAGCTGATTTGTGAAGTGGTGATTAATTTTATTTTCATTTCACTTTCCCTTGAAACGGGCTGGAAAGGGTATATATTTGCGACGAGAAAAGTACAAAATCCACGCAGACGATGTTACTGGCGAAACGCTTATGTTTAATTTCAATAAAAAAATAATTTGCAAACATGATTTTGAGATTCACTTCTTTTTATCATCGGTAATCACCACCATCCTCGAAAATAAAGACAATGTATGTAAAATGTTACGTTTACAGCAAGTGATGGTAAGTGTCAATGTGATAACAAAATAAAAGTTTTTAATTCAAATAAATTGTACGATTTATCGTGACTAGCCAGTGTGCGTCTGACGAAATCTGCGCATAATTTTAAATAAGCACCGGGAATTACCGTATATGGAGTAATACGGACCCACTCCAAAATACAACTAAGTTCATAAAATACCACATATAACATTTTTACTCATTACATCCATATCCGGGTTTTCCTTCTTACCCGGCCATCTAATCCTATTGATGTCCGCAACCTCAACAGAGTGCTGTAAAGCCGTTTATCCATGTGGGGACAACCCGGATATAAACGACAGATTTTCCGGATGTAACGTCCAATCTGTAGGTGACTTTCCAGTGATAATCCAGGTACAAGTTTGATGGTCTGATGTTAAACAGTGCTTACGTGACCCTGTTATCCGGATTGTATTTTACTTTGAGCGTGTTTTTATTATTTTGGTATATATTTTATAAAAATATAAGCTTAAAAGCGTCCCTTTTATCCCTGGCCCTTGGCTCTTTTATATTTCATAGCATAAAAAAAACTCGTGTTTTGTTATTCAAAATAATTATAAAAGACTACCACTTTATACAATCAAAAAGGAACTGGTTTCATGGTTTTCAATATCACCATTTAAATGTTATCTAGGTACCTAGACCAGACTTATGATCCTCATGAATAAAATTACAATAAGTTCTAAATCACTCGAATAAAATCTCATCAATCAATATAATATAAAAAGGCTGTCTTGGTTAAAATTGTGACCATTATTCTTTTTCAAATCTTTCGCAACCGACACAGCATAAAAAATAACTTGTTTTTTTTTTTATTCAGTTCAATAATAATATATTGAACAATACATCTTGAACTTACTTAAAATTCAATGCACTCTCGAGATTGCCAGCAAGACATAAAATAGAAAATAAAAAACAATTTGAAAACTGTAAATACCCATCTTTAATTAAGTAGGTTCTTAATTTAAATTTATCTCTCTCAATAGCTATTGGCGATAGTTAATAGGTACTTTAAGGGTTTAAAGAGGGTGATAAAACCTAACTTGCCACCTAGTCTTAATCAATCAAGTCTAGATGGGATATTTCAGTTAAACTATAGTTTCCAAGAAGAGCGATGACCGCCACAAAACGGCTGCAGTGACGTCATGAAAATGATGACAGTGGCTACCAAGGTCTTCTAGGTAACTGTAACTTTACGGAAAACTTAAAGTCATAGACTGTTACTTAGGTTTCTCTATCTGAAATTTCTCCAGTAGCAGCCCGGCGTATAGATTTGTGCCCAGTTGCTGGCAGTAGCCTCCCCCCCCCCCCCCCCCTATTAAACGAGATTTAAATATAACTGGCAAAATGTGGGTGTACGTCTTACAGTATACTTCTGTGCAACCATTCGGGGAACAGGGCGTGATATCAATCTGGTGCTAAGAAAAGTTAGGTTAGTATCGGTCAAGCATTGTTTGAAGGGTGGACGTTTGGTTGTTCTAAAGGTATTGAATGAATGTTTTGAGTCCAATTAATGCAAAAAATTGTTTTTGTTTAAATAAAAAAAACGTCAAACAATTGTTATCGAAACGAGTCCTGACACTTTGTTACCTGTTTGTTAAGAAAACAGAAAATAATGAAAGAAATTTTGAACTGAATGTTACCGCCGATTGAGCTCAAAACAACAATGACAGCAACATTTGAAATCGGAATGAACAACCCCAAAAATTCCAATAAAACCCAAAAGATCCGTCTGAAAATAGGAGAAATTGAAAGAAAACAAACTCCAAACCAATTCTTTAAGTACGTTTGGCTCTACGGAGATTTGTCACCAAAATGTAAGATTAACTGCTAATTATAGTGATTAGAACCAAAAGGGGATTAGTAAGACAAAAGCTGATTGATTAGGGAGCACAAAAAATCTTCGAGTTTTTGGAAGGCTTGGCCGAATTGGTGTTATCGGCTAATTAATTTCTCCACTGATCTAAGAATAAGGGCCGAGTAAAACCGCCTGATTACGTCACTCGTAGGCGTTTGTTGATAACTCTAGGAAAAACGAGGTAGCTTTCGATCATTATCGTTTTATATAATTGCTAAAATGTTCTGATTTTGATGCCTTTCTGATTGAGCGAATCATTACAGCATAAGAATATAAAAAGAACTAGCTTCTGCCCGCGACTACGTCCGCGTTAAATTTCTTGTTCCCCCGACCCTTCCCGTCGCGTCGAATCGCCTACCCGTGCGATTTTCCCGTTTTTGCAACATTTTTCATTACTGCTCCGCCCCTCTTGGTTGTAGCTTGATGTTATATATCCTATAGCCTTTCTCGATAAATAGGCTACCTAACACAAAAAGAATTTTTTAATTCGGACTAGTAGTTCCTGAGATTAGCGCGTTCCATCAAACAAACAAACTCTTCAGCTTTATAATATTAAGTATCTAATATCTATAGTTTAGTTTGATTGAACGCTCTAATTTCGAAACCGAGCACAGCAGTAATGAAGAATGTTGCAAAAACGGGAAAAATCGCACGGATAGACGATTAGACGTGACGGGAAGGGTCAGGGGAACAAGAAATTTAACGCGGACGAAGCCGCGGGCAGAAGCTAGTATTAGTATAGATTGAAAAAAAAAAAAAATTTGTATGACTTCAACCTTAATGAGGTTGAAATCAAAATGAAAATCTAAGATGGCGGCTATCCTTACGCAGGTCCTCACTGGATATGTCTGTTTCGGGAGGTTCCTGTTCCGAATAAAGCGGGAGGAAACGCCCGGGTGTTTCCATTGCGTGGATCGTCTGGAGGACACGGTGGACCATACGGTGGAGGTGTGCCCAGCCTGGGTGGAGAACCGTCGTGTCCTCGTGGTGGCGATCGGCGGCCGTGACCTCTCGCGTCCGGCCCTGGTGCATGCCATGGTATGGAGCGAGAGGGCATGGGATGCCGTCACCTCCTTCTGCGAAGCAGTAATGCTCGCGAAGGAATAGGCGCGGTGCGTGAGGGAGAGGCGATTTATGTGCCCTTATGCCTCTGGCCACCGCAGGAGGAGACGCCCCGGGCGTCGGGAGTCGATTGCGGACTCCCGTCCACCGTAGGCGCAAGCTTGCGGAAATTACCATACTTTGGAATGGGCAATAGCTATGAGCAATAACTAATTGAGTTTTAATTGGTCTATATGAATACATAATTAGTGCTCGTGACTGTACATTTAAAAAATATACAACCGAATTGAAAACTTCTTCGTATCTATGACACACATCAAACCGGTGTAAACTATACACCAGTTTTTGCCCGCGACTTCGCTAGCGTAAAATGTCATGCTCCCCCGACCCATTGTGCATGGTATAGAAATATAGCTAATACTTCGGTTCGCGTCGATTCTGACATTCATTCTTTTTACTCGGCGCCTAAAGGTCCTTGTGCGATGTTAAATAGCCTTGAAACGTTTCATATCAATTTCCAAGAATTAAGCTATCGAATTCCAAAATGACTCGTTTTTCTAAAGATAAACGTGTTCAAACAAACTGTAAGAGTTTGTTTCTCTTCAGCTTTATTATCAGTATATAGCGTATCCATAAATTGCGACAGCCATACGTTCTCCTACATTATTCCTTTCATGTTAGACGCAGTGTAAACCTACACATACACGTTACAGCATGTTTGTCCACCGTAAGCGATGCCAAAACCTTGAAACACTGTTTGGCATAAATTTCTCACTTCGATGCCAATTTCTGCCGCAGTTTCTCACTATAGTTGCAACCAAACTGACCTAAAGAATATAATTATTTCATGACTACATGACTATTCATGACTACCAAAAGACTACCAAAGGAGAAGGTAGAGGCCAATAGTATACAACCGACAACAAAAACACTGCTAAATGGAAAAATTACTTTAATGCCGGTCGATGGCAAGAAACGAAAATACCAACCTAAGACACCGACGTCAATGTCCGGGTGTTTCCATTGCGAGGATCGTCTGGGGGACACGGTGGAGCATACGGTGGAGGTGTACCCTGCCTGGGCGGAGCACCGCCGTGTCCTCGTGGAGGCGATCGGCGACGGCGACTTCTCGCGTCTGGCCCTGGTGCGAGCCATGGTAAGGAGCGAGAGGGCATGGGAAGCCATCACCTCTTTCTGCGAAGCAGTAATGCTCGCGAAGGAGGAGGCGGGGTGCGTGAGAGTGGCAGTCTCTGCGCCCTCACGTCCTTAGCCACCGCAGGAGGAGACGCCCCGGGCGCCGTGAGTCGATAGCTGTCCCCGGCCACCGTAGGCGCGAGCTTGCGGGCGGCGAGCAATGATTGGCTCGCCTCCCGGTAAAGACCGGGCTCGGGTCGACGGCGCGTAGTGTTCCACGCGCACCTCAAAGAGATGTCAGCAGCACTGATGGGGTCTGCTAGGACCGATGCCTGCCGGGGTCGCGAGATTGTTCGAAAGAGATACCGTGACCCTGGCACATGGGCAACTGAAGAAACACGGGTGTGTTTTAGTCAGTAAAAGTCTGACACGCCCTCCCGCTCCGCCCAGAGTGGGAGAAGTCATTTGATGATTTCCCATCCAAAAAAAAAAAAATGACATCGACGTCTGAGATTAAAGTTATTTTTTACCTTGTTATATTTTTCTTAGAATTCAGTTGTTTGTTTTTGTTGCTACAGTCATAATCTGTCTATAGTTATGTATAATAGGAGGTAAGCCTGGGCTTAAACTGGGCACAAATTCAGACCCTGAGCTGAAATTAAAAATAACTTGTACCCTTCATTACTAATCCCGACCAGCACCTTAATTGCGTTTCACAATTTTAATCTCAATCTAAGAGGTTTACATTAAATTCCTTATACATTGCTTCATGGGTTTGACTGATTCGTCTACTCAACATTGTAAATAATGCAATGAACGTGACTGAATAACAAAATTATAGGTATTGACATTGACGCCATTGTATGTGAATTACGCAATTTCCCCGAAGGAGGATCTAACCCCACACTCAACAGTCACGGATACGACCTCTACACCATCGGGACATCCAAAGAACACATCACACTCTAACAAAAGTCCAGTACAACGTTCATTTGTTTCACTGTCCACGCGTTCATGGTAACAATTTGGCATCTACTTCGGTTTTATTTCATAGCAATAAGGTCGATTTTTGTAGCCCACGTGTTACATCTGACGCCCGGTTGTCCACGTAGAATCTGAAAGGGCAATCTGTCACCCACAGGGGCACTTAATAAATTCTCTACGCGAAACAAAAAGCCCGATATGATCTACAAAGCATCGCCGTATCTCTCTCTGTGGGGTCTTAAGTAAGCGATTTTCTTATTTATCATTGAATTTTATTCCCGTTCGGAATTATCAATTCAGCCTATCGCAGTCCACTGCTGGACATAGGCCTCTCCCATGCTGCGCCATAACACCCTGTCCTCCGCCTTCCGCATCCAGTCTGTCCCAGCCACCTTTTTGAGGTCGTCGGTCCATCTAGCTGGGGGGCGTCCCCCACTACGCTTGCCGATACGCGGTCTCCACTCCAGGACTCGTCTGCTCCATCGGCCATCGGTCCTTCGACAAACATTGCCAGCCCATTGTCACTTCAACCTGATTACTCTGCAAGCTAATTGGAATTATAAGGGCTTGAAATTCAAAAAGTCATTCCCGTCTTTATTATTAGGGTTCCGTTGCCAAATGGCAAAAAACGGAGCCCTTATAGATTCGTCATGTCTGTCTGTCTGTCTGTCCGTGTATGTCACAGCCACTTTTTTCCGAAACTATAAGAGCTATACTGTTGAAACTTGGTAAGTAGATGTATTCTATTAACCGCATTAAGATTTTTACACAAAAATAGAAAAAAAAAATATATTTGGGGTTCCCCATACATAGAACTGAAACTCAAAAAAAAATTTTTCATCAAACCCATACGTGTGGGTTACCTATATAGGTCTTCAAAAATGATATTGAGGTTTCTAATATCATTTTTTTCTAAACTGAATAGTTTGCGCGAGAGACACTTCCAAAGTGGTAAAATGTGTGTCCACCCCCCCCCCCCCCCCGTAACTTCTAAAATAAGGGAATGATAAAACTTAAGAAAATATATGTTGTACATTATCGTGTAAACTACCAACGAAAATTGGTCTGAACGAGATCTAGTAAGTAGTTTTTTTTTAATACGTCATAAATCGTGAACCACAATTTACCTTTCATTCAGAAAACTCAAATTTAAAAATTAAAAAAAAAAAACATTTAATTTCATAAACGATGATGACGAATGATGATGATGATAACCTGCAGGTTTGTACGGAACCCTCGGTGCACGAGTCCGACTCGCACTTGCCCGGTTTTTTTTTCAATAATTTTTGCTTTCTATAACACAGATAATTCCCTAGATGTCTACTTTATTCATTACTAAGTAGCTATGTTGTGATGCGATTGTGGGTCGATTGCCTTACGGAATAAATTCCGACTCTTTTTCGAGCTATCGATGGTGCTCAAAAGATAACTGTATCACGAAGCTTAAAGAACTAAAACCGTGAACATTTCAATTTCTGTCCAACAGTATTTCATTACATTCAGTTTTGCTAGCCTCTCATAAAAATAGCTTATTTCGTGGCCGTGGCAAGTGGGTGGGGTGAATATGACAAATGATAGCCAACATTACGATGGGAATTTTTATCTTTGACAGATATAGGTGATCCCCGGTGGGGCGAAACGTGATATTTTCGGATCAAAATATAAAAAAAGAAACTTTTTCAATGCAGAAAAATAAAACTGTCAAAAAAAATGATATGTACGTGCAAAGAGATTTTGAAACTAATATTTCATGTGTCGTTTTTATTTAAATAAATACGTGACTTGGTTGAATTTAACTTAGAGGTCAAAATGATTCTATTTCGTTTCTTATTCAGGTGTGAAAAGCAATTTTCAGTCGACAAAGTGTCAGTCATTTTCACATCGCTGTAGAATTTCTTCAGGGAAATTAGACAGCTGTTTGAAATTGTCATTGACTCTGGAAATAGAAAATTATACTTTTACGTGTATCGTTTCGGTAAAACTTTATCTCTGTCTATATTTTAAATTATACCTTTCATCTACTCTGTAATATGATACCTACTACTTCGAGCAAAACTAATCAACTACCTCTGAGTTTATTTCGGCCTTTCTTCTCAGAGAAGTCGGATAAGAAAAGCTAACCACATCTAGTTGAAAAATAATAGTTTAAAAACTCAATTTCATAGAAAACCAAACTAAAAAGTAGAAGTTTTTATTATATCTGTAATCTTGGCCAGAACAAAAAAAACTTTAGAGGTGTCAATGGACACCCGGATGGAACGAAGTTCCTTTCCAGGATTCATAATTGTTATAATTTGTTTATTATTTATTATGCACAAAAAACCTGTCTCTCTCTCTTCACAACAAAAAAAAACAACAATATACAAACAAATACAAACAACAAAATATATACAGTCGAATTGAGAAACCTCGTCCTTTTTGAAGTCGGTTAAAGCATGTCGTGACAACTTTTCGTAAGAATTTTTCCCGTCTAGCCCCCTTTCACAACGCGCGATAAGGAACTTCGTTCCAATTATAAAATGATTGGATGGTCATCGGTCCTTGAAAATGTGTGCAAAGTTTCATTATTAATTTGACGTTTTGAAATATAATCACTTCAAAGATTCCGTTACATACATACATACCAAGCTACTTAAACATGTTAAATAAAATATATGATTGACATGTACAAGACAGAAATAAAATCATTTATTAGCCTTCGAATTAATGCCATTTAATAGAAACAAAACAAAACTGCAACAAATGTTCAGATAATCCCATAAACATCCACTGAATTCAAACTACCCACTTATCTTTAAACCGACAATCACTACACTACAGTTCAAAAAACCGCTTAACAACATCGAACAATACTGCATGAATAATTCAGTAACGACATAGTATACGCAAGTTACAGAAACATAATGTTGCAGTGCATAACATTAGCATCGATTTACATATATGTTCAATATGATGTAGAAAATATTTACGGTTATTGCAAGCGAACACGATAGCGATCAACTGATGACTGACAGAATGACAGTTCATTTTAACAATACAGGGAAAAATGGGATTACATTTTTACCGGTTATTTTTTCAAACCGTTAGCGTTATATTTTATTAAAATTTGTTTCATGTTTGTTTTACATTCCAGTGACTTTTAGTAGCTTGGGGCTGTTTTTAGTATGGGTGGTTTCCTTTTACGCAAAATCATTTATTTATGTAGATTTTTGGTTTGCCTGAGTGCATTGTCCGAGTGTATAACCGAATGAAATTAACCCAAATGGTCCATTCCATTATGTTATTTTTCCATTCGTTTAATCGGCAAAAAAATTGTTAAAATCTGCCATTCAACTAGTCAACCATGTATCAATTTTTTTATCTGTATTTGATATTCTATCGAATATTTTTCTTTTGTTATCGTGTTTTTGTATGTTATTCTAACTTTTCTTTTATTTATCTGAATATGTATATCTTATACTAATTGTAGTAATGAACCAATTTGATGTCGTCACCATTACGCCAAGCATAGCTTATCATAGTTTATCAAAGAAAATACTTAACGTTCTCTTTGTGAGTTTTAATACCTTAGTCTATTTAGCAACGAAGATCCTGGAGATACGAGACTATTTTGAATTTTCTTAGAAAGTGGCTGAAAATCTAAATATCTAGAATAATTTTTGCGTTAGTCTAAGATTAAGATAAATATGGAATATTTATAATTCTGCTTATTTTAAAGTTCAGAAACCTCACTGATTGTTAGATTAGTCTTGGCTTAAAATATAATTATTATACAAGTCAATGAAGTTGAAAGATTTTTATCGTAAAATATATAGAAAATTGCATTTGCTTGTGGTTCGTATGGTTAACTTGCTCATGTTGTATTTAAATAAAATGATACTGTTCACAATACATTATGCTTTTTAATTTATTTGAGTATTATTATAATATATCAGAACTCTTTTCACAGAGAACCCTAAATCCTGAGCAATGCGCAGTAGAGACAATACATTATAATGACTAATTATACTATGCCAAAAAAAAAACCAGTCAAATTCATCAAAAGGCGTTCGTAATATTTAGAATATCCGCGTCACTAATGTCACGTCTCTACACCTGTTTTTTAAAATATTAGCAATTTATCATTTATACCAGACACACGACATCACAAAAAACAGGTACAGTCGTACACAACAGTCGATCATACGTAAATACGATTAACATTGTACACGTCTGTACTCATTGGAATTACTATATTTCATCGCGACGAACACCTGGGCTCAGTAAACAGTGCTTGTGTACATATCGATTGAACGTGTTTTTCTGTGTTTTTTAGTATGGAGGATTTGGGTGGCGTACTTTCTATTTTTGACAATCCAATGTTGTAGGATAAGTGGCATGTTAAAACAGAAGAACTAGTAGAGTTAACCGATTCACGTTTTGACTTGGTTTCCACGATGATGATACATAGAGCAGCTTTGAGAGTAGTGGTGGGCCTGTGGAATCGGCCGCGAGTTACGGATTGTAGATAGTTGGTTCGCAACTTCGTGAGGAAACCAGCATGTCCTACAACCAAAAATTCGATGACATGTGGCATCTACCAACCCATACTGGGCCCTCGTGGTGGCCCACTCCCTCTCACATATAAAAATAGAGGTGTCAAGGGACACCCGAATGGAACGAAGTTCCTTTCCAAGATTCATAATTGTTATATTTTTTTATTATTTATTATGTACAAAAAACCTGTATACACTCAACAAAAATATTCTCTCTCTCTCTCTCTCTCTCTCTCTCTTTCCCCCTCTCTCTCTCTCTACTCACAACAAAAAAAACAACAACATACAAACAACAAAATATATACAGTCGAGTTGAGAAACCTCGTCCTTTTTTTGAAGTCGGTTAAAAAGTGTCGTGACAACTTTTCGTAAGAATTTTTTCCGTCTAGCCCCCTTTCACAACGCGCGATAAGGAACTTCGTTCCAAAAAATAATAAGTTTATTTGAAACAAGTTTGAGGACACAAATTTACAAAAAGAAACGAAGATAGTAACAAAAGTTAAAAACTGTGGCGCAGCTATCAACGCCCACGTCAAAAACATGGTGCATTTGTTCTAGATAAATAATTTAAAAAAAAATAACGTAGGAGGATAATTATATAGGAGGCCTGTATCTATTCATCATCATCATCATCATCAGCCTATAGCAGTCCACTGCTGGATATAGGCCTCCCCAATTACACGCCATTTAGCTCGATTTTCGGCAACTCTCATCCAGCTGCTACCAGCCACCCTGCGAAGATCGTCACTCCACCTAGCCTGAGGGCATCCTACCTTACGTTTGCCGATTCGCGGTCTCCACTCAAGAACACGTGTACCCCAACGCCTGCTGTGCCTGTATCTATTAAAAGTTTAAAACTATACTCAAATATAAATTAATAATAAAAAACAATAAAACATAGACATAACGGAATTTAAAAACTGAATAAAAATTTAAAGTGATTTAGCTCTCAAAACATGCATATCTTGTCGCCGTGCAGTTCCACAGAGTACCAGTAGTACTGCAGTATTGCAGTACAACCAGTAGGTACATCATACTAGGTTTAATTTAGTATGTGTGCGTTAGACGTGAGTAATTTTTTATAGCCGGGAAAATGTTCATATATTTCTTTGGGTACTTTGAAAATATTCGTAATTAAAAAAATATGTTTGACTGGTGTTATATATTTTTTTTGTAGATTGATAGATAGGTTTTTCAGTTACATTTTAATTTAAAAAACGTTGAATCATTTAATTGTATTTGGTAAGTTACCGATTTCTTTTCAGGAGACAGATGTACGATTTATTTGAGTCTGTAGACGTGAATCAATTATATTAACTTTTTTTGAAAAATAAATGATTTAAAGAACTTTGCTCGCAAAAGAAAATTCTAATAAGTCAGCAAATTATCATATCATCTGTCGATAGATTTAAGAAACACAAGGACTGTCATATCAAAAAGCCAATTTTCCCAAGGACGGCAAAGTTAACAGTTTCCAATAAACAAACATACATATGCGCATACATTGGTTCCACCAAACTTGCTTACTCCGAAAAAGATAAAAGCAAAAGATAACCGGAAACAGCACAAAAATGGCGGTACCCTTTTTAATGGATTGGTATATTCAAACCGATAGCCCTTTAGGTGAATGAGGAAGTATACGCAATGTCATAATATTTGAGCCTATACAGATAAAAATGAATGGAAGATTCCTGCAGCAGTAACAGTGCTACGCGAAGGTCTACGGCGTAGCACTGTGCTACGAAAGGTCTACGCTTTCGTAGCATTTCAATGAATTTTCATAGCGTATTGACTGCTTAATATTTTAAAAGACACCACTTTTCATACATTTTCAATGTCTTTTGTTGCCTCATCCTATACACAGCAATGCTCATACATTCTGAAAATGCGTCATTTTAATTCCGCATATTTAGGAACGTTCCTTTTCAAATTTAAAAATTAATCTGCAAATAATCTCCCAATTTTTGTATAATTTTGACATTGATTGTCGCTGAGATGAAATAGCGAATTTTAATATGAATGAATTTAAGTAGATACGAGTTGTAAGCCTGCGACTATAATCTTAAATACATATTTATATTGTTATTCCCAGTAAACTTTATACTCACAGAAAAATATAAAACACAAATAGGTAGGGTGTGAGTGAGGGTCAACAAAATGTAGCCACAAGCATATACAAATGTATCCCCTAAAATGACCTTTGTGTTTTTTTCTCAGTCCAAAAGTACGCGCACAACGATTATGACGTCATTACACAGGATATTAGGGTCTTGACACATCAAAGTCAGCTGAAAAAGAATCACCGACATAAATTTTTAGTGACCTATAAATTGAGGTATTCGAGGAACGTGAAGTAGGTTTAGGGTCCCGCGGTCTGAAGTGTGAAACTATGCGCGAAGTTATTTGGGCGTATGATAGATAGTGGTATTGAGGGCAATGTGCGTGGTTTTGATGTCAAAGTAAGTTGGTTTAACTAGGGTAATAAGAACTTCGTTTAATTTGTTACTGGATATTTTTTTTATATATTTATTCTGAAGTGGGTGTTTGAAAGACAAGCTGAATTAGGTCTCATAAATATGTCAGTAACATGAACGGTCGTAAAATGTTTATGAGTAAAATATCATATCACAACATTCAAAGCATGATGAAACAATAATTATTTGCATGCACGTCATTACTAATTAGCGTCATAATTAATTAAGAAAAGAAGACATAGTGATTACACTTTGGGCGGTAGAATGCATATAAAGTACGGTGTGCGTCTCAAAGTTGCATCAAATAGGACTCGAAATCAGCTTGTATCAGGAAAACATACCTGATGCTGATATTTGCTGGATCTCTGCACTGACCTACGAATTAGCAGAAGAGATCAATATCCGAATATTTATTGTTGGAGTATTTAAATATTAATATTCATAGTTTTTTTTTTTTTTTGTTAATCTCTTTCTTTGTCTAAACCTCATGCATCGACTGCTGAACTATTTAAAGGCGTTAGCATGACAATACGGTTGCTGGCCCATCGAAGATTTCTTAAATTTCTTATTTAAAGAACCAAAATAGTCCATTAACGTCCTGAATCTATATCTATTGTGTTCTTCAACATGTTCCAATATTGACAGCCGTACAAAGTTTAATGTTTGGGTTCGTACGGAGAAATTTTAGGGAAAAGGGCAATGACTGCTGAAATTGCCATGCTAAAATGCAACTTTATTCATTTTTTACACGTCCACTGTCCTCTTCCATAGTGTAGTCTGGAACAATGTATTTCATATGTTTAGACGGGCGTTGATATCTGCAACACAGTTTTAAACTTTTGTAGTTATCGTTTCTATTGTCATTTGTGTCAATATTTTTTTGGTTCCAAATAAAAAAAAACTTTTTACTTCACTTCTTACCATACTCAATAAATTCACCAAAATTTAAACAAACACACTTATAATATCTAGGGCACTACACTGAAAGTGTTAAAGTTTATAACAGCGCCATTTTCTTCAGAACCATACATCTTAGTAAGATTCGCACTTAACCCCATGTTTTATACGTCTCATGGGCTGCAGCCATAACATTCAACGGGGAGCCGTTAGTAATGTGTACCAAATATATATTTATTTTATATCAACATAAATCTTGGTAACGCATGAAAGAGGACAATATATGACAGTGTACGGTTCTATGCAAATGACTACACAAAACGGTTATGTGTCAGCCATTTTGTTGCGTTCTTATTTTGAAATGTGAATATAAAATCCGCTATGATATTTGGTGATAAGCGACTATGGCTATTGAGCCATTGCGCTAAGGCATCAGATTGGCGAGCAAGTATACAAATAAAGCAGAATCTTAATTTGGGTGGAATATAGAAAATCTACCTAGGAAGGAATGGAGGGCTACTTTTTAGAAACTTAACTGTGTGATTATTTTAGGTAATAAAAAAGAACTTTACAATAGTTACAAAATTAAAGTCAAGGTTATTAATTGCTTATCAATTTGACTACCATCTAAAATTGTCTGTATTTTCAAATCATAGTAGCTGTCATTTTTTGACAGTTCTCGGTAATTGACGAGGTGTCATTTTGATAAAAAAGTAATTTCCCTGACTATCCCACCTAAGTTTCAAGGACCTATCGACAGGTGTTTTTTATCGGTAGCTTTTATTGAACTGGGAATAACTGAACGCCATGAAAATATTTGACAAAAGTCTAAATTCGTTTGAGATTTTGTAAATTTATGGACTGTTCGCTTATCCAAACTCCATAAGCCAGTTTCTCCAAAACGGCTTATATTTATTTTTTGTTATAAAGAGAGTAAATATTCATCATCATCATCATTTCAGCCATAAGACGTCCACTGCTGGACTTAGGCCTCCCCCAATTTGGAGGGCTTTGCCATAATCGCCACGCTTGGCAGGCGGGTTGGCGATCGCAATATGGTGGTAAAATGCATAGAGAACGCTGCTGCCCATTCTCTAGTAAGTCCCTTAGTCGCCTTTTACGACACCCACGGGAAGAAATGGGGTGGTGTTATTCTTTACGTCCGGCACCACACGGTACGTACGAGTAAATATTATCAAAACCAAATTAATATAAAATATGTTTTATTTTGAATCCCAATTTTTATTTCAGTAGAAAAACGCTTTTGAAGTTTACGTACTGGTAAGGTATTTATTATCCTTTGAAGTCTTTTATAATGTAACTTTTTCTATTTAGTTGGTTATTATTAGACATCAGTAACACTCGTTCGTTTTTTTATTTACAGAAGTGCTCTGTGTATTCGTTTACAGAAAATTTAAAAAGTAATCGCTTGTTCTCTTCTCAAAAGAACTTTGAAACAGTTTGCCCGTCTGTTTGGGGCGTGTTTTATATTTTTACAGTGCTTTATCCAATCGCAAACTAGCCATACAAATTGTCCTAAAGCATAAATTTTATAATATAATTTTTAGGTCAATTATATTAAGCAAATAGTGCTTAGCCTACTGGTTAAATTTTAATTAAATATATTGGTTCTGTTTCCCGAGAAAACCTTTTGCTGTGGAATGGCGTCCACGTTCCGGATGATGTAGAGTTGGAAGGCTTCTACGGTGGACTTATGACCTCGTTAAAGTCTCAGGAATCCGCTATAGGAAAGCTTGCATTAAGAAGCCCTTATTTTACGATAAACGCAAAATACTCGAAGTGTGCATTCTGCCCATCCTTACATACGGTGCTCAAACCTGCACCCTAATTGCGAAACGCACAATTTATTAGAATCTGAATGGGATTGAAGATTATTTCTAAACCATTGCGTCATTTGTTCGAATAAATTGTCAGCTCAGCAACGTAAATAACGCAATGAATGTTGTTTAACTATGAATATTAAACCAATTCCTACCGATAAAAAGTTCCGCAATGACCCCTCTGGTATTTGACAGTTCAGCAGAGGACCAGTCTCAAGGTTTGCCTACGAGTGATGGAGCATGGCATCCTTGGAGTTCGACTTATTGACCAGCTACGCAACGCGATAGCGGTATCGTGTTGCGTGTACGGTCACCTAAAAAGCAACTCAGAGCAGGTGAAGATCGCCTTATTTCGATCTAGCCCGTCCCTTGCTGCCCTCTAACAGCGAAGCCCAAATTCGAGGTCTTAGCGAGTAGTCGCTCTAGTTTTAATATTTTTAAGCCCAAGCTGGAGGCTTTAATTTAATAAGATAGCCACAGGCAAGTCCGGTTAAGCAGCCGACAACTTCATAGAAAAAAAATTAAGACAGGGTTCCTGAAATCGTTCAACGGCATGGCGTAAGATTCACTCGTAGTTGGCGGGACGAGTTTGATACGTATAATTATGTGGGATTTATAGATGTTGCCTCAGGATCGAATTAAGTGTGTAAAAAAACTTTTTTACAAAAAAAAAACAACCGACTTCCTTAAAAACACTACAAAGTGAAAAATAACTTTAATTTCGGTAGTCGGTGTCTTAGGATCTGTATTTATGGTTTTTTTGCCACCGACTTCCGAAATTAAAGTTATTTTTCACTTTGTAGTGTTTTTAAGGAAGTCGGTTGTTTTTTTTTTGTAAAAAAGTTTTTATTTTTAAATTTTTAGTTGTGGTATTCACCCTGCACTAATTCCAAACAAACAATACATATTTATGCGATAGCAGAAATCGTGGTTGATTTCCTGTCATTTTTTAAAGAGTTCCGGTGTCTGTCTCCCGAACTCATCATCAGTAGTCCATCTCTAGTGTCTGCTGAGGAATCAATTCTCGATGTCAACGAGTATGTCTATCTAGGACAAGATATCTTCTAACTCCTGATTGATAAGGAGTTGTACCTTCCATCATCAGCTCAACGGAATATAAGAATACAAGTAACGGTCTAAACGTGCCTATAATATTCAAAGAATTATCCCCTAGCCTTCTAACCTTTCACTGTAAGTTCCTATATGTACTGTTCACCGATGAGGAGTTCCATGCGGTATCTTCGAAGACTATAATTAGTTCACCACGGATGGATAGATAGAACCAGCAATTATTTTTGATCTTTAGTACAATATCCAAATCACATTACGTGTACTGTTTGTTTTTGAGGAGTTCCTTCGTTTATCTCCCAAAGTATACATCAAATCTTCACAAAATTAATATGGGACCACCTCAGGAGTATACCCTTACGAATAAAAAAAGAATTTTCAAAATCGGTTGACAATTGGCGGAGAAATCGGTGAACATACATAAAAAAAAAAAAAAAAAAAAAAAAATACATACAGTCGAACATATAACCTCCTCCTTTTTTTGAAGTCGGTTAAAGAAAACGGAGTCCTTTGCCCTGGAGTGCAGAGGAACAATATAGGCTGATCATTTTCATCATTACTGGTTCATAGCTGGATCTTATTAATATTATAAATGTGAAAGTTTGTATGCCCGGATGGTTGTTATTAATCACGCATAAATGGCTGAATTGAGTAAGATGAAATTTGTCACGTAGATAGAACATAGAGTGGCTACCATATACAATACCATTAATCTCGATAATACAATTTCGTGGGATTATTTACTATCACTTTTACACGTGGGCAAAGCCGCTGAAAAAAACCTAGTAATTAATAAAATCTATCAAATAGCAGCTCGTTGAAACTTTTTTTAATTTTCCCGTTTTCCTTTAAACAAAACATTTAGAAACTTGGCACAGATAAACTAAACTCATAAGCAAAACAAGTCAATTATAAGTTCGCGCTTTGTCTTCAGGTGGGTAAGCACGTATAATAGAAGCTGAACAAAAGATAAATGGCGCGGTGGATATCGACGCGGAAGTAATTTGTTAGATGCCAGTTGCACGCAACCTTGGGTAAGAATACCTACATATAGTAGGTATACATATATATGATTGTTTCGCAGAGACACCATAATTTTTGGTATCGGTTATATTTAGTATTGCTATACATGGTGGCAGGAAAATTGAGGTGCAAACTGTAACGATGAAATTAGCACATTACTCTAGACCTCGGCAATAAAGTCTGGAGGACACGGTGGAGCATACAGTGGAGGTGTGCCCTGCCTGGGCGGAGCACCGCTGTGTCCTCGTGGAGGCGATCGGCAGCGGCGACCTCTCGTGTCCGGCCCTGGTGCGAGCCATGGTATGGAGCGAGAGGGCATGAGAAGCCGTCACCTCCTTCTGCGAAGCAGTAATGCTTGCGAAAAAGGAGGCGGGGCGCGTGAGGGAGTGGCAGTCTCTGCGCCCTCACGTCCCAAGCCGCCGCAGGAGGAGACGCCCCGGGCGTCGGGAGTCGATCGCGGCCTCCCGGCCACCGTAGGCACGAGCTTGCGGGCGGCGAGCAATGGGTAGCTCGCCGCCCGGTAAGGACCAGTCTCGGGTCGACGGTGCGTAGTGTTAGCGCGCCTCAAAGAGATGTCAGCAGCACTGAAAGGGTCTGCTAAGACCGATGCCTGCCAGGGTCGCGAGATTGTTCAAAAGAGATACCGTGACCCTGGCACATGGGCAACTGAAGGAACACGGGTGGGTTTTAGTCAGTAAAAGTCTGACACGTCCTTCCGCTCCGAGCAGGAGAGAGCGGGAGAAGTCATTTGAGGATTTCCCATCGAAAAAAAAAAGCTATGAAGTCTGTAGTCAGTTACAAAAAAAAAATCACTTGCTTTCTAGATACTTACACGATCAAAATATATGAAACAGGTTTTGTTTTGTAATAATCTACGAAACATTTTGAAGCAATATCATGTACTGAATCCATGGTAGATGTTACCACTCAGTACAGAAGCACTTTTGTCACTTGTGTTGAATATGATTCATGAATGTTTTCATCACTAATTTCAGCTATTTGATACTTTTATGAAATTGGCTCACTACTTGAATAAAACTGGTTTTTTAACTGCTATTTATCTTTTTATCCATCACGTATTTCCTTCTGTATTTCTTAAAGCATTTGGCAAAGGCGTACTAAGACACCTGCCACCCACATTTGTATAGTTCTGTTCAGGCTAGTTCCAGTAAAATGGGAAATTTCTTGGCAGATTAAAAAATACTTTTCTCTCTCTTTCATAGTAGATTTTTATCTTCATCGCACTCTAGATTGACAATATCAATAGCGTTCTCAAAGAAAAAAAATGTGAATGCATTTATCCTTGCGTTCCTTTAGAGAATTCTTGGCTCTAAAACTTCTATCTAGATAAATCGATCCAGGACCGTGCGTTGAATACAATTCAGTTCTTTAGACATTGAACCCACTTTGTGCCTAGGAGAGTACTTTAGGCTTTCGACCCAGTTGTAATAACAATCTATAAAACCAATTGTAGATAGACCGAATTTTTCTAAACGCCAACGCTGAGATTGTAACGTTCAAGGTCGAAGAAGGTCATCGTAAGGGTAATGTTGTATCTTTAGTAAAATAATAGAAAATTTGACATCAACATTGCTTTATCATTTTAATAACAACTAATCTGCCTTGCCTTTTCCCAGCTATGTATGTTGGGGAGAACTTCCAGTCAAGCCGCATGAAGCTCAATACTCAATAGCAGCTCATATAATGCATGAAGCGACTGGCTATCTGACCTCCACTACACAGCTACTGGATGATACGATACCATTTTGTTGAGACTCGCTGTCAGACGTTGGGCCTTAAGACAACCTTTTTCTTGTGGATGGGAAATCATCTAATGAATCTCCCGCTCTTGGGTGGAGCGGAAGGTCGCGGTCGTCTGTTACTGAGTAAAACCCACCCGTGTTCCTTCAGTTGCCGATATGCCAGGGCCACGGTATCTCTTTCGAACAAATCTCGCGACCCTGGCAGACCCTAATGACAACCCTAACGACTGTCAAATATCTACAAATAACAGCCAAGTCCAACGACTTAGCGTGCTTTCCGAGGCACAAACAATATTAAAAAGTTTTCACTCACCCACAGACCCGAAAGGCTAAGCGTATTTTAACCTGATCGATTAACCCATGCGGCTGGTATTATTTAGATACAAGTCATCACTTTTTACAACAGTTCCTCTTTAATTAAAACTTAATATTCTCTATTGTTGGAAGTACCTAACTGTCACATAGATAAACACACCTGGATTCTTACTCTTGATTTTAATTCCGATCGATTGACATTGGAATTGGAACTTATTGTATTCTTGAGTTCGACGCTGGCGCTAAAATGTGTTTAAATTGGGTGCCCATTTTTAGGACTAAGTGGAATCGAGATCGGGCGTTGTTGTTGTTCCAATGTTGACACTATTGTTTTCCGAATTACGTGTATGCTAAATTAACATTGGAATAGTATTGGCATTAGATTGGAATTAAAATTAGGTTGAAGAGTAAGCCCCCTGGTCGATTTATGTCGTCCAAATGACTTTGATTCTTAGTGCTAAATCACTAACTAGGTCAACAATACCCTGATAATATCTGATCCTACACAAATCTTCATATCCCCTTATAGTTTTCAAACAGCCTATTATTATTCCATAAAACCCTCAAACATATCACATACTTCACATCACTTAACGCAAACTCGATCTCCCTTTCTGGCATTACATGTAGATTATCTTTTGATATATTTATAAAAAGCGAGTTCTGTTTGATGCGAGAGCGACACCATCGGAGTGTGAAACCCGGGTATTGTCGGCAAATTGTCTTACAATTGAATTCAGCTTGCGAGCTGGTTTGCGCCAAACCACTAAACAATGTTATACAGAAGAGCTATTTATAACTCGATACTTTATTTCTGCGTGTGTCTTTGTTTCTTTTATAAATTGAAATTGAGGCATTGTGACTTAAAGATTTTCTGAAAGAATGGAAACTTCCACGGAAACCCGTAATTTAAAGGTTTCTTCTTATAACAGCAACGCTTCGACACAGCAAATAACTTGTCAATCAAGTTAGGATTTTATATCAACTCGTTAGACTATATTTCACAATGACAATACAGAATAGTGGATAAGCTGTGGTAGTACGCTGCCCGCGAGCTGTTATACGTGGCGCTGACCACATGCTTCAAGCGGGCAGCCCACTGCTCGCGAGCTGTCGTACAGTGCGCTGACCGTGCGCTTTTTATTCCGTATTATGGTCGTAAAATGTACTGTAATGCAGTCGATTTAAAATCCTAACTTGGACAACAAGTTATTTCACACGTCAAACAATACGGAAAGTGCCTTAGCCGACTGCTCTTTATGTACTGAACACGACCACATTGCATCTTTCGGATGTTTCTATGTTCATAGCAAAAAACTTTAGTTAGCTCCCAGTACTTAAGTATTTATATTTTCCGAAAACATCAAAGGTTATGGATTAAAATTGTCCGAAGAATGGACGTTACTGACCATTTTTCATTAAGTATTTTTATACTAAAGCTGAGTATGACGTAGGCAATGTAGCTATAAATAGATTTTCTGTCTATTTCTTTTTTTGTGGTTGAAATGACTTGAACCGTTTTTCACTTAGCTATAAAATGCGTGGCGATTTAAATGTGGAGCAATTGAATGACATTTTAATTGAAAACATCTGTTTTATTTTTGGAAAACCAGAATTAAATTGTTTAAGAGTTGGTCGTGTGTGAATGTCAATTCAGGATCTCGATTTAAACGAAGTATAAAGTTTCTTGAAATTACTTTTTTATGTATGGTAATAAAACTCGTCTGTGGGCAGTTTAGATAAAAAGGTAATGAAAATGTAGGTAAAGTACCAACAATTTCGAGTGGCGTCCAACTAAAAGATATTAGGGCTTGTAGGTAGGTGTATTATTGTCTATCTTATCATTTGTATTGTATTTCGTAACTGCCCCGTTGGTCTCGTGGTCGCAAGCGCGACCGCTGAGCGTGGGGTCCTGGGTTCGATTCCCGGGTCGGGCAAACTGTTACTGGGTTTTTCCATTAGGAATTTCTTAGTAGCAGCCCGGAGTTTGGAAGTTGGCGGTGTGATACCCCCGTGCCTCGGAAAGCACGTTAAGCAGTTGGTCCTACGCCTGATCTCTCTCCGGTCGTGTCGGATTGCCGTCCCATCGGACTATGAGAGTGAGAGAAGAGTGAGTGCTCCTGTGTCTGCGCACACACTTGAGCACTATAATATCTCCCGCGCCGATGGCTAGTCTCCGATGAGATTGGCCGTCGTGGCCGAAATTCGGTCTGAAGGACTATATATCTTATCATTTCAACTGAAAGACGTCCATTTATGGGCGGCCTTCCAACTCTACGTCTTCCGGTACGCGGTCACCACTCCAGAACTTTTCGGCCCTCTGCCCACTATACCTACATCATCATCATTTCAGCTGTAAGACGTCCACTGCTGGACATTGGCCTTCTCAAATTTGGAAGACTTAGCCATAATCGCTACGCTTGGCAAGTGGGTTGGCGATCACACTATATCTTAGGACAACCAACACACCGTTATCTGATCCCAAACTAGGCACAGCCTGTACTGTAATATAAATAATAATAATAATATCTTAAGACAACCAACACAATGTTATCTGATCCCAAACTAGGCAGAGCCTGTACTATGGCAACCAGACAACTGATAAACACACTTATATATTTCTAAACACATACATATTATAGATAAATTACACCCAGACACAGAACAAATGATTGTGCTCATCACATAAAGATTTTTCCTAGGTGGAAATTGAACCCACGACCTCAGTCTTACCAGTCAGGACCACTAGACTAACAAACCAGTTGATTAACAGGCCAGTATGGTAGTAAAACGCAAAGAGAACGGTGCTGTCCATTCTCTAGTCTCTTAGTCGCCTTTTACGACACCCACGGGAAGAAATGGAGTGGTGCTCTTCTTTACGTACGGCACCATACGGAACCATATATTATCAAATACCTACCTATTAGCCCTAAAATTTATTCTGCCAATTAAAAATACAATATTTAACAATCACTCAAGACACATCACGTTAAATTGGTGGCTAAGTTATTTTACAGCTTTTATCTGACTGTGCGACCGCTAAGCCAGTATGTTTTACTCCAGATTCTCGATTATTAAATTTTATAGAAAATGTTAAACTTTACTCTAAAGAAGAACATCTTCATTATCTGCCACTATCCATCAACCACAAGAAACAACTCAAAATAGAGCGAAACTCATTACTTCAAAATTGGCGCACAACAATCAATCAACTTTCAATTCTATTGCTCTACAATAAAATTGAAGATCGATTGGTGTGTAGTGCTGAACAAAAAGCACATACCTAGATCTTCGTTGCCTTATATGTTACATTAGTGGTAAGCGATCCGGGTACGACATTATGCCACTTCAATAGAGCTGGGAATTCGCGTGAGGCACGCTAAACGTTTCATGTTGATGGGGATATACGGGACCTGAAAGTGTACGAGCAAGCTGAAGAGAAATATACACACTATTCTTATTAGAAATACTTTTTTGTGGCAACGTATTACTGGTGCTGCTGAATATAAATAAGTATAATTTAGTTTGCCATTTCTTGGCACAAAATTATAAGTATGTTGATCTTTGTTTATGCAGTTAAAGCTTTCCCAGGAGATACACTGCAGCATAGCTAAGGACTATTCCTTTACCAAGGTTACTGAGTCTGTTGTATAAAATACGAATACGATGGCTATGTGATATGGGTTTTAGGCACCCTATTTTCAACTTTGAGTCTCTGGTGGAATGCTCTATGGCTATCCATAGAGCATTCCACCAGAGACTCAAAGTTCGTATTTTATACAACAGACTCAGTAACCTTGTACGAAAGTAATTGCTGTGAAACGAATTTTACTTTTAGTGCAAAAAAAATGCAAGAAAAAGATTTATTAAAAATATTAAAACTTTGACCTATTGAAGGTCAAAGTCAAGCTGTAACTGGAATTTCCAGGTTTGGCACAGTACAAAAAATAAATATGGAAGTGCCAGTCGTGACTGGCTCCGTTGAGCGTCTTGTTATCCCCTGTTCTGTCCTGAAATTGACTATCGACTATATATGTACCTAGTTCAAAAATTTGAGCCGAGTATCGACCTGTGCAAAATATAACCCCTTATGTGCCAACATGTGTGCATGAGAAAGGAATTCAGCAAAGTAAACTCAAGTTGTACGCTTTTGTGCGCGTGCCAGTGTATGCGTGAGCAATGTTACCAAATTACACTGAATATTATATTTGGCACTAGTTTCACACAACCTTCAAGAAGTTACCGACAGCTACTACTATTGTTTCACCACTCAAGATATTATGTAGCTTTATTTATTTCTTTTGTGTTATTTCAATGGAAAAATTATAGTTTTAAGAGTACTGCAAGCCGCACGTCAATGAAAACAAAACTACAGAAAGCTGGCTTCTTATTTTATTGAAACTATGCACAAAACCAGGTCATGTCAAGGTCAAAGTGTAACCTTTTTTTTGTGGGTGGTAAATCAGCAAATGACGTCTCTCGCTCTAGGGTGGAGTGGAAGGGCGTGTCAGACTTTTACTGACTAAAACCTACCCGTGTTCCTTCAGTTGCCCATATGTCAGGGCCACGGTATCTCTGCCGAACAAATCTGACAGAAAGTGTAATCCTTGAAGTGTAGTCAACTCTACTATGAATCGTTTGACGTAAATTTTTATTTAATGAAAGTAAAATGCAGGATTCACAGACTTGTTTTGCCTACTGACAAGCGTAGTGATTATGGCAAACCCCCCATTTGAGGGAGGCTGATGGCCAGCAATGGACGTATTTCGGCTGAAATGATGGTGATGTTGACATCTCTATTTATGTTACACTACCTTTTTTTTGTTTTTTTTTTTGGATCAGAAATCATCAAATGACTTCTCCCGCTCTGGGCGGACTGGGAGGGAATGTCAAACTTTTACTGACTATAACCCACCCGTAATCCTTCAGTTGCCCATGTGCCAGGCATCGGTCCTAGCAGACCCCTTCAGTTTTGCTGACATCTCTTTGAGGCGCGCGTGGAACACTACGCACCGTCGACCCGAGCTTGGTCCTTACCGGGCGGCGAGCTACCCATTGCTCACCGCCCGTAAGCTCGCGCCTACGGTGGCCGGGAGTCAGCTATCGACTCCCGACGCCCGGGGCGTCTCCTACTGCGGCGGCTAGGGACGTGAGGGCGCAGTGACTGCCACTCCCTCACGCGCCCCGCCTCCTCCTTCGCGAGCATTACTGCTCCGCAGAAGGCACCCTTACTAAGGTAAACAATTAGCCAATCATTTTCTTCTTCTTATCGTGTCGATAGCAATCTAAATATAAGTTAAACCCTGAGTCCTGGTTCGAGAAATGTTTCGCAGAAGGAGGTGATGGCTTCCCATGCCCTCTCGCTCCGTACCATGGCTCGCACCAGGGCCGGACGCGAGAGGTCACCGCCGCCGATCGCCTCCACGAGGACACGGCGGTGCTCCGCCCAGACAGGGCACACCTCCACCGTATGCTCCACCGTGTCCTCTAGACGATCCTCACAATGGAAACACCAAGGCGTTACCCCCGATATTACACTAACTTCTGCTCGCGACTTCGTCCGCGTTAAATTTCTTGTTCCCCGACCATTCCCGTCGCGTCGAATCGCCTACCCGTGCGATTTTCCCCGTTTTTGCAACATTTTTCATTACTGCTCCGCTTCTCTTTGCTTTAGCGTGATGTTATATAACCTATAACCTTCCACAATAAATAGGCTACCCAACACAAAAATATTTTTTCAATTCGGACCAGTAGTTTCTGAGATTAGCGCGTTCAATCAAACAAACAAACAAACTCTTCAGCTTTATATTATTAGTATAGATTAACCCATTTTGCTTAAAGAGAAACGACTTAATTTTTATGTTTGTATGTTTGCTTGTTACACTTTTGTTAAATTTGGCACATGGGTAGACTATGGCCTGGATTAGGATAAACATAAGCATTATCAGGCAATAATATTCCCATTACTGGGACACAGGCCTCCTGTCTGTGAGAAGGAGCGAGATTTTCACCACGTGGGCCCATTTCGAGTTGGTGATGTCACATGTATTCGAGTTTTTTTTGCTTTTGAACATGCCAGTTTCCTCACGATGTTTTTTTTTTTCACCGTTTTGAGAGTGGTGATAAAATAATTAACACCAACGTAAAGCGCCTGTCTATGTTTGGGCCCAACTCTTGTAGTCATGGCCTTCGTTGCTTTAGGACAAGGAATAGTATTTATTCCGATGTTCCTACGGGATTGAGTCCTGTGTGGCTGACACCGCGGGGCGCAGCTAGTTTTGGTAAGTAATTTTCAGAACATAGCGATAGAAAGGGAAGTTTATCTGAACTTTAAATTACGTGTTCTTTCTCATTTCTATCCGGATCGCTTGCCAAAACGCTGATACAAATAAACGATTACCATACAAAACACATAAACAATGACATTCGTTTACTGAATACGTTTCTTCAAGGTCACATCCCATATATCGAGTCGAAATAAACATAAAACAGTACATTTTGTGCTATATGAATGATTGAAATTATTCAGGCCATATTTTTGTCAGCATGATTGCCACAGTGGTTGAACGATTGGCTTTTAAGAAGAGGTTTCCGGGTTTGAATTTATCATTCTCATCTTTTCAGCTGGAAGACGTGTACTGCTGGACATAGGCCGCCCCCAAGTATCGCCACTTTACCACCATTTCTATGTTACTCGCATCCAGCGAATTCTTGCGGCCTTCACCAGGTCATCGGTCTGGACTGGCCTGTTTATCTAGTGGTTAGTGATCCTGACTGCCAAGACTGAGGTCGTGGGTTCGATTCCCACCCAGGACAAATCTTTGTGTGATGAGCACAATCATTTGTTCTGTGTCTGGGTGTAATTTATCTATAATATGTATGTATTTAGAAATATATAAGTATGTTTATCAGTTGTCTGGTTACCATAGTACAGGCTCTGCCTAGTTTGGGATCAGATAACGTTGTGTTGGTTGTCCTAAGATATTATTAAGATAATATTATTATCGGTCGAAATTCGGCGGAAACAAATATTTATATGACTAATAGTGGTGCTGAGCCCAGTCGGTTTAGTTTTTCTATTATTGCATAGTTTTCTTTGGCATTTTGTATCACCCAGTAACTAGATTGTGGAGGTCAGATAGTGGTCGCTCCATTTACATGCTCCAATACTGGTATACAGCTGCAACTGGTTAGACTGAAAGCCGACCCCAACATAGTTGGAAACAGGCGAGGCAGATGATGAGATGATGAGTTTTCTTTTAAGCATTATTTGTCCGCATGGTCAGCGGACGATGATGCTGCATGCTTGCCTTTAAAGTAACTTATTCACTCGATTCCCAAGTCTTTAAGACTCGAATCAAACTTCCTTTTCCAGATAAGTATTACCTGGGGGGTAATATTTATCTGGAAAATAGAGAGGACTTTTGTCAAATACGATTTTTTGAATCAGCCTCGGAATTACCAAAATCTGTATGAAATTTAGGAAGGCAGTAATTCGGCAATTTACTCCGAAAGCTGTTCTACCGTCTTCCCAGATCTGTGGTAAGCCTCAAATTTAGTAGATATTAAACATAGTGAAACAGTTCGGTTGGCACAAAATGGAGACGCCGAGCGTAGTAATAGTCTTATCTTGTTGAATAAATGGTTGAGAAACTGACATTATAGCTGAGTTTTCTATAAGACTGTGTTCTATAAAGGTTTTGCTTTAGTGTTCCGAAATTATAGCTCCTTGTGTAATATTTTGTCCAGGAAATATTCACAAAATGTGTATTTCATGCGCAGGATAGCTGTGTTTTAGCTTGAGAGGTGTAAGTGAACCACATTTTTAGGGTTCCGTTGCCAAATGGCAAAAAACGGAACCCTTATAGATTCGTCATGTCTGTCTGTCTGTCCGTCCGTATGTCACAGCCACTTTTTTCCGAAACTATAAGAGCTATGCTGTTGAAACTTGGTAAGTAGATGTATTCTGTGAACTGCATTAAGATTTTCACACAAAAATAGTAAAAAAACAGTAAATTTTGGGGTTCCCCATACATAGAACTGAAACTCAAAAAAAAAATTCATCAAACCAATACATGGGGGGTATTTATGGATAGGTATTCAAAAATGATATTGAGGTTTCTAATATCATTTTTTTCTAAACTGAGTGGTTTGCGCGAGAGACACTTCCAAAGTGGTAAAATGTGTGTCCCCCCTGTAACTTCTAAAATAAGAGAATGATAAATCTAAAATGGTAATGTATATCGTATATATGTACGATATACATTACCATGTAAACTTCCACCGAAAATTGATTTGAACGAGATCTAGTAAGTAGTTTTTTTTAATACGTTATAAATCGTAAACCGCTATTTACCTTTCATTCAATTAACTCAAATATAAAAATTAAAAAAAAAAGTTTAATTTCATAAACATAAACCTTATACAAAACCGTGAATACCTACAGGTTTGTACGGAACCCTCGGTGCGCGAGTCCGACTCGCACTTGTTCGGTTTTTCCTATGGGTATTGTACAAGGCAATTAAGGAACTTACTAGAGCATGGGCAGCAGCATTCTCTATGCTTTTTACCACCATACAGCGATCTCCAACCCGTCTGCCAAGCGTGGCTATTATAGCAAAGCCCCCTTATCAGGGCAGGCCTATGTCCAGCGTTGGACGTCTTTCGGCTTAATTGATAAAGATGATTGATGTGTTGGTGGAATGGATTGGGAAACTTATTTGTGATAGCAGTATGAAATTACTAACACTCGGTAATTAATCAACTCAGACGACAGCCATCTACTTACTGCAAGACCATAGAAGACCGTAGAAGTATCACCTGGTACTTTCGCATACTCACTATCGATTCCGACAGTCCTTAGCTGAGACGATCGAAAATCGGTAAAAGTAGCGAAAGGCACAATTGCTCGAACGACTTTCAGCACTACAATATATGGCTAGTCCATTTCTAATTTAGCTTACTATTCCTCACTAGCGGGATCTTAACACGAAGAGAAAATACTAAACGTTTCCTCATTGGGAACGACACAAATAAAATAAACAATCCATTTTCCGCTTATATCTTAAACCATCAGTCAGAAATACTGAAGTAAACCTACCTTGGCGTCTTAAACATTTACCTTTAGTTTTAGAGCAATGTTCAATTTGTTTAATTTGTGACTAAAATGTCGTACCTTATTCTAGACTAGAGTCTACCCACATGGCATATGTTGTTCCCCTGGCCCACCCTGTCATGATGTCGCATCGCATCGCCTGCCCATGCTATTACCTACTTCATTTTCGCTTAGTGTTCTTTTGTACTTTTTTTTGGTCCTGAGGGCTCTTTGCTTACTACTAAGCCTAGAACCTTTTTCAAGAACTGGAACTCTTTTTTAAAACCAACTTGTAGTTCTACAGATTAGCGTGTTCAAACAAAGAAACATACAAGTTCTTCATTTCTTTATTTTAAGTATTTATAGATTAATCTCTTTGTATTTATTTTGTAAACGCGTAGGCTTACATAATTTCTAGAAGCTCGGAATTATGTAAGCCCACACAAAATAAAAGAAAAAGTCTAACATTACTAGTTGTTATTGAAATGAGCACAAAAAACTTATTTTTAGGTTTTCTTAGTGTGTTTATTTATAACTTAATCGGAGCTTACCAGAGTAAGTAAGGTTTCACACAAAAACGCAGACATTTAATTATCTTAAACGCTATCATTAAAAAAAAAATCCTGAATTATACAAATAGTACAAATTCCTGCGAAAGTTCAGGCATATGTGGCCTATTCAGACTATTCTTTACTATTCACACATAAATATAACACATTTCAATGTTTGGGCCGAAAAGTATTGTTTTACTACAGGTAGAAGAATAAAATGCATACCTATAGTAAAACTATGGCGAAAAGTATCATTCTGATAACTCGAAGGCCACATGCCACAACGCTTAAAGCAAGTTCGCTCTGCGCTTGAAGCATTAGCATCGAGCGTTATAAACATATATTTGTGTTCTACCTTAAAATGCCACAAAACAGCGCTGCCAATCGTAGCGTTTGCTATGAGCGAATTTGTACTACCGTCGAATGGTTAGACGCGATTTTTTCTGAATATTGAGATTAGTGTCGCTGCAAGCGAACTTTTGAATTTCATAGCCTTTGTTTTAGACGCTCAGAAACAGAAATGATGTTTTAAGAGATTAGCAGTCTAAAGCGGGTCAATAGTTTTGTGACCCAAGTACAAGCTTTTGTTTAGTATAAACAAAAGTAGTTTTCTCATCGTTTTGTAATAAACGAAAAAAAAATTTAAAAATTTGAAAGTATGCCATTCTGCATTCATAATTTAATTTCCATAAATGTAAACAAATATGTGTATTTGGAAAATATTACTATAATACCTACACATATTTATTTATGTAATACTTTACGCGCAGAAATGTCTCATTCGGGTGATCTAGAGACAAACAGTGGTATACATAGCTTTGTGGGTAAGTAATAAGAGCTGCACAGATCGATCGATCAGGTTAAAAGACGAGTACCACAGTTGATCCGTGGATGGGTGATCAATCAATACATAACAAGATCCATCCGTGCCTCGCTTAGCCTGTTGCTAACAAGCCGTTGGTCTCGGCCGTTATTCGAGGTTCTCTGACCGAAAGGCTGATTCTGAGTCCAGTATCGGTTATCGCATTATCCAGTAAATGGGTTGTGGAGGTCACACGGGTACTCGGTCTATGCGATTAGACTGCAAGGCGATTCTAACATAGCTGGAAAGAGGATAAGCAGATGATGACCACCACATACAGTTTAGTTTAGGATGCAACTTTAAGTAATTACGTTCTTTCCAATAGCATCTAGTTATTCTGAAATCAAATTAATTTCCTTTGAATAACGTTGATATTTTATAAGTGGAAGTAACATCAATTCAAAAGAACAATTTTGATAGACTTTAGGTAGTCTATTGCAGCTTTTGAATATATTCTATACTAGCCTTTGCTTGCGACTTCGTCCGCGTAGATGTCGGTTATGAAAGAAAGAGTGAACACAACAAAAATATATAAAAAAGCTGGGGAAATAAGCGTCAAATCCACGCAAAACGGCGATCGCTCACGCAAACGCAGAAGAAGTCACAGAATGAAATGTAGCCTATGTCCTAGACTTGGGGACTTGACTTCAAACTTACCCCGTACCAAAGAACAATGGCAGCCACCCATACATTAATTTAGCTGAGATTAAACTCTTGCGTCTTTAAATGAAAAATATCTTGTTAAACTCGGCGTCATCTTCTGAATTAGTTGGTGCAAGAATTTTTGTTCGAGAAAGCCGGAGTTAATAGAAATTCAGTCGTGAACTTTTGTAGGTTATGTCAATGGTAATTTAAATTCGAGGAAGTTTAAATGGCAATATTGCATTAGTATTTTCCTTACACAGTTATTTTAGCATGCAATGCCTTGTAAAAGGTATAAATACTCTTTGGTAGGCCTTACCTAAGGTATACTTACTACATGACTGTGTACAATTATAGGACTGAGGCTGCCAGTCACCATCAGCATTTTTTTAAGGTATTGAAGCAATAGGATTATAATAGTATTCTGGGATTTTATAAATACTTGCTAACATTCAGATAAATTATAAGAATTTATAAAATCCTAGAATGCGTCTGGAATATGTTGAGTATGTTCATAAGAATCAATAAAACAAGTTTTTTTTTTATATTAAGTAATCTTTATTCTTCGTTACCTCTCTTATAATTATTTCATCCAGAAATTCTGCAGGTGCTGAAATATTTTGCTGATGTCTAGCCCATCCTAAATACCAGACTAGCGTCATGACATGAGCGCAACATCCTACCGTGCGCCGACCAACTAAGCAATTACAGCAATACTCGCTGATTCCTGTCCTACCAGGAATATTATTTTCTATTAAAATATACACATAATATTGCTTCCTGAAATGAAAAATGAAAGAAAACGGAAAACAATCGAGAACAAATACACACGCAGCACAAGCGCAAGCGTCTGTGACATTATCATAACTGTCAAAGTCAAACCAAGTTTTTTTTTGTTGGGATAGTAGTCTTTTTGCCTGTCATTAATTGAAAGTAATTCATACATTTGAACACTACAATATTTTAACTTCCCTGCAAAGAACACTTCCACTTAGAAATAAACAGTAAATTGTTAATTCATTTACGCCATTCAATTATAATAACAAACAAAAACTTGATTTTAATACAATAATGCTGTACTTGCTGTCACTTGGCAGAAAAATAACTTTTTATTGCAAATATCTTTTTTATCCGGCTTTAACTTGTTAATGTGATACTTTGAAAAAACGTAGAAAAATAATAGAACTGCCTTCGTATATTAATCACTTTTAGACGCTCCAATAAATTTCAGCTATGATTTCGCCATTGTTCTTTCATCAAAATCGATTGAGTGGTTTAGTCGTGAAAGCGTAACAGACAGCCAGAGTTACTTTCGTATAGATTGACGGCATAGTGAAATAACTGGATCTAGTCTAGCTTATCAACATAACTTCCCACGCAGGTTTAACATTAATTAGTAAGGTCATCAATTTTCTTGGCAGCGTTGGTCAAAGCTTATCAGTTCTTGTGTCAACGCCATAATTACGAATAGTGTGAGATCATCTTGCTAATTACCTTCCTAACGGGTTTTCTTAGGAGGCGGGACGAAATTAGAGGCGTTAACTGAGCTTGGTTTCATAGAAATCATTGGAGCGTGAATGATTTTAGTATTATATGCTAATTATAATCTTTCTTCTTAACATCAGTTACACATGCTTATGGGTTTGATCGCCCATTTGATACTTTAAAATTCGAACGGTTTTGGAATGTGAATGTACTAAGATTTCGTTTCGTTACAAAGTACAAATATGAGCAAAGGTCATGTTAAAGTAGATAGACAGTCTTCAAGGCGGCGGCGAAGAGTTCGACATATACATGGCAGTTGGCCGGAGATACATTTGTAAGGTCCACTACTTGTGCAACCAATGTTAATGATTTATTTTTGCGGTTAAAAATGAAAATAACAGCATAGCACTGTAGATTTGCTAACTGTGAGCTTAGCAGGAATCCATGGGGTGCACAGAATATTGCTTCGAACAATTTTATTATTGAAAATACTCGTTTCACACACAATTTATTTACTTAGTTCAATTTATGACTTTGTCCATAATTATGAGTGAGACGTATTGTGCTTGTTGTAAAAACCAAAATGAGAGTCTGCAATGTTAACTTTATAGTGTGTTAAAACTATGTTATAATACACCACTCTTTTTTAGCGTCTTCAAAACCGACTTTTTAGAAAACGGTGTGTACAACTTCTGAATCCCTTTCCACATTTAATCCGTCGGCCTTTAAAACAAGAGAAACTTACTCAAGGTTTCTTCTGGTCACGCTAGTTCTTATAAACCTCATCCATCGCTTTCCATCAGGCGTGATCGCGGCCCATTCATAAATAAAAACCGGCCAAGTGCGAGTCGGACTCGCGCACCGAGGGTTCCGTACCAACCTGCAGGTATTCACGGTTTATGCATAAGGTTTATGTTTATGAAATTAAATGTTTTTTTTAAATATTTCAGTTGACTGAATGAAAGTTAAATTGTGGTTTACGATTTATAACGTATTAAAAAAAAACTACTTACTAGATTTCGTTCAAACCAATTTTCGGTGGAATTTTACATGGTAATGTACATCATATATTTTTTTTAGTTTTATCATTCCCTTATTTTAGAAGTTACGGGGGGGGGGGGGGACACATTTTACCACTTTGGAAGTGTCTCTCGCGCAAACTATTCGGCTTAGAAAAAAATGATATTAGAAACTTCAATGTCATTTTCAAAGACCTATCCATAAATACCCCACACGTATGGGTTTGTTGAAAAAAAAAAATGTTTGAGTTTCAGTTCTATGTATGGGGAACCCCAAATATTATTGTTTTTTTTCTTTTTTTGTGTGAAATTCTTAATGGGGTTCACAGAATACATCTACTTAACAAGTTTCAACAGCATAGCTCTTATAGTTTCGGAAAAAAAGTGGCTGTGACATACTCGGACAGACAGACAGACAGACAGACATGATGAATCTATAAGGGTTCCGTTTTTTGCCATTTGGCAACGGAACCCTAAAAACGATTAAAAAACCTCGTGTCTACGTTACTTTTACGAGGCGCGTTCTCGCTAAAGCCTGTGAATACGTTCTACACACTAGAGTACTATTACGAGAAATATCGATCCAGACAGGCCTAGACAGGCACAGGGCAATCCCTTTGTTATTCTGGTCAACCTTACTCGAGACCCCATCTGTTGATTGTTCAAAGCGTCTAGACGAAGCTAATCTCGATAAGGAACAATCTATACCACTTCATTACATTTAACACGCCTTTATCTCCTAAAAGTGATTCCTTTTGCTAGTTCAATTCATCAACTCAACCAATCGCAGTCCACTGTTGAATATATATATGTCTTCCACAGACTGCATCACAACACGATCTCCTTCGGCTTCCACGTCCAGTTAGTCCCACCCACCTTTTTAATAGTAATAAACCATTTATTTTAAGGTTACAAAGACCCAGAAATAAATACCTTAACCTAAGTATACAAAAAAGTGTGTGTTAGTAAATAAAACTTAAAACTATGTTAGTTTCATTTAGTTCCACTAAGACTTTGTTCTTTCCGGAGGCACTCGTCCCCGTAAGCGGCGGAATATCACATCTTGTAGCTAAAAGTTTTCTTCTATCACCTGGTAGCATGATGATGCTTTTTATGTTCATCGGTATATTTAGCTGGGGTGCAGCCCGTATCCATTCCAGGACTCGCAAGGTAGTAAAGCAGAATATTATGGTTTACTATAAAATACAGCTGAAGTTAAGAATAAACTAGTATTTACTTTAATATGTACAATTTTGTCAACGATCGTGTTGGATTTAAAAATATGCACTGCGATTGGAACGTCACTGTAAAACTGTTTTATGTGAAAATAATCGTAAATTCTATTACGACTTGGTTAACAATTTAATTTTGTTTTATTTTACCAATTCTCTCCGTTATACTTAAAAGTAAAATAATGAACTAAACCAGTGTGCCTGGTGGATTAAATGATCAGTTTCATTGCCACTGAAGCTACTTATTTACCTTCGAGATCCTCGAAGAAAACTAAAACCTACCATTAACCATTATTTGAAACTAGTTGACCCGATGGACGTTGTCCTGTACTTAATAGTTCATACAAATAAAATCGCATAGAAAAAAGGACGTTGTGTTTTTGAAATATTTTCGGGGAGTTTTCCAGTTTTTCTTTCTGTAATAACCAAATTCAACCAAACATTTTAACCAAAAAACACAAATCGGTTTAACCTTTCTCAAGTGATGTGCCATTGACCCATTTGCAACAATTAAGTACCGTATAAAGCGCAGGCGAAAATTCTTGGAATACGAAAAAAAAAAAAACAATTTTTCATTTATTTTTGAAATTTTCTCAGATCTGTCGCTAAATATAACTATTCTCTAAAATCTTTATTTTGAGTTGATTGGATAAAGGCTATTCAATTCGAATTCATTGAAAATAGAGATGATTTTCCATGATAACCTAATAATTAATCACAGCTTTCAAATTTACCAAATTCTTTATAACATCAAACAGTTAAAAGTTAAAGGACGAATATTATTAACCATTTTCATAATTCCATGTTTTTTCTCATAGGCTTTATGGGCTGCTTAATTGTTACTAATGGGTCCAACTATCAGAAGAAAAACGTACATGCAAGTCACTCTATGTAGATCAAAATTACACGCAGTGTGCAAGCGTGTTATTCAATGTTCATTATTCCTCATTTTATTTCAAAACTGCAAGGAAAAGCCTTTACTCTGTCGTTTTATCTATACAATCTATACATCTATACTCTATACAAATAAATAAAATTGGAGTGTCTGTTTTTAATATTAAGATAACCACTTTTTACTAAGTGTATATGGATGTATACACGATACATATACCAAAACAACATTTTTTACAATTTTTGTCTGTCTGTCTGTCTGTTCGTTCCCGCTAATCTCTGAAATGAATGGACCGATTTTGACGGGACTTTCACTGGCAGATAGCTGATGTAACAAGGAGTAACTTAGGCTATTTTTATTTTAGAAAGATTCTTTTATTTCAGAAAAAAAAATAACTATCTTCGAAAACTACGCTGACATACGTCTCAAAATTCGAAAAACCCTGGCTGAATCCTACGAAATATCAAAATAATGTACTACAGTATTGTACACCTTAAAAAGGCCTACAAAAATGTCCTCAATGGTATATGTCTATCTCTTAGGGATAACCCACAATAACCATTTTTTATCTTTTACTTTTTACGAGAAATAAGGGCTTATTTACGAAGCGATTTTAAGCAATACAGCATTAATCCTTATCCAATTAAGTACCTTAAATACATTGTGCATTTAATATAGATCAATATGGCCCTTTACAGCATGTAATTTAAATGAATATCTTAGAAGATATTAGAGATTTAAAAAGTGGGCGCAGAGCGCGTTGGCAGGGGCCGGGTAGTACAGGATAAGTAGGATTGTAATTCATATTACTTTGGCTTCATAGTAATTGCGAATATCATGTGTGTTCATTATACTCAAAATAAACCTAATAGTATTATTCCAAGTAAGAGACCGCGAAATGGCTTAGATGTTTAGATTTTTGGATGTTTGTTTCTCAATGATGCAAAGACGGCCAAACGGATTTAGATCGAATTTGGCACAAAGATATAGGTATTATATGATATCATGGATACGTAACAGATAGGATACCTGCTTTATCCCGGTAGTAGGTTCCCGGGTGATATTTTCCGACAGCTATACGGGCCAAGCCACTGGCAAAAGTACTATTCCTATAATTATGTTCGGTGTCTGGTAAATGATTGAGTGTCTGTATAGGTAAAATAGGAGCGTTAAGAAAAACCAGGAAGACTTATATTCAACTAAACCAAGCCCTATGTCACAGTCTTCTTACTCTGAATACTATTACTTTTATTTTAAAAACACCAACACACGTGATGTTCTCATAAACTATGAATCCTAAGTAATATGAGTTATAATCCTACTACTAATATAATATTATAAATGTGAAAATATGTATGATTGGGTGTTTGTTTCTCAATCACGCAAAAATGGCTGAATGGATCTGGATCGAAAATAGCACACAGAGTCTATATTACCTATATAACCTGGAATAACACATTCTTATCGCGGTAGTACGTCCTCTTGCATTAATTTCCGACATCCACGCGGGCGAAGCCGCGGGCAAAAGCTAGTCTCTAAATATAGTATTACATTACGATTGCCAAACTAAAGTGGCACATTGCTCGCAGAACAGATCGTCGATGGAACCAAAAGGTTCTGGATTGGTGACCGCGAATCGGATAACGCATAGTTCGAAGGTCTTCCACAAGGTGAACCGATGACCTTGAGAAGCCCGCAGGAATCGGCTGGATGCAAAAGGCGTAGAACCGATCGAAGTGCTGGAGCTTGGGGGAGGCATATGTCCAGCAGTAGACGTCTTTCGGCTGAAATTATTATGATGTTATTATTATAATGGTTTTATATACACGACTCAATTAATCATACTATATGATTAACTAGCTGACCCAGCGAACTTCGTATCGCCTCAGATTCAATAAATGTAATGTAATAAACCTACCAAGTTTGACGACCTGGTACACGGTGGTGATCTGGTAAGCGTTTTCTAGCTGACACTCATATGTTTGGTTAGCTCCTACCCAGTTATGATAACCTGGTACTTCGAAGGCAACGTTTTTGTCATACCACGTTTTATAGTGACTTGTATTCTCTTTGACGTTTTATGTCACGTCACACGGGAACGCAGTCCAACGAGATTAAAAGCATCCTATGTCCTGGTTCTAAGCTACCTTCCCACCAATTTTCAGCCAAATCGATTTAGCCGTTCTTGAGTTATAAATAGTGTAACTAATACGACTTTCTTTTATATATATATATAGATTGAGTCGTGTGATTTATTTAACACCTTGGCTTTAACTTGATTATTTAAGTCATTCAGATATTTTCAACTATGTCCCAAAAGCATGAACCTACTGCTAACTTATATTTCCTATGTTTATAAAAAGGCACAGCTTTTATGATCTTACATTAAAGTTTAGAACCGCCTGACAAACCTTTTTAAGGCTGTAAACAAGAAATTAATGACATTTAATTTATTTAAATTGAATACTTGACGTCAAGCCGAGTCGTATAATGTTTTATATAAAAAAACGAATGGTCTGCATTTCGGCAAAAGAATGGTGGTTTTAAACGTTTTTGTAATTAACGTATAGTTAGTTACATTTGACCATTAACTAAAGGTGAAAAACCTGTGATAACCCAAAGGCTATGATTTTGATGGCTGTTGAGTTCAAGTGCTAAGTAATAAACACTCGCTTTTCTATTGTTACCGAACTTATTAAGTGGACTAAAAGACAAGGAGAAAGAAAATATGGTATAATACAAAACACATGAAAAAGTAAGTGAGAATAAACTGTATTCACTTAAAAAGTACTAGGCAAACATGACTTAACAAAGTCTCACCAAAAACGTTCAAAAGGAGTGTTGTAAGCTTCCAAACCACTAGACGAGGATAAGTTGAATCGTAATAGCAACTTAACTGCCGTACTAGGTGCTGTAAACTCTTTCAAATTTCTGATCTCCTGGTAACAACAGGGAATACTTTACGAACTTAGTTTGAAAACATAAGGCGTATGAAGAAGTATTTTTGCTTTTATACAGCTAAGGGGCGAACTTCGAATTTTATAGATTTTGGCGATATTGGCATGATGAATTATTCCTCTGAGATGTTTTATGTTTTCGGGATAAACGTTTTCATTTATTTTTATAACTCAAGTATTTTAGAAACCTTTTATTTTTATAGGCAACTTAAGGATTTGTGTGTTTTCTTGGAAGTGAGATGTCATGAGATCGAAGTAGAAAATTGAAGTAGGTCTGCCAGGGTCGCGAGATTTGTTTGAAAGAGATATGGCATATGGGAAACTGAAGGAACACGGATGGGTTTTAGTCAGTAAAAGTCTGACACATCCTTCCGCTCTACCCTGAGCGGCAGACGTTATTTGATGATTTTCTACGCACAAAAAAAAAATATATAAATTATTGAGTTAGCTTATGGTGGGTCCTAATGGGTCAAAAATCTCTCCTTTCTCATTGCAAACGTAATATTGTATCATTAAGGGCGGGTTTTTCAATGGTAATTTTTATCTGATGAATAAATATTGCAGTTTTGACAGCTTTTGCATGGAAAATATGTCAAACTGTCAGATTTATTCTTCTCATAAAAGATATCTGACTATTGAAAAATCAGCCTTGAAAGAAACAAATAAGCTACGTTTAAACTGTTAGTAGAACAGTTGTATAAATGTAGCAGTTTTGTTTCTTTTTAAAGTTCGTAGTTATGCATTGACTGAATTTTAACTCAAAATTTGTTCTGCATTTTCTCCGTGTCGTCGGAACAAATAAAGTATATAAGTAGATCTCTCTATCAACGAATTCTATTTGTCCGAACACGGAATCTGATTTAATCTTGTCCTTTATGCTCCTGAGCTGGGTAAAGACGTTGTTACCCTTGGTCTTTTCATGTCCGTTGTAAAAGGGAAACTATTTCAAACTTCTGAGGTCTTAGTTGTAACAAAGCCGTTTACAGGTCTAAGATAGTATGAAAAGGTAATCATAATATTCTTTAGTGAAAACGTCTTTGTCTGCAGGTAGTCGTGCTTGCTTTTAACTTTATTTATTAGAAAAGTGTAGGCAAGTTTAAGGTTCTAGTATAGACCATCCTAGTGACTATTCAACTGAAGAACTATTTCTGTAGGATCACCCTTAAATACCAAATATTTCTGATACGCGCTGTAAATCTTACGATCTCTACAATCAAATGACGACGATATGTTTTATTTTTTAACTGTCCTACACTGTCCCACTTCTGGGCAAAGACGTCCCTCCGCTCCTCGCATCTTTCACAAGACCACGCGTTCCAGTTCTCCTTCTAGTGATGATGGAACCTATGCAACTTATCCTGCCATCTACGTGGTATCCGCCTCACTCTCAGGACATTAGTTTGGTGATATTTGGATCCACAGTCAACATGTTACACACTGTTTGATTTGAAACATTTTAAGTTAAAACGATAATTGTAATTCCTTGATTATGTTCTCTATTAGAGTCTATCGCATCGTTTTGACATTACAGCTATCTTTCTTAGCATTGGAAAATATGATCAACATAACCCTATTTTTCGAACACAGGTTCGCTTCGAGCATCTTCTTTTCAACTAAAATACCTTTACCTAGCTCAAGTCATAAAACACAAGACCCTAAAAAATATACTTATCCTTGATAATCATAAAATTCGTAGTGTATAGGTACGTGTGTGAGCATGTGGGGTTATGCTTTGAATATGAATGTGAGACATATTACATGAGATAACGCACGAAATTCAATTACGTGCAACGTCTGCTTCTATGTATTTCCAAAACAATATAATATTGAAGTCTGAATTTTTTTAGACAACACAAATACATACTCTCACGCCTTCATCTTACTAGACTTACGTAAAAATTGTTACGAAATAGACTACATGCACGCTAGAGAAATTGATGGATACTGTTTAAGTGCCAAACTCTTAGCCAAATTCTGGGCTGACTATATTTATATCGCTATCGCCACGCTGAGAATAAGAAGTAGGAAGCGTCAAAAAGGCTCGCCCTCTACTAAGTGGGACTTAAACGTAACTGGTGAAATGTGGAGTCTATAGCGGACTCCCTGCCACCGTAGGCGAGAGCTTGCGGGTGGCGAACAATGGGTAGCTCGCCGCCCGGTAAGGACCAAGCTCGGGTCGACGGCGCGTAGTGTTCCACGCACGCCTCAAAGAGATGTCAGCAGCACTGGAGGGGTCTGCTAAGACCGATGCCTGCCAGGGTCGTGAGATTGTTCGAAAGAGATACCGTGACCCTGGCACATGGGCAACTGAAGGAACACGGGTGGGTTTTAGTTAGTAAATGTCTGACACGCCCTCCCGCTCTGCCCAGAGCGGGTGAAGTCATTTGATGACTTCCCATCCAGAAAAAAAAAAGTTGGTGAAATGTGGGTGTACCATATGTGCACCTCTACCCAACCCGTCCGGAATTACAGGTGTTTTATTACTTTACGTTAGTATTTTTTGGTACAAATAAAAGATAGACAGGTAACCTTTTCAAATGAACTGTGATTGATGAGCATCTACATATTTTCGTTCCGGAGGCCAACATTACTATGAAGAGGTATCAACCAAGATTACTGGAAAAATATTCGATAGAAAAAAATAAATATCGGCGCCGATCCTTTGAAGTCAAGAAATTGTGCCTATCTTTCAGAAGCTAAAGTATTTTATAAATATTTTTCTTGTGATACAGGCAAAGGCACGTGGCTCTTTTGACTTTACTGATAACTTTGTTTGCCTTTCGCTAAAGGTATTCTGTTATAAGAATTTTATGCATTTTTATGATTTTGTGGAGACTCGACAATCAAAGATAAGTTTGGCAAGTTATTTGGAACCACAGAAAAAAACTGAACATTAAAGACTTTTAAGAACTTTGTTGACTGTATCGTAGGTAGCTGACAAGTCCACGAATACAGCACCTGTGACCATACGCGTCTCGAAACCATCCTCAATTCGTTGCACGATTGTTAGGATCTGATTGCAATAAGATTTGACGGGCCAGAAACCAGCTTGCTCTAGGATTGATTTTGCGTTAGTAACCTCGCTAGACGGTTTGACAGCAGTCTTTCGAATAGGTTGTATGTATGACATAGTAGAGAGATCGGAAGAATTATTTGGGTCATCTGCTGTGTTGCCTTTTTTTTGTGGATATCATCAAATGACTACGTCTGCTCTTGGGTGGAGCGGGAGGGCGTGTCAGACTTTTGCTGATTAAAAACAAAATCGCGACCATGGCTGTGTTGCCTGACTTGGGTATTTTCTCCAAAGCAACAACCATGACACAGCAACAGGACTTAGCCGTTTTATTTAGTTAACTTAGATTTCGTCTACTGCGAAAGCGTTACCGCATTTAAGATCCCAAATCGCTGAAACGATATCAGTACGGTTAAATGCTTTACTGATTTCGTCACAAGCGCCATAAAGTTTTTGTAGCTAACGTACCTCACTGGAACCATGTCTTGGTTGGCCGTTAAGAACCAGTAGAGGAGCTATATGGTTGGCGGTGACTTGATTTGGTAGTGAGGGTTGAGGGGACTCGCTGCTCAGTTTACTTGCCAAGTAGTAAAAGGCAAGCTTTTACTTCTATGAGTTATATCGATCTTGGTAACAGTGTTGATCCACGTCTTCTTTTGCTTTCACCTAGTTTCGATAGCAGCATTTCTCAAACTAGGACTCAGGGTTTAGCTTATATTTACATTGCTATCGACACGATAAGAAGAAGAAAATGATCGGCTAATTGTTTGCAAGGTAAGGGTGCCTGTAAAATTAGAATTACAAAAATAATGCCAAGATAAAACCATTATTCTTATTGTTGAATGAATTTCAGCCAGGTATGTTCTCAAAATAGAGTTTTGCTTATTTATTTTCTGAGTACTCAACCGCTGCTCCGACGTTATTACCAAAGTTTTAAAAGGCTTTGTTGATACCAAATTCAGGTCAAGAGTTATTCTAGAAGTTGATTCGTATAGTTTTGAATAGTTAAAGAATCTGCGGTTTTAGAAAACTTTGGGATAAGTTAGAAGAGCTACGTAACCCTGTTAGGAATTGTAGTTTATCTAATCTTTAGCTTTTAGATTCATTCTGATGTGCTCGAAAGGTAAGATATATTGGCCGTCTATTTGCACAGTACTTAGTCTAGTGACACCTTAGTTGACAGAAATAGGCAAAGAGAAGCCTATCAAAAGCAGCACCTGTACCTTCCTTCTTCTTCCTCACAACCTCGTATGCTTTGAATGATTCACATAAAGGGGGAACTGATTCAAGGCATTCTAGATTGAATATATGAATTTATAACTGAGTGGTGGTTTTAAATTTATATTGATCTAGTAGCGTCGTTGAGCTGACAAAAATGGTGTTGAGCTACACGATGACTGATGCATGGCGTCTGATGAGGCAGGTCAGCTGATAATTACAATGGCTTTTTCTTCAATAAAAACTTTCACAATTTATCTTAATCAGGCAATCAGTTTTCTCACATAAAATCCAAAAAATATCATGTTTGCTGTGTTAGTTTCGGCATTCTGTATTGTTTATTCGGCAATTGTAAGTTGTGTTGTGTATGTAAAAGTGTTCTAAAAGATTTTATTAAATAAAACAAACATTTCATTTCAATAAATAAAACAACCAAAGTATATAATGAAATTTTATTTCCCAATAACTATTCATAATTTATCTTCATAATCAAACGTATATTTACATGTTTCTAAACGCTTTTTATCACGTCGGTAACAATATATAAAGTTCATTCGGTGGGCCTTGGGCCTGTACAATATGAGCTAGTGCTGTGAAAGTGATCACAGGTTTGAAGAACAGTATTCCTTCAGCTAGGTAAAGTATGGTGAGAAGTAAAACGAGCGTTGTCACCGACGGCGGGTGTAGTGATTGGGTCCCGGCGTGCAGTTCCGCTAAACTTTCTTCTGGAACAAAGGGTCAGGGGTTAGTGGAGGAACATAAAAATGTTGTAATGGACACGTCGTCATTTCTCGAAAGTTTCAAAACCATAATTATTTAGAACTTTCTTCATGTCTTGTTCCGCATCATAAGCCGATCAATCGATTTATAATATATTCTTGTGTTTTATCACATATTTGGATTACTTAAATGTTTATACGCATCTTACGCATATTTAATGAACCGACAAGAATAACACCAACCACAGCCTCATGCATAGATAATGTATTTACCACTTGTAAAATAAAAGAGTCGTCCATAATTAGTGGCGTTAGGTCTGACCATACCGGTCAGCTTGTATCGTTTGACTTAGACAAAAAGTTACACTTAAATAAAACCATTGAACTTAGACCCCTGACTAAAAATAAATTGAAAATGTTTAATAATAATGTTCTTAGGAATCTCTCAGCAGAAAGTTTTGATTCACAAGACCCAAATATTAACTATGGCACTTTTTTTTCTACAGTATGCTAAGAATTCAATAAAGCATGTCCTGTTAAAAAAGTTTCAATCAATATTAAACCAAAATTTAGTGAATGGGCTATTGCTGGCATTAGAAAAAGCAGAGATATTTTATATAATTTGAATCACGTAAAATCATTGACTTCTGATCAAGCCCTTCATAATTATGTAAGAAACTATTCTAAGATATTCAAAAGAGTCTGCGCTCAAGCTAAATCTAAACTGATAAGTAACAAAATTAGTATTTCAAACAATAAAATAAAAGCTGTCTGGGAGGTAATTAATAAAGAAACTGGAAACACAAAACAGCGAGATCAGAATGAGTTGACTCTAAAAATTGATAATAAAACTATTTCAGATAAGTTAAAAGTTGCTGAGACCCTTGAAAATTTCTTTACCAACATTCCGATGGAAGTTACGAAATCTCTCCCCTCATCATCTATATTAGCTGAATCTCTTCTTAAAGAAAACTTCAACAAGGACATTCCTAGTTTTGAATTCAAACCCATTTCTATTGCCACAATTAAAACAACATTTAAAAGTCTTAACATAAAAAACACAGAAGACTTATGGGGTATTTCGGTTAAAGTTCTTGAAAATATCATCGACACCATTGCTCCTGTCTTGACAGGTATATTTAATCAATGTTTAGACCGCGGTACGTTTCCTGATTTAATGAAACATAGTAAAGTAGTACAAATTTTCAAATCGGGTAGTAAAACTGATCCCTCTAATTATAGACATATATCTGTGTTACCAGCATTGAGTAAAATTTATGAAAAAATCATGCTGGACCAGTTGTTGGCTCATTTCAACTCAAATGGGATTTTACATAGTCGACAGTTTGGTTTCACGAAAGGTCAGTCGACGAGTGACGCGGGAGTAAAACTTATCAGTCATATATTAGAATCCTGGGAGCAGTCCCAGGATGCAATTGGCATTTTCTGTGACCTCTCAAAAGCGTTCGACTGCGTTGACCACAATACACTGATCTGTAAATTACACCACTACGGAATTCGTGGACGAGCTGCCGATCTTGTTCTTTCCTATTTATCAAACAGACAGCAAAAAGTAAACGTTGGCGGGGCTACGTCCTTGGGGTCTCTTGTAAAGATGGGCGTGCCGCAAGGTTAAATTCTTGGCCCTTTCTTATTATTAGTTTACATTAATGACCTTCCTTACATGATAGCTAAGTTCTCGGATACAATTTTGTTCGCTGATGACACTTCACTTATTTTTAAAAAAGATAGAAAAGACAGGGATTTCTTACATGTTAACGATAGTTTAGCTATTCTTTCGAAATGGTTTGCAGCTAATAATCTCTTACTTAATGCGAACAAAACGAAATGTATTAGGTTCTCATTGCCAAATGTTCCCCAAGTAGATTTAAATTTAAAACTTGATGGCAAGAAACTAGATGCTATTTCGGAAACTGTATTTTTAGGAATTACTCTAGATTCGAAACTGAAGTAGGGTCCCCACATTAGAGCTATTTCAGGTAGATTAAGTTCAGCTGCATATGCAGTAAGAAAAATTAGGCAGTTGACCGATATAGGTACAGCTCGATTAGTATACTTTGCTTATTTCCACAGTATTATGTCTTATGGCGTTCTACTGTGGGGTTCTGCAGCTGACGTAGATTCAGTTTTCATTTTGCAAAAGAGGGCAATCCGCGCTATCTATAAAATGAGGCCTCGCGAGTCTCTTAGAAACAAATTTACAGAAATTGATATACTGACTCTTCCCTCTCTTTATATCTTTGAATGTATTTTGTATGTTCGCAAAAATTTAGGCCTTTTCAAAATAAGAAGCGATTTCCATAACATAAATACGCGTAGTAAAAATGGAATTGTGATACCAAAATTTAGATTAACTAAAACTAGTAAATCATTTCTTATAAACAGTATCCGCTTCTATAACAAGTTGCCAAAGTCTGTTACTGAACTTAGCTATGGAAAGTTCAAATCACACATCAAACGTGTCCTTATCAAAAAAGCATATTATAAGATAAAAGACTACGTTGAAGACAAGGAAGTTTGGCAATAATTCCTTCTGCACATGTGGCTTCCCTGGTAGCTCATTACAGGATGACCTGCGTCTGATAACTGCTCCCGAATGACGATGTACATTTTGTATTCAAGTTTTTCAGTTTTTACATTCTTTCACATTTACTCATTTTTGAAATTATATACCTACAATTGTACATTGTACTCTTTCATATTAATTGTCATGGCAATAATGACATTTGGTTTAAATAGTGTAATATGTCTTATTTATGAAATAATATTATTTATGTAGATTATTTTATACTTTGTGAATGTGAGAACGTTGTAGGCCTTGTAGACTGTAGACAATTTTCTATCTTATTCAGTACCTGGTACTTGTTGACAGGCTTACACCGTCCTCCCATACCCATTAACACTGTAATTTGAAACAATTGTAAAAACGAATTATTTTTAAAAGAGTAACCGTGGAGTTTCTTGCCGGCTCTTCTCCATAGGAACCAACTATTTGGAACCGTGCACCTAGCTTCTGACGTTTCATAAGTGCCCATGTAGGTTTATATGAAATAAAAATATTTTGATTTGATTTGATTTCTTATTTTATATGCTCATTTCAGCTGTATGCAGCTGCCTTTCATTCATTATCATCTTTCTGCCTTTGTCTCGTGTTAATTGGGGTCGACGCAACACGTTTTGTTTTTCTGTTCTCTTCTTTCTACCATTAGGCTATCATTACCTCCTATCTCTTCCATATCATTACTTTGATTTATCACTTTGCCTTAGTGGCGCAAAATATATAATTTTGCAAGCAATACTTGATATCATAACAATAAAAAATGAGTATCCATTAGTCAGCCCTCAAAAGATAAAAGAAAAAAGTTGCACTGGGTTGTTTTTATTTTCCTATCTTATTAATATTTCAGTATTACTACTAGAAAGGGGACCATTATTATTTTAGGCGCGACTCCGACTTTCAAGTTTTCTTTTACTACTTAAATCAGTTTCTGTGATACTCGTATAAAAGTTCGGTGTTCTTTATTTGCATAATAACATCGTTTGTGAGTTGAGATCAAAGTTAGAAAACATTTTTTTACTCAAACCTCAATATCAAAGATTGAATTTTGATATTTGGTGTTTGATCTGTGGTTACACTTTAATAAATTTTTTAATTCTTTAATGATCAAATATGATTGATTTAATATTTATTCAAAAATTGTTTTGGTTCATGCATTTAAATGGTATGTATTTGCTAGTACTTATCCACAGTTTGCGTAATTCTGTGAATTTTTATTTGTGATTTTTACCGTACAATTTGACTTCGAAGTTGCCAGTGTCTTCTTATTTGAAAAAGTAAAAGTAGGTGATTACTCTAGTGAATAGGGTATTTTCCGTTTTTTTTAAAACAGTTTCTTTTTGAAGACTGGGAAGAAATATTCAACAGAAAAATAAAATTTATCTAATCAATGTCCATTTTACACGTTAGAGGTGAAAAAAATCTAATTTATTTTTAATGGTTTTGAATTTACCGCCAAAACGCTCGGTGCGCTGCCGTTTACCGTGTGACGTCATTTTTGTGTATATTGCATTTTGACTTAGGTATGAAATCTGTGCTCGATCTGTAAAGCTCGGAGTGGATTTAGGATATATTTAGGATTTTTGGAATGGATTAATGGAAATACAATGGAAGCTGGTTTTATAAAAGCCGATAGTGCAAATCTGCCCACAGTAGATGTTTTTATAGTTGGAAATTTCTTTGCAAACAACCCCGATTTTTGTGCTACGGAGTATAAATAGTTTATGTGGAGCAGTTTTAAAAGTATTTGTACACAGAGGCACCACACACCAGTAATAACATTTTCTATCCATTTGAGATACGAAATTACTTGATCGATATACTGCTTACAACTTGTTTACACAAAGATGACGTCACCGTGGTAAACGTCATCGTACGGAGCGTTTTGGCGGTAAATTTAAAACCATTGAAAATAAATTAGATTTTAATCACTTCTAATGCAGAAAATGGAGATTAATTACAAAAAAAATATTTTTCTGTTAAATATTCCTTCACAGTCTTAAAATTAAATAGTTTTTAAAAAAGTGGAAAATACCCTATTACTTCCAATCCACTTTGGAATTTCTCAAGGTAGTACTCTCGGTCTGAAACTTTTTGCCTTCTTTATGAACGACATCCTTAATTCACTACTGATAAAATTTCTTATGCAGACGATACAACAATCGTATTAGGCATACCATGCCAAAACTTGGGTGTTTTTTCTTGCCGAAAATGGTTTGCTTACAATAATTTCCGAGACTCTCATTGTCAGTAGAAATGTACTTACACTAAGTTTAAAAAGTAATCTACGTTTTTAAAATTACTACAGACTCACAAACACTATAACATTATTTAGAATTATTTTATTATGTTTTTGTTTTATTATAATAATGATTTTTTTTCTTGATTACACCAACCTTATTAAATTAAGTATTCTGCCCATTTTCAAACTTCCTGAAATATAATTTAAGTTAGCGGAAAATTTCCAATCAAAAAAATAAGATAACGCTACTCAGGCACCAATTTTCAAATTACAGACAATATTCCTTCAAAAACTAGGACAACTTTCATTTATAATTTTCTGGTCCACGTGCTGATTTCAAACTATGTCTCGCATTCATATAGAATTATACCCGTTGATTGACCAGCTTTAGTAGGCACATATATTCATAATAATACTATATTAAACAACAAACGGTTTATTGGAATCGTGCGTGCTCAACACTAACTCTATCGGATTTAATAAAAACATGACAAGAATAAATCCTGATATTATCCATGAATGTTGGAAATTGTGCTGAAAAATATGTTTATTTAAATATAGAGGCATTTAGAGCAGGATCCATATGTGACCAATATAATGTGATCCATAGGTATAACCAGTAGTAAGCACTTCCAGGCAAAATTAAATACAGAAAGTAAGGACATAATTTTTAAATTTTCGACATGTTTTATACACATTCAGAATCTATCAACAATTTAATTTCTTATTCATAAAATATCACTATCACCGTATTACATCCATAAACACGTGAACCGCAGACACTACAGAACGCCACCTGCAACCATCCTTACATAATCCTCATGCCTCGTTTACGTTCATTCATCAGGTCATCTACGCACCACTACCTCTGATTTACGGGAATGAAATGCTGCAGACTTTGTGGTGCAGTTCAAATAGGACTGCATGTCATTGCTATGTCTTTCGGGTGGATATGCTAGGTATAGTGCTGGTGGTGGCTTGGATAGCTTTGTCTCTGAGTAGATAAGCAGTGGTGAAAAAAATAACGGTGTCCCTAACTAAATGAAATGGCTTTTCTACTTATTTGCCAAACTGGGTTCATATTCTCCAAAATGCCCCTAATACGTACCGTTGAGCACGTGCACTGACACGGTGTGAGATCTGGCGCCACGGACCGCGCATGTGTAGTTGCCAGCGTCGCTGCTGTTGACACGTGCTAAACGCAGCTGACTGTCAGCGCCTCCTGGCACTTGTTCTGTCTTCACGCTGTAGAAGAAAAAAAGGAATAATTTTCAGTTTTTGCAACAATAACAACGTTTTTTCGTGTGGTGCCGGACGTAAAGAATAGTACCACCCCATTTATTACCGTGGGTGTCGTAGAAGGCGACTAAGGGACTTACTAGAGGATGGGCAGCAGCGTTCTCTATGCATCTTACCACCGTACTGCGATCGCCAACCCACCTGCCAAGCATGGCGATTATGACAAACCCCCTTTGGGAGAGGCTTATGTTCAACGGTGAACTTATTTCGGCTGAAATGATGATCTGATGCAATGATGATCAATAACGACGGGAAGGACTCTTTCTCTAGAACTGACGTAATCAGCAACAGTAATAGGAAAAAAGTTTGGAAATTATGGTTTACTTCTGCGGAATATTGGCATATCGCTCAATATAGGTAGAGAACATTTACGAGCAGAGAAAACTAACGATTCATCGATCGACTTTCACAAAGACCTTTCGGTCAATTGGCTGTTTATTTGAGCGTTATTTCTGATAGATAGCCGGAAACCATCGTTTCTCTGATGGCTCTGTACATTTTACGTTTTATATTGCGTCTAAAGGCGAGCTTAACGTTTCCAAAAACTGTTCCTTGTGATAACTCATAATAGAAAAAAAATATATATCCAAATACAAAAACAGCTAACTGAATAATTTCGGAAGTCGGTGTCTTGGGATCTGTATTTTACTTTTTTGCCATCGATTTCCGACATTAAAGTTTTGCTTGTAGTTTTTTATTTTTTTTTACTTTCTAGGCTATGGTACCTACCCCACACCAATTTGTATACGGTTTCTCGATATGGAAGCAACACTGACAGGAAGCAGTAGAATGTCATTCGTACATTGTGGATTAAAAACGTGTCATCGAAGCTGACACCAAAAAAAATAAAAAAAATACGCAAGTAAAGTAAATAAAATTTATGTGAGATCACCCCTGAGGGATACCCTATCTACTAAAAAATAATTGTCAAAATCGTCTCCGGAGATATTGCGGAAAAAAAGAACATATAGGCGAATTGAGAACGTCCTTTTTTTGAAGTGACTATGAAGGACACATTTTTGCAATTCTAAATGAATTACCTATACAGCAATATTCACAACATCAACGTTCTATAAGGTTGTTGTCAACGGGCGTGCTTTTGAGCGGGATCTATTTAAAATTTCATAAATGTCTGGCCCGGCTTCAAGTTTCACGTTTGCGTGAGCCGCCCCGTTTACATTGTATATTTATAAGCAATCCGGTTTGCTTCCTTTTTCTGTTCACTATAAGTACCGATAGAATGTAAAGTAAAACCATTATTGCCTAGTCTGGATGGTGAGTTGAATTCTTTATAGGGAAAAGTTATAATTTATAGTAAGTGACTGAAAGAGGTTGGAGGGATTATACATTATATTTATGATTGCGATATTTTGTTTAATTATAATCATGATTGTCTATTGAATTCGAATTTATGATAAAGCTCCAACTATTTAAATCAAGTAGATACATACCTATAGGAGTAGGAACAATACTACGCTCTAAGTTCCAAATCGTAGACGTCAACCAAAGAGTAGTGAAGCTCAAATGAGACTGGGCTGGAGACATTTACCTCATATGTGATGCATTGTGGGCTACGACCACCACAGATGGGCCATCTTGGCGCTTATATGAGGGATTGGTCTATATTGGCTCAGGGTTGAGTTGAGTCCCCCCCAGTGGGTTCCCGCATTGACGAGGCGGGGGGGCTCAGTAGCCGTGGTTTAGAACCCCACGGTGAAGCTAAGAGAAACCCGAGGAGAGGCCACTCGTCAGGGCTTTCCCGCTCGAAGCCGACGATGTAGCAGCCAACACGGTATCGTTTGGCAACATCGCGAGGGTTGGAGGCCGTGGTGGGAGAGGAGTGCCGGTATTGAGGTGCACTGCTCTCCCTACCTTCCGCGGCCTGAACGGGGTCGCCACCGTCCGATGGCGGACGCGGTGGGGCGCAGGGGAGGAGGAATGTTGGTATAGCGTTGGCCACTCTCCCTATCCCCTGCGGCCGAAAAGTGGTAGGCGGCGGAGCCACAGTCCTGACCCGTCGCAGGGGGACCAAAGGTGCCATACATGGGGTCGTCTGGCGCCCATGTGCTTATTGGTCCCTGGGGTGGTCACGGCGTGTTCTGTGTGTTCTGGTGCGCCGTAAATGGGGGTACTTTATCCCCCCGAGGAGGGTCCGGTGACGGACAGCCGCGGCGGGTTCGCGGAAGAATTACGTGTGCCCGTGTTCCCGCCACAAGCGGCACAGGAGGACACCGTGGAGTTTTAGTGGGTTGGAGTCCCACATAACTACACTATCTCCCCGTGGTAGTGCAGTATGCATGAGCATTTCTCCACGTTAAAAAAAAAATAACGGGTTGAGTTGAGTGGAAAAAGGAAAGGGAGGCGCTTGGTCTGCAGTGGGACAACACAGGCAGATTTTTTTTATAGAGGAATCTACTTTGACTGTTCCATGGTTTTGACACTTAACATATTTCATTTTCAAACACCAATTAATTTATGTGGTATGGTCTAAATGAGCAAATGACACCGTCCAGTCAGAGGCCATTGGCTAAGTACAAAATGGCGTACCTTCACACACAGCTTACCTGATAATGTCCCGAAATTTAGTAGGTACAAAGAATGAAGTACGAAAAGGACAAAGAATTATGTAAAACACAAAACTCTTCTGTTATATAAATTCATATAATTTGGTGTCTTATTCCACTCAAGTTTAAGAGCTCTTGTAGGTCCTTACTTCAGAACTTTTCTCAAGTTTATTTTGACCCTTTTGTATGTCATCAAAATATATAAACTAGACTGGCTGTCTAAATTCTGTTTGGTAGACAAATAATGAACACTAGAGATCTTTTCATAAAACAGTGTAATGAGAAACTATTTTATGTTTGAGTTTAGTTTTTTTTTAAACTAGGGTAAGACGTTCTAAATTGGTGTCAATTTTATATGTCTCTTGATAACAACATGACCTTACTTAGGTTGACATAAAGATCACTTGTTTAAAGAAGCTAGGGTAATTCATTTTACATTTTAATTTGAAATGAATTCTGAACTAAAATAACACACAATTTACTTAAAATATACAAACAAAGAGAATCATACTAAAGGTTTACTTGTATGTGTGTGTGTGCGTATGATTATGTTATGGCGTGTGTGTGGCAGAAGGTATGTATGAGTGCCTTTGTGTTGGTAAAATTGTCAGCTAACCCATTTGTTTAAGTCTCTTTATAAAACATTCCTTTTTTCTCAATTTGTTTAATCAATCTAAAAAAATATTATACAAAACAGTTTTTAGTTTTTATGTCAACCCTGGTAAACAGTTTTCAACTGCTAAATAAATCTCATTTACTTTAAAATCTTGGAGCTTCCAAGTGACTTTAAGTATAATTTAATTTACTCACAAGCTTACCCTCAAAAGCATAGTCGCAGCAGAATTAATAATCTACACATACTTTGACTAGATTTTCTCTCCTAAAATACATCACCAGAACTTAGTTGAAATAGCTGAGACCTCATTATACCAGTGCATGCGGGTCTAAAGAACTTGAACATTCGCTGACAAAAGTATGCTTTGATGAAAACGATCAGAAATTCTTGAGCGTGCAACTAAAGTGAAAACTATTTTAGGGTTGTTATTAGAGAAAATCATGTGAGAATCTTTGCTTTCGACGAAATTACGGATTTTAATGTTTTAGTCGGGTTTAGACAGCTTTATGTAGGCTGATGGTTGCAACTTTCGTTGTGAGTTTAGAAATGAGTTATAACCGTATTTAAATAACGAAATGCATTATGGCCTGTTTTTTTTAGATTATTATTATGGATCATGAGAGCATATAGGTATATTTAAGGAGGCTTTTAATAAGAGATGTAAACAATCATAGGGTAAAGATAAGAAATACAGCTCGGATTTCCAAAATAGATATTGATATTATTGGATAACCAAGCTCAGATGAAAAAGAAACAAATAATATAATGTCGTAACACACTTATAATGGTAATTAATGCTTTTCATTTTGACAGTTCAACATACCGTCATTGCGTTCATTACGTTGTTGAGCACAAGATTTTTAAAGTATGAAAGAATAGATAAAATGTTCCTCGGAATGTGTTTAAATGTGTATTACGCAATTAGGTAGTTGGTCTTACCTGATCCCACCACGAGTAGTATCAGCATTGAGCGCCCTGCCTTCGTGCAGCCATGTCAGTAGCGTTGGAGTCTCGACGTGTCGCGCTCTGCAGACCAGCGCTAGCGTGGATTCAGCTTCGTAGTACTTCTCCAGGAGAGGGGCGCCAGCCTCGTCAACTACCCACACTTGAGGCGCTGTGAAGAAAAGAAATGAGTCTTAAACTGGTTTTTAATAAAGTTTACGGTTTCCATGTCTTTTGTATTTGCTCCTAGGAATAACTATGGGAATAAACGCTTTTAGGCTTTTGTAATTTAATCTAATCGTTCAAAACTCACACAGTCTTAGTTTACTACTTTTTAACCGACTTTAAAAAGGTTCTCAATTCGACTGTATTTAAAAAAAAATGTTTGTAACCCTGAGGTTGGTAATTCTGAAATTTTTGACTGGTTTAACCGATTTTGATAATTATTTTTAATTTGAAAGCTGGTGTTTCCTGTGTTGTCCCATTTTAATTTGGTTCAGTTCTGACAACGGCATCCATCAGAAAACCATATAAGTCTTAAATTTGCATTAAGTATGTACCCGAAAAATCAACGAATAACGCGATTAGATTAGTGCGGGGTTGATAAAAAACTTCAATACAGATCCTAAGACATTTCCGAAGTTAAAGTTATTGTTCACTTTGTAGGGTTTTTAAGGTAGTCGGTTAATATTTTTATTAAAAAAGTTTTATATCACTATTTACTATCGAGCTCGGGATAAAAGACGGCGAATGCGGCTTATAGAAAATATTATATTATTTAATAGTGATGATTTGCCCGATTCAGGCGTGTAATTTCGTGAGGTTGACTAATAAGCCGAGAATTCAATGTTATGGTAATAAGTCCACTTGACCTCTCAGCAGGCAGAATAACAGGCTTGCTCGAACAAGTATTGAAGTACCGACTATACACTTAGTAACATTTAACCATTCAAAGCAAGAGTGAACAGGCATCTTCTGGGCACCCTCGTTGCATTATACACCTCATCTATCGCTTTCCATCAGGCGGGACCGACGTCAAAAGCAGGCCCATTAGGCAATAAAAACGAGTGCACACTAAGTATCCCAAACACCCCGAAGGGTAAGTGGTGCTAGTTGTTCTGGTTGATACCTTCAATTCGGCAGTATTTCTACACATATTTTTTTTTATTTAGCATATGCCGATAGGCAAACATCGTGAGGAAACCGACATGTCCTAGAAGCAAAAATTCGAAGACATGTGACATCTACCAACCCGCACTGGCCCGTGTGGTTGATAACGGCCCACTCCCACTCACCGAGAGGAGACCTGTGTCCCAGGCAGTTGGAACAATATAGGCTGATTATGGTTATGGATAGGCAAACTCGGTCTAGAACCTATCCTAACTGAATCATGTTAAGCTCGGTTCGGCACTATTCAAGGAATCATTCTGAGTCAACCAATGTGTAGCACTCCTAAAGTAAATCCATCTAAAGCAGAAGTTTAGTCCACGCAGCAGAAACGCGAGCTCATACTTAAAAGTAAAACAGAGTAACGATATCCAACTTCATAGCGACACCTTACAATGAAGTCTCATTCCAGTAACTCTCATAACTTTAATAAGTAACACTTGTGCACTCCGTGTAACTCATTAAAACTTCCATGTTACCGATTGATAGAAACTGAGGAGTTCCGTATTACATTATGTATGGATTACTTGTTCTTTGAGGGAAAGGCTCCAATTAATAACGATGCGAGGAAGATTATAATCGAGTTTGTAATAATAGAGAGGGTTGTAAGCTCCTGTTGGCTGTAATTAAGACAGTCTCTGACATAATTATTTGTTAAACGATTTATCAAAATGTATTAAAAAATATTTTGAAAATTTCTAGGATCACCTAGTCAATACCATTAATTTAAGTTTGTTCATAAGTGTCTAAAATAGCATAGAATAGGCGAAATTCAATTTCGCCTATTCTATGCTGCACAGAATAATTATTATAGTACAGATGTTTAGCTCCAAACTAGAAGGCACAAACCACGGCCCATGCACATATAAATACACTCCATCTGAAGGCTAAATTACTTTTCAAATTGACAACTATCCAAATATTACGAATAACAAAAAAAAAAAAAACAAACACCCGTCAATTTACAACTGTACATTTCAATCTACATTCTCTTACTGTTGTATAAAATGGCTATAACAATGTCGTAGTTTTTTAATGCATTAAGCGCCAATCACAACTGATATTCGACCAAGATTGACTGAGATCACTGTATTTGTAATACGCGTATAGACGCGTATTACAAATACAGTGATCTCAGTCAATCTTGGTCGGTTTCATACATGGAGCGTAACCAGGTACACATAGGTGTACCTGGTTACGCTCCATGTATGAAACCGACCCTCTGTAGACAATACTCTGTACCGAAGGTCGAATCTCTAGATAATATCTCGAATGTTAGGAGTTAGACCAAAATGTGGAAGGGACAATTTCGATGAAAAGGGTGCCTAGATTTCGGCCTAGTCAGGATAGATACGGGCGATCAATCGAGTGTATACTTTAGTGGTAGGCCTTTATTTTAGGCGTAGAGGAAAATAAATGGGCTTGAGTATTATCTAAGGGTCGGAGAAATTTGAAGAACTCGAGAATTTTGGGACGGTTGATAACAATCACCTTCTCGAATATGTTTAGATACAAACATGGTATCACAGTAACATATCCTCTATGAGGAGATATTATCTTTACTCATATAACTACTTATAAGTAGTACTGAAGAGTTTATTAGCTAAGAAAGGCTTTAAATTTGATTGTAGCAACTATTTTTTTGATCGATCGAACATCCTAATCTTTCGGATTTTTAAATCATTTTTTTGCACTTGATGGCGTAATTCTTGAGGGACACTCACTACTTTAGAACTTAAGGAGCCGAACAATAAGAAAAAAACAGTTAGGACGCTAAACGTAACCGGAGTAACAGCGCGAGTAGTCGATGTAACGCAACGGAGTGGGTTGGGGAACAAGAAATTGCAGGCGGACGTAATCGCGGGTAGAAGCTAGTCACTGGATCATGGATAGTTAAAAAAATGAAGATCAGGTTTTACTACATTCATAATCAAATTATTGTATGTAAGGCCTAATCTTCTGCCAGGGTCGCGAGATTAGTTCGAAAGAGTTACCGTGGCCCTGGCATATGGGTAACTGAAGGAACACGGGTGGGTTTTAGTCAGCAAAAGTCTGACACGCCCTACCGCTCCACCTAGAGCGGGAGACGTCATTTGATGATTACCTATCCAAAAAAAAAAACTGCCTAATCTTTGTCATTTTGCTGGCTTGTTTAAATTGATGAGCAAACAAGTAACATTATCAATAGCACCATAATTCCAATACTCGAAAAAAAACATTACCGACAACCTTTATATAATCCAAGTTCTCCTACATCAACTAAACCATTTATTACTGTCAAAAAAATATGCTGTAACTGAAAATTTTAATACGTTTTTATGCAAATAAGCCCACTAGACCGAATTTAAATCCTTTCCGAGACCGATCTCGAAAAGAAGATTAATTGTTTCACTAATCATATTCAAGTATTTGAATACATTATTTAAATATGGGTAGAGAATTATTGAAGTTCATTGCTTTTATGATTTTTCGTTACATTTTTGGTTTGAATCTTGGCACCCGTGTAAATGCTGAAGAAATATTGACACCAAGTATGAACCAAAAAGTTTTACACACGGTTTCATAAAATTAAAAAAAAAAACACTGTTTCTGTTTTTTCAATTTTATGATACCGTGTGTGAAATAAATACTGATTGATACTGGTATCAATCAGTATTTATTTGTATAGATTGCAATCAGACACTTCCATTTTATTTATTTCTATGGATAAAGATGTAGGGGTATTTCGGTCATCCACATCAAGACTGTAATACCTTCAGTTCTTGAAAACGTCTAATATAAAAAAAAAAAACTTTAGAGGTGTCAAGGGTCACCCGGATGGAACGAAGTTCCTTTCCAGGATTCATAATTTTTATAATGTTTTTTATTATTTATTATGTACAAAAAACCTGTATACACTCAACAAAAATATTCTCTCTCTCTCTCTCCCTATCTCCCTGTCTCTCTCCCTCCCTCTCTCTCTCTCTCCCTGTCTCTCTCTCTCTACTCACAACAAAAAAAAACAACAATATACAAACAAATACAAACAACAAAATATAAACAGTCGAATTGAGAAACCTCGTCCTTTTTTTGAAGTCGGTTAAAAAGTGTCGTGACAACTTTTCGTAAGATTTTTTTCCGTCTAGCCCCCTTTCACAACGCGCGATAAGGAACTTCGTTCCAAAAATCTTACTAATTAGATCACTACTGTAATTGAACATCGAACAAAATTATACAAATGCGCTTTGAAAAAAAAAACACGTCAACAGCCTGACTTCTGTATTAACTAACCCACTGAAACACCGTCGATTAAAAGACAGCACATATGAGACATAGCTTGATCTAGTCAAGCAACAAGAAGAGTGACGACGCTCACTGGAGGACCGTACTCAAAATACCAACTTCCCAAAGCTTGGGAAGTCGAAAAAAAGAAAACATATTGTCAACCAACCATAATTTATTTATTTATTATGTATGTATGTGTTTTTTTATTTATATATAGTTAGGTATATGTATTATGTTTATGATTTAAATAGGTAATACGTTTATATTTGAATATCTTCAAATTCATTGCACCTACCACTGTTTGTCTCTGCATCACCCGAAGGTTGACTGGTAGAAAATGCCTATGGCATTAAGTCCGCCTCTGTACATTTATGTGCTTAAAGTGTTAAATAAATAAAAAAAATAATTTGACCATATAAGACTTAAGTACCTGACTATCATATTATTAATTTTCACTTTATGTTTTCTTATTTTTTGTTGACTTGACATCTTATACCTCTACCTACATTCATAGAAAATAAAGTACTGAGTCTGATTCACTCATCTCTCCATTAATAAAAAATATTCGTGAATGCGTGGTGAAGATGCGTTCCGAATTAACATCCTACTTAAATGAATAGATGGTAAACTAAACATAGGATAAATATCATTTGGCCCAACATTACTGTAACAACCTTCAAAAGAGCATGAAAGTTAATATGTTTTAGGGAGCTCATGCTAATACGTTATCTTGTTACTCAGCAACATCAAAGGTAACGCTTCAGGCAATTTAATGGTAGCTATAACTACATGCGCGGATATTACATTTCATTGAAATTGGCTAAGAACTGATACTCTGGTTGTTTTCAAGATGTTTTGTGTTAAGGGTCGGTAGACTCCTTATTCTTCTTTATAAATGACTAACTTTTGCCTACAGCTTGCGTAGTATACAAAATTAAAAGTCATTTATTCAAATTAGGCTGAGTATCAACACTTTTCGAACGTCAAAATTACAATAAACAGTCCCCCAAAAACGCCCTTACCACTTCCTGGTGTTGTAGCTGGGAAGAAGTGGGGCAACAAACTCCCCAGTAGCACAGCTATTTGTTAGTTATATAAACTTGATTGTATACAATAGTAGTAAAGTAATTACATTACACAGAACATTCGTCAGCTAGCCATGAATGAAATAATTTCTCTTAAATCACTCTGTCTATTAATGAAACCCGCATTAAAATCCGTTTCGTAGTTTAAAAGATCTAAGCGTACAGACCCGGGAAGCAACTCTGTTTTATACTTTGTACATATATTTATTTTCGTCGAAAACTTTCAGAAAAACAACGGCATGATAATGACATTCCACTCCATTATAATAAGATGAGACAAACTCATGTGCACGAATACATAGAGAGTATGTTTTACCCAACTACGGCGAATCAAACAGGTGGGTTATGTTATGATTTTGATCGGTATGTATGTACGTTTATCAATTTTCTCATAACTTATAAAGTTTTTATCATTACTTGTCAACTTGGAGTATAATTGGAAACGTCATTCTTACTCGTACAGTAGTCAGCAAGTGGCATACTGAAGCTCGCGTCGATTGCTTCTACGCTACGATGCGAAAAAGATGCACCTCCCTGGTGCGCCAGGTGCGGGCCAGCCCCAACATTATACTGCGGTGAATCGCGAGCAGAATGGACTGCATCTATGAGAATCGCTGCTGCAAGCTGTCTACTTCGGTGTTGAGCTAGAAGCAGGTATTCATTTTTAACTATAAGGCTTTGTAGGTTAAGTGTGTAGGATCAGTTTACTAACATAACTGATAAGAAATATTGTTACTAACACATTTGAGTAATTTGATACTTGTATTATAAATATAAATAAATAAAATAAAATACGACCTGGGCTTTCATTTGCGAATGTTTTCTTATTTCATACTTTTTGGAGCGAGATTTTTTCGTCAATCAATAATGCGAAAACAACGACACAGAAAACGGTAGAACAGAAAACGAAGCCTATCTAAATCCATCCAGCAGTAGGTGACTTCGAGATCAAGAAATTAATATTGTTTAAAAGAAATGACTGGTGAAACTTATTGAAACGGCAGTAATCGCGGAATACGACTTTTTTAGTATGAGGCAAGAACCCTTTATTGTTTCAACAATCAATGATGCCGATTCTTTTATCATCCACCTAAACTAAAATAAGAGTATTACTATCACTTACTAGTCTATACTAATATTATAAAGCTGAAAACTTTGTTTGTTTGGTTGAACGAGCTAATCTCAGGAACTACTGGTTTGAATTGAAAAAATCTTTTTGCGTTAGGTAGCCTATTTATTGAGAAACGTTATAAGTTATATAAAATTACGCTGCAATTAAAAGGAGCGGAGCAGCAACAAAAAATGTACAAAAATTTCTAGGTAATTCGATGCGACGGGAAAATTAGGGGAGCAAAAATTTGACGCCGACGAAGTCGCGAACAGAAGCTATTACAATATATAAGAAAAAGACAAGTGACGCTGTAGCACTGTCAAATTAAATTACGTCTCGTTTGGCTTGAATTCGTCGTTGTTGCATCGAAGAAAATCTTAGTTTGACAATTTGACAACTTTTATTTAATTCCGTCCTGTTTTTGAATAGTCTAAATTAAGTTTAGTTGGTAGAACAGAATCCTCACCAATATCACATTTTGTAAGAGATATTGAAGATTGTATTAATCTTAATAAACGTGTCGGAAGTTTTGAACACAATCTTGTAGCAACCGTAAGACTTTGCATTTCCCAAATGGGCCTTAAAAAGGTTCATAGTTTGACCTTTACGTCGGATACGGCCGTATCCCGGTAAAAAGACCGTCGAGGGACCGTACAACGTACATTATTTATGAGTATGTCCTACAGATGATGGAGGCGGGAATAGGTACGTGATTAGCTTTATAATTGCTTTTCTATGTAATACTAATGTCATGCCCTTGGGATTAAAGCTGAGCTGAATTTTAAATGGTCTATTCTCATATTATATCGTCATATTTGGATCGTGAGTAGAATTTGTTATTGCGGGAGATTAACACAAGTTATCCTGAAAAGGGTGATAATGATATATCTTGAAAAAATAATAGTTTAAAAAAACTAAAAAACACGCTTCCATGGAAAACCAAACTAAAAAGAACAAAATAATGGAAAAAAAAAGCGTGGGGTGCCTGATATCAATAAAAAAATACCTTAAAAGCACCCCACGCCTTTTTTTTTTGGAAGCGAGTTTTTTAGTTTTTTTAAACTATTATTTATTTTCTATTTTTTAGGGTATTTCGAATTTTGAGACGTATGTCAGCGTAGTTTGTGACAGTTTTTTTGCTGTCCTGGTAACCCTGGCAAGGATAATGGCACAAATTTATGAAATTATTGCATTGTCATCAGTCCTTGACAGGTATGCAAAGTTTGAATGAAATCTGGTCGTTTAAAGTGGGTCAAAATCGCACTATAAGGAGTCGGTTACAAACAAACATACAAATATACAAACATACAAATATACAAACATACAAACATACAAGTGAAACTAATATAAAGCGTGTAAAAAAAACTAATAATATGTACGTATGTATTTAGAAATATATAAGTATATTTATCAGTTGTCTGGTTACCATAGTACAGGCTCTGCCTAGTTTGGGATCAGATAACGGTGTGTTGGTTGTCCCAAGATATTATTATTATTTATTTTATTATTTATTATAATAAATCTTCGAGTCTCGAAACCTGGGATACCGCCCGGTCTATTCTGTATAAATTTCACACATTACTGTCCATGGAAATCCGAAAAGATGTTCACTGCTGGACAAAGACCTCCCCAATTTGGGAGGGTTTGACATAATCGCTTGGGAGGCGGTTTGGCGATCGCAGTATGGTGGTAAAATGCATAAAGAATGTTGTTGTCTATTCACTAGTAAGTCACCTCTTACGACTCCCACGGGAAGCAATGGTAAACCACTAGATTGACACACTATGATTGGCCTGTTAGTCTAGTGGTTAATGACTCTGACTGCTTAGACTGAGGTCGTGGGTTCGATTCCCACCCAGGACAATCTTTGTGTGATGAGCACAATCATTTGTTCTGTGTCTGGGTGTAATTTATCTATAATATGTATGTATTTAGAAATATTTAAGTATATTTAACAGTTTTCTGGTTGCCATAGTATAAGCTCTGCCTAGTTTGGGATCAGATAACGTTGTGTTGGTTGTCCTAAGATATTATTATAAGATATTACTATAGCTCACTTCAGGTATGTTTTCCTAGAGACGTTTTTACAGAAAATGTCACCGGAAAGGCTGTGGATCTGTGCGGTGGTCTCATGAGTGACTGTTGCTATGAAAGCTGTTGGCAAATCACGGCAGCTTTAATGATGAACAATAAGATCGATGAAATTAGCGATTGAAAAATTACTTATAAAAATGACGCTTGGCAAAAAGCCTCCCGAATAGGGAGGACTTTTGTTTTCACGTCTCTCTGTTTAAAGTTGCTAAGGACCAGTTTTTAATGATGGAGTCCAGTTCATCCGGTTATCTCAGTCTGGGTCTATCGCGATGTTGCTTGCCATTAAGAGAGACTCATAGGGTCGTAAGTTTGGCCCATTGATGCTATATATACGAGTACCTATATAGTCATAATCATAATCATAATAATTATTTATTGCATTCATGTAGTTTACAAGATGTTACAAATTATATAAGTTTCATACATGAACCCTGCTAGGGCACAGCAATATTAATTAAAGTTTAAAGTGTTACAGTGTCACAAAAATAAATAAACCAATGAACAAAAATACTAATTTAAACATTTCTAAAAATTAAATTAAAAATTCAAAACAAAACAAACAGCGATAATCATAATCATAAAAATAATAGGTAAGTCAAAATTGTAGGTGTTGTGAGTATTGTGTACAGGTATGAATGTCAAAGTTTACTTATCGTCAAAGAATTCCTTTAAAGTGTAATACGATTTTAATATAAGGTATTTTTGGAGACTGTTTTTAAATTTATTTTCGTATGCTTAAAAGGAGACGCCACCAACTGTCTAATGTACAAAGTGTAATAATTTAATGAAATAAAACATTTTTGATTTTTTTGATTCTATGTCCTTAATTGAATTTGGAAGCTTGTTATAAATTTTCACGCACATTGCTAAAGGTCCTGAATGGAACATAGTTAATTTTGAGCTTGGTAAGGCTAATTCATGGTTGTTTTGGCGTATAACACTGCGATGTTGTGGACGAAGGTCCTTAGTGAGTGGGAATAGCGACTGGCGTTTTCTGACGAATTTGCTTACTTCTAAAATGTAGATACCAGTTAGTGTAAGGACTTTGTATTTTACAAATAATGGCTTGCAGTTTTCTGTGTTATCTATATATTGGCAATAATTCTCATACATTTTTTTTGTAGAATAAAAAGTATATCTCTGTCTACACCATTTCCCCACACCTATATATACAGTCCTCCAGACCGAATTTTGGCCACGGCGGCCAATCTCAACGGAGACTAGCCATCGGCGCGGGAGATATTATAGTGCTCAAGTGTATGCGCAGACACAGGAGCACTCACTCTTCCCTCACTCTCATAGTCCGATGGGACGGCAATCCGACACGACTGGAGAGAGATCAGGCTTAGAACTAACTGCTTAACGTGCTTTCCGATTGATGCTATAACTAAAGTGATGTATTCCAATCGCAAGGAAATTGAATAGTAAAAAGGCGTAGGGACAAAGTCGACTCAATTTTACATAAAAATACAGCCGTTTGTTCAGTTGCTGTATGTTAGTTTTAACTTAGTCGTTGCTATTATTAAAACGATGATGAAAATATAAATTCCCTGTCTCTGTGTTAGGCCTCTCAAATAACAGTACTTATATTATTTTATATTCATCACATACAGCCTCTAAGTTATAAACATAACAGTAACTTAGTTCACTTAGTTAATCGGCTTTAGCCTAAGAAGGGTAAACAAATGATACATTCCGTTTTATTTGGGGGTAGTACCGAAATAAGTCCAGACATAAGCTTTAGCCATTTTCGTACAGAATTGCTGCGTTCCACTTAGCCTAAAAAGAAACTGTATTACTATCTGCAATACAAAGGCAGAAAACGGCAGAGGGTTTTCGTTCGGAACTATTAGCGATGAAATTCTAGTTGAGAGCTGGAATTGGGGGCTTGGGAAATGACTTAAGAAGTTAAGATAAATTACAACTCTTAACGCCCAAGCGCTTTGTTTTTTATGGGACTTGTAATTTATTTATTTAAGTGTACAGGTTGTTAAATACTGCTGTAAATGTTGGTTACTCCTTAGTCATTGCCTCTGGGCATTGTTGGTATAAGATCTTTTTTCCAATTTTAAAATGTCTTTTTGCTGAGGTTCTGCTGCCTCTTTCTTACACTGTATTTCCTATCGTCATCGACATTAAGTATGATAACTTTTGGCTATACTTATACTAATAAAATATTATAAAGCGGTACATTTTGTTTGTTTGTAAGTTCGTAGGTAGGGGTAATCTTAGGGGGTGTTTTTATAATATTCAATCAAAATCAAATAAAAATATTTTTACTTCACATAAACCTACAAGGGCACATCAGAAACTAGGTGCACGGTTCCAAGTTATTTATTCTAATATTGAGTGTCATAGGCTATTTAAAATCATGCTACGACCCTAAGAAGTCGAGTAAAAAAAGGAGGAAGTCATAAAGAACGCGACAAAACGAATTTATATCACAGGTGGGCGATGCGATGCTATAGGATATTACAAAATATCCTATAGCATCGCATATCGCAGCATCGTTAAAACAAGAACTTTCAAAACCACTTACTATTAATGTGCAAATAAGTCTTGCTAACTCTAGGTGGATGCGTCGATATCTGGCACTCGTATACTCCTTCGTCGTCAGGCTTCACCTCCCTGATTAGTAGTCTCCAGTTCCCAGGGTATCTCCGGGCTACAGACACCCGGTTGTCATGCGCGTAGGTCACGGCTCCTACTGTGAGGAGCTCTGGCATTTCATCCTTGCCTCTGCGACGGACCCAAGATACCTGGAGCAAAACAATATCATTAACAAAAGAATATCGAGAAAATGTATTGTTCTTTGTTTCTTTCACTTTAGTGATCATAAAAGTTAAAATTGATTACGGATTACGGATTGATTTTATTATTTTTTGCTTTTAAGTTTTTTCGGCGGTTTAATTTTTTGTTAAAAAGTTTTACGAGGCACGGAAGAGTCTTGGTATGTCAAGATGGTCCCCATCCACAAAACAACCTCGGCAAGCGTAGCTTAACTTGGTCTATATATAGATCCTTGCGTCTATTATTACTTAGCGACAAGCCCCTCTTGACCTCTTGATTTGACTTATCGATAAATGTTGGAATCTCGGAATACATGACGATATGTTAAATATTGATTTGTTGGAATGTTATCACAACTGAATAAAAGTAAACTACTCGACTACACTATTTTATACGAAGATTAGTTAAGTGGCTGATCGATGGATTGAATCATAAGAATGGAAGAACAAACAAGAACCTGATTACAGAAAGGCAGGAGGAAGAAGTTACTAAAGTCGATATTTTGATGCTTCACTCGAGTTAATGGTTCACTCGAGTAAAGTTTCAGTTTTATTTCATTGCACGTTTTATATCATCACACTCAGCCTATATTGTTTTCACTGCTGGAATACAGGCCTCCTCTCGGCGAGAGAGAGATAAAGATATATTTATTTGTATAAACATTTGTAACATGATACATCTGATGAGAGTGGGTCGTAATCTACCATGCAGGCCCGTGCAGATTGGTAGATGTCACGTCTTTGAATTTCAGATTCTAGGATATCTAGACTTTTATATATATTGTTGCTAATCTTTCTTACATAAAATGTTCGTAAAAACTGTCTACTGTTGACGAATTATCGAAAGGAAAGGGATTTCTACTGGTGGTGTATTACGCAATAACTCCCTGTGAACAATTTGATATATAAGTAGTGTTTATGTAGGTCTTATATAGTTATGTAAGTTTCATTGTTATTATAAAGACCTCGCCATCAAACGTAAAAGTTTGGCGTGTACTTTACTTTCATTAAATTAAAAAAAAATATGATGCCGAAAAAACTATAATCATTTGAATCGGGCACAAGGAAGAGTTTATATACCTCCTCATTTTTGAAGTCGGTTAAAATTAACGTATACCCATTTAATTAATCCATTACAATCAGCCATTAAACCTTTTACCGACAAAATAAATCCCAATAATGCTTTTACCAGTAAAACGATTCGCCCATTACCATTTATAAATATGAAAATCACTACGTTTGTGGTGTTAATCCCCAGGTGATTAACCCATCAACCAAACGAGGCATCAATTGTTGTTCATTCCCTAAATCTCCTCTTAATGGTCCACCATGACACTTCAGAATTTCTCAAATGAAATACTCCGTGAAAAGTTAAGTGATTAGTACCCGTTCGCGTCTTTATCAGCTGCTCGGCGGCATAGTTTGAATCTGGTACTAAATGGAGTAATAAATTGAGCTGTTAAAAACATTTGGGCCTCTGGTTATGGAACTAAGTACGTAGTAACTCATTTCATAAAATTATTTTATAGTTACACCGCAGCTTATGCCGCATTGAAAGAGCCTCCACGAGTACCTAAAGATACTTTAAAACTTCCTGAGCATATTGGGTAGCGAAGCAGCTTATTAGTCAATTCGCACGAATTTACTGGGCCAAATAGGGCGAATTGACACTTTAAAATAATATTATCATTTTCTATTGTTTTATATACTTTATTGCATGACCTTTTTCATTCCTTTTTATTGCATATAATTCATTTATTTCTGGAGTTGTTGATTCGCAAAAAACAAATAAATTTCGTGCGAATCGTCAATAGAAAGTAATATATTATTTAAGTGTCGATTCATATATATTTAGGTACTGAGCCTATAAATACTTATAAACATCTAGAGCATATTCCGAATCAGTCCCGCTATTTAATTGATGGCTGGTTATTTTTTAACAACAAAGATGTGTTACAAAAATCTTTTAATTTTCGAATACTGTTGACAGGGGGTGACTGATTTATTGTGAACTGTTGTGAAAAACAAGATGGCGGTATTATTTAAAATTTTGATTACGTGCTAGAAGATCTTTGTATAGTGGTCAGTGGTCGTGTTGACAAGAGAAAACAGGAGAAAATCAATGTAGCAAAATCCCGAGTTAAATAGAGGCATGAGAAATGTGTGTTTAGATCACGTCGGTATCAGTAGCCTTGAGGCATGAGGAACAGGGTGTGAAGTTCACTCATTCTTCTATAGAAAAGGGAGTAGGTATCCTCCAAACAAACGCGTGTCATGTCTAGTGGGCTGTTGACACCCGACAATTGATGTCGGGTAGTTACATATATGCAAGCTGCTCAGCAAACACTGCTGGCGCGATACAGGATTTATTCGTGAAATCAGTGATGCGTAATTCGTATGTGGCAGTGTAGATTCTGCTACATGTACAAAACTTCAAAAAGCGGTTATTAACAAATTAACTGATATGGTGAAAATCAGAAAACGTAAAAAAAATGTACGTAATGTTATTTCACTTCAAATAGATTATTTATTTTATAAATACATATATGTATATCATATTTATTACATTTTATACAGCCTATTTTTATAATTTAATTCCTTACTTTCATTTTGACTTCATACTTTCCACAATGTGTATGAGAGTAAATGAAAAGAAAAGTTTTATTGACACAGTGGTTTTTGTGCTCTACGGGACACTTAATATAGCTGAAAGAGTAATAAATATGGTCGCCAGGCAGCAACGACACGTTCAGATTTGGTATGTGTTGTCGGTCATATAGTCCGACAAGGCCTGAATGGAACAAAAAGTGTCGGACACATAGTTCGACATGGCGGTTAACGTGTTATGCAAGTCTAAATGTGCATTTCCTTATACACTTCCAAGCTTCATTTGAAAAGTCATTTTTCGCAGAAGTTTTCTTATACATGGTAACAGATACAAAAAACAAACACTCAATTAATTTCGACCTTCAACCGAGCAATTCCCCATGTATTTCGTTATTCATAAAACTCTTTCTATAAATAATGAGTTAAACCCCAACGAATCAAGTTGGTTCCCCCGGAATAAACATAACAACCCATTACGGCCGCCGGCGAGTTTTGTACAGCCGTAATTACATTTTTGAACGAAGAAAGTTTCAGTACTGTATTCTGATTGTCCCAAATTTTTGATTATTTAGTTAAATCCTTTATTCACTAAATATGCACACAAATTACATTAATTGTAAGTAGGTACATTTGGGCAAATGGACCTACCCACTTTAATGTTCAAAATTATTTCTGATTTCTATAGTTATTGGGAAATTGCTATTTAAGTGTGGTACTAAGTTTTGAAGGCCAGTGTAGCTGGTGGGCGTCCCACGCTACGATTATCAATACGCGGTCTCCATTCCAGGACTCGTCTGCTCCTCCGGCCATCGGTCCATCGACAAACATGCCAGCCCACTGCCACTCCAGTTTTCTCACTCTGCAAGCTATGTGCTCCGGTTTTTTTCCGGATAACGTCATTTCTGATTTTGATTCAAAGAAACTTCAAGGAAAATACGCTACAGCGCGCTGAGCGACCTTGAATTCTCCCCGCTAGGTCGACCGACGACCTTAAAAAAGTAGCTGGGATAACCTAGATGCGGAATGTGGAGGACAAGATGTTATGGCGCAGTCTGAGAGAAGTATGTCTATTATAGCAGTGGACTGCGATAGGCTGAATTAATTGATTGAGTTTATGCTGAGTTAAGATCCATTTTTAGCTGTGCTTATTTATATTTTACTCCTTTATTTATTTACCGTATCAGCACTTTTTCTAAAATGATATTACTAATCGAGGCTTCTTTGAATCTAGATAAGTATTTAAGGCAACAGAAAGTACAAAATATTATTTAAATAAATGTTACTATATAAGTTTACAGAATTTAGTAATATTCTCAGAGTCACATAAATGTTGCTATTATCTTAGTCACGTCTCTTGCAAATTGTATGGTGTAAATTAAACAGTCCTGCAAGATACTTGCTAAAACAAAACACAGCGGTAAGTTTACGGTAAAATAGAATATCGTAACAATGCACAGAAGCTTGTTAATTAGTGCATTGTAACAATGTTCAAGTATTTGTGTACTTATTTCTTGGGAATTTGTGTACTAGTATACTTGGGAAACAATACTTACTTGAATGTTTGAAGGAAACTTTGTGAGTTTTAGGTAAATTGTTGTGGGTATTTGTGCAAGCAAGTATTTTGTTTAGTTGAGTATATTAATGTTTTAATACACTCATCTAAACAAAATACTAGGCTTGTGTCTAATTAATAATAGCTGTAAAGTGTGATCGATCAGGTTAAGCGACGCTTGTAGCAGTAGGTCCCTGGATGGGTGACTATCTTTACATATCAAGGCACCTCCGTGCCTCGGATCGCGTTTATGGATATTTGACAGTCGTTATAGATCCTCAGAAGCCTGAAAGTCTGACAACTAGTCTTACCATGCGGTTTCATATTATTCAATAAGCAACAGAGAGCAGATAATTGTTTTAGGTGCAGGATTTATTATCAAATTATAGAGGTTTTAATATGACCGTCACTGATTGCATTTTGATGAGTTGTGTCAGGAATCAGCTCGCCTCAACCAATATTATCTATGCACTTAACTTTACCATCTATGCCTAAAATACTAAGCTAATAATTTATATTCATCTTATCCCTCGGAGATTAACTCTAAAATATTAATACACACAACCCTTTGGGACTTAATCCAGCCAATATTTAAAGTGCGGATAATTTTCTCGCATAAATTTTACCATCCGATTAATAATCCTTTCTAATAGCTCCCAGGACGACCACTTTATAGACAATGGATGTAACAATTCCAATAATGAGTCTAGGTGGCGCCACTGTCACAATGGCGGCTCTTGGCGCCATTAACGAATTTTAAGTCATACTTCAGCAGAGCGCTCCATTAAGTGTAGATGAATGAACTTCTGTTGATTGAGTGAATGGAATTTGTGGGGAGTAGTAACTTAAAGAATGGTCAATTCTATTTTATCTGTCTTTGGTTCTCATTTTATGGCGCCAGTAACAAAAATTTATACAAAAGTATGCTTGGAGTCAGATATAGAGGATAAGTTAGTACAATTTTCTCGCTTCGATTTGTCAAAATCATGCCAAAATGTTGACGCTATGGCGTCTCTAAGTTTAATGTCTGTAGGTGTATACAACATCTTTGTGTACGTTTTTGTACCAGTATACTGAGACTGAGTTTAAAAGTTTAAAGTTAGAGGTCTGAGAAATTCTACAGTTTAGTTTTAAACACAAATTGCTATAGGTAAAACGCGCTAAGGCAGCTAACTGCCTAAAAATGCTACAATTGAATATCAGCCAAACATGAAACTCGATTTGTATTGACACATACTAAAATTTCATCAAAATATTGCAACATCAGCACGAAACATAGTAGGCACTTTAATTTATAGTGAAAATTCCAACAACTACTTAGTTTGCAAGTTAATAAAGTGTCGTAAACAAAAAGCCTTGGAATGAGATTTCGTAAAATGTCATGTTGTTTAATGGAGGTGACTAACGAAGTGTGTAAAAGTAATAGTCTGGGGCACTCGGCTAAGTCCGTATCTCTTCGGCTAGCTCCGTATCAAGTATAAAAATAAATATAAAGGGACCAACAGAAGGTCGGCTCCATACAGCGAGAAAAAACGTACACACACTTAGACACGCTACACATACAGGGAGTGCAATCGATGTTCTGACTGGCATTCGATCGGACTGCCATCTTTTGCCGTGCCATACGTACGCGTCTATGTATGCATGCGTCGGCTTTCACTCGTTCTACAAAACCCACCTTCTGTACATTTCTGTTTCGTGGCACAAGGTTGGTAGCTTAATAAATAATGACCGTATTCTGGTACATAATTAATTACATTTCGTTCAAGCTGATTTGGGAGCGAAGGAAAAAGAATATGGCGGTCGATTATCCTGTTGTGCGGGTCGTATCTTCGATGATGTCCAACTTCAATAAAGTACCGATCGGTATTGGTTAAGATTGCCACTCTTGGGAATAAAAATGTTAAGAACATAATTGGTTGGAGATCGATGCACACAAGCATAAATTAATAATTAAAAAAAGCGGCCAAGTGGGACTCGGATTCGTCGACAAAAGGTTCTGTATTACCGTACAATATTTATCTTTTTTTTTATAGTTACAGCTTACTTAGTATTTAGTACACACTCTGTAAAAATTTGTTCACTTACACTAGTTCGAAAGACAGGTCTACAACAGACGGACGGACGCACAGTAAAGCCGTAGTTAAGTTGTTACTCTTTGGATATGGAACCATTAGAATCGAGTTAATTTATAACTAACGTAGTCATAGGAAGGTATTCGACTGGTTTTCATCGTGGGAGAAAAAGTACTAATAGCCAAATGAAGCCCAACATAAAATCGCTTTGAAGGAACCAATGTCGCCTTTACAAACCATCGGCATATAAAATAAATTATTTTAAAGTAAAATCTGGAATGTAGGTAGTCGTTATTATGTTATCAACGTACAGGCGCCAGCACATCAAGCTACCCGAAACTGACAAATTTTTCCAATCTACCTGGAACCTTTTATTTTACTTTAGCGATAAAGTTGAAAACCTATTAAAGAAATTTGACAGATTGTAGTAGCTTTTTGTGCTAGCCTCTGTACGTCAACTTCCGAAGAATATTAGGTTAAAGAAACCTTATAAGACTTTTCTTAAAATCAATTTTTTTCTTAAGAATCTCTTATTTCCGTCTACAAATTCCATTAAAAGCTCAAAAGGTAATATTTCCGAGAATATAACATGAGGAATATTTATAGATACAGGTTATTTTCAAATCCTAATCTATCATCGGTTAAGATGGATGAAAAATGAATAGGACTAATTTTATAAAGACATTTTTTTGATGGGCCTCAATAATATACGATGTAAAGACGCCAACATCAAGCTATGACAATCTGTCAATTTTCTTTAATATATTTTCAACTTTATCGCTAAAGCATTAGGTTCAATGTTGATTGGGAGAATTTGACAGTTACGGGGAGCTTAATATGCTGGCGTCTGTATAATAAAAATTAAAACTAATTTATTTAATTATACTTTAACGTCATTAACAAGACACATGACAAGTGTCATCAGCGTTGTAGAATAAATAAATAAATAATAAAAATAGAGGTGTCAAGGGACACCCGGATGTAACGAAGTTCTTTTCCAGGATTGATAATTTTTATAATTTTTCTTATTATTTATTATGTACAAAAAACCTGTATACACTCAACAAAAATATTATCTCTCTCTCTCTCTCTCCCTCTCTCTCCCTATCTCCCTGTCTCTCTCGCTCTCTCTCTCTCTCTATCTCTCTCTGTCTCTCTCTCTCTCCCTCTCTCCCTCTCTCCCTGTCTCTCTCTATCTCTACTCACAACAAAAAAAAACAACAATATACAAACAAATACAAACAACAAAATACGATATATGCAGTCGAATTGAGAAACCTCGTCCTTTTTTGAAGTCGGTTAAAAAGTGTCGTGACAACTTTTCGTAAAAAAAAAATCCGTCTAGCCCCCTTTCACAACGCGCGATAAGGAACTTCGTTCCAATATCTTAAGACAACCAACACACTGTTATTTGATCCCTAACTAGGCAGAGCCTAAACTATGGTAACCAGACAACTGATAAATATATTATATATTTTCTGAATACATACATATTATAGATAAATTACACCCAGACACAGAACAAATGATTGTGCTCATCACATAAACATTTGTCCTGGGTGGGAATCGAACCCACAACCTCAGTCTTAGCAGTCGGGTCACTAACCACTAGACTAACAGGCCAGAATAGTGGCAGAGTCGTAGGTTATGGCTGCTATCTCCATTCACTTACCCCTATCTTTTCTTCTTTACTTTTATATTCATAATCAACCTACCTATAATGTTACCACTGCTGGGAAACAGGCCTCCTCACTTTGAGAGCAAGATGGCTGTAATCTACCAGTGCGGGGTTGGTAGATCTCATCTGTCTTCTAATTTTTAGTTCCAAGACATGCCTATTTGGATTCGACTTCGCCGTTTTGACGGCAGTTCTGACGAAATTATGTACATAAAGGAAAGCGCCTGTTTGGGTTTGCACCTACGGCTCGTAAGCCGAGGCTGATACCACTGGGCCACCACTGCTTTATTAGATAACCGTAGATAGAAGTGTCTAATCTTTAGATTAGACACTAAATCATCTACGGTTTTTAAATTAAATTTTTAAATCGACGGCAATTTGTTATCAACAGAATATCACGTGATTAAAAGTATTTACACTATTCCATACCGTGGTACCGTGTGGTGCCGGACGTACGAATAACACCACCCCATTTCTTCCCGTGGGTGTCTGTTCGACGCCAATCCAAGACCTTGACCATAGGATTTGAATAAGTGGAAGCGCGTATGGTGGGGCTTGGGCAAAAGTGGATCGAACTGTCCGCCGTACGCGGAGCTGATTTACAAATATTCAAACACTCACCTGGATGAGGAATTCTGGGGTCTCGATTCCGAGCCTACCCGGATTTATGTATGTAAATGAGTGTATATTGTATTGTGTAGTGAAGTTAGTATTCCAGGAGTAAGGCCGCCTCAATACGCTCGAGACTCACAAGCACGCGGCCACTAGGTCACACTATAACCTCAAACTATTTCAATCAATTTCCAAAATAAAACCCGTTCAAACGTCAAATGGGGTTGCTTATACACAAAACAATCGGATCTCAACAAATTGCCCGCAAAACTTTAGATTCAACAAGATTATCAATATTATTTTCAAGACAAAACCAAGCCAACCTCCCCCATTTTCAAGATCAAAATTCAAGTACAAGTGTCAAAAACAAAACTGTCAAGTGACAGATTTCACCCTGTTACACGTAATGATGCGCAGGCGCACAGACTAAACAAAAAAATGTCGTACTGTCGGCTGTCTGTGGTCACGGGACGGAACAGTGTCGTAAAAGGCGACTAAGGGACTTACTAGAGAATGGGCAGCAGCGTTCTCTATGCATTTTACCACCATACTGCGATCGCCAACCCGCCTGCCAGGCGTGGCGATTATGGCAAAGCCCCCCAAATTGGGGGAGGCCTAAGTCCAGCAGTGGACGTCTTACGACTGAAATAATGACGATGACACTATTCTATAACGCTCTGTAACGCTAGAACAAAATATCATAACTTTTAAACTCTTCAAGAAGAAAAATAGCTCTAAGTTTTTTTCGGAGATAACATCTTTACCTAACCGCTCATCATAAAGTAATATTTAAGTTTATGTTGTGATAAAAATTCATGAGCATGTTTATATCCGTTCTTCCTAATATGATTATAATTTAACGATTATTTCCAACATGCTTTAAAAAGAGGTTTATCTTTACATCTTTAAGAAGCATAATAATAGACTTATTTCCTTACTAGCTTTTCCAGTGGCTTCGCCCTCGTGGAGTTCGGAAATTATTGCACGGGTGCGTACTACCGGGATAAAAAGTATCTCAAGTCTAAATCCAGATTATAAGGTATCTTTGTGCATATCCAAATTCGTTTAGCCGTTATTGCGTGATTGAGTATCAAACATCATCTTTAATACGTAAGTAGCTAAAGTTTGTTTCTAAAATCAGGGCCTTTTGATTACAAAGCTCAATGCTCTTTCTTTTCCAGTCAAGTTGTAACCCCACAACAATGGTATCCTTCCACAACAAAACCACCATTTGCAATGTGTGGTACGAAATACTGAAACCTTGAATTCAGTATACGATTCTAGACAACCGAGAGTGAACATTTTTTGTTGGTTATCGAAAAACAAAATTAAAAATCTGCTGTTTCATGGAAAAGTGCAATATCTATAAATGTCAAAATGTGTTTTTTTTTATCGTTCCGAAACTTGAAATGGTAGCAGAATTTGCATCAATGCCTTTGCCACTTAGTTAAATACAAGAATACATTTTGTTATGCCGAAAAGATAAACCAGTCAAAAAGATTGAAAGCGAGAGAAACACTACAAAAAAAAGAAAAACGTTATTGAATGCGCCATAAATTCATAACAGAACATTACATAACAGCTAGTTACCGAACGTCATCAGACGATGTCGGTAGAAATAGTTTACGTAAGCACTTTCTTCGGGATAATATGTTGGATTCGATCGGCCGAGTTAGGCCGATGACGTACGAGTGTAGTTCGGCCGTTGACAGATTGGGTGTACAGCTCGCGTAAGTACCGTTCGATGTTGAGGCTTTGAGCGTCAAGTAAAATGATTTACCATGAGTTTGCAACGTTTTAGTATCAAAAATTCGAAGACATGTCACATCTAGCAACCCGTACTGGGCCCGCGTGGTGGATCAAACTTGTGGCTTACTCCCTCTCACATAGAAGTGGCCGTTTTCCCAGCAGTTAACACTATAGGAAAAAGAAAATAAAGAATACCGTTTATATGGACACATTTCATGTTGCACAAAATGATAATAAATTAGAAAATCAAAATAGATAATGTTCATCTCAGCTTTTATGACGAAACAGATGCTGTCTGATGCTGGTACTCTAATGGTCCTTTAGGAGCAAGTGGCGAGAACTAAACTGATATTACATCATATTCAGCTCGTAACTGATTACAGTTACGACCTGAATATGATATTATTTTACAAACTTTTCCAAACCTTAGGCAGCAAATACAGACAAAAATTAAGTGTGGCAGTTTTCATATTCTTGTTAAACACCAAAAACATAATAATGCCACTCTTAATTTTCTCCAAAGCTAAGTGAATCAAACGGTTTTTATTAAAGTGAGTAACAGGTACTTGGTTTACAAAACAGCTCTTAACACGCGAACAGTTTTAAGTAGATTAGCTGCTTTAAAAAATATAGGGTTCCGCAATCTAAATGGTGTCCGTTTAAACGAAAAAGCTTGCCTTATCTTGGACAAGGAACCCACGCTAGCCAAACTGGCTAAAACAGTGTTATCCCACGCAATACGCTCGTTGTTGCTTTCAAAGCTACTTTAAATCCGGAAAAGGTTATGAAACGATAAAATCATGAGCGAAGTACCAGAAAGGCACTTGAAATCACGTTTGGAACAATAATAAAGGTGCAAAACTAAGCTGTGCCGAAAGCTAAGTGCGCTAAGCTGTGTGTGTGAAGCCTCTAACAAAAAACCGGCCAAGTGCGAGTCGGACTCGCGCACCGAGGGTTCCGTACAAACCTTTAGATATTCACGGTTTATGCATAAGGTTTATGTTTATGAAATTAAATGTGTTTTTTTTTATATTTGAGTTGATTGAATGAAAGGTAAATTGCGGTTTACGATTTATGACGTATTAAAAAAAAAACTACTTACTAGATCTCGTTCAAACTAATTTTCGGTGGAAGTATACATGGTAATGTACATTATATATTTTTTTAGTTTTATCATTCTCTTATTTTAGAAGTTACGGGGCACATTTTACCACTTTGGAAGTGTCTCTCGAGCAAACCATTCAGTTTAGAAAAAAATGATATTAGAAACCTCAATATCATTTTTGAAGACCTATTCATAAACACCCCACACATATGAGTTTGATGGAAAAAAAATGAGTTTCAGGTCTAAGTAAGTAACCCCAAAATTTATTGTTTTTTTTTTTCTATTTTTGTGTGAAAATCTTAATGCGGTTCACAGAATACATCTATTTACCAAGTTTCAACAGCATAGCTCTTATAGTTTCGGAAAAAAGTGGCTTGTGACATACACGGACAGACAGACAGACATGACGAATCTATAAGGGTTCCGTTTTTTGCCAATTGGCAACGGAACCCTAAAAAGTGACTCTTAGTAAGCCCTTAATAAAAAGTGATACGTAATCACTTAAAAAATTGTCAAAATCTTACAAGGTTATCAGCATCACATTCAACTAAAAATAACACAATACAGGAACATCTAATGGACCTTAGAGCTCTAAAATCCACATTTGCCTAGCCTAGTCCCAACAATACTATCTATGTTGGGATTGGCTTGTAGTCTAATCAGTATTTTACATGGAGCGACTGCCTATCAGACCTCCACAACCCAGTTACTGGGTGATACGATACTCATTGGTGTTTTAGTTGTCAAACTTTCGGACTTCTGACGATGTAAGGACTATCGAAGTTCCACAAATGACAGCTTTGACCAGCGAGTTAACGTGTTTTTAGGGTTCCGTTGCCAAATGGCCAAAAAACGGAACCCTTATAGATTCGTCATGTCTGTCTGTCTGTCTGTCCGTGTCTGTCACAGCCACTTTTTGCCGAAACTATAAGAGCTATGATGTTGAAACTTGGTAAGTTATTATTATTATTCTGTGAACCGCATTAAGATTTTCACACAAAAATAGAAAAAAAATATTTGGGGTTCCTCTATTTTTTTTTTCTAAACTGAATAGTTTGCGCGAGAGACACTTCCAAAGTGGTAAAATGTGTCCCTCCCCCCGTAACTTCTAAAATAAGGGAATGATAAAACTAAAAAAAATATATGATGTGTACCACCATGTAAACTTCCACCGAAAATTGGTTTGAACGAAATTTAGTGAGTAGTTTTTTTTTTGAATACGTCATAAATCGTAAACGACAATTTACCTTTCATTCAGTCAACTCAAACATAAAAATTTAAAAAAAAACCTTTAATTTCATAAACATAAACCTTATGCATAAACCGTGAATACCTGCAGGTTTGTACCGAACCCTCGGTGCGCGAGTCGGACTCGCACTTGGCCAGTTTTTGAAAAACGGAGGGGTCTTGGTTCGCAAGGATGGTCACCCATCCACTTTCTAATCGCGGCAAGCGTTGCTTAACCTGATCAACAGACTCGTGCGGCTGTTATAACGAAGCCACAAGCCCCTCATCTTAAAAGGATGTCTAAATGAGTGCGGTTAATTGAATGGAACCCAATTCGTTAGCCCATCATCCTATTTATTTAGTCAAAGTTAATAAAAGAGACATGACATTGGATAGAAGAATCATCACTAATTATAATAGAAAAAAAATTGTCAACTCACCGTTTTATCCTGCAGCAAACTAATCCTGCAGTTCAAATGTGCATCTTCTCCCAACTGCACAGTAATCTTGGTTATATTCCCATCGGGAGCATCTTCAAAGCTCGGCCCATACTTTCTATCGTGGTCAAAGTACGTGTTCTTCAGGACCACATGCGGTACCATGTCTATATTATTGGGTTGAGAGGTCGCAGGGTCTTGGGAAGGCTGTGGTACTTTAAAAGACTTGGTGCTGTCGATGGTTGAGTTACCAAGTCTTAGCATCACTGGCGCGGGGACTATGCCAGTGCTAAGTGCGTAGAATGTTGTCACCGTTTGAGTTTCTTCTGTTGTCGTTGTTTGTGGGTTTTCTGGGGAAGAAGCATAATGGCTACCTTACTACAGTAATTTGAATTCAGAATCAAGTTTTGAACGTCAATTTCAATGTCTTATAGGTACAAGAAAGTTAAAACATTTAGTTTTTTTTTTTTACAATGAAATACAGGAAATAGAATCAGTAAAAAACCGTTAAATCTATCACAATCATGAAAACTATAAAGAAAATAACATTAAAAATTTAAGTTTTATCTAAGGTCAAACTAACAAAATAGTGAAAACAATAAAATAAAAAAAAGACCTGTGTGAGGCCAAAAAGACTCCTGTCTCTTGATGCTCCATATGTAAAAAAAAATAACTAGCCCGTATGTAAATAAAAATTTATCTTACCATTTTTGAGCGTTATATTACAAATTATCACTCAAAAATCAACAAATATTAAGCTAAGGTAGATTGTTGATTAAATGGCGATGGAATGTTAGTTCGCCTCGATTATAAATTCAATTAAAGGTGTAGTTAAGTAGTGAGTGGGATAAGGGAAGCAATAAAGAGAAATGAGATTTGTATGACTGTGTTTCTGAGATGAGAAACCATTTTGCTCATTAATGGACTCTTGAAATTCTATGGCTAAATAGTAGGTAAGATTTGCACGTGTAAGCCGCGTAAAATAATTGTCTTTGTGTTTCAAGGTCACACTGTTAATAAATCTGTCCCTGTATTCAAAAGTAACTGTATAATTTGGGCTGTTGCACAATAGGACGGTAAAACTACGTGAATTTTTGCACAACTGCCCAAAAAAGTAGTGTTATGTTTTTATTCATAGTATTTTAATAACATCTATATCGGTAAACAGTTACTAAAAATTCGACAGTTGGTTGATTACGAGTATCGCGTACGCCACGCATATGTGCGGAATAGCCCGCACGTTTCTTAGCAAATCGTAGTGAAATCCTATACAGAGAAAAAAGAGAGAAGGAACTAGAAAGTTCTAGAACTGACCTGTAGTAAATTGACAAACGACTATCTGTGTAAGGAAGAACACGCTCGCACTCCACATAGCGCCTGGACGAGGCTCTGCCCCCCGCAGGGCTTCATAATCTGAAACAAATAGAAACATTTATGAAAAATAAAATCCATGTTAAGTATAATGGAGTCCCTTTGCTGCTGGTGTGATTTGGTCTCTCAGGCTTATTTTTACCTTACTTTTTACTTATTTGTGGAAACATTGCCTAAACTTAAGTAATGGTAACAGTCTTAAAACAATAATATGTACAGATATTTAAAATGATAACAATCATAAGGCAATATAATATTCGGCCGCATCATTGTCAACAGGAAAGGAGTCCAAAAGGCTGGCAGCATTACCAAGTTGCTGATTCTTTGGCATCATTTGTATTTTGTCTATCGGCTGTCTACTTTGGAATACACGCTTTTCAACGATAGTTTCGCTTTTTAACCGACGAAAAAAAACGGAGGAGGTTATCAAATCGACGCGTATAAATTTTTTTTTTGTTTGTTTTTTTTTTTATGTATGACCACGCATAACTTTTTACATAGTAGTCCGATTGTGATCATTCTTTTTTTATTGGAAAGGGTATACTCCGAGAGTGGTCCCATATAAATTTGGAAAACAAAATCGAATCCTAAGGGTCAGAAAACAGGGGATGATTGATTGTTCACTCAGTGATTGTAATGTATTACCACGCATAACTTTATACAGAGTAGTCCGATTTTGATCATTCTTTTTTCATTGGATAGAGTATACCTTGCCAAGTATTATTAGTACATTAAAACCACAAAAAATTGTAAAATAAAAACTTTTTAACAAAAAATTAAACCGCCGAAAAAACTGAAAAGCAAAAAATAATAAACCTTAAAATTTTGAGTCGGCGCTGAAAAATCAATGAACAAAGATCACTCAAAGCGCCGACTCATAATTTTAAGGTTTATTATTTTTTGCTTTTCAGTTTTTTCGGCGGTTTAGTTTTTTGTTAAAAAGTTTTTTCTTATTTTAATCTTTATCTTACTCAATCTAGTCAATCGACAACTCGAAATATATAAGTTTCATCACTTTTATTACTTTTGTTTGTAATTTCGTTCATTATGTGCGTATTTATAGTCGATTTTTTCTCGAATTTTTTCTCTTTTACTTTCTAAAAATAAGACAAAGAAAACAACCCCTTTATCCCAAATCGAGTTAACGGCTTACAAGCTATGATAAGCAAGTACAACCTTTGTTCTTGTGTTGTACTTTGAGATTAACATTAAGGTGTACTCTGGAACAAAACATCGCCAATTAGCGTAATTGCCTTATCTCTCTTGTAACCACCCCCTTAAAATTCACGTTGAACATTTTCCTTTCAAGAATTCTTAGATGTTAAAGATATTATATGTTTGGTATAACAAAATGTTGTGTATTTTTTTTCTCAGCTTATTTGTATTATGTTTTTATATTCTTATTGGCTATGAAAAACACAGGGTGTAACGCAATTATTTGACTTTTACTTATTTTGACGAAAAGTGGGTATACTATAGGTACAGGTCTGCCTAACCCTTATGGATTTTAGGCATGAAGCTACGTGATATAATGTTTATACCTATAGAAAGTTCATTAATCTAAATGTACCTACCCCAAATATTTTTACAACACTATTTGATATAATATAAAACTGAACTATATATGTTAAATAAATGCAATTCTTATGTTTGTTAAAATAAAGATACCTTATTATTGTCTTTCTCGTATCATAAAATCACCCAGTGAAACACAATATTTATAATATTTCTAGCAACCATGCGCAAAATATTAAGATACCTTAAAAGTAATGGTCCTTATCACCTGCGACTATATTATATGTCTCTCAATATTACTCACGACTCATCAGATGAGAGATTATGAATATCTATGAAATAAACTTATTAGGATCGTAGCAAAAATATAAACCAGAATTAGTTAAATAGACGCGTAATACATGAACATAATTGCACTTAAAAACAGCTTGAACGATGGATGTAGCTACTTACTAGTACATACAATCAAACAGTGCGAGAAAAACAGGAAAGACCCATACCTATTTTACTTAAGGAACTTTCTTAATTATTATTTCTATCATCATCATCATTTCAGCCGAAAGACGTCCACTGCTGGATATAGGCCTCCTCCAAGCACCGCCAATACGAACTGTTCTGTGGTTCTCGTATCCAACGTATTCCTGCGGCCTTGACCAGGTCATCGGTCCATCTTGTGGGAGGCCTTCCAACGCTCCGTCTTCCAGTACGCGGTAGGTATTATTTCTATATAAGAAAATTTTTCATAGTAGTTAATTTATAGTTAAAATTGTAAAAAAAAGGATTTTTAACTCTAGCGATTATTATTACTTCACTGATAAGTATTTAAGGTGAATGCTCCAACCAGCCCGCGATATTCAAAATTTCTTGCGTTTTTTGCAATTTGCAGGCCAATGCTAGGTTGTATGTTGTTTAAAATATTATTCGCGGCTGTAAGACGTATGTAGTTACAGAATTATAATCATCAAAATCACAAAGGAACAAAAATAAAACAGAAAAAGTAATTCCTACAGCACCTTGCATTTATCTTGCCAATATTGAACGCCAGTAACGCATCTATTGGTAATACATTATTGGTGAAAATACGTATAATTACGTCGCTCGTTCGTGCTAAGGCCTCAGTTTTTGACCGTCAGTCCTCAAATTGTGCAAAAACTCAATTATAAAAGGAGCGTTAAAATACTTTGTAGCCTAACCATCAATCATTCTAGAGAAATAGACCTGCCGTAAAAATTAACGAGTATTTTTCTGAAAGTAACTTCTTTACTGTCTTTGGGCTAGCTTAAGCAATTAAAAGTTTGAAACAGTAGTCCCCGTGTTTTTGTTTCGACTTTTTTCCCTTTACATTGTTCTTCCGGAAAAATGGTGGTGAAAAAAGTATTTCTTAAAAGACCTCGGACGAACTTGAAAATAAAATAAAAGTGTAGTTAATTTCTAGATCATAGCTTTATTTGGCTTAACGTAGGCCATTTTTTGGGAACAAATTCACCTAACATAGGTGTACTTCTCTTTTCTGATTGGAAATAGTTAGGGTTGATTTCTCCAAAGTCAGTTAACTTTTATACGTGGAATAAAATTGACGTCTGTCAGGTATAGTATGTTTTTTTTTTTCTCAGGATAAGACTTATTACTTAGATATAAAAGTTAGGTGAAATTTGCACTAACTGCTGAACAAAATGTTTATCAATTGGTTTGTGATGAGTGGTGTTACATTACTTGTAAGTAAATTTCACAATGTGATACAGAATTGGAAAAGAACAAATCATTTGAATTTTCAGTCAGTATTACCTTAGTCCAAAGGCAACTCCTAGAGATACTAACTCGGTTTCAACCTTAACGAAAAACCTTCATTAGATTCAAAATTGACACCTATCAGATACCTATGTGGCAGCATCTACATTACCACATACGAACTACGCACAATGACGTCTCGCAAAATCCTGCATCGCGCAAGCAGAGTTTACCGCGTTACTCGACCTCAATCTTCGGGAAGTTCACACATAGCAAGCAACTAGTCAGAGGATCTTCCTTTTTCTATGGAGAATGAGTGAATTTTGCAGCCTGTTCCTCATGCTTTTAAACGTACATTACACACTGACTGCCACTACCACTGACGAAGATATTTGCACCAACTTCACTACCAAGTACAATGTAGGACCAACTTTAATTAAAGTTATTCATTTCAACCTTTAAATTGCGACCAAAGTTAGTTCAAAATCTGACCCGCAAAAAAATGTGCGGTGAAATTTACAAGTCCTCATCAAGGTGAGGGGCGTATTATCAACAGTAATACAACCGTACAGGGTTTCATTTGTAATTGTGGCTCGTTCCGGTCGTTAACCTCTAGTCGTCCTTTGTTCTAACTCTTTACAGCCCGCTAGGTTGTTGGGGGAAGTGATAAGAGGTAGCGGTTCGTAAAAAATAACTTTGTAATTAGGACAGTGGTTGAGCTTAATAGCACAGTATTCAAATATTACTGTACTTTAAGCTAGTTTATTATATTTTAGAGACCTGGATGCAATCAGGAAAAAAGTGGAAGTATGTCGTTAGTCTAATAACTGTCATATGAGCATAAATCAGCCTACAATTTTTCCTATTTGTGGGACGGAGTGGACGTTATCCAGCACGCGTGCCCAGTACGCCTTAGTAGATGTCACATTTCTTCGAATTTTTGGTTGTAGGACATGCCGGTTCCCACACTAAGTTTTCCTTCACCTTTCAGAGAGCAGTAGTGATGAAATAATTTCTACAAAGTGAAGTGCCTGTCTGGCGAACCTATGACCTATACATGTAAAGCGCGGCCGTTACCACTGAGCCATCACTACTCTCCCGTTTTGATCATCTGAATAATAATTTACCTGTAAACATTTTTTTTTTAAATGTCCCTTATGTTTTTCTTGTAGATATATTACTTAGACTTGTCTTAGATTGTTTGGTTGATTGTAACTTCATCTTGGAAAGTTGAGATTGTTTTAACATTATTGAGACGTTCACTGTTTATTCAGCCCCTGCGACCTAATAGACAGCGACTGACGCTCAATTATGCGATCGTTTACCTGAATAATGATGTACATACGCGATTATATTGATTGCACTAGAATGTTATATTCATTTTGAGGGATTTGTGACTAAGTAACAACAGCTCCACGAGTCTATCGATCAGGTTAAGCAACGCTTGGCGCGGTTGGTCCTTGGATGGATGACCATCTTTATATATCAAAATCCCTGCATTCTTCAATAAGCACGTCAAGCCAAGCCTGACATTTGTAGATCTTTGACGGTTCAAGTTTCGACTAGCCTGTTAGTTTAGTGGTTAGTGACCCTGACTGCAAAGACTGAGGTCGTGGGTTCGATTCCCACCCAGGACAAATCTTTGTGTGATGAGCACAATCATTTGTTCTGTGTCTGGGTGTAAATTATCTATAATATGTATGTATTTAGAAATATATAAGTATGTATATCAGTTGTCTGGTTGCCATAGTACAGGCTCTGCCTAGTTTGGGATCAGATAACGTTGTGTTGGTTGTCCTAAGATATTTATTTATTTTAGTTGTTACGGGTCGTCAAAAATCCATTAGTCTGACAACCAGTCTTACCAATGGGTATCGTGTTATACAGTTACTGGGTTGTGGAAGTCAGATACGCAGTCGCTCCATGTAAAATACTGATAATCTGTTTCCAGTGTAACTGTATCCATTTAGACTGGAAGACGACCCCAAGTTAGGAAAAACCTCATCAGAAGAAGGAATATCTTATGTTATTCTTCTTCATTGTAAAAGAGCAAGATTTCGCTTTCAATAAGGACGTTACCAGCAGCTGTCCAAGTTTATAATTATTTCATTTTTTTTTTTGAGCAATGAATCTCTCTAAGTGTACCAGATTAAAATGTCATGGAATAAATCATCTGCTTCGTCCTCAAATCTCTCAAAACTTGTGACAAAGTGCTAATTATGTTAGCATTTAATTTCTTCAGGAAGCCAGAAGTTTAATTCAACGAATGTTTGAGGAAACGCCTGCGAACCAAATCTGAATGTGAAATTCCGCAAACACAGGGCGAGCGTTTTTTTGCATTTGTATTTTACGTGGTTCTGTTTTTAGGACTTAGCAAAATTGTGATATGTTTGTGGCATTTACATTCAACTAACATTTGTTAGTAATTAACAAACAAGAATTGTTTGCATAAAGTTTTAATTAATGTTAAATGTTTAAAAGTTGGCTGTTGCAAACATTATCTTTACTATAATATTATAAAGCTGAAGAGTTTGTTTGTTTGTTTGATTGAACGCGCTAATCTCAGGAACTGCTAGTCCGAATTGAAAAAATCTTTTTGTGTTGGGTACCCTATTTATCTAGAAAGGCTATATAACATCACGCTATAACCAAGAAGAGCGGAGCAGTAATGAAAAATGTTGCAAAAACGGGGAAAATCGCATGGGTAGGAGATTCGACGCGACGGAAAGGGTCGGGGAAACAAGAAATAGTCAAATATATACATATAATCCCCCAGACTGTATTTCGGCCATGGCGCCAATCTCAACGGACACTAGCCATAGGTGCGGGAGACATGCACTCGAGGGGGATAGTGCACTAGTGTGTGCCTACAGGGGCGCTCGTTCTTCTCTCACTCTCATAGTCCAATGGGACGGCAATCCGACACGACCGGAGAAAGATCAGGCGCAGGACCACCGGGTTAACGTGCTTTCCGAGGCACGGGGATATCACACCACCAACTTCCGAACTCCGGGCTGTTACTAAGAAATTCTTAATGGAAAAACCCAATAAACTTTGCCCGACCTGGGAATCGATCCCAGGACCCCACGCTCAGCAGTCGCACTTGCGACCACGAGACCAACGGGGCAGTTTTATCAAATAAAGAAAGAAAGAAACTATAAACAATTTAGTTTAAAAGTGGTTTTTGTAAAAATAAGACTGGACCAGATGGCTTTGATGTTGATAAAATTATTATTTAGGTTTTGCCTATACTGTGACCGTAAAATAAACATTTCATGTATTAGTTTTTTTTGTAAACCTTAAAAACTGCTTGAAAAGGTGGAATAAAACGATTGGCTAAAACTTTTTAACAAAAAATTAAACCGCCGAAAAAACTTAAGAGCAAAAAATAGTAAACCCTTAAATTCATGAGTCGGCGCTTTGAGTGATCTTTGTTCATTGATTTTTCAGCGCCGACTCAAAATTTTAAGGTTTATTATTTTTTGCTTTTAAGTTTTTTCGGCGGTTTAATTTTTTGTTAAAAAGTTTTTATTTTATCATTTTTTTTTTGTGGCTGTAATGTACTGATAATACTTGGCAAGGTACACCCTATCCAATGAAAAAATAATTATCAAAATCAGACTACACTGTATAATGTAATGTATGGTTTTACATTACAATCAGTAAGTGAACAATCAATCATCCCCTGTTTTCTGACCCTTAGAGTTTGATTTTGTTTTCCAAATTTATGTGAGACCACCCTCGGAGTATACCCTTTCCAATAAAAAAAGAATGATCACAATCGGACTACTATGTAAAAAGTTATGCGTGGTCATACATAAAAAAAAAACAAAAATAAAATACGCGTCGAATTGATAACCTCCTCCGTTTTTTTTCGTCGGTTAAAAAACAAAACAAACAGAAGTGTCGTTCCGAAAATCAAAGGATTTTTGAGTTATTAATTTTATTTTTCGTGTGGAAATAATTTTTCTTTAGTATGGCATTTTTCATCGACTTGAAGAATTCTGAGTCAAAGATAAAAATAATGGAATTATTTTATTTCACGGTTTTCAAACGAATCAGAAATGTAATGGACGATGACTTCTCTCGTCTCTTCTTTTTGTAAAAAATATCTCAGTTTTATGTTTTTGATTAAGACGCAAACAGATTTCCGCTTTACGTGGGTATTTTTCCCGGAAATTCCGTTTTAGTCCCTATTGACTTAGGTTACGGTACCTAACATCATTGTTAGATATATTTAGTAGATAAAAGAAGAAAAGACATATGCGCTAACCTGACACTGTACGGTATCATTAACATTTCAAAAACGGTGCTCGTGCCCCAGTATTTTTTTTTTCTATATAAATAACCTCTTTAATTAATATTGGAACGTAGACATACTTTCCAAAAATAAAATTTCAAACCTCCAACACCCAAAATCAAAAGACGCTAAAATTATTATTCCCCCTTATTTTAAAAGGCGTCAAACTTTAAAAGGAGCACATGCCCCCATAGAAAAGATAACTCGTAAATCTTTGGAAACTTTCAACGGCGTTCAAGACTGTCGGAATTTCCTAGAAACGGTACAATACGGGCTGGTAGGAAAGTATAATAATAATGGTCCAGTAAAGTTGGTGGTACAGGGGAGCGTGGCCATTCTTTTAAAAGAAAAAGGAGGTTGTGACATTTTATTTAATGTTTGTAGCTAGTTTCTTGTGGCTTTGCTGGACACACACAAGTTGTTAGTATTATCAATAGTAGTTTTTGCGTCAGATCCTTTGAAATAGTGTTGTAATTTTATCTAAAATATATCGAGGATGAATGAAGATTTTAGTTCTTTATTGTGGGAAATAGGCTAAGTATTGAATGTGGCTTGAGTAGCGGCAATGGGATTGGGCATTTTTTTTATTAAATTGTTTTTGCCATCGGCGTCGCCCGCTCAGAGGTCGGAAATTATCCCGCGGTATAGTACTACCGATATAGCCTCCCACAAGATGGACCGATGACCTGGTGAAGGCCGCAGGAATACGTTGGATGCGAGAAGCACAGAACAGGTCGAAGTGGCGGTGCTTGGGGGAGGCCTATGTCCAGCTATGAACGTCTATCGGCCAAAATGATGATGATGATGATAGTACTACCGCGATAAAAAGTACTCTGTGTTTATATAGGTTATAAACTATCTGTGTGTCAAATTTCATATAAATCCGTTAAGAAGTTTTTGCGTGAAAGAGTAACAAACATCCATAGATCCTTAAATCCTCACATACTTTCTTATTTGTAATTTACTAGCTTTTGCCAGCAACTCCACCCACGTATTATACCTTCCTCTTGAATCACTCGTCTATGGATGAATGGATAATCGCGTTAAAACCATCAAGCATCTATGCGTATAGGCAACTTGGTTTTAGTTGACCAGATGTTACAAAGAGTCTTAATAGCAATTCTGATGAAAAATATCGCATGCCGAATAACTTCCATCTACTCCAGTTTCAAAACCCGGTTAAAATAAAAGTAAAAATGTCTGAGAGATTGTTTTGTACTGTTCGCTTAGCTAATTACACTCTCCTCCGCCAAAGGAATAAGGAAAATGAAACGTGATTTAGGTATCTATGTTAAAAGTATAATTATGTAAATCAGTAGGACATTTTTGAGGGTACCTTTTTCTCGGTTATAAGGGTAGCTGATTTACATTCTGAAGCCAAGTGCGCGCGGTCAAGCCTTTCCTAAATTTACTTTTTCATCATAATGCGCTTTTAATAGGTACCGAGATTACGTAAATGATTTACAAAAGATAGAGACAGAATATAAATAAATGAAAAAACATTTCGTTATTAGAAAAAGTGTGTTATGGAACTAAAATAGAGTTGGGCTGGATATCTGACAAGCCGGCGAGATGACTGCGGGGCGTCTACGGTCTACTGTGATAGGGATGAATCACACATTTTTGTCACAGTTAACCTGTGACAAAATGCGTGACTCAGTTCTATCCCGGAAGCCGTTCTCGCTCCGCTGGTGTAAGTAAGGCTGTGATAGAGTGGCGTCCAATGATTGGAAAAGTATATGTTAGTCGTTCGGCAGCGAGATGAGCGGACGACATTGTTGCCTTCACGGGCAAAACCTGTGTGAAGCTTTTTTTTGTGGGTGGGAAATCATCAAATGTCATCTCCCGCTCTAGGCGGAGCGGGATGGCGTGTCAAAGTTTTAGTAACTCAAGCCCACCCATGTTCCTTCAGTTGCCCATATGCCAGGGCATCTGTATGAGGCTGGCACAGGAACGTGGGAATCAGCACAAGAAATGCCTTTGCCCAGGAGCGGGTAAAGCCGGGCTGTCGTGCAAAGTCATAAATGACTGATAATCATCATCAGTACATTCAGATGCAGATCCTTATTTAAAAAAAGAATGTACGTTGAAAGTTATAGTGTTCGTTTTTTAGTCAACGTTTGCATGGGGCCTAAAGATATCGTGGCGATATTTTTTCGTGCACTGGATTTTAAGCTCTCAGTGTTGAACCGAGCACTGAGAATCCAACAAAGTGCAACTCAGCGCGTCAAAAAAACGCCACAGCTGATTTTCAACTCTCAGCGCTAAACAGTGCATTGAAGTGCACGAAGTAATCCTGCCACGATATTCTAAGAAAAATAGAAACATATTAAAATAAGTTGCTATCTTTCTTTGTTTTCTTTCTTTCGTTTCCATTTTGACGTATGCGTCGTTAATTATTTCTACGCACCCAAAATACACACACGAATTTGTTTCTGACATCCACAACACCTAAACCGGTCTATTAAAGTTAACTAATGTTTTGAAACTTCATCAATGTTGGACAGTTCTTATTTATGTAAGGAAAACTTTTCCAATAAACTACTAACATGCCCTGTATTTGTCCGAACTAATAGAATTTAGTTCAGAGGAATTTAAAAAAAAGTTTCGCCTGAAATTGGTTGAACAAAGGGTGTGTGTACGTGTTTTGTGTTCTAGACAAAGTACGGTTGTAAGGAGGTGTATGTACTTCCTTACACCGCACTTTGTCTAGAACACATTATGTACTAGGTACTGTTACGGGGCAGGTTCAAAATCAGTTTAAAAAAAACCGGCCAAGTGCGAGTCGGACTCGCGCACCGAGGGTTCTGTATAAACCTGTAGGTATTCACGGTTTATGCATAAGGCTTATGTTTATGAAATTAAATGTTTTTTTTTTATATTTGAGTTGATTGAATGAGAGGTAAATTGCGGTTTACGATTTATGACGTATTAAAACAAAAAACTAGTTTACTAAACTAAACTAAGTTACGCCCCCCCCCCCCCCCTGTAACACACACATTTTACCACTTTGGAAGTATCTCTCGCGCAAACCATTCAGTTTAGAAAAAAATGATATTAGAAACCTCAATATCATTTTTGAAGTCCTATCCATAATTACCACACACGTATAGGTTTGATGAAAACAAAAAAAAATAATAGTTTCAGTTCTAAGTAAGGGGAACCGCAAAATTTATTGTTTTTTATTTTTATTTTTTTGTAAAAATCTTAATGCGGTTCACAGAATACATCTACTTGCGAAGTTTCTACTGCATAGTTTTCATAGTTTCAGAAAAAAGTGGCTGTGACATACGGACGGACAGACAGACAGACATGACGAATCCATAAGAGTTTCGTTTTTTGCCATTTGGCAACGGAACCCTAAAAGGACTATTTTTAAACCTTGAAGAAACTTTAATTGAAAATTAATATATTTAACAATAATGCTATTTTAATGTGTCCGCCACGAAGTTCAGAGTATGACTGCCGGAAACCAACGTGTCACAAAATGCAACAACTGTGGGAAACGTTACATGATGCCTACGTGTCACAAAGTGCAACCACTGTGGGAAACATTACAATACGGTTATGAGGCGTCAGCGTTTATATGCTTAGGGCTATCTTACAATTTATAACAGTACATTTGTTGTACTGGATTCCGTAACTTAGCGCAATTACAGCTTTCAGTTACGGTAACAACATAATACCACATTCGCAGGGCTCTCACAAAGAGTAAACTGGTGTACAGAGGTGTTCCTATGGCACCTATTGTTTGCTAATTATTTTCACAATACCAAATCCAAACGAGATTGACATAACACGCCACATCACATCACTCCAGCTATCGGATTGAAAATAGTTCTAAAACGAACTAAATCGATGACAATTTATGTCAAAATTAAATAGATACCTACTTACATTTCTTTTTCACTCAATTGCGGAATAACATCAATAAATGAGCACTAGTTAAACCAAACACACCTTATTGAAGATTAATTAATAAATAACAAAGTAATAAGTAAGTCATTCAAAGTGTGAATAGTTGTTTTTCCATCAAAAAGAATAATACGTCAGTACCAACTTTTTTTTTGGGTGGGAAATCATCAAATGACGTCTCCCGCTCTGGGCGGAGCGTGAGGGCGTGTCAGACTTTTACTGGCCACCCACCCATGGTCGGCTTAAAAGATACAGTATAGGACTTCTTCGGACCTCATAGATTAGTTTTCCATAAAAATTTACATTACTTTAAAGACGAAAAAGGAAGTTCCTCTTAATAAACTTGTCGATTGCAACATATACGGGCAAACAATACGCGGCATCGCAACAGAATAGTTTAGTAAGTTGCGAGGTGTGAACTAGCTTCCGAGACCGCAAAATTACGCCGGAAAGAGACAGAATCATAATTAAATCAAAGCTTTCAAACAGAAAAAAGCGAACTCTTTTTTCATGGCGTACAACGGACAAGTCATGAACTACTGTAGTTTGAATGCTATGCGTTTTGCGACGGAGATGCGATACCCACCTCAAACATCATCATCATCAGCAGCATATAGCAGTCCACTGCTGGACATAGGCCTCCCCAATTGCACGCCATTTAGCTCGATTTTCGGCAACTCTCATCCAGCTGCTACCAGCCATTGCCCTGCGTTGGCAATGGGCCGGCCACATTAGCCATCGAACCGATGACCGTTGGGGTAGACGTGTTCTTGAGTGGAGACCGCGAATCGGCAAACGTAAGGTAGGACGCCCTCAGGCTAGGTGGAGCGACGATCTACGCAGGGTGGCTGGTAGCAGCTGGATGAGAGTTACCTCAAACATAAGTGGCGAAATTTGGGTGGAAATATAGGTAGAACTCTGTTCACCCCTTAGGAGAGAACAGTCGTGATGTTATGTTCTAAGGCTAATGTCGAAAAAACAATCAAACGTCAAATCATTTTCTCCAAAAATTCTAAACGCTATGTGTAACCGCCTTTACCTAAATTAATAAGTGAAACCCAGGGCTTAAACAAAGTTTGTAACCTGACCTAATTTATTGTTAGTTGAGCCAACTCTGGCTTAGCGATTATAGTTTCAGTGGCTTACTAACATATGTGTTAATTTAGCTTGGCAGTTACGGCGAAGACTAGCAACTTTCAATTTGATTCAGCTAGGACCAAAGATTTAAGTTAGTAGATTTGCTCGCAATATAGTAAGTCACGCAAATAAGTGACCATACTGAGACGATCGGCTTGTGGTTAAGTACCTAATAATATTTGCATGGGTCGACAAATTAGGTTAAGTTACGCTTGCTGCGATTGGTCCGTGGATGGGTGACCATTTTTTATTTTACAAGACCCGCCATGCTTCGGAAAGCACGTTAAGCTAGTCAGACAGTAAAAACCAATTATGACAGCTGGGACCAACGGCTTCTGGCTGTCATTCTTGGATCGTCAAAAGCTCGAAAATCTGACGACTAGTCTAACCAGGTGATATCGTGTTACCCAATAACTGGATTGTAGAGGTCAGATAACCAGTCGCTCCATGTAAAATACTGGTATTCAGCTGCATCGGGAAAAAGGTTCGGCAGATGATGACGACGGAGAGACCTCACACAATTATTTTGACTGGCCTGTTAGTCTAGTGGTTGGTGACCCTGGCTGCTAAGACGGAGGTCGTGGGTTCGATTCCCACCCAGGACAAATCTTTGTGTGATGAGGACGATCATTTGTTCTGTGTCTGGGTGTAATTTATCTATAATATGTATATATTTAGAAATATATAAGTATGTATAAGTATACCTAAACGAGGCAAAAGAAGTATGTAGAGATCGTAGCAGGTGGCGTTCCGTGGTTTCTGCCTACCCCCATGGGAAAAAGGTGTGATTGTATGTATGTATGTATGTATATAAGTATGTTCATCAGTTGTCTGGTTGCCATAGTACTGGTTCTGCCTAGTTTGGGATCAGATAACGGTGTGTTGGTTGTCCTAAGATATTTATTAAGTATAAGTATTTCCATGACAATCAAGGCTAGTCACTTCACCGTGTGTGTCAGAGATGACAAAAAAAAACTTTCTTTTGACACGGAAGGATGAATCTAAAAATTAAAATCTTTGGTTAGGACTGGTTTAGCCTAATTTTGGGTGTGCGATTCATTAGTCAATTGGGATTTGTCGATTTACTAATGCTTTTATCAATTCAATTTAAGTACCGACCTAGTTACAGCCCCTGAAGCAGGGCTCTGATTAGACACATCGAGTTATTTTATTTGGAAAATTCATTTGAGTTAACACAACGTTTAATCTTTAAATGTGTCAAAGTGAGACATGAAATGTATATCGTTACTCACATGAGTGGTCCCGCAATATGTGCCAGAAACAAACTTAAACACTCCTTGTACGTTCATTGCTAAATACTTTAATTTAATTTATTTGAATTTAATTAACTTATTTTTAATTTAATCTTTTTAAATTAATTTTAACTTGTTTAAATTTAATTAACTTATTTTTAATTTAATCTATTTAAATTCAATTTTAACTTGTTTTATATTTATTTTTAACTTATTACAATTTAATTTTACATTTATTTCAATTTAATTCAATTTAATTTAAATTTATTTTCTATACGAGTATAATTTGATATCCTCACGACTAACATAGTTTTTAAGATAATGTAATACTAACTTTCGTTATGGACATTTTAATAGTCTGAATTAAACGTATTTTTTATTTTAAATACAGGCATCCAATCAAAAAGTCCAAGATCCAACCGATTGGTCACCGTATTGGTTAGATGATGTGACACAAATGAATGATGTGAATATTTAATACACAACTGCAGAATTTCAGCTACCTTACAGATTTGCAGATGAAAATATATGATGATCTAATCAGCCTAGGTATGATATCCACACTCTGCAATGCTGGGCCTCCTTTATGTGAGAGGAGGGTGAGAGAGCGTGGGTTGGTAGATGTCACATGTCTTCGAATTGTTGGTTCGTACATTCCGGTTTCCTCGCGATATTTTCTTTCACCGCTTTGAGAGCAGTCGTGATGAAATAATTTACATCAAGTAAACTGCCCGTCAAAGTTTGAATAACTCGTAAGTTGCGGCCGTATCATAACATGGTAACTACATAGGCAAGAGTACAACTACATGTAAAATACATTTGCATTGAAATTTAAAACAATTTCCAGGAACACAGATTTTTTCCTAACTACTTTAATCATAAATTGCCATCTTTAGCTACCTAACCTTAATTTTTCTCTCAAGTATGTAAGTGTCCCTGCCAGGGTCGCGGAATGGTACGAAAAAGTTACCGTGGCCCTGGTATAGGCAACTGAAGGAACACGGGTGGATTTTAGTTAGTAAAAGTCTGGGACACCTGTCCGCTCCATCCAGAGCTGGAGACGGCTTATGACGAATTCCCACCCAAAAAAAAAAAAAATGCTAATGTCGGCTTCTAATCCGGATGCAGCTGAATATTAGTATTTTACATGGAGATTGGAGTGACTGCCTATCTGACCTCCACAACTCAGTTACTGGGTACCCCTTTAGTGTCAGATTACGATACCCCTTGGTTAGACTTGTTTTTAGACTTTAAGGCCTTTGACGATCCACGAATGAGACCCGGAACCCGTTGGCCCCGACTGTCATTCTCATCTACGGACTCACCACATCAAGCGTAGCTTAACTTAACTGATCAACCCATGCGACTGTTATAACTTTCCTGGGTAATATGATACAACTTGGTAAGACTGGAGACTGACTTTAATCATACAAAACATGGAGTACAGACCCAATAAATCAACCAACTCCTGAAAATCTTAACACCACGAATTAAGTATGAAAATGTAACTACAGCGCGGTGCGGTGCTATCGCGGTGCCCAATTACACTAAAATTACTCCTTTAATAAATGAAAATCCTTGGGAGCCTTAATTTTAACCTGCGCCGTGCAAAATGCGTGGGTTCTTTGAATAATTCAAACGCAGTATACGTTACAAATGTAGTCGTTCTGAATGGGCAACGGTTCTCAAAGTTTCAAGGCAAACAGCAAAGTTCCGGCTGGATTAGTACTTCTAAAAGTAACATATGGGAACTGTAAAATGGCACTGTAACTAGTTCATTGATTACAAGATAAACTCGAAACTATAAATGTTAGAAATGGTGTTGATAACTTCAATCACTTATTCTTCATATATATCACCGCCAAATTATAAATACCGTTAGATTATAATCTATCTAGCGAGACTAAACTGTCAAAAGATTGTAAACCGTTAGATTATAATTTCGCGGGATTCTAATCTAACCGTGTTTACAATTTGACGGTGATATATACTCTTACATAAAAACAGGCCTTTATCCTATGGGGTTAGGGAGAAACTACAGAACGCGGAACCACCTACACATAGGTGTACTATATTTATAGCCTTACATACACCTTTTGCCTCGGTCACATTCTTACATCCTGGTCATACATACACGCTGGTTGTGATTACTATGGGCCAGACTATTCTGAAGAACATCACCAATAAGGTCACCATATCTCCTCCTAGCTAAGGACGCCCTAGCTCGCGGCGTTTACATTAACTGCAATTGCATTTTAAACCTTGATTTAATTTATAATTAATTATTAACTTTTCATACATAGTTATAAGTATTATTTACTAACAATTTCTAGAATGTACAAGTTATTGAATAAAAACAGTTACATTTTGGCGCTCAATATAAGTAAAGTATTAAATTGCCTATTTTATCACATAAATATACCAGGATTAAGTTATCTTACTAGCAATTAATAATTATAATTCCATTGAGTATCTAACTTCGTTACGAAATAATTTTGTGCCTGGGCGTTATTTCACGAAAACCAATTTCCTGGGTCATGTTTCCTGTTAAAATAACGAAATTTCTATTTAATTTAATTCTTGTGCAATTTGCAAGTAATTAATTACTAGATTGTTCCACGAAATCTTATATTGGGTATAATAAATGTCGGTCTTAAATGCTAAACAAAGATTAGTTGGGCTAACATTTTGATGAGCTTAAATCGGTTAATCAATCAACGTTTGTTGTTTACTTAAGGAGGATAGTTTTGGGTCAGATAATAGTTAAGTCGATTATTAGTTAGGATACAACTTTGTGACGCCATGTCCTTGTTTAGATTAAAGTTTTGAATTAAAGAACCCTGTATAAATTCCTCCATTTATCTCCCGCCATAAAATGCCTAGGGCTGATTTTTCTGATTAAATATTGCTGTTTGACAGCTTTTTTTAGATAATAATTTGTCTCACTGTCATACGTATTTCTTACTTATATGAAAAAAACAGCCCCTGTCTAAACTTCTCCATCCACAGTAATTTTCAGACCAAACTTAGTCCAACAAATATTTGTTAACTTTCGGAACATCTTAGTTTTCTCCTAATAATATTTAACCAGTGGTTTAGGTCTCTTCATTGTACCCTTTTTCACAACTATCTTACCATACCTGTCCTCATACTCACTTATTTATATTTACGCCACCATATACGGTCGCCTACAGGTCGAATTTCGACCATAATTTAAAAAATACTAGCTTTCTGTACTCCTCTATACCAGCTTTAATTGTGCCAAATTTCATACTCCGTCATCCACGTAATTTTCGTAAAAATGGGTACAATGTTTTTGCTTCACGTATTTATACATAGATTATTTAGCGGCTTGTCTGTTGCTAAAGGATGTCTAAACGTATACATGCCTACGGACTTTCAATTTTATCTCTTGCTATAGTGAGCCTATATGTACTAGGATACAGGCCTTATTTCTTCGAGAGGAAATGGGCCGTAATATACCACGCGGGCCCAGTGCGGGTTGACAAATGTCAAATGTCTACAAATTTGTGGTCCCATGACATGCAGAGTTTCTCACAATATTTTCCTTCACTGTATTGAGAGGAGTGGTGATGAAATAATATAGACAAAGTAAAATGCCTGCCTGAGTTCGAACCAAGACCCACAACTCGTAAGTTAGGGCCGTTACCAGTCCACCCTTGTTCCAATCTAAATAGAGTAATGAGGAGGTACTAACCATACATCCACCTCATATCTGGTTATATAAGAATATCTGACAAGAATGGCTTTCAGCACCAGATGGTCGTTATTGTGTCACTAGGGCGAAAAGGGTGCACTTACAGCCAGCCGCGGGAAAAGGATGCAATTAATTATGGGCGTTCCCATAGAATGTCTTGGCCGAAAATAACTATTTAGCTTTTATTCTCCAGTACTTTTATGTAATTTATCACAGTGTCACACAAATCACTTGTATCACACAAGGCTCTATAATTGGTACTACAGAGGTTGTTTGCTTGAGATAACCTTACGATTATATAGGCTGGCTATAATAACTTTAATACATTCGAACTGTCAAACTAATTTAGAATAGAGTAGAGAAAAAAACTGGCCAAGTGCGAGTCGGACTCGCGCACCGAGGGTTCCGTACAAACCTGCAGATATTCACGGTATATGCATAAGGTTTATGTTTATGAAATAAAATGTTTTTTTTTTTTAATTTTTATATTTGAGTTGACTGAATGAAAGGTAAAGTGTGGTTTACGATTTATAACGTATTAAAAAAACTACTTACTAGATCTCGTTCAAACCAATTTTCGGTGGAAGTTTACATAGTAATGTACATCATATATTTTTTTTAGTTTTATCTTTCCCTTATTTTAGAAGTTACGGGGGGGGGGGGGGGGACATTTCACCACTTTGGAAGTGTCTCTAGCGCACCCCAATCAGTTTAGAAAAAAATGATATTAGAAACCTCAATATCATTTTTGAAGACCTATCCATAAATACCCCACACGTATGGGTTTGATGTTTTTTTTTTTCAGTTTCAGTTCTATGTATGGGAAACCCCAAATATTATTGTTTTTTTTTTTTTCTATTTTTGTGTGAAAATCTTAATGCGGTTTACAGAATACATCTACTTACCAAGTTTCAACAGCCTAGCTCTTATAGTTTCGGAAAAAAGTGGCTGTGACATACTCGGACAGACAGACAGACATGACGAATCTATAAGGGTTCCGTTTTTTTGCCATTTGGCAACGGAACCCTAAAAACAAGTTAAGGGAGATCAGGCTGACAAGCCGAAAAGAAAGTGATTTATGAATGATGAAATTAGATTCGTGGAACGCTTTCTAGGTATTATAATCCATATTAATATTATAAATGGAAAAATGTGTGTATGTTTTTCCGTCTTTCACTGCAAAACGGAGTGACGAATTGACGTGATTGTTTAAGTGGAGATAGTTGAAAGGATGGAGAGTGACATAAGCTACTTTTTGTCTCTTTCTAACCTCCCACTTCCCTAAAATGGGGGGTGGAACGCGCTAATCTCAGGAACTACTGGTTCGAATTGAAAAATTCTTTTCGAGTCGGGTAGCCTATTTATTGAGGAAGGCTATAGGCTATATAACATCACGCTACAATCAAAAGGAGCGGAGCAGCAACAAAAAAATGGACGAAAACTGGCAGGCTGCGATGCGACGGGAAGGGTTAGGGGAGCAAAAATTTGACGCGGACGAAGTCGCGGACAAAAACTAGTTAACTATATTCCTCCATAGAAAATTGCTTATTTGTTAGATCCCAGTACAAGGGACCTTTTGCAATCTCACAGTTCATTCCTACTATCGAGGCCCTATCAGATGCTATGAGGTAATTACGTACCACACTAACAGAAGGACTGTAAACGAAATTCGTTGCCTTATTTACGTTGTTGGGCAGACAAATTTTTCGAACATAATATGAAGCAATATAGTAGCGGTCTTCTTCAAAATTATTCAGATTGTGATTTAGTAAAAAATCTCGATCTCATTATAGTGATTACTCATCCGTCCGAAGAATAACCGTTAAGTTTTAATCTAGTCCACTCGGTCCTCGGTAATATCGGATATTAAAGCCACACAAGCCTATTGCTCCCTGCCAGGGTCGCGAGATTGTTCGAAAGAGATACCGTGACCCTGGCACATGGGCAACTGAAGGAACACGGGTGGGTTAGTCAGTAAAAGTCTGACACGCCCTCCCGCTCCGCTCAGAGCGGGAGAAGTCATTTGATGATTTCCCATCCAAAAAAAAAGCCTATTGCTCGGAAGATCATCATTTTAGCCTTTTTCCTTCTGTGTTGGGGTCGGCTTCCAGTGTTACCGGACGCAGCTAAGTACCAGTATTTTACATCGAGCGATAGCTTATCTGACCTCTACAACCCAGTTTCTGGGAAATTCGATACCCTATGGTAAGACTGGATGTCTAACTTTCAAGGTTCTGACGACTGCCACAAAGATTTACGAATGGCAGACGGCTTAAAGCGTTTCCGAGGAACGGAGGGGTCTTGATATGTAAAGATGTTACCCATGTTGTTGATATGATGTTGTATATTGAGATGTTACCCATTCAGGGACCAACTAAGGAAAGCGAGCATAAACTGATCGATCGACCCATTTAGCTGTTATTATTTAGTGACATGCCTATTCCTATTGCTCGGAAGACATAAGAATATTGTTTGATTTTCCGATTCATAATAAAAAAAGTTTCTACAAAGAAGCCACTTAGAGCAGTAAAAGGGTCTGATTGACCCATGTCCCGCGTAAGCCCTCAAAAGACTTTCTTGTGTTATAAAATCGATACCTCCGGATCTCCCATTTTGGTAAGCCAATAGACAAATAATATCAATAAAGGTTACGGGATTATAACCATTCTCATTTATAATTTACTTTTATCCGATAATAATCGAATATTTAACAACAAAATTGTGTTAATGTCTAATTAATTCGTCTTGCTAAGAGCCGACACAAATAAAATACATTTAAACGTATAAAATAGAGTAACTTGCAAAACCCGTATTAGAACACTGCTATTATCTGGTGCAATACCTAACACACTTCAGTTCAGTTATGGCATAACATATTTAAAGAGGTTACGTAATTTTCGCACTGAAACACATTCATTACGTATTTACATTGATGACAAGAATAATTTTTCAAACAATCGAAGTATTGTTTTAGCAATTTCCTTCCAAATATTTAGAATCAATAGAAATGATCTTGGTCCCGAAGGTAATTCAGAATTTTGGTCGCTTGAAGGGTCAACCAATGAGTGTGTTTACAATTTCTAACAAGGAAGTAAAAAAAATATGGTAATTATGAGGACAGTTTTAAATTTCCGTTCAGGATAATGTAATAATTTGAACGTATTTTTATACTTTTTATGGACTTTGACGTAGATATTATTGCCATGATCGAAATTTTAAAAGCATGCAATGGTTTGACAAATATATGTTTTGCTAAAAAATAAGTTCAATATCTAAAATACAACTGCTGAAAAATCAGGCTCTAAAAATTATGAAACAAGAAAATATTTAAATCTAAAAGGCGTGGTCTTTGAAATTACTTTGGGGTTACGTATCAGTTTATATTTGAAATATGCTAAATAAGCCCTTTCATTTAATACCTAACACAGTATTATTAATAAAATATATATTACAAAGACTACATGAATTTACGTCCACTAGAAGACGCCATTTTCATTTTAAATAACCAACGGATAATAAGGATGCTTCCAAGTATACCTCATTTGTCAAATTATGAATATTAGTTTAGAACTTATCAGGAAACAGATGAATATACATATACACACCCATATAGATACAAACATACCCAGATACATGCATACACAGCAGTCAAAATCATCAAGCTAAAAGAACGGTTATGACCCTTCTTTGCTTCGCTGTTGTTGAGTAAGAAGATATCTAAGAGGATATTCAAGAAATAAATAAAAGGATAAACTGCACTTTCACATCACAACGTAATTCATTCCTCTTGAATTTAAAGTAAACCGACCAAAAGGGCTTTATATTAAACTTTTTGCATTGGATTGAAACTAGTTTCATGGTTAATTTAACTCACTTTGAGTTTTAGTTCCGTGTAGCGAACGTGGGGACCTGAAAGTGCTCAGTGCTTGCAAATATGTGGGAAAATGAAAAAGTTAAATAAGTCGAGTAGGGATTTTGGTTAATCGGGTTTCGTTTATTTACGTAAGTTGTAGAAAAAGTATTGCGTTTCGTTTATTTACGTAATTTGTAGAAAAAATAATCATGGCATTATCCGTTAAAAGATTGTTCCAGTTTGGTAAACATCTCTTTACATAATATAAATTGAAGTTGCTTTTCATGTCTGCTTCGGTAACCGCGAAGTTTTTCTAAACTACATAATGGATTATGATGTGGTTTAATTTAGAAAAATATCAAAGAAGGTTAGTGTCTAAAACACATATATATTGAACATAAATAGTTAAGAAATTCTCGATGCTTTGCCATAAAAAACGTGCGAAACCGGTCGCAAGTAATGTATGGCTAAAGTTATTTGCAAAATAACAATGACAATTAGGTATTTATAATTGCGCATAAAACAAAATCTTTAACAACCAGTAGCTTGTTTGCAGTTCTTGTATTTACAACGGAAAATGTTTTATTTGAACAGCCGAGCACACAATTCACTGCGACCTGCAACTAAATGTAAACTTAAGCACTAAAATAAATAGACAAAACCCTAACATTCAACACTAGAGTTGGTAAGCAAGCTGAAATAAACATATTTGCACAGAATTAATGTACTTTACTTACATAATAACTTTGACATCAATCGAAACGGTGGGTCGTGAAGAAGACTGATGAAAAGACATTGCATGTACCAGTGATGAGAATGTTGACATTGTTATGTGGTGTGACGAAAATGGATAAACTAAGAAATTAGGAGATAAGGTTAAGTTTGAAAGTGTCGGCAGTGACCGAAAAGTTGAAATGAAATTGTTTGGCTTGGTATGGGCACGTGAAGAGGAGGGAAAAAGACATGTAAATAAAAAAGTGATGAATATAAAATCTGTTGATGAATGGAGAGCCAGAGGAAGGCCCAAGAAAAATGGATGGATTGTATGGGAAATGATATGAAAGAGGTGGAAGTAAATGACAGCGTGACGGCTGATAGGGGAGAATGGAAGAAGAAGACGTGTTGCACTGACCCTATGCAATATGAGGTTGACATCAGTCAAATTAATGTCCATAAAGACTTCAAACAATACGGGTACAGCTAAAGTTTCCTAGAAGACCTTTGGCCATCATATTAGAACGATGTCATGAAAATCTGTTCACGGGTATTATTCATTAAGAGGATGATAGTGGCATGAGAGACACTGTGTAACGTTCACTCATCTACTATTAAATAAATAATAGTTTAAAAAAAAACTAAAAACACGCTTTATATAGAAAACCAATCTAAAAAGTAAAAAATAAATTTTAATAAATTTGAAGTAAGAATAGTATAAAAAATCGAATAAATGTAAATGAATAATAGTGTAAGAAAGGAAAAAATGTTTTATTTAAAAAAAAGCGTGGGGTGCTTTTTAAGATATTATCGAAAAGATAATCCTTCTGGTCATATCTGTCAATGAAATATTATTAACTATTGACACCATGCACCCCACGCTTTTTTTTAAATAAAACATTTTTTCCTTTCTTACACTATTATTCATTTACATTTATTCGATTTTTTATACTATTCTTACTTCAAATTTATTAAAATTTATTTTTTACTTTTTAGATTGGTTTTCTATATAAAGCGTGTTTTTAGTTTTTTTTTAAACTATTATTTATTTTCTACTTTTTAGTTTGGTTTATTTATAAAACCGTGTTTTTTTTAACTTATTAATCTACTTTCAATTCCATGATAACTATAAGTAACTGTTGGCTGTTATTGGTCATTAGCTACATCCATAATGCACACATGTTCAAAATTATAGACACGTAGCTCTTTTTATGTGTGTGTCAAGTCGACAGGAACGAACGCGGAGTGCGTACGTTCCTGCGTTTCGAGTTGTTCAGTGCACTATTCAAAACTGTCGAATAAATACATTTCATTATATGTATTTAATAATTTTATTTCATAAATAACAAATATAAACCTAAATTTACAATGTATAAAAAATATGTAGGTATCTGTAATAGACTATTATTTACAAATTTTCAAAACAATGCAAAAATCGCCGGCGTACGGTATTAGACTAGTTCAAAAACGCGCGGCGTTCAAAGTGTTAACACTACTTAAGTTTTAGGAAATTATCCTGACAAGATTCCATGGCCAGCAACTGGTTTATAAAACAAAGTAAGTATTCAATCGTTCTTTTTTTTTTTTAGTACAATCGCAAGTAGTCAAACCATGAAAACTTTTACAAAAGTTTGAAACGGAACGCAACTGATGGTTGACGTTGACACTTGTGACGTTTGACAATTCAAGGTAAAAAATAAATACAAGTCTGTTATTTATCATTGTACATAGAAACTTAATTATATTCATCATCATATCTAATTGGTTTCTTAACTGTACGCCCTGATAGTGTCACATATGGTGCTGACTGGTTGGGGATATTATTCTCTGTCCTAATTTTGTTTTCTTTTTAGGTACTGCTACAGTCAACGGAGGAGTGGTTGAAGTTGGTTTCAATATGTGTTCGCGATTTCTATGGAAAGATCCTTGAGGAGAAGTGATAATATAGCTATGAGGAAGACTATCCTTTTCTGATATTATACCAGGAACCCAAGTGGTTTGTGTTTAAAATAGATTTTGTCACCTATGTCTAGTGTTGGAAGTGTTTTTGTGTTTCTATTGTAATAAAATGCTGTTTTTAACTGTTGTTTTTTAATTTTCTTCTCTACCTTACTGGTGTCAACTGTATTTGGTGTTAATGTGGTGTCCGAGGTAGGTAATTTAGTACGTAGTTGCGTGATATGCACAGTTGTGCAGGTGAATAACCTGTGTGTTTAGGAGTGTTCACGAGAGTTTCTTGAGACATTGTAATGTTCACGGCGGCCGCGTCCGCGGCGCCATTCGAGTCCGAGTTTTCTTCTGACCGTGTTCTTGGCATTTTGGTCACTGAAGACACAGGATAAACAAGAAGAACACACTCCTAGGTTTGATAATAGTCCCCTACGGTTATTTTTTGTGATCGTTGCAAGTTATTTCGCGATCTGCACTCCGTAATACACTACACGAAATACCTACACACGTTGGGCAGCCCCTTATAGCGTCGGTGGGGAGCAAATTAGGACTCACTTATTACAATAACAGTTTATTGTTCAAGAAAAACAAGTTTGACACAAAAAAAGTCTTGACAAACTCACTTATTAGCTAGATTTTTATACGCAGTGTTGCCAGGTCCTTTTTTTGTTTTACCCCAAGTCTGATCTCATTTTACCCTAGATTTACAGTTAAATGAAAAAATTAACCTAAATTTTTTAATTCGCGTTCCTTCACTGTCGAAAACATTTACGCCATTTTACTCAGTAATCACAGTATCGTGCGTACACGCCAAGCGAGCAGGATACAAAGTACTTTGCGATAGTCTTGTGTAGTTAGCGAACGAACTAGGTCGTGAGAGCGCTCTCATAGATGAACTACGCGAATTAGTTCCCTCATTCTCCGATCCGCAGTTCGTTAGTTCGTCAGTTCATGACCGAATGAGCGAGGATGGCGTCAACCGAACTAATACACGAAACAAAATTCAAAAAGTTTTTTATATTCACTAAACTAGTTATTTATTGCAACAATAAACTTTGGTATTATTTACAATCATGATCATTTTATAAATTATCATTCAGAGGTTTTTGCTGTTTTTAAAGTCCAAAAATTGTAGGTAAAAGTAGAACATTCCATAATCTTGTCGCATGCAGTAGGAGCAAAATCAAAACGAGCGAACGATCGAACGATCTGCCTCTCTTTAATTCGAGCTGGGAGCTGACGAACTAGAAGAGCGAACTAGTTCGGTAAGGACCGGTGAACTAAACTGAGCGATCTCAGTCGCGAACTACTATGCCCAAGACTACTTTGCGAACAATGCGAGCGGGCAGCGGGGCAGGGTTGGTATGTAGTAATTTAAATGTGTGTTCATAAAATCTGTGAAGTGAATCATGTTTAAATTTACCCTAAAATTACCCTCACCGAGTTTTTACCCTAAACATTACCCTGCTGATTAAACTTAACCCTAAATCTAGGGTAAATTACCCTAAGTTGGCACCACTGCGAACGCGTCACAGATGTACGTCAACTAACTAGCGCCCTCTAGCGGACAGCATACAAAAGACGCTCAGGCAAGTTAAGCCTGTCCTGGTAATCCTGGTCAGGATAATGGCACAAATTTATGAAATTATTGCATTGTCATCGGTCCTTGACAGGTGTGCAAAGTTTGAATGAAATCTGTTCGTTTAAAGTGGGTCAAAATCGCGCTATAAGGAGTCGGTTACAAACAAACATACAAACATACAAACATACAAATATACAAACATACAAGTGAAGCTAATATAAAGCGTGTAAAAAGGAGGATGCTCCAACAAGACAGGTGTTGTGTGTGGTGGGCTACTATCCAACGATTGATGTCGGGACGTTGTATACAGGGTGTGGCGTAAGTAATGGTCCACCGTTCAGGATTCAATGAACCAGATAATTAACTATAACAATTAAAAATTTTAACCACTTTTACCCAATTTTTTTTTTACAATAATTGCTCTTGATCTTAATGGTGTGTTAAAAATTGGGGTTAAATTTAGAGAAGAACCAACTTTTTCTTCAAAAGAGCTGAATTTACATAAAAAATCATAATTTATCATGATAGCTCTAGTATTCAGCAGTAATTAACAGAAATCAAAATGAAAAAATAATGGTTTTTGTTGAAACTACAAACAAATATGTAACAAAAATGAAATATTTTCGGAACCCTTGGGTAAAAATCTTTAAAATTTTTAATTGTTATAGTTAATTATCTGGTTCATCGAATTCTGAACGGTGGACCACTACGTACGCCACACCCTGTATATGCTAGTTGTGCGGTAAACTCTGCTTGCGCGACGTCAGTGTGATATACTGGACCTGGACTTTTATCGTATTCAGTAACTTGACAGTTGGAGCGATACCAGATGTTGACAAAAAAAGCACATGAGGTGGTGTAAGAATGAATGAAATTGAATGAACTTGAAATAATGTACTTACATGCAAACTTTTTTATTTTAAATTTAATAACTTGTCTTAAAACACGATATATACTATATAGATACATACATCGTCTATGGTTGCCAAAGGAAATAAAATGAATAAAGGAAAAAAAAGTAAAATTACATAATTTGTATATTTAGTTTTGTTTCTATTAGAAAAAAATAAAACGGAAATATCCGTTACAAAAAATTACACAGGCCGACAAAATTTGACGAACACTCTTACCCAGAAACCAGACTATACTTTTCCGAAGGATTTTGATGCGCTGAATTCGAATCTGGCTCAAAATTGCTCTATCACGTCAGGGTTTCGAGATATCCTAACCTAAAAGTGCAAAAATACAGTTTTTCTCATTTTTGAGGTTATGTAGCACGGCCGATCCTAGTTATTTTCAATCGGTCGGCCGATCCGAATTCAGCGCGTCAAAATCCTGCGGAAAAGTATAGTCTGGTTTCTGGGTTAAAATTTTGTCGGCCTGTGATTAATTATTCTTTTATTCCACATCCTAAAAACGATTTTTTAAGTTCTATTTAAATTAAACCATTTTTATAATTTGTTCTTTACTAAAAACACTATTAGTTTTAGTATGGTATCATTGTTTTTCTTTGAACTGTCAAGTTACTGAATACGATTAAAAGTCCAAGTATAGTTCGTATCTTTCGGTGTTGATGCCCCTATAATTATGTGACCGTTCACACGTTTCTTAGGGAACCAAAGCTTTAGAATAGTTAAAGTCTGCATACTTATCTTACCCGTCGACCATACAAGCTCACATTTTTATTTTCCTTAAGGAAAACACACAATAGATTTATCCAAAATCTCTCATATTTATCATTCATAAATATTCTTCATTTCCTTATAGGCCGGCCATATATACACACAAAACGATGAAATATATTGCATATAACTCTTCTTTATTTAGAGGTCTTTATTTACGAGGCACAAGTTATGAGGTCGCATCTGACAGTGCACTAATACATGAAGATATATTTTTATTGGACAAAGGCTATTAAGGCTGAACTTGGTAATGCTTTCGGTACTGAAGTATGCTGCAAAATTTTAAGTAATGTTATGCTTTGTGCCTTTTATGCCTGTCGTGCTTTTATCATTATGGTGCGGAAGGCACTCAACCTGGTGTTCTGGAGTAAAATGTGTGGTCTTTTTACGGGGCATTAAAATGAGACGAGTGAAGATAATGTGGGGTATCACAGACTAGGGTTGGCAACAGTACTTTAAAATAGAGTATCGTACTCTTGTTCATGTTAGTGTACTTTATAATCTATAACAATAAAGTACGCTACAATACCCTTTTTATATACTTGACTGGCCTGTTAGTCTAGTGGTTAGTGACCCTGACTGCAAAGACTGAGGTCGTGGGTTCGATTCCCACCCAGGACAAATCTTTGTGTGATGAGCACAATCATTTGTTCTGTGTCTGGGTGTAATTTATCTATAATATGTATGTATTTAGAAATATATAAGTATATTTATCAGTTGTCTGGTTGCCATAGTACAGGCTCTGCCTAGTTTGGGATCAGATAACAGTGTGTTGGTTGTCCAAAGATATTTATTTATTTATATATTTATTATATAAACTGTTTTTTGCCATAATTTTTACTGATATCAGATACAACATAAAAATACTTTGTTTACTGAACTTATAACACTGGTATGGTACCCAAAGCCGTAAAACAAGGGCGTATATGAACACAAACACCATCAGTCACGTCAAAATATCATGTCAAATGAATGTGAAGTGGCGACAGAAACAGGGCTTAAATATATGTATAATTGATTCTCAGTGAGTTCTTAATCTATATTAGGCTATAATTTGGATGTTTGGGTCCTACAAATTTATTAAAAACAGTTAAAAATGTTATGTAGGTAGGTACCGCAAAGATAAATTTATTTAAAAAAAAATGGTACTCTTTTTTACTAATAAAAAATTGACCTCTTTATTTTCACACTGAAATCAGATATACTCTCCTTCTTCTAGGAAAAAATGGCAACCTAGGTACCACATCATGTAGTACTAAAAATAAATATAAGATTATTGTGAGAAATAGCAGGCCGGATAATAGAGATTTCTTATTTTAAGTCACCAAATAATGTCTCTATTTTTCTGTTAGGTATACCGGGTGTGTAAGACGATACAATAAATAATCTAGCTAATGTACTAGCAGTGTGTGAGGAATAACATTGAATGTACGGCCACGTTATACAATGATAAACCAAAACTCAGCGATTCACGGACTTCCTCTTTAATATCAGATTTACGATCTTAATCGGAGACCCACTACGACCCCTACTACGCACGGTTTTTGCGACTCGACAAAACTTCAAGATTTCTTTAATATATGGAAGTTTAATATTAATGTCTTATGCACATAATCTTTCCGAAATCAATTATAAAAATTATTGTGACAACCGAATCAAAATCCGTTGCCTACTTTAGAAAAACAACGAAGTTACACAACGAAACCCGAAAAGCGACTTCAATTTATAATAAGTCGGATCGGTTATAATGAGTAGGTACCAAAGTAAGGAATTTATATCTCTTATATAAGTGCATTAAAAACGAGACAAAAACGGCTTCATATGGACCATGGATCGACAGTGATCGTTGTGACGTACTCGCGACATAATAATTATATATTGCATAGGGACTTGTTAGTGTTTTCTTTTTAACCGACGAAAAAAACGGAGTAGGTTATCAATTCGACGCGTATATATTTTTTTTTAATGTATGACCACGCATAACTTTTTACATAGTAGTCCGATTGTGATAATTCTTTTTTTATTGGAAAGGGTATACTCCGAGAGTGGTCCCATATAAATTTGGAAAACAAAATCAAACCGCTGAAAAATCAATGAACAAAGATCACTCAAAGCGCCGACTCATAATTTTAAGGTTTATTATTTTTTGCTTTTCAGTTTTTTCGGCGGTTTAATTTTTTGTTAAAAAGTTTTTTTAAGTAAAAGTATAGGTGTAGTGTTTAGTAATGTGCCTATAATTGACTCTATTACAATGACTAATGTGACGTAATAATAAGGAGTTATTTCTCTATTTAATCCGTAACCCAATTCTGTGCCCACAGTAGGTTTATCTGACACTATGTCTAATTACGATCTTATTTAGAGGATTCGACATATAAATTGCACTGAGCCAATTTAAAAACAGTTCGCTTCCGTTATTCAAAGACCAACAATGACATTCGATTCTTAAAAAGGCCACTTAAAAATGCCGGCTCCATTCGATCGAGTTCGTAAATTGAACCTAAAGAGGGTGACAATAAAACCAGACTTTTTATGGACGTTTAGACGTCACACGTTAAATGTAACCCGAACGGTTTCCAAACTAGACCGATGTAAAAACCGAAGTTTATTTCAACTTTGTGAAGGACTTGTAAAAAAGGTAAGTACGAGTCGGACTCGTACACGAAGGGTTCCATACCTTCGTACAATATTTATAAATATTTTCTAAAACGAGAATAATACGTTTCTTGTATGGAATTCTTGTTTAAAATTCACTATGTTAATAATAAACGTTTTAATTATTTATCAGACTGGCTGCGAAAGGTGAAATACAGGGCGTTGTGGCGCATCATGGGAGAGGCCTATGTCCAGCAGTGGACTACGTCGTCTTTAATTTTAACTATATTACATTTTTAATATTTTATGTTATAGCAGCTGTGTAGTAACACTGTGAAAATCTCAAGTGTCTACCTAGTACGGTTCATAAGATGACAGCTCTATGACTGATAGACGGACGGATGGACGAACGGACAGCGGAGCCTTATTTATACGGTTCCGTTGGCACCCTTTGGGTACGGAACCCTAAAAGTAACCCGAAGGCTTTACGAACACAGCCGATGTTAAACCGAAAGTTAATTTAACTCTATGGAAAACTTGTAAAAATAAAGGTCTTTTTACGATACTTACAGCTTTAGGTAATAGCTATGTTTTATCACCGCGGGATACAATAGAAGACTTTGCATTTAAAGCGGTTCTGCGGAAGAGGGATTTTCGTTTGATGGAGTGGGACACTCTGCATTGCATTCTAGGCTAGACTCTTTGGTCTAGAATTCTAGATTCTTGCATCGGAATATTGTGTGGGATTTACTTGATGGTGAGTGCACGTTGTTTTGTATTATGCTGAGTTGAGAGATCTGAGCTTCATTGTTATTTTAAGCATTGTTTTCTATCTGTTTTAAGCTTTTTTTCTTGTAATGTCAATAAACGCATTTTTCTTTTATTTCGTTTATTGTGCTGCGTCGATGTTATGATCATCATGAGAACGTTGCAGGCCTTGTAGACTGTAGGCAATTTTCCATTTTATTAAGTACTTGGTACTTGTTGACAGTCCCACACTGTTCTTCCATACCTCTTAATACTGTAATTTAAAACAATTGTAAAAGCCAATTATTTTTAAAAGAGTAACCGGGGAGTTTCTTGCCGGCTCTTCTCCATAGGAATCGATTATTTGGAACCGTGCACCTAGCTTCTGACGTTTCATAAGTGCTCATGTTGGCTTATGTGAAATAAAAATATTTTGATTTGATTTGACAACATCCCTTGCTTGAACATGCCCTATTTATATGAAAGGGTTTCTATTAAACAAGATGACATAAAATGTGTTCTTATATCTTCTGACGGCATTGTTACTAGACCGCTGATCCCTTATGGTAAAACGGTTAGACTTTTCAACTTCTGGGGCAATATAAACTCTATGGTAGTACAGCAATGGTGGTCTAGTAGTAACAGCCGACTTACTAGTTGTAGGCCATGGAAACTAACCCAGACAGATGCTTTAAATCTATACTATATATACTATAATATTATAAAGCTGAAGAGTTTGTTTGTTTGTTTGATTAAACGCGGTAATCTCAGGAACTACTGGTCCGAATTGAAAAATTCTTTTTGTGTTAGGTAGCCTATTTATTGAGGAAGGCTATAGGCTATGTAACATCACGCTACAACTAAGAGGAGCGGAGCAGTAATGAAAAATATTGTAAAAACGGGTAAAATCGCATGGGTAGGCGATTCGACGTGACGCGAGATTGTTCGAAAGAGATACCGTGACCCTGGCACATGGGCAACTGAAGGAACACGGGTGGGTTTTAGTCAGTAAAAGTCTGACACGCCCTCCCGCTTCGCCCAGAACGGGAAGTCATTTGATGATTTCCCATCCAAAAAAAACGGGTCGAGTGAACAAGAAATTTACTGCGGACGAAGTCGCGGGCAGAAGCTAGTATGTAATTTTGTCACCAGTGCTCTCAAAACATGGGTGAAGGAAAACGTTGGGAGGAAAGCAGCATGTCATTTTTTTTTTCTGGATGGGTTATCATCAAATAACTTCTCCCGCTCTGGGCGGAGTGGGAGGGCGTGTCAGACTTTTACTGACTAAAACCCACCCGTGTTCCTTCAGTTGCCCATGTGCCAGGGTCACGGTATCTCTTTCGAACAATCTCGCGATCCTGGTAGGAAACCAGCATGTCTTAGAACTGATGGAAATTTGTGTGAGACTCTCCGCAATTCCAAATATAATTACACCCACAGACTGTCTGTGGCAAGGAGATTGAGTGATTCATGAGGTTGCCAACGATACACAACTCCCCTATGTAGTATTAAAATTCATTTTAACTCTACACTTGTTTTCTTACTGGGATTCTGAACAGTATAATATTATCACGTTGTATAACAGTGGTTTTCTTCCACAACTTCAATTACTTTTTGCTCTGTTTCTCACAGGGGAAATCGTGTAAAGCAATGCACCGGCTGAAGTAAACCAATATAGTACATACGTACTGAGTATGATATGATTTGAACTTTATATCTATATCCTGGTGAGCTATTTTATTTTGCATGGAAATAAAAACAAAATGTTAACTTATCTAATTGCTAGTACTATTGTAAATAAATAGACCAGTTAAGAAATGATACAGGAGCCTTTTGACTTCGTAGAGGACCTTTTTTACTCTTTAGAAATTTTGTTTTTCTTAGTTTTTTTTTTAATGATTGTGTGTGTTTAGTTTAGTATATGATCGGTCTGTCCGAGTCACAATAAATACTATTTCTTTTATTTTTCTTTAGGAGACATTTATGAACATATTGTACAAATTAAATAATGTTCTACTGAGTTTTGGAATTAAAGTTTCTTAACGTGCTAGGTTTAACTCGTAGAAATGATCACAAAATGACAATTCCTCTTCATTGATTCCCCTTGATTTTCCCATCATGCTACTTTCTCCCGCTTTTCTTTTTTTCTTTCTACGAGCGTCAGTATCACGTAAAGAACTTAGTTTAAGACAGGGTTCCACAGAACGCACACAAATTTTATGATTCAACTTTATGAATCTGTGATGCATTATATTCTATTCTACTTTTAAAAACCCAGACCACTTTTAAATATAACCCTAAAACAAAATATAAGAACAAAAATAACAAACCTTTGCTTTTACACCCACTATTCGGACGGGTTGACGTTTTAAAAGGCAAACCAATCTCCATTATAGTTGGGCATGGACGGAAGTCCATTCCTTTACCCACGTACGAACATCCTTTACCAAAGACTCTAAAAGAGGGGCGATTCATAACTTCAACATCCACTAGACTTACGTTCGAACTCTATGTTGTATTGACATTTTTAAAAGCTTCTTTCGATGTGACAGGTCACTTCCGTACTAAAAAGGAACGAAAGAATTTTAGAAGCGTCCGATTCCTGGAAAATTTATCATCGTTTTCAGAGTAGGTATGTTATCAAGAAAGCGTGGCTGTTATTCCGCCTAATGCTAGGGAAAAGATGTACTAAAAAGCTTACTTGAAGCTCACTTCACTTTAGTTTTCACGGTGAGATTTTTTGTGAATACTAATCAAGTAATCACAGATAAATATTGTATAGAGGTTTAGTTGTTAAGAATAAAAAGGCGAATAATGATCTGTGTAATTTATTGGGATTCACTCCTTATATAGCAATACTCATTAAAATAATTCTTAATAAAAGGGTAGATTAATAAAACTTATAACTAGGATGGTTTAGTAACGACGATAGACTGTGCAGTGCTCCCTTTTTTTTTCTTTTTTTTTTTTGATGGGAAATCATCAAATGATTTCTCCCGCTCTGGGCGGAGCGGGAGGGCGTGTCAGACTTTTACTGACTAAAACCCACCCGTGTTCCTTCAGTTGCCCATGTGCCAGGGTCACGGTATCTCTTTCGAACAATCACGCGACCCCGGCAGGCATCGGTCCTAGCAGACCCCTTCAGTGTGGCTGACATCTCTTTGAGGCGCACGTGGAACACTACGCGCCGTCGACCCGAGCTTGGTCCTTACCGGGCGGCGAGCTACCCATTGCTCGCCACCCGCAAGCTCGCGCCTACGGTGGCCGGGAGTCCGCAATTGACTCCCGGCGCCCGGGGCGTCTCCTCCTGCGGCGGCTAGGGACGTGAGGGCGCAGAGACTGCCGTGCTCCCTTTGATGTGCGAGCGTGATGATATAGTACGCCATTCCTCTCACCTTGGCTAGTTTAGTTAACTAGTATGCGCGGGCGCGCGGTGGCGGACGGCCGTAGGTATGCGCTCCTCTTGTGTATGTTACAGCTAACGTAAGTATGAGCTACAGTATCATAAAATTGACCTCCTGACAGAACATTTCTACATCACATTTGCCAAAACAACAAGCAAAGAACTTAAGCTTTACCTAGCTTGAACCACCACTTAAGACAAACATTTTTAAACTAAAACGTCATCTACTTAATGGCAACATGCACGAAAGTCCATTTTGCCGCACGTGAGTCTAGCTTTAAACCTGAGCCACAAGAGAGGCGTTTTATAAAGTCTTACAACAAAAACAATGTCAATCTCCACAGTCAGTTTCAAAATTTCGAACAATTTTAGATGTTCGAACTTTAACTTTACCTCGAAAACGAACAGCATTGTACCGGACTAACTTGTAAATTTTAGTTAAAGAACTGAAGGGCAATTCTTGTAATTTTAAGAACGTTCACAGTCGATCTCGGTCTCAATTTGTCAAAAATACCTCGAGTTTCCATACATTTTTGAGTTTTAGAAGTTTTGTCATTTGCTTATCGCCGAGATGAGCTGCAACTAGATTGTGAACGCATTTAATTATGAGAATTGGTTTTCTGTTCATCAATGGCATTTACATTTTTAAACGAAACAAAAAATGATTAGAGGATTTAAGTCAAGAATAAACCAAAACGTTCTTTGTAAGAAGACCGATAATGTGACAATAAACTTTATTCTTTATTTATGTTGAGATACGCTGGACACGCAATGTACACAGAGTATACAAATGTAGCCGCTAGCACTTTCTATGTTGATTCGGTACCGCATGGCAAATGCAGTGCCTGCTCGTACATGGAAGTAGGTTAATGTTTTGTTGTAGTGCCATCCACTTACACACTACAAAGACTTTGTAGAGAGCACATACTTGCCTCACAGTTATGCAGCAGGTCAAAATATGGCATTTATTGTTATAGTAATAGAGGCTAAGTAATAATTGATGCAAGATTTGTGACCTAATTATGAAACACACTATCTACTACAATCTGAATAATTTTGAAGGATAATTTTGCTAATCTATTGCTTCATATGTTCAAAAAATTGTCTGCTCAGTAACGTAAGTAATGTGATGAATGTTGTTGAGCTGTCAAAATTAAAGCCGTCTCACTGTGTTTTACGCAATTATCCTCGGGTTAAGCACGGTTGTCACGGTTGTTTCGTGGATGATTGACCGCAAACTCAAAGCATTTATTTCAATTAAACCAACTACAGGCACTTTTGGGATATTATTGGGGCAGCGATTCAGGAAGATGAAGGTAGCTGACCATTTTTACATATCAAGACCCCTCCTCTAAAAGTACGTTAAGCTGTTGGTTTTAGCTGCCATTCGTAGATCTTTGTCGTTACGCGTCATCAGAAGCCCGAAAGTTCAACAACCAGTCATACCTAAAGGGTTATTTTATTACCCAGTAACCGGGTTGTTGAGGTCAGATAGGCAGCCGCTCTACGTAAAATACTGGAATTCAGTTGCATCCGGGTAGACTGGAAACCGACCCCAAAATAGTTGGAAAAAGGCTAGTCAAATTCATTGATCGTCTACTCCGTCGCTCATACAACACAACCCTCTCTTCCTAAAGTTCAAAGGGTCTCAACGCCCAAGCCTAGACAAAGTCAATAAGTGTAGATATTGGATTGACATTAGGCACTGAAAAGCTAATAGACAAGTGAAATCGCTTTAAACCGTTTCGTATTTCGATCAATCCTTTCAAATCACATTGAAAATCGTTGTTGAAATTCGAAACGCTTTGAAAGTGTTTTCACCTGTTTAAGCTATATGTGTAAATGTTAATAAACATTAGAAAGAGGATATTAATTAATAATTATATTTACGTTTTATACGTCACACGTAATACGTAAAATTTTTATATATAACCAAACTTTCATAAGGAAATAAACAAAAGAAAAGCAAATAAATGAAATTGTACTAATTAAGAACCACAAAGCTAATTAGCTTTGTGACAAGCAAATTTGTTTCTCACGATAAAAAGATCAACTGAGGTTTTAATTTAAAACACAGGAAGAACTGAAAAAATAATTTGGTTATATTAAAATAAAGCCACAGTTTTAGCTCTTAACTATGCCTATAACAATGAAATAACAATAAAAGCGGCTTAGGTATATAAACCTGTTGCTTACTCACCAACGGATTAAGGCGATTTCTAGAGAAATGATAATATTGCAAAGCTAGACTTCAAACATCAGCTAATTTAAATTTAATATCAACCAGTTTTAAGATTAAAAACCTTAGCTTCACGCTCTAGGGTTCAATTTTCATTGTCACTTAACATAGTTTTATGATATCCTCCAATGTTGTGTTTCATTTTAAAATCGACTTACTTCTCCCAGTCTTATAGTTCATTATTAAGTAAACTGTAATAAAGGTATTCTTCACGTTCCTCTCTGATTACGCTGGGCAACAAAGCCAGTAATTTATTAACTTAACTGAATTTGTTAAGACCTTAGATTTGGAGATGAACAACGACATTCCCATAAATTGTGTTAAGTAAAATGCTCAAGATTTTCCAGTTTCAGTTTCAGTGGAACTCGAAGAGGAATTTATCTGAAGAATTCGGAATGTGGAAAGAGTATATATGTAATGGTTCCGGAACGCAATTCCAATACACTTAGCCCAAAGCTACGTATAAAGTTTCTGAAGTTCCGCCAATCTGATCAAAATGTTTAGAGTTTTTCTCATTCCAATATATATAGCTGATAGTATATTATTATTATTAAATAGGTCCTATGAATACTTCTTGGTTGTTGGTCTCCCTGGTGAACGAAATAAAAGTCAGTAAAGAGTCAAAATGAGAAAGATTTTGATTATTTTCTAGTGACCTAATAAATCAATTGAAAAAAGCACTTTTTGCATGACCCTCTATGTCCAAAATAACTCAGCACCCAAATACGTATTTGAATCGCTTCTCCTAAAAAGTAAAAAATACACACCCTATTTACTTTTCCACAACTATTTACGGTCAGACGTATTGGTGGTACTATTGAGGTCGTTCGTCCCACCATTTTTCTTTCCCAAACCGATACAATAGCAGTAATCGGTGCGTAACGAAATTGAATAGACGTTTTAAGGGTCCCACAAACAAATACCATCAATTACTGCCCTGAAACCAATCTAGACGTTTTGGTTACCTTCCATTGTTGTTTGCATTACTTTGGATTTATTTATTTTGACTTTTATTGAAGGAGAGTGATTTTTATTTGAGAATTGAATTTAATGGAAATTTCTCTCTTGGGGCGTTGATTGGTCCAAATTACGTATCTTCTGTGTACTTTTCCTATTGATTTATATTGTTAGCGGTTATATTCAGAAACTTTTATGTTCTTCTGCCGTCTACATTAAGTATAGGTACATTATTATTAGGTAAACTTTATCGTTTATTTACGCTTCTCAGAATTCGCCAACTAAAGCTGAAGGAATAGCTATCTGAAGCATCGTCAAAAGCGTCACATGCTACCTAAGGGTATGTTTCTGTCATTCCGAGCGAGTGCTCTTCAAATAAGATGGTTATGATGTCATATAGTGCGCTATGTATCTTGCTAGTAAACTTGGCGAATCAAATGTTGCTGAAGACGACAATGAATTTTCAGAAATCAAATTCCTATTAAACTTTATCTAGAATCAATTAGATTACTAATATGGAACTATTAGCTATTTCAAAACTTTGTCTACCGTTATTTTACTTAACAGGACTGTGATGTCAAAAAAAAGCAAAATTCGTCTACAATTATTGTTTCTATTGACCTTTTATCCGTTTCAACCACTTTATCGACTATTATTTTATTGTGCAAAACTATCTTGGCAGTAATATGGATCACATTGTGAAAATAATCAGCTGCAAACTTTATATAACGCTGATATTTTGGGGCGTAAAATTATATATTTTATAATAAACCCAAGACTTACTAATAACTAGGCTTGATGTTGCGTCTCTGTCTCCACTCTGTCTGAATGGAGTTCAGATTGAATACGCACATTCTGTTAAAAACCTAGGGGTGATTATGGACTCTTATTTATCGTGGTCTGCCCATGTTGCTCTAGTCAGTCAGAAAGTACACTACACATTCCATTCTTTGAAATGTCTCCAGAGATTCTTGCCCTTGAACACCAAAATCTCTCTTGCTCAAACTCTCATTCAGCCCATCATTGATTACGCTGACGCCTGTTATTTGGATGCCACCGAGGAGCTTTTAAATAAACTTGAGCGTTTACAAAATATCTGTATTTGTTTTGTTTTTAATCTCAGATATTATGTCTGCTATTCAACCTTCTCCACAATCCTAAAACACCATCTTACCTGCGGGACCGTTTTTCCTACGCCCGTTCTTCAGATGCGCTTTGTAGGTCGCATTTAAGAAACCTCCTGAAGTCCCCTCCCCACTCCACTGACTTCTACTCCTACTCCTTCACTGTGCACGCGGTGCGGTTATGGAATGCACTTCCGCCTTACATTAGGGACTGTCAAACAGTCGCAAATTTTAAAAGAACACTATCTTTCCGTATCGACATATTTGTGTTTGTATTTATTGTTTTAATTACAATTTAATGTTATTTATTTTAGTAGTCTGTATGTTTGTTTGTATCTATGTATGTATGTTTTTTTGTATGTATGTAAGTATATTCTTATATTATTTGTTTAATTTTGTTAATAGTTTTTGATTATACATATTTCATTATCTCATACTCTTACACACGCTGTCTACATCTCTGTATCTTCTCTCCTATCGCAGGTGTGCTGGAAGAGATTTCTTTAGAAATAAGCATCACTTTTGTACAAATTTTTCTGTTCTTTTCTTCTTGTCTGTTTATATATGTGTGTACATAAATGGTTAAATAAATAAAAATAAAATAAACAAATCTACATCGCTGTCGCTGCTACTAATAGAACCGCCAACTTCAAAGTCGTTTCAAAGGCGTTGTATGCAGTACATTCGTCACTCTGTGAGAGTGTACGTCAAGTTAAATGTTTATGATGTCATATGCACTCTGGAACTTGCAACTGAATTTATTCTTGATAATAAATTTAAAAGCAAGGAAGCTTTTAGTTTTACTACGGTTCTCGCAGTTGAAAAACTTTATATTGTACCAGGAGAAATATGGAAGGAAAATAAGACGCTGTAAATATTTTAAGCTTCGTTGGTTGTTTGGGGAACGCTATTTCCCATGGAGAAGATTGTCCAAATCCTTTGGGTGTCGTAAGCAGCTATGTCTGAGGAGATTAAAATTAATTAATTAAGATGTTGGGATTAAAATTTCGGGGTCTAAGCAAAGTGAATTTGTAGTAACATGATAATACTTTGATGATATTATGATGCTGTAAATTCCATTAATTTTCCATTATCTTGATAAATTAACTGTTGATCCCTATTACTAATTGGATATACAAGCAGCTTGGGCAACATGCTGGGTCATATCTCGAATCCTCTAACCCTAACGTACAAAAAGGCATACCTGGATTAAAATATATTTATATAAAAAACTAGCTTTTGCCCGCGGCTTCGCCCGCGTGGATGTCGGAAATTAACGCAGGAGGACGTACTACCGCGGTAAGATGTGTTAATTCAGGTTATATTATAGGTAATAGCTGTTACCCGCGACTTTGTCCGCGTGGTATCTAATAAAAAGTTTTTCATAAAAACTGTCTTTGAAAACTACGCTGACATTCGCCACAAACTACGCTGACATACGTCTCGAAATTCAGCGTTTTTTTAAACTAATATTTATTGCCAGTGAAAGTTCCGTCAAAATCGGTCCAGTCATTTCAGAGATTAGCCGGAACAAACAGACAGACAGACAAAAATCGCAAAAAAAATGTTTTAGTATATGTACCGTGTAAACATCCATATACACTTAGTAAAAAGTGGTTATCTTAATATTAAAAACAGACACCCCAATTTTATTTATTTGTATGTATAGATTATGACACTTTTTTACAGTATTCAAATAGACCGAAACTGTGCCGAACTAAGATGCTTTCAGTAACATGTTGAGAATCAGTCATGTTTCATACAAAGTTAGCCCACCAAAACCCAAAGTAGTAGCGAAATAACTGTGTTACCCTGGTCGGGAAAGTCCTCCTAAATATTTTTTGCGCAGAAACTAAACTACCATTTCTTGAGTTATTTTTTAAAGTTGAAAAATCTAGTTTGATATATTTAAAAAAATACAAAACTACTGAATCGCAAAAATAAATGAAAAGTGTCCTTCGGATTTTGGGCCCAATAATGAAGTCCATTAAGAAAAAAAACAAAAAGGCAAGGCTGTTGATGATGCCAGAATTAGGACTTCCACAATCAAAAATATTGAACACCTGTTAAATGAACCACTTACAACTCACTCAAATGCAATATAGCTTAGTAGTGTAACACTTGTGCAGTCATTGGTTGAATGACTTTCCTTAAGTGCATTAGACGCTGTCAGGTCGACGCCAGCGAGACAGTAACCTAGATCCTTTGGCTGAAAACTAAAGCGACAGTGCAAGTGGGAATTAGCAGCTGACTTTGAGTTTTTCTTGGAACACGTTACAATGGTTAAAGGGTACAAAGAAATGTCTTGATGTACTGACTTGGTTTCTGTAAGTTTAGTTTATTTTTGTTGGGTAGGTATAAATAGTTTATGTTTGATGGTTGTGGTCTGGCGTTAAAGATATATTGCAATTCGCTTTCATTTGTCGTGTAAAATGAATATGGTGACTTGTCTAACACGTCTTTTCATATCATTCCACAGAATTAAATAGATGATAAGTTCAGTTAAAACACATAGTTTGTTTTGGGTCCAATGTTTTGTAACGTCTGTTAATCGTACTATTTAACTTATAAAAAAACTACCCAGTTTTTCTTTTCCCCTTGGGTTTAATCACCGAACAAATAAAAACAATCACCTCATTGGCATACATTTTAACTAGATAAAAATGAAATAAAAAAGATGTTACTGTAAAATGGGTGATCCTTGTACAATTTAAAGTAGTTATAGTTATTAAGTATACAAACATTATTGTTGAATGAATGACACATATGACAAAACTACATTATTTTTGAAAAAAATAGTCTGCATGGTACATTCACAGCATAAAAGATTAGTTTTAATATGTACTTAATTCATTGCAATAAAATGTGATATATCACAAAAATGACATGACATACTTATCTGTCATAATTATTCCATTGAAATTAAATGAAATAAATAATAAATACTTGTAGTAACAGATATTTTATTAGTTCATATTTTAAATCCGTGTACATATTTATTTACTGTTGTAAGTTTAATCTCACTTAAATTTCCACATGATAATTTATACAAAACATGCGTTATTGTTAAGTTCAAAACAAACAAACAACAAAAAAAAAAACAAGTTCAGTAGTCAACCTATAGGTTGGCTACTTGAAAAGTCAACAAAAAACCCTCCCCATTATTATACACGTTCGCTTGTGAAACGGCGTTGTACCACTTGACCAAGTGAGGCTTGAACTATTCTACTTCAAAAAAATCCACCAGCATTCGAAAATCAACAACGTACGAACACGCATTGAATTTGGAAGAGCTGAATATTTCCACAGTCGAACATTTACATGTTGGCACAAAACTAATATTTACTAGGCACACCACTAGTTTACATTTTTTGTGGTTGTTAGCAAACAATTCGTTGTAAGCGAATAAATGCGTGGTAGAATGCTATAAATATTGTGTAGAGATGGAAAAAAGGGATTATAAAATCCAGGCATGTTCTCTAACTTATACCAGCTAAATGCGTGCACCAATCCGTCTCTCAGTGGTTTCACACGGAATCATAATATACTCAGTGGGTATTAAAGATCAGCAATGAAGGTATTAGGATGTTACGTGTCATGCCGGAGGTAAAGAATAGCACCATCCGATTTCTTCCCGTGGGTGTCGTAAGAGGCGACTAAGGGACTTACGGAGTAAGTCGTACGTATACTCTGGTGGACATATCCAGGACTGAACGTTTTCGACTGAAATGATGGTGATGGTGATGAAGGTATCAAATTATGAAACATGACAGTCGGGTTGCACTTTCCAGGTTCAAGAATTTCTGATCACCAACCCATCTCTCAGTAGTCAAAGTATCTCCATCATTTGTTTTGTGTCTGAGTGTAATTTATTTATAATATGTATGTATTTAGTAATATATAAGTATGTTTATCAGTTGTCTGGTTACCATAGTACAGGCTCTGCCTAGTTTGGGATCAGATAACGGTGTGTTGGTTGTCCTAAGATATTTATTGCTACCTTAATTAATCAATTATATTTTTGGAACTACAACAATATACCCTACTCTAGATGATTTCTTCCACACATCCAAAAAACCACGTGCGGTTGTTATCCCCATATATGAAAGGGGTTGAAAATCTAGTGTTTTTCATACGAGTGGAACCATCGATCTTCCACATAATATTAATTGAGATCGATTGTCGTTCTTGACTTTTATTATAATTTTCTACTAAACTCGATCCATTACTCTTAATAATGTTAACTTTTTAACTCGCTTTAGTTTTGAATTTTATAACAGTTGATAACTTTTATATGGATTGAATAGAAAACTTTTATTTCAGACAGGAGTCTATAGGGATCGTTACAATGTTGCTTTACTGCTAGTATTAGTAGGATGCAGATACAGATAAACATTTGAACAACTAAAATTCAGCGTCGAGCTGCATCCACCTCTGCATCATCGGGGAATCCAACCGATCTGTTGATTCTGCCGCGATCAGGGATGCACATACATATATTCCTAATAATGGCAGCAAAAATATTATTATCTGCAAACATTCCTGACATACTACAACCCCAAGGCAGCCACAGCAGTGTCTCAATGCATTATTATATTGAACGCGTCGGTCGCTGTACGCCTGCTAAGTGAAGTTGACTCATACGCAATGAATTGAAAAGTCCAGCTTTGAAAAGCGTTACTTTTACTGCCCTTGTGCAGCGTGCAAATCTGCGAACCGTCGTGTTACAATGGACCTACATTCCCTGTCAATGTCACAATCATTATTAAGATCTTCAGAGGCCCACGCAATGGTCTAAATATTTAAACTTATCTCCCTTGACGGTGATTCACCAAAAAGTGTGTGTGGAATACAAGAATATGCAGCCTGCTTTTAAAATCATTTGTTCGCTTTTTGCGACGTATTTGAGCCCATGGTTTACCGCATAATATTAGCATTTAAAAATTCGTCGCCTCAAGGGATTTTTATTTGTTTATTGATCTAATTTCAAAATTTGTATTTATTTGGAATTTAAGCTGTAAAAGAAAGAAAGAAAATACGTTTATTTGCGGCAAACATGACGCACAGAAAGACCAGAAATATACAGAAATAAAAAATAAGGTGTGGGAAAATATGCGTCACATCTACGCAAAACGGCCATCACTCAGCATAATGCTGTGACCCTATGCGAGATAGAGCCCCAGCGCTGGTTTTCAGTGACAGCCGGCAGGTATGTGAAGGAGAAATCCTTGCTTAACTAAAAAGGTCATCACATTTAACGATGATGTAAACAATGATTTTAGCAAGGTAAAGATCAAACAATGAGGAAGATATGACTGAGTCTAATAATTTCAGTGATACAAAAATTTAAATAAAATTAGTGGACAGAACGATAAAAGGCCGTATTAACAAAAAGAGTTAAGAACAACAAAAAGCTAAGTACACAATTAAAATTAATGGAAAATCTCCCTGACAAGTTACAAATATCACTCACAAACAATTTAGCAAAGATTCTGTGCCATTTCGAATAACACCGAAACAAAATTAATATTTCATTGAAAACGGGACCACCATCATAAAGTTGGCTAAACTTTGGATTCAAATGTTATTGGACTTAAACAATCTTCAGCAGAACAGCTCATTGTAACACTGTATTTCAGTGAAATGGTTTTCTACAAAGTTTTTCAGTGATACATAAAATTGACTTTGATTTTTACGAAATAAAAGTTATTCGAAAAGTCTGGTACACAACTTCTTGACTTTACATTTTATCTAAATCAAGTTCAAACCCAAAACGAGAATGAATGATTTTGTTGGTAAATTTAAAATTTCTGCTTAATAATGTGTCTACCCACGTAGGTATTTTCTTTAGACCGCTACAAACTAGTCCTAGGGGAATATTACCACAGTTTACTTACTCTGCACAAGATAATACCATTGCCCGTTCTCCGGACACAATATATTATTATTATTTTACGATGTACGAGCAAGCTGTAATAGGAGGAATATTCATGAGGAATTAGTAGTACCTTGCTGCTACAACTAATATTCCAGAATCACCTGTTACGTCAGCCAAAACAAATGATATATGAACATTCATATATGAAACAGTGGAGCAATAAATATTAGCTTTGTGCAAATACCATAATATATTCCAACATATTAATATACCCAGTTTATAACCAACCCCAAAACGAAACCTGTAAATAAACAACACGCTCGACCCTTTCAGAATATCAGTAATTTCATATCGCCCGCAATTAATTCGACACTTATCGGTCGAGTGCCTTTTTCCAGTATCATTGTCTCTCTCCCACATACTTGATTTGAAGAAGACAGCACTTCCAATTACCTGGAAAATACCGGTGGATACTGGTAAATACCAGTTTATACGAGTAATATCTGGAGAGCGTGAACCTTAATCAAAGGGGACTCTATTAACATTTTATTGAGGGGGCGATTCTTTTATAGGCTCTTTAGCTTCATGGTTTATGAGGTCAGATTCTGATGATTGGTGGTAAAAGGAATTTGGATTAATTGCCCTATCTTCAACGTTTTGGTACGGTTGTATTGGTAGGAGCGAATCAGAAAACATTTGGATTCAATTTCCTGCTGAAAAAGAAAAGAATTGTGAAGCGGTTGGGAATTGCCACGCTTAATGAAAGAATAATATACGTTAACTGGATGTCCTGTAGTTGAGTGGGTTTACTAAAAACAGTGCTATTTGAGGATCTAGGCTATGGTCAGTTCAGAAAACAATTTCTTATTATCTACTTGTTATTGTTCGATGCTGAGTAATTAACGAGCATCGTTATGGAGTGCCGCAGGGAACTATCTTCGGTCCATGTCGTGGCAGACAGATTAATGATAGCGGCATATGGCAACTAATTTTCACCTCGATGCTAATGTCTAAACTCGTTACGAGTAAGTAGTTGCCTCTCGTTAGGGTTACGATAGATTGTAAATTGGAATTCACATTGAGAAAATATGCTTCGCTACTAAAAGTGATTAATTTGAAAGACGTCCTCTGCTAGTAATATGCTTCACCCAAGTATTGCCAGTTCACCTGGTTCTGTGCTTTTCGTAATATTAATCATTTGCAAAATCGTACTGAATCTAGTATTTATAGTACACGTAACATAATTAACGACAGACCTAAATAATATACACCCCGATGATAATATTGAGTTAAAGCATAACACAAGGACTAAAACTTTTTTTTTAAAGCAAACAATTAATATAGTGTGTCATTTAATTAGCGTAGCGGGGGACGCTCCGGATGCGGAAGGCGATGGACAAGGCGTTGTGGCCCAACATGGGAGAGGCCTATGTCCAGCAGTGGACTGTGATAGGCTGAGTTGATTGATTGAAACAATTAATATTAAGAAAAATGTGTTGACCTTTTTTTTTTGGATGGGAAATCATCAAATGACTTCTCCCGCTCTGGGCGGAGCGGGAGGGCGTGTCAGACTTTTACTGACTAAAACCCACCCGTGTTCCTTCAGTTGCCCATGTGCCAGGGTCACGGTATCTCTTTTGAACAATCACGCGACCCCGGCAGGCATCGGTCCTAGCAGACCCCTTCAGTGTGGCTGACATCTCTTTAAGGCGCGCGTGGAACACTACGCGCCGTCGACCCGAGCTTGGTCCTTACCGGGCGGCGAGCTACCCATTGCTCGCCACCCGCAAGCTCGCGCCTACGTTGGCCGGGTCCGCAATCGACTCCCGGAAATGTGTTGACCTTGCATTACTTTATCGACGATGAAGTGACAAGAACTTCTAACTGACATTTTGGCGATTTTCGTTTTCTCATCAGCTATTACGCTTAAATCAAAAAGTTGGTTGTATAGGTATATACTAGGCTCTCACATCCTCCGATGACAACGTTTTATATAATATAAAACCAATAAAAGGTTTATTCATACGTTGTGCTTAAAAAAAACAAACATTTTTTTCGATTCCTGTAAAATTATGTTTTGGTAAATAAAGGTTCTTGTCACTTCATCGTCGTTATGCATTTAAATTGAGTCTGATAGCCTACAAATACAATAGTAAGAGCCCGCGAAGATTAGACCTTCGTTATCTTTCAAGTTTTTTTGTGTATGTCCCTAATACAGAAATAAACAATCCCCGTCTATGAACTTTGGATCACGGTTGCTTTGAAAGGTAACTGGTGGCAAAGGTGAATAAATCTCACCTCAAATTTGTTTAAGTATAAACCTCAGTTTTTACGTATTATTAGAATAATATTAGTAACCACGTCGTCCATTGTTAGACATTTAGTACCGTTATAACCCCTTGTCAGACACCCTGAAATTATACTTGACTGGCCTGTTAGTCTAGCAGTTAGTGACCCTGACTGCAAAGACTGAGGTCGTGGGTTCGATTCCCACCCAGGACAAATGTTTGTGTGATGAGTACAATCATTTGTTCTGTGTCTGGGTGTAATTTATCTATAATATGTATGTATTTAGAGATATATAAGTATGTTTATCAGTTGTCTGGTTGCCATAGTACAGGCTCTGCCTAGTTTGGGATCAGATAACGTTGTGTTGGTTGTCCTAAGATATTTATTAATTTTATTTATTTATTTATACTGAATTATAATTATACTTACGTTATAGTATTAAATGGAACTGGGCTGGACATATCTGTTGGATTTCAGATGAAAAATGAGCTAATAGAACCTACAATTGGGCCCCACTAAATGCAAAACGACATCGCGGCAGGCCGAGACGAAGATGGCGGGACGAGCTTGACTCCTACCGAAAGGACTGACCAGCCCTAGCAAAAGACAGATTGCTGTGGAAAAGGGAGTGGAAGGCCTTTGCCCTACAGTGGGACAATACAATTAGATAGTTAAATTAGATATAGTATAAAAGTTAAATCTATACTAATATTATAAAGCGTTTGTTTGTTTGTTTGTATGTTTGTTTGATTGAACGCGCTAATCTCAGGAACTACTAGTCCGATTTGAAAAATTATTTTTGTGTTGGGTAGCCTATTTATCGAGAAAGGCTATATAACATCACGCTATAGCTAAGAGGAGCGGAGCATTCATGAAAAATGTTGCAAAAACGGGAAAAATCGCACGGGTAGGCGATTCGACGCGACGACGGGAACGGTTGGAGGAACAAGAAATTTAATGCGGACGAAGTCGCGGGCATAAGCTGGTTTCATATATCTGTGTTAAGTACTGAAGGAATCATCAATAGATATTTTTTCTTCTTGATCATGTCAGACACATTAAAAGTCTACCGTTGATGCGAACGCGAGGTATATTATGATCAGCCTATAATTTTTCCCACTGCTGGGATACAGGCTCCTCTCTTCGGAAAGCCATATTAAAAGTTACTGAAATCGATTCAGTAGTCAATAATGAACAAACTATTTTCAGGACTTAGCGCTTATTCTGTTGTACAATGTTTAAAATGAAATGATTAATCAGAATCAAATTGGTAAATTCATCATACATATTGTTGCCGAAATTGAAGTCGGTTTATTTCATTGAAAATTAAACGGTTCATATAACAGCCACATGAAGTTTTCTAAACAAAAGCATTATTGTTCGTTAAACAGCATGCAGGTTTAATATTTCGTTCGTTTGCACATTAAATTGGTACTGATGTAGAATTTATGTCGGATATTGTTCAGTCAATGTGTTCATTTTGGGAGTTGATGTTCATTCACTAAGCAATATTATAACATTAAATCAAACTTAGATTCTCCATAGGGGTCGGTAGTAAAGTATAATATAGTTCAGCCATATTTCACCAGTTTATGTTTAATACTAGATAAAGGAGGGAATTCAGTCATTTTTTTATGGGTGGGAAATCATCAAATGACGTCTCCCGCTCTAGGGTGGAGCGGAAGGGCGTGTCAGACTTTTACTGACTAAAACCCACGTGTTCTTTCACTTGCCCATATGCCAAGGTCACGCCACCTCTTTCGAGCTGATCTCGAGACCCTGGCAGGAGCAGGGAATTCAGATATTGGGCCGCTACTGAGAAATCCCTCAAGAAGAAATATATTAACGCTTAGCCCAACCTCGTGGCTGTAAGCATGACTGTTGAGCGTGAAGTCATTTTCAGCAGTAATGCTTACAGCCACTAGAGTGAAGAAAAATTTTTTGGTACAGCCATTCTTAAAGTGTGCTCTGCAAAGCCCTAGGGTTCCGCAAAGCCTCTGTGGGGACTCCACAAATCCATGGATATTTCAGGCTTTAGCATATTGGGTAAAAAAAACTTTTTTACCCAATTTTGCAAAAGCCCGAAAGTACCTGCGTCAACCAACATAATTATATGAATCGATTTTAGAAATGTCATCAGACACTAGTATGTAGTCACTGTTCAAAATGATGCCTCTCAATGATTCTTGGTGCAAAATCCGTGATGAATATCTACTTCCTGCCACAATGGCTCTGAATGTTCTTCTCCCGTTCCCAACAACATACTTGTGCGAAACAAGATTTTCAACCTTTGCAGCTACAAAAACAAAATAACTAACAGATCTTTGTTTATTTAAGGGCTCCGTCAAATATTTCACTTTCGAAAAGGGTTCCATCATTAAAAAAGTTTGAGAACCGCTGGTGTAGTAGATCTTGATCAGTCATAATTCTCATGCCCATATCCCAATTTTTTTGGGGTCGGCACAACATGTACTATTTCTTCCACACTTCTCTATTAGTCGTCATCTCGATAATCGCCTTTTTACCATCCATATCATCATTCACACAGTCCATCATCGTTTCTTTGGTATCTCCCTACACATTCATACTCAAAACTTTCCTCACGACATTTTCCTCATTCCGCCGTAAATTGTATAGTAGATTACATTGTGAATACATTAACATACACGTGGAAACAGCTGCCTACAAGCAACACACAATCTGTCACCTCAAACGTAACCCAAGAGATAAATTGAGAAGATTTATTTTAAAAATGTAAACCCAAATCCACTTAGACCCTTCGCCTCCGAATTATGGTAAATTAAACTCAGATCTAGTAGTGATACAACCAATTTATTATTAGAAAATAGAGGTCTATTGCTCGATAAAGCGACCTTACGTTCAATATTAGGATCACGTATTTGACCCACTCCATTGGGTTCGTATAAAACAATTCCTTTTTGTTACTTTTCTTCTGTTTCTAGGTCAGTTTCTGCTTGAAGGTCACATTCAATGAGGCTAATTAAGAAAGTGGAAATAGTTAAGAATTTAAGATTAATTGGAGGGTCGTGCTTGCACGATTGATTTTTGTTGGCAGTTTGGCCTAAATAGGACCTATGTACCTATTATAGAAATATAATATAATTATAATGGGCTAGGCTAAAAAATATAGGCATGGTGTTATAAGTACATGGAGTGGTGATAACATGTTTACCATAATTATTGTCATGGTGTGCAAATATGAATACAAGTTTAGAAATAAAAATATATATGCGTCATCATCATCAGCCTATACTGTTCCCACAGCTGGGACACAGGCCTCCTCTCGGTTAGAGGGAGTGGGCCGTAGTCTACCACCCTGGAATAAATATATGCGTAAATAGATTCAATTAACTGATTAAATAATTTATTCATATTCAAATAGATAAGTGTAATATGCAGATTTTTAATATATTCAATTATCAAAAATAAAAACTTAAATTAAACATCACTATCAAAATCATTATTGCGTCACATACATTTCAGATCCAATAATAAATTATTAATATATAAAAGAGCATATCAAATTTAAAAATAATCCCTTGAACATTTTGCTCACATCATAATATCCTTTAGTACTTAAATAACAAAATTCGAATTCGAATTTGACGTCATAATATGCTTTACTAGTTAAATAATGTTTTATTTTCTTTTTAAATGTTTAGCGATTGGGAGGTTTATCTTACATCTTACACAAATAAATAAAATTGGAGTGTCTGTTTTTAACATTAAAATAACCGCTTTTTAGTAAGTGTATCTATACATCTATACATACAAATAAATAAAATTGAAGTGTCTGTTTTTAATATTAAGATAACCACTTTTTACTAAGTGTATATGGATGTATACACGGTACAAATACCAAAACAACATTTTTTACAATTTTTGTCTGTCTGTCTGTTTGTTCCGGCTAATCTCTGAAACGGCTCAACCGATTTTGACGGAACTTTCACTGGCAGATAGCTGATGTAACAAGAAGTAACTTTGGCTACTTTTATTTTAGAAAAAATAAATAACAGTTTAAAAAAACTAAAAACACGCTGAATTTTGAGACGTATGTCAGCGTAGTTTGTGACGTATGTCCACGTAGTTTTCAAAGACAGTTTTTATGAAAAACTTTTTGTTAAATAGCACGCGCACGAAGTCGCGGGTAATAGCTATTACCTATAATATAACCTGAATTAACACATCTTACCGCGGTAGTACGTCCTCCTGCGTTAATTTCTGACATCCACGTGGGTGAAGCCGCGGGCAAAAGCTAGTATGGATATATACACGGTACATATACCAAAACAATTTTTTTTACAATTTTTGTCTGTCTGTCTGTTTGTTCCGGCTAATCTCTGAAATGGCTGGACCGATTTTGACGGGACTTTCACTGGCAGATAGCTGATGTAACAAGGAGTAACTTAGGCTACTTTTATTTTAGCAAAAAAAATATAGAATATCACGAAAAAAAAAACGAACGAAAAACTTTTTTTGTTGGTAACGGGTAATTACCTTAAACCTATAAAACTTGGATTAATTTAATCTTAATAGATTTACCGCGGTAGTACGTCCTCTTGCGATAATTTCTGACATCCACGCGGGCGAAGCCGCGGGCAAAACCTAGTTGAAAATAATGGGAACCATGCAAAAAACACTCTTTTCTATGTTAGACCCTATGTTAGAAAAGTTGGTGGTTTCATTTTTAACGACATCTTCAACCTAAACAGAAATCGATTGAACGCTAAAACAGCGCGGCAACACAGTGTTTAATTACCCATAAATACGACAGCGAACCATTAATTATTTACACCTACGAGGAAGTAAGAAGTAGTAAGGACAGAATAACATCGGAATGGCAACATCGCACTGTAAACGATACTGGGAAGTCTAGAATTATAAAACCACATTTAGACAAGGACAGAAAATAAACTGCGACAGTCTGATGCTTGTGCCAGTATTCATTTCACGCTACTCACCCTAGAAGAAAATCTAGAATTTACTGAGACAAAAAATAAATGTAGAAATTTCATATATTACAGAGTATATTATGTACGGTTAGTAGAAGCCATGAGTTTAGGTCTGTGCTTGGTTTATAACTATAGGAATTTTCCGGATATAAGCTACATAGGGCGTAGTCTTAACATGTGTTTATAAGACTCGTAAGGAAACATTACTTGTCGTTGTGATCTTGTTCTCGTACGTAACTGTAATTTTCTATGTTTAGTTTTCATATATTTTCGTTCCTAATATCTTTGTACGTATGTTGTCTATTATTTAGGATAACTGTGTATATATTTAAGTACATTATATATTTAGTATGTTTACTATGGACATCTCCATTTTATTTCCAGGCTAATCTTTGTACCTACATTCGGTTACCTGAGAGAGATCACGATAAAGCCGCCCATTGTATATTTTGTAATGTTCATTGTGTTTTGTTATATATTTTTGTGACGTATAATAAAGTATATATTAATAAATAGGGCGCAATGTATCTAGCGGAATGTTAAGAAATTAAATATTAATAATGTTAAGAAACCTTTAGAAAAAGTTGAATACTTTTGAACTAGATCACATTAAAAACATTCGTTGACGCGTAAAATTTTTGCCGTCCCTATTTTACATGGTTTATATGAGAAGTATAGTTTACGTTGCCCCACCCGACTGCATACGCGTAATAAAAGTAACGTAACTTTGAACGATTTTTTAATCGAAAATACAACCATCTTTTTTTTTTTTTTTCTGGATGGGAAATCGTCATATGACTTCTCCCGCTCTGGGCGGAGCGGGAGGGCATGTCAGACTTTTACTGACTAAAACCCACCCGTGTTCCTTCAGTTGCCCATGTGCCAGGGTCACGGTATGTCTTTCGAACAATCTCGCGACCCTGGCAGGCAAATACAACCATCTTAAAGTATTTTGATTTAAATTTTTCGTGCACCTAGCTTCTGACGTTTCATAAGTGCCCATGTAAGCTTATGTGAAATAAAATATTTAATAAATATTTTACAGCCGTACGGGTCGATTGCTCAGATAAAGCTACGCTTGTCGCGGTTGGTGCGTGGATGAGTGACCTTACATACCAAGACCCCTACGTGCCTCAGAAAGCACGCTAGTCTCGGCTGTCATTTGCAGATTTTGACAGTCGTTAAGGGTTGTCAGAAGTCCGAAATCTGACAACCAGCTTTATTAAGGTGTGTCGTATTACCCAGTTACTGGTTTGTGGAGGTTAAATAGGCAGGCGCTTCATGTAAATTACTGATAGGCAGCTGCATCCGATAAGATTGGAAACCGACTCCAAATAATTGGCAAAAGGCTAGGCAGATGATGAGATGGTTTAATTACAACAAGCATAATTAATGTCAGAAATAGATACCAATAACATTATGCGCAAAACGTGTATTTTCAATTTTAAAATCGGATTCACGTTATCTTTACTGCGCGTTTTCGTGCCTCTAAGTTCAAGCTCCGTTTAAGTTTTTTTCAGTCGAACATACCTAAGAATTCTTATAACTAAAAATACACAGCTTACTCCTTCGGGAATAAACGTAAGATGCTATATCTATACTAATATTATAAAGCTGAAGAGTTTGTTTGTTTGTTTTATTGAACGCGCTAATCTCGGGAACTACTGGTCCGAATTGAAAAATTCTTTTTTTGTTGGGTAGCCTATTTATTGAGGAAGGCTATAGGTTATATAACATCACGCTACAACCAAGAGGAGCGGAGCAGTAATGAAAAGTGTTGCAAAAACGGGGAAAAACGCACGGGTAGGCGATTCGACACGACGGAAAGGGTTGGGGAAACAAGAAATTTAACGCAGACGAAGTCGCGGGCAGAAGCTAGTATAAGATATACGGACATGCTAAACCTAGTTTGACCTTCCAAAACTTTTCGTGAAGCTGTGCATCTGGGAAATATGAAAATAGAAAGTTTCCCTGAACTCAAGACTACACGTTACTGCATAAAACTTGCATGTCCATGCAAGTGGAAATAACATTTTCAAGCCATAAAGATGCTTAGAGGTCTCAGACATTGAATGTAGTACCCTACAGAGACTGGATGTCTTATAAACAGCGGTCTTTCGAGGATATTGTCGTAACTATAATTCACGGTTAAATTTTTAATACTTCGGTTGGAGGTGTACTTACATAAATACTTAATCAGCCTATAATGTTCCCACTGCTGGGCTCGTCTGGTGAGAGGAGGTAGGTCGTAAACCACCACGCGGGCCCAGTGCGAGTTGGTAGATGTCACATTTGTCTTCGAATTTTTAGTTAAATGACATGCCGGTTTCTTGTCGATGTTTTCCTTCACCGTTTCGAAAGCAGTGGTGATGAAATAATTTACACAAAATAAAGTGCATGTCTAGGTTTGAACTTGCGAACTACAACTGAGGCACTACTGCGCTAAAGCTCTGCTGGGAGCTGTATTTGGAATTAAATAGAAACGACTATCGACTTGATGATTCCTTTGAAAAAGAGCGCCCCATATTTTTGTCAAAGATACTAGTCCTCATGGTATAAAAAAGCATATTATTTTATCTGTCACTCTTTTTCACAAACCAAACAAAAAGCATTTCACTGCATTCTTACCCGGAAACATTAAACCAAAATAAACCCATAATGACAGCAATAACAACCACCACAAAAATATACGACAACACTTAATATCTTCGCAAAGGGACACAGTAACTAACACGCACGCGACATTGTAAGTAGCTGTTAAGAGGAGCAGGTGTTGAGAACAGCTCTAGAAAGCTTTTAACTTAAGAGCCCCGCACTTGGTGACTGCTACTTACCATCGCTGGTCGCTTTATGAAACTTTGATATGAGGAATAATGAAAAATGTTTTGTTAGGTGCTGGAGAGATATTTTTAGATCTTTTTTTGGAGGCTCGGGACAATGTCTTGTTAAACTTGAGTATGAATGGATAAAGATTACTTTGAAATTTATAACCCTGAGCCTCTGGCTTCACTCACGTGGATCAATATACTGAAACCTAGCCAGAGAGCGTTTCCATAAATAAAAACTACGAAAAAAAGGACTAGTGTTTCTCAAGTGGGGAACAACGTGCAAACGGAGAGAAAAAAAAGATAAGGAAAAATCTATGAAAATTAATTGTGTCGTTCTTGCAGGAAAACCTTGGTTTCACAGAAAACAAGACACGTGACTATTACTTATTTATTTGTCATACATTACTTACTTTCACTATATCGGCTACCAACTAAAAGGTAAAATGTAACACCTGGGCGTTTTGATAAATTGCAGACGTTAGTGAAACGTTCAGAAAAGTTGAAAACTCTAATGCACGTAATTTCACCCCGACCTATTAGTGTTATAAAAGGAACACAGCAATGTAACTTAAACGCAGAAATTGTACCTGCTCGTTAGAGTTAAAAGAACTAATATTTATTTGTACTAAAACTGCAAGAATATCTTTTGGTAGTAAATTGAATTTATGTTTTAGATGTTAATTATATTGTGAAACGTTTGACAAATAACTTAAATGCCAATCTATTTTTAAATGTTCCAGCATCATGCTAAGAAAGGAGCCTTTCTTTGCGAGTCACAATATATACTTTCTTACCTTTCTGATGGTAGGTAAGTCATGATTTGATAGACGACGTTGCAATTTTGCTTAATTTTATATTTGACCGTCAAATTATAATAATTTCAGCCGAATGACGTTCACTTCTGGGCATGCAGACGGGTTGGCGATCGCAGTACAGTAGTAAAAAGCATAGAGAACGCTGCTGCCCATTCTCTAGTAAGTCTCTTAGTCGCCTTTTACGATACCCACAGGAAGAAATGAGATGGTGCTATTCTTTACGTCTGACTCCACATGGAACCGTAAAATTATAGCTATCTGGAAACACAAACAGTTTACATTTCTAACTACAAGTATAAGAAACACTTAAGTTGGATCAAAAGAAAATAGTTTTAGTCATTATTCTCATTACTTAATGTCCTTAAGTACCACTAAACTTTCCCTCCAGCTCTAATACCGAAAAAATTTCGTCGTCATCCCACAAATTGCGAGTTTTTCGGTCATTATTAGCAAGAACGGTCCATTTTCGACGTAAAAAACGTTTGTGACAAAAACCGTCATCAACATTTTATCCACATGTCCATCAAGTAGGATAATCTTGGGGTCTCTTTTTTCTAATTTTAGAGAAAATTTAATCATCATCTATCTAGTCTGATCCCAATTATGTTTTGTTGGCTCTAGAGAATACAATCTCGAGCATGTTTTTCAATCCCGGGATCACGGGATTTTTGAACAATAATCCCGGGATCCCGGGCCTATCCCGGAATTAGATTATGTGGTTTCTAATTGAGCTCAAATGAAAAAAAAAATGTCTTTAATGTCTTTGCACAACACAAATCAAAATATAACAAGAAAAGAAAAAGTCAAACAAAAAAATCTATAACTTTTGCGAGAAATCAAAAAGACACCACAAAAAAACTACCTACTTAGAATTTCGAAAAAATAATCGCAGAAATGTCAAAGCATCTAATGTTTGACTTCCAAACCTGCTTCGTAGTTTATTGCTAACATAAGCAGCAGCTGAAAACGGTCGGTCAGGTTCTGCTGGTTGGAGGAATAGACAGTAGATACTTATATGCTGTTTCTAAGTGATATCCACGAAGTCCTTCATTTTCGAAAAGGCTCATTTCACGTTTAATACTATTTGCCAACCCCAATTCATTTTGTACTTGTACTTCAGGATCTGGGTATTTCATACTCGATGTTAATTTCCTGCTTTATCTTTTCCTTTAAGTCCCTTCTAAGTTCTACGACAAACATATATTAGGACTGCACCTGTGTAGTGTATACTGTGTATAGTAGGTACGTATCGTATGACGGCGTAAGGGTTGGTTTTTGTTGTTATGTAATAAATGCTATTAATATAATCTAGGAAAGGTTATTTTCAAGGTGCAATGGACTACGGAATACAAACTAGACTTATTTGGGGCAATCCCAAAAATCCCGAGATTAGCCAAATACAGTGCCGGGATTTTAGGGTCAAACAACGTTTGGGATCCCGGGTTCCCGAGAATCGAGATCCCGGGATTGTATTCTCTAGTTGGCTCCCAGTCTATGTAGATGCAACTGCATACCAGTATTTTACATGGAGTGACTACCTATCTAACCACCACAACCCAGTTACTGGGATTACCCAGTGGTATGGTATTAACCATAGCCTTGGTAAGACTTGTTGTCTAACGTTTTGGCTTCTGATTACCTGCAATGACTGTTAAAGATCTACGAATGACTGCTGGGCTCAACAACTTGACGTGTTTACTGAAGCGCGTAGGCCATTTTATATGTAACGGACTCTAGAAACCATCCTAGAACTGACCTTGGCAAGCGTTGCTTAACCTTCGATCAAACCACGAGCCTTTATATTTGTGACAATGAAATGTAACATGTCAAAAGCAAATTTTGTAGAAAATTGGCTATAAAAATTGTATATTCCGTCCTTTTAATTAGAAAAAGCTTTGTCTAAAAACTATTAACTTTGTACAATGGCGCTTCTAGCCTATTTATTAACGAAGAGGAAAGTTTTCAGTCGACGTGAAGTAGGTATTCCGTTTGACTGGAAAACCTTAGGAAGACCTTTTTGTTTGAAATTAATGACATAAAAGTTCGGGTAGCCATGATTTTTATTTAATATCTTAGGGATCACTATTCTAGAAGAACACCGAAAAATTTGATTCATTTATTTTGAGTACCATTACTTTCAAAGTCAATAATTTATATACTTAAAAACCATTAGATTTCTTATAATATACTCGTGTTAGGGTGTATTCAGAACTACTAACAAACCCAAAGATCATCAACCTCAACATCTAAGTAGAAAACCATAAAAAAACACCCTCCTAAAACCATCCTAAAATACCACCAATTTTGAACGCCACTGTCTAAAAACAGTCAAAACTTAACCGCTTTCAACGCGTTAAACGCGTATCGCAGTGAATACAAACTTTATTACTGTCGCCGAGTCACCGAAGTGGTGACGTCATTATTCCACGGATGACACGCTGTATAAACTCGTGGTACATTCACCGGGTATTGTGGCCATGAGGCGGGGAAGTTGAGGATTTATTTTTTGGGCAAAACGTGAGAGAAAAGGTTGCTTCATTCAGCTTTTGTTTTGTTCATGAACATAGATAATAAGACTAGTTAAACAAATGATTGCTTCAAGAATAGTATGCTCTATGGGCAAAACGTGAATGAGGCCAGCACAGGAGCATGGGGATTGGTAAAAAAAAAGAGAGGCCTATGGACAGCACTGAGTGTACTCGAGCTGTAAATGATGATCATGATAATGATAATGCCACCTGCAAGTTTTTGCACAAAAATATTATATTTATAGTTCTTCGAAAATTCATCAGGTTGTTTTCTTATCACCAACTTTGGAGAATGTGTAATTAAAGATCAATTTATCTTCTTTTGGCTTTCTCAATACCTACTAGTAATTGATTTGTTAAAACCATTCTTCAAGCTAAGGAGGCCACTATCGCCTCCTCGCTCGAGGGTGTCGTTAAAAGTGACAAATGAGTTTAATCAGTTAGTTGGGCAGCACCTTCCACATTTGTGCTATGTCTACACATGCTGTAAAAACTATACCTAGGTACTTAGTTACTCTAGGTACTATTTGCTTATTTTTAGCTCTAGCCCGCGTCTTCGTTCAGGTAGATGTCGGAAATTATCCTACGGGAACATGCTACCGGGTCAAAATTACCCTATGTTACTCCTTATAACATCAGTTATCTGCCAGTGAAAGTCTAGCTGAAGTCGGTCAAGACGTTCCGGAGATTAACCAGAACAAAATGACAGGCAGACGCAAAAATGCAGTTAAGAAAAGGTACTTCAATTTCAATGTATTTGTTTGTATGTATAGAAGATTGGTCGTGGACTTTTCAAAGCATTGATTAAGAGCTTTAAAAAAATGTTTGAAAGCTGCTGTCACATTAAAATTAGTAGCTACACGTTGGAATGAATTGAGTAATTTATCAGTCTGATCACTTACACACCAAACTTTGAAACAAAATATGCAGTAGAAGTGATAACCACTTTTTCAGTGGAGTCTTAACAGACTTATAAAAAGGTATACATTAAAATCTATTCTTATGTACGACACCATAGTCACCCTCTCGACTGTACAAGGTGATTCCGACCGCATCCTAAATCTCGAAACGAGTTTGTTTTTCAAACAATTTCACGAATCACGACACTTTATTGTACACCCCTTTTATTTTGTGGACGTTTTTGAATTTTTAAACAATCTGTTTTACGTTTTAAGGGCCAAATTTTTTCGTTCAATTAAAACTTCGGATTTCGTAGTGATTAAAGGGATTTCTCGATGGCATTGTAATTAATTCGGGCCGTTTATTGGATTTTGGTTTCCAATTTTGTAAAATTTAAGAGCACAATTGAGTTAAGATTAACAGAGAATTAAATTAATAATTATAGTTAGTGAATAAATACGGTACGGCTTAATTCAATTGAAGAGTCTAAGTTTTAGACATGCTAGCGATAAATTAGCACGTTAAATAATATTATTATTACAAGCTATTACCAGCTACTTCGTCCGCATGGAGGTATTATCCCTCGAGAACTTACTACTGGGATACAGAAATATCCTCTGTGTTCAATCCATGTTATGAATTATCTATGTGTTCATCCAAATCCGAGTTCAGCCGTTTTGAGTAACACATCTATACTAATAATATTATAAAGCTGAAGAGTTTGTTTAGCCTGTTTATTGAGGAAAACTATAAGTTATATAACAACACGGTACGATCAATAGGAGCGGAGCAGCAATGAAAATTGGAAGAAAATTGGCAGGCAATTCGTTGCGACGGGAATGGGCACGGGAGCAAAAATTTGACGCAAACGAAGTCGCTGGCAGAAGCTAGTCATTTATAAAATTTATTAGCATTAACCTATGTTGTCCCACTGTTGGGAAAAGGCCTTCTTCCCTTTTTCCAGTTGACAAAACAAACCAATTCTAAACAGGTATACAAAAGGACATTAACATACAAAAATACAAAAAAAATAAAACACGATGAAATCAATCATAACCAAATCACGTTTTCCTGTTACGAATCATAAGCAAAATATAAGGCATTGACGCAATCAATTGAGTGTTACCTATTTACGAATGCTACCCTATTGCTTACCAATTCAATGGATGGAGGGAAAATCATGTTCACTGTTCATTCGTGGGTGTTTTCCGGCTGATATGATGAATGCAAAGCGATCGTATTGAAACGAATCAAGCGATTTTGAAGGGCTTAGGCTTACGAACCCTGCTTTGAGGGGTTTGCTACTGTTTAATTACCTGTATTGATAATTGCTAACGATGGTAGATGTGATTTGAAATATGTGCTTACAGTTTTGTATCCAAATCCTATGTATGTAATAATACCTTTCAAGCTTGCAAACGTTCCTCGTGGAGGCGATCGGCGGCGGCGACCGCTCGCGTCCGGCCCTGGTGCGAGCCATGGTACGGAGCGAGAGGGCATGGGAAGTCGTCACCTCCTTCTGCGAAGCAGTAATGCTCGTGAAGGAGGAGGTGGGGCGCGTGAGGGAGTGGCAGTCTCTGCGCCCTCACGTCCCTAGCCGCCGCAGGAGGAGACGCCCCGGGCGTCGGGAGTCGATTGCGGACTCCCGGCCACCGTAGGCGCGAGCTTGCGGGCGGCGAGCTCGCCGCCCGGTAAGGACCAAAGCTCGGGTCGACGGCGCGTGAAGGGGTCTGCTAGGACCGGTGCCTGCCGGGGTCGCGTGATTGTTCGAAAGAGATACCGTGGCCCCGGCACTGGGCAACTGAAGGAACACGGGTGGGTTTTAGTCAGTAAAAGTCTGACACGCCCTTCCGCTCCGCCCAGAGCGGGAGAAGTCATTTGATGATTTCCCATCCAAAAAAAAAAAAAAAAAGCTTGCAAACGTTAATTACTAAACATAGACTCGTTGCTTATTATTAACTATCGTTCAGGTTGTCGCGATTGGTCTGTAGAGGGGTGACCATCTTTATATGTCAAGACACTTCCGTGCCTCGAGAAGCACGTTAGCCATTGTTCAAGTTGGGTCCGGCTGTCATTTATGGATTTTTTGTAGTTGTTACGGGTCCTCAAAAGTCCGAAAGTTTGACAACAAGTCTCACCAAGGGGTATAGTTTTACCCTGTTACTGGGTTGTGGAAAAATAATTCCTAGTGGGTGCCTGATATCAATTAAAAAATACCTTAAAAAGCACCCCACGCCTTTTTTCCATTATTTTCTACATTTTAGTTTGGTTTTCTATGGAAGCGTGCTTTTTAGTTTTTTTAAACTATTATTTATTTTCTATTTTGTAGGGTGTTTCGAATTTTGAGACGTAAGTCAGCGTAGTTTGTGACGTATGTCAGCGTAGTTTTCTAAGACGGTTTTTTTGCTGTCCTGGTAACCCTGGCAAGGATAATGGCACAAATTTATGAAATTATAGTATTGTCATCGGTCATCGATAAGTCTACAGCGTTTAAATGAAATCTAGTCGTTTAAAGTGGGTCAAAATCGTTGTATAAGGAGTCGGTTACAAACAAACATACAAGTGTAGCTAATATAAAGCGTGTAAAAATAGGCAGTCACTGCACGTAAAATACTGGTATGCATCTGCGGTTAGACCGGACGCCGATCCCAAATATTTGGCAAATGGCTATCTAGACGATGACCTCATTGTCTACATAGCTATTCCAAAATAATATATCTATGAATAATTGAGTGGATGCGTGATAGTTTCATAAAGCGAAACAGTGCCACTTTTCACCTAGAACTAATTTTTGTGTGATTCTGCATGATATCTTATATATAATACATGAAGCAAAATCTTTGCACCACTTTTGACGAAAATTACGTGAATGCAGGAGAATGAAATTTGGCACACTTAAAGTTTATATGAGTAAAGAGTGCAGAAGGCATTATTATTTTATATAATAATGCATTTAGTTTAAAATGAATTATGGTCGAATTTCGAACACTGAGTGAATACTAGTTTTTTTTTAAGTCGTTTAATACACTCGATGCCCATTAATCTGCTATTAAAATCAAAGTACGTTCACCGAGGTAAGTAAGAAGATTTATCTTTTATAAATAAATAATCATAAGCCAAGGGTCGATTCGTTTGAAATCACAAATGTCAAACAGCAAACGAGATTACAGTAACGTGTACTATTTCTTCGACCTTTCCGTCCAATTTTTGAAGACAAAACGATAAAACGACTCCCTAAAACCCTCACCTTCAAGATCTAGGTCGTCCCGAACAAAAGTTGCGGTTCTAAGCTGCTATCAGACGGCTGTTAGTGAAGTTTCATCGCGGCAGACATCGCAATAGTTATATTTCATTGGGATACTAACACTAGACTTTTATAAGGTGAGAATACGAATGTTATAGGTGTTTTGTTGTACGTTTAGTCTGTTTTCAAAGTATTGAAGCATCATTTATCTATACAATTTGTCGACTTGGTTTTATCTTTATTTTTGTTCTGTAGAACGTTTTGAATTATCGAATTCCTGTCCGAAATTTTTAGAGAAATAAACTTTTTATGCTTTTGAATTTAAAGGTCGAATTTGCATGTTCTAGTAAAAGCTACATTTTTGTTGCAACAGCATACACACCCATGACCCTTTAGTTGCCTGTACCAGGGCCACGGTAACTCTTTTCAATTATGGGCTCCCTGGAAACGTGGTTAAGAGCAAGTACAAAATGTGAGTGTAAAAGTACCAAATTGCAAGGGAAGAAATAAAACAGGTAGGTCTAAAGGTAATATCTAGACACGATCTACGCAGAATAGAGAATAATTATGTAAAGTCGGATAACGACGGCGGCGAAGTGACAATATCTTCTAACCGTCGACGTCAACAATTTAACAAAAAAGGTTAGGCATACACACTGCTATAACTAGAAGGTGTTTCTATAAATACCTTCAAATTTACCCGTGTCTTGTGGAATTCCATATATACCATATGGTGAAGATGCCATATGGTGTCCCTTAGAAGTTAAGAGGTAAAGACCTCCTAACTTCCATAGGACACATGAGCTTCGACAGTTAGAAGTTATTGGCACTTCGTTGAATCAATTTAACTAGTCAAGATATTAAACGATTTTTTGTAAATTGTTGAATTCGAGGGTTAGAGGATAATATTGTCACATCGCCACCGTCATTATGCAGCTTTTAATCATTGAAAGAATGCATTTTGCGAAGATCCTGTCAAAATTTTCCATTAATACCTGCTTTATTTCCTCGGTCCCCTTGCATTTCAGTACTTCAATACTGACTGTTATGCTTTCTCTTATCCATGTTTCCGGATGGCCAACTGACAAATCTACAAACGCTGCAATAGTCCCTCCATTGTGAAATTTTGACAGATTTTCCACATAAAATCAGCTTAAAACTCACACAAATCTTAATCATTGCAACGTTTGTTAGTTAGAGCAAAAGCTCCTACTGTAATCAATATCTCTAATGAACTCGAAAGGTCAAGTACCGGAACATTTCTTTAATCAAAAAAGCTAATAAAGTATTTTTAACTTAAAACTCTTTAAATTCTTAATTTTTCTTTCCCTCTTGTTATTTAAGTCAATAAGTTAAAGTGTAGTTTAACGTAACGTTTTGTCTAACTTTACATAACCAAATTTAACACTAGGCGACAACTAAAGGAAAGCCTAAATAAAAGCATGCTGTTGGATTTTCGACGCTCGACTGAGCGCTGAAAGTTGAAAACCGTTTTTATTCAGGCGTTCATTTAAGTGTCACCTAGTTTTAGTAAAACCGGGCATCATTTCCGTGAGCTACCTCTATGAATAACAAATCCGACCCTGGGATGGAGGCTGAGTTAAAATATCCGATAAAAACTTCGACTAAGTGTCCGACAAGGTCTAAGATATGCGGCAGAATGTAGTTTCTTCTGTGAGGAGGTTTAAAAGGATTTTTTGTATAAAAAGATGAATAGTTTATTCGTGATTTCTTTTATAAACTAACTTACTTTTCTAGTGATATGGCCCGAGTAGCTGTCGAAAATTATCCCTTGGGGACGTACTACCGTGATAAAAAGTACCCTATGCGTAGACATAGAGTACTTTTGTCGGTAAACATCATACAAATCCAAAAAATATCCTAACGACCAAACGTTTACATTAAGAATAAAGGGTACATAAAGTAATACAATGAAAACTTAGAAAAGATATTTATCTGTTACTATATTATGATTAATTTCTTTCACAGTATAAAAAGTCTTAAAAGTTCACTACACAGCGAATGCGCATCAAGTCTATGTTTCTCGATAGTACACTGATGGTACATAGGTTACCTGTTCATTGTTCCCACTTAAAAAAAAAAATAGGAGTTTGTTAAATCGATATGGTCTCTAACAATGGCACATTTCTTCTAAGATCTTAAATGAACTACTTTTTCTCTGGTCCCATTCTCTGGTCCCATCAACATTTACGCACATTTGACGACACTCACATCTGTATCCTATCAAAAAACTGTTCAAACAAATAGGAAACGTATTAAGGAGTATAAAACGGCCAACTTAGCTCTCAGTACGTGCGGCCATACTGTCGTTATCCAAGACCGGGATATAAATGGACTGATCGTGCGGAAGACACCCCAGTTCTGACGACGGAGGGCATGAATCTTACTTCTAGAAAAAGTGTTCTAAATTCCACTGAAAAACTTCTATAAAATTTTGTGTTGGGTTAGAGATTATACTGACAATCTTTGGATGCGTCTCATTTACATCTTATAAAACTAAAACCATTTTGTATTTAACTGTTAAAAATACAAAAACAAAGAGAGAACAAGAACTTCAAGGTCATTGCGTCAGTTGAAGATTATATTGCTTATTATAATCAGCCTATACCGTTCCCACTGCTGGGACACAGGCCTCCTCTCAGTGAGAGGGAGTGGGCCGTAATTACCACGCGGGCCTAGTGCGGGTTGATAGCTGTCACATGTCTTCGAATTTTTGGTTCTAGGACATGCCGGTTTCCTCACGATGTTTTTCTTCACCATTTTGAGAGGAGTGGTGATGAAATTATTTACAGAAAGTAAAGCGACTGCTTAGGTTCTAACCCATGACCACTCATAAGTCGCCGATACCACTGGGCCACCACTGCTCTCAAACGCTTACTCGGTTTATATTTAATATGTCAAATAAATTGCTATTCTTTTCAAATCATTCTATAACGTTTGAAAGTAAAGAGTATTTTTATCAATAAGAGTCGTATTCCCGTGTATATTTTGTTTCAAAGGACGTTCAAATTCAAACGGTATATTTATTTGTCAAACAGAAAATATTTTCAAAGGTTATTGCCATATACTTTTGGCAAGGGCTTTGGTATTGTTGATCTAAGAATATGTTTTTATAATACCAGTTATGACAAAACCTAAGAGTCGTCTTGAAATTAAGTTTGAAACAGACTTTTCACTGTGCGAGCAGGATAATTCTTTCACAACAACACCATTCTGAACAACAACAATAAAAAATAAAAAATAAATTGAAGAAATTTCTATTAAGTAAAAGCTATTACCGTGTGGTGCCGGACGTAAAGAATAACACCACCCCATTTCTTCCCGTGGGTGTCGTAAAAGGCGACTAAGGGACTTACTAGAGAATGGGCAGCAGCGTTCTCTATGCATTTTACCACCATACTGCGATCGCCAACCCGCCTGCCAAGCGTGGCGATTATGGCAAAGCCCCCCAAATTGGGGGAGGCCTAAGTCCAGCAGTGGACGTCTTATGGCTGAAATGATGAAAAGCTATTATAATTTATAAAATATTTAATTTAACAAAATTTTAATTGCATGTTTCATATTACATAATAGCATACCAACTATATATCCTTAATGTATTGTTCGATTAATTTAAATACCAAAATTATATATTGTATATGAATATGTGAATAATTTTGAACAATACCCTCGTGCCAACATAAAAAACCACATCCCGAAAAACGGGAACATAAAACGATAAAACATGTATACCCTAACAAATTATTCACCAAAACGACCATTTTAAATACCTCATAGATATGCCAGCCAAGTGGCTCGGAATTTCAAAAATTGCGAATTCACACGTAGACGTTTTAAAGGCAGCCCGGTTGGCACGCTAACCAATGTAGCGTGCCAACCGAGTCTATTATACACTGGTTCTTTTAACATATCTTATAAATGCACGGCGTTTTTAAAATTCCGCCGACCTACTCTCCTTTGGTGACATTGAGCGATGCCGTAATGAATTCATTCAAGAACTTTATGGTGAATTCTTGAACAATTGAAGTGTTCTTGCGGTTTTTGGAAAGATTATTCCGACTCCGATTTATGTTTTCCTTGTTACCCGATAATTCTCCTATCAAATCGTGAATTGATTCACGAAGTACCGATCCAGAAGATCGATTCAAAGCAAAGAATCGGGCATCCCTATAAACAACTAGAGCGTTGTCTAATGCAGTTCTTTTTTGAGAACGAAGAGAATTTGCATGTTACTGTAATCTTTAATTTGCATCGGAACTTTTAACCGATTCATCGCAAAGCTGCTTAGTAGTAGAAATAGGATTAAGGGTACTACTTTCCTAGAACTCTTCACAGGAACTACATTGTATATGTACTGCCGCCATTATTTCTTATATGGTATAGTACGTACATCTGTATCTATATAGAATATTAACAAATAAGTCGAAAAATTTGAGTAACACAAATATTTACTTCAATGAAATACGAATAAAGCATACCTAATAACAACCTTGAAATGTAGCCAGTAATTTTGTAACTCAAAGATCAGTTTACCTGAAACAAACACAAAATACACATTTATTATAAATATTAAAACAAAATACTTGTTTACAAAATGATATTAATACAATCTCGTTTATACATTTTCCGCAAGGATACAGTTCGGATTGGCACGCCGGAGGCATTGTTCTATTTTACGAATTTATCGACATTCTGTAAAACAAGTCAGACAGAAACGTTGTTCGTCGCCGGAGGGTGCCGGTCCGATAAAAATCCCGGCGTTGCCGTCCCCTTATCGTTACCGGGTTGCGGTTGGACCAAACGGCTGTATTTGACACAGAAACTAGTACCGTTTTAATATGAACCGTCAGTTTTGTACCGGGATTTAGGATTGTGGTTTTATGTGAGCGTCTTATATGCTATGGTAAAGGATTGATATGATCAAAGGTTTTGTAGTATTGTAATACTATAATATGAAGAAACCTGAGGCAAATCCAATATTTTTAGGACTGTTTATATACTTAACCCTCTGTTAAAAATACCTATAAGTTGCCTATACATTTTCGACAAGTTTTTGACAGTGATTGTCGCTGAAATGAGACCTTGAACATTTATGATTTTACTGGATTATTATAATCAAAATACGAACTGTCCAAAAGCAGACCAAACCATTGTATGTAAAATGACAAACAATATTAGCGCCAGAAAACCCCCAAAAATATGAGTCCGTCTGCCTTTCACCGATTTTAACCGAAAAAAAGCAGTCTCATGATTTGTAACTGAAAGCCTTTCTCTCATAATTTCCTTTCCATTTCACTCACAGAAAAAAATACCAGTGACTTATTTCCTCATCAACGCTAACAGCGAAACACAAAGCTGGCAACATCTTTGTAATATCAAATTTCATTCATAACGCGGATCTGTAATTGCAACAAGAAATAAAGGAGGTGCAGAGCAGCATAGCAAAATATGTTGTTATCCGCGCTCGCCTCGCTTTGAGAGCTCAGACAAATAATTTAGCTAAGTGGACGACGACACGATGGAAACGGGAGGACAAAAAATCATAATTATAATGTCAACAATGGAAATTCTGTTTTTGGAATTCTGTTTTTTTTTTTGTAATGGTGTCTGACTTGACTGGTTCTGATACTCGTTGAAACACGGTGGTTACCAAATGGGTTTTTGTTATAAGAGCTATTTCATCAGTAATCACGCGTGTCGCGCCATGTCTGAATTGTTTCCACTTGTTTTTCGATTTCTATGTTCGGCTACAATCTAAAAACCTGTCCGCATACCATACGCTATAAGGATGTCGCAGATATTTGGCGGAACGCAATAACTGTGTCTGTTACACTAGCTTTAACTTTTTTACGTTTCTAATGCCTGGACTCAGGCCTCTCTGTGAAAGGGAGTGAGCTGCAAACCACCACGCTGGCCCCACGTTGGTAAATGTCACATGGCTTCGTTGTTTTAGTTCTAACACATGCTCTTTTACAAAAGATGTTTTCCTTCACCGTTTCAAGAGAGTGGTGATGAAATATTTGAACAAAGTAAGGCACCAGTCTGAGTTCGATCCGACGACCTTCAACTCGTAAGCCGCGGTCCTTTCCACTGAGCCACTTTTAAGCTTCCAGAAACACATCTGGCACATACATATGAGCCAATATATAGACACACAAAATATCTATTTACACATTACATAACCGCTTACCTCTCCGATTACAAGCGAAATATTCCGCGGCTTAACCAACCAATGAAAAAAAAAAAACAAAATTACAACATTTTATTGTTCATAACATACCCGTATCTAGTATAACAGGCACGTTCACGCGCTGTTATACGTCTGAAATGACCTTAAAAAGGTCGACGTCCGACTCAAACTTTCGCGAAATGGGTTCCGTGCCTAATTTTTCTGACGTTGATATGGATTGAGTTACTTATTTTCACGCCTTTTGGAGATGACTTCGCACAGTGGTTGAGTAAAAGTTTAGTGGGTGTATGATTTTTTTGGTGTAATATTTCTTCCTTGCGGCTTTTGGTGACGTCTCGTTTAGTAGGAAGGGACGTTTGATATTTTGACAACCTCGCATATCACATCTTTAGTGACTTTATTAAACGTTCATCGTCATCATCATCATTTCAGCCGATATACGTCCACTGCTGGACTTAGGCCCCCTCTAAGTGGGGTGGGATGTTCAAGCAAATATTTTTTATGCCTGGAAGAATAAGCGGTATGATTGACTAGTATTCTGAACATTATTTTAAAAATTTATTGAGCCGAAGTCAACACAGCATAAACGTAACTGTTACTGCCAGCGAAATCTCGAGTAGAACATAAAATTCTATTGCCTCCATTTCAAATGACAGTACAATTGTTTCAAAGCATTGAACATCATTCCACCCCGTAGAACTCTAACTGACATTCGACAAGGTCATTCCTTTTATCTGACACGCGGAACCCTAAAAAGTTGACGGGTCCGGACAATGCTGTCGCGATGGCAGATACGACACGAATTTTATAGGTCAATGGGTAGGTAGGGTTGCTTTACCCGTGGGTTGGTGGTCCTAAATCGTGGCTATGTTAGGGTTAAAGGCCTTAAGCGAGAGTTTCAACTGGAGGATTTTAGTATGTAAGTTATGCTTTTATGGTGGTCGGTATGCTGTTGTAATATTTCAAGGTAGATATCTACTGTACAGTAACGAGCACTAATATAATAATATAATATATCTTAGGACCACCAACACACTGTTATCTGATCCCAAACTAGGCAGAGCCTGTACTATGGTAACCAGACAACTGATAAACATACTTATATATTTCTAAATACATACATATTATAGATAAATTACACCCAGACACAAAACAAATGATTGTGCTCATCACACAAAGATTTGTCCTGGGTGGGAATCGAACCCAAATAATATAGATACTCTTATGCAAATTCAAAAGCGATTTTCTCTTTAAATAACGATTGCAGCTATTTCATAATAGTTTTGATTCCAAAATACTATGTTCATAATAATAAAAAACCTTTAAAAGTAATTTTCTCCTGTTATACGGATTGTTATAAAATGACAAAATCACTATTAAATCTTCCTAAGTGCATACACATTAGTGCTCATGAAAGTACCAACTCTAGTTTTTTCTGTTGCTTCACTCGAGTGGAGTGGAAAATATTCCGAGGGAACGTGTAGGGATAAATACTATTCTATATCCTGACCTGTATTTACATATGTCCAAAGCCAGATCTATTCACGACCCATTTTTCATCCAAATCGGTTCAGTTGCTAAGGCGTAAAAAGCTAACAAGCCGATAGAGTTACTTTCGTATTCATAATATTATGAAGTATGTAGTTAGTATAGTATTTGTTTAGGGGTGTGCTTTGCCATTCAGCGTGGCTATGTTGCCTGTCTTCTGGGCACGTCATGGATGACAGCAATGCGGACGAGTACTGCGACTCCTGAGTATCATTATGTTTTTGTATTATTTCTATATTTAACTAGCTTTTGCGCGCGGCTTCGCCCGCGTGAATGTCGGAAATTAACGCAGGAGGACGTACTACCGCGGTAAGATGTGTTTTCATAAAAACTGTCTTTGAAAACTACGCTGACATACGTCTTAAAATTCAGCGTGTATTTAGTTTTTTTAACTATTATTTATTTTTTCTAAAATAAAAGTAGCCTAAGTTACTCCCTGTTACATCAGCTATCTGCCAATGAAAGTTCCGTCAAAATCGGTCCAGCCATTTCAGAGATTAGCCGGAACAAACAGACAGACAGACAGACAAAAATTGTAAAAAATGTTGTTTTGGTATATGCACCGTGTATACATCCATTACACTTAGTAAAAAGTGGTTATCTCAATATTAAAACAGACACTCCAATTTTATTTATTTGTATAGATTAGTTAGTCTTTTAGTTGAGTACCTAGTGTAAATAGTTAGTTCTGTTAAATATTGAAAAATCCTGATATTTAAGCAAAAGCCGAACTAGATAATCGTAAATACTGAAGGGTGGGGTACTTTTTGTTTTTTTATTTTCTTTTTCTCTCACTTATCTCACTCTGGGTGGAGCGGGAAGGCGTGTCAGATTTTTACTGACCTCCCGTGTTCCTTCAGTTGCCTGTGCCAGAGCCACAGTAATTCTATCGAACAATTCCGAGATCCTGGCAGGAAAGGGTAGGCTAGGGATTCGAAGTTTCCGTGAGCTCCGATATCGTATAAACTCCCAAAAATAGTAACATTTTGATATTGCGAATTGACGGATTAAGGGTCCCAAAAAGAGGCTGTAATATCTCGATATGATTAATGTAAAGCCACTTTCTTATGAATATTACTTTTTTTTTGGCTATTTAGTCCACGTCAACTATTTCGCTCGATATATTTGACACGGGTGGGTAAAACCAAAGGGGCAATTCTTGTAATTTTAATAAAGTTCACCGTCTGATCTCAGTGACAATCTGTCAAAAACACCTCGAGTTTCTATACATTTTTGACAACTTTTTGATATTTGAGTGTCGTCGAGATGAGTCTGCGACTAGATTTTGAACGTTTTTAATAACGAAAATGTCTTTCAGAGTATGCGTATGAACGTAAACAAACCAAACGGAGTATGTAAAAATCGTCGCAGTTGGCGTAGTTTTTGCTTAACCTTATGGGTAGAAGGCGTTTATGTGTGGGTAAGCAGAAGTTTATGTATTGATTTATTTATATTTGGTATCGTAAAATATATTTATAGTTATCACTACTTTCTAGATCTCGTTCAAACCAATTTTCGGTGGAAGTTTACATGGTAATGTAAATCATATTTTTTTTTAGTTTTATCATTCTCTTATTTTAGAAGTTACAGGGGTACACACATTTTACCACTTTGGAAGTGTCTCCAGCGCAAACCATTCAGTTTAGAAAAAAAATGATATTTGAAACCTCAATATAATTTTTAAAGACCTATCCATAAATACCCCACACGTATCGGTTTGATATTTTTTTTTTTTGAGTTTCAGTTCTAAGTATGGGGTACCCCACAATTTATTGTTTTTTTTTTTTCTATTTTTGTGTAAATATCTTAATGCGGTTCATAGAATACATCTACTTACCAAGTTTCAACAGCATAGCTCTTATAGTTTCCGGAAAAAGTGAATGTGGCATACGGACGGACAGACAAACAGACATGACGAATCTATAAGGGTTCCGTTTTTTGCCATTTGGCAACGGAACCCTAAAAATACGAAATCAGTAGTCATGTCTCACTTAGCCCAGAAAACGTTCTTACGTGTTGCTGACGTGCCTTGGAGACCTGCCCAGTCCGTAAGTAAAAAAAGAAAAAATACAGCAAACCTAAGTACTTTTTAACGACCTAGCAATTCGGTATTATTTATTTTCTTGGATTTCTCCACAAAAATCGCTTAGGCTTGACGCAAAAGTTACGGAAATCTGTACGCTGACCTTGTCAGTTTTTACCAAGTGGAGGCCAAAGTTAGGGGTTTTTCCTTTAAATGCTTGGCCAAAGCTTTAGTGGAATGGTTTTCCTCTTAAAGGTAATGTTTTTGATGTTAACATGTAGGTAGAAATTCTTTTTAAAATGAGTTTATTGCATGGATTTTTCGTTGGTCGCTACTGATGAACATGCAATTCTAGGTTTAATTTTCGAGTCTAACAAAGTGCTATAGGGTTTTTATCTGTAATTTTTCAATGGTAACCCGGAGTCTAGATTTGTATTTTGACGTTCAAAATGTAAAAGTGCTGATTATCAGCCTCATTTGAAAAAATGACTGATTTTGTAATCGTTTGATCGGCTCAAATACATGCGCCGTATTACATGGCCCCCTGAATATAACTGACGAAATATGGGTTCATTGTATAGGTACACTTCTGCCAATGTTTTTATTTGTGTTTTGATTCCATGACTAAATTCCTTAACATTTCAAACTGGTGATCAAGGAAGTCGTATCGTGATTGAAGTGAAATTATCCTGTTAAATATTATATGGCCCTTCGCGTGCGTCAAACGTCTTTTAATTATATCTGACCTTTATATCCACTTGTATAGTTTCAGAAACTGTTTTCTCTTCGGCCAGTAGTGAAGGGTGGGCGTTTTGGGGGACTGTTTTGTGTAATACTGACGTTCGAAAATTGCTGAACCTCAGCCTAATTTGAATAAATGAGTTTTGATTTGATTTGAGTAACAACTAATTGCAATGGCACTGATCATTCCAGATTCGTCCTATATGTCTCAATAATGTGAAGGGTGATATCTCAAACTGATCTTTTATAGCAATTATTATTTATAATTTCAGCTAAAATGTACACTGCTGGACATATAGGCCGTTGACCAAAACCGTAGCTTTAACCGCTACCGTAGCCAAGAGTAGGTGAGCGGCCGGGAAAATAGAGGCCGTTTTTTCTTTGTGCGTTTCTTTATAATTTTTGGCGAGGTTTTCTTGGGAAGTGGGTTGGCGATTTCAGTATGTTGGTAAAATGCATAGAGAAAGCTGCTGCCCATTCTTTAGTAAGTCCCTTAGTCGCCTTTAAAGACACACACGGGAAGAAATAGGAATTGTATTACAATATATGGTACAGAACAAGCTTAGCATTAGCAAAACAATATCTAGATATCACAGCCACAGAGCATTCGTCACAAACACAATCGTGCCCGTCCCATCCCAAATCTCTCGCCATTACAATTTCAACGTTCAAGATTTCAGTTGTGACGTCATCAATCACTGACGTCATCACGGCATAGTGTTTTGTGTTCATTTAGGTACAGTCAGCCTTAAAAAGATGTATGCATCGACAAGAATTCAGTTCAATTAAGTATTTAAATGTGTTTTTTGATTTGTGAAAATATTATGTATCAAAGATTGTAGTCTAAATCAACCTATCCTTATTCCAACTATGTTAGATTTGGATTTCAGGCTAACCGGATACAGATGAATACCAGTATTTTACATATAGTGACTGCTTATCTGACCTCCACAAACCATTTATTGAGTAACTTGATACCCCATGGTAAGACTGGTTGTCAGACTTTTGGGCTTCTGAATACCTGTCATGCGTATCAAAGATCAACAACGGCTTAGCGTAATTTCCGAGGCACAGAACTCTCAGGATATGTAATGAATGGTCTCCCATCCATAAACCGACTGCGGAGGGCGTAGCTAAACTTTTGATCTACTCGACATGAGTCCCTCCTTTTTGGCTGTCTACAATTGTATTTCATAAAATTGTATCAATGTGTACAACTGTTTGAGGCTGACTGTACGACCCACAAGAAGGTGGGTGTAACGGAACGGTCAAAATGTGCTGAGTTGGGAATTGATTGGAACGCGAAAACGTTTTGGTTTGTGAAGGCGAATAATTGGAGTTAGGGATGGTTGTTACTTTCAAGCGTACGTCCGGAGATCCTGAAGGCGCGCAAGATCGCAAACTTTTTTTGATTTGTGTACACATACAATATGAACACGTATACACATACATATCTACATACATACTTCTAAAATAAATATTGCTAAGATAGATGTAATTATAATGTTATTTAAATAATAAATACATAAGCAAAGGGGTACGTATCTATCTCATGTAGTTACACGGGACCTACATTGACCGGTGTTGTACATTTCTTAAGAAAATCGTGGATATCTATCTATTAGTTTCTTCGTCTACGATGGCACAGGTGCCTAATACTGGCCACTATAAACACAGTACGCAGCTGTTTTTCGTCTCATACTAATTTCAATCCATTAAGAATTTTGAGTAACGTAGATGCTTCACAGAATTGGTTAAGACTGACAATATTTTTGGTAATAAATCAAGGTGATTTCTGATTGATTGATCATTGGGGAGCGTCGAAAGTAATCAATCAGTGGGTTCGTCTAAAAGTACCCATTTCCTGTTTTTCAAGATGAATGTTTTCCTGAAAATATTATCGTCTACTCCTTTTTTTAGAATTATTTATTATTAGAATTAAAACTTTTTTTTTCAAGTTGGCAATAATAGCTACTTGGCTGGGATGGTCAGCTTCAAAATGATGTAGGTTTTTTTTTCTGGGTGGGAAATCATCAAATGACTTCTCCCGCTCTGGGCGGAGCGGGAGGGCGTGTCAGACTTTTACTGACTAAAACCCACCCGTGTTCCTTCATTTGCCCATGTGCCAGGGTCACGGTCTTTCGAACAATCTCGCGACCCTGGCAGAAATTATGTAGGTTTACATTGTCAGTGCACGAAATTATTAATATTGTCGAATTTATCGGTTTGAGTTCTGAGGTGAGCTGCATGATTACTGTTTAACGCTTGCACTGACTGGAAAGGGCCCCTCAATTCGCGTGGATCTTTCCTCAAAAGACCATTTAAGTCACCAGTCTACATGGTCTTTACTCTTTACATGATCTAACCATCACTATGTCTCGACTTTAAAAGAGACTGCGATCTCTGAGTTTGTTCTGGCCTTTCTTCTCAGAGGAGTCAGAGAGAAAACTTCGACCTTATCTAGTATTAAAAATATGATTGACATAATAAGTGTTTGTACAAACCTTCTGCTAGAAATAAAATAGTTCACGTGAATTAATTTGAATAATTACAATCTGTAATCCATAGTTAAGAACCCATTGTGTGATATGTCTACCTTACTGTCTTTTTCCAACTATGTTAGGGTTGGCTCTCAGTCTAACCGGATGCAGCTGAATACCAGTATTTACATGGGCGACTCCTTATCTGACCCAGTTAGTGGGTAATACGATACCCCTTGGTAAGTGGTTAACTGGTTCTCAAATTTTCGGGCTTCTGACGACCCGTAACGACAGTCAAAATCTACAAAATGACAGCCAAGACCAATGGCTTAACGTTTCATTTTCGAGGCATGGAGGCATCTCGGTATGTAAAAGTTGGTCACGCATCCCCAAACCAACAGCGGCAAGCGTAGCTTAACCTGATTGATCGATCCGTGCGGCTGTTATAACTTATCCACAAGCCACGAGTTAAATATTTTTTTATTTATCAAATAACATAACAAAACAAAAATTAAATCAAACAGCAATAATTATAAATAAAATTAAATACTTAATAAACTAAACAATATAGCTAATAATTATTTTTGAAAAAACAACAATCCATATAAATTAATAAACAGAATTATTATAATACATAGGTACTTATATCAAAATCATATAAATTGTGTTAATACATTGTATAGATAAATAAGCGATATGTTGGGTTATTTTACACAATCTCCTGACCAAATAATTTTCAAAAACAGAGCTTCCTCTCTCCTATCCTTTTGCTGTGCCCTACAGGGTCCATAATGATCTAAATTATATAATTACCACCTAAGTGCACATTATGGTAAAGCAATAAACATATTGAGTTTTGAGTAAATATTGACACAAAATTGTGGAACAAAAATTGTAGGCAATAAAATGATTTTTATCACTGTAGGTATTAATATGTTTTTCAGGCTGCCTACACGTAAAATATTATCAGCAGCATTATAAATTCTAGTCATATAATTTGTAGGTATTTTAAATTCATCTCAGTCAAACTCATCCGAAAGCTCACTGAAGGGGCGAGTAAAAACATCCGGATGACGTCATTAAACATGATGAGAATAGATAAGTAATCTCGTTCAGATTTAACATTTGCATTAGATAATTTGTTATTTTCGCTGAGGATGGAAATTTGGTAAGAGTTCTTGGTAAAAATCTAAAAAAAGAAATTTTAAAAACATGTACTTGTTACTGATTGCCTTGTGGCAGTGTTCCGTGTGGTGTCGGATGTAAATAAATAATAGTTTAAAAAAAACTAAAAAACACGCTTCCATAGAAAACCAAACTAAAAATTAGAAAATAATGGAAACAAAAGCATGGGGTGCTTGATATGAATTCAAAAATACCACAAAAGCACCCCACGTTTTTTAAATTTTTTTAGGGTGTTTCGATTTTTGTGACGTATGTCAGCGTAGTTTTCGAAGACAGTTTTTTTTGCCATCCTGGTAACCCTGGCAAGGATAATGGCACAAATTTATAAAAATATTGTATTGTCATTGGTCTTCGATAAGTCTATAAAGTCTAAAAGAAATCTGACCGTTTGAAGTGGGTCAAAGTCGAGTCCAAAGGAGTCGGTTACAAACATACAAACATACAGGTGAAGTTAATATAAAAGCGTGTTAAAAATAGCACCATTCCATTTCTTCTGTTGGTACGACAGTAGAAGGTGGCTAAGGGACTTACTAGAGAACGGGCAGCAGCGTTCTCTATGCATCATTTGGACCTTGATGAAGTTGTATTCGTTATGTTATGTTATTGTTATTATATATTTTTTGACATTGAATTTTACATAATATCTGCTAATAATTTGACAATATATATATTTTTTGACACATTTAAAATTAATTTTACTCTTGAACGAACATTTCACTTCAATTTTGATTTTAATTAGGCTTTTAAATGTATTGTTTCTGCATGTAATTTTTTTTTTTTGTTTGACTCCTACCGAAAGGACTGGCCAGGACTAGCAAAAAATAGAATTCTGTGGAAAAGGGAGAGGAAGGCCTTTGCCCTGCAGTGGGACAATACAGGCTAATTAGATTAGATATTATATTCAACAAAATGGTAATTGTTAAGGAATAAATAAATGAATGAATGCATCTTACCACTATACTGTGATCACCAACCCGCCTGCCAAGCGTGGCAATTCACACTGCTGCTACAGGGCTGGTTTACTAAAAGATTTCTACCTAACCCATCGGGAGTTACAAGTTTGTTGTTATATTATGCAGTTATTAAATATACCAGAAATGTTTAAATCTAAAAGCGATTAAAAAAAGAACAGTTTTAATCACTTTGAGATTTAAAAAAAGAACGTCATTTAACATTGCCATCGCATCAAAAAAGTAAACCCCCAACACGCTTAATTTGTGTTTAATTTCAACCACTTTAAATACACTATAAATAAAACATTCCTGCTTATTTACAACGCAACAAAAGAAATAAATCAAGGAACACAAAACTGGGTTGGACAGCAAAGGTAATAATAATAACACGTGGCAACACCGTGTCAACAGGACGTCACACATTTCAATCAGATACAGTTTAAATAGTAAAAATAATTTTGACCCCATTTTATTATAAGTTTCCAGTTTTACAGTGAACTTAAACCTACAAAATATCAGAAAATCATCAAAAAGAGACTATATAACAGCAAAATGCAAAAAATCAATCAAAAACTACAGAAGAGGAGGTGACATGACAGATGTCATCTCCGAAAAACAATAAATACAAAATGAAAAATCCATGACGTTCAAAAATGTTGACCAGAGCCGCAGCACGGAATGCACGCCTACCACCACCGGACTCCTCGCTCAGCTCCGCCTCGCCGCCGCCGGTACCCAGCCCTACTGTGGGCGCTGTGACGACACCGGCCGCGGCAGTTGCGTCGAGCTCGAGCGACGAGTACTTCTCTCCGCCCACGACGCCACCACCTGCTCGTCGACGGAGAGGACGCCGGCCGCAGGACGGCTTAGGACCTCGAGGCCCACCGGCCTCTGATAGGGTCCCAGCTCCCGGCGGAAGTGTGCAGCGCATGAATTAAGCGCATTCGTTTTTTTATATTTTTAAATGTTTTTATTTTATATTCTAATATTTAAAAATATAATTTATAAGTTTTTAAAATGAATAAAGGATAAAACAGAAAAATCAAGCCTTGTGTTTGAATTCAAATATTTCAACAATAAAAGTGTACGCTACAAATCAAACCCGTGTAGTTCAAAGCTAGCCTTTGTCGTTAACCACTGTCCGAACTCAAATAACCGATGTTGGTTCACACAGACCAGTATTTTCAAAAGAACAGAAAATATGAAAATAAGTTTTTTAATAATACAAAGGAGGAACCCGTGGAACTCGAAATGTAAAATTGTAAAAATATGTCACCTCTATTTTATATTTTGTTGTTCAAAACCAGTCAAAAGGTTTGTTTTATTTGTACACGTATACCGTGTGTATTAGAAATGTGTTTTTATTTTTTATTTAAGGGTGTGTACAGACTATTTAACTGACAGTTTTTTTTTTATGTTAGCTGACAAATGATATTTTTTTACGCGATTACGATGATCCTCCTGTTTGACATTTTCAACATTTTTTCTGACTGATTAGGTATTCTCATTGTGTTCTTTTTAAAGAATGAGGATCCCAGTTTGGTTATTTTTCTATGTTTGCGGCCTCAGAGCTCCGTCATTTATAAACTGATTTGATATTTCCATCTTTTTTTTAAAAGGCATATAGAGTAGTCCTATGCTCCAATTCTGATTAGTGACTTTTGCGTTAGCTTCAATAACAGTATACGAATTTATGATGGGAAGGTACCACAGTAAAAAAAAAAGATTATAAAAAAATCAACCGGATTCCAAAAAAAAAGCACTGCAATCAGAAAAAGAACTTTAATTTCGGAAGTCGGAGGCAAAAAAATCAAATACGAAACCAAAGGCACCGACTAATATTTATTCGGATAAATCTTAAATAAATTTCCAAAAACTTCAAACCCATTTTTACAACATACATCTCTTTGCACATCCCAACAACAGAAAACCAAAAAGCAACTTTGTATCTGCCTCCAAATCTGCCGTCCCTCGAAGACATTGTGTCACTATAATATTATCCACGTTGATTTCCCCGGTCGCGAATCATTAATTCCACGGAAGCATCTACAGGGAAATATATTTATCACCGATCGCGTTATTGTAGTGCTATTTACTTTATTGATGCTTTTCAAGATTAAATAAGATTTTATTTTTGTTAATAGGATTTATATTGATTGCTTTATTTTGCTTTATAACATGCATCAAAAAGGTATGATCATATTTAAGGGTTTTACTTTCTCCACGAGATCAACGTCGTAATCCTGAAAAATCAGCCGTCCCATATATTTGGGTTGAGTTTGATGGTATTAAAGCTTTGTATAGGATAGTCTGCCACACCCTTGAATATTAAGACCGTTTTATTCCACGCTGTATAAAGTTGTAGTTTAATAGTCGAATTATATCGTAACAAGAATGTAACATCGTCTTCCTCTCTGGAAATAACAAGAAGCCCGGATAAATATATGCACCTACCCGCGAGTCTTGATTTAAAAAAAAAATCTTAAAGAAAGAAAGAAAGATAATTGCCATGAAATGCTTTTAGCAATTCAGTGAAGGCGTCTAGTAATACAAGTAATCAGAAACAGCTTTGATGATGGTGTTTAGTGTATGGAGAACAATGTGCTCGGCCCAGGTACTGTTCTGTCTAATCCGAAACTGTTTTAAATGATTTTATTTATAAAAGTAAGTTTGTACAAAAAAAAATAACACGTCGATCATGTTCTAAAAACTAGACGAGGTCGGCGTGTCCTGTCTGACTACTCTGATAAAAAAGGCCGAAAAACGATGTCAGAGGACATAGTTTCTTTTAAAATTCCTGTCGAAATTTTGCTCTGATCAGTAAAGATTGAAATGGTCCTTTGAGGAAAGAACTACACAGATTAGTTAGACCTGTCCAATCAGTGTACGCATTTATCAGTAATAGCGCAGTTCAACTCAGAACATAGGGAGCTCTCCCTATGTTCTGAGTTCGATTCGACAAACAATACCAAAGAAAATACACTTGGGTAGGCCGCCTAACGTACTAAAACTGCCAGATTATCCTTAAAAATAGATGAGGAAGAGATACAAAAAAAAAATCACCCACATTGTCTTCTTTTTCACAGTAATTAAAATATTCATAATATTTTATTTCTTAAAGTAAATATTCATGTACATATTATAATAATCATCGAATGTCAAAGTTGTTAAAAAAATACAACAATCAGTATGTAAAAACTGGAGCAGCGCAGTACAGTAACAGTATAAAAGACTTTATGGCTCAACTAACGTTTAATTATTGATTTGAATTCATTAAGATTTAGATTTTATCGTGACTTGGAAGTTTATTATAAAGCGTATACATACCACCTATTTTCTTAAACCTCGTTAAAGGTACACCTTTGCATTTGATACTAGTACTATAGATATCACTGTATTTTTGACTGACTATCAAAAATATGCTGAGTAGATACAGTCGTTACATTAATCTTCTTATATTTGAGAATGTCTCGGAATTAATTTATATCGTGATCGAAACAGCTATTTTCTGCAAGATAAAGAGAGTTTGAATGTCGGCGGCATTTCCCCACCAT